>CM076242.1:9385776-11867101 GCA_038380155.1 Pseudococcus jackbeardsleyi
GTTATTTTTAATAAAATCCCCATTTTTATGTTGGCCTACGCTGGCGAAGCGACGCGGCGTCTACACGTCCTCGTGCTGCGCGCCGCGCCGCGCTGCCCAGTGCCCCGGCACAAAAACAGATTGTGCCCAGTTCGCGGGCGCGCGATTTCGAAAAGTTTGTTGACCCGATTCATCGTCTGAAATCATCGCGATGTGTGTTTGTTTGCGTAAATACAAATACGTAGAGTTTATGGGAGAAAATTACGCGGCACGGAATCATATAGATGAGATGAGAGAAATTAAGTTTAGTTGAGTTTTTATCGAGAATTTGAGTCGATTGGAAAGAAATCGAGGATATGATTTGTTTTGGGGGCTCTGAAGGGTGATCTGAGAAGGCAATTTGGATTATTTGAGAAATGATCTGAATTTACTTCGAATTAGATTGGAAATTTTGGAGGGAAAAATGTCCCTATCGAAGTGTAACAGTGATACTGGTGACACAAAATTTTGAAATTTGAAAAAAAAATGAGTTTTTTGAGGTGCATTATTGTGACGAGAAAATAGGTCAAGATTATTGAAAAAATATCGAGAAATAATTTGGAATTTCGAAGGAAATGAAGAAGGGTGGAAGATCGTCGAAAATGTTTCATTTGGAAATCTCCAAAAAATCGAATCGAATGATTTCTAGTTTTTTTCGAAAAATGTAATTTTGTTATATTTTTGTGGCTTATTGAAAGAAAATATTGGAAAAATTTGAAATCAGACAGAGACATCGTCTTTTTTTTCAACGACTCAAAAATGAGGGGAAAAAGATGAAATCTTGATTTTTAAATATCTTTTTGGACAAAATTTAAAATTTGTATATTTTCACAATATAATGGGAATTTTTTCATATTTCATATGATAAGAGGAATGTTGATACATTTTTGGTGCTGAAACTTCTATTTTTCGAGAAATTAATCAGAGTTATGGGACTTTATTTTGAAGGAGTTCTTGCCTCCAGTATACCTCTTAACCAATTCTGAAAGCTTCATCAGGTTCAAAATATCGAAGAATTAGTTTCAATTTCGTCAGAAAAAATTTTTCTCTGTATCTGAGGTCCCATAAAAAATTTGAAGTAAAAAAGGTTCACTTGAAAGGAGTCTTAGAAGGTTCGAAATGTGATGAAAATAGGCCCAGCAATTGACAAAATGATGCTGAAAATGGAATTACCTGAAGAATTCCTACATTGATCAATTTTCACCTAAAATTCATTTTCATTTTTTTTTCAATTTTTACGTGATTGAAATTTTAATGTTTTCACTATTTAGTTCATTTTTTCGATGATGATGAATTTTTAGAAATAATTTTCAAAAGATTATCATTATAATTTTTATGGAAAATTTCCTGAGAGGGGTGTGGGTGGAAATGTGTTGCTGAAAAAGATGTAAAAATTTCGAAAAAGTTTTGCAATTTTTTTTTGATTGGGAATTCAATATACCAACTTTCTCGAAATTTTTCTCGAGCGTGATACTCAAGGAAAAGGCATATTGTAAGAATAAGATCATGCCAAATGACGAGGGCCATGCAAAAATAAGTACACCATTCGATCTTGAAAATATTCGCACAACATAAAATTTTTTAGTATTCTTAATGCAGCAAAACAGGCAAACTAAGAACTGCCAAAAAAATTTGCAATCTGCTGGTGAAATCTATATAACGCACACATAACGGCAATACGTCGAATTACCCTCGAACTTGGAAGAAACGAAAGAAATTTACCATCTGATGAAACAAAGTAAATTCGAAGACCCACCGCACCGCGGGCAGATCTCCACGTAGCGAAATTTTCTGCATTTTAGCCAACGTAATTAAAATTTTTTTTATTATTTTAGCAATTTGCAACGACCCAACGACTCGACGACCACGATACTAACGAAAGATATAGTACGTGTGATTACGCTACGTGTAATTTTTTTTCTCTCGTTTCGTTATTCGAAATGAACAATTGACGCATATTCAAGTACAACAACCTTAGGAAAGTAGAAAAATTATACGATCGCGACAGCCGGAATGTTATATTTTCATCTTGCTAGGAATTTTCATCCATTAATTTCGCCTACTTGGAGCATATTTTAGAGGAAATGGAGTCGACGATGGTGAACGATATGTTGGAATGATTGGTGACGAGGCGAGGTAAGGGAGTGTCGTCACATTATGTACTCAAGTCTAGGGAAAAAAAAATCCGAAAGAATTTCAAGTATTTATGGTACTTTATGCTGCGATTATATAGATGAGTGAAAAATTCCATCAAAATTGAGACACATGTACGAGTAGAAGAGCTTACGTTGGTATTTCGAGAGTAAAATTTCCTTACTGTAGAAGACAGACGGTATCTGTATGGCGGTTATAACTTGTAGGAAAAAATTTCATTAGTAAGCCACTCAGACAGCCGCAGATACGGGGTCAAGGTCTTTCGAAAATTCATACCGGAGGATTAAACGAAATCGTAAATTTTAAGAAACCGTCACTGATAAAAAAAAAACGTTTATGTACAAAGCGAATTGCACCGTTTGTGAGGTGTTCTTTTTTTATAGATCGGAACCGAAAAATTTAACAATGCGTTGTTGAAATACAATGTGAGAAGTGAAAAAAACGTGTCGTCAACTTGTGCAAATATTTTATCGATAATTTTGTAATGCTAAAAATAACCTAAAAATACCATAAATTTGTTCCCTTTCGATTTATCAAAAAATTTATTTCAAATAGGTAGGGTACCTACCTATAAATTTAAAACTTGAGGAAAATTTTTTTCAGATTTCAGAATTTTTTCTGGTATTTTTTTTTCAAGTTTGCTACAGAAATGAAATGTTTGCATTAAAAAATTATTTTACGAAAGTTTTGATGAATATTCGTAAAAATATTGGGAGAAGGGCGAAGTGAAGTCATACATTCGTAAAAATTATAATAAAATTTTTTTTTCTGAAGTTTATGAATTTTTTGTGGGATTTTTTGTTACATAATTGTTTCTGTTTCAATGTGTTTTACCAGAATTTTGAGGTATTCAGTAAAATTGTTGTTCAGAGTTTTTTTTTTTAAATGTAAATACTCAAAATTTTTCATTGATTTATTGGATTAAGTTAGAGGGATGAGGGGGGGGGGGGGGGGGGGGCATTCAATTATTAAAATTTTGTTATTATAAAACTTCTCACATCATATTTTTTTTTTGGTGAAAATAAAACTTCTCACATCATTTTTTTTTTTTTTTGGTGAAATCATATCTGAGAAAAGTGACAGTATTTTTTTTAAAACAATTCTTCACCAATGGTTGCTGATTTGGGACGATAGGGGCGTATATGTATTTTTTGAAATTCTGTAAATAAAATGATTTTGTGGAATTGTAATATTCTCGGGGAAGGGAAAGAATTCTTTCATTTTTCTACGTACGAAAATTCGATAATGCATAAATCTTTCGTCAATCGATTATTGAATTAGAGGTTGAAGAAATTTTTCATGAATTTTTTGAAATTTCGATAAAATAATATTCATCTGTTGAGAAAAAAATGTAACAATTTTTTTGTGGATTATTCTTTCGTTTTTTCTGATTAAAATTCGCTTTTCCTTTAAATTTTTCAGAACGTCAAATTTTTTTGTCAAATGATCTTTAATTTTATTGGGGAAAGGGACAAAAGAGGGTCAATAAGTTTGTTAAAATGTGTTAAAACAATATTCTTTTTTTCCAGTTTTGGAACGAGAAGGGGGTGGAAGGGCACATATTTTCGATTAAATTATGCATTCTGCGTGCATCACAATAATGAACTATTTTCTTATAGCTTGGTCATTTTTTCTTCATCTCAGCTGTGATTTCTTTTTCAAGTCCCTAATAAGTAATACTTTTGATAATAAAAAATTTTATGAAATGAAAAATTAATCAAGTGACTCGATTTTTATTCAAGTTCCAAAATTGAAGCCTGATGAACGAAAAAGCCGAGGGTAGCAATTGAAGAGGTAAAGATCTCAATGAAACACCTGAAAATAAGCAAATTCCATGTTTTTTGTGTTCATTTTTTTAAATGAAAAAAAAAATCTATCAATCAAAGTCACTTTTTGAAAGCAGAATTCAATAATAATGCCTATATTTGGTAAAATATTTTGAAAAAGATGTAAGAAAATTTCCCATGAAAAATATACTAAAACGTCAAGGTGATAAAACTGAAAAGTTCAAAATAATGAAAAAAGAACGAAAAAATTGAAAATTTTACCAATATGTACGATTAATTAGAGATGGGATCGGTTAGAGCACGAGGAAAGGGGTAAAATCGAAAAATAAGTCGATATTCGAATTTTACGTCCTCAAATTAGTGACAATTGATATGTCACACGCCATTTCAATTTTTAAACATATTTTCCCCCAAAATTAAAGGGGCCTAGGAGGCACTGAAGAGTTTAATCCAAAAAATAAGTAGATATTCGAACTCAGTGCCCTCAAATACCTAACAAACGACAGGTCGCACGTTATTTTTCATTTTTTCAAATTTTGACCCCTATCGAGGGGGCTAGTAGGGGGGTTCAGAGGAGCCGAATGGAAAAACTAAGTAAATGTTTAAAATCAGCGCCTTCGAATCAGTAAAAATCAATGTGCTACTTTACTTTTTCGATTTTTTTGAATTTTGGTCTTAATTGTGGACCCCTGTAGCCCCAAGGGGTCTGAAGAAGTGAAGATCCCATCTTGAAAATTCTTTGGTCGAAAATTAGGTAAAAATGGCTCCTTGCTGTAATTTTTTTATATTTTTAATGGTAACTTTCATTTATTGTAATCATCGTGAAAGTTGAGCTTTCATTATCAAAGTTCAACTCTGAGCTTTAAAAAGTTTGATTATCATTTTTGAACCCTCTATCAATTCTCTTTCGAACCCTGCCAACAGTTTTCCTTCAAGTGTAACCCATCTCAAGATATGAGCCCTTAAAGTTGGGTAATTCGGCGAAAAATTGCAATTACCTGAAAATTACGAGCTCCCCCCCGCCCCTTGAGGGTGATGGTGGATTTATGAACAGACCATCATAAAGAACTCTTTAAAAAAAAATGAGTAAAATCGGAGGACTCGACTTCATTTTTAGTCCGTTTCAGAATGGAATAACTCAAGTTTTTTTTTTTAATATTTGGATTTTCGAAAAAATTTCAATTGAAGATCAAAGTTGAACTTTGAACTTTTGGATGAAATGTCTCAAAAATTAAGCTTCACGGGAAAAAAACTAATTAAACATCACAGAAAATACAGTAATGAAATTTTACATTCCACAATTTATTATTCATTTTCTTTACAGAACCCTTCCTTTACCTAGAAAATCGACTTCAACCGCGAAAATTATTAAATTGTGTAAAACAAATTTTCCGTGAAAATTTCAATTATGAAAAATCCTGACGTGCTGTAATTTTTTCACCATTTTTTCCTCAATCAGTGTAAAAATTCTTATCAAAATCACCCATTAAATTTCAGACAACATTTTCCAAGTTGACCAGCGTAAACCTATTTTTCAAATTTTTTATTAATCTGTCCGTGTACAAACGACCTTATCAACAAGTTTACTCTTAGGTCCGAATATCAGACATATAGGTACTTGTTTTTATCTAAAAGTCAATAATGAAAAAGGTTTAGAAGATAAAGATGGCCCATAATGTACATACACAGATCTCAACTACGTCTCTATTATTTATTCTTGTTAAACGATTAGACAGAAAATTGTTCCTAAATAGCCACAATATATCTACGTACATTGCAGTAGGTCGTTCGGACCGAAAGGGCAGGGGCAGGGGTAACAAAAAATACTAAAAAAATATATAAATTAAAGTTAAAAAGGATAAACGGCGCTAGCTTTTGGCGGTTCGGTTCATATATTTTATTACTACACAACGCGTTGTTTTTTTTCCTCCCTCTTTCTCCGTTTGCTGGCGTATATACTCGTATAACCAAACACGTCGATTTTTATATACCTGCCTACAAGAATTACCTTTAAGTTTATTTAAAAGAAGCCAGCTATAAAAGATTATAATTCATTTATAAAGAGATGGTGTTGTGATACTTTATCAGCATTAGCCGACGATGAGGTGGTGTGGCTTTTCTTCCTAAATAAAGTGATCGTTTATTTGTATAATAGTTTGGTAGTCGCTTGTTGCGGAGCGGGTAACATCTTTATTACTACGGTTGGCAGCGACCAAAAAAAAAAAAGAACAGGTTTCGTTAGCTCGAGAGAACCGACCACACACGCAGGATTGGTCCCTTGGCTGCCAGGGGCAACGCATCGACCCCGCAGCACACGAACCCTGTTTCCACAATACGATTAGTAATCAACGTTTAAACCGACTGATTGTCGGATCTACCCCGCCCCCGCCCCCTTGTCCGGGCAAGCGTCACGAGAGGATTTTTTTCCTCCATAATACTCGCGTATAGATTCGATAAAAAATTCGTAATGATGGAAAACGTGTAATGGGAGATGACCGTTAGTTATAGCCTGTGTGCTTTTAATATACGTCCGTGATGGGTATTGATTGGTGCCGGGTGATTTGTATTTGATAAGGTTAAAATGGTATAATTTTTGCAGCGTGTTGGGTGTTAGTGAAAGGTATGGTGGAGTTGAAGATTTTCGAGCTTGATTATCTTCGGCGAAGAAAATAAGTTGTAATTTCACATTTTTTTTTCTGCAATCGGAGCAGCTGTTCGGTGGGTAATTGAAGAATCGAGTAATTAAATCACAGCCAGTAAATCATTTTAACAACGTAATATCGATTATGGCGGACTAGAACCTACTTTCAACCTTCTCGTTGATTAGGAAGAAAATTGACTATTAGCGATGAAGTGATCGCGTGTTTGTCTTCGAGCTTCGAGATTTTTTTTAGGGTTTAGGGAAAAGAGCAGGGAGGGGTGGATTTTTGAAATTGTAGAGGGTGAAATTTTATTTTGTGGAGTCGAATTGGGGTTTTCATGAAGCTGGGGTTTTGAGATATTTCAGTCGAAAAAGTTCAATTTCAAGTTTTATCTTTAATTGAAAATGTATCTCGAAAGCTAAGATATATGTAAAGAAAAAAACTAATTAAACTATGCAGGAAGGAATTTTTATATTCGACAATTTTTTCCGTAGGATCCTTCCTGTGCTTATGAAATCAACTTCAAGATTTAAAAAATTTTTCAATATTCAAATTGGAAGAAACATCGACATGATAGAAGAAAACTGAAATTAAATTCTAATTCAGGACTTTTAAAAATTAGGTCAGAATCAGCCATCAGAATTTATAACGCAGAAATTATTTAATTTTAGGCCAGTGATAATTCAACTGTTATGATTAAGAAGTTTTGAAAATGTGAATCACCATAGAAAATCAATTTTCCAAGTTGAATTGTAATTACCAGAAATTTCCTCTCTGTTGAGTACAAGAATTCGCTTTTTTTCATGTACATAGAAGGCTTAGGAGATGAAAGTTGAACTTGGAACTTTCAGCTGAAATTTCTAAAAAAAAAAAAATTGCTTCGTAAGAAAAGATTCTCTGAACTGCTTTTACTCTACAATTAAAATTTTTATTCATTTTTTTTGTATAAGTCTTCATGGCTCAGAAAATCGACGATCATCAAAATGTGTACCTGTATCAAATTTTCTGTAAAAAAATTCAAATTATGAAATTTCTGACATGAAAAGGAAAAACTGAAATCATCAATCTTAAAAAATAGCAGAATTATGTATCAGGGTTGATAAGGGCTTGAGAAAGGCCGAAAAAAATGTCTACTTGTGTTATGGGTGATAGAATGGGGGGGGGGATCCTTGAAACTTGACAAAAATTGATGAGATAGTTTACATAGATTAAAGGACTTTCAACCAACAAAAAAAAATTTAAGAATGAGAAAGGGAACGAACAGAAAAGAATGAGAGACGAGAACAAGAACCATAATTTTCTGGGTTTTTTTTGTTCTTCACTTCAAAAATTTTTATTTATCCCTTTTTCCTATTACGCAATTAAAATTACTTACCAATTATTTCTCACAAAAGTAATAATATCTCACGATGTCGATAAAGCAGTAAAAAATTTTCCAACTTACATTTTGAGTTATTCAAATGTTAACAATTTTTCGAAATGAATTTAAAAGTTGAAAATTTGAATTTGTGAACAAAAAGATTGTAAAAAGGACCAAATGTTCCAAAAACAAGAAATGGGAACTTCCCAAAAAATTTTGAGCCTTTCAGCTCCAAGGGGGAGGAAAAGGAAGATGGAGACCTCTAAACAGGGTTAGTTTCCAAAAAATACGTAAATTTCTGCTTTTTTGGACTGCATGGAAATCTGGTTTTCTTTGAAAAATGGTGATTTCAGGTTCTACCTTTCCATGAACCGTCGACCTTAAAAGTCTGTACTATTTTTTCCCCTCTACCAGGACCAGAAGTTTGAAAAGTTGCAGATTTCTGAAGAATTTTTTTATTTTTACCATGTCCAAATATGTAGCATCGTAAAACTCCTCAAAATTTAACCAAAAAATTTTCATGGCTCCCTAAAATTATTTTTCATAAAAAATTTTTCAAAAAAATTTCATAACAGCGATGCCATCGACATTTCAAGTTGTTCATTCCGGAAAAATGAAATTAATTCAGCTGAAAAAATTTCATTGATCTTTAAACAAATTCATTTCAGTTTTTTGAACATTTTTTGAAACAGTGCTTCCAATTAAAAATTTGTAAAAAATTACGGAAATTGAAATTCGATTAGCAACGCACTGACTGCTGTACAAATTCTTGAACCAGTTTTTCTTAAATTATTTCAGGTACTTAGGTGACGAAAAATATTTTTGATTCAATTTTGAGTTTTTTTCTTTTAACTTGGTCAAAATCAAAAAATTTTCAAATTTTCAGGGCCGGTTCAAAGTGTGAAAACTCAAACCACATTTTTTAGGGAGAAGTGGCTAAAATTCTCAGCTCGAGGCACGTCCCAAATATGTCAAAAAATGTGTTTTTTCTATAAAATTAGCTTCGTCTCGAGACTTTTAGCTGCCTCTTTTTTTGAATTGAGGGGCTTAAAAATTTTTTGAGAGGCACTGTCCAAATATAATTAAAAAAATGTATTTTTTCAAAAATTGGCTTCGTTTTGAAGCTTCTGAGGAACTCAAAATTTTTTGAAAGATCTCCCACTCAAAGTAAACTACCTCACTAAAAATTTCGTCCAAATCCAATATTTGTTTTTCATTCGTTCTATCCTAATGGTTTATTCTTTATTGAATTGATCCTCTAATTAAAATCATTTCATTGAAACATGCCTATACAAAAGCTAGAAATTTTGTTTACCATATGGGTGAAAATTTTTCGGCTTCGATTCGCGATAAAAGAAGGCTCGCTTCGCCAAAGGAATCCCCCGCTGTGAAAACGTAAAACGCAACAGGTGGTTTTTACGCAGCGTTTTTATCGCAGGTGAGCGTTCGTGGTGCTGCGTAAACAGAAGATGGAAGGTTTTGTCGAAGGAAAAAAAATGCCGACCGACGCGAAAAAAAATCATCAATCCCGTTCCGATGGTTTGTTGAACATTGGTTTTTGTTATTTTATTAGACACACTGGTTTAAAAATATCTTTGTACAAACACCGTCGAAATTATATTCGGGCGTTATACGTACAAGAGTAACAGGGCGATACAGAGCAACACTGTAGACGAGGCGAGCATCTGTGAAAATAAACTTATTAGATGGAGAGCTTTTCGACAATGTTTTAAATAGAAACTGTATCCAAAGAGATTTTGGTGGAGGAAAAAATGATCCCTGGTACGAATTTTTTAAATGTCCTTACTACGATAAGCTGTGTTTATGATGGAGAGAAAAACGTGCTTGGTCGGGATATTGTTTTAAAACATTAATAATTCTCTTTGGTTGGCAACACGACTTTAGTGTATGATTTTGGTTCGTAGTATGTAAGAAGATGGAGATAGTATCAATTAATCATTTTTTTTCTCTCGATGAGCTAATGAAAACAACGTATATATGGATGGGCAGGGTATGAGTATGATGTAGGTCTAGTGTACTCGAGACGAGTGCTTTCGACACACAGACACCGATAAGAACGTGAGAAAAGCCATTATTATACAGTCTAATTATCATATAATCGCGATATTTAGGTACCAAATGCACTGCGTTGCCCGCCGACGATGCGAGGTTTTTTTTTGATGATAGAGATTTTCGTGTGGTTCGAGATTTGGATCAGGATTTTGGTAGATTTATTATCATTTGCTACTGCGAGTTTGTTGGTTTATTAAAGGAGAGATTTGATGTAAGAAGTTGAAAAAGTTTGATTAATTTTTAGCCCTGCTGTTTTTTTTCTTTCGAATTATCTGTTTGAATCATCCTGACGGAGTAATTAGTATTGATAATTGATATCGAAGTGGTAATAATACATATTTATTTAGATATGATGTGCTGTATGAAATGGTGTTGCATTTTATCTAACGTTCATTTTTGGTCATAGAGATAAGGAAGATAAGTACCTAGATATGAAAATAAGAACTTGCTATCCATAATGGAGTTAAATTTAGATTCAGCGTGTTTTTACTTTTCAAATAGATGCATTGTTCAATTAGAAATTGAAAATTAGGTAGATTAAAAAATCTATAGAGCCAGGGAAGGAAGGGATAAGCTCAAGATTTCTTCCAGGGTCTGTCAAAATGTACCCTAATGAAACATT
Organism: Pseudococcus jackbeardsleyi; assembly: GCA_038380155.1. Lineage (NCBI taxonomy): Eukaryota > Metazoa > Arthropoda > Insecta > Hemiptera > Pseudococcidae > Pseudococcus > Pseudococcus jackbeardsleyi. Next base: position 9,396,433 of record CM076242.1, read on the forward strand.
AAAAACCTTATGAATTCATTTTGGACCCCTATATCCCTCCTTTGTTGCAATAGTTTTGCTTGAAGTTTCGAAAATTACTTCTTTCCCTGATTTTTCGTGGCAAAAAAACTGAAAAAAGTGAATTCGAGACCAGAAGTAAAACTATTGCGAATTTTTACCTGCTGAATAGGGATGGAATTGGTTTTTTCACTTTGGTTATTTCTTCTCAGAAAATTCGCCTTTTTCAAATTTTAATCAATTTTTTGTTGATGAATTTTCTACAATTTTTCCGAATTCGCGTAAAATAACGAAAATTTTGAAATCCTTCAATTGATTATAAATCGATCCAACCTTGTGAAAATTTCCTGATTTTTTTGACTATTTTTTTTTTTTTTTGAATTCGATGGAAATTAAATTGAATTATTAAAAAAAAAAATGTATCAAGTTGTAAAAATTCTGTTTTTAATTTTCTTAAAATTGTAAAATTTTCAGAAATTTTGCCTGCCATTATTTAATAAAAATTGTTTGCCATTCGAATTGTTTGAACGTACATGGAATAAGAGAAATCAGGAATGGCGAGGGATATCATTTGAACTCGATTCTGCGCATGAATCGATTTCAAAACCTGCAAAATCGTCATACTTGCTGTAAAATAATAGAATATAAAAATTATTAAATTTACAAAATTTTGAGTAATTTTTGTAAATTATGAAATTTTTTTGGTTTTGTGAATTTGTACTTGTAGGTAAATATTTTTTGAAAATTTTTTATATTCCATTTTTTCATGGTCGGTGGTTTTCCAGAAATTGGAACCAGGATCGAGACCGGATGAAGTCCTAACTAATCCTAGTCCAGCTCTTGAATCGGTTTATTCTCATTAGTGAAGAGTGTTGGAAAAATTATAAAAAAGTTGCTGTTGTATTGGAAACTGTGACCACGAGTATAAAAAAAAATTAATGGAAAACTTGGTGCTTTTTTCAATTTGTATTTTTAAAAAATGGATACTAACCATTTTTCTTCATTCGGGATCACGAATATTGAATGAAAATTTGAAGTGTTATAAAATCTGAGAAAAGTTGAAAAAATATGCAATAATGTAGGTCTAAGATGTCATTGTAGTCCGATCAAAGGAAGATGGAAAACATTGAATTCTGATTTTTGAAAAGTTAAATTAGTTTCCCTTGTCATATTTTTCTCCTTGACTGACTCGCATTTTTTCAATCTTTTAGCTCTTTGTTGTTTTCACCAGTAATATTAAAATTATTGATTTTGAGAATTATTTTTTCATTTTGAATCACACAATTCGGTAAAAAAATGTTTGTTCTGCGTTTCGGTTTTAATGCCCAAAATTCTGATTTTAGGCATTAAAATTCACCAATCTATTCATTTGTGGTTTTTGAAGGTTTTTTTTTTTTTGGGGGGGGGGGGGGGGGGTAGAAAAATAAGGGGTTTCAAGAACAATAAATTCGGGCTCCAACTTTTTTGGGCCCAGTGTTGTAGAAAATTTCGCGGCGAACCGAATGGGGAAAAAAATCGATTTTCCCTCAATAATTTCCTTTACTAATGTTCAATATCTCGAAAACTATGCCTCCTAGAAAAATTAACTAGTTCTACCAGATTGAAAATTTCATTCTCAACAATTTTTGTTATAGACGCTTAGTTTGCTCTGAAATGTCATTTTTTGGCGAACAAGGCACAAAAAATGAGATTTTTGCAGAATTTAGAAAAGTTTAAGCTGTAAATTTCTTTCCTTTATAAGATTGGACCATAGAAAATTTGATTTTTTCCCCCTTAAGCTCGTATTTATCTTTCTAGAAAAACCTTATTTTTTCGACCCCCCCCCCACTAAGACATACTTGGTCAAAAAAATCACCCCTTCCATCAGTTACATAAAAGTCACCAAAATTCGGCAATCTGAATCCAGACACAAAAATCGGTCGACATGTGAAATTAGTCAGAATTGAGGCACAGGGAAACCCAGAGGAATTCTTCGAATTTTCATTAATTTTTCTAGGAATTTCACCAACTTCGGCGAATTTTTAAAAATGTTACTGTCTTTGCAGTGAATTTTCGCAGATTTTTCAGAAAATTTTCTCATTGATTTATGACTGTGCTGAAATCCTGGCTGTTTTCCAGTGATTTTTGGATGATTTTCACTGATTTTGAATTTCCACAGATTTTTCAGAAAATTTTCTCATTGATTTATGACTGTGCTGAAATCCTGGCTGTTTTCCAGTGATTTTTGGACGATTTTCACTGATTTTGAATTTCCACAGATTTTCCGGAAATTTTTCTCATTGATTTATGACTGTGCTGAAATCCTGGCTATTTTCCAGTGATTTTTGGACGATTTTCACTGATTTTGAATTTCCACAGATTTTCCAGAAATTTTTCTCATTGATTTATGATTGTGCTGAAATCCTGGCTGTTTTCCAGTGATTTTTGGATGATTTTCACTGATTTTGAATTTCCACAGATTTTCCAGAAATTTTTCTCATTGATTTATGATTGTGCTGAAATCCTGGCTGTTTTCCAGTGATTTTTGGATGATTTTCACTGATTTTTGAGAGAGTCTCGAAAAGTGAAAAAAATTGTACATTTCAATCTGGCCTCAATCAGTTAATAGTAAAATTGGAATAGGTACCTATAGTTTTTTGAGGAGGAAGAGGAAAATTTTGAAAACAACTGAAATTTTTCAATTAATGTTGGAGAATTGGGAGGAGGATTTGTGTTGAAATTATGTTTTTTTTAAGCTCAAGGGGGAAAAAGTTCAGTAATAATCGTTCAGAAGGTCCCAAAATTTTGAGAATTTTTGTGTACTTTGAATGTTATTATTTCGCTCGTCAATTCGTATCATTTTACAGAGTGATGAATAATATTTTTTCAGAATAAAATTCCCATAAAATTGTTGAAATTTCCTTTAAAACAAGAACATTCGTACATCTGGATGGAAACCTCTTGGGAGGCAAAAATCGGTTTTTGAATCGACACTAAGGAGTAGAATCAAAGGGAAATCTCAATTCAAAAACCAATTTTTTCCTCCCAAGAGTGATTTCTATTTCCAGACTCGCATTTTTTTTTTAAAAAAAGGGTGGTTTTTTTGGATAAATTTAAAACAAGAAAATTGAGATGAAAATGTCGAGAAAATTGCGAAAATTGAAATTTTCCAAATTCAATGATCCGATGGACACCCGAACCATGAAATTAGACACGTTGTTAAGAAAATACACCGGCCAGACTGCAAGTCTATCGACGATACGCTACAAATGGCCAATGGCGCTCTCTACTCTACTACGCCAAGTACTGCTGTTTTACTACAGCCACGACGGCTGCCTCTTCAATCCTCACGCTTGTATCGTAAGCTTTTCCTGCTCCATCGTGTATTGTTACTACACCAATAACCTAATTACTGTGAAGACCTCCGTGGTCTACTATTAAATAATTTAAAACCATAATAAAATACAGAAGGTTATTTACCTCGTGTAGTTCAAGGTCTGGCGTAGTATAACACGTTTCGATTTTTTTTTGTTTTTTTGTTTTAACCGCCGACAGTAAAAATGAGAGGAAAATATGGCGTATTTTCTCATCGCAGAGCTACCCGGTACCTACACTTTGTACTGCCAGACAAAGAATACACCGTGAAATTCAATAATGATTAGCGATCGAATTCGAGCAGCAGTCCAGATCGATATTGATTATTCGCGTTCCACACGACGATCTGGTATAAAAATGGATAAGATGAGCCTACCATATACGGCGGTGTAATTTCAAAACGCCCGATCATGTCGAAAGGTCAACGAGTAGTTATGGTGTATTTTTTTTTTAATGGCGAAAATTCAATTGTCGAGGAAAAAAAATCATTTAAACAAAGCAAACGACTCGAACCGATCTCGTCCTAAGTGAATATTCATTACAACCAGGCTACCTCTTCATCTTGTACAGAAGCCCTGGCGGCGTGTACAATTAACGGCTCGCTATACCGAGATACTCGTAGTAAAATGTGTATTCGGTGGATGAGGCGGATGGTGGAGGAAGCCGGTGTATCGTAGCTCGTAGTACGTTGGATAGTAAAATGGTTTGAAGAAATTATCATACGTGAGATGGTACTCTCTTTACTCTTTCTTCCCGACAGCTTCGCGATGCTGATTGCTTATGCTGATGAATCGAGGCGAATTCGCCGAAAAAATAATTTATCAATGTAGGGGATTCTTATCGCGGCGTGTTCCAGTGGATTTTATGACGATGATGCATGCGTTTTAAATTAGTACCTGGGTTTTCATTGTATAACGATTATTTTGAATTATGAACTCGAAATTGAAATATTATCTAATGAATGTTCGGTTGGGAGGATGGTGAGGTGAGGGGGGTCGTGTTGACGGCTTCGAGTGTCGGAGAGAAAGCATTGTGTGTGTTTATGATGCTATTAAAAGTTGGTATTGTTGAATCGCATGCCAGTCTGAAAGGATAATGAGTATGTTGAGGTTGAGTGATGAAAATTGGTTATGAAATGTGTAGTATTTGTTTTAGTTGTACGTGTTCCTCCCTTCGTATTCTTTGGTCACTTGAAATGAGAATTTTTTCTGTATTGATTTTTGGATTGATTTGTACTGAAGGTAAAATTCACTGGGAATATTTTTGAAAGGATGATTTTTTTAAAGAAAAAAACTTTCTGTCTTATAATTATTGGGAACATTTTTCAAAAATCAGTGATTTTTCACTGTAAAGTCAGTGAAATTCAGAAATTTTTGATTGAAAAATCAGTGAAAATTTTTCAAATTGAGGGAGTTGAAATTTTACCAGATTTTACAACTTCTAGGATTTAGTTGAAACTTTTGGAAAAAACAGATTTTAGTCAATTTTGGGTTCCTATTGATCTTGAAATTGGTCGGTTAGGTACTATTTATGGTTCTCTACTCTCTCATTTTGAATCAGTGAAGTCACTGATGAACAGTCAGATTTGCAAAACAGGAAAAACTAGCAAATTTTCACTAATTTTCCAAGATTTTTACTAATTTTTCAAAAATTATTGAAAATTTTTAAAAAATTGGTAAAACTCTTAGAAAATTGGTGAAAATTCACTGAAAGGTTAGTAAAATTTATAAATTTAGCTAAAAAATTAGTAAAATTTAGTAAAAATCAGTAAAAATTGGTAAAAATTAGTGAAAATCAGTGTAAATCAGTGAAAAATTTCAAAGATTTCGAAAAATCAGTGAAAATCTTGGAAAATTAGAGAAATTTTACTCACTTTTTAGTGAATTTTTTCTGATTTTTCAGCTAAATTCATAAATTATCAACTTTTCAGTGAAGTTTCACTGATTTTTCACCCAACGAAAATTTTTTTACTGTTTTTCTCCTGTGCTGACTGTTTTGCAGTGATTTTCAATAATTTTCACTGATTTTTGAATGAGAGAGAACAAAAGCTTAAGAATTGTAAATTAAAAAATTCCTAAAAAAAAAAGAAATTGAAAAAATTGTAAAAAGTTAAAATTTTTAGAATGAAAAATGTTGAAAATTTTTATTTCTACTTCTTCAATATTATTTCTAAAAAGCAAGATCTATGGCAAAGTTTGTCAAGTTAACTGTGGAAATGTCAAATGTCAAATTTTTTAATTCAATGAATTTCCTTGGAAAATTGTGAAAATCTAGATGTAAAATAAAGTTTCAAATGAGATTCTGAAGATCCGAATTTCAGACAAATTCAATATTTTGAAATCAAAACCAATCGACTTTGAAATTGCCACCCTAGGTCATTCAGGTACGCCAGTGTTGTGATGGTCACATACCCAATGCCTAATTGTCATCATTTTCATTACATGAAACAAGAATGGCGCGATTTTGAAAATTGGACGAAACAGATTTTTTGAAAGAGAATAAAATTTTTTCTAACGATACTTCTTAATTTCAAACAATTCTTATGGCATGACAATTCTCGTTACGACAACTTGACAAAAATGACAAAAAAAAAATAATAATAAGTGCAAATTCAAACGATATTTAAATCTTTTGGAAACTTTTCCTATTCTCATTCTCATTCAAAAATTTTTCAAAATTTGGTTCATTTAGAATGACATCATCAGGCACCAAGTTAGGCAACCATCATAACATGATAATTTCAATCTAAAGTATAATTTTTCGCGAATACATAATTTTTTCATTTCAAGGGTACGTTTTACACGAATTCAGATCAATTAATCAGATATACAGATTATTGCAGTATTGTTTGCAGATAGATTATTTCAGGAAATCAGACAATTGGTTTTTGTGCACGTATCTACCCATAAATTGAATAATTTCAAATCCATTTTTTTAAGGATTACAATTTTTTCCTTCAATTCATTATCATTTTGTAATTCCGTTCAAAGATATCGGTTGAAATTGACCATATGTGCGAAAGAAGGTGTATCAAGGTATCAACTTTATTATTCTAAAGATCTTATCACTGCAGTAACATTGCTGCCGATTTTATTCAATCACGATGCGCGATGGTAAATATCAAATGAAATCGAAACTCAATGCACATTTTCCAAGGACAATGACATCAAAATTTTAGACATTTCTCGAAATAGACACGTTCTGAAGCTATAAGTTGAACGTGAATATATATGGAACAATTGATCAAAAAGATTCCACGATGTTAACATACCCTATCAACGGCATACCCTTTAGTTTTCACGCCTAATATAATATCTAAAAATACTCCTCCGAGCACGCTGATGACAGACACGGACTCGTTGAGACACCGACATTCATGATTGTTTTCGTATTTCATCTGCACAAGACAGAGACAAAGTAGCTGCTTCATTTTCATATTCAATACTAATTTAAACCATTCGAAAATGCAGAGAAGATGCGAACCTGGGTGAATTGACGTTATTGAAAAGGTCATCTAGAAGTTTACTAGCAAGAAAATCAGAAAATGTAACGATTTTTTCAAATTTAACAACAAAAAGCAACAATTTTCAACAATTTTCTCCTGAGTTTTTCAAACGAAGGATTTCCTCCGAATGCTCTTCCGAGATAAATTTTTAATTGAAATATCCGCCCTGGGTAAGGGAAGGACTCAGAATTGGAGAAAAAATGGTGAGGGAAAAAAATGGTCAAAATTCAATGAAAAAATTGAATGAATGATTTGTTATCGGGGTGTTTTTGGTAGATGAATAATTATTTATTGTTTTATTGTTTCAATATGCTTTCGAAATCTGAATCAATGCATTCGGTGAAATTTTGTCATTTTGAATCAGTAAAATAACTTTAACTAAGTATCAGTGATTTTCCTCTGATCTTTCAGTCAAAATTATCAATTTTTTTTGAGCAGTTGGAAATTGGTTCCAAATCCGATTGTTTTTAACTGAAACATTGTGGGAAATTTTTCACTATTATTTTTTCCATTTTCCAAAAAAAATCTTATCTTTAAAATTTAAGAACACGATAAAAGATGAGACGACAGTGAAAAATCTTCATGAATAATAATTTCAGGTAAAAGTAGTCACTCTTAAGAAGAAAATTTCATCGAAATTTTTTTCGAATTGTTTTTTTTTTTTCGATGTTTAGCAGAAAAATCAAACAATATTAAAGATGATTTTTTTGTAACTTTTTTTGGTAGAGGAAGTTGAAATGAAAACGAAAAGCGATAGAAAATTGAATTTTTTGACAACGTTTGTGTCGGTGTTTTTTTTTCAAATCGAAATCCATTGTTTTCCTTTCAAGACTAAAAATATGAAAAAATGAAGATATTTTCGCTTCCAAATACCTTTTCCTGCAAAAATTTACGTTTTCGATGAGACTTGATGAATTTGAAAAGAATCTTTCTGTTTTATTCCAGGTAATCGAGTAGAGAAATAATTTTTAGAAAAAAATGATTACGAATGATTCGTTTGAAAGAAATTTCGATTTTTTTTGGGGGGAGGGGGCAGATTATAAGTATGGAATTACCTATCTTGAGAGTCAAAAAATAGTAAAAATCACGAGAAAAAACTCAAATTTTCATTTTTTGATTTCAGTCAGTACGAACCCTGAAATTTTTTGAACACCAGCATAGTTGAACTTGAAAGGTAAGAAAGAAAGAGAGGATGAGTGAAATCAGTGGAGGGTCTGAATTTTTTTAGTTTATTTTGGTTGTAGTCTAAAAACAACTTTTGAGTCGTCCGTTTTCCATTTAACTTTGAAAAACAGTTACAAAAAATTCTGCATTTTTTTTGAGAAATTCTGTTTTTATTACATATTCATCGAAAATCACGTGACTCGATAGGGAAAAAACCCAGAATTACATCCAAGTCCCGTTCCTCATTTCTACAGTTTTAGGACTTGATGTGTTTTGAAAAAATCTGCTCATTTACTAAAAAAAAAAAAAGAAATAAAGAAAAAACTTCTGGAATACTTAAAAAAATTTCTGAAATTTACGTATTATCACCAAAATATTTTCTAAAAAGCAAATTTTTGATTTTGGTAATTGTTTTTTTTTTAAATCATAAAATTATGATACCTGAAATGATTTTTTTTCAAAGGTCTAAATGGTAAATTTTTGAGCAAAAATAGATTATGAAATTTTACAATGTTTTCACCGTTTTTTTTTTTTTTTCAATTTTTGCTCTTTTCATTCGTATACTTCTATTTCATTGGTTGGTAAATGGTAATTCTTTTAGAACGATTCATTTTGAATGAAATTATTGTAAAATCTTTCCTTATTACAGAAAACTAATTTTTTGCTTTCAAAACTAAAAGAGTGCATTTTTTGATGGGAAATCTATTTTTTCTCAAAAATTTCATCCTCAGTGATACCAACTCTTGTCCTAAAAATTTGTGAAAAATGAATAATCATTTGGAATTTTTTCAATTTTTCTTCTGTTGTCAATTTTTACCAGAAATTTTGACATTTTTACCCCCCCCCCCCCCTTCCAGGATTTTAGGGTTGAAATTCATCTCTGATGAGAGCTTAGGAAATGGAGGAACAAGACGAACAATTGCTGTTTTCTAAAAAATAATAATTTTGAAAATTTTTACCCATTTTCTCTTTCAACTAAAATATTCTTCTTGGGGGGAAAAAACGAAAAAATCAACTTTTAACAATCAAATCGCAGCTGAAAATGCTCAAATGACACCCTTAGAACTAGTATCGAGATTTTTAGACGTCATTAGATGGAAAATTAGCTCAATAAGACGAATCGTATCTAGGCCACATATGCGAATACAGCAGCCTCGTCCTCCGAATTGTGTTACCAATTACACGGACGCGTACAGTGCATCGAAAATTCAATACAATCGGTACACGGTTCGTTTAATATTTCATGGTTTCGCCTGGTAGTATTTAAATCCGCGGCGATCTGAAAATTACTATCGACGAGTTGGGCCGGCGTCGCCATCCTCGATCGCAGCCTTTTATGCCATAAGTATGTCATGATGCAGAGATCCCAGCGCCGCTGAGTACGCGGCGAGCATGGAAAAAAAATGCACAGAGGGTAAATTCAAACGAGATACGTATGTTGATGGTCAAGCAACTTGTAAGGATTTACGATCGCGCTCTCGAGAATTCTTTTATATAATTATAGGCTCGAAGTTTTTGTGTGTTTTAACAACGCTGATGCGCGCGTAAGACCCACCGCCGACTAAAATATTTCGCATCGACCATTTTTTTTTCATTTCTGTTGTGTAAAGAGAGAGGTAAAGAAACGTTTAACGTTGTAATCGTCTGTTGATACTTTTTCAAAGGAAGAAATCCCGGAAGCTATGGAATATTTTGACTGATAGACGTACAATTTTCAATTATTGGTAGTGCCCTTGTTGTCCACGATTGTGTGCAACTTTCACTTTTTTGTGGCGGTGTTGGGTTTCGGAAAAAATTCGTCTGTAAACTGGTTTACAGACGGTCTAATTGTTAAATACGAGTAGTCGCGAGATTAAATCGAAATGAATTTTAAAAGACGTTAAATACGAAATGATTTGTGGCCGGGACGTGTCTTTTCGGAAGTAACCGGTTTCGAGAGGAAAAAAAATTCTCAAAAAAGTTTTGAAAATGTATGAAGTGCCCGGGTCTCGTACCACGTACATAAAAGCCAACCAGTATTTACTCTACGTATCTGGATTAGCGCCAGTTTTAATTTATCGTAAACGAACAATTGCGGAATATTTATGATAAAATGTCCCTGGAAAAGAATAGAACATGGAGAAAGAATAGAAAGAGCGAGAGAGAGCCGCCGAAGCTAGGCCGCGCTGGAATCGAGAATTCCTGGAAAATGTATACACGGTTGGTCATTCGCGTTTAGCCGAAGAATTACATGTAATTATAATGTAATAAATGAAAAAGAAAAAAAAAAGGAGAGGTAAAAAAAAAGAAACAACAGAGAATTCGGTACGAGTGTGGAATAAAATGTTCCAAGTTGGTGTCCTGCACCGAAACAATAATATAAATAACTAAAATTCCAGGTACTGCGGAGAGATGGCCGAGCAAAACAGACATTTTGACAACACGTTTGTCTATAATCGTGTGTAAATGCAACTTGTGGTATGCATTCTTTTGCTAAATGAGGAATCTTGTTGTACATTGTGTTAGGTCGTCTGTGAATTCTTCCCCAGCCACCGTGATCAGCAGTCGTTGCATTATCCATGTTTTTAAAAACTTTTATCTATTTGGCTTCTGTGGACGGTGTTCCCTTGGACGTCAGTGTGTGAGTGTGTTTTTTGCTCTCTTAATCGGTCTGCGGTATGTGGAAAGTGGAATTTTTAATGGAAATTGGAGAAGGGGTAAAGGGGTAGTGGGGAAATTGAATGGTTGGATGGGAATTTGGAGGTGTTGAGATTATTTTTGAGGTGGGTTTTGGAAATTTGGGATGAGGGGTTTGAAATTGTGGTGTATTATGGAGTTATCAAGTAGGGTAGATTGAAATAATAATAATCCTCATTTTTGACTAAATTGGATTTCGTAAAAAAATTGAGCCCTTGACTCTCCCTCTGGCTCAAAATTGGCTGAAATTAGGTGATCTTGAAGTGAGATCGTCTCTCAAATAGATACGATTTGAGTTTCAACATTTTCCTGAATCATTGTCCTCAGAGATGAATATCATTTCTTGCCTTCTAAAGGCAAGGGGGTTGAAAAATTGCAATCTGGAAATTTGAAGGGGTTTCAAAAATTTTCATAAAACTTTCAAATCAAATCAAAAAATATTTTAGGCTCCAAGAATATCTTTTGACCTTGATGATAGGTTACCAACTTCATTTTGATTTATTCAATTTTAGTCCTGCTATGATTTTTTTTTTTTTTTTAATAATTTCATCAACAAATATTCCAAGTGACCAAAACATTTTCTAGCCTGAATTACAGGTTTTGATTGAACAATTTGAATTGATTTTTCAAATTTGTGATCTGAAATTTTAAAAGTAGCAGGTACTTTTCTAATTTTCATTTCGATGGTTTGGAGAGGTTTAAAACTAAAATAGCACCTTTTTCTGGAATGACTAATGTTTCCACTACTTAGCAACTAGGCAAACTCTTAAGTGGTAAAAATCACCAATTTAATTGATTACATATTTGAATGATTTTTATTCTGTTTGGAATCTTTCAATTTGAAGCTGTTTGAACAATTTTCATTTTTAAAACGATTTTTTTTGTGAAATTCAATTGTTTTGATGTTCCTAGTGTGATTTTTATCTAATTTTAACGAATTTGGCACCGTTTGGACAATTTTTATGCTTTCGAACAATTTTTCTGTAAAATTTGAACTTTTTTGACATTTTAAACAGTGTTTTAATACATTTTAGCAATTTTCATGCTGTTTAGGCAATTTTCATGCTATCAGATTTTTTTTTAGTGTTGAAAATAAACCTATTCAATGAGGGACCAAATTTTGGAAATAAAATTTTGAACAATTCTGGCTTTCTTGTGGACAGGAAAATACTGAAAAAAACTTGATTCCTGAAGTTTGACAAAATACCTATCGAAAAAATACTGATATATCGAATCTTATTTTTTATAAAGAAAAAAAACTTCAATATTGGTTTTTGGGACACTATGTCCAAATTGTGAATGTTTTTGGGGCTTCGCTCTAATTGACTTTTATGAGATATTAAGTCTAAAAAATTGTGGTTGTCTATTTCTTGGTACCAAATCAACGTGAAGAATTTGGGACTTGAATTTTTTAGAAAAATATTATTTATTTTCTGGAAGGAAAGAATTTTCAGATTTTTTTTCTTTCTTGAATTTTATAATCGAAGGATAAAAAAATGAAGGGTTCTATTTTGGGAAAATTTGAAGCAAGAATTATGGTATGGAAAACCTAAAGAAGAATTCAGCAAAATTGCAAGAATTTTTTTCATTTTTTTGATCCAAGATACCATGTGTGAGACATTATTTTAATTTTCTTATGTTTGACAAAATATCGAAAAGATTAATTATCTCTAGTCATGATTCAACAGCTTTCGCTCTATTGCAAAACTTTGGTAATTTTCATCATAACTCGTATGAAAATAAGATTTAATAAACTAAAAAGCTGAATTTGAGCCAATTTTCGACCTCGATCAATGAATTCAGAAATTCCCCTAAACAAATTTTTATTGCCTTTTTTCCAGTCGATTCTAAAAAACTCCAAAATTTTCTTGAAATGTCTCGAAATTGATTCAGAAGGTCAGAAATAGGATATATACCAAAATTGAGATTTTTTTTCGTAATTATGTGATTCGAATGTCAGCTGAAATTTTCACATTTTCTAGAGTGATGAGGTAGGTAATTTTGAAATTTTGGAAATTGGCGAAAATTTGAGAAATGAACTTAGGTGTCTTGAAACTTTGGATATGAAGTTCTCTTATGTTGTTCCTTCGATTTATTTTTGTTTCTGTTCAAAATTTCATTTCAAGCTGGAATACTTTCCTTATTTGAGAAAATATCTTAATTTTTTCATCTGAAGACGTACGGATTTGCAGTATGTTTTTTTTGCTTTTTACTGAAAGTGACTATTTCTGATCACATTTTTGATAAGAAAACTCTCAGATCAAATAAGAGGTACCAGTTTGACTTTTTTATTCAAAAATTTGTGAGGGGGGAAAGGGTGAAAAATTCTGACGTTTTTTGATGCAGGCAGTTAGACTTGAGAAAGGAAAATATTTTAAAAAATAGGACAAAATCTGAAAGATATTTCAAAGTGTTGAAAAAATAGGAATAGGAGAAAAATTGAAAAAAAAAATTAGTGCATTGGTATTTTAATAAAAATTCATAAAGTAGGATTTTTTGAGAAAAAAGACAATAAGTAGGTAGAGGTACCTATTTTTAAAAAATGAGAAGAAAATTGTAAGAAATATTTTAAAATGTTGAAAAACTTTGGAAAAAAATTGAATTGAAGTTTCAATAAAAAGTTGAGCAATTTTGTCTTCGTAAATTGAAACATATTCAATTCATAACCTTACTCTCTCATTCTGAATCAGTATGAACAGTCGAAATTGCAGTATTGGAAAAATCAGCAAAATTCACTGATTTTTTAAAGGTTTTCACTGATTTTTCACTGATTTTCACTGATTTTTTACTGATTTTTCAGTAAATTTTCATTGATTTTTCAGTAATTTTTCTCACTGATTCGTTTTCAGTGAAAATTTTTTCACTAATTTTCTCCTGTGCTGCAGTTCTGACTGTTTTTCAGTGATATTCGATAATTTTCATTGATTTATAAACGAGAGAGCAGATTTTTCCCCGAAAGGAAAAAGTGCATTAATTTTTTTTGAAAGGCTTGAAAAAATTACGTTTTTCAGATTTTAAAAAAAAATGGGAAAAAATTGATGCAAATGGGTAGATGTATAAATTGCATGCATTTTGAGAAAAAAATACCACAAAACTCGATCTGATGACAACTTTGATATATTCTTAACAATGAAATCCTTCAAATCTCCATTTTTGAGGTAAAATTTGATTTCATATTTGAATATTCTGTTAAAATTGAAAACGAAATCATCCTCAGAATTCAATTTGAAATGAAATATTCGTTCCTATATCGATGTACGATCTTTCATTTTAAAAAAAATGGTACCTACGATTTTCACGTAGGTACAAGACATAGCTCAATTTAGTGAACCTAATCTATTATATTATAATACAAAAAAATGGTAAAAAAAACCTATACACCTCATTACAACACAAAAAGGTAAAAGGAACTACACCAATAATTGGAGTTTACATCCCTATCGACTATTATGAAGTTCAGGCACCGTCATAGTATTAAAATAGGAGACATGGTAATGGCAGCGATCCGAATAGGTCATCATGCTTCAAGGTACTCGTTTTTCCCCTCCCTCCACCTCTCCTTCTAAATACTTACAATGTACACGAATATTTGCCATTTACCTTAACCCAAGTTGCCAATATTATCTCGGGTGAAAAATGATTCACTGACTTATATATTTCTCGTACGATTCCTTGTGACAGTTTAAACACCCAGAAAAACAAATAGTCGATAGAATGAACTGAGTTGTTACTGTACGAATGGAAATAAAATCGATGGTATGTAGAGTAGATCAAAGATGCATCCGAGCATTTGCATATCTCTGTTACGTATCATTGACATGTCTTTTACTTTTTTTTCTAACGATAAATGCGAAAATTATCGACTCTGGGTGCATTTCGATTGGGAATCGTTTCGAATAAACAATTCCGCTGATTTCTGGGAAAAATTCAACGGTACAATGGGAATCGATGTACTAAAAAGATCAAACCATTTGGAAGATAAATCGGCGCCTTAAATTTGGTTAAAAGAAAACGAAAATTATGGACGAAAAAGTAGTGTGGCTTGGTTGGGAGGCCAGAAAAAAGGGGGGGAAGTTTTAACACTAATATTTACACATTGTTGAAAACGAAACGAAACGCCGTAGTAAATAAATAATCGAATTAAAGAACATTAACGGCGCCTCGTCGTTTGGGAGTTGGAGCAGGCAATAAAATAGTATCTTTTCCTCGGTCGGTCGTCTGCGATACACGGGGAAAAATAAGGAAGCTGCGAGATGAGTTCGTTGCGCGCTGCGCGGGCGAATTTCCACTATTACGAGGTTTTTAACCTTGAACCGTGCGGCCTTCAACTTCATCGCGACGTTTAATTGATTAAGCTTGGCGAAATTTTAGTTTTCGTTGAAGTTTTGTACGGACAGATGGAGTAATTTTGATTGTCTTTTTTCAGTCAGACCAATCGGAGTTTGGGGATTGAAGAACGTATCGGTGGATCTCGGTAAACCTCTACATTTGGTGTGTCGTGTCAAGGGGAACCCATTACCAGCGTTGCAGTGGTTCAAAGACGGATCGCCCATTATTGTAACGTCCAGATTAAGGATACAATATAAAAAGTAAGGAAAGGTCAGCAATTTTTCGCCTAAATGGAGTAACAGTTTGCTTTTGCGTATTTTTTTTAAGAAAACGAACGAATTTCGATGATGTCATCGCTATTTTTATTAAACACGAAGCTGGTCTAGAACGTAAATGGTAAAATAGTCGCACGATTAAAAGGTTAATACTACTACGCTGGCCATAGGAGTCGAATAAATAAACATAATTTATAATTGAACAAAAAGTATATCATAAACCTTCAAACTCCCACCTGTATTAGAATTCGCGAAACGATACGAATCGCTGAGACCAAGCTAACTGCAGCGTTACGTAATTTAGAGATCGATAAAGATTCGAAGATTTAGGTTTTTTTTGTGCTGCTGATGGTCATTCGATGTATAAATGGTAATTTATAGTTTCGAAGTAAATGTGTGGCTTGAAATGATGGTTTATGGGAGATTATTTTTGGTAATTGAATCGATGGTATTTTTTAGTCGTGGTTTGATATCTGAAATGAAAAATAACAGATCTATAACGATATTGTTTGAATTTTAAGTTTTAACTTTTTTTTTTTAGAATTTATTAAGTGTGTGGCGTTGATATAATTTCGTAGAAAAAATTTACTCGTTTTGAAACTTGGCAGTTGGCAGATATAATTTATTAAATCGTAATGATATTGTTGAAATTTCAAGCATATGTACATGTCTAATCGATATTTCGTGATGAATTGAAATGAATTTGATTGAGAAGCCGATGTGTGTAAAATTAGAAAAAAAACTTTGTCTGGAAGTTTTTTTTAGCTGGCTGGTCAAGGGTATCGTACTTAACGCCTAGACGATTGATTCGACTCGTAGTTGGAGGGCAGAAGTTCCCAAAATTTTGATTTTTAGCGTTTGATTTTAAAAGAATTTTTTTTCAAAATAGTTCCAAATTGGTAGCTGTTTTCCCAGATAAATAAATATTGGAAAAAGTTCTTAATATCAGGCACCGTTGTTGGTCTCTTTTTTTATCAAAAATCATTTTTGGTCCTTTTTTAAAATCAAAAGTCATTTTTGATCACTTTTTCCATCAAAGTTATTTTTGGTCATTTCTTTCATCAAGAGTCATTTTTGGTCACTTTTTTTCCATCGAAAGTCATTTTTGGCCACTTTTTTCATCAAAAGTCATTTTTGTTCAGTTTTTCTATCAAGAGTCATTTTTGATCACTTTTTCCATCAAGAGTCATTTTTGGTCACTTTTTTCACAAAAGTCATTTTTGGTCAGGTTTTCCATCAAGAGTCACTTTTGGTCACTTTTTTCATCAAGTCATTTTTGGTCACTTTTTCCCTCAAGAGTCACTTTTAGTCACTTTTTTCATCAAGAGTCTTTTTGGTCACTTTTTCCATCAAGAGTCATTTTTGGTCACTTTTTTCCACCAAAAGTCATTTTTGGTCACTTTTTTTCCATCGAAAGTCATTTTTGGCCACTTTTTTCAACAAAAGTCATTTTTGTTCAGTTTTTCTATCAAGAGTCATTTTTGATCACTTTTTTCATCAAGAGTCATTTTTGGTCACTTTTTTCATCACTTTTTTCATCAAAAGCGATTTTTGGTCACTTTTTCCATCAAGAGTCATTTTTGGTCACTTTTTTCATCAAAAGTTACATTTGGTCATTTTTTCATCCAGCCATTTTTGATCACTTTTTTCAAAGTCACTTATGATCACTTTTTACATCAAAAATCATTTATGGCCATTTTTTCATCCAAAGTCATTTTTGAGCACTTTTTTCATCCAGAGTCACTTTAATCGTTTTTTTTTATCACAAGTCATGCTGGGCCATTTTTTTTCATCCAAAGTCAATTTTGGTCACCTAAGGTCACTTTTGGTCTCTTTTTTTCCGTTATTTAAGTAATTTCATCACTTTTTTCAATATTTTTTCATGATTTTGTCACTTTTTGGTATCTTTTTTCATTTTCAAATCATTTTTTGACACCTTTCATTATCAAGTCCCTTCTTGGGCACTTTTCTTCTTTTTTTTTCATTTTTTAGATCTTTTTCTTCATTTTTTTAGTCATTTTGTCACTTTTTGACCAATTTTTTTAATTAAGTCCCCTTTTGGGCACTTTTTATTATCAAGTCAGCTTTTTTGGTCAATTTCAGTCACTTTTACATTATTAAGTAAGTCATTTTTTGGTCACTTTTTCACTTTTAGTTGCCTTTTTGGTCACTGTTTTCATTATCAACTAGCTTTTTGATCACTTTTTCATCAGTAATTTATATTTTAGTCCTTTTTTCTTTATCAAGTTACTTTTTTGTCTCTTTTTTTCATTTTTTAATCACTTTTTGATCTTTTTTTATTATCTTAAATCACTTTTTGGACACTTTTCATCATCAAGTCACTTTTTCGTCCTTTTTTCATTTTCAAAAAGTCAGTCAAGTCATTCATGTTGGAAAATTCTGACTTCAAATGCCTGTCTAATTTTCGGGCCAAAATGAAAAACCCATAAAATTTTTAAAAGTTGTTGGATATCTAAGGAGATGTTGTTCGATGAATTATGTAAGCTATTTTTCCAGATCTTTGTATTTTTAAGAATGGCCATTTTTGGACAATAAATCACTGATATTGAATCTGGTGTCCAATTCAAATGGTCGAACTTTGTTTCTCTTGTATGGCCTATTTTCATTTTGAAAATTCTCGAAATTGTAAAAATTTGGTTTTTGAGTGTGGTAAATCAGCCTTTGAGTGCATGTTTAGTCCAGAGAGATTATTTTGAGTGATTTTCCCTACATTTAAGAGTTCAAGAATTTTTTTTTTTGAAAGTGTTATGGCTACATTTTAAGAATTTTGCTAAATTGAAAGTTTTAATTTTTGATTAATTTTTTAAAAATTATTATACTTTTAAATATAGCAGTATTTCGTGGATTTCAATAATATTGGGACACTATGTCCAAAATGTTTAAAAATTTGTAAAATTGTGCCTATTTTCGGAAATAAATCTTGTGCTAATTGAAAAATTCACCATTTTTTGCCCAATAATTTAAATTTAAGCACCATTGTCCTTCTCATTCTTATAATATTTTTAAATTTTGAATTTCTTACTCTATCATCTTCGTACCTAAGCCACCCATTATTATCAAATTAAACTAATCAAGCTGTTCAATTCCGCAGGAAGAGATCCTTACTAATGATTCCAGAAGTCCGTAACAGCGACGCCGGCAAATACGAATGTAGAGGCATGGGCGTCCAGAGCCTAAGTCCGGTCAGTTCTTCGGCAACTGTGAACATCAACACTCGAGTTAACAACAGTAAGTCAAATCGTATACGTAAACTACATAGCTATAATTTCGCGAAAAAATTTTATTTCCCCGTACTAATAATTTTTTATTTTTATTTACGCCGAGAGGGAATAGCATATGCGTAATAAATTAACATCTCAGCGACAGTATTTTTAGTTTTTCAAAGAACCAGCGAGTAACAATTATATAAGGCGAACGCATGTGTGCATGTGCAAATCGAAAATTTATTTTAGAAAGCTATGTTTATTCATATTTCACGAATTCTCTCGCTCGCGTATCAACCGAACCGACCAAACGTCTGTAAACTTTATAAACATTATATTTCTCTCGCGATGTGTACTAAATCAAAATGGCTGACGAGGTTTCAAACTGTAGTAATTTGTTGCCAAAATTGTTATATATTGTGTGATCATTAGCTCTTCGAGACGGGTTCGAGATGTACCTACCGATGGTATCATTAAGACGAGGTGCAAATACCTATTAAGGAAAAAAAAAGTACTTAATAAAATAAGGGTGTAACTTTGCGGATACGGAAATGGCATTATTAGTTGGGTTCAATAGTACATTAGGCGGAGGAAAACGATATTAATTTGAATTTTACATTATACAAAGTTGTCTTGTTGATAATCAACGATATTTAGACGATAAGATGAGACTTTGGGTTGGAAAGGGAAAGGAGGGAGTTCTGTTCAAAAAATGATCGCGTTTTGGATAAAATATTGGCCAGAGAAGTGGGTAGAATTGGCTTTGTTCGGATTTTCCGCCTAAAATTTTCAGAAAGTGTCTTAAGATGTAAAAAAATTGTTGAAAACGTTTTTTTGGCCTGCTTATACCTTAAACCTTTTTTATGGCCATTTTGTAGAATTCCAACAAATCTATTTTGAAGTAAATTTTTATTTTTCACCTTTGTAGGTGCTGATCTGTTTTAAAAAAATTTTTTTTTTTGTTTTTGAAGGATTTAATATTGAACTTTTTTCGCTTGAATTTTTTCAATCTATCGTCTTATTTTAATCGAAAATTATTGATAAAAAAAATAATTTTTTTCAATTTGTTGATATTACTTACTCGAGAAAAAAGAGGCAATTGGGATATTTTGACTTGCTGAACACAAATGTATCTAATGCTTTTTGCATAAAAATGATCAAATTTTAACAAATTTCGTGAAAAAAATTAAATTTGAGAATTTACATAAAATGGTTCCATAAAAAATGTATATTGGAGTAAGTTGACCTGCTATGAGATTTATTTTTTGAGTAGGGAATCATACAAACCGATTTATGTTTTATCTTTTCGTCTTAAAATTAGCCCGAAATCGAAATTTAGGTATTTTCTGGGTTCTTGAAGATTTAGACGGAGTCCTTAATTTGATTATCTTTATGGAAAAGGGATTCGCTAAAGGCAAAATTAGCAAGAGCAAGCCCAAATTTTAGACTTCCAATAGAAAATTTTCGAATTTCTTTTTTTCTGAAAAATATTCAAAATAATATTTCGAGTCTTCCCCATCCCCCTCCTTCTGAAATGCTTAAAACATTTAAAAATTGCATTGAATTTGTATCAATGAATTCTGACCGAAGAAAAGTAACTCTAGATCGTGAAAAGGTTTTTGCTGATTTCTTAAATCAGAAA
Source organism: Pseudococcus jackbeardsleyi (assembly GCA_038380155.1). Classification (NCBI taxonomy): domain Eukaryota; kingdom Metazoa; phylum Arthropoda; class Insecta; order Hemiptera; family Pseudococcidae; genus Pseudococcus; species Pseudococcus jackbeardsleyi. Next base: position 9,416,599 of record CM076242.1, read on the forward strand.
TTGAACTAAAATACGTAAATAAACCCCGGGCTGATCAGATTTAGCTATTTTTCAAGTTTGGGAATTTTTCCAAATTATCGGGGTATTTTTTTCCGAAAGTATTCAATTACGAATTAAAAATACCTAACTCAATTTTTTTTAGAGAGAATTTCTGTTAATTTTTACATCAAATTTTTTCATGCCCTTCCTCCTCCTTCCCCTCTCGAGAGTCTTCGAATAGTTCTTGAAAAAAAGAAATGATTTTTATTCAAAATTCAACTAGGACTCAACACTAGTTCAACATCGATAATTTTTCAAAATCTAATCACTTTTTTTAAACCAAGATTTTTAATTATAAAATTAAAATCTGTAAGATTTTTTTTTAAAGAAAGAAACAAGAAATAAACAGTTATATACCATCTATTTTTCTAATACGATGGATACTTATATTTTTAAAATTAAAATATTATTATGTAAGTATGTCTTAGAACATATTTACAATTTTGAGAATTTCCTATAATCATACAATGATTTATTGTGGTTTCCATTTTCGATTTATTGTTACCTTTTCAAATTCATAAATAATATCCAATATTACTGGATCCGATAAACTAGCCCATTTGCTTAAAGCTGAAATTGCCGAATCAATTTGCAATAATTCTTGTAATTTTGGATCATTAGCAATGACTCCGTGTTTTGCATTGTTCAACAAAGCTATTGCTAGTCCAAGATCTTTAGCCAAGGTAGATAAAGGAACATTTGGGAATTTCTTTTCTAATGCAGTTTTGAAATTGATTGCAAGCGGGTGTGTACTACTGCATAAAATACGGTTCCATTTCTTGGCTTGGGCTCTATATGAAGCTCGTGTTTGTTCATCTGGGTCGCGTTTTATAAGGCTGGTCCCAGTTACATCATCTGGATCAAAATTTTCAATATTCACATCTTTCGGATCCCAATGTTCTCCGTACAATTCGAACTTCTGACAGAAGTATGGAATTACGAATAATTTCAGTGCGTTGTCCTGCATGTAATCCTTGGGGAAAAAAGTTTACTTTTATAATTTACTTACATTTTTTAAAAATTCCTTCCCCCTCATTTTTGAGCATTAGAAGAAACTGCAAGTGACTTGCTTAGATTAAATTATACAAAAATCACCCACACCTTTTGTGAATTTTTGTCTGTCTCATCATTTTTTTGTTCACTCTAATAGTTGATGGTAAATTAAATTAGTAAGTACCTTTTCCTTTTCCAAACGTCCTTGATTTATCAACAGCTCATCAGCCTTAACTGCTCGTTCAATTATTTTTTTTACTGCACCCTGAATCTCTCCTTTCAGCTCAAGCTTTTTATCATTGTTGGTTAAGGGGTCTATAATATTTTTCAAGCTGTCTTTAATAGGGGACAACTCCTAAAAATACAATACGATTTGTAATGAGATACTGAAATGAATTCATAATCATAATCAAGATTAAAAAGTTCTACTTACCATTTGAACTTTATGTTCAAAATCAATAGTAGTTGATACCTCATTCAAGTTATTATTATTTTGAAATGGGGCGCAAGTACATAATAGGATATTGAGATTTATAATGAGATTTTTAATTATTAAAAACATTTTGGATACTGCTTGAAAATTTTTTTTAAAAACTTGAAATTATATAGGTTAGTCAGACTATAGCAACGTTAGTGATTTCAATTTTAACTGTTGAGAAATATTCAATCAATAGATGGAATTTATTAATCTAATAATCTTCCTTCAGCAAGTTATCTTTTTGATTAGAACTTTTTCATCTCTATTAGGGTGTTTTTTTATAAAGGAAAAAATAATCGAATCCAAAAATCATATTAGCTTGGAATGTCTGTCTACCTCTAATTTAAATGAAAATAATCATGTCTGCTTCGAAAATCATTGGAAAACAGTCAGAATTTCAGCTTAGGTAATAATTCAATAATAAAAAATTCTGGAAAATCAGTGAAAAGGAAATTCATTGAAAGTCTAGAAAATATTTATTTGAAATTTGCTGAAAAATGAGTTAATTTCTTTTGAAAAATCAACGAAAATTCGCTGAAAATGAACTAACTTCGCTAATTTTCTCTGCGCTGCAATTCTGATTTTTTCCATCGACTTTTCACTGATTAGAAATGATAAAATGGCATTGTAACAATGAAAATAGGTATCTATGATCGAAAATCTTATTTTTATTGACCTGTTGGTGTCTAAATCTGCTCAAATGCGATCAATTTTTTAGACCCATACTTAAAAATTTTTTCTTGGGTGAAGCCACGTACTCTCTGGTCATTTTGAATCTGTGAATAGTCGCTGAAGAAAAGTCAGAATTGCAGCATAGGTAAAAATCGGCGGGAATCATTGATTTTCAGTAGATTTTCGCTGATTTTACTGACTTTTCAGTGAATTTTCACTGATTTTCTAGCAATTTTTTTGCTGTTTGATTTCAGTGAATTTTTTTTTATTGTTAGAGCTTAAATTTTATTTTCATTAGTCGAAATCAATTTCTACGTTTTTTGAAAAAAAAAAATTGAAAAATATACTGGAGAAAATCAAAATTTTGTTGGAGGCTCCAAATTGGCTAGAAATGAAGGCGTAGTCACACCGAAAAATTGATCAAGGGAGGGGCTGAGAATTTGAAAAAAAGGGGGAGGGGGTCTTTCAAATTAGTCATTTTTCACTGATCTTTCAGTCAAAAATCATCAATTTATTCGACAAACGATGAATTGGTGGTTCTCAAGTGATTTTTCAGTCAAAAATTATCAAGTTTTAGAATAAAATGATTAAAATACTGCCCAAACGAAGCGAGGGCGAAAATTTTTTGAAAAAATATTGTTTGAAGAGCAAAAAAATTCACGTTTTTTTCATTTTTGCTATAAAAAAATTTTTCCCCGAGCTTTGGGGGGAGGGGGGCTAAAGCTCCTTGAGCCTCCCTCCCTTGATGGGTGCGCCTATAAATGACGAAATTCAGTTTTAGTTGGAATCTTATTTTCATCAATTTTACCAAAAGAATACTCCTTTTAAAAAATTTTTCTTGAAAAATAGATGGCCATAGCACAGTGATGGAAAACTGGAATCGGAACTGGAACTGGAACTGAAATTTAGGAACTGGAATTGGAACTGAAACTGAAATGATGCGAACTGAAATCTGAAAACTGGAACTGGAACTAAAATTAATTTCAGTTTTATACCTACCTACCAGTTCCTGATTTTTTTTTGTGCAAATTGCAATTTTTCTTTTTTTAAATAAAATTTTCACTCAATTAAAATCATCTTCTCCAACATTACACCTTTACACCGACATTTTTTTCGAAAAATTCAAGACTTTGTCAATAAAAATTTCCAAAATGGAGTAAAAAAAATCAGAAAAAACTCAAATTGTTGAAAATTTGAGTGAAAAAGTAGAAAATGTAGATGCAGGATGCACGATATTCAATTCAAAATTTAAAAAAAATTTTACTAAAAATAGAAAAACAAAAATGACCTTAAACGAACCTCAAAAATTGATGTAGAAAAGTTAATAAAGAAAAAAATGTCCTGTAAGTAAATTTGAATATTCCATCAAATTAAAAACATCATCGCACACATTCTTCAAATTTCAATTTTTTTATTGAATAATTATTCAAGACTCCGAAAATCAGGACCAGAAGTCATAACATTTTTTTAAAAAATTATTGCCCAGGGTTTTCTTTTCAGAAATCTTTTATGTTGAGCTTGAATTTATGAAAAATAAAAAAATTGTTGGTACCTTAAAAAGAAAAGAAAAAACAACAAAGTTCAATTTTTGCAGAAAATTTTGGATTTTTTCCATCTCTCAAACTTGAAAAAAAAAATGAATTTTGCAACTGGTATTTGGAACTGGAACTGGAACTGGAATTGGAACTGGAAATTTAAAGTTTTAAGAAATGGAACTAGAACTAATATTATTTCAGTTTTACATCACTGCGCATAGCATTGAAAAATTAGCTCAAGTATCCAAGTATCCAGTTGAAATTTTTTGGAATACGATTTTTTCAAAATTCTCACTTTTGTTCTATTCAGAAAGGAATATCTTGAACAGTTTCCTTGTAAAATCGAAACTTAATTTTAAAAATGTGATTAGCCATTTTGAAAAGGTCATAAGTTGGAGCGAAGAAAGGAAAAAAAAGAGTTGATAAAAATTTCCCACAATGAAGGGCACCCCCTACGGAGACTGGGAAAAACCCAGAGCTGAAACCGATTTCACCTACTTACCCAGCCAATCCCCAGACCTTTGGCCGAATACCTCTGATGAAGAACCTAATTAACGATCTGCTACGTCTGCGGATAACGAGTAGTCGCGTATTATTTTATTTATACTTGATTTAGATAGCCATAATCGTCCATTCTCGATAGGATGTCTTGAAATACTTACATGTAAAGCACATTGAAAAAAAAAAGAAACACAGTATTTTAAAGTGTACCTACACTATGCAGCGATGCACCATGCTTTATAACTTAATCGATCCATAGGGGGTATAGATTAAAATCCGTGACGCTTCCCTTAAAGTCTCCCGTGTGCCACCCAAGCAGAAATATTTATTTTTCATTTTAAAATGATTTTTTTTTTATTAATCGTATTGTAAGATATTGGTATTTAGAGGTTGAGTATTGCAATATGGTAGGGCACCATCTAATGAAATTTTCTGCTTAGTTACAGATTTATGGCCGTTGGCAGGAAAACCTTGTCCCATGGATTTGGTCTACTGTTTGAATGGAGGATCTTGCACGTATTACCAAACAATAGGAGAGTTCACTTGTCAGTAAGTACATAATGAGTTTTGATTAAAACCTATTTTGGTTATTGGAGGGATTGGGAAGGGGGAGGAAATAGAGAGGCGAATTTAGGTACGAAATGAATCCGATACCTCCCCTCGGCTCGGTTCGACACGTCGCTGTGGGTGTCCATTGGGAAACATTGTCCATGTAAACTAGTTTTGGCCGAATGAATTAACCAGAGTCGAGCATAAAATACCGTTTTTATTGACATTCATTGATGCGGTGTCGTTAAACCGCGTTCTATATCTACAAACGTATTACGCCGGGCCAGTTATCATTAAAGAATCAATTATTAATGGAAATCGTTTGGACGTTGGTTTATTTTGAAATTGAAAATTCGATCGACTTTATCAATAATTTTTATTGGCTTATTTTGGACGGTCTATAAATTCATCCGAGGTGTTTCCTTCGGTCGCCTTTTTTTTTCCATGGTATAAATTAATCAATCAAAACGTTTATAGACTTTTTATGTTTTCAAACAACCTGAACCATTTATGTAACATGATTATATGAGATGACGATTAATACGTCGCCTCTTGAGACAGGCGTGTCTAGTGCAAAGATGTCGAAAAATTTTTAAAGGGCGGCGTATGGCGGTGTAAGTATTTTTTTGGTGGGTGGAGGGGAAGGGGGATGAGCTAGCACGCAAAATTGTATAATATTCTCGTTTAATTGTAGACATTGTCTGGTTATCTGGTGTACCGGTGTGCCTTATATCGTCGAATTAGAGTTTTTTCGTCTTGTGTTTAGATATACCTGGAAAAAATCTGTAGAATAAATGCGAAAAAAATTAAAACGAAACAGTCTATATCGAGTAATACATCAATTGTTTAATTAGATAAGAATGTATTTAAAAAGTATACTCGCGGTCATGCGAGTAATTAACGATATTAATTATAACGTGAATAACTGGCTTATATATTTTTCATCTTAATTAGCCAGCCGAAATGGCTTTATGATGGGAAAAAAATTGTAATTTCTGGTTTTTATTTGGATTTTGTCAGAAATAATTATTTTCTAGTCACATCGCGTTGAAGCCGGAACGAATACGGGGCCGACATGCGAAATTTTCACATCTCTTGCTCGTAGTGTGGTTTCGGTGATGATACGATACCGCTATCTTGACGATGGATGGGGAAAACGTTCGAGTTTGGTTGAAAGCAGCACTTTCGTTGAAATTTGTTACTCGAATTGGGCCGAATTTTTTTTGGAATTGGGAAATAATCGCGGTGGGTGAGATGTGATGGGAAAATGATTCGAAAATTGGTTGAATTTGGTTGCTAAAAGCCTATCTCAAAATGGGTGATTTTGGTTGTAAAAATGCTCGACAGATTCTTTGAAGAATATTTGGGAGATTTTTTGCAAAAATGTGGAAAAAATGATAAAAATGTTAGTTTTTGCTAAATTTTGTAAGTAATAAATGAGATTTTGAAAAAAAAATGATGACCTTTGCTTTTTTTGCTCGGTGCCTTTTTTTTAGGTTGAGATAATTTTTCCGCGAATTTTGAATTGATGACCATCTTGCATTATTTGCTATAATTTCTCGTGATTTACGCCATTTTTAGTAATACTATACTTTTGATTTCCAATTTTCAGTAATTACCTGTAATTTACCTTATTTACTTGTGGTAATTATTAGTAATCAACTCAATTTAACATAATTTTCTTTGATTTATGGGGGAAAATTGCGGTAATTACTGGTGGTATAATTTATTTTCAGTATTTACCAGTAAAATTTTATAAATTTACAGTAATTACGGGTAACTTGGTGAAATTACCGTAATTACTTGACGTTGATTTTGGCAAAATTGTATAATTTGCAGTGCATAATTTTGTGGAAACACTTACAATAAACTTTGAATTTTTATGATTTATTTAAATTCTGGTAATTACAGGCAATTTGGTAAAATTTTGTTGAATATAAAATAAATAATTACTTGTTGAAATTGTGGTAAAAAAATATCCGATAATATTTAGAGCGCTTGTTTGACTACTATCTCAAAATTCCAAAAATTTTAAATGATAGAGAATTCAATAAAAATCGAAATTCGATAGTCATTGTTGAAAAAAATGGATCCAAAAAAATCGAATTCGCATTTCTCCTTCGTGAGAAATTGTAGGAACTCGAACTGACTCAATAAGTTTTTATAGACCTCCCAAATTTCACCATTTTTCAATGTTATCGGAGTTCAGATGGTCTGCCTTAAAATGAAATAGATTTGAAGAAATTAGCTCCTTGATATGAGAAATGCAAATCTTATTGAATGAAATGTTCGAAACTTTCCCCTTTTCCAATTTTTCTTCAGGAAATGTTCGAGGGAATTTTCGAAATCTCAATTTTTTGAAAAATTTGGCCTGGAATCCATCTTATTTAGAAGCTTGAAAATTTCTGGAGCAATTTCTTATCGATTTTTGAAGTTTTTTAAATTTTCAAATAGGTTTAATGGATATCTGTGGAGAAAAAGAAAATCAAAAATTTTCCGACTTTTCCGGCCAATATCTCGAAAACGCGAATTCAAATCGGAAAACCGACGCCGGATTCGAGTTCAGGGGGTCAAAATCTATCTATGGACTGAATCCAAGCGCTTTTAGTGAAAAAAAATTTTCCGTGTCACTGGCTCATCAAAATTTTCCGACTTTTCCGGCCAATATCTCGAAAACGCGAATTCAAATCGGAAAACCGATGCCGGATTCGAGTTCAGGGGGTCAAAATCTATCTATGGACTGAATCCAAGCCCATTTGGCCAATAAAAATTTTCCGGGTCACTGGCTCTTCAAAATTTTCCGACTTTTCCGGCTAATATCTCGAAAACGCAAATTTAAATCGGGAAATCAACACCGGATTCGAGTTCATGGGGCCAAAATCTATCTATGGACTGAATCCAAGCGCATTTGGCGAATAAAAATTTTCCGGGTCACTGGTTCTTGAAAATTTTCCGACTTTTCCGGCCAATATCTCGAAAACGCGAATTCAAATACGAAAACCGACGCCGGATTCGAGTTTAGGGGGTCAAAATTCATCTATGGACTGAATCCAAGCGCATTTGGCGAATAAAAATTTCCCGGGTCACTGCATGGCTCTTCAAAATTTTCCGACTTTTTCGGCCAATATCTCGAAAACGCAAATTTAAATCGGAAAACCGACGCCGGATTCGAGTTTAGGGAGTCAAAATCTATCTATGGACTGAATCCAAGGGCTTTTAATGAAAAAAAATTTTCCGGGTCACTTGCTCTTCAAAATTTTCTGACTTTTCCGGTCAATATCTCGAAAACGCGAATTCAAATCGGAAAACCGACGCCGGATTCGAGTTCAAGGGGTCAAACTCTATCTATGGACTAAATCCAAGCGCATTTGTCAAATAAAAATTTTCCGGGTCACTGGCTCATTAAAATTTTCCCTCTTTTCCGGTCAATATTAGCTAATATAATTAGTCCTCATTTTTTACTTTAACAATCTGAAATTGCTTTCAATCAATTTCTGAGGACTTTGGAAGGCCAAAAATTAAAAACTGAAATTTTGGTTCTGATAGTTATTTCAAGAACTTCTAAAATGTGAAGAAAATTTTTTTGGCATCACGCTTTGATTAACGATTAATAAGTGAAAAAATTAATAAACGTAAATTAATTTTTAGAAAAATGTTGAGTTTTTTGAAGAAAATGAATATTTATTGTTGAGAATTGGGTTTCATTTTTGTCAATGTTAAAAAAAAAAAATTGAGATTTTTGGGATTTTTTTATGTAACACAGCTATCAATTAAGCAATGCATCCTTTGTAAAAAAAAAAAAAATCAAAAAATTGCATCGTGAAAAAATTTTGAGGAGGTGGATTCAAATTGAATGAAAAGTAAACCCAAAACCTCTCTCGGGAATCGATTTAATTATTTTTATTAATTAAATTTATGAATTCTAATTATAATCTAAATCGTTTTAAATAACTAAACTCGAATTAATTTTTGCAGATGCGCGGACGGATTCAACGGGGCACGATGCGAGAGTAAAGACGTAATAAATTCTAACAGTACGTACCAAGCAATTAATTGTTTCGATGGGGTAACGCCCTCATATCCTTGTGTCACCGTACATAAACCATTAGATTAATTATAAAATTGTACCGATACACCTTCCCTTTTTAATTTTGTTCTAAAACAAAATTTTTTTTTTACTTTTTATAAAAAATGTACGTTATAACTAGTCATTTTTTTTTTTGTATTTATTTGTAAAGAGAAACAAATGTTGAAATTTTTTTCTTTAAGTTGAGCTCTCAGTTCCCGAGTTATGTTATAATATTTTTTAGTCAAAATTTTACTTAGTCGAAATAGCGAAAATTGAGAACTCTAGATGTTTCGGAGTCGGAATTATTTTGCGCGAAATTTCACCATCAAATGTACTCTTTTTTATAGCGTAGAAAAAAAATTAGACCCTGTTTCGATCACGGTGGCACTGGTTGTAATACGGAATTTTTTTTACTCGAAAATTTGAAACATTTACGACTCGAAAAAAATATTGGGTTTGACGAGTCATCGAAGGACGCTCGATGTATAATTTCATCGTTGGAAGGAGCTTTTAAAAGAGTATTTTTGATACGCAGCGCAGACGAAAAATTGTAAATTTGGAATTATATTTAAGAGAGATAATATTCTACCCATAAAAGCAGGAAAGATCCACTTTTGAAGGACGTTATACTTAATGTACGTGTATCGGTATAAAATCCAAGCAAACTTTTCACAGCTTGAAAATTTTTTTATCCTCGGTGGTAAATTTGACCTTGACCAAAACACAATAAAAGCTGGGTATAGGCAACAGAAAAAGTTTCGTTTCAAAATTATACATTTTTAACGAGTTTTTTTTTCGTAACGATTTTTTTTATTGAGCTTGATGTTTGAATTTTTTCCATTTTTTCGACATAGTGCTATAGATTTTTCCGCTCGTTGTAACTTTTTTTTTAGTTTTTTCTTTTCGCTTTACCCATTACCTTCGCTTGCTGTTATTCAAGGTGGATTTTATTTCCTGCTTTGTAATTTTTTTTATCATGTTGCGATTATTTTAACTAAAACGAACAGTGGTTTTTATCTCAGCCGTGGAGGATACGACCTTTGGGTGTTCGAGGAACTTGATGTTGGAATCTGAAACCACGTAGGTCCCCTTAATGTCTATCGAATAAAATAACTAAATAGAGATGTATCTTTGACAAATCATTCGACCGTTGTGATTTGCCTACAAAGGAAAAATCAACCTTTTGACAAAGACCCGTGCCCCGGTATGATCTTAAATTGGATATTGTCGCGAAGCATTCGACGAAACCAGATTAAGAGTTGGGTATACTTTAACAAATGTGAAATTAGCGGAGTGAGTTGGATGAATTTACCTATTATTGGTAAACGTCGTGGTCAAATTCGATTACAATGGTGGTTAAAGACCCGATAGACATGTTGCTGTCACGAAATGTAAATGTTTTTAGGAAAGGGGAAACGCAGTCATGCTGAAATTGTAGAATGATATTTTTTTTCCTTTTCGCGGTTGCGTCATTTTTGCCGAAAGTGGTCGTAATTTTTGTAATCAAATGTCATTCGGCGGTGTGGGCGCAGGAGATTTTTTTAAAAGGAGTTTGGCGGAATAAATGGTTTCGTTGGGTGAGGAGTAGAGACGTTTTGAAGTCTTAGAAGTACCTATTCGATGTGGGTTGTCTGGGGTGAATACGAATAAGATAAAGGGAAATGAAGGGATGGAAATTTGTCTTGGGAGAGTTTATATTTTTGATACAATTATATTTAGTTTTGAATTTTTGCGAATTTTAATTCGGAGTGAATTTTTGGGATAGGTTTGGGGAGGAAAATACGATTTTGTGGCAATTTTTTTTTATTTTTTGAAGAGGTTTTTTATTGGTAAGGGGCTGTTCGAATTGAAATTATGGAAATATTCAGAGCTGAAGATTTTGGAAAATTAGTAGATTCAATTTTTCAATCTAATTTGTGATTTGAGCAAATGTCTTGAAAGTGAAAAATTGTTCGAAATAATGAACTAGAATTTTTCATTTTTTGAACTCCCTTCCCCTCAAGAATTATTGAAGGATATCAGAATATCGATTGTAAAATAACTAGTAACATTGCAAAAAATGACTGGTTTCTAAAATTTTGTTAAATTACAAATTTTACAAAAATTACGGTAAATTACAGAATTTTACCGAAATTACTTTCATTTGCCATTTTTTTACAAAAGTTTTCTGTAAATTTTCAAAAGATTTACTAAAATATGTACAAGAAAATTGGGTACGATTTTTTTTCAGGAATACAGAAAAAAAGTAACCATTTTTTACCAATATTTTGGTAGATTACAAAAATTGCTGTGAATGCATGAATGTTTTAACGAAATTAGGTACATTTTATTATTTTTTTTTACCAAATTTTTTTTGTAAATTTTAAAGTTTTTTTTAAAAAAAATCAGTAAAATTATGATTTTTTTTTTACCAAAATTTTGGTAAATTACAATTATTTTACAAAATATAATTTTTATACCAAAATTCAATTTGGTTATTTACAAAAATTACTAACGATAAATTGCAATTTTTCCTAAAAATTACAGTAAATTGCAATTTTTTACCAAAATTTTGGTAACCTACAATAATTCAACCATATTTTAACAAATTTTAATGAACGACAAAAAATTTTAAAAAAAAAAACAGTTTACTTGGATATTGAGTACGATTTTCGAACGTTATAATTCCTCCCCCTCCCCCTCTCAAAAAATACTTTTATTAAAACTAATTCGTCTCTTCGTCATTTTTATTGATATAATCGAAAAATGTAATTTTCAACTTAGAAAAACACAATTGAAGAAATTTTAAGTATTGAGTTACCTACTCGAAAAGTAAAATGCCTTACCCAAGAACAAACTGATGGACAGATAAAATTTCCCCATCATTTGCCCCTCCATTTTTTTAAAGTAGCAAAATTATGTTTTTAATCTAGAAAATTTTACAATGATGCAAACTTTTTACAAAATGATTTGAAAAATTTTGCGATTTGCTTTCAAATCCGTCAATTTTTCTCTTCCCCTTCCTACACTTTCTAATAAAGCCAACGTTGATTTTTTCAAATTCCGAGTAAAATGGCATTGAGTATTTTTTTTTTCTTGTAATTTTTTCATTTTTGAGTAAAAAATTGAGAATTTGGGAAAAAAATCAATTTAATCGAAGTCGAATATTGATCTTGAACGATATTTGCAGATTCAGGTTTTAAAATAGGTCGATTTTAAAATTTAAATTGAAAAAAATACTGACAAATTGACTCAATAGAAAGCTAAAAAAAAATGATCAAAAATCATTGAAAGAAGTCTCTACGTAAATTTTTTTCTAATCTTCTGTCTGAGTTTTTGAATCGAACGATTTTATCATATTTACCCAAAAAAATGAGGGAAGGTGGCAGAGAGGAGGAGGACTGATGAATTTTTTCAACAATTTAAATTGTGTTGGTTTTTTCAGTTTTTTGACTTTTTTGATACTTCCAAGTCTTTTTTATAATTGAAAACAGATCTCAATAATGTCTTCAAAAATTGCTATTCAATTTTTTTTTCATTGGACAGTTGACCTAATTTTCAGAAATGCTGCAAAAATTTCAATCAGAGGGGCCAGTTTGGGTCTATGCGTTATTAAAAGTTCAATCCTGAAAAATTACAAGTTTTTATCAATTAATTTGAGAAAAATCTCTCTAAAAATTTCAATTTTATGCTAAATTTAAACATGATTTTATCAAACCGATATGAAACGAGATTTTTCTGGTAGGTAATAAAAAATCAATTCAAGTGCAATAGAAAATTTGGGTAAAAATTTTGATTTTTTCATGAATTACCTGACCAATGAAAAGCAAAATCCAAAGATTTTCTGGTAACACTGTCGAAACTTCAACTCAATGTTTAGAAATCAATGCTGTACCACCTCTCCCCACCCCTCTCTCTTGAATAAATAAATTTAAGAAACTGAATTTTTCAAACAATATTCTCTGTTTGGTGGAAAAAAATTCATTTTTTGAACTGGAAAAAATCTAGTCAAAATTTTTTAGTTTTTTACCCTTTTAATTAAGTACAAAAAATTTGGTTTTTCTCTGTTGAAAAAAAAAACTTTTTTTGGAAAAAAATTACAGTGGTGGCACAAAAAATGTGTAAATGTTCTTTGAAATTATTATTATAGAGTCCTAAATTCCCTTTTTGAAAAAATGATTGAAAAGATCTATTTTTTTTCTTAGTCTTTTCCATTTTTAAACTGATGATGTTTGACAAAATATTATGAATGAACAAAAGTTTGGTCTTACTGGAATATTTTTCAAACTGGCAAAAAATTCAATAAGTTTGAAAAATATCAAATTATAAGTACACAAAGCATACCATTCTATTTAAAAATTGATTAATTACAAGTGTTCAAATCGAAATTATGGTAATTACCAAAATTCAATGGTAATATTAAATAATTACCGGTAATTACGTTTAAATTTCGGTAATTATGGTAATTACGTTCAAATTTCGGTAATTATGGTAATTACGTTCAAATTTCGGTAATTATGGTAATTACGTTCAAATTTCGGTAATTATGGTAATTACATTTGAATTTCGGTAATTATGGTAATTACATTTGAATTTCGGTAATTATGGTAATTACATTCAAATTTTAGTAATTACGACGAAAATTGACGGTAATTGGAAAAGTTGAGCTTTAGAGGGTTTTTTTATTTTTCAAGTTCAAACGGTTGTAATCGGAACTTTTAATGATGAAATTACAAATGATGTAAAAATCTGATCGTAAAATTGGGATGAGTTCGTACGGTTGAGATAAATACCACTGACGGCTTGAAAATTTTGATTTTTTTTACTCGGATGGGGTATATTATAACTTGATCTAGTCAACACACGAGTGGCTTATGTAGTAATGCATCTAATAGAGTAAATATGTACCTACCTTTAAAATAGGAAAAAAAAGATTCCACTATGTATATAAATTAACATTCGCAATGCGTTGCTTCGTCGAGCCCTCGTAATTTCAATTATTTTTCCTAAAAAAAAAAAGTTTGAGATTTGAAATGAATGAAAGAAATCGCGCGACATTTTTAGCCAAAGACGCGATTTTTCATCAAAGATTTTAAACCAGAGTTGTAGTTATAATAATTTATATAAGCTTGTACATAAATAAGACTTTTTATCGTCTGTATATATAACATGTTGTTAGAAAAAAATGAAGAAAAAAAGAAGAAAAAAAAACACATAATAAAAAATTACCTACGTATTGAAATTTTGTGTTTATTGTGAAGCGAATTGTGATAGGTAAAAATTCGAGCGAGATTAAAAGTCGGAATTGGCGAGGGAGGTTTTTGGGTATTATTGACACAAAACCGGTAAGAATTCTTTTAGGAGGGATAAAATGTAGAAATACGATGGCATAGAAGAGCACGACGATCGTGTTAATATATATTACTCATTTTCAATAGGCTACCAGGTCTTTGTTATTGGAAACCTTTCCCACGATTTTATGGTCTTTTAACGGTCCTTTAATTTGTTCGTATTTGTCAACGCTCGCCTTATTTATTGCCCGGTTGTAATTTCGACTAACGCATTTTTCTGATATATCTGTGATTTATTCAATAGGATTAGCCTGTGTCCAAAATACTTTGGGTTTGTCATGTCGCCGGTAACACGATTAATCGGCTCGTTTGACGAATATTTTCCCCTCCCCCGAGTCCTCCTCGGTAATATTTGGGCATTAACTTTTTTTCCCTTTATTTTTTCTATTCTCCTTCTCTATTTGTACTTGAAAACAATAAAATGGTGAAGGTTTACAAAGGTTCGTATTACCTGATGATTTTTTTTTTTCTTTTTGAGATTAACACGCATGTGCTTTATTCGGCCAATAACAAGAGGATGCTTCGAATATTGTTTTTGTCAAGGTCAAACAGCCGTAGCCTCCAAAGTCCAACCTTGAAAAAACGAAATTTTTTATTTTTCAAGAGAAATTTTTCTCTAATTACAGATGTAACGATTGATACGTTTAAAAAAACACCTCGATTTCACCAAATACCATATAAAAACCTTCGATTTAGAATGTAAGTATGGCTGGAACGAATTTTAAATTGAGTTGCCCTTTTTTATCCCAAGATTTTACGTGGAATTGGCTTGCAATGGGGGTATTTGGAAAATATGGGTGGGGAGAATGGACTTTTATTTTTCTGCTGAGTGATTCAGAGCTGTTTGTGACCGAATTTTGGATATTTAACTTGGTTTTTCTTAATTTTCATGTAGGTAGTAGAACTTGAACTAATCAACGATGCATGCAAAAAAAATATTGAAAAATGTATTTTTCAGTTTGCGGAAAAAAGTGCAATTTAGATGAATTCTAAAATCCAAAAATTTTAAGAAATTTAAGGTTCCTAAGTAATTTTTTTATGAATCAAAATCGTTCGGAAATTGAAAAAAAAAGTTAAAAATTGAGGGTTTCAAAAAAAATAAAAAAAAAATTTTGAAAAAAAAGAAAAAAGAAAAATTTTTTGAAAAAAAAAGAACAAGTCGAATAGTTTTTCATTTTCGTTTCAAAATATCAATTTTTCATGAATTTTGACTTGAATCATGTTTTTTTCGAATCAGATGGTGGAAAGTAGAATTTCAAATTATTCTTCGTAATTTGATGGCAATTATTTTTTTACTTTTCTCAAATAGTTTTGTCTTCAAATTGAACGAAAAAAATTAAAATTTTGACTTTGAATTAAACTGTGTCGCTTTTTTGACTTTTAATACAGAAATGATTTTTTGAATAAAAAGAGTATTTTTTTCAAATCTGTAATTTTGAATCAAAATTTCGTTTTTTTAAAGATTTAAAATCATGTTCAGATTCAAATCTGACATTGAGCGAAACAATCCAGTGATTTTTGTTGATTTTAATATAAAAAATTATACCTATTTAAATCATTTTTGTGAATTTAATTCAAACTCTGGATTTTTGGGACCGTTTTATTTGAATTTAAAATTTTGAATTTTTCATGGTTCGAATCGAATTTATAAATTATATTTTTTTGAGTATTTCTAGTCAAATTTGGGTGTATTATGAATTTTGAAATTTTTATGACTTTGATAAAATTAATTAATTTTATCTCTTTCAAATTGAAAATCTTCAACTGAAAATTTTGACAAGATTTTTATAAAGTTTTTCAATAAATTTTTAATCCATTTTGGTCATTGAAGTCTAAACTATTGAAATTTTTAAATCGAACTTCGAATTTTCAAAACTTTCGAATCAAAATTTAAATCGTTCAGTCTTGAGGATCAAATTTTGAATTTTTCAATCTTTGGAATCAATATTTTACATTTTGAGACTTTTGAGTTTAGGGAATCAAAATTTGGATTTTGAGACTTTCGAGACTTTGAACTTGAAATTTAGATTTTTAAAACTTTTGAATCAAAATTTTAATCTTTGAGTCTTGGGAATCAAACTTGGAATAAAAATTTTGGATTTTTGAGACCTTGAAATCAATACTGAAATCCTTGAGATTTTGGATTCAAAATTTGAATTTTTGAGACTTTAAAATCAATATTTAACACTTTGAGACTGTGGACTCAAAATTTGGATTTTTGAGACTTTTGAATCAAAATTTAAATTGTCGAATCATGGGAATCAAATTTTAAAGTTTTGAGTCTTCGGAATCCAAGTTTGGACTTTTGAGATTTTGAAATCAATATTTAAATCTTTGTGACTTTGGAAATAAAATTTAGATTTCTGAGACTCTAGAATCAAAATTTAATTCTCTGAATCTGGTGATTCAAATTTTGAATTTATGGGTCTTTGAAATCAAAATTTAGATTTTAAGACTTTTTAATCAAAATTTACCGAATTCTTGAGTCTTTGTAATCAAGATTTGGTTTTTTGAGACATTTCAATCAAAATATAAATTTTTGGGATTTTTTTGATCAAATTTGATTTTGAAATTTTTGAATTGATAATCGTTTTATTTGGTAATAAAATGAACTTTTCAAATTTTTGTTTATTTTGATGACTTGATAATTCAAAATCATAATTTTTACATAACGTAATTTAACTTTGAACGGTATGAAATATTTTATTGCAAAATCGAGACTCGTCTGTGATTTTTTTTTCGAATTTCATACAATGGATTTTTCTGACATCGGTTTTCCATGTTTCTACTTTTTTTTTATTTCATTAATACAGTTTATATTGAAAATTTCTGAAAAATTTTGATTATTTTTTACAGTTTCAGTTTTTTTTAAAGCTTCATTTCGATTTGTTTTTTCAAGGAAATGAAAGAAAAGTTTCATATTTTCAAATAAAATTGTAGGTACTCACCCTTAATTTTTTTCCAATTTTTTGAAATCGGAAAAGAATCCATAAAATTTGGGCAAAATTTTCCAACCTTGACGCTGCAATTGCTTTCAAGCCATTGACGATTGAAAATTTGGATATTGAATAAAACGCTTTTTTGATTTGATCAACTCAGTTTCCTATGCATGATGTAGCAGTTGAACTTTGAAGGCTTGAGTGTTAAATTAGCTGCAACTAATTGCCTGCGAATGTGCTTTTCTTTGTTTCTAACCCCATAGTCTGGCATTTTTCCCAGCTGCAAATTAACACTACGTTAAAATCCAACACTAAAATTTGCAGTAGACTATCTAAGATGCTTACGCTTTCGAAAAGTTGCCTATTTAGCACCTGTTCAATCATTATTCGGAAAAACAAAACCAGTTTAAATGGAAAAAATCTAACGGGTGCTAAAAAAAAATTAAATTAAATAGGTACCTACACTAAATTTTTAAAAATACTATATTATCTGCAAATAAGCTTTTGCGATTTTACTTTTAACGAGCATCTCCTCCCCTCCTCCCATTTTTGAAAATCTAATTTATAAATGTACAACCAGTGCTACTGTAATTGTATCTCGTAAACGAAATTTTTTCATCTTTGAATATTTTTTTCTGAAACTTGGCCGTTTCTTTTCAGACCTAGAATTACTAATAATTTACGAGCATAATACATGACCAATAAAATAAATAGAGAAATCCAAAGGCACTCCATGTCATCGTTAAAAGTAAATATACCGCACTATTTTTTTTCCTTCTGTTGCATTGCACAATGTATATATTTAAATGTTGCTTTATATGTGTAGGTGTTGAATGAAGCACGAAATGGCGTCTTGAAAATTAAGATTACCTTGTCTTAATGACTGATTTAGTTTTAATTTTTTTTCTTTTTTTGTTTTTTTTTCTCTCTCTTTTTCTCTCTCTCTTTATTTCTCTTCGCTATATACATAAAGAATTTTAAGAATAATCTGCATTTATTGTGTATATAATACGAAAAATTTTACTTACGACTGTTTTAATTTTTTTTCTTCTTTTTTTTCTCTTTTCTTTGTAAAACAATAGCTCAATTAAATAACGAATTGTATTGCTATTTAAATTTGTTACATGTTTAAATACACGTTTGACATTCCATCTGCTTTTATTCTTTTTATTGTTTTTAACGTAAGGGGGGAGGATCTGGAATGAAATAATTGCGATTAGGAATTTTTGAACAAAATTCGGTTTTTTTTCGTTTTTTATCAATTTTTGAAAAAAATAAGTTTTTTTTAAAAAAAAATTGGAATGAAGGTAAACGACTAACTAAAGATGTCTTAATTTATTTCTCAATTGACAAGAATAGAGATCAAAGTGTCGTATTTGTCCCAATTTTCACACCTCAATACAAAAGCCATTGTGAAGTTTTATGACCTCCCTCGTCGTTAACGTTTACTACCCAATGCCTGGAGAAAAGAAAGCAGCAGGTGTATTTCAGGTCTGGCCAAAATAAGGCAAACAAAAAGAAATGGACAATTGAGTGTTTTGTTTAAAATAACACCATGTTTGGTACCTGTGAAGAGAGGAAAATGTCTTGCATGATTGAATTAGCGTTTTTTTTCGGCCCCTTTTATTTTTAACCATTTCGACATTGTTTTGATTGAAAAATTGATCAGAAATTGAAAATCGACTATTTGATCAATCCATTGAAATAAAAGAAGTAAAAATCTCAATCTTACCAATGGTCTCGATTCAAAAAATCAAATCCACTTCCGCATGCAATTATAGGCATCGATCAATTTAAAATTTGAGTTTTTTTATGGAGACTGTTTCAGAAATTTTTTTATTGAACCAACAGTTTGATAATAAGACTTAAATAATAACTAAATGATAGAAATGGGATGAAAATCAAAAATTCATTTCATGTATGTAAAAAAAAAAAAAGTATTTAATCATCTCGTATTAAATCACTGGCAAAAATTGATAATTTAATAAGTTGACATTTAATTAAGCGATAGCATCAGTATGTAAATTACACGCCAATAAGATTTTTACACTCGAGATGAACGTGTTGACGAAGACGCCAGCACACCTAATTCGTTTGATATATATTTAGTGGCAAGTTGAAAGCGAAATTTTCTCATTCTCGAATCGCACGTATCAAGAAACGGTAAGTTTTTTCAAAAATTTTATTAGATTATTTTTTAGAATATAAATTTAGAGTTTAATTTTGCAGTAATAGGTGATTAGGATATTAGTTTTTTTATGGGATTTGATTTCGGTTTGAAATCAAGTTGATATTTTTGAAGGGGGAGGTTTGAAATTTTTTTCATAGTTCTTCCCCTTTTCTCATATTTTTCGGCCAAAATCGACCGTAAATTGAATTCATATTCGGTGTAATTTTTTTTTTTTGAAAGAGGCTCGTATTTTTCTCAGAAATTTTGAAATTAAAAATTAATCAAATCTTGAAAAAGCTAATTTCATTTTCTGTGAAAAAAAAAATCTGCTTAAAATTGTCATAATTTAATCTTTTTCGAGTGACTGAATTAATAGGGTTATAAAAAAATGGCCAGCCCTTCGGAAGAAAAGGACCCAGTCGAGAACAAATGCAATTGTTACAACTTATGCAAGGCCAAGGAACGTGTCAAATCATGGATCGACCTTTTATTCCAACCAGCGGACCCAAGTTCCTTAGCTGTTTTTAGGATATCATTCGGTAGGTCATTTTTGCTAATCATATGAGTAATTTTATACAAATTTCTGATGATTTATGTTTGTTTTTTATTTGACAGGTATCATGATGATGCTGGATATACCACATGAAAGGCTGCTGTCCATTGCTGATAAAAAATGGGGTGATCCTAAGTTGTGTTATTTTCCACTGATTCACTCGTTGAGGCCACTTCCTTATAATTGGATGTGTATTACGTATTTGGTCATGTGGCTGGGTAAGTTTCTCTAATTTTGTAGAGCCAATTTTAAAAAAAAAAAATTAAAAATTAATTGAGTATCTTGGATGATTTTTTTTTCAGGGGCTCTTGGAATGGCATTGGGGTATCATTTTCGAAAAAGTTGCGTTGCTTTCATAATTCCATATTGGTACATCGTGTTGTTGGATAAATCTCACTGGAACAACCATACTTATTTATACGGTCTAATCGCCATTTTATTATATTTTACAGACGCCAATGCAATCTGGTAAAAATTTTGTATTAATTTTTTTTTCTCTCGAAAAAAAAAAGTTACCTGATTTTGTGTTTTGTAAAAATTTTCTTTAGGTCCATAGATCAATGCCAGAAAAGAGCTCGAAAAAATCCACCATTTTGGAACTATTTCATCCTTCGCTACCAAGTCTTCATTTTATATTTTATGGCAGCAGTAAAAAAAGCAAATTACGATTGGCTGGGTGGATATTCGATGGAATACTTATCTACTCACTGGATTTTCACACCGTTCAAGTAAACCTTCGTATGTTTAATTTGGTAAATGTCTGTTCGAGATGTCAAGGTGTTGGAATAATGATGAATTTTTTGGTCTGTTCGCAGCTTATTTTTGACCCACAGACAGACCGATCTTTGGATTGTGCATGTGACAGGATTTCTAATCGATGGATTTTCTGGATTTGGGCTGCAGTTCAGTAAAACTAGACCTGTTACGTTTTTCTTTTTGTTTTTGTTTCATACGATGAATTCGAGATTGTTTAATATTGGTGAGTTTGAGAACTTTATTTTTTTTAAAAAAATGAGATACTTGAATATTTTGAAAAAATTTCTTGTCAAGTAACTGATTGAAATAAAAATTTATAAGTAATCAATCTCAATTTAAATTAAAATAGGTTTTTTTTCAAAATTCGGTGCCTATTTAGGAATTTTATTAAATTAAGAAATTAAGCGTATATTTGTAATATTGAATTTGATTTTTTGTTAAAGTTGATATTTTTTTATTATTTTCAAAATTGATCAACAATTTCAAAAAAGTGAAAAGAATTTCTTTAGGAAAAAAATCGTCATCGTCACACTTTTTCAATAAATAATTACTGTTTTTCATAAAAATTGAAATTGAAATAATTTTTAAAAATTTTGCGAATTATTTTTCAATTTAAGATTTCAAAATTTATCATCTACTTACTTGAAATTATTAATTTTGAAATTAAAAATTTTGAATCTTAGGAATTATTTGATATATTTTTTTTTTTTAAATTTCAAATCGGCCTTTTTCGAACTTGGAATTTTTACCCCCCCCCCCCCCCCATAAGAAAAAATGGAAATGTTTTTACTCGAAGAAAATAAAAATTTCGAATTTTAAATGATAATGTTTTTGTCAAAGGTATGTTCCCTTTTGTTGGATTGGCCTCAATGTTGATCTACTGTGATCCCAATTGGCCTAGAAAATTGTGGTGCAAGATCTCAAGAAATTCAAAGCCAACTTCTGGTGAAGTGGAAAAAATAGAGTTATCAAAAATGAAAAAATGTCTGATCTTCGTCTGCATCATAATTTACACTTTGTTTCAATTATTCATGCCATTTTCTCATTTTATCACAAAGGTACCTACTCAGCAATTTAATTTAATTCGTCTGATTTTTATTCATAAAGGATTTTTTTTTCATCAATTATTAATTTTTTTCAGGGATACAACTGTTGGACGAATGGTCTATATGGATATAGCTGGGATATGATGGTCCATGCCTGGCACACGTCCATGATAGTGGTCAAAGTAGTCGATAACAATAATGGCAACGTTTATTATTTGGATTCTAACGTAAGAGGTTTATGGATCAAATCAAAAAATTGAATCAAAATCTCAGTATTATTAATTTGTTTATTATTTTTATTCTCAGGAATGGACTTCGAATGATAAATGGACCAAGCATGCGGATACTTTGATCCAATATGCCGAATGCGCCGAAAGAAATCTCAAAGAGATGAAGATTAATAATGTATCAATTTATATGGATGTTTGGACATCGTTGAATGGTCGTTTTCACCAAAGAATGTTCGATCCTTCGGTAGATCTACTGAAAGCAGAATGGTCTCCGTTCGAAGATACTCCTTGGGTGCTTCCTTTGCTAACGGAGTTTTCTGGATGGAGGCTGAAAATGAGGCAAATTCAAGAAGAGGTTTATACGTCGTCTAATTATAGCGATGTAGTTTTCATTGCTGATTTTCCAGGTATCCATCTAAATAGATTTATATTTTTAGTAAAAATAGAATCAAGTACCTGTTACGAAAGAATTTTTTTTACTAATAAATTAATAATATGATTTTAATAGGAATGTATTTGGAAAATTTCGTCGAAGAAACGCTGATCAACGTAACCCTGACAGTACTTCAAGGCAGAGTTCGAATTAAATCTCGATATAATAACAGTTTTGAGGTGGATACGGGTCAAAGTGCTCATGTACCGAGTAATCAGTATCATCAGGTTTATACCATTTCAGAGACCCCGTCGTGTTATATGTATTTATTTTATAATAAGACCTTAATGGAGATGGATGTGTCGAAGGAAGTGGATCCTCCGACCACTACAAATATTTTTAACGATATTCGTAAACGTATTATAGGAATTAATCGATCTATTTATTTAGTTGGAGAGGCGATTGTGGCTATTTTGAAAGAAAATGTTTTGTTGGCTTGAGTCGATAATTCGATATTATGTTGCATTTTTTTCTATTTTTTTCAAATAAAATGTACCTACATTGTAATGATTTTATTCGATATTCAGGAGATTTTCGTTTCCTTGATTAATGAAAATCTTTCAAAATAGAAGACGAAGAACCAGCACTGAAAAATAGATTGAAAATTGAAATAAATTACTTGAAATAGTCGTTATTTTATTGTTTTATGACATTTCACTACTTTGTGGACCGATAAACAATTCATAATTATTCTAAATGATCATGAAATCTTCAGAAAATGTTATTTTAGTACAGATAAATCCCATTTCCAGCTTATTCTCTCTGTGAAAACGAAAACGAAGCAATTCTGACTTGAAAATCGTAAATAACTCGTAAAATATCCATCCAAATGCAAAAATAACTATTCCATTGAATTCCTCGCATCAAAAAACATATATTTTGACATTTTACACGATAAATAACGTTAAAATACTGCTAAAATAATTAATTTTACGTAAATTTTAATTAAAAGGATTTTAAAAATCGTATTTTCAACTCTAGATACGTACGTGGCGCTATCTATCGGAATATTACGGTACTTGCGCTAAAAACAGCTCTCCTTACACAAAGTTAAAAATTCCAAATTACCGCGTAATTACCGTAACACTCGAGCCGTTTAAAAATTACGGTAATTACGCGGTAATTTGGAATTTTTAACTTTGTGTAAGGAGAGCTGTTTTTAGCGCAAGTACCGTAATATTCCGATAGATAGCGCCACGTACGTATCTAGAGTTGAAAATACGATTTTTCGGAGCATTTCAATTAAAATTTACGTAAATTAATTATTTTGACGATTCTAAAGCGTAATTAATGAAAGAAAAAGTGCAAACATATGTATTTTGATACGAGGAATCCAATGGTACAGTTATTTTTACATTTGAACGAGTATTTTACGAGTTATTCAACATTTTAAGTATGGACTTGAAATGTTTCCGAACAGTTTGATTAAAATTTACGTAAATAATTATTTTAACTGCATCGAGACATGAATAATGATGGAAAAAGTGAAAATATACGTATTTTGTTGCGAGGAATCTAATTAATTGGGTATGTTTGCATTTAGATAGATATGTTGCGAGTTATTCGTCATTTTCGATACGAAATTTCCACTTTTTCGATGACAATGAATTTTGCTAATCTAGTGACAATAATTAATCTACAGAGATACAAACGTTCGTAAAATGAATAAAAATCAATCATATAAATTACCCACATCGTAAGTAGAATAACATTATCCAACATTTACAAACTTTCGTGCGAATCAATCGAATTGACTATACTCAGTAAAGTTTGTCTTGATCTTGACATTAACGTCGATATTTTATCTCATTAAACATAATTATCACCTAATTACGATACAACAGTTGAACGAGATTTTGTATAACTCGAAAATAATTTTATCCCTGTAAACATCAATCAGGTTGGTATTGATAAAGTATACAAATTCGGATTCTTTTCGTCGTCAAGTTTCACAAAACCTTTTCGACTATCGATCGATCGCAATTTTCCAATCATTCAGCTTTGATCATCAGCCAAAAACGATTCTCTGATACTGCCGATTCCAAGGAATGTGAAGTAGATTCTTCGTCTTCGATGAACAATTTACATTTTCTGTTCTGTGTTTTGGAATAACATTAGTAAAAGGATGCAAAATGGTCGATAAAATTAAATCGTAAGTATTCACCAACCTTAATACTCTTGATCATTCTAGTTCGTTCAACTATGCAAGTCGCAATCTACGAAATATTTCAAAATTTGTACAAAGATACCAATAGTAACGCTTTTTTCAAAATGGACAGTTATATTCTTGTGAGAATAAAACAACAATGAAAAATCTATCAAAGAAAGAATAAAGTATTTCGTATTTCTGTATCTCTTACCGGAGCCAGACGTTCTAGGATTATTTAAAGGTACTGAACGGATGACTTGTTGCCTAAAGTTACGAAACTGTAGTTAATCTGCCAGTTTGAAATGTACTTTAAAATCTCTGTCTTGGGCGAAAGCCATGTTCTGATTATTTAAAAGAAGTTCATTATCGGCTGGACTATCGAATTCATTGTTCAGGGCGTAATTCAACTTGTTCTTTGGTTACTCTTCAACTATCTACCATTTCTTTCATCGATACAATCTAAATGAATAAATAATAAAATATAAACAACAAATTTCGCAAAAACAGAAACATCGAATGTTAAAAATACTTACAAACTGGTTGCTTCCAAATACAAATTCTCAAGCTACTAATTCGATCAATGGCTCGTTCAACGTTAGCTTGTTTATAACCTCCGATAAAAACTTATCATTTTGCTTTTGCAGGAGTCACGACTGATTTTATATGAAGAGATCTTTCGGTGAACTGATATACGATGAACTTCCTCATCAATGATAAAGTTGTACTTTCCTCTTCACCAATATGACATTTCACCAACCATAAATGAGGATGCCTTCGAGGACATAATTCAGAATAAATAAATTACAATGTTTATGTATTTCAAATGTGTTCATATCAGTTTGATAAAAAAAACTCACCTAACGTCAGGAGGTAACGTTTGTTGAGTAATTTCACCAAACATTTCTTCTCCGCCATTTCCAAAACTTTCAGTTGGTAAGTATCGATTTTCCATCGTATTAGTTTCGGAATTTCATCTCCTTCCTGCGGGTTACGAATCACAGTAATTTATCGAGAGTTTGGTGGACGCAATTTCACAATCTACAAAATACTCAAAATGTCGTACCTTTTCAGTTCTTTCCAATCTCTCGATCGGTTAGACCAACTTGGTGAATTTCATTGCTAACGATACCGATTTTCCGAACACCATCTTCCCAGTCGTCTTACGATACCTGATTTCGAATTTTTTGAGAATAAGCTCACCGAGATGTTCGTTTGACGTATCAATCGTTATCTTTTTCTTTCTCTTCGTAGTGGCAATTCTGCAGAAAATGAGCAAAATATGTCATTTCAATTGAGTATGAGTTGATTTACTCGAAAATGAGATTACATTTGTCAATGAAATACCAATGTGGCAAAAAAATACCTAACAATAGGTCATATAGTGGCCTAATGATATAGTTAAAATGTTTTTGATAATTCAAACTTCAATAGTCAACGATTTACTCTACTCACTTCTTTCGAATCTAACACTGCTCCTTCGGATTCTTCTTCATCCGATGCGCTTTTGATTTCATCATTTTCTAGTAGGGAGCTCATTTCAACTTCATTTCAGAAATACAACAAGTAGAGCTGATGAATAATTCTTATTCTGAACCTCTGCTTTACTTGCAATGTTGTATTTGTCTACGAAAGACAATAAAGTAGATTGATTACTTGACTGCGAATGATAATTGTAAAACAAATTAATGTCTGAACTGAAGTTTACAATCAACGATGAGCATATAATTCTATTAAAGCAGTATCACTCTAATTATTTTAGTTGTTATTTAGTGTTGTACTTACAATTTCAATGGATGGAATGAATTCGAAACTTTCTGAAACTTCATCCTTCATCTACAAGAATTTCTTTCGGTGGGAAGGGCGACTGTACTATTTGCAATTAGAAATGGCACATGAGTTAAAATTACGACATTATAAATGTAGAACGAAAAACTTTCTCCTCTGAAATTCTGTAAAAACAAATTTCCATTCGAATTTCATTATTCATTATCAAACTTTTTATTGACGTTTACAAAACGAAAATACGTAAAATTACATAATTTTTTATGCACTGCTATTCTACCATTCACCAATCAACGAGCGATCAGTAGATCGTGACCAATCAAAAGCAAAGAAACAATTTTTATTTTAATTTTTTAATTTTCAAATTGAAAATAATTATTTTTAATTTTAATATTTTCAGTTTACTGTTAATCATAATTTTATGCTTTCGAAAGTTTGATTGAAACATTTTGTTACAAGCTCACGATATAATGACGGAAATGGAAATTTTCTAATTTCTAAAAATTCGAGGAAATAACAAAAATTGTAATTGAATGTTATTGAGAAATTGCTGAACATTTTTGACGATACTTCTCCTTCGAAAAGATTGGTCTAACTCGTTTAACTTAAAAACGATGTTATGAAAATTTCACTTCCTTACTCCACAATCACTTTTCAATTCTTACGTTGCTTTAAAATCTCTATCTGAATAAAAAATTCTGAAAATTAAATTGATTTTTCGAAAAAAAAGTACACTTATTTTGATAAGCTGTAAAATTTTGGGCTGAAGAAAAAGTGCATGTGCATCGATAAAATGTTACCTACAAAAAAAATTCATTTTCCAAGATAGTATCAAGTTGATTTATCGAATTTTTAAAAATTCAACAGCAGATACCACAACATCCTGTAAAATATCAAAATTAAGGTATTACAATCAACAATTAATTTAATTGCTCATTAAGAGTCCATTTGGACATCGATCATATTTGATTCAATAAATAACAATTTTTAAAGTTTATTTGGCCTTCTCTGTTGAAGATTACAACAAATACAGATCATTAAGTTATGACGACAAATCATTTGACCAAAACGCTATACCTACTATTGACATTTAGCTGACTCTGCGATATTATCTGTATGCCCTGAAAGTTAAAAAAAATACATTATTAAGATGAAATCCATGCATTATTGATCATTTATCAATCTATCGAAACGTGATTCAATTTATATTTAAGGGATGTAGATGTTTTTGTTTTGTTTTCTGCAGAAATTTAAATATCAGATTCCATCATCAGAAAATAAAATTTACTCAAGTTCGATGACCAAAGATTTCTAAAATCGAAAGTAGGCAATTCGGTCTTCTGAATCTTCAGCAACTGAAATGTGAAAAATTAAGCTCATAAAATCACAAAATCAAATTAAAATTTACGGTCTTTGTCCTAAGAAATAATACATCAGCAAAACCAATTTTAACCAAACCAGATAATTTGATGTAAATTCAAATTGTATTAGTCTTACTTTCAAAAATTGGAATTTTGATAATCAGCCAGAATTGAAGTCCAAGAATTCTTGAAAGAAGAAACATCCGGATAAGATCGAATCAAATTTAGATTAAAGCAATCCAAATATTCGCTTCTGAAAACCATTGAAAATAATCATACCCCCTCTCCATAAATGATCATAAACCTATTCTCCATCTAACAAAAACTTCACCCTGAAAACTCGATACATTTATTTTGAAAATTACATTGAAATATAGAATATTATTAAGTTGGTAAACTAAGAAAAAAAAATTGAAAAAAAAAATAAATAAAGAACGATACGAGAAAAATAAACAAGACCTCAATCGAATTTACGCGACTCAAAAGTAAAATATATAAAAAAATCGTAACCACACAATCAACAAGAACTTCGCCTTCGAAGCAAAAAATTTAAAAAAAATTAAAACAGTAACGCTGCCGAATCGTCTTCGTCGATCCCCAACATCATTAGATCGCTATCCATCACGTTGATTGGTCTTGGACCCGGCGAAGAGGGGTCGGTTTCGGTCAGAGTTTCATCGGCCGTTTCTGGAGCCGAGACCGGGGCAGAGGCGGTAGCAGAATTGGAATCGTCAGCTTCAGCTTTTACAGCAGCAGCATTAGTATCAACACCGGGTTCTATTTTTACTTCAACTTCAGTGCGACCCGTCCGCTCTTCGATTTTCTGCTGCAAGAGTTTCTCTTGCTCTTCCAATTTTTCTCTGATTTTACGCATGTGTCTGCGTTTCTTTTGAGAAATCGGATTCCTTTTCTTTTTGATAGCAGCGTCGTCGGTAGTGCCGGGTGGAGCGGGCTCAGGCTCTTCTTCGACACCGGGAACAGCCGGTTGGTCCGGAAGGGGAACGTTGTAGAGTTGCTCTTCGCTAGCGATGTGAATGGGGCGTTCTTCGATCGGTATTGGGATATCAGCGACGTTCTGATTGTTGAAAAGGACTTCTTTCATTGACGAAGCTATTTCTAATATTTGAGACGTTTCATTACCATCGATCAACGATAGTTGTTTTTCTTTGATGGTAGATCGAATCAACGATACTAAGTAGTCTTGAGATAGATTCGCGGGTAATCCGATAGCACCTTGACTAGCTTGACTGGACCCGCCTGGCTTAGGTTTATCTTCCGGATACAGTAATTTCAACGTTTCGTCAAAATCTTTCTTTCTAGAGAGGTTATCATCGACAACGATGCTGACCGGTTCGTCTTCGTCTTCGTTAATATCCATGTCGACGACAGCTACGTCGACATCTTTAGGACGATCGTACTCGGCGAGCTGTTTTTGAATAGATTGCGAAAGCGGATCAGAAACTTTACCCGGATCGGCCGGTTGGCTCAGCGTTGAACCAGCTTTAGTCTGAAGTTTCCCCTTCACGTCTGCCTGATCACCGGGCTTCTTCAAGGCATTTTTCGATGGCATTTTGCCAATAAATGGGAATCTCCGATCGATTACAGTTTTCTTAGTCGGGCCGCTACCACCTACGGACCGTTTCGAAGAATCCGAGTTGCCGGATTTTTCATCTCTGCCTCTATCGCTACTACTTCTGTATTTATCGGTCGATCTGAAATCGTTACCGTTACTCCTCCTGTATCGATCGTCTCGAGGCGACCGTCTATCTCGATCGTCTCGAGGCGATCGTCTGTCCCGATCATCAAACCGGCTGACTCTCGTTCTTCCGCCACTGCCACGATAATCGTCGTCTCTTCGGGATCTGTCTCGATCCGGACTACGACGAGATGGCTCTGGGCTGCGTCGAGTTGGCTCAGGGCTACGACGAGTTGGCTCCGGACTACGGCGAGATTTCTTCACACCGCTATCGACGGATGTTTTATTTGGAGGTGACGCCGGCCGCGCAGCTTCCTTCTTTTTATTAAGTTTATTCTTCAATTCTTGGAAATCTCGATCTTTGCTCCTACTACGATTGTTGTTCATCCATTCCTGCACGAATCTATCTTCTTCTTCGACGTTGAAGGATACTGGCGCCGTGGCGGGCTCCGGCTTAGGGACAGGCGCAGCTGTAGACTTTTTGGCCATCTCGCGAGCTTTTTTGGCATCGGTCACGACCATCTTGAATTTAGTCTCTTTTTCGACGCTACGTTTACGATCCTTGCTGCGTTTGTTTTTCTTCTTCTTCTTGCTCGATCGACCGCTGCTGCTCGAAGAAGTAGAGCTGCTGCTAGAGCTGCTTGTGCTAGTCGAACGTTTCTTACTGTCGCTGCCACCGGGGCGAAGTTGAAGAGGGGGTGGAGGAGGCGGAATCGCTGTAGGTTTGATGTACGTTTCCATCGAATAAGCCGGTGTCACGGTTTCGGGTGCCTTGACTGCAGGCGGCTGGGCGAGGAGTGCTTTGGCACGACTGTCTATCCAGTGCTCTTCCCATTTTGGATTCGATTCCAAGAATGTCTGAAACACGAAACGAATAAATTAGAGGGAAAAAATGATACAGATACCTGAGCCAAATTTTTGGTTAGTTTGTAAGATAAAAAAGAACTCGTTGGTAAGAACGAGAAAATCAACCCATTCAGGACATTGTTCTGATTCGTCATCGAAGGATCGCTACGAGTGTTGTAAAATTTAGGTACACAAAGGCCCAAGTACCGGACAATCTCGTAAAATGTTTTCCACAACGTGATTCGTGACCTATAATGAGCAATTGAGTTCACAAATGTGTTCGGAGATTGAATTATACTCACCATGTAGTGGTTTTCGTGCTGTTCTGATTTTAAGTGAGCTGATGCGCAGTGCAGGTCACCCATCCATTCGTCGCAGAGTTTGCAATACCAGGCGGTCGCCGAGACAAAGAATGGCAATCCTAATGAAATTAGGGAAATACGTTCATTAATAAGCAATGACAAGTTACATATATATATTCTGTTCATCTTATGATGAGACAAATAGGGCTGTCGAAAAAAAAGAAATGAAGATTTACTTGATCGATTAAAGAAAAAATTTGATAGCAAAATGTTGAAGATCATAGAATGAGACAATTTATTTGAACTGACAAATTCAACAACTGAAATACTGATGGACTTGATAAAAGAGGGAATTTGAGATCCACAGCTTAGTCTGTGAGGTGATTTCATATCAATTCAATTAGATTTTGGCCAGATTTTTTAGACTTTGTGAGATCAGAGGATCAGGCATAAATTTTACTTCAAGAATCTGACCCCCCCCCCCTCCAATTCACTACATAAATATTCAAAATATTTAATTTGAAAAATTTCAATACAAAAATTAAAAATTCTCCAAAATGAAAAAAATTTCGATGCCAATTAAATTTTGGAGTTTTCAATTGATCGAGACAGGGACCATGATCTGATGGATCAAGAAATTCAAACCGAATGAGTAAAAAAAATCATCACCGAAGTTCAACTTTGAGCTTTTCAAAATCCAAAATGTGATTATCGATTTTGAGTCAACTAACAATTCTTTTTCAGACCGCGCAAAAATTTTTCCCTCCAAGTACAGCCCATCTCGAGATAGCCTTCAAAATTGTGTAATTTTGCTAAAAATTGTAATTGCACGAAAATTCTGCTCCCCCTCACCCGCTCCCTTGAGGGTTAGGAAAAAATGATCATGGTTTTGTGAATAGACGACCAAGGAGAACTTAATAAAAATTTTAAGCAAAATTGGAAGACCCGATAACATGTTTGTTCTATTTCAGTATGAAATGCTCTTCAAAACTTTTTTTTTCAGAACAGTAACCGAAAAAAAAAAAAAATAGGTACGAAGAGAAATAGGTCTTGGTAAGATGAACCCCCTTCCAATCTGCCCCGTTCTACTACGCTAACCAACTACTGAACCTGGAAATGAAATTTCAATGAGGTTTTTCAGTCGTAGGGTAACTATTGCTTGTAAAAAATTTTCGAAAAAAAAAAATCAAATCCCGCAGAAAAAATTGTTTAATGTTAATGCCTGCTAGATTAGATTTTTGAGATATCATATGTAAATTAAAAAATTTGAAATTTTTTCAAATAGGGACAAGACTGAAAAATGATAAAAATTGCGTTTTTATGATGGATAGAATTGAACACTTCGAAAGGATATGACTCAGTTCAACTGATAAGGAATTCCAAAAATGAACTTTTTAAAAGCATGATCTTGATAATAATCGCATTTCTTTTTTGAAAAAATTATAAATTTTAATAATCATTTTCAACAAAAAAAAAATGGAGAGGGGAACCCAAAATTGACTCTCATTTTTTCTGAAAAAAAATCCAAACTGAAGTATTGTCACGCCCAACGGAGGTGAAAGGGTTGCGAAAAGGACTTAGCTTCATTAGTCATTACACGTCAAACTTCCTCATTTATAATTTAAGAAACTGAATCCAGACCTGTGGCTTCCACTTGAAACCTTCCATTAAATTATGGTTTACCTCGAATAGGAATCCTTTCAGTCGGAGCTCCCGGTATCGTCGATTTTTTCGTATCGGTTTGATTCTTATGCCACGGATAATCCGTCAAGTTATTCGTCTGAAATAAACACATAACAAAGTTTACATATACTCGACATGAAAAATCATTACAAAATAATTAATTAACAAAAAAAAAAACATCAAAGAAAAATTATCAATCTCTAGAATCGATTTACATACCAATTTATCGAGTAAGTTCCACCAAGAACACAACATTGAGAATTTGAGAATCCGAGGAAATTATTGGAATTCGAAATGAAAAATTAAAATAATAAACCCCCGAAAACGGTGCAAGTAGATTTCAAGGTCCTCGGACAACATCAAGATGACCATTTTTCGAATTTGACTCGTTCAAGTATATCTAATAATTCTAGGTAGACTAAAAATGGATACAAATTAAGCTGAAACTAACCGCAATGACGTGTTTATGCTCCGGAGTATGCAAATGGAGTAAATACTCCTTGGCTGTCTTCGGGAACGCGTTACAGACTCGACACCAGTGTATTTCCGGATCATAGTAAACGTAATTAATCGTTTCTGAGGTACCACGAGCCCATCCTTTGGATACGAGCGGTTTCGACTCAGTGGCAGCAGGCACGACCGGTGTTGGCTTATCTGAGAACCTACTGGCTTGCTTTTTGGATTCTAAAAGATGAGGAGGTTCAATAGGTCGATTATAAATTTCTTCGAAAGATGATTTAAATCTATCCGAAAGTCTGTCTTTCGATTTTTCTACACTGGGAGTTTCGGATACAGGAGCAGCCGGAGGTAGCTCGACAGCTGCGACCGGAGATGGTGCTCGGACTGGAGTGGAAACGGCGTTGGTACTGTTGGAAGAAGATTTCTCTTCTTTGTCGCGTTTCTTTTTCTTATCTCTGGAATTGGATCGACGTCTGCGATAATACTTATCGCGGGATCGCGAACGACGACGGTATCGGGAACGAGGCGAACGGGATCTGGAACGTGACTTGGACCGGCGATTTTTCGAATGTGATCTGGAACGGTGTCGAGATTTGGAGCGTGCTCGCGATTTGGACCTGGCACGTGATTTGGACCTTGCCCTTGATTTGGACCTCGCCCTTGATTTGGATCTTGCGCGTGACTTGGATCTTGCGCGTGATTTGGACCTGGCACGTGATTTGGCTCGTGCTCGAGATTTAGACCGTGCTCGTGATTTGGACCGTGCCCTTGATTTGGACCTTGCACGTGATTTGGCTCGCTGAGGAGATTTCGACCTGGATCTAGAGCGTTTGCGTTTCTTTTTCTGTTGATCAGAATCGTCCTGTGAATTTGAAAAAAAATTAGGCAGTTCTTCAAAAATGCTATTTTTCTCGAAAAAAATTTACAAAGGTGGAGAACAAAAGTAATAAAGGGAAAAAATATAAAATTTGCTTACAGCTTCGGTCGAATTTTTCTTAGATCCTTCGTCTGGGCTATCTGAAGATCCCTTCATATTTTCGTCTCTGATAATCTTCGACAACATGTCGATAACGTTCTTAACCGCCTTAATTTTATTTCCTATTTCGTTCTTCAAAACAATACATCAAAGATAACAAAATCAAGGATTTTTTTCAAACAACGATAAAAATAATCTATGAGATATTTGTACAACGTACCTGTAATTTGTCATTCTCTCTAAGAATTTCTTCATTTTGAGGAGTTTTATTTTCGACCATCGTTTTCTTTTGTTTCTTTAATTTGGTCAATTCATCGTTGAGTGAGTTGTATTTTTGCAAGTATTGGTCACGTTGATCCATTAGCTTCTTGTTTTGTTGACGAATTTCTTCCTTGACAGCTGAAGCAACAGAAAAAACGAAAAATTCAAATAATTAGTAAACTGACAAGAGGAACAGAGGAGGAAATCTTTTTGACGAGATGGATTGAATTTTCATCTTGAAAATCGATGCAGATTATTCTCTCAAGGTCAAAAATTAACGAAGACTTACCATCTTCACTCGTTACTTTTTCAGTTTTCGCAGAATCTGGAATGAGAAACAAATTAATCAAAATCTGCAAATCCACAACGAAAGCATAGAAATCTACTTACCTTTAGCTTTAGGAACTTTTTCAGCGATAACATTGACAATGGGGGCTGTTGCAGCAGAATTGACAGGGATCCAGCCATGAGCAGGCTGTGATAATGTCTTCGTTTAGTAATAAATTCAAAATCGACATTTTCCTTTTAATAAATTAACTTACAGTAAATGAAGCACGAGAAGCTGCAGAACCAGCATAAAATTCGGACGCAGATTCAGCGTTGAAATTACGATTACCAAGCAACTCAGCGTTACCAACGAACTGAAATTAATTTCACTGATAAATCGTTCGAATACGTAAATTAATCAATTGAGGATTAAATTATTACCGTATTGTAGAAATTTCGTTCCATCATAGAATACGCAGCGTTGGAAAACATCGGCGCACCGGGTGTCGTCGGTCTGATATTGGTACCAGTCGACCCAACAGTCGGGATAGCACTGGCCTCCAATACTGGAATCTTTCTTGCCGATTCAGTTCCCGGCGGAACTAATCCAGATTCTTGGGACATTTTAGCCTTATTTTTGGAGTTGAACGAAATTTCGATCTTTTTACTAACATCGTTCATACGTACGTTGGTCTGTTGCGAATCATCTAAGATGATAATATCGTCATCTTCACCTCTCGAAACTCGAGGTGTTTTGGGTTCCTTCAACGAAGCTTTTAGCTTCTCTTCGAGTTTATTTCCGACTCTGATTTTACCAACTTTGTACGGTTGAAGGTCGCCGGCGTTGGGATAATTTTCATCGAGAACTTCGTTATAAGGAATTTCAGGATTGGTGAACCGTTCTCGGCTAAAAAGTCTGGATGCGGATGTACTATTGAAACCATCTTCGGGATCGTAGGCGATTTCTTTATCGTCAGATTTATCTTCATTGTCGTATTCGTCGTCGTAAGCCCACTTGCTGTAACTTTCGTCAAATTTCATCTGTTTTCTTTGCAAAGATCGGGCTGTTTTAGCCTGGTTCTCGATCTCAGCTGGGTATTGTTTTTGCCTCTTTATTGCAAAATCGTCATTGATGAATTGATCGTTTTTGAACGAACGTTCGTATTCGAGTAAACGTCTGGTATCATTTTCCGGTACCGTTTCGCGATTCAGCCAAGGTGCGTCGTTTGCACTTCTAGCGAACGGATTGACCGGTTTTGTGTTTAGTTCGAAATCATCGTAGATTCGGTCGTCGGAGTAAGCTTCTTTGGCTGTCATTTTAGCCATAGTTGGGACTTGGATATCTGCGTCGTAGAAATTTATAAGTTTGGAAGCTTCTCCAAGATCTAAACCCTGCAAAGCATTCTGTCAAGTTTGCTACTTGTACGTACAATGAGCAAACAGAGGTTATCTTTTAAAACACATTCACGTTTGGTTTACCGGCAAGCAGCCATTACCAAAGGTTAAATTCTTACCGTGGAATTATTTCTTATTGCAGATTAGAGACTGCAGACCGATAAATAACAAATCATCTTTGGTACTGAACTTAACTAACACATATTTCTTTGAAAAGTAACAAAGTGTTTCAGGTGGGGCAGCTTAAACACAAAATGGAGAGTTGGCATTTGCAATACAATACGGCATATCTCAACTAACAAACACAAGCTAAATGACATGCGGTATATAACACCGAAACGAGTATGGAGTACGATGTACAAATATGCTTCGTTACGATTAAATATACCTATATAATTCACAATGAATCGGACCGAACTTGAAATAACATGAACTACATATGAATACGAATACGATAAACTATGCAACAATTACCACTAAATCATTCTGCGATCGATAGGTTGATCAATGCAAAAATGTTTCTTAAACATATCGAGCGGCACTTCGAAATAGTAATCAATATCGCGAATGAAATACACAACGATTTACTGTAAGTAGAAATGAATTAAAACCAACACAAAATACATAAAAAATACAATACAACTTTCTTTTTCTTCACCAAAAAAACTCAGAATTTGGAAATTATTCGAAATTCTGATTCCTGTTTATTTTGAAATTTTGTTGTTTTGGATACAATGTTACCATCAAATAAAAAGTTATAGCAATGTTGCCAATATTTTTCTATTTTTCTTTGTTTACCTACTTAGATGCCTATTATTTTAAAATCTTCAAAATGTTTTTTAATTTTTTTTATTGTTGAATTTTTTTGAAACATATGGATCCCCTACCTTCTATTTTATTCAAGTGATACAAATTTTAGTTTTTAGAAAAAGATTGAAGTCTCTGTCCCAGATTATCACGATCGTTCTTAAATAATTCAAAAATCACCATTTTCAAGGAGAAATTATTTTGAGAAAAAAAAGATCGAACGCTCAAGTTGGACTTCAGAATCAAATGGATCGATCTTGAATCACTTTCGAAAAGTTCCAAAAGTTGAAAAACTCTTGAATATGTTCTAAGTTTTTAAAAAAGAGAATCGTATTCGACAATCTAGAATTAAAGTGAAAGATTTTCACGTTCTAAAACACATTCAATGATCCCACCAAATGAAATAATATTT
Organism: Pseudococcus jackbeardsleyi; assembly: GCA_038380155.1. Classification (NCBI taxonomy): domain Eukaryota; kingdom Metazoa; phylum Arthropoda; class Insecta; order Hemiptera; family Pseudococcidae; genus Pseudococcus; species Pseudococcus jackbeardsleyi. Next base: position 9,453,288 of record CM076242.1, read on the forward strand.
TTATTCATTTTTTAAAAACTATCTCGCATAATTCCTTTTTTTAAATTCCAAAATAAATAAAAAACACTCCCTAATACATAAATTTAGCTTTACACAATTACAAAATAAGACAAATACGAAAAATCACTGCGAATATTTCGTCCTCGAAATACTCCTAGGATCAGATATCCTGCGATCATTTCGTCTCGGATCTGAAGACATTCTGGGATCTGATATCCTAGGATCGGACCCCCTAGGATCACCCAATCTGGGATTCAGCATTTGCGGATCGATAATTCTAGAGTCGGCGATACGAGGATCCGAATGCATCCTAGGGGCCGTTGACCTGTCGCACATTCTCGGATCAGGATTTAATCTCGGATCGGACATTCGTTCAGACATACGTCGATCTCTGATATCTGAAGAAGATAAAGACTGCTGCCTCGAATACGATTTATGCGAAGAGGCGAATGACGATTCGGGTGAAGACATCATGGGTGATCCGCCCATCTGGTTGGCCATAGTGGGAGTGAATGTGGAATCTTTACCGGCTTCTTCGTAATCTTTCTCTAAAGCTGAGATGTCTTCTCGAGCTTCAACAAATTCACCTTGATCCATACCTTCTCCGGTGTACCAATGGACGAAAGCTCGTTTTCTGTACATCATATCGAATTTACGATTTAGTCTGGCCCATGCTTCTTGTATAGCTGTTGTATTGGCGATCATGCATACTGCGGCTCGAACGTTAGCTAGGCCACTGCCGGAAGGGCATACTGGAGGTTGGTAATTAATGCCTACTTTGAAACCAGTCGGGCACCAATTAACAAATCGCATCATGCCCCTTTTACGAATATTGTAAATAGCATCGTTGACATCTTTGGGTGGTATGCAGCCTCTGTACAGCATACAACAAGCCATATATTTGCCACTGGTGGGGTCGCATTTAACTAGTTGATTTCCTGGTAAAAAACAAGCGTTGGTGATGGTGGCTATGGAGAGTTCTTCGCGATCCATTTGATGAGCTGGTACGAAAGGAGCGTATGTGATGAGGGGAAAATGAATCCGAGGGTAGGGTACGAGATTGGTCTGGAATTCAGTCAAGTCGACGTTGATGATACCGTCGAATCGAAGCGGAGCAGTGATGGCTGAAATAACTTGGCTCAGAATACGATTCAGGTGGATATACGAAGGTCTATCGATCTCCAAATTCGATGCGCAAATATCGTAAATGGCCTCGTTATCGACTATGAACGCGCAGTCGGCGTATTCGATCGTCGAATGAGATGATAATATCGAATTGTAAGGTTCGACGATGGCTGCTGATAACTAAACAAACGAGAAATGGGGGTTAGAAAATGATAGAGGTAGGGTCATTCTATCACATTTCGCATAAGTTTTGATCCTTGGAAATTTTTTTACAGGCTACGATAGCTCATCTTCTGACAAAACCCAAAAAATCAGATCAACACCTAATGAAATAGACGGAATGACCCAAACTGGAACGTAATCAATATCGTTCTTTTACCTACTTACTCGAGGAGACGGATAAATGATAAACTGTAGCTTGCTTTTTTTCGCATATTCGGCTGCGAGGGCTTCCATAATCAGCGATGTAAAACCGGACCCTGTACCGCCACCGAACGAATGAAATATTAAGAATCCAGACAGCAAACAGCAGTTCTCCGTTTGTTTACGTATTTGCTCAACGGCCTGGGCAATTTTCTCCTTTCCAACTGTATAGTATCCCCGGGCGTAGTTATTCGCAGCATCCTGCTTCCCGTAAATCAGCTGGTCAGAATAGAACAAAGCTCTATACGGACCCTGTCTCACATCGTCTGTAAAAAAATAACATTCCAATAACCATTTTCAGCACATCAAAAAAAAATCTGATAACGTTACCGATTACACTGGGCTCCAGATCGATGAAGACAGTTCTTGGAACATGTTTTCCGTTTTCAGTTTCATGAAAAAACGTGGCGTAATTATCATCAATGGGACGTAGGTCTTCTTGCATTGAAGCCGAGTATCCGCAGGGGTCAACTCCATGTTCTAGGCAATACAACTCCCAACAACTGACACCTATTTGACATCCGGCTTGTCCAATGTGAACCGAGATGATATCACGCTGCGAATCAATTCATTTTATTAATTGTGGGTATTTTCAGAACCGGTTATATTGTTAATTGACTTACCATTTTGAAAATTTATCCGGAAATTTGCGAGTTTTCATTTCGATATGAGATTTTGTTTACATAACAAATCTGACGTTTTCTTCGACGGGTTAATAACCAATGGTTTGTCGAATTTTTTCACAGAATTTCAATTTTTTTCATCAAAAAAAATTATTTTTGACGAAAATTCAAAATGAGCAATTTCTGAAACAAAAAATCCAAACCATAAAATAATACAAAATTAAGAAAGAAGTAGCAGGGATGATAAATGTCGACTGCTTCAAATCAAAGCATCTGGACCAATGGCCCACCTTTCGAAAAAAAACCACTGTAATTATTGAAAGCAATTTATTTAGAGATGACAAAACCCATTATACATGAGATACGCTTAATTATGTCTAAAAAAGAGAAAAAAATTATACAGACAGGAAAAAAATAACAGAGAAAAAGGAGAACTACAAATCGAAAAATTTGCATGTTATGTCATTTTCATATAAAAACTGAAAAAAATAAGACTATTTGAAAGGAAAAAATAAGAAGGGTACGCGGAATTCTATACATACGCGAGTTAATTCTAATTTTATAATGAAAAATTCGACGGAAAAGTAAAATAGAAAAAATAGGAGCTAATTTTGTGTGGTTTGCTAAATATGAACGACAGAAAGAGAGGAAAAGGATCGGCTTAAGGAAAAGAAATATGGAAACATAATGTACTGTATCTTAAATAGCATCTATATCGACATCATCTTCGCTATCTTCAGCTTTGCTCGCGTTGTTATTCGGTTTTGCTGGTTGTGCTTTCAAAGTAGCAGCGTTAGGTCTGTCGTTATACTCGATCTGGACAAAAAAAAAAAGAATTAGAATGGAAAAATATTCGATAAGAAGAAAACATGTGCTAAGACTCACCTCCACGTCATCTTCGCTATCTGTATCGGAATCTTCTTCCTCTTCAGCTTCTTTAAGCCATTTAATAAACGGTTCGGCGGCTTTATGGATCTCCTGGCCGACCTCAGCGGACACATACTTCTTTCTAACTTTACTAGCCCAGTCCAGCAGCACTTTCTCTTCCAAGATATCAGCGTCGTAGAACAGCTGGAAAAATGAAAAAGATTAGTTTCAAGTTAAACGAATCCGGCTTATTTTGGAGCTTTGATTTGGCCCAGTCTGAGCCAAAATTCGTATTTACTGGAAGTATACCTTCAAGATGGGCGAAGTCTTTGGTAACAGCGTTTCTTTATGCAGATTTATAACTTGCTCGATACCTCCCAACAGATATTTCTGGGCTTTTTCGTCGTCGTGAGTGAAATACAGCAATAAATTACGATGTTTCTTTATCTAAAAAAAAAGAAGAATAAAAATTAGAAGCACATTCGACAATGAAATCCAAATTATTTTAATTTTTTGAGGGCAGAGGAAGCAGAACTAGCAGAAGAATCTGAAAATTTGAATGATTTTCTAATCATATCTCTTGATTAGAAATAAAAGCTTTAGCAAGGATGATGAGCAAATGAGCCCAAGAATTTCACATTTTTTCTCAAAAATTTTATTTGATACTGCAAAATAAATTTTTCAGCTTCATAATAACAATCTCATATCCTATTTAGAAAAAGATGACCTCGTAATTTTTATTTTTCCAATTTTAAAAATTTTAAAAATTCCTATTTTCTTGAAACTGTTCCGCACTTTTCACCTACTTACATAAATTTAAAAAAAAAAATTAAAACAATGGCGAACACGAAAATCTTTTAAAACTTTTTTAAATTTTAATTCTTATCGAAATTGAAGAAAACAAAAATAAATCAAAATGAAAAAAAAACACATAATTTTCATGCAAAAGTGAAAAATTGATTGAATTGGTTTATCAGAAGCAAAAAATTGATCGAATTCGTTCAGTAGAAGTGAAAGATTGATCGAATTTATTCATTAAAAGTAAAAAATTGATCGAATTTGTTCAAGGAGAGCAAAAAGTTAATGAAATTCTTTCTTTAAAAGTAAAAAATTGATCGTATTGGTTCATTAAAAATGAGAAGTTGGCCAGATTTGAGCATACCTGAACATGGATCTTTTCATCGAACAACAATTCGGCCAAAATGAGCGGAGCTTTTTGCTTAATTTCCAGACGTTCGGCTTCGGCGACGGTCTCTTTCGCGTTCAACGTTCCAGCATCCCTGTCAGCCTTGACCTTGGCGTAGAAAATATCCACTCGTTCTTTTTCAGATTTCTCCAAATCTTCGGTTATGGTCAACCCTTTGACACCCTCGGTGAGCTCTTGACGTCTGACCTTGACCGCTTCTTCGGATACATCCAAAGCCCAATCATCATCCTATCACCAGGCACCAAAAATACGCCGATAAAAATCACAAATCGATGAAAAAAAATTACTGGGTCAATTATTAACCTCGTTATGTCCGCCAGGTTTTTTCTCGGGCGCTTGCACAATAAGATCTCCACCTTCGTCATCGCCATTAGGAGAATTCGAGCGATCCCCGTTCACTGAGTCGTTTTGCTTTTTCGAACGCTTGGCTCGTTTCCCTTCGGTCAACGAAGATCCTTGAGCTGCTGGATTCAAATCTGCGAGTAAAATTTTCATTAATACGAATCCGACGACTCAATTAGCAATTACGTCACTTCGTTGATACTTACTTGGCGGATTTTTCAAAATAAACGTGTTCAATTTATGGTTATACTCCAACGGACCGTGATATCCGCAAGCCTTGCATCCTACGCTGATCGTTTGCTTTTTAGCGCTGACAATAAGATCCGTTTCCGGATTATCGCAGTCCGGGCACAGTACAAATTTGCGAATAAATCCGTCCAACAGATCTTGCAATTTAGCCGCCTCGTGCGAACCGTTTACTATAAAACGATCGTGCTTGAAGTCGAATTGCGTCTGAGCTCCGAGTTCGCAGCCGAAATATTTCGTAGGATCTGGAATCGAAAAGGAAATTATGAGAAAATCTATTAGGGGGAGGGGGGTCTTTTCAAAATTTTTTGGTTGAAAACATACTTACAGAAGGAAAAAAGTTCAATTTTAAATAATGGAAACATAAAAACATTTTTTGGGCCAATAGATTTCGAAAAATTTTGGAAAGTGGATTGAATTTACTTTAATTTTCAAGAATTTGGCAAATTAATATATACTTTGAATTGAAAAATTCAAATATGTAGTTCATAAGTAAGAAAAGAAATTACAAAATTTTGAATTTTGTGGAAATATTTTAGAATTGCAATGAAATAGTTTAGGAAAAAAGAAAAAGGTACCATTTTTTTCATGAAAAACCCAATTTTTACTTCTTGCCTCATTTTCTCTGGAATTACTTGACCGATTTTCTTAATTTTTTTCATAATGTTCAGAAATACCTCTTTTTCAATTCCACAAGAGGATTTTTTCAGATTTCAATTTTTAAAAATTTTTTTTGTTCAATTAAATTCTGTAATCGAACAATGATTTGAATAATTTTTGTGATAAAGTTGGTATTTTTGCAAACCCTCTCGTTGAAATATTTCTGGGATACCTCTGAATAATGGGTAAAAAAATCAACTTTGGAGATCAAGTAATTTCTGAGAAAATGGGCCATGGAGTGAAAACTGATTTTTCCATGAAAAAAGTACCCTTTTTCTATTTTCCCAAACTATTTCATGACAATTCTAAAATACTTCCACAAAATTCAAAATTTTGTAATATGTTTTCTTACTTATGAACTGTATGAATTTTTCAATTCAAAATATTGGCCAATTTCTTGAAAATTGAAGTGAATTAAATCCAATTTCCAAACTTTCTCGAAATCTGTTGGCCCAAAAATTTTTTCTTATTTTTCTATTACAGTAGAACCTCGATTATCCGATTTCTCGATTATCCGAGCATAAAATTCTATCCGATTTTACTCGATTATCCGACTTTCAAAAGTCGGATAATACTTTATTATCCGACTTCTTTTAAATTTAGCTCTTTTTAAGCTTGACAAACATATTTTTCAGCTTAAAAATATCACAAAATACATTATTTTCTGTCCTTCAACTATGATTTTTCAAAAAATAATGAACAATTCTGAATCAGATAAATTACTTACGTGAAATTCCTGTCTTTTTGAGTGAGTGAAATGAATTTCATGAAAAATTCATGATTAATTCACTGATATTTCAGTCAAAAATCACAGATTTCTGATGAAATGCACATTTCATCAGAAATGCAATTTCTCATTAAATTTTCCTGATTCAGATTTGAAAAATTAGTACCTCAATTCCTTGCTTCTCCTGAAAATCTGGCATGTCGTCAATTTTTCTTTGCTCAAAATCTGTATTATGAAAATACATCTAACTACACCACTCTAAGTACATAATTCCTTTTCGATTTTTACGGATTCTATTTTTTGAATTTTTTGTTGGGAGTTGTTTTTTTTTAAAAAACGAGTTTTATATATTATTTTAAAGTTAATGCATGCCAAAAAATTTTTAAAAATTTAAAGTAAAAAAAATAATTAAAATTTTTTACTTAAAAAAAAGAAAATTTTTATTATCCGACTTTTTCGCACAACCGAGTTTTCCCCGCCCCAATTAAATCGGATAATCGAGGTTCTACTGTATTTAAAATTGACTTTTTCCCTGCTGTATCCATTCAATTCAAAAAAATTGAAAAGACTCTCCCCCTCTTAAGTCAAAGTTCGATCTTGGGCAGTGAAATATCTTACACGTAGGCGGACGTCCGATAGCTTTAGCAACCTCGATCATGTTAACGATGACGGTTTTAATGCCGTTCCCTTTTCCTTCGACTTTTGCAATAAGCCTTGGCATCTTGTAGCGGTAGAAAGCATCGCTGACGTGTCGGTTCACGTTTAAACTTCCCATGATTGCTGCCTATCTTGAATAATTCTTACAGCGCCGCGAGAGAAAGATAGTCGAAGATTTTTTTTTCCTTATTTAACTCATAAAAATTGGTGAATTCGAACTGCCCTACTTCTTCTTCACGTTTCCCTAAACGGCTGAGATTTTCTATGTCGGGTACTGGAAAATTTTGAAGTCCTGGGGGCAAAAAAACACATAAAAATGAATGAATTGATAAAATATAGAATAATTAAAATACCAGCAATCTTTTTTTTAAAACAAATCCATCATCTGTTCTCTTCAAAGCAATCAACTCGGTCGTAGTGAAAAAATTAATCAAAAAGACGAGTACTCTCTTCCTCTCTCTTCCCCATCACAAAAAAAAAAAACACAAAAAAGTGGGAAAATTGGTATGAAATTTTTCATTTTTGTAATATCATCAGACTCGACAAAACATTGTAATTTAAATTCTTGCAGTTTATCAAATCGTAGCTGCTTGTCGCAAAAATTACATCCTAGCTGTTGCGTTTATACCCAGTAATCGCTCTGCGATCGTCGATGACGACCGTAAATTTACCGAGCAATGAGACGAGCGGCGTTAATTTCACATTTCCTCTTCCATGGCATGCTATTAACGTAATGCATACGGTATTTTTTACATTTTTTAATGTACCGTATACACGCGAAATGGGTCAATGTTGAAGATTAATCCGAGATGGTTCGAATGTCGATTGCTTGTTTAGAAAAAAGTATATCGAGGCTCGAGTATGCTCTTGGTTTTTAGGTTTTCCGAACGAGTGTATCAAATTTACCGTAGATAGCGAGAGGAGTTGGTAATTTACCGTAAAAACCAAGAATATTGGAGAATTACCGTAATTGACACGAAATTTACGGGAGCACCCAAGAAAAAAGGAGGCTTTAGTCCCCCCTCTCCCTTCCCCCTTCCCAATTCACTAAGGAGATTTTTCATGGTAAAAATGTCGGAAAGAAATGAATTTTTTGTGTTTCAAGTATGATCTTTTTTAAAAATTTTCGCTGATCTATTTGAAGAGTAAACATGATTATTATTTTCTAAATTTGACCCAATTTTTTTAAAAAATTCATAGGTTCATTTTTGATGTAAAACAGTGATTTTTCATTGATTTTCAGACTAAAATCACTAATTTCTCAGTCAATTATATTTATTGCCTGAAAAATCGATGAAAAATCAATGATTTTCGGTGAAACACTGATTCAACAGAATTTCACTTTCGATCTTTTTTTTCTCCAAATTAGCCCTTCACTTTAAATTTCTAGGTGCGATTTTTGTATAAGAGGAATATTTGAAAAGAAAGGATCAAAAATTATAAATTTTGATAAAAATTATTGAGCCAGTTCACTCGAAGCTGAAAAAATTTCCCCCAAAAATTTTGAATTCCTCAGCCTAGGAGCGAAGGGACTTTAAAAAGTGAGGTTATTTTCGGAAAAAATCTCACGTTTTTGCTATCTTTGGGTTTATTAGCTTCTGCTAGGAACCTTGGTCACTTGTCACTTCTTAAAAATAATCTATTTGAATTTCTACGCCTTCGTGAACCTTTTAAATCAAAATTAGATACTATTTTTTGTCCTCTACAAGAGGGTTAGAATAAAATTTGAAGATTTTTTGATTTTCACCAAATTCAAATTGCTCACTCAAACCCCTTAAAATCGATTCTAAAAATTTTTCGGTCACTTTGACTAATTTTTGATGGAAATCTTTAAAAAAAATTTATGACAGTTCTATCAAGCTGCATTTCAATTAAATTTTTTTTGAAATTTTTTGTACCAGTACTGCCAGTGAAACGTAATGAAAAATGACTAATGAGTAAATGCTGTTAGAAGCAGTTTTACGAAATTTTCTAGAAAAAAAATCGATCGAGAATTCGACCAAAAATAAAATTAGCTTGATTTTGAGATTTCAAAGGAAGTAGTTTGAATTTCGTTCAAAAATCTTCAAATTCAAAATTGACAATTTTTTAGCCAAGTGATATCGATTTTCGAAATGATTCAGGAAAGTTTGAAAACTCAGATCGTCAAATCGAATCTTTTTGGACTAGAGGGTGATGGAGGTTGTCAAAAAGTGACAAAGCGAGTTTTTTTTCAAACGAAAATTGTTCTAATTTGAATATTTTAGCTTCGCCCTTATTTGAGCTAGGAAGTTCGAATTTTTTCGGGGGGGGGGGGGGGGTCTACCGCTTGAAGTTGACTAATAAATGGATTTTTTGGGCTCGTTATAGTTGAGAAATAAATGTCCAAAAAAATACAATTTCTCAATCACTGATTTCTGGCGAAAAAAGTACGAATATAATGATTTTTAGTCACAATGACAAAACTGTGAAAAAATTTCAAATTTTCAAAATAGCTGAAATCGTCAAAGTTTGAACAAGTATAGGAAGAAAAAAAGCACAACTAATAGGTTTTTTTTAGAAATGAGGAGGGGGAGGGGGTAAAACAAAATATTAGCTAAGTTGCAATATCAAAAATTCATTTATGATCAACGACTTCAAATTCGACTCTAATTCAGAATATTTAGCCTCAAAAAATATTACGTTAAAAAAACGGCTATTTCTAAGAAAAAAATTAATATCTAGGCGAAAAAATGGCCTTTTCCCTTCATTTACCAGTTTGAAAACTTCTACCTCGCAATTTTCTCTATTTTTAAGGATAAAAAAAATACAAAATCGGTATCCATTTTTGGTTTGAAACCCTTGCTTTGAAGACACATCAAAATTTTGTTTTGAAAATACCATTTTAAGACTTTCGAGCCGCAAAACAGCCACAAAAAAAATAATTTCTGACCAATTTGAGGTCGCTGAACACAAATATGGCATCAATTTTGACGCATACATGGATGATTGGCTAGAAATGCTAGAATTAGCATTTTCATGCAAAAAACAAACAATATTTTGGTGACAAAAATCCAGCGTCAGAAATATGCACCGAATTCGGAATCAGTATCGAATTATGCAGCTATATTCGACACCTATTTGGAGCATTTTCGTATTTTGAAATGTCTAAAACACTCACAACGATTTTCAAAACAAGTTGGTAGGGAAAAAATTGCCAATCATTACCTATGTAGTTTTTCTCAAAACAGCCAAATTTTTTCTACGTGCCATTTTTCTCAGTTATTTTTGGAACAAAATATTCAAGGGTTGCATAACCACAAATTCAAAGACGAAAATTCAAAAATATTTTTAAAAAATACACGAATTTTGGAATTTTTTTGGTTATTGATTAATTTAGATCACTGATCAGGAATTTGGCATTTATTTCGATCCACGAACCATCATTTTGGTAGAAATTGCATTTTTGATGCAAAAATAAGTTGCATTTAAATATCAAAGCTCAAAAGCTCAAACGATAAAAAATGGACGTCGTATTCGAAATCTACGACCTCGGATCACTCTAGCACCAAATTTTCGAAAAATTTTGCAAATTTTCATGAAAATCTAAAAAAAATTCATAAAGATCAACAAATTTTCATAAAAATTAACAATTTTACTGTAAGATGTAAATTTTTTTCAAAATACACGACGAATTTCTATTTTTTGACCCTCTCCCCTCCCCTCAATATTCAGACTGAGTTTTTTTCTCCGTGTTTCAACACTTCAATCCAACCATTATTCACTACTCAAACTCAACCCTTCAAAACCATATTAGATCCATAAAAAATAATTCAATGCACAAATAAAATACTGACCTATAAACAACAGGAAAATGATACCCAAAGGAAGTCATACACCTTGCGGCCTGTAAACTAAATGATACCGCACTCTCGTGCAAACTCCAATTTTTTCTGGACAGTAATAGTGGTTCTGTAATCATAAAAAAGAGAATATTTCATTAACACATAAAAAATTAAAATCTGAAAATTTTCCATTAAAAAATTTCAATACTCTAAAAACATAAAAAATTTCCAATTCCGTTGATAACTGTATGATAATTATAAATTCTAAGAGCTTTATTAATTCATTTATAAATCGTACGCAATGAGATCGATCGAATTCCATCCTGCAACGAGCAAACGTGATAATAATGGTTATAAGTATAATTTCCGTTTCTATTTCAGTATCGTTTATACGAGCACGAGAGTTCTAACAAACCCAGCGAAAGAGACAGAGTTCGTCGACTCTTCATCGCTTTACGAATTTCACAATTCTCGAACGTTATCCGTTTTTTTTCTCCATTTTATGAAACGTGTATCGTACAGCACGATTGTTTGAAATTATCGAGTTTACAAACCAACTAACGCAATTCTCACCACGAGAGAAAACATGGTGGTAGCTTCGAGGTTGGTAGTTTTAGCAAAAGATTACACCATCACAGTATTCATTCGGTAATGAAAAATTATAATATTTTATCACTTCACTTTCGTTTCGATGAATAAATGAGCTGAAAAAATTATCGATTTTTTATCAATTTCAATTTTTTTATTCAGGAATTGAATTCTCTCGGTGCACGTTGAATTCAAGATGATTAAATTGAGAAAAAAAAACTCGACGAAGAATAGGAATAAATTTCAACTATCTATCAAATTTATGCACAAAAGAGTATCAAAAGAATAACCACTTACGATAAAAAATATCTACATTCGAACTATACAATGAGAAAAAGACGGAAAAGGAAAAGAAAGGTCTACCGAGTCGATTTTTTTTACAACAATACAGACACTTTACGATCGTGAGCTTTCAGACAACAAACTTTTCTTCTTTCGAGCACAGAATATTAAAAAAATAAAAACCTCGAATTCGAAATAGACCTTATGACGTCACTGCATTTGAAAATACGACAAGTACATTCGATTTTTTTCCCTCGGTTCTTTTTTTGCATGCTTCATATTTTTATAATAAAAATCTCGTCAAGTGTATTAACCCCTAGAGCCTTTTACTGACCTGGAAATTATCTTTTCGTACCAGAGAAATCTCTCTTCGGGTACTTTTTTATTTTTTTCGTCTTTCCTTCCTTTTTTTTCAAATCGCAGCGGTCATTTGCATAAATTTCACGGCGAAAAAGGCCAATCATTGTGGTCAATTTACCAACGTTGCAAAAAGACTAAAAATGTTGAAGGCGAAAGAGAAAAAAAATCAATATGGTGCCTTTTACCTTTGTATTTATTTTTAGAAAACGTGGTAAAATATTGCCCAGTAATACGAGACTTTGACAGCTTACGAGAATGATATCAAGTCGTATGATGAGAAAAGGGCGTTGGGAAATTCGTAAAGACGACATCAAGTCGGATGCTGATTAAATTGGTAAAAAAATGAGGTGAATTTACGATTGGGGCTGGTTTTCAAATGAGATCATTTTTTCAACCAACTTGAAAGATGGATAAATTCAATTCATTTTCTTTCTCCATTATCACACAAGAAAAAGTAAATGAGATTTGTAGAAAAAGGGGTGCTTTGAAAGGAAAAAAAGGATGTTCACCTACTTGAAATAATGAAAAAGCTTAGAATTTTCAATCAAATTTCAACTTCAAAATTAAGGATTAGAAAAGTCAAATACAACTTTTTCCGTTGCAATTGTCTTTTCACCGCGAGTGACCTGAATTTTGTATTTTTAAAAAAGATAAGAAAATTTATATTTTAAAAAAAACTCAGTTTGACGGTTAAAATGTAGATAGATTCGTGTATTTTATTATTTATGAAGATAAAGCCATGTTTGAAGGGTCTTTACTTATCTTATACATTTCCGGACCTTCAAACATATAATTTTACACAAATTTGTTGAAAAGCAATGACAAAAGGTTTTCCGAACCAGTTGACTCAAAAATCAGAAATGAATTAATTTTGAACTTCTGTCAAAATTATTTTCGTTCTAAAATTAAAAAAAAAAAAAAACTTCAGCAACTTCTCATAGGTAGTTAGAAAAAACACCATGATTTTGTATTTCAGCTTTCAGAAATTCAAACTGCCTATTATTTTTATAAAATTCATTCCTATTTTTTAAAATAATTTTCCAAACTGCTCAATTTGTAGGTACCGAATCGATTTGATTGCTTACCTAATTCATCAACTAGATAATAAATTTCAATAAAATTAGGTACGTCAATTGGACACGGTAATTGAAGCAAGAAATGAGCATACAGAGAAGTAGGTAAACAGTACAAAAATGAATCATGTTGCTACGAAATATTAATTGAAATAACACGAGAGTATAAATCAATTCAAAAAAAACTTAATTTTTTTCCTGTATGAAAAAAAGTATTTAATAAAAGTTTGTGAAGAAGGCAGAAGAGGGGTACTCCTTTTTTCATGTTCGATTTCAAAAATTCTCATAATAAAATCTACAATAATAAATTGAAATATTTTCAGGAGGGAGTAGGTACTAGGTACTCCTCGACTCAGAAAAAAATTCTTCAAAGAAAAATAGCCAAAAATAACTTTTTCATTCAAAAAAAGGTAACAATAAAAAAGTGCCCAACATTCGTTGAAAGAATTGACAAAATTTCGTCAAAATTCCTAAAACTTGATTTTTTTCAATTAAAAAATGTTTCTTCTATTTTTCATTGCATTTTACCTTATTCCACCAAGAATTTCGATTGAAATCGAAATTGAAGTGAACGGGGAAAAGAAAGCAAAGCGAACAGATTTCCTTTTTTACACCAGTATTAAAAAAATGTACTTCTATTTAAAACTGAATTGAGTCAGAAATATGGAGAAAATGATTTTCTTCAGAGAACTTGTAGGTCGAATCTGAATAATTTAGAAAAGTTTTTAGGAAAATCGAAAAAAAAGTCATCTGAGTCAAAAAGTTTCAATTCTTTGGCCCTCCAATGATGCCAATTTCAGTTCATAGTGAGCACTGGAAAAATTTGAGGAGCCAAGACTTTGAACTTGCATATTTTGGGAAGTTAAACTCAATTTTCTACTCGTGAAATAATTTTGAAACCAAGATAAATTTTTTCAAATTCTATCAATTTTTCATGCAAAATATTTTTCAAAAAAAATTTCAACAGCAGATACAAACGTATCACGATCAGAAGAGATCTAAAATAATCAAAAATCTTCGATTTCGCAGGCTGAAATTCACCCAAATAACATTCTAAATCTATCCAACTCTTAAAATGAAATCGGTGGGTTCTCAAATTGGTATTATTTTCAAAAAAAAAAACCACACGATTCAAGTCTTTTACATTTTAAAATTCATTCTCATAATGAAATAAAATGAAATATTTGAAAATTTGCACCGACCTTAACTACATACATATAATTAATTTTAGATCCGAATGAATTTGTTAAAAGTTTCCACTTTGTACATAGATTAATTTTTTTTTAAATTTCCAATGGTGCTTTGAACTTTTATTTGTTTAATTCTAGGGACTTATTTCCATTTTGAAATGAAATTTTAGTCGATTTTGAATTTTCAATTTAGGAAACACTCGAAACTTTCAGGTTTTGTTTCATTTTTATCGAAGACTATTTTTGATAATCCAAAAACTAATTTATTCCAAGAACAAAATTTTCAATTTGAATGTTTTTTCAGTCGGTACATAAAATTTTAATTTTTTTAAAAAAATTTGTATCTACTTTTAAAACTTTTCTGACAGCATTGAGTTGGATGTTGGAAGAAATCTTGAAAAACACGAGAAAAACATAAAAAATTATAACATTTGGAAATCGAGTTGGAGGAAATTCGAAAAACTCAAAGTTGGAAAAATATTGAGAAAATTTACAGTAGAAAGTATTTCAAATTACAAAAATTTTTAATATTAAAAAATTTTCCATCTTCAATTGCTTCAGATTTTTTCAACTCTGTACTTATTTTCAAAAATTTTTTTCAACTGTAGAATTTTTCTTAAATTTTTTCAGCTATTCAAGTACATAAAATTGTTCCAAAGATTTTCAAAGCATCAAAACGAAAAAAATTTTTTTTGAGCATTGAAAATCCAACTTTTCCAAAACTTGGTGCAAAATAAGGTTTCCTTTTTCTCTCTTCCCCTAAAATTCTCTTTGAAATTTCAAGTCATCATATCATTGGGTAACTAACACCCACACATAAAAATGCTTTCAACGTCACTGAATGGTCATCATTCGATTCAACAATAATTTTTCCTCTTCTCACAGGTCAATTTCAGGAAAAATTGTCACTCCATTTTTTTTTCAAATCGAAATTTAAATCCCGGCAGTTGAAAAATTTTTCTAAGAATAACGCCTGGGATTTTGAGCTGAAAGATCTTTCGTTGAAAAATGGACTTTTTAAATCGAAACAATAAGTTTTTCACTGACATTCTGAGCTTTATCGTTTCCTCGTAGACCATTTCGAATTTTGGGTCACAATGATACGAAAACTGATCTAAAACTTGAAAATCCCACTTCCCTACAATTCTTTGAACGATTTTATATCAAAAACAAACAGGTTTTTTTCAATTTTCAGGAAAACTTTCCAAATATTGTTTTTTTCAATTTAGAAAAACTTTTCAAATATTGTTTTTTTCTAAAAAAAAAAATTCAAAACCGACTTTTACAACGTTTGATGAAAAAAAATCTGGCCATTTGTGGAGCCAAAGATAACACCAATTTTTGAAAATTCCAAAATCAACGCAGAGCCTGCAAAACTGCAGATAGGCTAACATTTTGTATTTATTCGACATCAATTAACCAGACAAACAATCATTACATGAAAACTTCGCCTATTATATCAAATTGTAGACGCCACAGGGCTTTAAAACTTAGAAAATCAATGAAAGCAAATGGGCAACATTTCGTAAATTTTTCAGACAAAACTTGACCAAACAAAGGAAAAAAGTGGCTAAAATCGCCTACTCGTCACATCCAATGGAGTTACTTCAATTTAAGCATCACCGATGAGCGAAAATTGCAAACTTATCGATTTTTTCCTCAAACTGGACAATTGAACATTTTGAAATCAAAATTGGTGGAAAATTTGATTTGAACTTCGATTATTTTCGTGTGGACGAATTCCTCCAACACAAGCACGTATTCAATATGTTTAGAAAATTGATACGTCGATCGATGAAGGCATTTTTAGTGCCACAGTAACCTCGACTGAAAATTGGAAATGTTGATAAAAGAAACAGACATGGAATTAGAGAAACGGTTAAAAAACATTAACAAATCAATAACCGGAGTGCTCTTGACTACACCGAATAAACATTCGATATGGTTCACCTTTACCTCTATGATTGAATACTGAACCGCTAGAATTTAACCCTTTCGAGTTACCTTCTGTATGCAAAAAATGCATCCCTCGACTCCCAAGTTGATCGGTGAACACAGCAAGGTGTAAATATTACTTTTACTTACGTATTTCACGTAGCACCATATGTTTTCTACGACGGCTTTTAAAACCGCGCCTACGAGCTTTTCGTTCGGCTTCAATAATGGCTGCTTCAATTTACCAAACGGATCGAAAATCGAAATACCACAATACGGTTTTTTTATTGAAATCAACGATCGTACAAGCAACTTAGCCACTTTCGTCGCGATTTTGTCGATGCAACGACCCGAACCGCACAAAAAGGACAGACGTCGACGACCAACACTGAGAAAAATCTCTCCTCTGGTTTTTTTTTCTCTCAAAAGCACACAAGAACGCGGATGCCACAGCACAAAATATCGGCTCAATACGCCGCCACACCACAGCAAATGAGTATGAGAGAGACGGACGAGCGTATAATTCGGTGCTTTACGCAGGGCTGAAAAGCCTGACCCGGAAAGTTACGGATTTTCAATTTTCCCTTCACCTGCTCCCACTTTATCCACTTGGTAACGCGGCGACGTCGTGGTACTCAGTGTTGCCAACGGTTAAAAGCTCGGAAGCTAAATGTATTCCAGGCGATATGGGATATGGGAGGTGTGGGTGGAGGAGTGAATTCGCTGGATCAAATGGTTCCCGCATATGAATTGAAAGCTGATCAGCTGACCGCAGAGAGGTAAGATAATGTGCAACATTGAAAAAATTACCACTTCCTATCTGGCTGGCTTGATCGATCGTTCTTTATGGGTACGAAATTTGATATGGACTGGGATTGCATTGCGGTATTTTTTTTGTGTGTGGAATTGGACTCGATCTTGTATCAAAGGAACAGGTATACAAAGTTTTATGAACCATTAGAGTGAGAATTTATTCTCTTTTTCTATCGTGAGAGTGTTTCACACTCAAGATGTAAATTTCAACAATATTTTGCAAAAAAAATTTCTGGAGACCTTATTTTATCGAAAAAGGGTAACACATTAGTTCATTTTCCAAAAACGTTACGATAATACGATAATTTGAAACAAGAAAAGTGACTTAGTAACCTAAAATAAGATAAAGAGAAACTTAAATTCGAAAAATAATTTTCACCGGTGCGATATTCTCGTTTTACAACTAAAATAATGAAACTACAATTTCAACAAATCGTCCAGAAATGTTGGCAAATTTCAGAAAAATGGCTCGTTTCTTGAAATTGTTTCCAATTTTTGAGTTGAAAAAATTTTTGAACTATTTTTTAATTTTTTTAGGAGAATTTTTCAAGTTTTAGAAGATTTTTCAATTTGAAATTTTTTTAATTTGTAGAAGGGAGAACGCCTAATTTTTTTGTTCAAAATGATGAAATGTTTCAAAAATAGATTCAATTTTTTTTATAAAATTTTCATTTTTCACAATTCAATTTGTTTGTTAAGATTATTTTGTCATTTTGAAAAACCTCATTTCATTTTTTTAAGATGTCTTTGTAAAATGTTGTTTCAATTTAGCAAAATCATTCAAGTTTTGAAATGAAACTCGACCAAATAATTAAAAAATCAAGAAGGATGCAAAATCACCCGAATTTCGAAAATTACCAAACTGCTGGAAAATTGGTTCCTTTTCGAGTCTTAGATTTCAAAATACCAAATTTTAAGAAAATTGTTCAAATTTTAAAAAATTATCGAAGTTTTTGAAAACTTTTCACTCATTCTAAGAAAATTATTGTGAAATTGAGAAAAGTCTCAGATACGCTACAGGATAAGGAAAACTTGTCTGAATTTTGGAAAATTTATCAGTTTTCAAAAAATCGCCCAATTTTAAAACGATTTCTCCTATTGAAAAATAAAGTAGTTTGAAAAAATTTAAAACATGAACAACGGACGATTTTTTGAAAAATGATACGATTTTGGAAAAAACTGAAAAAAATTTCACAAACTGAAACAATTTTCCAAAAAAAAAATCTCCTGTGTTAGAAAAATGGTTCAGGATTAATTCAAATTTTAGAAAATTGTCCATCTGGAACATCTTTCTAGTAGGAAAATCGTCTAATTTTAAAAAAATCCTCCACATTTTTAAAAAATCGTAAAATATGAGAATTTTTAAAAACTTGAAAAACTAAACAATATTCAGAAAAAATTGAAATATTTTCCAAAACTGATACCAGTTCTCTAGAAAAAAGTTTTAAAACTCCGCAATTGGAAAATTTTCGTCAGTTTTGGGAATTATTTGTTCAATTTTTATAAAATTGTTCTTTTCATCCCGCCGTTGAAGATATTGGCAAAGCTTTTCAAGTCATCTGGGTTTACCAATGACTAAAGGTTTCACTTTTAATTGCAGTTTAAAAAAAAATGAAAAAATGTGATAATTAATTAACAAATATCTACGACTCTGCTGGAAATCAGATTTCAAATACTTTTTTCACTTTACCAAAAGATTTATAACGATTTAAAAAATGAAAAATCTGTTCGAAATAGAATCATTATTCATCAAATTAAATTATTTTTGTGAATTTGATTTTTAATCTCACCCCTTTCTCCATCACTTCAACATGTCCACAGATAAATTATTCAGAAAAAAAACGAAGCAAGTCGTTTACAGTGATTTTACAACAATATCTAATCAGAAATTTTCGAAAAAAAGGTATCGAGAAATTATACAAATTTTACATTTTTTTGATTATAGTTCAACTCCATCTCCCCCACTCTGAAACTCTTTTAGTAAGTAGTTCAAAATTTAAACCTTTAAATGGTATCAACATGAGGGATTCCCCGCATACGGGAAATCCCTCACAGTGATACCATCTAAGTAAAATAAGTCTGTTTTTTTTCTTTAATGGTATCATCATGAGGGATTCCCTCATCTATACTTTTTATCAAAACAGGAAAAATTATTCAACACATTCTTCATGAAATTCTGACCGGGTTCGAGTGAAAAATTCGAATTTTGATTTTTTTCCTGATAAGGGCTGAGATCTTATGTACTATCAGAAAGAAAGAGAGAACTTTTACTCCTTTTTTTTTAGATCGTCAACACAAAGAGTAAAGCTTTTCAGGTTATAAGGAAAATGTTGGTAAGATTTTAATACAGGAAAAGGTATTTCTATTTTCAATTTCTATACAATTCTACCTAATTGGTGTAGATTTTGTCATTCCATAAAGTGAGAGGAAGAAAAGGAAGAGAAACGAATACTCGAATGGAAGATTAATCTACGAAATGAGATTTCTCAATTACATATAAAAGGTCAATAAACGAATATTCCCTTTCCTTGATTTTGAAACTAATGTTACTTCATAAACTCAACGAAGTCTGATAAAGAAAACCGACCGTAAAAAATTCAATTAAAAAATCTTTCAAAATTTTCAAATTTAATGATGATGAATTTTTCAAGATTGGTTTTCAATGATTAATTGGTACCTAAACTACATAAGCATGCGAATCAAATATTAAAAAAAATTATTCATTTATTCAAGGATTGTTTTCCTAAGAATTAGATTGATATGGTGAAATAAAATCAAAAAATAGAATTCTCTTATCAACACGAGGAAAAAATTCGACCATGAATCAAACAACGAAACTTGAAAACTTTCGATTCGCCAAGAATTTCTACATCAAATTTCGATACGAATCTTATCACTCGAACGTTATCAGGTTTGATAAAATTATACTATTTCACCCAGTAATGAAATTTTTATCATTTTTGATCCACGCAGAAATACCTTCCACTTTTATCATCATCATCGAATCCATTCAATAGGTGAATACGTGAGAAAATCCTCCGCGACAGCGACAGTGGTACCCAGACAAATTATTGATGCCGACATACTCGTATTTCTTATCACGTATTTCGAATCCATTCACATTATTGACACGTGATCGTGGTATTTAAAATATATCGGCGTCGATGTCTGAATGCTTCTCGAGGAAGTTGCTTCTTTTGGGAGTAATTACGGTGAAAAAAAATTAAGCAAATTGTTCAACACTTGTTTCAATAGTGAAAAAAAAAAGAAAACAAGTAGACTCATTACGTCAATTGTATGCGAAAACGTAATCAGTTTAGTTGAATATGAAAAGGAAACGTTCAACTGTACGATGTTTACGTTTTAGCATAAATTAAGAGAAAATTTCCCTTTAATCAAGTTATGTATTACGAAATTACATCGATAGTGGCAGGAAAAAGGACGTTTTCATGGTAGAATTGTCATTCGTACAAGGTTTCTCGACATAGATAGCAAGCAGAGATGTCGCGGTTCGAACCGCGTAAAGAGCCGCTAATAGAACCGCAGAGCCGCCGGTTCGAGCCGCGGCTCCAATCGCGGCTCTCTTAGCAATAGAACCGCAAAACATCATTTTTGCGGCTCTCTCAAATCGCGGCTCTCATGCTTTTTACAGCTTCTGTAGTGCAGTGATAGAAGCATGAGAATTTCTGAAATAACACAATTAACAGTAATATTTCTAATTTAAAACAAGACTTCCAAACTCAAAATAGGAATATTCAATCCTTTGTGCATTTTTTTCATTTCTGAGAACCGCAAATGAGAACCGCGAATGAGAACCGCGGTTCTTTTGTGGAAAGAACCGCAAACATGCGACTCTTTATGTGAAAAGTTAGAACCGCGAAATTTAGAGCCGCGGTTCGGATCAGGCGAGAGCCGCAACATCCCTGATAGCAAGAGACCAAGAGGGTTTAGAAATGAGGACATTTCCATACGGCAGATGAACTGTTTAGAAGAGTTCATTGCCAGAAAATGAGGAAAAGTTGGC
Source organism: Pseudococcus jackbeardsleyi (assembly GCA_038380155.1). Classification (NCBI taxonomy): domain Eukaryota; kingdom Metazoa; phylum Arthropoda; class Insecta; order Hemiptera; family Pseudococcidae; genus Pseudococcus; species Pseudococcus jackbeardsleyi. The sequence continues at coordinate 9,474,233 of CM076242.1, forward strand.
GAACACAAAGATGAGTGAATAGCTACCTTTAGAGCTGAGAATATGTGAAGAAAAGGATCACTCCGGAGTGATAGACAAGATACAGTTAAGAGCAAATCAAGATGATAATTTATGTGTGAAATGTGATGCAATATAGACTCACCAAATAAAGTAGGACTCGTCATATAAATGGCAACGCCTTTCCAGTTATACGTATAACTTGCGAGACAATAATCTAATAATGACAGAAGAAATACGAATGTTATGGTAATGCCTCCGAGACACTGCCAAACCTGCAACGTAAACGATTTATGATCAATTAATACACGTCTCCTTAGCCGTGAATTATTATGATAGAAAAGTTAGCCAGGGTGAAGCTTACCTTTGATTTATGGAGAATATCTTTCGAAAATAGGATAATTTCAAAGACGTACATGCAAACCAGATAATCCGATGGCTGAAACTAAAAATAAATATCGGCCAAATCACCTTCCAGTAAAGGTATGGTTACAATGTTTCAGCGATTGCATTAAAAACTGATATTCCAGAGATGAAATTTTACAGATGGGAATCTCGTTTGCGCGAAATGACGTCACAATCAATAACGTAATGTGACGTAATTATTACCGTAATTTATCGTGCAATTACGAAATTGGAAATTGTTTGCATTTTGATTTTCAAAAAAAATCTAAAATTTTAATTTTCTAAAAAATTAAATTATGAAAATATAAATATATAATAATGCAATAAAATGGCCCCAATTTATTCTGAAAGGGAGGTTAAATTAAATCGTAAATTCTCTCAACGTCTCAAGCTCTCAACCTCAACAACTGTTCAATGTTTTTCAATTTTAATTATCATAAATTATTATTATTAGTGTACTTTGGAGTTTGGAGCCTCAAATACCTCAATCAATAATTAAAGCCGCGAGTACCTTTGATTAAAGGACAACACCTATTCCCAGTTTTAGAGCCTAAATTTTCATTCAGGTATCTAACAAAATGTGAAATAAATACACAAAATACGAAATAATACCTTAAAAGTTTATTGTAGTTTTAAAAATAATTATATTCACACAAATCGAAAGATCTAAGGTAATAGTATGATTGAAAGTGAGAATTTTAAGTTCAAAGCTAAATTTGTTACAAGATAGAACACAAATGTTAACGACTTTCCAGTTTCCACTTTTCCAGCAATTTTCAATTGAAATACATTGGTGACTTTGGTTTATCAACTATGTAAAATAAAACTACAGGCAATTACGTTTTCAAATAAAAAAAGGTTAATTAATATCCAAATCAGTAAATTCGAGACTTTGGTGGAGAAAATAAATTAATTTAGGTAGTACTATGAAAACTCGATTAAATGTCTGATCTGATCAAAAAAGATTTATAAAAAATGCACTTGTGCATACAATATTCGAAAAAAATCACATTAGACTCATAATAATCACAGCTAACGATCCCAAATTGACGTAATTAATTTCTATCAAGAAGGTTCTTTAGACGTATCAATCTCCATGGCAATCATCGATTTTGTAGCAACTGTCTGAAATATGATATATTTCTCACGATCGCATTTCAAAATCACAGCTCCATTTTCCCATTTAATAAGCTCCATCTGATTTATATTTAAATCGAATAATCTGGCAGCGTTTGATTTATAAGCTCGTAAATTACAGTAGCCACCTTCGTTTATAGAAAATATTCGTATCCAATTTTCATTTATCTCTTTACATACCTCGACATCGAAATTATCACGAGAAATGACTGTTCTAGTATATTTCTCGGCTAAAGATTCGAGATTTTTTTCTTGAGTAAAATACTCAACTGCAGAAGCGAACGTTTCAAAATTTGAAGCTAAGCAAATATTTTTGTAATTGCTAATGAACGTTCGTTGATCAGAAAATGATCCAAATATTGGACCATTGCCGATTTCAGAATTTTGGGGTCTGTTTTTTTGTTGAACGAAGGTTGTGAAGAGTTTCATGAAATGATGATAACTTTCCTTGACTATTTTCTCGCGATCTCCAACATTGGTCACTTGCACCTTCGGTTCTACTTTCCGGTAGAATTTATCGCATAAAAATAATACCGAGGATTCTACGTTTTCTTCGGTAAGCTGAGAGCTTATTTTATTGGTTTGTTTATTGCAGACGATGGCTGCAGATAGTTCTTGGGCCATTCTATCGATATACAATGTGTTTGCAACCAGGTCGAAAAGTATGGAATTATCGCTCGTTTGAGTTTTCCTTTGTTTGAATTCATCGCCAAGAGGGTTGAAAACCTCAACAAGGGATGTTCGCAGCAGCTGGCACGTTTCTAGAGCTCCCAATTCGGCAAGAGTGCTTCGAGGGGATACTTTACAAAGAACTTTATCATAAAAACCCCGTATCTTTTGCAATAGTTCTTCGTTGGCTGGGATTTGAGTCATTTCGACGATATTTTTATTTTGAATCATCTTCTCGAAGTTCAAATTGGCAAAATCGTTCAATGTCTTCACGCCCAACCTCGAGAATAATTCGTTGGCTTCATCTTTGCCCAATCTTTCGATATTTTTCGATATCCAATTTTCGTAGTTGTTCGTTAATTCGGTAGTTATTTCTTCAACGAGAAGTGAGAGTTGTTCGCTGAAGGCAGAAATGATCTCTCTTGATTGGGTTGTTCGAGGGATGCGCTTCTTTGCTAATTCTAAAATAATCTTGTACTTGAGCTTAGACTCGTCTATGGCAGGTTGTTGAGTTTCATTTTCATCTTCCAATCCTTCGTCTAGTTTCATCAAAGCGGATGTCGTGTTTTTTACCATGTGACTGATATGTTCCGTCAACGAATTAGGAGGATCGTGATAGAAATATGATTTCAAAATTGGTTCCAGTTTGGCTTTGGTCGATATCAAATAGTCGGTGACGAGGTTAGATAGATTCTGGACGTGATTGTTCATATTGCTTACGAAACCTATGGCGTCGATTTTACTGCACCGGAAATCGAAACAAGTGTACCAAATTTCCAAACACTTATAATATATGGCCTGTATATTGGTTTGCTTGGCGAGGGAATTCTGGACGGAAAAAAGCTGACTGCAAGCTACTATTTTGCCATTTACACGATTCGAAGATAACATGGCTCGAATCCTTTGTAGTTTTCGTTTAGCAGGACGAGCGTTGGTTTTCCTTTTCTGATTATCTCCTGCGGGAAATAAACGTAAAACGTAAGTAAGTAAGTGTCAAAGTTACAAAAACTGCATGCCAAAGTTACAATATTCAATTCAAAGTTTATAGCGTAATTCATCTTGCAATGATTTAATTCTCAGTTATTTGTGAACAGAATGGAGTATTAATCGCAAAAATATAGCAGAAATATAAGACGTCATCTTAGGATCTTACTTCATTTACGTTGCAGTTTTCAGAAGAAGACTCGGTGAAAACAAAATTAAAGTGTGGATATGAATTCTATGACGGTCAAAATGTCACATTACCGTTCAATTAATTCAGTTTATCTCTAAAAAGGTTGTAAATTTGCAATTTTGTATCGTTCGATCAATTTTTAAAAATAATTATCATATTGTTTTTGTTTTCGTTTGTTATCAAACGGCTAAAAATTAGAGCTCGGGTAATTTCGGCAACAATCGACTATATTCGTATGACTTCAAATAATCTCCATTTATTTTCCTTATCAATTTTTACTTCACTTTTTTATTTTGAATGTTTTGAAAAATGGAAGAAAAGTTTAAATTAATGTAAAATATGAATCCTGAACAGAAAACAATCACTAAACAGCCTCACCATGAACGCCAGCAACTCTGCACTACTCGTCCATCGTATCGACAAGGAAATAAGCTGACCGCCGTAAAGGTACCGGGAAAAGTGGACTTGTATCCTACGATTTTAATATTTTCAGTCATAATTCTACTAATTATAAGTATCATAGTAACTGGTTCTCTTACTTGATGAAAACCGTTACATCGATAAATTCTGTGAACATTTTCCTTAATGAGTCTAGTGATTGTATCAGGTATACACAGTTAGCGATGAATCGCAGCATTTAATCATCCGAGGAGTTCCATCGCTGAATTTACAGAAGGAATTGAAGCATTTATGTATGCGTTATGGCGAGGTCAAGCAGATACATCAGGTTAAAGATTACGGTCCTGATGAGGAATCGTTTACTGAAGTGTTTCATGTCACATTTGCTAAAATACAATCAGCCAGGTATAAAATCTATAAATTCAGCATCATTATATAAGTTGGACAGAATAAGTTGAATTATCATGATTTACAGATTTGCCAAACATATGATAGACGATAAATCATTTTACGGTGGAATTCTACACGTGTGTTATGCTCCGGAATTGGAAACCGTTACTCAAACTAGACATAAACTAGATCAAAGAAGATATGAAGTGTTAAAGAGACTATCTCAATACACTGCAGCTGATTTAAAGTATGTTTGTTGTCATCTCTTTTACGTGGTATCTTCTATTACTTATGAATAATTGAGAACTTTTTGATGATAGAAAATCTCAGAAATTGAGCCAATCTGCCACCGAACCAGTACCCGGACCTAGTGGTGTAAATTTACCTGCTGTATCGACTGCGTACCCAGCACAGCATCGGTTTTCTAATCCTAATAATACCGTTCAACGATTTAAGAAACCAGGGAATCAAAACTTGAATCGTAAAAGAACTGCACCAACGGTTCCTGGTCTTACTCAAACGAAAGAATCGTGTTTTCGGAATCAGACACCTCAAACAAATCAACCTGTATTAATCTTAATAATGTAAAATTACTAATTTTTTTCCAACTGTGTCATAATTTTAATGAAATATTTTTTTACAGCCTCAAATTCTTATTGGTCCGCAGTTACCTGAAGTTGAAACGAAACGAGCAGAAGTCCCTTTGAAAATACTTCCATTCCAAATTGAAGTGAATCGCAATTCCAGTATCAATGATTCTACTAAGAAAGAAAATCCTCAAGAGACTGTTAAAAAAACGCTACCTTCTAATTTAAGTAAATTTATACCTCCTCAAGTGAAAAGAATCAAGTTTAACTGATTGTTTTTGTTTTTTACTGCCTTTTTTTGATGTCAATTTCTATTAAAAAATCGTATTCGTATTTGCATGTTTTAAATCTTTTGGTAAGAAAAGTTACCAAACATTATCTTAGGGGTTCCACAGTTTTGTCCCAATTTCCAAAAGATATTTTTTCAGACACTGGAAAACATGAATTAATTTTCCTGAAGTGCCAATCTCGCATCAAATTATACTTTTGCTAAAATTTCAAATATTTAGCTCCTTTAAAAGTTTTCCAATTTGACCTTTGCATTCATCAAGTTTCCAGCTCCTGGTGAAATCTTATCCCTCCCCTCAATAATGACAAAATAGAATTTTCAGTGGAAAAAGAATTAGTCAAAAAAGAAAAATGTTCGGAATTGATGACTTTATAAAAAATTTTAGTTGTGAGTCAAGAATATTCGAAATTCTCTCTTCAGTAAAAAATGAAAGTCATCAAAAATCTCCATTCCGAACCGGATTCTCCTCCGGCCATCTTTCACTGTTCAAAAAACACAAAAACAAACTCATCTTTACACATTAACATCTTTATTAAAAATTTTTCATATTACGCAACAAACTTTACATTTGATATAATTACTACATTAACAAGTGTAATTATAACGACATACATAAAAGAACAATCTTAACCTTTCACGAGGGGGAAAAAAGAAAGAAGAAAAACGTAACTATCCTAGTCTTTTATATAAGCTCTCAAATATAACTCCATTATATATAAAAAGGTTATAACTTCCGTATTATTATTATTATTATTATTATTAGAAAACGAAAAAATGGTATACACGAATATTTCATTTAAATCATCATCAAAAAAAGAGAAAAAAAATTAAATCATCGCCTAAAAATTATGATCATTATATCACCGCATAATTTCATCGAACAGCCTCTATTCCACGTCACACTGAGCAAATCATTCTGTTTATAGTAAACTACTCATACACCGTAGAGTTTCCATTCTCAAAATTATATAAAAAAATTACACCTCGACCTATAAATAAAAAAAATAGATAATAAATAAGGAAAGAAGAAGAAAATAAAGATATACAACAAAATCGAGAAATACGAGAAAAAAAAGTAGAAATTAAGAATACCCGAAGAAATAAATATACAAGATACTCATCGTAAAGAGAAAGAAAAAATTAATAATAAATTACAGCCTAATGTTACACACATAGATGAAAAAAAATAAAGAGGAAAAAATTGCCATTATAATAGGAACAGTTAAATATACGAATAAAAAAAAATCAATCGAAAGGAAATTTATCCTAATAATAGATACGTATCAATCGCATCTTTTTCAGTTACAATATCCAGTATCGAAAAACGATTCGCGATCTAAATTCATTGTTGATTATAAAAAGACCACAACTCGAAGAAATGATAATAAATAAAGAAAAAAAGTGGGTCTAGGAAAAACCTCATAAAACACGTATAAATTCTAAGATAACACGATATAAAATAATATAATTCGTAAAATCGATCTTTGTAAATCTATCATAAACGTTATACACATGATAACAAGGAAAAATAGAAACAAAAACAAACAAACTGTCCAAGGTGGGTATGGGTTCGAAGGAGAAAAGTATACAAGCTAGGAAGACCACCTTGTCGAGCTACTTGGTTACTTCGCGAAACACCGACACTGACGGTTTTTCACCGGCTAGGAAAGGAGCCGCAATATGAGGTTTTTCACCCGAAGCTTTATCTTTCGACGCTGGCTCGTCGATTTGTGTCACAGTCAATGCTTTGGGTAATTTGGCGATAAATGAAGAATCGACGACTGATTTAGGCACAGACGTTGAGGTCGTCGAGATCGCAGTTAAAGAAGGCATGTTCAAGTTGTAGATATTAAATCGTGGCCTATCTTTGGGTTTATTGAGGTTGGCGTTGGCGGTACCGTGATACATCATCGAGGCGCTTTTCTTGGCTATTTTGGGTGCCGAAGATGAAGCCAGAGTCTCGGCCGAGGAGCTGTTGGCGATATGGATCGGTTTCATAGTGGGCATCGTTGGGAGCGTTTTCTTCAACAGTGATATGCCTATTCCTCTGACTGAACCGTTGCTCACCTGGGATAAGTGTTTGGTACGAGGCTGCGGATGCATCATTTCGACGTACTGCTCCAAAGATACGTCGGCAGTTCGAGGAGTGACCGGTTTCGGCGCGTGACTCTGATACTGAACCTTTGATTCGGACGAAACGGGTACTTTATTCGATACGTTGAACGGGATACCATTCATTTGATCTATTTTCAGCAACGGAGGAGGTGCCGGAGTATGTCGTACGTTCACATTTGATGTTCTCGACTCGACCGGAGATGTCTTGGATGGTTTAGTTTCAGCGAAGTGTACAGACGAAGTGCCATTTTCGACTGCCGAGCTCGTAGCCGGTTTTAGGGTCGGCATCGGTGGAGGTTTAGTCACAGCGATTTGAGGTGCTGGTTTGGCTACAGCGATTTGAGGTGTTGGTTTAGCTACAGCGACTTGAGGAGTTGGCTTAGCCACAGCGACTTGTGGTGCCGGAGAAGGCGAAGGTGACGAGGACGTTTCCAACGACTGAATTCGATTTTTAACGCTATTGATATATTTCACAGCTCCGGCGTCGGCATTTCCGGCCAAAACCAAGGCACCGGAACGCCAGTATTTCTCGAGCATGATCAAATGCCTAATAAAACTCGACTGATTACCGTACGGTTTTTGTAAATCTTGCCATAATCTTTTGGTCCCTTTATCGAACAGTATCGTCGAGACGCATTTTTCCCAGTTCTTTTGGCCATCGGCGGGTGTTTTGAAGCAGAAATCTGCTATGAGGGGTACATCCTTATCACCGGATTTGTCGTGCTTTGGTTCGTTTTGATGGGTCGATGAATTCTGACCGATGTTCAAGTTACTCAATTTGCCTATATTTAGGTTACCGAATTTCACTTGGATTCTGGTCGATGAGTTTTTATCGCCGTCTCCTTCCAGAGGTTTTAGTAAATCGGCGATGTCGCGGAGCCCGACGTTGTGATTGTTTTTCTTCGACGATGAAGATGATGCGGACGAAGGGCGTTTTGATTCAGCCGAAGGGGCCGTTGTCGTAGTGGTTGTCGTTACCGAAGGAGGTTTGGACGTAGATGCGGCCAGCTCTTCGATCATTTTGGTACTTTGCGAGAGGCTTTCTGGACTGTGGGATTCCATACCGCCGCTGGTTTCGTATTTTAGGCATTCCGAGGTGATTGTGTCTTCGCTGTCGCTGATCGCGACGTTGTAGTAGATTAGGATTCTGTGGGAAAACATTCAAAAGTTGAAATATCGAAGATGTACCTAAATATGGGAATCTATAAAGAGCCGAAGAAAGTTGGAAACTCACTTTTTACGGAAATTCTGATAATATTGTCTATTGCTGGGCGACATTTTTGAAGAATTTCCGTATTTCAAACGTAAAGACATGTAGTAGTGGCATAATTTGCATAACAACATGTTATCCACTAATTTAATAGGAATGCTGTCTTCTTCCAAAATATTATTCAAATCGTTTAGCTCCGATCGAATGGAATACATGTGGTTACGATTCAATCGTTTTTTACAAATACCACATAACGTATAGAAATCCACCTGAGAAGCAGACAAAAATTCAAAACGTAAATTAAACATTTCCGTCGAATAATTTGAGAAAGCAGAAAGCTATCGCAGCAAATTTTACGAACCAAGTAATAATGCTGAGAGCATAATCCGTATCGCATTCTAGGACCACCTTTATTCACGTCAAATGAAAGCTGCATCAAAAATAAAACAAATCACATCAGTTTATTAAAATTTTTTAAAAATAAAAACTCATTTTTTTCCACAAATGAAGCAAAGAAATTTTTGGACTGAATACATATAGTAAGAAAAAAGTCAATTTTAAATCATGGAAAAGTAAGGAAAACATTTTTGGGTCAATAGATTTTGAGAAATTTTAATATTTCCATAAAATTCAAAATTTTGTGATAGCTTTTCTTACTTATGAACTGTGCGCATTTTTCAATTCAAAATATTCACTTGTCAATTTCTTGAAAATTAAAGTAAATTCAATCCGATTTTCAAAATTTGAAACCGATATAGAATCGTTTTAAGAAGAGATAGGTGGCTAAAAATCAATTTTATTTTTTTCATTCCGGCAGAAAATTAATGAGAAGTTCGAAAAAAACGTTCGAAGACTGAATCACGTCCCCTTCTTCAAACTGTTTTTTTTTTAAGCTCAAATATGAAATTCATTGCAGATCTTGTAGGAAATTTTAACAGAAATGTAAAAAATAAATTTGTGAGCGGGATTATTCTCACAAACCTCAAAAAGGGTTCAAATCTGAAAATGTAGAAACACTGACTTTTTTATTGTAATTTAAAATTTACCACACAAGCGTCACAAACTTTTGAAATTTTAAAATTTTGAAGAAATGAAACGAATATTTATATATTTATGAGTTTTTTAAAACGAAACTAGAGAACATGATTCATTCCTCAAAGCAACTTTTCACGAATTCCGGATAAAATTCCAAATCCGAATACGAACAATATTCTTTCAATATTTTTCTACAACAGAGAAAGTAATACTTGAAGAATTTTTCTCAATTTTGGAAAAATGACCAAGATGGGAGATGACCTCAACTTCTAAAAACTCCTGAAAATTTAGGAGTAAAAAAGAGACAGGGCACAGATTACATTCTTTTAGTAAAAACGCCTCCAAATTAAAACAATTTTCAATTTTTTTAATGAATTTTTAAAAATAATTACAGGCAAATTTTGGGGAAAAAAGGGTGTAGCAAGGGAAGGGGAATTTTTACCAGGCATTTGTGAGACAAATTCTTGCCTGCCCCCTCCCACCATGCACTATCCTCGAATTTTTCGATTTTGATGTTTTCATAATACCTACTAGGATTTTTTTTTTGAAAACACTCAAAATTCTAAAAAAAAAATAAAGTATAATTTTTACACCCCTTAATACCAATTGTGATAGTTTTACAACAGTTTTTAAAAATTTAATGGGAGGATGGATCGATCTATCCCCAATGTGAAGCCAAAAATATACTCACTTTAGCTATTTTTTTACTAATTCGTAACAACCATTTTCGTTTAACGGTATGTCTCGCGAACTGAGTACAGTTCTGTATTACACATGGACCCAAGGACCGCTGGTTTATGGAAATTGATCGTCTCATGTTACTTTTATTACGTTTCTGAGGCGGTTTATTCGCCTTTCGATCAACGAATCTGTAGCAAGCGTCACATAAACACGTATCCAGCTTAAGATTTGGTTCACCTGGAAAAAAATAAATCGATAAGAATAAATAAGGACGAAATCAGATACGAGAAGAAGCATATGAAGTTGGGCTTTTTCAAATTTTGAGGCGTTTACAAAATTTGCGTTATGCTTATGGATATTCCAGATTTTAAACTCATCTAGAAAAGGATTGAATAAATTATTTAAGATTTTTCTGAATTTTAATCGATCTAGCTCGAATCACTGAATCCGAAACACTTGAAATCTCAATTTTTAACAAAATGGCACTAAGACGGTTTAAATATTAGTGGGACGATATACCAAATTTCAGGTTTTTTCATTGATTGAAATTTTAAAAAAATTGAGAAATGCACTTCAGCACCTAAAATTTTGGAAATGAGGTTCTCGTATGGCGCATTTTCGATTTTTTTTTGTTGGATTGAAAATTTTACTTCGAGTTGGGAAATCTTCCTTGAGAGAGATGCCCCGAACAAGATGTAAAAACCACCCTGAAAACCAGTTTTATGTTAAAATGAAAAATTCATCATAGAAAGTCAAGTAGAGTGAACGTGACTTTTCAAGAAAATTTCATTGCCAAGTCTAAATAGTTTTAGAAGCGTTGAAAACTCGATTTTTAAAAATCAATTTACTTGGTTTTTGGTCTTTCAGAACAAAAGTCATCAAAACCCAAATAACCTATAAAATGAAAGTATGTTTTCAATTTTTATCGATAATCTAATTTCAATTCTTTGATCAATTTTAATTAGGTAGGTAATCTAAATACCAACGAATTTAATTTTCCGAATCAATTTTTATTTTCGTTTTCTCATTCGATTCGTGAAAAATTCTCATTTCACGTTATCTCACTTCACCTTTTACAACTTCCTATTTTTCAATATCCTTTCAACCCCTCACCACAATTCGATCTTTCTAATCGATATTAATTATATCACAGGTGTTTTTTTTTCATCTTCCATTCCAAACTACACCTCATGCGAGAAAATTTTCAACTTTTTTAGAAAATACGTACATGCAATTGCGAGAAACCCCCATTATTTAAATTACTTTTTACTTGATAACTAAGTCTTTATAGATCTAAATATGATTTAAAAAATTTCGATAAGGACGAAAGGCTGACAGGGTGAGAAGGGAGTAAAACACAGTTTTAAAGCATGCATCTTAACGAAAGCAAGCAAATACGAGTAAGTTATCTGTATAAAAATTTACATAGAAGTATTTTCCTCTGGCGTTCTGGGTTTTTCATTTGGCCTACGTGACATGGCGTATCCAATGATCCGAATTTTCCAAAACAATATTTACAAACGTCTGAGCACAATCGATTGGGATGAATTGAAAATGATGAGCTTTTCTCTGGTACTACCAACGAACTGCAGAAATCAAAGAAAAATTAATATGGAGAAAAAAATGAAATAAACGTATTTTGAGATCATTTAATCAACACTTACGCAGCAGCTTTGGTCTTTTCTTTGGCTAATTGACCACTGACAGGATCAATCACGTTAAAATCTAAAAAAAAAATCATTCAAGCCATAAATTTCAATCATGAATTCCCAAGGGACATCACGTCCTTAATTTCAAAACTCGACCCACGTGAAAAAAATCCAATTCCAATCATAAACTCTCAAAGGACACAATGTCCCTAATTTCAAAACTCGACACACGTGAAAAAAATCTATTTCAATCATAAACTCCCAAAGAACACAATGTTCCAAATTTCGAAACTCGACACATGAAAAAATTTCAATATTTAGACTACCAACCTGTCTCCATAGCTCGAATATTTCCTTCCCTCAAACTGGACAGCAATCCATCATCGTGACACTTGTTTTTATAAGTTGAATCCAAACCATTCACTGGATGCACCTCTGAATCACTTTTAACGAACATACTTGCGGAATCCGACACCTGATCAAATTTATTCGGCAAAGTTTTCGAATAAAACGATAAAACGTTCTCATTCTGAAATCCCTGTAACATTATAAAACGCGGAATTCATTATCACAGCACGAGAAAAAAAAAACATTTCAAACGTCGGGGGCGCGTGTTACTTTCAGACCCAACGTGGATATTTAACGCACTGTACAAAAAGTATAAACAACATGGGAAGAAAATTCTCGGTAAGAGGTAGGATAGCAATGTCGCGCACGTCGCTGTGCTCTTAAGATGAGGGATGCTGCGCGGAGCAGACCATCTACGTCTATATTTATAACACTAGCAGCTCGTTCATGTACCTAAGATGATGGCTAGTGGATTTTGATTCATTGTACGCAAACGCTTCGGTATGATAAAATAATTGGTCATGAAGGATTATGGGAGTAGGTTTTGAGAAATTTTGGTTGAGGGGGATTTAGATTGGAGATGGATGGGGTGGATTCGAGCAGAGGAATTTTTGGGAATTTGGTAGCGATTTTTAGAGCTAAAAAGATTCAAATGATGGAATAATTCGGTTGGAGAAATCAATTCGAATGTTATCTTTTTATATATCTCCCTCGATTTTGATGATTTTCGTAATTTTATCAGCTAATTTCAAAAATTTAAGGTTAAAACCAGGAAAACTAACAAAAAATCTGATCGGCAATTTTGAAGCAATTTCAAAAAAAAATTGTAAGTTGCAAAAATGAAAATAGAATTTTTGATTGAATAGGTGGTTCAATTTCCCTCCATTGACCAGTCAAGAAAAATTATAAAAATAGACAAACGTGAAAAAATGTTGAAAATTGGCAAAATTACAATAAAACTTCATCAGATTAGTTGAAAAATTTGCAAATCCTCAGAAGACATGCTCATTATTCACACACGAGTTGGAAATTTCGATCTTCCTCTCCCCTTCTCTTTCCGCAGTACCCAGAAGTTGAAGACCAGCCACAAAATTCTGGTGAAGTTGAAAAATTATCGAGATAGCTGATAGTCGAAATTTGGCTGACGGCAAGAAAATCTCATCCACCCCTCAGATATAAATTTTTAGCTGCTGAAATTGATTTTTCGATTTTTGGCGAATTTTTGAAAATGGCTTGAATGGCCTATTGATATGATGAATTGATGATTTCTTTATTGAAATATGCAAGTACATAATAATTCAAGAGGTAAAAATCGGTTTTTCTACAATTGACTCTCCAATTCGACAATGATCACTTTTGAATCGATCTGAGGCCTCTGGTGAATTTTAATTTTTTTTCTAGGGTTTTAAAATAACTCCAGACAGAGCTGTAATAAATGAGGCGTGTAGAATCAAAAGTGGCTTTCTCCATGCAACACTCTCTGTAGAAAGGGACCTTATGTGAAAAAAAAATGTTTTCTAGTTTTGGCGATTTTGGTATTTCCAAGTTCTGAAACCTCCAAAACTAGAAAGAAAAAAATTTCCACTAAGGTCCCTTTCTATAGAGAGAGTCGCATGGAGAAAGCCACTTTTGATTCTATACACGCCTCAAATTTTGATAGCTAAAATGCTAATATGTCACAAGTTTATGCTAACGATTTTATTTTCAGCTGCCATGTTGATTAAAATGCTTTTCAAGACGCGGAGACAAGTCAATTTTCATTGGAAACTCAAGATAGGATTCGAAAATGGTCGAAATCGACTCGAATCATGTTCAGGAATACACGAAGATTTTGGGGTTCCATATTGTCTAATCTCAGAATGTCTACAAATTTTTTAAAATCGAAATTCGCGACCTTTTCTCGATTTTTTCCCATAATTCGACCCTTCCCCCTCCTCCAAAAAAAGTAAGCAATCAAATTTATTACATGAAAAAAATCCCAAAAGTTTCAAATCGGAAAGAGCAAGGGCGAAAATTTATAGAAAAAATGTTCAAAAATCTGATAATTCAAAAATTTTGTGCATTGTACAAACAGAAAAAAATGAAGGAACTTGGAAAAAATTCGCGACTTTATCGACTTTTGCGACCTGTAGACATCTTGAATCCACCATTTTGGATACAAAAATTGTAAAAATACATTTTTTTTCAATTTTCCCTCTCGAATCAGTAGTTTACCAGAACTACTCAATTTAGGATGCTAAATCCACGTTCAACTCTCTGTTTTTATAAATCAGTGAAAAAAATTCACTGAAAGCCAACAGTGAAAAAAATTGCTGAAAAATTAGTGAAATATTCTTAGAAAATTAGCGAAAATCAATTGAAAACCAAAGAATTTTGCTGATTTTTCATATGTTGCAATTTTGACTTTTTTTTAGTGACTATTCACTGATCTAAAACGAGTAAGCGACACCAAAAAAGTCATCAAAAAGCACCAAAAAATCATCAAAATCAGCTGAAAAGAAATCAACTTTAGTTAAAGGCTTTTGATTTAATCAATAAGCGCCAAAATCAATCGATCAATCTGAAAGGTCAATTTTAGAGAATAAACCAATTTTCAAATTTTAACCTCGTTACCTACCAAGAGTACTTTTTTAAAAAGAATCAACTCATCGACAAGTTATTTCACATATTTTTCAAAAAATGCCAAAAATCGAGAAATTTATATTGAGAGCTGGATTTTTAGTTCAGAGATTTCGACAAAATGCTCTGGCAATGATCCAATTTTTAGCTCAATTAACAATAATGTGATGTAAAAACTCCTTTAAAATGTGAATTTTGAATTCATAGATTTCTACGCATCGTTTACCAAAAAAAAAAGGAATTCTCACCATTAATGTGTACACTGTACACTGACGTTGAAACGTTTTTATGAAGGGACAAAGTGGGCGTTCTTTTATTAATAAATACTCGTTGATAAGTTGATAACTTCAAACACTCTTTTCAATCGTGCAATTATTTTTTCTTTTTTTAATAAAGTCGCATGTACAAGTTTATAATTAAAACCGTGCAATTAATTTATACGAAGCAAGAATAGCTCGTTTTCGAGTAAAATACGCCTTTTTACCGACTCTTTCGAGCTTGTTTTGGCCTTTTATGTTTTTTTTTCACTAATTATACTCGTATCCTGAGCGAACACTTTTTTATTCGTTAAGCTCACCGATTTTTCATTTTTTCATTTGTGAAGTATTTTTTAAAGTCAGATTAGGTATTTCTGTATTTTAACCCTTGACGTCGCAATGTGCATTACAATGTACACAGATTTTGATTATTTTTCTAATTTTTTCCGGCGAATGAATTCGATTTTTTTCAACAAACAAAATTTCATGATTTTTAAGTACCTTCCCAAAAATTTTGAATAAAAATCTTACGATATGAGCTTTCAGTATAAGTTTAAAATTTTGCGTTCTATATTTTCTCGTTCATTCAAAAAAGATGTTTTGGAATATGGGTTTCACTAATTGATAATTTAAAAAAAAATTATAGTAGGTATGTGTTATAATGTTGTTGTAGGTCCTTTTGGGCCTTTTCTTGTTGTTTACCTTTTATTGGTGAATAACTTAGTTTTAAACACTTAATGCACGAAAATAAAAAAACACATGATAGTTACAAGTAAAATATAAACTGACAATGAAAAGTGAAACATAAATCACACGAAAATGCAACTAACTGCAACTGCTCTCTCGGCCTGAGGACGGCGTTCTTTTTCTATTGGTTATTGGCCTGATTTATCTATTGTTAATTGTTTTTAGTTTTTCCTCGAAAAGATCGCCAAATGGTAAATATGTTTTAGGATTTTTTAGAAGTTTAATTGGGTCATTTTATTTTGCTTCGAATGCTTCTCTACAAATGCTAAATGTTTTGTTTAATTCTTGATAATTTAAATTCAAATTTAATGTCTTATGAATTTTTTCAGCTGCTTCAGTGATTTCTAAGGAATTTGATCATGCTAAATTATGCTGAATTTTGAAAGAAAATATGCTAAAATTTGTTTTATTCCCATTCGCAAAGTTTTGAAAAATTGTACGAAAAATGCAACACTTTGGTTGAGATTTGCTCAAACTTCAGGCGAAATATGCATAAATTTATCAAGAAAATGATTAAAGTACAGTGAAATTATTGAGATGATTTTGGGAAATTATGACCTTTTAGGATATAGAAAGAAGAAAACGTTTCCCGAGCGAAGCGAGGAAATTGTACTTCAAGAGCAAAAAATAACGCTTATTTTTCTTTACCTTATTTTCGTTAATTTTTTCAAAAAAATGCAACTTTTAAAAATGCAAAATTTTTTATGGTTGTACTAAAACTGAAATGAATTATACTAAACATTATGCCAATGCTAGAGTGCTAAATGGATTTCGCATAATGCTAACTTTTAGCATAATTATCTCAAAATGGCAACACTGGAACGATGGTACCATGAAATTGGATAGGTATTGTTTCCTCAAGTTCGTCGGCGGATTCGAATACCCATAGCCAGGGACGCAGGGTAATAAAACTGGTTTTACTACTTGACTAGTTGAAAAAAAAGGAGAAAAAGAGCCGAATTTTTAGAAAAACAGTTACTGTCGCCCCTCTTATAAAGAGAAAAAATAGTTCATACTATACGACACAAGATATCCGGTTTTTTGATCAAATTAAATCATTCTTATAGAGCTGTATTTACGATAATTTTTTCAAAAATTTTGTAGCACTCCTTCACTTTTTTTGGTTATATGAAATTTTTAAATGTAAAAAGCACCACAAAAACAAGTACCACTGTTTGAAAATATTTCAAAAACATGTTTTTCAATCTAAATTCGCCTCACGTATTCAATTTTGATGATTTTGATGCATCATGCAAGGGCTGAGAATCACAATCAATTTTTCCCTATTTTTCAGATGAACATTTTTTGGATCTTATTTTTCAGAATATTACGTCGAATTTTTTTCAGGATGTCTCAAAGTTTCACTGGCTCTTGATCGCATCTTTGAATAAATAAGGTCTCGATAAATATTTTTGTCACCCCTCTCCCCTCGCGAATGGAAAGTACTCATGAAACCAAAGTTCTTCGTTTTATTTGCTCTGTTTGTCGTAGATAGCTAAATATTTCGAAATAAGACCTTTGTCGATGTTGTTTTCGGATGTGTAACATGTAAACAGATAATCCGTGAGAAAACAATATAGAACTTTGGTCTCGAATCAGAAGTACTTTTGCCCCAAGTTCGGGAACAAGAGTCCTTTTTTTTAGATACAAGGAGATGAGGTACAGATCCCGTTGAAAACTGAAAAAAGCGTGAATTATCGTTTAAAAAATTGAAAAAAAAAAAACGAAATTGTTTTTGGAAAGAAGTTTACAGTTGAAAATGAGTGGTTTGCCTTATTTACTCTGTATCTGGTAGAAAATGAATAAAAAATGAGGAAAACGAAGTTGGGAAACACCATTTTCAAGACGACCTCAATGACAGACTGAAAAAATTCAATCAATTTTTTTAAATGAAATCAATATCAATATGAAAAAATCCTTCATTCGAACGATATAATTTTTTTTAATTTTGAAAATTGAAATTAATACAACTTCTACATTTTTCATAAAATTTAGTCAACGTGACGAAGGACATTTTGGAAAACCAGCCCTTCGTCAGCAACGAACATTTCAAAGTGAAAATCCTACACAAAAATGATGTACACAGAAAAAGAAAAATGAAACCCAACGAAAAGTTCACGGGATATTTTATACCACGTCATCGTCACGTGCCAAAGAATGATAAAATAAAAATAGGTTGTTCGTTTCCTGTAATAGTTCGTTGTTTTTTTTTCTTTTGATAAGCTACCTATAAGCATTTTTTTAATACGTGAAGTTTTAAAATTTATTACAAAACAGAGAAAATGTACTTAAAATTATTAAAAAGCTAAGAAGATGAACCTATCTTCGATCTTATAAAGAATAGAAAATTCATTATTAAAATTTAGAATAGAGCAAAATTCACGCGAAGATACACTTTGACATTCTCTTGTGGGCCTTGCGGAAATATTTGAAAGAAATTTTTCAGATATAATTTTTTAAAATATTACGAAACTGAAATGAAAAACAAAAATCATTGAAATTATTGACAATTGATTTTTGGAATTATAAAACCATTCGAACTTTTTTAAAAAGGGTGGGTACTGGGTAGGATCAAATGAGGAACGAAGAGGCAAATATGGCTGCTGATTCTCTTCAATGCATGATCAGTTGATCACCAAACTGCATTTTTTTTGCCAGTAAAATCGGATCCAATCTTCATGATAAAAAAAGAAACCTGGAGAAACTGAATCCAAAAAATCCCATCCTTAGTTGGTCAAAAATTCTTCAGTAAAACTGAATTTTTTACAGAAAATATGAAATTCGAAATTGACAAAAATCCAAATTCGATGAAAGTATTTTTCAAGAAAAGTTAAATTTGAATCAATCGAAAAATTTTTCTTAATTTTCAATTATTTGAAAATGGTTTGAAACTTTTCTGTCCAAAATTTTCAAATGAAACGAAAAATTTTCATAAAACCAGAAAAACAAAATTTTGGTTTTCCCTCGATTCTTTTGTTAATTTTTTCACTTCCAAAAAAATTAATTGTAAGGTCATTTTTATTTTTTTAAAAAAACGAAAATTTTGTGAAAATCAAGGCGACAATTGAAACCATTTTTTGAAAATTATTTTCCCCAAAATTACCATCATTTCAAACCAATTTTTACAGGTAATTTTTCAGATTCTTCTCTACAGAACAATCATAAACAGACGCTAATTTTTAATTCTGATTACCTAAGCCCCTGAAAAATGGAAGGAACAAATTTTTTTATATTTCACAAAATCCAAGTGTTCTAAAAAAAAGAGGCATACTTTGAGAATTGAAATTCCAAAATAAACAAAATTAATCTTTCAAATAAAATTTAAAAATTTTGTGCTTTTTGACCTTTGTTTACAAAATTTCATACCTTACTCATAACACAGGCGAGAACGGGTGTGGATCCCAGAACAAAATTTTCTAATTTTTCTTTTTCCATTGGAAAACTCGATGGAAATTTTTAATGTTTTTATCTTTATAATTGCACAGAATTTTCATTTCAAAAAATTTTAAAATTTTCACGTTTTGAAAAATTATTTTTATTTCAACTACCTACCAATAAGATTTAGGTCAAATCACATTTAAATTATTTTAGTTTTCATAATACCCAAAGCTCTGAGTTTCATGGAGGTCTAATTGTTCAGAAAATCGATGCAAATATGTACATCAGTTGCTCTCCTCAGTCGTCAAGCTTGAGTACGAACCTTGATACGTACATGATCGAGTACAAAAAAACCTAAAAATTTCTATCGTTGCGTTGTTAGATACTCTTTGTACAGAATCCCCCCAATCAATAGTTCCAAAAAAATATTCTAAAAAAGAAACTAAAAATAAATCACTAAAAAATTACCTCGATTCCGATGCCAGCATCCTTAGGCTTCAGCTCCATCCGTCGACACCCTTTATCAATTTTAATAACAGCTTTCAAAGTACCAGTATAATTATTATTCTCTTTGACTTTCTGCTGGACTTTCTCCAACGACGTGAGTCCCAACGCTCCCAAAATCGATTCCTTGACCGCTCTATTCTCCGGTCTGTCTTGAACTTTGGTATCAGGCTGCTTAGGTTTCTCTTGACTAGGTGTTACCTTGGGTTCTTCGACAACAGGAACAGGGGCAATCTCCTCCTTGGCCGATTCAACCGGCTCTTTGGGCTCTTGTACCGGATCAACGGCAGTAGCAACAGCAGCAGCTGTAGGTTCTGGGGCGATATCTTTATCTGTACTGTCTTCGTCGTCTGTTTCGTAATGTAGGGTGATATCTTCATCAATAATATCTTCGGATTCGGTGTTGGCGTCCTGCAAAGCGAATTCTTCATCGCCTTCTGTATCATCACTAATTTCGGTGGTGTCTTCCAGTTGATCGTCCGGTTTCGCCGGAGCAGCTTCGCTCATCGGAGGATCTTTGGCCGAAACTGGAACAGATGGAGGGATCACCGGTGGAGGCGATTCGATCGCTTGAATATCGGGGGCTTCCGGTGATGAATCGATGACGATGAAGTCATCGTCATCCATAGACGAAATAGAAGAAATGGGTGGCTGGGGCGAGAGCATCGGAGGTTCTGATTGCTCATCGATGGCCGGATCTACAGTCAGCTGGTCTTTTTCGATTTTTGGTGCTTCGTCAACGACCATCTCAAGACTCGGAGTCGATTCTTGATCGAAGACCGGAGTCTCTGAGACGACTGGGATCTTTTCGAGGAGCTCTGGAGTCTCTTCGGGTACAACTGGCGTCTCTTCGATCGGTTTCGCTTTAGGAATCGGTGTCTGGGTCTCTTGTTTCACTAAAGTTGGCATTTGGTCCGGAATAGGAGCAGTTTCGATTGGAGCTTGTTCAGGTATCGGGGCTGGTTCATTTGGAACGATTGTAGCAGAAACGTTGACTTTTTCAGCAGTTTTTCTTCGTTTGCGTTTGACGCCGGCATCGTCGTCGATTGGTTCTTGTTTAATGGACCGTTTGAAAGGAGCTGGAGATTTGGTGCCGTTTACCAGGGTCTCAGAGGTAGTCGAACTATTCGATGCAGTGCTACGACGATTTTTACGTTGCGGAGGACTAAGGGGAGACGTTTTATCAGCGATGATTCGACTTTTACCATTACGAAGTTTGACTACTTTGGTGAAAGATCTCGTCTTATGGGATACGTTCGGTTTGAATCCTCTTGCATCGAGTAATTTTTCATTCTTGTTGATTTTCTTGGGTTTAATTTTAATTGGCCGTTTACGATTGACGGCGACGGTCTTAATTTTAATTGGTCGTTTAGTATCGACGTTTGTATTCTTAGGTTTGATCGATTGTGGAACTTCGATGGACGTGCTTTTAACTTCAACTGCATTTCCATCATTATTACACGTGACTTTAATCGCTTTCACAGATTCGATATTCGATTTAGGTTTTTTGACGGCGACCAGAATAGGAGCAGTGGTGATAGCAGGAGCTTCTTTTTTCTGGACTTTTTTAGTATCTGAAGTTCGTTTGACTTTAGCCTTAACTTTGGTGGATTCTTCGACTTTGGCAGGTGCTACGGTCTTGACCTTTTTAGCTGCTGCCGCAGATTTCGTCGTAGTTTTAGCTTCGCTCGTGCCAGCGTTGGCTACTCGTTTTCTAGCTGCAGCTACTTTGGACCCGAGAACCTTTTCTTTCCTCGGTTTAGGTTCTTTTTTAGCTTTACCGTTGGTCGCTGCGGTACCAGCTGGCGTCGGTTTGGTCTTTGTTTGTTTCATTTGCAGATTTTGTAAAGCTGCTTTATTTTGTTGGATTAATTTGTCGATAGGTGTCAATTGACCTTGGCGGTCTTGCCTTAAAAGGAACTCTTCGATTGAGATACCTTTTGAGACCGAGCTGTATTTACGACGAGCTGAGCCTTTTTGCGATTCTGAGCATAAATCAGCGCTATCGTCGTTGACTGGATTTAGGCCGTAATCGTCGTCGCGACTTTCGAGCTTTATCGAACCACGGTGAAGGGTTTTTTTCGTCGAATGGTTATTATTGTTAACGTTGTCAATGGCTAATTCGTAGTGATTGTCTGCATGGCTATCCACAGCCATTACGGATGTCACATTTGCGTTTCCATAACATGCCCTGTAACATAGAAAACATAAAACAACGTTAGAATACGATTCGTGCGCTGGGTCGAACAAAGTAAATAAGTTTTCGACCCCGGCGATTCAAAGGTCGAGAGGTACATTCGTATAGGAGCCCCATGGCAGAATTTATCAACAGCTGATAAAAGGCAGCTGGTGAAGTAACTACGTAGGTAATAGGTATACGTTTGAAAGTGAATTTCGATGTATTATCGATAACGAATGTGTTTGCACAGTAAACGTGGTCGAAATTAGGTGAATTTTCATGACCAAAATTGAAAATCCAACACGATAATTGTGTTTGGAAATTATTTGAATGTGGCGGTAGATCTGAAACAAAAGACTTTTTCCGGAATGAAAATTTTATAATTTTTTTTCGCAATTTAAAACAAACTCCCCATTTTTCTGAAAAATTAAATACGTGTTTTAAATCAACAAATTCATTCTAAATTCTAGCTATTTTTTTGGTCAATATCAGTGAGAAGGAGGAGTTCGCAATGAGAAAAAAGCAAACGAAATTTCAAAAAAAAAAAGTCAATAATTTTTCCGAGGTTGTCAATTTATTGAGCTGCAGAGAAACGAGGACAAAATTTTTGTGAAAAAAGCCAATCAAAAGCTGAAAATTCATCATTTTTTTCCAAAATTTGAGACATCAGAGAAAATGATTTTTGATTTTTAATGATTTTTCAGACAAATCGGCGATTTTTTGGGGACTATCATTTAGTAGGTACATTGAAAACGTGATCAATAAGATTCCCTCTCCCTCCAACACTTATGAATTAACATCATGATCATCACGATCCTTTTCCCATTTTAGGTTCTCAAAAAATGTTAAATTACGTTTCAAAAAATTCAGTGAAATTGAAAATGATCACTTTCTACATCTGAACTCACGAGAATAATTTTTTTTAGAGCGTTATGATTCGATCCTAGTTCTGCTCAAAAAAAAAGTTTTTTTTAAAAATTTCATAATGTAATGAGCGAAGGAACACTTCAAATAATTTACCTGAGAATTTCAAATTGTCATTTAAAAAAACACCATTTCTGCGAGAGAAAATTTAAATAAAATGTGATTGACAGTGAATTTTTGAAGAAAAATGTAACCAAAAGTACCTTTGTCTAAAAGTATTACACAGTTTTTCAAACCAAATAAGAAAATTTCAAGTTCTTTTCTAAATCTAAGCAGTTTGTTTTTGTGCTTTGTTTCGTTCTTTCTGACTCACTTCACAATGGGCAACTTTTTTCCCTTTTTTTTTGAACTATTAGATTTGCTCAAATATCTTAATTGATTTTCAACGATTTCTTGTCTTCCAATATTTTTATTTACTTATCTTATTAAAATTGGTCACGTTTTCCCTCTAAACATTGAAATTTATAATTCAATTTGTAGGTATAGAATGGAAAAATTATTTGAATATGAAAATAAGTCTGGAAATATTGCGTTAGATCAATTTGTGTTAAATCACAGATGGCTCAAAAGATCTCCCTTGAATCGAAGTAAAAAATGTCAGCTATTTCAACATTTCAACCTTTCTGCAATTTATTCAATTTTCAAACCTATACGACCAAAATTCAGTTCAAATGATTTAAATTTTAAAAGCAATGAGATGAATTTTTGTTAAAATGACACATTGGCACCTTCAACTTTTATCAAAATTGCTAATCAATTTATCAACATTAGAGAGCTATTCATTTTTTAATCATAAATAAATTGTTCCATTTTTGCAGATTATTTCAACTTTTTATCGATTGTTTCTAATTTTCAAAATAAAATGTTTTGCTGAGCAATTTTAAAATGAATTGAAAAATATTTTCATATGAAAAATCGTCTCTAGTATTTTCTACGTTGAACACGATTGACTCAACGGTTTTTTTCTTTTAATTCAGAAGGAAAAATTCATTATTCTTTTGACATATTTTTTCCAATATTCAATATTTCACCATCACTAAGTCGAGTTTGATGAAAAAAAATCATAAAGTTTTTTCAAAAGTCTGACCAAACTGTCATTGCGTCAAATAGGACTTATTTTTAAAATATTTTTCAGCTTTAAATTTTCCAACTAACCTTAACTTTGAAAGATATTCATACGAGAGCACACAAGATAATCATATTGAAAAATTATCTAAAATTAATATCTGGAATTTCTAAAATTGATTAATATTGTTAAAAAATTCACTTTTCTCAATTTCCAATCCAAGTGTTTTGTTTTTCAACGTTTCTCGACTACAGAAAATTATATAAAACAAGTTTTCCATCTCCATTATTAAAGACTCAATTAAAAATTTGTAATCAATTAACATAAAAATGGAAAAATGGTTCAGTACCTATTGATTTTTTTTTTTTTTTTTTTAAATAATAGTTGAAAGTGAAAAATTGTTGACTCATAAATGGACCTTCTGATTTCAATCATAAAAAATGTACATTCTTGCTCAACTTGAAAATTTCCATGCATGACAAATTTTGATTCAAATTTCAGCCATGTTCAATATCATTTGAAATATTCAAATGTCAGATCACATGAAAAAGATTACTTTTCTCAATTCGTCACTACTCTCTAGGAAAACAATGGATCTGATTCCATATTTGAGAATAATAATGGTAGAAAATCACTCAATTACACTTTCTCTCGGATATTTTTGTAATTTCCAACAAAATAGGGGACGTTTGCTCAGTTGAAAGTGTTTTACACGATAAAATTCAATTTTAGAACAAAAAAACACTTCGATAAATCATGAATTATTGAATAATTACCAAATAATAATCAATCTTGAAATCTCTCTCATCCAAATCAAAAATATTTAAAAAAAAAAATTACGTTGGCACAAAAATGGGAAAATGGTTCAGCATAAATTTGAAAAATTAAAATCAATACCTATTTGAAAGTGCAAAATTTTCCTCTTATGGACCTTTTGATTCTAATCATAAAAAATGTACATTTTTTAATAGCTCAACTTGAAATTTCCATACATGACAAATTTTGATTCAAATTTCAGTCATGTTCAATATTATTTGAAATATTCAAAATGCCAGATCAAATAAGAAAAATTATTTTTCTCAATTCATCACTCATATCTTGTAAAATAATGGGCCTGTTTTCATGTTTGAGAATAATAATGGTGAGAAATTACTCAATTACACATTCTCTCGGATATTTTTTGAATTTCTAACAATATAGGGGACGTTTTTTAGCTGAAGGTGTTTTTCGAGATGAAATTAAATTTTGGAACAAAAAAACATTTCGATAAAACATGAATAATTGAATAATCACTAAATAACACTCAATCTTAAAATCTCTTTCTTCTAAATCAAAAAAAAAAAAAAAAGAGGCAAAAGGTTAGACCTAAACAATGACATCCTCATGCAATCTGAAAGGAAATCATTCAAAATCACAAAAACTCTTTCCAGATGCTAAACTATGCTAGAATTTTCACACAAAAAATCTCACCAAAAGCACATCAATATTCTTAAACTCAATTTTCACGTAATTCACAAACATGACAATACAAATTACAATTTAAAAAAAATTCATCACAAAGAATCACTAAAACGACCCCCAACCTCGAAACCTCCCCTACAAATCAAAAAAACCTCTCCAGAAAAACTAAAACACCAACTACACCATCACAAAATCACCCTCATTCGATCCAAACTAACATTCTAACGCCAAAAACACTCTTTCTCTGTAAATTTCAACACACATACGATTCACCCAACACCATACATATAAAAAAACTCAAAAAACTACACATATGCTAACCATAAGTAGGTATTCTCAATACATTACATAATTCACCATGACTTGAAAAATTTGTAAACCATCACTATCCTAAATCGCACCCCACATACGTAATCCAAAATAATATTTTCGAATTTCACTCGACTCGAGCCATCATTTTAGCCACTCGTAGGTGAATCATCAGCGTCAGGATCGATTCCACACGTTCACACAGCTACGTATAACTCTTGTACGAATATTTCGCCACATTTCAGGATCGAAATTAACTAGAAAAAATAATAAATTGATAAACTAAACGATTACACCGCTAACTGAAACAATTCTAGGATACGATACCACCGTATACGAATGAATCACTCTACAGACGTGTTATTTTCTCCACTCTAGGGATGTTTTTCGACAGCTAGCTGTTTCCAAATCGAATACTCGGTTTAAATAATTACAACTAATTGCGAAACACATTCGATCGAAGGATCATAAAAGCTTAGCTGTAATCTATGGAAAAAATCAACAAGTAAATAGAGGTGTTTTCCCTCCTTTTTTGGAGTCTAGATTTTGGGTATTGTTTTGGAAACACATTCGGGGTCAAATAAAGTTGAGAAAATAATCGATTATTAAATAATTTAAATTCGAGAGCAGGATCGTATTACGATACGAAAGTAAATCCAGCTCGCCGAAGTACAATTGGGAAGTAGATCAACTGTATACACTCGAATGTAAATTGTAGACCACTTACACAATCTAGATTGTATCTATACTGTGCAAACACATTGATATATTAATTACGACCTTCGATCTGGAACATCTTCGTATAAAGTTACGAAAAATATGATATCGATAAAATACTCTGAAACACATTCGAATTATAAAATCGAATTTGATATTTACCATAAGTAACTAATTTACTTATTCCAGTTTCACACAAAAAACACTCGTAGCACTATAATGCGTAGAAAAAAAAATCGACTTGGGCGAGGTTTAAAAGTTTACGAATATTTACACGAGTGTTTTTTTTAAAAATAATTTCGATTCATAATAATAAAAAATTGCACACAAATTTTCAAGTGAACACACTTTTGGTGAAAACGGTTTCTCCGAAAGCGAAACATTCCCACCATCTTGTAACGTAACACACAGATAAAGCGATTTTGATTATAATCACATTCGCGAGCAGCGTCATTGGCGGTCGACAAACGAACAAAAAAAAATCCGTTATTTTTGGATTTATTTTTTTGGCCAGGAGCGATGCAATTTTGAAATTTTTATTCTATTTGCAAATCGGTAATGAAATTTAGTTCGATCGAGTATAAAAGAGAACGATATAAAACGAGAAATACGTGTGGCAAAGTGAGCTCGAGCTGGAGGTTTGTTTACAGTTCGACTTCGACGATTGTTATTTTTTACTTCGTTCGTATTTGGTTTTTACGAGCGAGGATCATTTCTCAATTATATTGTACGGTTGTATGATGAATAATGAATTAAAAATTTAATTAAGGGATGGAAAAGGGTTGTGGATGGGGTTGTGGATGGGGTTGTGTAGTGGATTGAAGACGATGGTAAAGCGAAGGAAGACTAACGAGCTGAAGCCAGCGTTACGTTGAGAAACACCTCCGGCCCTGAGCTTTCTATTAATAGATATAGAAGTGATTACCAATTTTAGTGACTTTTCAGGCAAATGTATGAGTGAGGTGGGTAATTGGTAGATAGGTATTTGTTTGGGTGAAGAAAACGAAGCGAGATGGGTGTTTTTGCTTGAAAGTTAAGGATATTGTATTGATTTCATGATAAGAGATGGGAAATTTAAAGCTTTGAACAGATATTAGGTGAAAATTAAAATTATCAGGTGTATGAATTTCTGAACTCGTATCATTAAAAATATTTAGATAAAGATACTTGAGCGAGAAGAATATCGACTGTAAGGGGTTCGTTGATCGTGATACTCGTTAGAAATAATTACTTTGATCCTTGAATCCAACCGAACCGGTTGGTTGCGTTTATTCAATGTTGATACAAACGGTAAATCGACTAAATCGTTGATAATAAATTTGGAAATGAGATAAAATAGTACAGGATCAATTCATTTATACGTTAAAGATTATTTTTTGTATTTTTCAATGAGATTTTATTCGAGAATCATTGGATATGCCTAAGGGTAATTTTTATCGAAAAGTAATTCAAAGCATTTATCCAAATAATTATTTCAATCGAGCAATTCCAAATGGCAATAAGTTGATTTAGGCCTCAAATCAGTGATGTCAAAAAGTGGGGTGAAAGGGGTACATTGTACACCCCAATTTTGCCGGGGGAGAGGGGGTGGGCTTAGAAAACTCAATTTTCTCACAGCTTCGTTCGGGCATGAGCTAAATCATACTTTAAAAATTGCTTTAGGTGATTGCGATAGAGCGAAAGAATGCATTTTTCGACTCCTCCCCCCCCCCGAAAATCCGTCTGGTATTTTAAGCCTTGGTACTTATTTTGTATATTCTCAGAAAAAGTTTCCGAGTCCACTGCCTCGAATCGGTTCTAGACAAACACTTTAGGAAGTGAATCGAAGGTAGTTTTTATAGGCTTAAACCTAAACAATAAAATAAAGAGTAGATTAAGATATACATATGAGCAAAAATTTGATGCAATTTTTTTCCTGAAGAATTAATACTTATTAGATTTTTTAACAAAAAGGTATTTTGAATCGATTTTGCAAATAATTGGATTTTCTCAAGAAATGGAAAAAATAAGGTTTGAACGATAAAAAATTGAAAATAGAATGATTTCTTGAAGTGAGGCCTGAATTTTCTTAAGGAAGGGAGTGGGGAGAGGGGCAAAAGATATCGGTAACTAAAATGGTAAAGTTGAAAAATTGTAAATACCTATAATTTTCAAAATTAAAGATATCTGTTTTACGTTGAATATGGCCAAGATACATGAATTTTTGAAGAAAAAATTCTAACAATTCAAAAAGGTTTCAGATTGGTATCCCTCCTCAGAATTTTTTGTGGATTCAACTTTTTTTTCAATTCATTTTTTTGGTTTACAGGTCAAGTTTTTCAATTTATTTTTCTAAAAAATCCAACATTCATCCCCCTTCCAAAAATTAAGAAACATTTTATTCGTGGTTGTAACTAATTTTCGAAAGATGTTTTTTTGTTTTTTCCAAATTTTTTAGATCATTTTTTTCTCACGAATTTTCCATTTTTTTTTTTTCTACGTAAAATATGCTCGTAGGAACAAAAGTGCATATGAATTTCGCCTGAATTCTTGTGCATGGTTATGAATTTTGTTTGAATTTTTAATCGCGAGAAATAAATTTCTCAGTAAGAAATGAAAAAAAACAAGAGAAGGGTTAATAGAAATGATTTTAAGATCTTGTCTCACAGTTCTCGTACTTTTCCCAAAAATGTGTAAATTCATTCGAGTCTATGAGTAAAAAAAATTCAGCAGTTTTTGGAAAAAGTGTCTAAAAAATATGCCCCAGCGAATAAAAGATATATGGGAAAATTTGCTATTTTCAAAACCAAAAGTAATTCTAATTTCAATAATTTGTTGCTGGGAAAACACTTCATGATTATTCATTCATCCTTCTCCCCAAAAAATTAAAAAGTTTATGAAAATTCTATTGGTTGTCGCTGATTTTCGACTCTGATATTTTTTCAGCTTCTTCAAGTTTTCCAGACCAAACTTTTTGGCCATTTTTTTAGACTTCTTTACCCAAAGGCAAAAGTTCTATCGTAGAAACAAAAGTACATACTACATTCCTGTACACTTTTGCTTTAATTTTCAACTGACAATGAGATTATTTCTTTTCACTAATTACTCAAAAAATAGGTAAATTCATTGATTGAGAGTGAAGAAAAAGTCTGGAATGTTTGAAAAAGGGCATCTAGTAGATATACCCAGACCTACCCTCACGAATCGAGGATCAAGTTCAAGAATGTAAAAATTCACGATTTTCAGAACCAAAATAATTCAAAATAGATACCTACTCTGCTGTCCGAAAAAGTTTCACGATATCACTCTCCAATTTTTCATATTTTTAGAACATTTTTTTTTTTAGATTTGAATTATAAAAATCACGAAGGAAAAAAAATGATATTTATTGAATATTGAACCGCGTGAAAAGAATCGTCTGCTCAAAGTTCATTTCTCGCCTAGGTCACAACATTGATGATTTTTAAAAGAATTACCCTTACCTGTGTCAATGCGAAGGCAAACTCTTGATGAATAGTTATCTGATTATTTCAAATATTTAAAAATGGTATTTTTTGATTTGAATTTGTGAAAAAAGAATGACCAATAGAACAGAATTAACCCACCACAGCTGAGCCATGCCACCCATCTTTAATTTCATCAATTTTCATGGAAATTTAAAATTTTTACCAATTTTATAAGTAGGTAGCAGGCTTGGGTCGTTCGTTCAAAAAGTGAACGAAAGTTCGTTCACGTTCACGAACGAAACACAAAAATGAACTGAACGAAATGAACGAACGAGTTGTTGGAAATGAACTGAACGCGAACGATGAACGGCTTTAAGAAAGAAAACGAACTGAACAAAACGAACGAACGAGTTGTTGGAAATGAACTGAACGCGAACGATGAACGGTTCCAAAAAAAAAAACGAACTGAACGAAACGAACGAACGAGTTTTTGATAACGAACTGAACGTGAACGGTGAACGGTTCCTTAAAAAAACGAACTGAATGAAACGAACGTGTCCAACGTTCAATTTTCATTCATTTTTTTCATGCAGACGCTAAAACGTTCAGAATTGAAAGCCAATAAAAGTGTAGACAAATATTTCGCGGTATTATTTATGTATCAGTGTGTGATGTGTGATTGCGATCACTTACGTGATTTGATTTTACTGATTTTAACTGTACTGGAACGAACGAACGAACGAACGAACAAACAAACGAACGAACGAACACGAACGAACGAGTTGTTGGAAATGAACTGAACGTGAACGATGAACGTAAAAAAAAACAAAAACGAACTGAACGAAATGAACGAACGACCATTTTCAGAAACGAACTGAACGTGAACTGAACGTTTTGTGTTTTTTTTTCGAACTGAACGAAATGAACGAACGACCATTTACAAAAAATGAACTGAACGAAAATGAACGAACGTGTGGGATTTTCAAAACGAACTGAACGTGAACGCGTTCACGAACGACCCAAGCCTGGTAGGTAGCTAGCAGCTACTAGCCATATACTCTTAATCGTTCACTCATTAAAAAAAAATTATAAAATTTGAATAATATTCAGCAGCGGATCTCTACACAACGCAGAAAAAATTATTCTCGATTATTACAGACAGATGGAAGACTAGCCTCAATTGAACGAGAGAATTTGAAGCTCGTAAACATTCAATATAGGTATGTCCAAAAATAAAATATGTAGGGATTT
This sequence comes from Pseudococcus jackbeardsleyi, assembly GCA_038380155.1. NCBI lineage: Eukaryota > Metazoa > Arthropoda > Insecta > Hemiptera > Pseudococcidae > Pseudococcus > Pseudococcus jackbeardsleyi. The sequence continues at coordinate 9,505,155 of CM076242.1, forward strand.
ACTTTTTTTCGTGTTTTTCGCGAAAGTTCTGAAACATTGGTTTTGTAAGAAAACAACCCAATTGAAAAAATACCTACAAAATCTAATTCAATAAAATTTATTTAAAAAATTCCCTCCCTCAGCCACAATTGAAAATGAAGAAAATAGCAAATGAAAATTTGAAACGTCCAATAGTTTCTGGATTTAAGTATGATTTGACCTACTAGGTATCTCACAATTGTTGAACGTTCAAAAAAAATGTCAGATGAAGTTTGACGTCCAATTCAAAAAAAAAAAACCTAATCGTCCTTATTGGAAAAAAATTTGTCCTACAATTTCCTTTATTGATTTTTCTTGAGCTAGCGATAAGTTTAGGTATGTTCCGCCCAGAAAACCGACTTCTGTTCGAAAGGGTCGTGTTTCGGAAGGAGGTTCCAAGTTGAACCACATTTTTATGGATTTCTGAAATCTCAAATATTTTCATTGATTTCGATCAAATTTTCACCGCAAGTCTCTTATTTTTCCCTCTCAGTGAAAAATTTATCAAAATCGTTCCAGAGGTGTTCAAGAGGTTTTCAAAAAATCTAATCTCAAAATGAAAATAAAGATACTAGAAAGTAATTTTGAAACACAACGTTTTCAAATAAAAATTTTCATTATAATCAGAAATATTATGAGAAATAGGGTCGAAACAAACTAAAAATATATAGGAATATAAAATTGTGAAGCATAAAATTTGCTTTCTAGCATGAACGATTATTTTTTCATACTGAAAGTTGTCGTTTTCCAGGTATCGATCGAGGCTCAAAGTAAATACGTTTTTCCAAACTCTTCAACTCTTGAAAATTTTGAATAACCCTGGAGCTAGAATCGTTTAAAATCAATCGATTTCACCCAAATTTTCACCACTATACGTACATATTTCTTTTGCCTCCCTGAAAATTTCATAAAAATGACCAAGTTCAGGAAGGTCTCGAGAAAGTAAAATTTCCAATGACTAGATAAAAAGAAAAATATAATTATTGAAATTTTCTGTACTGAGATCTGTATGCAAAAATATAATTCAGATGTACATCATTAAATAACCACAAATGTCTATTTATAAATCTTTTTACTCCGAGTATCCCCTATTGTTTTTCATTTTTACTTTCGATCTAAATATATTTTAAGATCTAGGAAAGCTTCAAAATAGAAAATTATCAATGGGGCAGAATATTAAAAATTCATATTTTTTAAAGTTCAGCCCACGTAACAATTTTGCCGCAGACAGTCACAATATTTAAATATTTCCTTGAAAATATCGTAAAATATTATCGCAATTTTTTGAAAGGTTCCTTACTCTTCTAAGTATACGTAAAAGACATTTTCAAAATTCCAACTCACAGAAGTCTAAATGTTTTCATCGTCGAAAGATTTAACCAACGCTCATTCCATCATCATATCCTTTTCGATATGGAAAAAAGTTGAAAATAAAATTCAAAGCCTATAATTATCAGAACTAATTAGACATTAGAACCCGTGGAATTTTCTTTGAGCATTAAAAAAAATCATCAATTTTTTTACAGAAAAGTTAAGAAGGGGAAGGAGAGGATGAAAATTGATTTTAGGTATTCAACAGCTTAACTAAGATACGAATGTCAGTCCGAGGATGTATAATAAATGACCGATGACTGATGTTGAGTTGAATTCGAACACCAAATAAATATATGTTTTCAAAAAAGTAAACTTGCAGTAAAAAGAAGATAAATTTTAGTTGTACCCAGTTATTAAAAAATATAATTGTACCACTCCCCGTTTTTAAAAATTTAAATCACATTGAGTTTGATAATAGGTACCTAGTTAGGTGATTTGGATCCAGATCAAGGAAAAAAAATTCAGGTTTGTGAAAAAAATCGAAAATTCATCAATTAAGATATGAACTACAAACACACCTCAGTAAACTTGGATAATTTTCACTCGAAATTTTCGATCATTCGTAATAGTCATTTTGGTAATCTTGAAACTGTTAATTTTACAGCAACAAATTTCAAACCCCTCCATTTTGTGCCATTAATCAATATTTGATATTATTATTTTTTTAAAAAAAAGTGATGAACTTTTGCGTAATTTTTTGAGCCATCAATAAGAAATAAACCTTTTTTGTGGTTTCAAATTTACATTTCCCACTTTTTCATTTGTTTGTAAAAATGTAATTTTAATGTTTATTTTTCGTGGAGTATTGAGCAGGGAAAATGGTTCTTTGAATGTAGGTTTGAATTGAAACCAAATCTAAAAAATCATTTTTCGAGTTTCAAACTACGAAATCAAATATTTTTGAAATGTTTTCAAAACTGCGATGATGAAAAAACAGCTGACCAATTTTTTCGCCGGGCTCTTCGAATGAAACACTCATTATTATTGTAGGTACTAGGTACACTGAAAACATAGATATGGTACAGCCTCTCCACCCCTCCCTCCCCACCAAAAATAGAATTTTTACGTAATTTCTAGTTTTTCAATGTACGGAACATATTATTGGAAAAAAATCTCGTTGACTCAAAACTGAATTTTCAAAATTAGAGTGTTTTGATCGCACGAAGTGGTTTGAGGCGCTGAACGTAAATCTGTCGCAATTTTTTTCTTGTGAAAATTTCTTAAGCAAAGAAAATGGGATATTCAATTTTGAGCCTTGAGCTACACTTATTTGGACTTGGAATTACAAAAATCACAAAAAAGAGACGAAATGAAGTAAAAATCGGATTTTATAACCAGAAAAATTTTTTCGGTCAAAAATGATCATTTTTATGGGCAAAAATGTTCTGAAAAGATGTTTTTTTTTGCATTTTTTAATCCTAAAAAATTCTGAAAAAAGTATTACATTGTACAAAGGGATTAAGGACATGGAATATTTTTTTTAAAGAATTGCACCTTTGAAACACCATGTAAAAAACTCGATTCGATGTTTTCAAATGCGATTTTTAGCTAGAAGAAAATCACCAAAAAAAATTTCCAACCACCCACCAATACCCCTGAATAGAGAATTCAACATATCTACACTGACGAAAATTTAAAAAATTTGGTTGAAAACTCGCAGAAATGAAAAATTTTAATGAAAAGGCTGAAAAAAGTAGAAATTTTGTCCCATAACTAGGGCTAGGAGAGAGGTAGGGGGCCAAAAATTTAGCCACGTGGTTTTCAGACCTTAAGAACAATTTGATCTTCAAACTGAAATGATTTAAAATTCCATTATTTCCTGTTTTTCTTGATTAGCTTGACTTCTCATTCACTTCTAACATTTCATTTGCAGAAAAGTTTCAACAAAAAAGATTAGATCAAATTGAAATATTTTTTTCATCATCTTGATCCGTTCTGTCTTTCATCATGCATCCTTGAACTTTAAAAGTGGAATTACTTTGATCATCACTTTATCTTGAAACTGATTCGATCGATTTCATTTTCATTTTCTGACTTTTCTTATGCAGATACCTAACTTTTAAAATCAGTCAAATCCTGGATCACAAATTGATTCGAGAAGGAAAATACTTCGAATTTTCCATCCTTCTTTTTTCATTCTGATCAAGACATGAGACAATTCGAATCGCAAAATTGAATCTGATTCACAAATTGAACCGAATCGGACAGTTACGATTTACGATTCATATTTTCAGCAATTCACAAAGTTTTTTTTAGAGTCTTCATAACAAAAGTTTCCAAACTCAGATAAAACTTTCTCTGAACTCTAAAATAACTTCTTCGAAATTTTACGGAGATCTAGGTACAGTACATTTTTTTAAAAATACACTTACCAATAGTTTTTCTCAACTGAAAATTTAATTTTTCAATATTGAAAATTTTCGAATAATTTTTTTAATTAAAAGGTAACCATTTGAAGGAAATTTCAGGGTTGAAAAAAATGTGAGAAAAGTACAAAATAGGTGAATATTTACCAGAATTGACTTTCTTTTCAATTTTGCAAATTGGATAAAAGCCCTAGATGAAAAAATTTCAAAATTGAACAAGTCTAAAAAGAAATTTTAAAGCTGAGATTGAGAAAAAGGTTCTCAAGAAAGTATTGTGATTTGTAGAACGTTCGTTTCGTTTTTCATTTTGAAATATACTCAGTTCATAAATTTTTGATTAACAAGTCATTTAATTTTCATGCTCAAAAAAGAATAGTGCCTATTTGAAAAAAAATTCTCACAATTTGTAAATTGCGGTGGAATGAATGGCAATTGCAATAAATTCGATTCAAAATTGGATTCATTTGTCGCGAATTTTCAATCTGAATCATTTTGCCCCATCAGTGATTCTGAAGCACTCAATCCTGATCCTCATCACTGATCACACCAGTTTACATCACTGCCAGAAATAAACATCAGTATCCTTTTTTATCAGCTTGATGAAACAGGTAGTTGAATTTACATTAAGGACTTCCAAGATCAACGAGGAGATGTGCAATGAAGTTTTTTTAGAAATGGAAATGATCATTCTTCATTTTTCTCCAAAACAGCGTGGAAAATTGATTGAATATACTTCGGTGATCGATTGCCAACTTGATGAAAATCCAATCTAAATTCCAATTTCAAAACATGATTGATTTTTCAGTCATTTTGCGTCCAATTTACCCAAAATTTTGCAATTGCTCATTTTCAACCATTTTTTAAAATTATCTTAGCAACATTTATTTTAAAAATAGCGAAATATTCAATTTAATCTGATTCAGAATCATAAAACTTGATTAAAAATTTTAAGCATATTTTACTCGCTAATTATTTTATTTGTAATCATGAAATTTCTAATCCTAAATTTCATTGCCTACTGATAAGATACTCTTAAAAAAATATAACTCATCTGACCTTAAACATAGCCAGGTATCTATCTACCTATTATTTAACCTACTTTTATACATAAGATCTCTAATATATAATTTATAATTCAAATAAGTGTTTGATACAATTTTCAACTAATTTACTTTTCAAATTCCAATTTTCACCATAAACAATAAAACGCAAAAAATAAAACTTACTCATTGATTTCGTATCGAATGCCAAACCGCCATTTAAAAAATTCCATCCTTAATTCGTAGTTATTTCTCTTCATCAGCGTCTCTTCCAACAACAATGATAAAAATCCAAACGTAAACCAGATTTCTAGACTGAATCCAAGACACAGACAATATCCGCGAACAATTGCATACAAATCATTTTTTATTTCATCACTTCCATTTCGCCAGCTCGCGTCACCATCGACGAATTAAAGCTTAAGTATCATCGTTCGCAGTACAAAATTCCAATCCGATGACTAATCTGGGTTTGAAATATTGAGCAATCCATTGGCATTTTTTCTTCTTCTCATCCCCGAAAATTTTTCTTCGAATTTTTCCTCTCGAATATTTTTACAATTTATTTCGAAATTTCTCCATTAATTTCGTAATCAGATAGGTAGACCTGGATACCTATATTTCTGCGGTCGTTATGAGAAATTTTACGTTAAAATTACATTCGTTGCGGATCCACACGCTTTCATTACACTGACGTGTTTTTTTTTCCACCGAATATACATTATAATAAAAATATGGCGTGTACATCGTACTCGAATATTTTACGACTCGAATGTATATTAAACAAGTTGATTAATACAGCAGCCATTAAAACGTGTATCATTTCTGAAGATGTTTAAATTTCCCAATCGAGCTGCACAAAGGATACGAATTTTTTTTACCCAATTATGCGAAATTTTCAACGTGAAAACGAATCCCTCTTTATAAAATTTATTCGAAACGCGGTCTGTGAATGGAAATTTAACAGTAGCTGAGGTAAAGTGGCAACAACAACGGTGTATTTTCACGAAGGAGACTGAAAGGTCATGCCTCATGCGTTGTGGTATTTCAAGTTTCAGATTTCTTATTATACGACCGTGGTAATTGAAATTTTTCCTTTCTTATTGCCATTTCGTTCGAAGCTGAAAATTTTTTTTAAACGAGGCATCGTCGTTGCATATCTTTTTCACAACAAGGAAGAGTTTTTCGATTAAATGGAGTACAACTGGGTGAAAAATGTATTCAACGATGGAGCAATTGATTATCGAATCAACACAATGAAGTGGATTCAGTTTACTATCTTGAACATTTTTACAAGTTTGTGTATGGAAGATCAGTGAATCGGAACGTGCCAGTGCATACCAAAACAGATTAATCTGCGTGGCTCGAAATGAAACAAGGAATTTTTTTTAGGTTTCGACGCAAATGAGATGTATAGTGATGGTGGCACGACCAACTTACGTGTGGGTTTCGATCCTTGAAACGAACACAGCCAGCCTAATACGGTAAATAATTAAAAAAATACTGGAAAATGAATGGCCGATTTGAACGACGCGACGTTAAAAAAATAGCAGGGAGAAAGTAGCTGTGCGATGGAATAACAATCGTACGAAAATTAAATTCCTCTTTCAACTTATAATGGCGGTGTAATTATCAGCATGTACTTTTTGTCCTACACTTGTGTACATACACATTTAACACGTTTAAAAAACTTACCCAAGTGGGTAATTTTTAAGAGAAATTGAACGAGGTGGAAAATAAATTGCATTGATATGAGGCAGGTATCGCACCTGGTTTTTTTCATCTGGTCGTTAAAATTTATCGAGGTAAAGGTGCGGAGAAAGGGGAAGATAAGGAAAGGGTGGGCCCATTTTTTTTAAAAGGTGGCCCGACCGGTGACCAGTCATTCTCGAATAATTTTCAACTTTTTTCTAAGAAAAAAAACTAGGTAAGTAATAAGTACATAAATTACTTTTTTTTGTACAGATAAGTCAAATTTTGATTCTCGTTGAATTTATGGAAGACCACATAAAAATGACAACTTTCGAAACGATGTAGGCTGAAAATGATATCGAAATTAAAAATCCTAAAAATTATTTCAAAAAATACGAAAAAATTTGACAAATTTCCAATATGTCAATAATTGTCAAAAGCTTGTTTAAATGCTGATGTACGAGTACTTGATATTAGTGAAATTGCGAGATGATTTCAAAATGAAACTTTTATATTCTGCTTTAAAAATTTAAAATCTCAAGTTCAAATTTTTTCAATTTCTTAAATCTGTTTTTGTTTTTAAAAATTGCATTGTTTAAGCTTTGTTCAAAAGTGAAATTTTTCAATAACAAATATTTTTTAAGTAATTGTTCCAATTATGGGTTTTTTGATTTTTTTTTAATTTTTAAATTTTTATATTTTTCGAAATTTCTTTCAATTATTCATCGAGTTGGAAGAAGTTTTTAAAAAATAAAGAAGCATTTTTTAAAGATTTCAAAGTTGGAAAAATCGAAGAAAACTTTTAGGATTATTGAAAAAATTATCAATGTGGAAAGAAATCTCTAAAAATATGAAAAAATCTGAGTGAGAAACACTTGGTATTAATTGCCAAAATTTTTTCCAATGGTAAAACTTACTTAAGAATTAAAATTTTCTTAAATTATTTCCAAATTTTATATTCAATTCAACTGGAGAATTTTTTCAGGTTCCTGAACATACATTTTCCTGAATAGAATGCACATTTCAAAAAAAAAAACTTTTTCACGAATTTTCCGAATACTGAAATCTGAAATCTTTGTTTCCCAATGGAAAAAAACAAAACAGAGAAGTAGGAAATTAACATCACTTTATGACAAAACGTTAATTTGTTTTCATTATTTTTATAATCGTGAAAGTAGACAAAATAAAGTCAAAAATTTTAAATAACCAATACATTTTTTTGAAATTTTCAGAAAATTTCCATGACAATTGTCAACTTTTGATTATTGAAGTAGATATTAAAATTTGAAAAAAAAAATTAAAACCAAAATTGAGAAACTGAAACTATAAAATTTGAAATAAAAAAAATGAAAACGAAATGAAAAAATTATAACTGAGAGTAATATGAAGAAAATTATTTGACTGTCACAGAAATTTTCTCAACTCTTCAATTAATAGTTTGACATCAAACAGCTGAAATTGAAATTGAAATTTGAATTTAAAATAATGACTGAAAGTCAAAACTGAACGCTACTCTCTTAGTGAATCAGTCAAAAATGACAAAATTGATTCACTGTAAGTAAGGAAGAATCAGTGAAAAAAATGAACGATTTCAATCAGAGAATTAATATTTACGGATTCAATAATGAAAATCCCTATTTAATTCAGTAATTTTTCACTGATTGGCAATAAAATGTCACTGATCAACAAAGGAATCAGTGAAATTTGACTGATTATCATTAACTCAATTTTATCTATTTCATCAGTCATTGGCATTTTTGACTGATTCAAATTTAGGGTATCAGAAAATTAAAGCGAGATAAAAATATTAAAACGAATATGAAAAAATTGAAAACTGAACTTAATTTTTTTTCTGTCTGTTCATAGCAGTCACTGGAAGCAAAACCAAAACCGAAACTAAAACCAAAATGTTTCAAAACCCAAAACAAAGTCAGAAAAACATTATCAAATCAAAATTCGTTATGGTTTTAGCCTTCTTGGACTTTTTTACGCCATTTCAAGTGTGCGGTTGAATTTCAAAGTGTTGGAGGAGTTACGAAATTCGAAAAAATCTAAAAAAAAAAATCAATTCTATTTCGTTATTCTTTGTCATAGAAAATGGTTAATATTTTGATATTGATATTGAATTTGTGATAACATGGTTCTCACTTCTTTGATTTTTATTTTAATTTAATTTTGAAAATCATATCTATTTATATGTATGTATGTACACAAAAAAAACCCAATATGTTTAAAAAACCAAAACTGAAACCAAAATCAAAACCAGAATGTTTCAAAAGCCAAAACAAACCCACCACCTTCTGAAAATCAAAATGCAAAAAAATTCGTATGTTTTCCAGGACTGCTTTACAGTCCTCATTTTGTTATAAAATTTAGAAATGAAACTGAAGCTGAAGCGTAAAAATTTAACTAAGACAGAAACAGGGAAGGTTAACAAATTTTTTTTACAACTGGAATTTCGCAGTTTCTATATTTTGGTCTAAGATTGAAAAACTTTCATCGAAATCAAAAAAATCGAACTGAAATGGAAAAATTAAAACTGATGCTCAAAAAAATCGATGACCAAGAATTGAAAAACTGAAACTCGAATTTGAACAATTTAAATGATGAAAACAAGAATATACTCTCTAAACTTAAATCAGTCAAAATTCACTGATTAATAAGACAAAAGTGTGCAACTGAAGAAATCAGTGAAAATTTTACCGATTTAATCAGTGAATTTTCATTTTTGAATCGGTAAAAATTGTAATTTACTGATCGAATCAGTAAAAATTTTAATTTACTGATTGAATCGGTAATTAATCACTGATTGAATCAGTAATTGTTCACTGATTGAATTAGTAAATTTCAATTTTTACTGATTCATTTCAGTAGTTGAAAAAATATTACTGATTCAAAAATGAAAATTCACTAATTGAATCAGTAATTTTTCACTGATTGACAGTCAAATTTCACTGATTAATAGTTGCACACTTTTCGCTGATTAATCAGTGAATTTTCAGTTTTTTGACTGATTCAGATTTAGAGAGATATCTTACATCGCAACTGAAAAATTGAAAACAAAATATTGATAGCACTGTTACGAAAATTTTTCCAAAAACATTGATACCATACCTACCAATCCCATTTTAATGATGAGAAGATTATTTCAGCCTACTTTTCGATTCACTGAATGAACAACTCATGAACAACGCAAATTTAACGAAAATTGTTTAAATTAACATGTAATAGGCAACATTGCCATGAAAATTTTCGAAAAATTTAATACAAAGCTAATTCTAAAGGAGGTAACCAACAATTTCTATGGCTTGATTTTGAAAAATCAAATATTTCTCAAATTACGATCTGCAATTCTTTCATTCTCAGATTCAGGAAGTTCTGTAAGAAAATCGAGATTTCTACTGATTTCTATATTCAAAATTTCTTCATCCGCGAAAAAGGATATTCGAGAATCGAAATCATGAAAAATCTCGAAAAATTGTCTGTTTGGGATTTCGCTTTTTCTCATAATATAATTTTAAAACATTTTCGTCAAATATTTTTATGATGATCGATTTAAAAAAATTCATGTTTTTTTATTGGATTTACGAAAAATTATTCAAGAAATTCGGTGACCTGGCCAAAAGTTTTCATTCGGACCAAATATGTAGTTAAAAGCGTTTGCTGCAAAACTCATCAAAACAAAATATAACAAATTAATTTTTTTATATTCCTTGATCATATTTTTTAAATAAACATTTTAATTTCAGGTGAATATTATAAGTTATAGAAATCGGTTAGAATTTTTTCAAAAAAAGTAACCTCGCTACGATGCTTGAGTGTTGATTTTTCATTCAGATGTGGGTTTACTTAAAATATTCCCGAGACTTTATTTGTCATCTACCTATCCATCCTCCTAATGCATTCAAAAAATATTTTTCTCTTTGATAAATTGGCAGCCTCTCAATTTGCAAGACCCTTCTCTGTACCTTTTCAAAAAATTAGGTGTGTAGAAGTAGATTGACCACACTAGAAAACAGAGACGAAAATAAAACCCCAAAAAATGTTAGTTCATTCCATGAAGTATTACGAACCTTATAACAGTGCGAAACTTACGAATACAACGTAATACCATTTCATGAACCTATAAAAGAAAGCTAAATAATCTCGATATACCGTTAGCCCTACATTTGAAACCAGGACACGGATGAATCTCAAAAAAAAACCACATGATTCTGCTTCGCATTGAGCAATAAATACGAGCAAAAAGTACCCATCAAAATAAACTAAAACGTTGAAATTGTTTTCTCATGGTCCAATCGAATGTTTCATATTCGTTCATTTATAAAAATAAGTGGGCGAGCCATAAGGTGACTACGTTGACTAAAAATATTGCATTTTGAAATTCTCATTCGTATTGGAATATCGAACACTGAGGTCGACGTTATCGAGAAATTTTCATTTTATTTTAGGGGTTTTACGTCAATTGAAAATACACCGGGTTCTGCATTAATTGATTATTGGAAATTCAAGCGAATACTCGTAAATATAGATATATTTGTTCTACGTACTAACGTTGTGGTATTTTATGACGTTATTATCGATGAGCTAGTGAGCGACGATAACGAAGGTATAGTCCTTGAAATTTCACTTTACCAGGGGGTTTTTTATATTGGAATATTTTTATGGGTAATTTTTTTGTCAACAAATATTTGAAATTGCAATACGTCCAATTATATTTTTATTCTATTAGAAAGAAAAACAACATCAAAAGAAATCGCATCCAAGATGAAAAATGTGGAATAATTTTCATTGGAAATAATTTTTTTCAGGGAATCTGTATTTTGATTTTTTCTATCCCTATATCTATAGCCAAGAAAATATATAAGTAGATAATTAAATGGGCAAAATAAACAATATGTAAATAAATCCAAAACGTATAGGGATCGATTATGGAAAAAAATTTGAGTTAAAAAACAAAAATAGGAGAATGTGAACTAATACTTGAGATTTAGGTAAATTAAAAACAATCGTTTTCATTTCATTTTTTTTTTTTTAAATGCAGATTAGTCTTTACTATATAGTTAGTAAGTAAAGAAGAGGGAAGGAGTCAATTCGAAAAATTCTGTATTTACCAAAAACGATATTTTAACCAATGTTCAGAATTCGAACATGGAAATCAAAAATCAAAAAAATTAGTTTTTTCACACTTCTTTTATTCCTCACTCTCCTTGAAAAACAGTAAGAATTGCAGCACATGGTAATAAATCTATGAAAAAATTTCACTAAAAGCAAACACTGAAAAAAATTGCTGGAAAATTAGCGAAAATTCACTGAAAAGTCTAATATAGTTGGATTTTTGAGTAAAAATTTCAATTTACTGATTGATTTCAAAAGTTGAGGAAAAAATTACCGATTCAAAAATGGAAATTCACTAATTAAATCAGTAATTTTTCACTGATTGGCAGTCAAATCTCACTGATTAACAATAGAATCAGTGGAATTTCACTGCCAATCAATGACTCAATTCTGTCTATTTCAATTTTACGTTCCGTTTTTGTTTTTATTTTTTATTTTTTGATACTTAACTATTAAAATTACCAACAAAGTAGTTTCAATAATTTGAATATGTAGGTGAAAATTTTCAATTTTTTTTTATTCGTAATGACAAAAGTCAAATTAGATAGGGTTGTAACCTTGTTTGAAATTTTTTCCAGGTGCACATTTCTAAACAATTTCAGTCCTGCAATCTGAAACACCTCCAAGTTGAACATTTTGAATTCAATTTATGATTTTTCAGTTTTTTACGAAAGTTTACAAAACTCATTACTTAAAAATTTGATGAAAATAAATTTTCAAACGTATCTAAACCCCATTCTATCCATGGATTTTTCGTTTTTCAGATATTGAAAAACAGTATTATTGAGTTGATGATGAAACTTTTTGTTTATTTACGTGTGACGAAACATTGAAAAGTCAAAAGTTACCAATTTCTACGTTTCAACGGGTTCAACCATGTATTTTGTCAACGTAAAAAACCAAAAAATTTCATCATCGATTTTATATTTCCTTTTGATATTGATTAAAAACATGGCGTCTATCAAAACTCAGATATTGAAAATTTCTACTTTTTGGATGTTTTCGTATCCCTCTCCCTTTCTTCCTACCTATACCTACCTAAAAGAAAAACTTTTAGAAAAGGATAATCGTAAGAATATACGTTTTTAGGGAATCAGGAAATTACTTTCTTTCGGCAAACTTCCCCATCCTTTTCCCCTTCCATACATGAAAAAATCAAAAAACCATTTTGTCTATTAATTCTTGGAGTTTTTTAGGTGAGTGAAAAAAGCAACTCGGTAAATTGCTTTCATTCAGTTAAAAACTCTAACTATATTATGATATTTTCGAAATAATTGCTAAAGCACCGACGCAAAAAATACCAATTTTAATAATTGGAATAAAACAATCAAAAGTGAAACTCATTTTTCATCTTTTCTTCATTATTTTTATTTAACGTGGGGCTCGAGTGACCTTCCTCGAAAGAAATTCAAGTTGAAAAAAAAGTGAGAAAAAAAGCTTCAAATCCGAAAAATATTTTCGAGCCTTAATAGTGTTCATTTTTCTGAATTCCTACAAATTTACTACAGCCAATTTTTAATTATCTTTCCAACAAATTACCAGCATTTCAAAATCCAAAAAGTTGAACGGGAAATTGGAATTGGTAAATTGAAATTTATAAGAAAAAGCTGAAAACTAAAATTGAAATACATAATTCAGTTTCTTACAAGTCGTAAAAAACCAAAATATTTTTCTTACATCTTATTAAACTTGAAAAAAAAAATAATACCCAATGATAGGGTAATTTTTGAATCCCAAATTTGAGGAAAATTGAAAGGTTTTCAAAAAATACAACTTTCGTTGAAATTATTTTGTAAAATGAGAGAACTTCGAAGAGTTTCTTCAGCAATTCAAAATTATTCAGAATGAACAGTTTATCAACAGAGAATCAAGCCTTATTTTTGTCCCTTTAAATAGGTACGTTGTTTTTTTAGAAAAGGAAATCGACAATCGAAATTCTCAAATAAAATACTTCAAGATACCTGTACTTGAACACTGAACACTGTTCTTCTCCAAAACACACGAAGATCTTTTTTTTGTCATCAATTTCACAAAAGAAAATCCTCTTGTACAAAAAAATACCTACGCCAATTTCTTTACGGAAACATTTTTATTATCTACGCAATGCCCAGAGGCCAGAACGCAGAACCTTTCTGGTTCATCGTTAAGCATTCGACGATCGTAAAACATGCACCCTCGAAATGAAAGTAGTGGAGATCTAGCAGGTATTCACATCCTTCCAGACCTAACGGTATCTTTATCTTTATCTTTTGTAATGTACCTTTGCTACCTTCACCCAACTAGTTCCATTTCTTTACCTTTCGTTAGGCTGAGAATACATTACGTAAATAGTTTTAATCCAGTTTAAATTCATAATTGTTCGCCATTTTAAGTTTTGAAATTTTTGGTTGTATAGTAGAAAAATCATGAAAACACGAATAATTTCGAAAAATCATACTCAGTCAAGATCATTTCAATGAGATACAAATCATTTTGATTAGAAATGAGAACTAGACGTACTAAATTAAAAAAAAAAAATGAGTAAAAATCACATCTCAAAAATTTATCAAACATAGTTGAAAAATTTTCATTAAATTTTCGGAATCAGGACTCACACAGAAATTGAAAAAATTATTAATTCTACTTCTAATCTCGTAATTATTTCAATTGAAATTAATTGAGGTATAAATACAAAAATCCATAAAATTTTTCTATTCACCGGATGAAATTACAAATTATAAAAAATAATTTTCAGAAAACCATTAAATTTACCTACCAACAATGATTCTTTCGCTGTTGACTTCAACTTAGTCTATTTTCATTAAACAACGCTAACTTTTTGAACTGAGAAGGTAATTTTCTTACCTATAAAGTAGGTATGCATTAAAATTAAAGAATTTACTGGATAGTGTAGGCAAATTAGCGATATTTTGAGGAAAAAAAAACATTTTTAGCCAGCCAAGGTTTTATTGCGAAAAATTGTCGGGAGTGGTCCCCTGACTAACCTCTAGAAAGTCCGCACCCCCTAGACCCCTTGCTAAATTTTTTATGGAGGCTCCACCCCCCTCAAAAACGGTTTTTCGCAAATAACTCCTCAGGGGTTGATTTTACAGCAAAAATAACTTCGTATTTGGATTCTACACTCAATTTCCTACAAATATTGTCCAGAATTTTTTTTTGAACGATCATTGGAGAGGAGGTGGAGGGTCCTGAACGAGGGTGGTTTTAGGAAACATGCTATAATGCGAGATTTCTCGCTTGAAATCATTGCAAATGGTGAAGGAAATTTATTTTATGAAATTCATTTATGGTATGAGCCCTCTTTCTGAATTTAGTGTAAATTTCACCCCTCCCCCCTCCCCGTCACCGACCCCACCCTTCATTTATGGAATTAATTCCGAGAATGGGACATTATTGGTAAACATCTTTTCTCTCGAATTTTTGCGCAATCTTCAATAAGATAGTTTGACGAAGTCGAGTGCGTCATTCCTGTGGGGGTTATACACCCCCTCCCCCCAAGTTTCTGTAGATTGAATTGAACATTGGGGGCGGGGTGAAAAAAAACATACTGTCTTGGATTTCGACCAAATTGGCTTGGGTGGTTTACTTTGAGTGGGAGACCTCCGAAAAAAAAATTGAGCCCCCAAGGAGCAAGTGGAGGGGTGCAGGGGGTGCTCAAAGTGTACCTCCTTTTGAAAAAAATACTGTTTTTGTGCTTTTTAGCCAAGAAAATTGCGTGAGAAGCTGTGGTAGCACTCAAAGTTGCGATTAGAGTTTCTACATCTCCTTAAACCATCGCCATCCTTCTCCGATCAAAACACAGAGCGCTATGGGGGGGGGGGGGGTTGGAAAGTTGCGGTTTTGCAATATTCCAATAATACGAAATTTTCACGATGCTGGAAAAATTCATTCTCATCGAATAATTGAAGGAAAAATTCTTTTTTATCACTAAAAGTGAACATTGAAGAAGAAATTTGAAAATTTTACACGCCAGTGTAGCTATTGGCTACTTGCAATATTCTGATTTTTTGAACTCGAATGAATTTTTTATCAAGCATTTGAACCATTTTGAAGAACTTATGCAGGCCTGCGCTGGCACACAAAATTTTTCAAAATATTTCCGAAATACATCTCTGTTGATTGAAAATAATATATAATTTCTGTATTTTGGAATTTGACGATTCGCTGTTGGCTTCACTGGGGTATAAAATTTTCAAATTTTTTCTTCAATATTCTCTTTCAGTGATAAAAAAATTTTTCCTTCAATTATTCGATGAAAACAAATCTTTCCAGCATCGTGAAAATTTCGTATTATTGGAATATTGCAAATCCGCAACTTTCCAATCTCCCCCCCCCCATAGCGCTCTGTGTTTTGATCGGAGAAGGATGGCGATGGTTTAAGGAGATGTAGAAACTCTAATCGCAACTTTGAGTGCTACCACAGCTTCTCACGCAATTTTCTTGACTAAAAAAGCACAAAAACAGTATTTTTTTCAAAAGGAGGTACACTTTGAGCACCCCCTGCACCCCTCCACTTGCTCCTTGGGGGCTCAATTTTTTTTTCGGAGGTCTCCCACTCAAAGTAAACCACCCAAGCCAATTTGGTCGAAATCCAAGACAGTATGTTTTTTTCACCCCGCCCCCAATGTTCAATTCAATCTACAGAAACTTGGGGGGAGGGGGTGTATAACCCCCACAGGAATGACGCACTCGACTTCGTCAAACCATCTTATTGAAGATTGCGCAAAAATTCGAGAGAAAAGATGTTTACCAACAATGTCCCATTCTCGGAATTAATTCCATAAATGAAGAGTGAGGTCGGTGACGGGGAGGGGGGAGAGGTGAAATTTACACTAAATTCAGAAAGAGGGCTCATACCATAAATGAATTTCATAAAATAAATTTCCTTCACCATTTGCAATGATTTCAAGCGAGAAATCTCGTATTATAGCATGTTTCCTAAAACCACCCTCGTTCAGGACCCTCCACCTCCTCTCCAATGATCGTTCAAAAAAAAATTCTGGACAATATTTGTAGGAAATTGAGTGTAGAATCCAAATACGAAGTTATTTTTGCTGTAAAATCAACCCCTGAGGAGTTATTTGCGAAAAACCGTTTTTGAGGGGGGTGGAGCCTCCATAAAAAATTTAGCAAGGGGTCTAGGGGGTGCGGACTTTCTAGAGGTTAGTCAGGGGACCACTCCCGACAATTTTTCGCAATAAAACCTTGGCTGGCTAAAAATGTTTTTTTTTTTCTAATTTGCCTACACTATGGACATAAGCTACTTAAATTAGAAGTTCACGTCCACCTACGTCTGTCATCATTGCAACATTTGCCAAGAAAAAGTTTTTGGCAATATTCAACTTTCAGCGTGGGCGATAAATTCATCTCCCAATAAGTAATTAGTATCCCAGACTTGATATTTACATTTACAATTTTAAAGTCAATTTTCAACATTTATATTGTCAATTCTTTGAATTTTGGTGACTGAAAACTGAAAAAATCACACCGCAGTTGCAGTTGAAGAATGTTCAGTTAGGTATTCATTAATATTTTCAGTGTTCCTTCATTAATGTTTTCAACTTCTCAATATCATTTCTGTGGTTTCAATTCATTTAATACTTTATGAAGCAAATTCTTTAAAATGATCATGCGAAAATTTCACATTATTTCGATTACGAGCAGTGGCTTTCAATTTTTTCCTTTCTCAACTCGGAAATTAGGATATTCGCTTTTCGACGTGCCTTTCAAATCTTATAGTTTAATTAGTTCATCTGGAGTGATTTAACCTTAAGATGCAGACGACAAAATTTTAGCAGCCGTCGTCTGCATCTCAAGGTTAAAAAAAATCTGAGACATATCTAATCGCTATCGAAAACTATTTCAAGAAAAATGAGTCATACCTACATAACATACATCTGCAGTTATAGCCCAGAGATCAGTATTCCATTTCCGCTGAACGGCTGGACACTGATCAATGCGGTGTTTATCCGAACGTACCAATTAATAACTGTCAATCTAAATGCACGTGCAAAAAAGTGTATCCGAATCTCCGATGGAAAAAAATGCAACCCTTCCAATAAGTGTAACCGAACTTCCGATTTTTAAACCAACTTCAACAGGGGTTCTCAGAGTGGCAATAATTTCTGATCAATCGTACTTATGATTTATTTATTCAACTACCTTTTAGGAAGTACGAACTCGAGTAGCGTCTCCTTCAAATTTAAAAAGCTTATACTCGTAAGTAAGTGGTAACATTCAAATTTAGGATTGAAAATTTCGAAATATTTGGGAGATTTTCAACTTTAAGCCCGACATCTAGGTACTTTAATTTTTAGGAATAATGAAAAAAAGTGTAAAATATTATACCAACCTTGTAAAATTGTTCATCTTTGAAAATGATGTAATTTAAAGAAGCAGAGCAAGGTTTTTGAAAATTTGACATTTTCCTACTATTTTTGTGCCCAAACTTTTTTAATTTTGAAGATGAACTAGGTATCATATTTCAGATTTCTTTTCTGTTTTCTCTCAATCAATAGGGTAGCTAACTAGCTATTGCGGAAGTGGAATTTGACAGATTATCAATGAATTGATTTTCTCTATTTCATCAGTCAACTTTGGCATTTTTGACTGATTCAAATTTAGAGCGTTTCATTTTTTTCAAAATGAATTTAATTGACTTCTTTTTGATATATAGAAGGGGATCACGAGTGAAAATCAGACAAGAGAAGAGAAATTGACCCAATGAGAAAAATTTGAGTCAAAAGAAGAGAAATGGCAGGTCACAAAAAGTCGTATTACGTTACTTGTCTCATAAGGAAATCCCAAGTTTTCATACAATTTTAGGCCTACACATTCGAAAATTTGCGGAAACAAAGAATTTTTTGCGTGTGTAAGAAAATGTACGATAATGATTACCACATCATTGATCAATCAATCTAATAGTTCTGAGCATAATCAATTTATTCAAAAAAAAAAATCAATTTTTTTCATTTTCAGAAAAATCGATTTATTTTTTTTTCATGAAATAAATCAATTTAAATTAAAACATTAAACAATGAATAGTTCAGCAAGAGAATTTTCAACAAACCCGATCGATTTTTTAAATCCCTATAAACCCATCAAATTCTTGAAGAATGACCAAAAAAAATCGAATGAAGTAGGTATCGATTGCATGGTAAAATTTTTTTCTCAAAAGGTATCATCTATTATCTACACATAATTGTTTTTAAATTAAACCCATGCCTTATTTCAATTATTAGTAATAATGAGTTTCTGGGAAGTTAACATTGTTACAACAGTGAAGCATTATGAGATGTCTCACTATCTTTCCAACTTTCTCTCTCACATATTCCGAATTTTTTTCCGTTTTCGAAAATTTTACAATTTTCAGAGCCAAAAATGCGTGAAAACTTCGGTTTTCCTAATGAAACAAATAGTACCTACGAGTGTACGAACACTTTTCTAATTGACCTTTCTCCTTTTGAACTCGCTCATTTTTTTTCAATGAGGCTATTTCGTTTCTTTCAATCTTATGAGCACTTTTCTGACTCACTATAGAAAATAGATGTGTAGATATTTCATTTATGTTGAAAAGTCAAAATTTTGAAAATTTGTTGGGAAGAGATAAAACAGTATGCTGGTAGATGAAGTGATGAAATATGAGTGTATTTTCAATTAGAAAAATGTATATACCTAGACCTACGTACTATGTAGGTAAATGTGCGACACACATCATACTCATAGGCATTTATGACAAATCGTATTCGTATTTCGTGGATATCGAACAAAACCCACTCAATCATCTATTCCTCTAGCTTTCAATTCGAGCAACAGGTAACTAGGTAAATACAGAAAAATTCCATCCAAAGTATCTACTATTCAATCGAAAATCAGGCTGCTACATTTTTTATGTAAACATTCATCAAAAATACTTGATATCTTAGTTGAAACAATTACGTAATTTGTAAAATATACTACATGCATTGGTTTCAAAAAAAAAAAGAAGATAAGATAAACTAGATTCAATTTCCATTACACCCTGAGTGGTTCATGTACAACCGTATCACGAGTGAGAATATTTCTATTAACCTATGAGCAATAATCTTCAAATTATCATACCGAATTATAGAATTTTCCTCGAGGACTCGAATTGTTAGCACAGATGAGTTAATCCTGACTAAAACGATTTATTATTTACATTTTGGAAAATCGTTATCAAGAGGGGGTACGTTAGCGGCAACAAAGTCAACAATAACGTTGACATTGAAGGTTACGCTAACATCTGTTGAATAGTTTACTAAAATATAAACCATTTAGCACTTGTTCGTTTGATACTTGGAACAAATTGTATTGCAGATCAATTAACACATAACAAATACCCTATTCCCCATTAAAATACGACAGCGAGTCACCTACGACACATTTTCCAACACGATTCGTTCGTGTATCTTATCCATTTTCATACAATACGAAAGGATAGTTTCAGTGCACGACTGAATAAGTATGCAATGTAAATGGAGCTGATAAGCACCGTGTACGTAGTTTTTATAGCTAACGATAATTTTCATCAGATAAATGAGCTAAAATTGCACTGGTGATACGGTATGTTCGCCTGATCGGTGTAAACCGGCCACATGCTTTGACGAATATTTAACTGTACGTACGAAAATGAAGAACTTACTTTTTTCTAGAGCGCCTTATCGCTTTCACTCGTTCTTTCTTGATGACGTTCGGCTTATCCATATTAATGTATGAATGATTTTAATCAACAACTTAACCAACTATTCATTACTTCGCCATTACGTTGAAACAAATGCATTCATTATGTAAACAATATTCATGCTGGTCTCTTTTCTTGATTTAAAAAGAAGCAGGAGTTTTTTACGTTGGTAACACTGATGAGCATTTTTTGCAGAGTGGATCACTGGATGGGAAGGGGAGGTGTGAAGATAACGATATTTTTCATTTCAATCGATCGAGAGTTTTTTAAAATTTTCATTTGCCGAAAAAGAATTAAGATGAAAAATTTTCAAGGACGGATGAAAGTTATAAAAATGAGGAGTCCACGATGGGTGTCGGTAACCCTGAGAAAATTCCACGTTATTTTCTTCGACAGCCGATGAATTTTCTTGTAGGAAAATTTTATTTCGTTCGAAAGGTGTATGTTCTTTATATTTTCTTTTTTCTATGAGAAAAATTCGATTTGACGAATGACGATGGAGAATTTATGTGAACTTGGTTGATGTGCTTATTTATTTTTCATGGAACAGAAAATAATAACGATGTCTTTCTGAGAAATCATTAATTTCAAAGTAACATTTCAACGATAAAAAAATACACAGTCGTATAAATTTTTCTCAACTCTTGGTAAAAATAAATATTCTTATCAAATAGGACATTTTATTTAAATTGAAGTTATCCATTGTACCGATGTTTACGCCATTACAACGTTTTTTAATTCTAAAAACTTGAAAAATTCTGTCGTTCGAAAAACAACTAGATACCTAAAATGTAAATGAAATGTGATTTTTGGAATTCAATAGATCGAGAGTGTCTATTTTTTTAAAAAACTGAAATAACAAACGAACGGTGGTTGATTTATTCACTTTTTGGTAGGTATACAATTTTTACAATCCACAACAATTAATTAAAGTGAAATAGGAGATAGTTAATACAAAAATGATTCCTCGATTGCCTATTAGGGGGAAAATAAATCTTGGATGTCGACAAAAAATCAGGTAGTTTATTTCGGGAGTAAGATTTCCTCCAAAAAAATTAAGTACCCTAGCCCAAATGAGGCCAACGCTGGGGAACTCTGAGTGAAGTCATTTCTGAAAGAAATGCAGTTTTTTGTCATTTGATCATGATAATCCCCTAACAGTAAGGTGCGATTGAGTTTCTACATTTTTTCAAATCATTGCCCTAGAAATATTGCAGATCGAGAATTTGAGGACTTTTTTGATTTTTATTCGTTTAATTCGAACCGCCAATCGTTTGTTTAAAATTCTCAAAATTGAATCAAACTTTTTTTAATTGCTTAGAATACTTCTTACTTGAATGAAATTTTCAAAAAAAAGAAAGAAAGAAAGAAAGAAAAGTGCTGCCCGTCAAACATTTCGCTACCGAATTGGTGCCAAAACGGTAGTTTCGCTACTATTCCTGTTTACAGTAGCAAATTAGAATTTTCGCTACTCAAATACAATGCAATTTTGATAGCCGCTACCGTTTCGCTACCAACAAAACGATGGTAGTTTTGCTACGGTAGCCGCTACCAAAAAATGTTTGACGGGTGCTAACTGCATTTTGACTAACGCAATTTTTATAAAATTTTAATTGATAACATTGTTATGAAAAATTTACTAAAAATGCTTACATACTTGAATTTAAATTCATTTGAGGTGTTTGAGTTACTAAATTTGCAGCTGAGAAAATCAAAAAATTTTTGAGTAGGTACACCTTCAACTTTACAATTCATTGAAGGGAAGTGAGAGCTCAGTGGTTCAAAAAGGCATAAAAATCCCTGCCTCAATTTTTTTGAGAGATGACTGAGTTTTTCTGTTGACATTACATTACCCAAATCACACTTTGAGATCCCTAGCTCTGTCACCCTTTGATTTTTGCAAAGGCCTAAACAATTTTAACAATTTTTTATCAAAATCTGGGGTACTTATACGTATTATTTTTGGTTTTCATTCATCCTATTGCTTATAGGTACCTATCTGAAAAGAAAATATTCGAAAACCAGAATTAGAAACTTTTCAGAATCCAAACAACAATTTTTTTTCAAGTTCATTAAAAAGCCGTATAGCAGAACTTATATTTTTAGTCACTTTTCACAGCGTCCAGGCTCCTTGAAATAATTTTAACAAAAGAAAAAAATGAAGGAAATATCCACCTAACAAAAATCATTACGATTTTTCACAGAATACCTACAACTACGAGCATTGCCATGAAAATTTTGAAACTCAGCTCCCAGTCTCAATTTTGGGGATTGAAAATGAATAATACGAATACCTACCTAATTGAAAAAATCTTCTTAAAAAAATGATAGGTAAATTTACGTAGAATGTCAGAAAGCATTGAAATTGAAATTGTCGATGAATACCATATCTACCTACAGAAACTCTTATTTGGAATTCAATTTTATTCGATTTTTTGAGATCGATAACATCGAAGAAGGCAAGATAATTTGGAAAATTTACTTTCCGCATAATATTTTCAATTTTTATCAAATTGCATTTAGCATTCAACTTAAAATAAACAAAAGTGTAGACTTGACGAAAAAGAAAAACAGTGAGAACTTTTTTCAATGTCGTATTTGGTGAATTTTTGTTTTTAGCTCATCATTCAGATATGGTACCTTCATTTTGAATTTTTTTTGAAAATGTATTCCCATTTTTCAATTTGTTTAAGTTTTACGTAACCAAGTAAACGAGCAACCAGATTCGTGCTACGATCTGAATGTTTGAAATGCGTCTGTTTAAAATGCAATAGGTAAGTATAGTTAAGTACGATACCAACTTGGACTTACCAATGTTTTGAGTCGGCGTCTAAAATTAAATTGCAACACTTGAAGTTCATCTTTCATCTTTTCCACAAATATTTTTAAATTTTTCAATCAATATATTGCAATTTTTCTATAGAAATACATATTCATCGAATTAGGCACATATTCAGAATTGAAACTAAAAATTTGTCAAAATTTGAAAAATAATTTTCAGGCTCTGAAAATCAATAGGTAGTTAGGTAGTAGGTACCTAGGTAACGTTTTTGTTTTTGATTTACATTTTCATTCGCTCAATTTTTGTGATTTACATTTTCATTCGCTCAATTTTTGTTCAAAACTGAAAATACGAAAATTAACAGTTTTTGTTATAAAACCTTTAAAAAATTCGAAGTAGGTAAGTTTGCATTTTCTGGCAGTCATGCTTTTGTAAAGTTTATTGATGTCGAAAATTCAAGTAAAAATTGAGTTTTAAAATTTTACGAGTCAACTAAATTATTCAACAATACATTTTAACGTTTACCTTCCGCTTACATTATAATCGATATTTCTAATTTTTTCTAGATTTTTTAATAGGTAATTTATTGATTTTAAATATTTGAAGTCCCATAAGATGAATATTAGACGAGACGTTTTGAAATTCTGAGAGTCATATTCGAACTCAATGATAAATTCTGATATTTTTTGACACCGCCCGCCCGCATCGCCCCATTTTTTTTCCATAAGTTAAGTATTCTTTAGAAAGGAAGGGCTCGAGAGTTTGGTTGAACAGAATTTTTGATGTTTTAAAAATAATTTTTATTTGAACCACGAGTCAAAAAAAAACTTACACCAATATTTTTGTCTTAGTGAAAAAATGAATTTCTGTACTGAAGTATTTCACAAGCAATTCTTCTAGAGTCGAGAGGTCGAGACTGCCTAATTTTGATCTCCATTTGATGAAATACTCATCTCCGAGAAAAACTTCTCGTACATTTCGTTACACCGAGAAAATAATCACGAAGATTTTTCGTCACGTCCCAATTCCGATCCAGCTTCTCTCTTGACAAATTACCAATTGTAGAGTACAAATGATATTAAATATTTTCAAGCGCCACGACGCCTCTGAAAATTACCACGCGAAATGGTTTCTCATTAATCCGAACCAAGCAGCGAATATCTTCATTTCTTTGATTACTTTTTCCGTCATACATATTTGACGGTTCAGGAAACGAACCATATTTCAGAGTTTAGTTTACTTATCATTTGGAGGTTACAAATTCCATTCGGATTCCTCGCGCACATAGCCACCGCGTAGGCAGGTAAGGTACATAAACAGTGCATCGATGACGTCATTCAATTAATTCACGTTTCGACGAATTCGTTATTGTTATTAAGCATTTCTTTTTGTTAGATTATAATTGCCTCCTGTCTGCAACTTGATTATCGACGTGGAAAAGTTACTGGATTCGTTTGCGTCTTGTCTTCTAGACCTCTTGAGAAGAAAATCGATCTGAAATGTTTATTGTTAATAAAGCTTCATCTCGATTTTTACGCCAATTAAACTCACGGTTGATTTTTT
The DNA here is from genome assembly GCA_038380155.1 of Pseudococcus jackbeardsleyi. Classification (NCBI taxonomy): domain Eukaryota; kingdom Metazoa; phylum Arthropoda; class Insecta; order Hemiptera; family Pseudococcidae; genus Pseudococcus; species Pseudococcus jackbeardsleyi. The sequence continues at coordinate 9,529,809 of CM076242.1, forward strand.
TTGTTTCAATAAATACTAGCGTGTTTGAAATTAAATTTATACCAATGAAAAATATCTTGTCGAAGTTTTTCATCTGGAAGGTAGGTATTGCATGCGTTCTATATAAGTATGATTGAACGATTCTATATAGAAAAGTTAGGTACCCCTCGTGGAAATAAGTCTCCCTCCAACGAGGAAAAATTTACCTTTGGAATTAAATACCTTTGTAAGTTTTATGACTGAAATCTTCGTCGACGACGTACTTGAGCTGGGAAAACTTTATGACGATTTTGTATGTTTATAAAAAGCCCTTCGTGATAATAAATCGTACCTTGGATGTCATCTGTTCTGTCATAAGCAATCTAATTTCGGTTTTAAAGCTCTCAAAAAAAATATAACGAAAGAAACTTCCGAACAATTAATACTTTGGCATGTTTCTTTGATTAAAAACAAGAAATCTATTATACGGTATTTTCTTTACTATGTAGATTTTCCAGCATGGAAAACTTCGCTTACTAAAATACGAATAAAACACGGAAAAGAGTCGTTAAAAGAGCGCGATAATTTTACGCAGCTTTTTACCAATTTCTTCTTTGATAATTATCCTAATGCGGTTAAGAATATGGAAATTTCGCCAAGTAAAGTTTCCATCCACGGTTATGACACTTTTTCTAGCTGAAAAAAGAAAGGAAAAAAATCACCGTGTATTCGTTCAATTAAAACTACAAAAGTAATACGCTAACATGCGATGTTTTATAAATTTTCAACCGCGTACTATTACTTTTATTCTTGCATGATACAACATAAAACGCTCAACACCGTGTTAACCTTAACTTTCATACCGTAAGTTGATTTATGTACTGAAATCCACCCACGCATCCAGATTGCAAAGCTCATCATCGTCGTTGAAAAAAACGCGGTAAGTCAATGCGTGATATTTCTTTCAAACTTTCCTTGTATTTTCGGGTCGAATCATATTCGAATCACCTGTAGAAGTGATATTTTAATCGATAAAAGAACCACAATTTCGAATAAATTTTCAACATCGACGTCAGTCGAGGTTTCGTTAGTAAGGGGCTATCTATCGTGTTTAGAATTGTATTCCTGTAGTATGGTTCAGCTCGATTGGATTGGGGTGAATTTTTCATACCTACCAAGTTAAAATTTTGGATGGTCGAACAGCTGGAATGGATTAGCATTTGATAGGCATAATTTTTCCATTTAATTCAATCGGTGATGTAGTTGTCGCCAAGGGATCTCTCTAAAGTTGCAAGGTAGTTGAAACAATGGCATTATTCAATTTCTGTAAGTACAGGTAAATATTTATTTAAAATAAATGCAAAATATCTTGAAAGTAATTTTTATTAATTAATATGCACTCACTTTATAATTATTGTGATGTGAAATAATCAAGAACGATGTAACGAATGGTTTAATTAACAATGAATATGTAACATACGTAACGCTGAGCGTAATAAAAATCAGTGTTGCCACTTGACTCGTATGAAATACACAACAAACAACCGCCTCAAGTAGGCAACTTATGACAAATGTGACAAACGTAAGTATCTAGTAAAAAAATTGCATGACAAATCGAAAATAAAAACGTTAAAACAAATTTCGATACAAGAGATAAAATTCAATATACAAACGATTATAAAATACAAATCATCTCACAGACGATACAATAATCAACAAAATAAGCATAGCTTAATTACAAAATCTCGAAAATCGCGACTAATTACAACAGCAAAATTTTTTAAACGAATACTAAATACTTATCTAACGACAAAGAAAAATTCAAACGATATTAACGAACTCTAAAAAACGTCTAAACTTCGTAATCGCTAAACTTTTCGTTAACCCATCAGCAGGCTGATTGTTCGTAGCTACATGTTCTAAACGAATCACTTTATTATCGACAAGATCTTTAACGAAGTGATATTTTACATCGATGTGCTTAATACGACGATTATTTTGAAAATTTTTAACTAGGTGAACACAACTCTGGTTATCGATTGAGATAGGCACATTTTTAACACCATTGATACCTATCGCTTCCAAAAGCTGTACGAAACCTACTATCTCACTTGACACAGCACACAACGATATATACTCGGCCTCTGTAGAAGAAAGACTCACGACAGATTGCTTTTTGGATTTCCAGAACACAGTATTTCCATAAACTTGAATTAAATTACCAGTAATAGACTTTCTGTCACTCTCATTCGCGTAATCTGCATCACAGCTCGCTGACAAAATCTCATCACTCTTCGAATCATACTTTAACCTCAATCCTCTCGTACCTTTTAAATAACGAAGAACATTTTTCAAATAGTTAAAGTGTTCGTCAGTAGCGACTTCCTGGAAACGACTGAATAACGAGATAGAGTAACATAAGTCTGGTCTACTACCTAGCATAATATACATCAAACTACCTAACAATCGTTTATAATTTTCGTTTTTCGGACCAGACGTATCTAAATTTTCTAGAACATTGTATAATTTTTCCTCAACCGGAGTATTCTTCGGATTACAATCTGACATACCGAACGATTCTAACACCTTATCAATCAACTCTTTCTGATCCACAAACAATTCCTGATTATCTCGATCATAATCAACGTGAAGATTCAGAAAATTTTCTAACAAACCTAGATCCTTGATCTCGAATCTCGTCTGTAAAATACCAATGAACGAATCTATAGCATACAAGCTCTCACCAGCGATAAAGAAATCATCAATAAAAATTATGACGATCACACCTCGACCAATAAATACACAGTAATCAACCTTGATCTGTACCATACCTATTTCGATCATAAACGAGCCCAACTTTTTATTCCAATTCTTACTCGCTTGTCTGAGACCATACATTCCTTGCAACAATCTCAAACACTCATCTTGCACACCGTACATAGGATGACCTTCAGGAAAATCTAAAAATATTTCCTCTTCCAACGGACCATAGAGGAAAGCAGTAACGACATCGACGTGTTTCATATACCATTTATTTTTAACGACCAACGCAAACAACAAACGAACTGTACATAATTTCGCTACAGGAGAATGAGTCTCATCGAAATCTATACCTGGTCTTTGTCGAAAACCTCTCGCAACTAATCTAGCACGATAAATATTGTTGGGTTTCTTTTTATAAACCCAAACCGAATCAAGAACTAACGCATTCGCAGGTCGCTTGACAATTACCCAAACTTTCCTCTTCTCCATTGCTTGAAGTTCACGACTTTTTGCCTCTTGCCACAACATTTCCTCCGACGACGATAAAAGAAGACAATCGAGAGAGAAAACCTCGCCGATAAGCGCACACAAATTCAGCTCATAATCACTTAGATGAGAAGGCAACTTAGTTTCACGTTTTGGACGTGCATTCTCACTCGTACTAGATGTAGATTCTTGCCTCGGTGCAGGTTCTTGCTTAGGTGTAGGTTCCTGCCTATCTACACTAGAGCTTGTACTGACAACGTTATTATCGGCACTAAAAGGCGGAACAATATCGACAGACTTGTTATACATACGATTCTCATCAAAAACAACATCGGACGAAACAATGACTCTATTTTCGGCAAAATCGTAAAAGAAATAACCGTTAGGCGAATAACCAATAAAACAACATTTTCGACTCTTATCTGACAATTTTCCTTCTCGCTTAATAACTCGTACAAACGCTACACAACCAAAAGGTTTTAATTTTGAATAATTAGGCATCGAACCAAAAAATACCTTCGCCGGAATACCATTCTTTTTAGGAATACGATTTCTACAATAAACAACAGCGCGAATCGCGTAAGGCCAAAATTTTCCAGATAAATTTGCATCTTTCAATACAGCACGCATACGCTCACACAAGGTCCTATTTAGGCGTTCAGATTTTCCGTTGGATTCTGGCGAATGAACTGTGGTTTTTTCATGAAAAATACCTTTCCTCTCACAAAACCTCTGAAACTCTTTATTCACGTACTCGCCACCGTTATCTGATCGCAACCTTTTCACTTTACAACTCAACTGATTTTCGACTAAGTTTACAAAGGTTTCAAATTTTTGAAAAGTCTCAGATTTTTCCTTCATCACATACACGGCCGAAAAATTACTAAACTCATCTGTAAAAGTAACAAAGTAACGTTCTGGAATAGGAGAATTCGTAATTTCGCAAGTGTCCGAATGAATACGAAAAAGAACACTTCTCGCTGGATTTTTCTCCTCCTTATTTTCACATTCGGGCTCATTTTTTGTAACACGTTTTCGACGAGTCTGTTTAGATACTTGACAAGAATCACACAAGGCAAAATCCTTCAAAATTTCCCTATCAAAAATACCACTACTCGAAATCGCGATCATTTCACCCTCACCAGGATGACAAAAACGATTATGCCAGAGATCGCATGCAGATAACGCTACATCTAAATTAGGTTTACTCGAATTATTTGTAATCTTAAATTTTAACATATACAAATCATTAACCGGATACCCAATAGCTAAAACGTCATCATAATCACCATACATGATACGGGCCTGATTGTTTCTAAACAGTATTCCACAGCCAGCTAATTCAATACGTCTTACCGAGAACAAATTTTTATGAAGCTTAGGAATATAATAAACATCATCAAGCCTACATTTTTTACCCGTTTGAGTAACCAGGGTGACGGAACCGACTTTAACCGCATACACAAAACGACCTTCTTCAGCAGTTTTGATCTTTATTGGTGGATCAAAAATCGTAGCATTTTCTATAACGTCGACATTTATCATATGACGGGTAGCACCACTGTCTAAAGCACCATCTAAAGATCTATCATCGGTGACAGAAGCCGCAGACAAAACAAAATCATCCTCAACTACAGTCAACATCGCGAATTGATCGTCCGCCAAATTTGAACTAACGTTACTAGGCTTTTTATTTTTTAATTTTGGGCAGTCGGATTTGTAATGACCCAACTTCTTGCAATAGTTGCAAATTACCTTGTTTCTCCGGTCTGAACCACTATTTGAGCCTACATGACTGCGAAACGAATTTCCTGAACGATTTCCTCTGCCTCGACTTGATTTTTGGCCACGTTGACTGGAAGTATAAAACGCAGCTTGTGAGGAACTTTCAGGAGTTGAGGCGACAGGACTAGGCTTGACTTCTGAGGTAGTGACTTTGAAATCGCGTAACTTTGCGCCGACGTCGTCCCATGTTAATTTAGCCTCTGTTTGTTCAATGGTAACTCTAAGCGGTAGGTACTCTGGCGGAAGGGAACGCAGAAGCTTCAAATAATAACGCCTATCATTCACAGGTTGTTTGGACAACGTATTCAACTCATTAACCAACGACCGAAATTTTGAGATATAGGTTGTGATGTCTTCTCCCAATGTGAATTTCATCGAATGTATTAGATCATCTAACTCATTAATACGAAGATCGGAGTGTCGTTTGAAATTTACGAACAAAATATCCCAGGCTTCTTTAGCAAAATCTAAAGTAGACACCAGATGAAGCATGTTGTCGTCGAGATTTGAAACGATTACTTGTAGTGCTCTGCTATTCGAAAAGATCCAGTCCTTGGTGCGATCTTTTTCTACAGGAACAGCATTGGTAACAAAACTGTAGAGATTTTTCTTTTGCAACAGGAGCTTGACTCGGAAAGCCCACACTTCGAAATTCTCACCATTAAACGGCACCACGCCATTCTTGTCACGTTTCGACGACATTACAGGTGACACAAAAAGAACATCAAACAGTCTTTTAAAATAACACGTTTCGGTGACGAAAAATATCGCGAAAAGTGAAGAATTTTTAAAATTGCAATGTAAAACGAGAACGGAAAAATATTCACGAACTAACAGGCAAAAAAAACGGATATGCCTGGGCCCATAACCTTTGATGTGAAATAATCAAGAACGATGTAACGAATGGTTTAATTAACAATGAATATGTAACATACGTAACGCTGAGCGTAATAAAAATCAGTGTTGCCACTTGACTCGTATGAAATACACAACATATTGTTCAATTGATCATTGTTAAAATTTGATTTCTCTTCGCAGGATTAGATATTAATACGAATGAATCAATCTGGTAATCAGTCGATCAGCAAATATTAATCCTATGGAAGATTCAGACAAAACCAGTTTCATATTTCGTATAAATGATAACGGCATAGGCCCAAATCTTCTTCATCAAGTAAACACAATTCATTAATACCTGACATCATTTGGCTCATTTCGATAAGCACAAAATGTCTTCAATGATTTTTACAGGTATGCCTAGAAAGAGGATGGCAGGCTTATGGAGATCTGGGCTCCAGAAGAGAATGGAATTTATGGTGGCGTACGAAAGGATTTCCTGTTTTCCATTGCCATCGATTAGATAAAGAACAAGTAGGTATACTTCGTAATAGCTGCGTAGCTTTGATACCTCAGCATTACTTGATTCTAGTTTGTGGAATGACTCTGCCCTCATTTTGTTTACAGTTCACCAATCATATACCATATGCTTCGTTCATTTGTAGAAAAGATAATCTCATCAGGTGTTTGAAATGTATGAGGAAAATCTATGGATCCTCGTTTGATTTCATGTGAGTAATTTATAATGATCACTTACTTATATTTCTTCCATACATTATTTTGATACAGGGTTCCGACGATTCGTCAAAAAAAACGAACTGATTCACGATTCACAATTCATTCTAATTTTTATGCCGGATCATAACTCACAACTCATTTTCTTAAAAAAGGAATCGATTCACGATTCACGATTCAATGATTCATGAATCGTGAATCGCGATTCATTTTCACGATTCGTTTTTCGATTCATAGCTGCTCGATAGAATTTACACTTTTACAGAATTTATTCCCATATTATTCACCTATTTTACGAAAATTCAGTTTTTCTCGAATGGTGGGTTGAAAAAATTGATAAATTACTGTTTTACTTGTCTTTTTTACTCAGCAGAGACAGAGACACAGAGAGCAGAGATCATTTTGCTATTTCTATTTTGTTGGGGGGGGGGGAGGTGTTCCTAATTACCCCGGTCGCTCTCACACATCTTGAATTTAAAATTTAATTTTTTGACTTTTGATCCGTCAAAATGAATCGTCTTAAAAATATGAATCGATTCACGATTCACGATTCATGATACTAGCTTAAACGATTCGTGATTCACGGTTCATATTGACAAAATATGAATCGATTCACGATTCATAATTCATTGAATCGTGAATCGATTCATGAATCGTGAATCGTGAAAAATGAATCGTACGGAACCCTGTTTTGATAGATGATAATATGAAATCTTATACTCTTCCAGTCCTGAAGGGTTCAATCTTCCATTAGAATATAAAAAGTTGCTGGCTTTTTGTAAATCAGAAGAGAAATTCAACCATTCGGCCAATAAAGAGATATGGATTTGTAAACCTGTAGGATTAAGTCAAGGAAGAGGAATTTCACTATTTCAAGTACATAATTGTTAAATTTCGTTTATATTGAATAATTGGTTGGGTAGTCATTTTACTTACTCACTGAGGCGATATTAGAAATTAGAATTTTATTTGAAATCTACACACAACTGGTGATATTATCCATCAAAACACTGATAAATCGCCTTTTTTATAAAATATTAAAATTTTGCAAAAATAATGCGTTTACGACGTCGATTATTTTATTATTTTTATTCAATTTTTTATCAGTAAAATAAAGCTAAAATGACGTCAAAAACATTCAGCCAATAAAAAATACGTATTTTTTAAATTTTCGTTGCGTCATCAGTTGGTAGCCAATCACGATTGAATAAATTAACCCTTCAATAATGCTTTTATCAACATACGATTTTTTTTAATTTTTTACGTGAGTGAAAAATAAAATATCAGTTTCCATGAAAAATTTATTGTATTTTCCATTTTTCATTATATTTTGAAATTATTCTTTTACCTAATTTGATTTCAGTTTGTTTTATTACAGATTATTTATACAAAGAATTACGTTCTCACATGTTTACAGAATCCCAGTGACTTGGTATACAATTCGAATTCAGTGGTTCAGAAATACGTGAAAAATCCATTACTCATCGGAGGATACAAATTTGATCTCAGATTATACGTTCTGGTACCATCTTTCCATCCATTAACCATCTACATTTATCGGGAAGGCTTGGCTCGTTTTGGAACAGAGAAATTTTCATTGAATAATTTAAAAAATCGTTTCGCCCATCTAACCAACAGCTCTCTGAATAAATTAGGCCCCGGATACTTGGAAACAAAGGAACGCGTCGGAGCAGGTAGGTAGATTAACTTCCAGCTTCAAAAGCCCCTCAGAATAACTTATTGTGAGAGAGATGCACGTCATTATTTTATTTTACGAGCTACGTGTCATAAAATCAATACCATAAACTCGGTTCTAGGCTGTAAATGGAGTTTACAACAGTTACGGTGTTATTTACAACAAACAGTCGGTTCTGATTGGTTGTTATGGCAAAATATCTCGACGATGATTGTACTTACAATAGTTAGCCAGTTATCCAAAGTACCTAATACGGTGAATTGTTTCGAATTTTATGGGTTCGATATTCTGATAGATTCCGAATTGAAACCATGGTTAATCGAAGTACGTACCCATTTCACCAATTGTAATAAAATCGATCCCTACTTACTTTTTGAATGATCGCTGTATGTATTTGCTTGCCTATTCAACTTTATAACTTTAGGTAAACCTGAGTCCAGCTTTGAGCATCGACTGCAGCCTAGACCCAGATATCAAAAAACCGCTGATCCACGATATGTTTGATTTGGTCGGCTTACCAATGTGTAACACAGGCCTAGCTCTATTCACTGCCAATCCAAACCCAATAAAACGAGCTAGCAAGCTGACTGGAAAATCTTCTGAAACCCTGTTCAAAGCTGCTATCAAATGGAAACAACAACGTTCGCGAATACGTAACGCCAAACGAACAAATTTCGTTAAGAACATTGAATTCGTCAATAATCGCGAAGATGACGAGAAATCACGCTGGGGCAATGGTAAAAACTGGAACCATCCTAAAGGCAGCGAAGGCAACTGGGTCAGAGTATTTCCGTTGCTTTCATCGAATAATAACAGGATAAAATTCGTCAAGCTAAATAACCACAATCATCGGACGTACAGCACGGATGAAATAAAATGTGTCGTATCTTCCATTATATCGTATTCGAAAATTGCCAAAGAAATTTTCCTATTGAACCCAGACGCCAAAGAAGATCAACTAAATAAGTTAATGATGCCTTATCTCAAACCAGATTCGGAAATTTGGCTACCACCTATCTAAAAATGTCTTAATTTTGAATTTTGATGAGTTTTTGCAAGTTTTATTTGGTAGCATGTCGAGAGTTGGAATTTTTGTAGTAGGTAATAAACTGAATTGATGACAGCCTTCGTCTATGTAGAACGAATGAATTTTTAAATACAGCAATTTGAGAGAATGTTTTATCGGCGGTAATATTTTTTAAACGGTCTCGTGTTCGATCGAATAAATTTATCTAATTGTGTTGCAAATTGTGGTTTTCTTCATTTTTTAAATATGAAAGAACACGATGAATTGAATGATAAATGCCTTTTAGGCGAAGTGATTTTTATTTTTAACCTAACCGTTGCATGTTTCGCGAAATAAAAAGTAAGCATTTGCATACGTTGCTAATAACCCAGTACTTTGGTGACAGATATTGATTTTTTGAAAAATGACGATACTTTTGTTGCTGCTCGTAGATGTTGGTTGAATTTCAAACTGAGTAAGTACCTATGTACATATTAAGTACATTGCGTACTTTGAAAAGATCGTTTTGGCATTTTTTTCCTCTCAAAAATTGATGAAAGGTCACGTGTAGACTTCAAAACCACCAGAAAAAATGTTTTCAGTAAAATTGTTTTGGAGATGTTTCTTCAAATTAGGTACTCAAAAATACAATTGACGTCCATATTAATTTTTACCCCATTTTTCAAGAACCAGGAACTATTAAAATTTGAAGAAACATCTTTTTTAAATGTAAGCCAACCGTATTTTTGTGTAAAAACATCTTTCCTAAACGAAGTATGAAAAAAATTATTCTGTTATGTAGACTGTATTCAAAATTTTCTAGACATAGTCAAATTGTGAGGCCTAAGGAGGACGGAGGAGACATAAATGTAGAATCAAGAGAAGAGAGGTTTGCTGAGTCGTTTTGAGATCTACGCACAATTTCTTAGCCATCTCATTCTGTCTTCAATTTTTAAAAAAGTGGGGGACACGTGCATCAAATTACGCACTTGCTTCATGCAACTTAGGCACATAAAATAACATACATTTATTAAGTATACCACATAATAAAAAGATCTATTCAAGTCGAAATTTCTTGATAAACGTACATACAATGGCTAGCTACAAACGAATTTATTTAGTACTAAAGTTAGCAAAAGAACCCAGTTCGAAAAGAGAAACAAAATCGTAAAATTGAGCGTCGATTGAGCAATATCACTGCCTATAGGGGTCACAGATGTGAGCTGGTTTTTTTTTGTTAACGCTATTTTATAAAAAAATTCAAAAGAAAAGAACATAGAACATAAAAGATAAAATAACAGGAAATAGTACGTATAAAATATATGTAGCAAATTTATTCTGCAAGTAGATGTTTGAATAATGCAGAACTTCCTGAAAATTTGAAACTTCAGACGTGATTTGTTCGGGTGGTTCGCAATTTTTGGACGGTTCGCAATTATCTATCTTTGCAACGATCATCGAATAATCACCAGTAGTCAAAAACGTAACATAGAAGTTGAGATATTTCAAAACCGCTGTATCATTTTCCATTTTTATAAACTCAATTCCATTTACATTGAATTTAAATAATCTACTTGCTTTAAGCATGTAATCCTGTTCAGTCAAAATACCAGCACTTTTGTTAGTTAAAAACAATCGTACTCCATTACTTTCATACATTTCAACACGAAAATCTTCGGTATTAGGACACGAAGAAATGTATTTTTCAACCAAAGCTTCGAAATTTTTTTCATCAGTGAAATATTTTTCTACAGAAGTAAACGTTTTAGATTTATTTGTCTCACAAATAACTTTTGTCAACCTGTTAAACATTGGTCGTCTTGGATCAAAAAATAACTCGCTCATTTTCAAAAATTCTCGAAAATTTGAATGGCTTTCATTTTCCATTTCTTGAAACAAAGTAATGAAATTTTTAATAAAATAATCGTAAGCGTGTTTTAATCTTTCCGCACGTTCATTATCGTCTTTCATAGTCCACTTCCTTTCAATTTCATGGAAAAATTTATCACATAAAGATGTCAAACCAGATCGTATCTTCTCCTCGGAAAGCGGGCAATTATTGTTTATGGGTTGAGTGAAGGTTTCTCTTTCATCGCTCACCTCCATCCAAAGTTTCGGAGTTATCTCATCGAAATCCAATTTTTCAGAAGCTATATTGAAAAACAACGATGACCGTGAATCAACGGTCATATCAAATCCTTCTCGCTGCACTTTCAACGCATTCAACATCATATTCATAGTTGCAGTGTGTTCGAAGAATGGTAAATGTGTATCATAAAATTTATTGCACGTAGTGAAGATTGTTTTGAGTGGATGAAGAACCACAGTTGATGACTTTTTCAGCACTTTGCATGTATTCAAGATATCAAGTTCAGAAAGATTTTGACCAAATGAGTTTTCCGTCAAAAATAATTCTTTGTACAGAGAGAACAAGTTTTCCATTATTCGTTCGATTTCAGAAGAATGATTAACCAACTGAACTCCATTATTAAAATTACTCATAACAGTATGAAAATTTTCATTAGCAAAATCATTCTTCGTTTTCAAACAGATTTTGGCCAAAATAGTTCTAGCTTCCGGTTGGCTGCGAAAAAAGGCTTCTCTATTGGACTCATATTGCAGGTAGTTTTCGTTTAGTTTACGGCCGATTTCGTCAACAAGAAGGGATAACTGTTCGTCGAAGCACGAAAGTATTTCTTCCGGCTGGGTTGTTGAAGGAATATTGTTTTTTGTTCTTTCAAGAATAATTTCGTAGTTGCTGCAAGTAGAACGGTGGATGATATCATCTTTGGAGTTGATTTCTGTTCTTAACTGTTGCAAATATTCGTTATCAATTTTTTTTACATCTTTCGTCGCGTTCTTGAATATTTGATTGACGGATTCAGTTAATTCTTTGAAAACATTCTTGTTAGAACAGACTTTCAAGGGTGATTCAATTGATTTCTCCTCGATAGTATTTTCTTCAGTCGTTAAATGATACAGATTCATTAGATGTTCCTGCAACGTACAAACGAATTTCTGGATATTACTTTTGTTTTTATTAAAATCGACGCAAGCTTGTCCAATTGCGAAGCACTGATGATACATTCGTTGTGTACGCTCGTTAAAATTTTTCAACAGTAAACTTTCGCCGAAATTCATGACAAAATTGAAATCCATATAAGGTAATTTATTTTGCATAACGACTACTTCTTTCATATTAACGTTAAGAGAAGCAGCATTGTTCTTATTTCCGTCTATTTCAGTACATATTTTTTGGACGTGACTATTCTGAAGATCTGTCAAATTGCTTGCAGTTACTTGTTTGACTTCTAAAGTAGTGATGAAGTTGAACATTTCACTCGTATTATATACGGCGCCGCATGTCAAAAATAAGTTGACGATTACGCCGAACGCATCTGATGAAGTAATTTCTTCACCACTGAGACGTTTTTGGTGCAAATAGTAGAAATGAGTAGCACAATTACCCACATTCGATGCCAAAGATGCTAAACTTAAGCTTTTCAAACCAAATTTGGCTACATTGCTATAACGCCCTGCTACTTGCACAATTTTGGCCGCATTGTATAAAGCAAGCGATGATGTACACGTTATTAAAGACGTACCAATGGTTAGCCAACAAGCGACTGATTCAGCATTATCCAATCCGATAGATTGTTTATGCTTGCGGCGATCGACGAGTGTGTAAATATTTCTCCCAACGTGGTAAGTAGCCCCACCGCAAACAATCGCAATAGTGGCAGCTAAACCGACACCAGTAAATGTAAGTGCCAATGCTAAGACTGTACAGCCTATAAACATTGTTCTGTCAAGGATTTTTAAAACTTTCCAGATTTTAGATGGCTGGTAAACATCCAATTGTTGGTCTGGTTTATGTATGCCATCCACAGGTGCCAAGTACGGACAAGAAATCGACTTATTCGTATCGCAGAAATGTTTCCACGATAGGTAAACACGTCCCAGAATGTCGAAAAAAAGTACCTTGTTTTTAGACTTTTGACGAAAAACACACTGTACAGTGCCATTTTTAAGAAACAAATACGTATGATTTACCGTAACACGATTTTTTTCGTTGAATTCGAATTTATCGAAAATGGCCGTAATGAGTTTCTGTTGCTGAGGCGAGTACAGATAGAATAGTTCAGGTAACTCTGGAGCAGATAAAGATTCGTGGTTAGGAAGACCAAATGATATGATACCGATGTACCCTTTTAATAAGCTGTTCTGAGAATGACGAAATGTTTTATATTGATATAGCTTTCTATTCCATTCTGGATACCAGTCTTCAGCTGCTGTCTTTGCCCAATCAGGAAATTTCTGAAAAAATGACATTATGATGGTTAAATAATTATCTAAAATTAACTATTCATACAACAAATACAAATATTTTAAAATTAATAAAAATAAGTATTAAAAAGTGAAGCACATATACATGCTCAGCAACTCATTTTACAAAAAAAAAAATGAGCTGATTGTCTTCGAATGAAAGAACTTGGATTTTTGGAAAAATCATATCCAAAGATTCTCGTCGCTAAAAGTTTAGCTGTTCAAGTTGATATTTCGGTTGAAAAATTTTCGAATTTCCATAAATGAGTTTTTACAGCAGTAACGATTTTTTTTTTTTTTTAAACCAGATGTTTTTGTAAACTAGATAAAAGTTTCTTACCAATATCAACCTCCCAAACATAAATTTCATAATTAATAGATATTCTAGAATCAAAAATGCAGTGATCTTCCACACGACAACGATAAAAATGACCCTCAAGACTCAAAGCCTTGCATCTTTCAAAATTTTTGAAATCCTGATTTCACTCTTTTCTTCATTACTACGAAGCGTCTAGCATGGAAAAATTTTCTTTTCTAATACATATAACGTTTCAGTTATTGACCAGTTTTCCCTCTGACCATTTTAAATGAAGATTTCAACAGAAGAGAGGGTTCTTCAGTTTTTAGAATTGATTTACCCATAATTTTTAGCAAGACAAAATATGCAATATTTTGGGTACGTAAGTGGAGACTAGATACCAATAAATATGACATGAGCTGAGAACACATGCAATGAATAACGAATAAAAAAAAAAACATACTTTAACGTACATAAGAAAATAGCAAAGCTTACTTCATTAGACATGATGCACTGATGATTGATGTCGAATGATCAAACTAATGGGTTACATCAGTAAAAACGAAGAATGCCAAATGTGAAAATGGAGCGCAATTATTCGATGAAATTTTAGCACACGATAATTGCTACAAATGAACACGACGACTGCAACAAACGGAAGAACTGGAAGAAGAACCAACGTTTGAAAAATAACATATTCGCGAATATTGATGACATATTCCAAAAACTGATTATTAGACAAAAATATGTAGATATCCATATCACTGTACCTTCGTAATCGCTATAAATATGCACTTGAAGCGACAATCGAAAGAAAAAAGCGACGATAGAAATGAAATAATCATTATCATCATCATCAGCGTTTCCCGGCGAGTGAAATATACATAATCTGAAACGAGACAGGAAGATGTGATAGAGGCTCATTGTTAGGTTTTCCGTCAATTAATATTCGTTATGAAGAGATAAAACTGAGAAAAATAAGTCAAATTTAGTTTCAAACATTTATTTTTGAAACTAAACACACATGTCAGGATCAATTCCTGGAAATTACTCGATTTCATGCTCTTCATTTTACAAAACAACTTTTCAATTATTCATAAGAAATTAATTTGAATACGCCCAAGTTGGACATACCGGTAAAATATCTCACCCTTTCACCAGCACTTGTTTAAGCGACCTCATTGGAGAGCAATTTTCATTCAAAATTTTGGTTTTTGATACCAGCTGATAATTTTATGTTTTCAATTTTCAGATTGATTTGCTTCTTCGATAGACATGCCACCTGTTCTTTCAAATTTTCCGACTCCTTTTTAGAATACTCCAACTGTAGTGTAAGATCTTTAATCCTTTGCCTTAAATATTTCACGTCATTCAACGAATAATCAACAGTTTGGACTCCGAATGATTGCCGGTTGGTTCCAGAGTTTATATCCAGTGAAACAGCTGGTGCACTAATTTCATCCTCGATCATTTTCTCGTTCAACTAAATAAAAGAAAAGTGAGTTTGAGGAACAGCGATCTATATTCCAAATTAGTATCGCAATAAAGAATAATAATGATCGTCATTCTCACCTCGTCTGTATCTGTTTGTGTACCCAAAGATCTAAATAGAGTAATTTTTTTGAAAGATTTAGGCAAAATGAATGTATCAATGTCAGAGGCGAATCCATCTCTAGTAACAACGGAGCCGGCGTTACTGTTTGAAGCATCTTCATCGTTCTGCGAATTTTGAGTCTAAATTGGTAAAATATGTGATTATATTGCGAAATACTTGTACAGCATTATGTTATAACGTTTTATTACCTCCTCGCTACGACTGCATATGTTGATAGACGGTGCCCAGTCGATGTTATCTATATCATGGAGATGTGCTGGGGTTCCTAAAAAAGTAATATTGATCTGAAGAAATCTGAACTGAAGATCATTAGAGAAGAATATCATCATATTACAACTCACCAGAGGAAAAATGACTTGAACAAATCCTTAAACGTTTTGAAAGCAGTTGAGGATTATCTGTTAAATTCAGGGCTTTCAACCAGGCTTTCCTTCTTTGAGCCTGTAGTCGATTATGCTGCAAATTAATAGAATTCGTGTGTACTTTAGGAACACTAAACAGCCTAAAGTTTTTAGAGTAATTGGGACAGTGTTTGAAAGAACATTTGCACCCCATTTTTTGATTAAATCAACGGATTAAAGTACTGAAAATATAAACACCATCATCACTTTAAAATTATCGAATATCGAATTATTTCAATAAATCTTTTTGATTTGAATTTGAAAATGAAAATCCGCTGAACACGGTTTGATAACTTTTTTTTCACCTGTCAAGCGTGTCAACAATCATAATCAATGTGGAGCTGAAAAAGCTTTTGCTATTTGTAGTATTTTGAAATTTATGTGGAGCAACGTGGACGTGACGACATGAACGTAACAACGTGACTTCAAAAATTTAATTCATTTTCGTTCGTTCGTCGTTTTTCGTTCAGCGTGCATATTTTTATTTTTCAATTTTTTTCAATTTTCATTATTTCCGCCATTTTGCATTTCGTTTAGCGTCTGTGTTGTCGTTTGCGATGTCCTCTCGTGCAAGTTTTTAAAATAATTCGGGTTTATGATGAATTTTATAGAATTTTCTTTGGTAAGTAATTAATTATTCAATAATTTCGTATCTATCTTTAACTTTGGTCTTCGGTTGAAATTTAATTAATGTCGTATAAGTCGTATTATGTTCGTCCGAATTTCTGGACCTTGTGCGCTTTTGTAATTTATGAGTAAATAAAGCACGCCGTTGTTTTTTGTTATTGAAAATAATAGTTCGTTTTCTATTTCTATCAAACTCGTCGCGTCCGTCGTCTTAGACGCAGTTTCCTTAGGTACTTCATTAGATAGAGTTCCGCCAAAATATTTTTTGTTATGAATTAATTCTGTGTGCAATAACGATAATGACCATGACGTAAAGACGTAATTGCCGTGTAGGTAAATTAATTGTCAAAGTGAAATTTTTTTTACCTTTTTGTAATCTGAAGCTTGTTCTCGTGCAAATACTGTACCTCGTGATACATTGTAACGTGAACTTTTTCTCTAAATTAGTAAATTTCATCAATTAGATAATTTTTAATTTCGTTGAATTGAGAAATGACCGTTCAGTAAGTACGAAGTATATCTATGTATCTATCTATAGGTTTGTATTCACTTCACATTGCACATTCTAGGATCGAATTGTGAATCCGAATGAAATATTCATATTCTATTCATTACCTCTGACTCGTCACTTACGTAGAACAGTAGAAGGTAGAAGTACGCTAAATACGAGGAATATTTATACTGTATGTATATTCCTTGGTTAAATGTTGAAAAGGAAAAGAATAAGAATGAGTCAGAACTTTGTTTACTTGTGTTTCATTTTACGGGAAAGGACGGTGATTCTGTACAACATTTTTCACGTTTTTAATCCAGTTTTCAATTTTTATTAGTTTTATTTGTGTGATGTTTGCGTTTACTAGTTCGTGAGTTACTAAGCTTGTAAACGTAAAGGTACGTAATTGTATAGTTTGCTTGTTTTTGAGCGGATATTTGTTGTGTGATATAATTTCAAAATTTTTCACGATTCCTATTCTGAATTTGTGACTGTGACTAGCTGGATCGAAATCGAAAAGTGTTTTTTCAAAATTCAAATTACATCTATTGTTGGAGGCACATTTCATGCATAATAATATGTAGGTATGTACATTACATGTAGATGGTGTATTGTATTTGTGGTGGTGACTGGTGAGTTTATGATGAGCATGTTTCGGCCGTTGGAAACGAATTTTATTAATTATTTCTTTTGCGTGTGATTTTTACATTTTGATTTTTATTACTCATTTTCTCAATCCGTCTACGCGTTTTCACGTAATGCGGTTGAAATTTTCCTAATGTGGTGGTTGAGTGAATTTTAAAAAAAATATATTTATAAACTTTCATAGAAATTGTATGAATTTTTTTTATGTCTGTAGATAATTGAATCGTAGGTATATGTCTGGTCACAATTCAAATACCTACGTTTGTCAATATAGGTAGTCAATGTTGATAATGTATTGTTCGGTTTTATTACCTGCGGTGAATTTTTGTGATTCGATGGAGTAGTTAGTCCCTCTGTGCAAGATTTGATCGAGAAATTTCAAGTGGTATTGTGTAATGTTTTGTCAATTTCAGCGAAAGTCTTTAATAATATTTTGCGGCCATGGCCAATTGGCCATCTCCCGTGATTTTGTTTGTGTCTTTTTGAAATTTTTGGTTGATTCTTCATTGTAGCCTGATTCTGTGTTCGAATTTACGATTATTGTATTTTATTTACCATTGTAACAAACTCTCACGTTGATCTTTGAAAACTTGATAATTCTTTGTTCGTCTTTCCAGGACATTAACGATTTGCTGATCTGGCGTACCGTTTGTGAAAGTCCATTGCGGTGAATATTTGTAGAATTTACTGTCAAAGGTGAGAACTGATGCGTCATACTTTTTCGATGTTTTTTAGTATCGATTTACTTGAATAATTTTACGGTGAAATCTTTTATTTTTCGAATTTCAAGTGTAGTACTTGCGAAATGTGTAAGTTCATTGAATATTTTGGTGAGCTGATGCGTAGTTATGAAACAAATTAAATCCTCCTTCTAAATTATTTCAACGTTATAGTTAAATTTATCTTTGTTTATGTTGCTTCAATAGGAGAAAGGGGGAGATTTCGCTGAGGGGTTTTCAAATAAATTCCGAATTTCTTTTACTTCCGCGATTTCTTCTCCTTGTTCATCTTACATTTTATTATTATAAGTTTCTATTAATTTGTTGAAAAGAAATTAATTTTCGTATGATTGAAATGGTTTCAAAATTTTCAGATATCACGTTGCTGCGTATTCGATCGTGAAAGATGTTGAAGATGGATAGTAATAATATGATCGTCTGTAATGTAAACATCACAATCCGTGGGTATGTTTTCTCTGGAGCTAAAACAGTGGAATGTGAGTATCTACATCATTTTCTTTTGATATTTTTACCTAATGGATTTTTTGAAAATTTGTTGGTTGTGTCGACTGTATTGACCGATCGAGTGATTTAAATATTTCGAACGTAGGAACTACGAAACTCAAAATCCTTGAAAATTGTTTTCAGTATGCCTTCAGGTAGTTTTGTTGAGAATTTCAAGTACAAAGCGATGATTTTTGTTGTAAAAATTCATTGGGTAGTAGGATGTTCATTTTCTAGATGGTTGAAAAAAGTCAGAGAATTTCGTAAGTTTCATTTTGGTGAGAAATTATTTAAATTTGAAAGATTTCAGCTCAGAAATCTAAATATTTTTTAATCGGAAATAGGTACCTTATCCATTCCTGCCCCCCAGAAAAAACCTAATATTCCAAAAACTGGATTGGAAGGGTGAAATAGGTTGGTATTCAGATTTCAGAATGATGAGAAAATCGATGAAAAAATCATTCGTGTATTTTTTTTTAATGAAGAAGTGACGAGTATTTCTGTGTGAGTGTGTGAAATTTATTTTCCCAAAAAAATTTATAGCTCATTATTCCCCTCATTCGATGTATGGAAAATTTTTAAGAAAAATCTCAAGTCATTAACATCTCCAATTTTTACAAATGAAATCATTAAAAGTATTACCTAGGAACTTGAATTATGATAATAGAGACTAATAAGTTTTGTTCAATTTTCAGATTCCTCATCTTCTCTTATTCTAACCTTCAAGACTCGGAAGATAGTGGATGATTATACGATCGTCGGTAATTCAAACCTTTCGTGATATGATACGTGATATATGGGTATTTTTTAAACTGGAGCTGAAAAAGTCAAATGTGAGTGTATTGATGTATATAGTATCATTAGAAATGGGTAAGTGTAGCGAACTACACGAATGAATTCCGATGAAATGAAATACATACATAGAAAATGAAAGGGAGAATTGCCAATCGTATTTTGTAAGACTGTTGCGTATTTTTGGTTAGCTGAAATTTGGATTGTTTTGTTACGTTTTTACTGTAAGAAGAAAATTCTAAAATCTTACAAGTGCTCGTTTCTCGGAAAATTTTGGGTGAAATGCGATGATTTTTCGTGTTGAAATGGATTTTCCATGTTCATTTTTCGAAACTTATCAATTTACTTTAAAATGGGGTTTCTTAACGTGTTTTTTTTGTTTTTTGTTTTTTGTTTTTTTTTTGGTAATAAATTCACATTTTCGTGATTTCGTGATTTTGACCGAAGGAGGCGGGTGTTCAATGATTATCAGAATTAAATTTGAGACATTATTTTTGTGGTCAGAAAAATTTTTGTGAAAAGTAATGATTTTTGATTTTGAATAACAATCAGAATTATTCAAAACAACACGCATTTTAAAATCATTCTTCTGCTCTGTTTCGAGTTGTAAACTACCGAAAAAAAACTACTCTCTCCTCTATGCTTCGTACTAATATTATTCGTAAAAAATTCGAAAAATTGGTTGACGTAATCTACGTGAGCCTGTCTTACGGATTCGAAATGGTTGGTGAGCGATTTTTTTTTCAAGTCCACACGTTTTTCCTATTCCGACTTCTTTTCTGACATCAAAATTTTTTTTGACGAGGTCTAAATTTTTTCCAGTATTTTTTTTTCGACATAAATTTTTTTTGACGAGGTCTAAATTTTTTCTTGTATTTTTTAAGCCATGAAATTTTTTTTGACGCGGTCTAAATTTTTTCTTGTATTTTTTCCACCACCAAATTTTTTTTGACGAGGTATAAATTCTTTTCCAAACTTGAAATTTTTTGTCAAGGTTACAATTTTTCAACAAAATGTTTTCAACGTCACGGCAAATGTGTAAAACAAGCCCACGTCAATTCTTCAAGACAAAAATTTTTTCTCAATTTTTTTTCAAAATTTCAAATAATTTTAATGTTGTAAAAATTATTTGAAAATTAAAAAAAAAATAGAGAAAAAATGGCTGGGAAAAATTTTTGACTTGAAGAATTGACGTGGCTTGTTTTACAAATTTGCCGTGACGTTGAAAACCTGTTGTTAAAAATTGTTACCTTGACAAAAAATCTGAAGTTAGAAAAAAAGTCGGAATAGTAAAAACGTGTGGATTTGGGGGAAAAAAATCGCTCACCAACCACTTCGAATCCGTAAAACATGCTCACGTGAAAAAAGAAAAAACTTAAAATTAAAGAAATTCAACTTATTCCAGCTAAGCCAATTCACCGCTGAAAAATCTTCGAAAAAAATTTGCTTACTAAGTAAAATTGCAACGAATTTTGTTATTGTGTATGTTAATTTAATCGTACGTTGTAATTATTTTTATTCAAAAACGTTTGAAAATCACTGCTGAAGAGTAGGTACACGATCAAGAAATCGCATTACATACTTACTTCGAATTTAGTATTCATAGTTCCGTCGGAAAATGCCGATGCTATCATAATCACCTCAGATCAATCATGGGATTATACAAACAAAACTGCTTGCATGTTGATTTCATGTTTTTAAACTTAGTATCCAGCATGATGTTGAGCAAAACTTGGCCGTTTGCTCGTTATATTTAATTTTTTCGTCCTTAGACATTTACCTACCTATATTCAACATAATGTTAAATGTTGATCGAAAGTTAGCTTTTTTATTCAATTATTCTAAGGGGTTCAATTTCATGACATGAATTGTTGAATTTTATTACTGATTCTTTAATTTTTTTCTCCATTGGATAATTTATGTACTTACGCAATATTTCAGCGTTTTTGCTTAAATTTTTCAATTTGAGAACACTTTTAAAAGATTGGTAGGGAAGAATGGGAAACAACTGGGATGAAAATTCGTTGATTCTATTTTGCATCGTTAATAATGTTTCATATCTGACAATTGTTCACAACTTTGTTGGTTTTTTTTTTTTTTTGCAGTGGTGCAATTGGAAGAAATCGAATGCATTTTAACATGTTGCAATGTTGAGAAATCATCGCCGAAGCAGTAGACCAATTCACTGCGGAAAATTCGTTCCGAGATAAAATTACAACGGATCATATTTGGTTTGTTTGTTTGTATGTATTTTTTGTCGCGATGTTTTCATTTGAAAATTCTCGGAACTTCGTGTTCGTATGAGATGTGTTAGTTTTAATGTGCGAAAGGAAACTTTGAAATAGTTTTTCTTGATTTATTTTGAGCGATTATTGTTGCTAATTTTCTTAGTTCGTCGTCACCAAGCTTGTGGCAAATCTGGCAATTTCGTACGAATTTGCAATTTTGTGGCAATTGTTAAACGTATAATTATGTATGGTACTGTTCGTAACATCGTAACTATTGTCTACCATTATTTGTGAATTATGATTCAGTTTTTTCTTCATCGCGATTTCAATGTTCGTGGTGTATAAATTGAAAAAAACTCATGTTGGATAAATGTTTGAAAAATTTGGATTTGAAAAATTTTGAGGTCGTTGAAAATTTTTTAATTGAAAAAATTCTAGGATCGCAGGGTGTCTACTGCTCGCGAAATTGAGACTTGATAGCAATCGCGATTGAAATTTGAAAAGAATTTTTTTTTAAAAAATTGATGTTTGGAAAAATCGTAGAATTTTTTTTGTGATTTCTTTAGGATTTTTTGAAAATTTAAAAGAAGAAATCATTTTTGAATGCGTTTCACTTTCTTTTTTGTTGTTTTTATAATAAATTCTCAAAAAAAATTCTCCCTCGCTTCGCTCGGCTGAGATAATCACATCATTATACCTATATTCAGGGGCGGTGCGATGGGGAAATGGGGGAAGTTATCCTTCAGCCAATTTCCAATCGGAAATTCCAGCAAAATTTCGGAAATTCGGCGAAATCTTGGAAATTTTATCAAATTAGTTCTTATGATAATTTGTAATGGGTTTACTTAATCTCAAAATCAGAATTTTCAAAAACTTCGGCCTCACTACGTTCGGCCTTATTAAAATTTTCCTTTTATTATTTTAAAATGAGCCAAATTCTACAAAAATAATTTATTTCATATTTTTCCTCAAAATTATTTAGTCAATTTTATTAAGTTTCAAAATCAAATTTTTTAAACGCTTTGGCCTCGCTGCGCTCGGCCTAATCGTATTTTTCCTTCGCTTATTTTAAAAAGTAATAGTGACCAAATTTTAAAGAAATTTAATAATTTAAAACATTGCTTTATTGCACTTTGAATGTCTTCTAAAATTTTCTTTTTTTACTTCGCTACTTCGCTCGGAGCTGGAACTATGCTTAGTCAGTTTAAGCATAATATTACTTTTCAAGTTCCCTTTAAAACGAGTATACGCGGGGGGGGGGGGGGGGTCGTTCGGGCAAATTTGGATCACAGTGTGAAAAGTCTGGAAAAAGTCGAGAATTTTGATTTTTCAAAATTGGTAGACACCCTGGATCAAAAATTTTCTCAACTTCGATTTCTTTTATTTTTCTCAATTAATTTTAACATTTTTCAATACTTGTCATATGTGCCCAAATCTGTTGCATTTTGAATCTGAATCAGTACTGTGATGTGATGACAAAATTGATTCATTTTGATAATTTACGTTTTTAATTTTCGTGATATTTATTTTTAATTACAATTTTGGAAAAACCGATTAGTAACTGTGATCTTCTAATTTGTTATCAGATGTCTCCTGATCTGGTTGCCAATGAGATTCTGGAATTTGATAGTCGGACTGCTGGCAGTGTACATTGTATTGTTCGAGTCGTCGTATTTGCTGAAATGGTATTGCTTTCATTCGTGATGTCGTTTTTATCATGATTTTATGGATCAGCGACTTCCTTGATTTCCCGTCTCAGGAGGAAGAAACATCGAATTAATGTGGGCGACTGGTACGTACCTGTATTATTTATTTTCGCGGTCAATTTTCCACGGTAAGGTATTCGAAATAGATGCCGTTCAAGTATTGAAAATGTTTTTAAATACCTGTTGCATTTTCGTTTTCGGTCAAATTTATTTACTACAGAATAAATTCACCCAGAAATTTGTTTCAAATTGGAAAATTTTACCCGAAAAAATCGAAATATTTTTCGATCTACTATTTTACTGTTGAAAATCCAATTTTCATTTAACAATGTCAAATTCTGTCTTCTTTCGATTTTTAATTTTATTTTTAATAAATCACGATGGATTGGTTTTGGTATAGATAATGTCCCAGTTTCATTCTCGCTTTCGCTTGGATTTCGTTGATTTTTTCCCCGATTTCACCCACAGCGATAGAATGTAAAAACTTTAAAAGAACGAAAATCTGTATTTTTAAAAAATCATTCATTTGTGTGACAATGAACGTCAGAATGCTGAATTGTGTAAAAGTTAAGTACGGCTATAGACTTATCAATCGTGGTATTATTTTGCTTGAAAAATTCAAATCTTAACCCTAAATACGATCTAATAAAAACGCATACACATAGGTAATTATTTATTTTTTTATTTTCCAATAGTCCAATACATCTCAATTTGTTGACTTTTTGATAAGTATACGCAAGTTGAGTATTTCCGATTAGATTGTACAAATGCTGATAAACGTGTAGGTATGTAAAAAATGAAAAAATCGCACGAAATGGAAATATTATTTTTCTATTTTCTATTTGTACGTGCTAAAATTCTGAATTCGGGCGATTCGGTAGATCGTATTTTCGTAAATCGCTACACGGTAACATTCCACAAAAGCATTGTGAAGCAATGCGCGCATGCGCAAATGTACGTTGGCGAGTGACTAGCATAACGAAAAGGTGATTGAGAGGGGTGGCATCATTCGTGGACTCGTCCGGGTTCGTCATTCGCTGAGTGATGTTGATGTGTCAGTGCGGTCGGTGTCCTATAACCCTTGACTCTTTGTCCTTGAAGTCTTGAACGTTGAACAAAAGCGCGTTGGACTTTGATTGCATGTTCAGATTTTTTTCCTTTCTTACGTAGTCATGTTTCTTTGTGTAACGTGCAATGATGTTCGAATGATGAAGGTGAGTCAATGCGACGCCATTTTTTAATTTCTTGAATTACTCGTTCGCGTTATTTCGTGCGGAATAGTTTTCGAATGATGAAAGTTTAGTAGTGTAGATATGTAGTCTTCTCGCCTTGGTTCAAATTCAATTTTAAATTTTTCAATTCGCCATTATTATGATTAGTTTTTCTTTGTTTCTCGTAATAGTTACCAGCAACAGCAAAGGTAGTGTATTATTTTGTGTCATAATTTCGCAAGTTTGATCGAAATACTGTAGTTTTATAATTCGTTTTTTGTCCGCGGTTCAGTGTTATTCTTATTTTATTAGAAAATTCACTCGATTAGTCGTTAGATTTCGACAATTTTTAGTTCAACATTTTAAATTTTAAATTTCATATTTTTTGTGTCGTGTTAAATGCATGGTTTTCTAGTGGCGTTAGCGTTAGGTGAATGGGGTAAGTTTGAGTTTTCTTTTTCGTGCGATTTTTTTCGGAAGCTCGACTTATTGGTTCTCAATTCGTCAATCGTCATTATCTTTGGTATTGGGTTTTGATTGTGAAATACGACTTATTATTTGGCGCCATTTTCTGCATCGATTATCATTATCATGTTTAGTAGTTCGGTTGTTTTGTATGCATTTTTTTTGAAACAGTTGTAATTTTGAGATGTGATGGCATTTTGTTAGTTGAACAGTGTTGAGAAATCGCAACCGTGTGAAATTTTCCGATTAATCGACTATCGTGACAACAGCCTCTGAAATGTTCGTTTTGGTAATTTTTATAATCGCTTTTTCGTTCGTTAATTCGAGCTTTTTTCTTTCGGTGGGTTTTCTTTGTACTTTGGTTCAGTTTCAATTTCGTGATTCCATTTTACTATCTCAGTCTGTCGTATTCGCCGCTTTTGATGTATCATTGTATCGTATCTTGGTACCTAGTCCGTAGGAAATAGGAATATTGTTTTCATCCGCTTCGGCCACAGCAGTGATATTTTTATTTATTATGGATATTGCTTTTGACAAAATTTATCAATCTTGTAGAATTTTTTCCCCATAATTACTTCTGTGATTAACATAACGCGTGTTTAATTAACTATCGATGAACTTGTGTGTGATGATAATGTGAATTGTGTATGTATTATGTTTTCAGTGAAGTGTAACCGTACCATCCGTGCTATCGTAAAAAGCTTTCAAATTCAACTGTAACAATCATGGCGCTCGACATCTCTAAATATATCTGTGTTCTGCTCAAGGTAAGAATTCGTACCTGTGTTTTGAATATTTTTAAATTGATTTTTCAATTCATGTTGATTGTTGAATCATTGGCGAGGAGGATGAAGGGAATGATATTTTTTACCTATCACGAATTTACTCGATGTTTGCAACCCCTTGTTTTGCAATTTTAGTATCTTGAATAGCTGTAGGTATGTTAAATTTAAAGTATTTTTCATCGATGTTTCGCGAGTTTCCGATTTTAATGTCTGTGTCTGAAATACTTATCCGTGTTTTTTTTTTTTTGGAGATGAAGCTGAAGCTAGATTATTGATTTCGTTGATTTGATTTTTTAAAATTTTTATAGGAGTGTATTCTGTCCCACCCTGATCTGTACTGTGAAATTTTTAAGAAATTATCACAGATGAAAATTTCCTTTTTCCAAAACAAGAGTTGACTAATTTAATAAAATTTATTAAAAAGAGATTATGTATTTTTACGTCTTATTATTTTCTCAATACTTTATGCTGACTCACAATGTATTGCTTTGTTTTCAGATTTCTCGTTGTTCTTTTATTTACGCCTCGAAGTTTGCAGTCAATCGTTAACCAGTTTCATGATATAACTCGTACTGTTGGA
Source organism: Pseudococcus jackbeardsleyi (assembly GCA_038380155.1). NCBI lineage: Eukaryota > Metazoa > Arthropoda > Insecta > Hemiptera > Pseudococcidae > Pseudococcus > Pseudococcus jackbeardsleyi. The sequence goes on from CM076242.1 coordinate 9,556,470, forward strand.
TATTTTTTCTTCGGACTCGATATCGTCAAAAGTGAGTAAATGAATATTTACCTGATATGATTTAAAATGTAAGAGCGTAGATCCGAAGAAATTGAATTAAATGAGACAAAGTGGTCGCTTATTTCGAATTTTTGTGATTTAGACTGGCGACTGATAAGCTGAAAAATACGTAGGTGAAAAAGTTCGAATTTTTTACTAATTGCTTGCTTTTCTGTATGCTGAAATTTTGAATTTCTTGATTTTTTATTCATTGTAAAAAGCCAAGTATAAGAATAATAGGACGGATATTTTGTTTTTCATTTCAAGTGCAATGTTGGTTCATTGTGGAAATTCCTTTATAATTATGAAATTATACCAGAATAAGTAATTTGTTGTCTGTCTTATTTTCTAAGAAAAAAATTGTGTTTTAGTTACGACGCGACGTATTGTTCATTTTTTTAGATTTTTCGTTACTATCTCGTCTATGCCTTTTGAAGTATACATCTGGTTGTTAATTAGTTTTAATTCGTATCATTGGATATTTTTTTTATCTATAGCTGAAATACATAGCAAAAAGTGATAATACCTGATGTAATAGATTTGAAGAAATAGAAAAGAAGGTTAAGCAGAGGCGATCGTCTATTTCAAACTGATAACCAGCTAAAAAAATATCCAAGTGTACTAAAAATCTCCAAAGTTTTTTAAAGAAGAAATTTTTTGTCTTTCTATAATTTGAAATTTCCAATTATTTGATTTTTTTCGTAGAAATTATAGGTAGGTCTCACTCTGGATAGATAGATAGATAGATAGATAGATAGATAGATAGATAGGTATGCTCTGAAAGTGTTTTCTTGTCCATGGTCTGGATTCGTAGGAATTAGATGGTTTTCTGAGTGAAGGCAGAAAGCATCGTGTAACTTGAGATCATTGACATTGTCGTTATTATCGTTTATTTTCATGTCCATCGTTGAAAGTATATTCTCATTTTGATGGTCAGGATCGATCCTGAAATATTTTTGATAATAATGTTGATCGAAAAGTTCGATTTGGTAATTGATACATAATTTTGAAAAATAATTACTAACTGTGATATAATTTGTTATCAGATTTTTCCCGAACCGGTTGCCAGTGGGATGCTGGATCTTGATGGTCTGAGTGCCGGCGCTGCACATCGTATTGTTCATTTCGAATCGTTGAGGTTGCTGACACGATATTGTTTTCATTTGTGATGGCGTTTTTATCAAGATTTTATGGATCAGCGACTTCAATTGATTTCCCACCTGAGGAGGAAGAAACACCAAGCTCATGTTGACAACCGGTGGGTATCTATATTTATTTCCGCGGGTATTTCTCGTTGTACATATTCGAAATGGATGGCATTATAGTATTATTGAAGAATGTTCTTGAATATGTATTTGTTGCTTCTTCGTTATCGGTCAAATTTGTGTGTGCAACAGAATATCTTCATTGGGGATTTTTTTCAGTATGGAAAATTTTACCTGAAAATCAAAGTATTTCTCAATCTGTAGTGCTGTTTTACTTTTGGAAATCCAATTTTCATAACCTACGGTGTTGTCAAATCCTGCTTTATGATTTTTAATTGTATTTTTAGAAAAATACTGATGAATTTGTTTTGATATACCTAGACGATGTCTCTGTTTCATTTTCGCTTCGTTCAAGTTTCGTTGATTTTTTTCCCGGTTTCACGACAACGATCAAATTTAAGAATTTTTGGGAACGAAAATCGTATTTGTGAAAAAGAATTAATTCATGTGACAATATTTCGGCTGTCCTACTTATTTTCTCTGTATAAAATGAATTTAGGACAGTAAAAAATTTCGTATAGAAGAGAAAGAGGGTCAATATTTTAATTTATTCTTAGAAGAATGATTATTCAGTATTTTTTATCTGCATGTATAAAGTTGATAATTTTTCCTCTGTAAGACGTGATTACCAAAATTTGATATTTTTTTTTTGTAATTTTTGAGTTCGATGCTGTATGTTTTGAACGTACCTAATATCAATAAACTAGAAATTATTTTTCTGTAGTACCCAGACGAGGTCGAGAAATTTTGAAATTTTCCCCAGTTGATGAAATTTTTTACTCGAAATATCGAAATAATTTTGATTCATGGGTTAGCAGTCCTTTTCGTATAAAACTTGGAAATATTTTGTTGAAGAAATTGTTGAGATTCTTCCCCAAAAAATTGAGAAAAATATTCTTCTTTAAACAAGTCAATTCTAGTTGATTTTTTCGCAATTTTTTTGTGAAATTGTCTGTGTTTAATATTTGCGTATGTACCTACTATCTAATTAGTTGTAATTATAAAAGTATCTTATTTGTCTTTAATTTGGTATTGTTTTTCTTTTTACAGTGAAATATGGAGATGAATAAAGCAGAAATTATCACAATAAAGTATTCGGAAATGAACACCGTGGTGAGTGTCCAGAATATTCATTTTTGGCGTCATTTTTCATTGGATTTTACGAAATGAATTTTGCTACCCTAATTTCGTCGTGTGAAAATTACTTACTGTGATGGAAAGATCAAAGAACCCATTTTATTTTGTTGAAAAATACGTACCGGAGCGAAGTACGTGTTTCCGAGTATAAAAATCTGCGGCAGAAAAATATTCTCAGATTTAACACGTTCGCTGCCGCACGAGTATACTCGTACTTGATTTTTCCAAGTTCACTGTGCCAACTACGAATATATTCGTAGTTGAAGGAGGTTTGATTTTTGCCATCTACAAGTTAACTCGTAGTACCTAGCACATTTTTAATAGTCCCACTGTATTCTCTGGAAAATTTGCTATCGAACTGTGGAAACCGTATGGCGCTACGTTCAATAGAACTCGAGTTATTTACGTTTAAAAAATCAGTTTTTTTCAATACATCACACATCAAAAAATCATGGTTTTTTTTATCAATCATCAACTGATAATCACCTGAGAATGCTAAAATTAAATCTTATAAATACCTACTATCTCTACCTCTCTAGATGATGTCAAATTATTTTACTACTAAGAAAAATTGGTACGAATATATTCGTACTTGGCAAATAGATGCAAAGATAGCATCCTATTTGCCAAATACGAATATATTCGTATACGAGATATCTCGTAGCTGGCAATAAGATACAGTGATTTTTTTCTCCAGGCCAAATACGAGATAATTCGTGGGCTATTTTATCAACGGAAATGCTTTCCTTATCGCTTCACGAGTTGATTGATACCAAACAAAGTATAATCGGTCAATCAGATTCTGAGAAATTGCTTTGGCACAGCGCTGGAATTTGCTGACTACGAGATATCTCGTAGTCGGCAGCGAACGTGTTAATTGCAACCATTGAAAACATTCTCGACTTCATGTACGCTGAAAAAAGCTCATTACTAAGCGAAATTATTTGAAATTTTCCAAATTATTCGAATTTATTTTACCAAGAAAGAAATTTCGATTATTTTACCTACCTAAACTTTTAGGATGTTGAAATTTGAAAATTTCTGCCTATTTTCGTAGATTTTTGTCGATTTGTTATTTTTTTTGTTATCCAATGTTGAGCTCAACTGGGTATTGAATTTTTTCTCATTGTATTTAACGAATTGGAGCGACTTTAGGCTGCATGACTTGTTTTTTTTTTCGTGATAAAAATTGTGCCTTGATTTTTGTGTCCGAAAATTGCATTCAATATTGTATAATACTTTGTGTTAACCTATAAAACACCTTCAACTGGCGTTTTTGGAAAATCAAGGAGAAAAAAAATGCTTGAATATGAAATAATTTTTTTTTATAAATTTACTCTAGGTAATTTCCTTCCTCCTGTATCCTCTTTTCTGATATTTGATATTACGAATTCGAATGAATTTGACATATTAGCATATCGTGAAAATAGTGCGGACTCAGAAAATTATGTACTTGTGTGGTAGGATTCGACAGTTTGAAGCACAATTGAAATTTTCTATCAATCTTTGCCTCCTTTGATAGTTTTTTATGAGTTTTTTTGAAATGCGAATGCATAATGGAATAAACAAAGATATTCGAAATGAAAAAAAAATAGTAAACTTGGAAATCGTCGATTTTTTGAACGCTAGTCATTGAATGGAATCGAATTTTAAATTTTCCAATTGAATGGATGAAAATCAATCGGATACGAAATGAGTAGGTACAATTTGAACTCCTGGCTTTTCGTTGCTATGAGTTTTTTTCCCCTGCAAAATGCCTTCCATAAACTTGACTTAATCTGTGTATTTTCCCCACTTCGACTTCAAAAAATTTATGAACTTGCGTTTTCTTTTCGTTGATAATTGTACTACTACTCCTCCATGATTCTAAATATCATACGTAAAATGTCTGAAAATTTCGAAAAATTGATTTGGGAAAGTTGGAAAAGTCGGAGCATATAAATTCTAAAAAAAACTGATATGTCAGTTGAAATTTTTTACATTTTTCTTCTGAAGTAGTAATAATTGAATATTTCTTTTTCATATGGCCAGAGAAGAATGAAATTGTGATAAAAAATTTGAAAAATGTTTTCAGCATTTTATACGTTTTTTTTTTTTCTAATCTTTCAATATAATTTTTATTTGCCTAAATAAAATGGATTCTTCAACTTCAACTAAATGTGTAGATTTTTATTTGACTCTTGACTCTTATTATAAAATTCTTTTTCTAATTGTACGTTGGTATTTTTTCTGTTAACAGATTCGAGATGACCTCTGATGAAAAATGCTACCTCGTCGAGATACCAGCGATCATAATTTTTTTTCAGTATCCAAATGGAGCGCAGTGGAACTCGATCAGTCGTTAGAACACCTCAGATGCTCCCTTCCGGTCTTCAGTCTTTTGGTTGATTTGTATTTGCTACCCATCGAGTAAATGGTAAGTGTATTAATATTTCACTTCCTCTCCTCGTTTGACCTATATTTCATTTTTACTTCATGAATGTCAATTCTCGGTAATTGCTTATCAATGGCTAAGAATTATCTGCTCTTTAACGATCATCCGACTGCTTTCTACACAATTTTGGCCACCTTTATTGCCTTTTCGAGCCAAAAACTTCATAAATCGTATTGTGTGGCGCAATAAGGGAAACAGCGAGTAATACATATATACAGAAAAATAAGACTATAGCAAAATTTATTCATAGGTACAAAATTATGCATAAATGAAATATGAAAAAATGAAAAAATATATCAATAAAAATGTACCAAGTTACCGCAGATATGGAAAACACGTCATTAATTTAATGAAAAGTGAAAAATTGAATCATTTCTATTCTAAATTGGTATTTTTTTTGTGAAAAATTGTTCTGTAAGGATTGGTATTATTGATGCACGTTTATTTTCATTTACATGAATAGTAAAACGTTTTTAAAATATAATTTTATTTTATTATTACATCTAACACTTACACCTAGAGATGAATAAATTCATCAAACAGCCGGATCTAAAATTCAGTTTTGAGTCCAGCATTATCGAACCTACCCGCTCGGAATCCAAGAGTGATCGGAAATAAAATTTTTCGTTGACTCGATTTCTGGACAAAAAGATTTCTATTGTTGATAAGCGCTCGGATTCCGTCTAGAGATGGATTTTTGGTCACTGAACGCAAAACCGGCGTCGGATTTTAGCCCGGAAGCACCGTGTTCAGGTTATTCGCCTGAAAAAATTTAAGATATTTTGAAGAAAATATTTTAAAAATGCAAAAGGAAATTGCGAATTGCAGCGAAAGGACTGTTCGAATCGAAAATCCAACGCCGGATTCGTGTTCAGCGACCAAAAATCTACCTATGTTCCAAATCCAAGCGTATTTGGTAAATAAAAATTTTCCGTATCACTGGGTCATGAAAATTTTCCAATTTTTTCGAGTGAATATCTCGAGAACGACACTTCGTAATCAAAAACATACGCCGGATTCATGTTTTGCGAATGAAAATCTATCAATGAACGAAATTTAAGCTCATTTGATGAATAAAAATTTTCAAGGTCGAGTTTTCGAGATATTCGCTCGGAAAATACGGAAAATTTTCAAGAGACAATGAATGACGCGGAAAATTAATATTTACCGAATGCGCCTATATTTTTTCAATTGGTAGATTTTGGGTCGCTGATTACGGATCTAGTATCGGATTTTCAATTCGGCCACTCATATGACAAAAAATCGCAATTTTCCGAAAAAATCCGACGCCGGATTCGTGTTCAGCGACCAAAAATCTTCCTGTAAACTAAATCCAAGCGTATTTGGTGATTGAAAAATTTTCCATGTCACTGGGTTGTAAAAATTTTCCGACTTTTCCCAGCGAATATCGGAAAAACGCAGCTCTTGATCAAAAATCCGACACCGGATTCGTATTCAGCGACCAAAAATCTACCTATAATCTGAATCCAATCGCATTTGGTAAATGGAAAATTTTCCATGTCACTGGGTTATAAAAATTTTCCGACTTTTCCGAGCGAGTATCGGAAAAACGCGGCTTTTGATCAAAAATCCGACACCGGATTCGTGTTCAGCGACCAAAAATCTACCTATGAAGTAAATCCAAGAGCATTTGGTGAAAAAAGTTTCCATATTTCGAGAAATTCGCCCGGAAAAGTCGGAATGCGCTTGGATTTGTCTTACAATTAGATTTTGGGTCGCTGAACACGAATCCGGCGTCGGATTTCGGTTTAGAAGTCGTGTTTTCGACATATTCACCCGGAAAATTCGAAATTAAATTGCAAAAAACGGTCGAACGAATAGTCGAATTATAAATCCGACGTCGGATTGTGTTCAGCGATCCAAAATCTACCTTTAAACTCAATCCAAGTGTGTTTGGTGAATGAAAATTTTCCGGACCCAAAAAATCAACTCATTTTTTTTCCAAAAAAGACTGGAAAATTTTTATTAGTTATACGCGCTTGGATTGGGTTTATATAGGTAGATTTTGGGTCGCTGACTGCGAATCCAGGTATTTAACCGAGAACGTTGGAATAATTCAAAAGATAATTGAAAAAATAATGTAAAAGAAAATTGCGAATTCTAGCGAAAGGATTTATTCGAGAAATGTTTCTGACATTGACTATACTTGCATAATACAATTTCACATGTTATTGTTGCCATCTGCGTTATTTTTTCAATTGAGGGAAATGTAAAAAAAAAATTTCAGTCGATTTTAGCAATACAGCGAATGTACAATGATTGCATAAATTCTGCACGAGTTCAGATCTGAGAAAAGTAACAAAAATAATTTGTTTGGGGATGTCAGTATTCGAATTGTTTCTGATTAGCTGGACAATTTAGTGTTTTAAGAAGTACTTGAAAATTAGAACTGGATTTGTGAATTTGTGTCGAGTATATGCCTTTCTATTCAGTTTGGTGTAATGTTTGAAAAAGTTTGAAAAACTTGATAAAAAAATATCGTTAAATTTTCGTTTGACCTTGAAATTTTGGTAAACACGGTAGTATGAATTCTGACGAACATGATGAAAATGAGTCTGACGAAATACCTACTTTTTTTAAATCTGGGAGTGACAGGAATTTTGGAATCGTTTAAAACTCTAACATAGAGATACTCATTTAATTATCAATTTTCCGAAAAATTTCGTCCTTGCTCCACTCGGAGAAATTGTTGCTTTTCTGACTAATTTGTTATCATTTTTTTTAGTTGATTGAAACGCCCAAAAAAATTGATATTTTAATGAATTATCGTCTTTGTCCATTGAGTTATGAATTTTTCAAATATATCTCACTGCGCTCCAAAAATCCATTTAAATCTTTATTTTCTACGTCAAATTTTTGCTTCGATAATTATTTTGATTTATAGGTAATGGATCCGCAATTTCCTGATAAAAGAGTTGGTTTTCTAATAATAATTCTAGATCGTTGATTCCGATTACGAGGTTGAAAAAAGTTTTGAAATTATAAAGAAATTCGCGACCCATGGAAAAATTATTTTTGGAGAAATTCCGATTACGTATATTTCAATCGAATGATTAACTAAAACAAATTGATTATCTACCGCCTTCAGAAAAAAATGATCACTCGATAATATTTCATGAAAATGACTGTTATTCAGTTTTTTTTACTTAGGTTTTGAATTGATTGAAATTTATATGTAAATATTATTTTCAAATATGAATTTTCAACGTTCATTTTTTAAAAAATTTCATCATTATCTTTAAAACTGGATTTCCTGAAGTTTTTCCGTAATCAATTCAAATCCTCGTAGTTTTGTGTAAGGGAGAAGGATGTCTAAAAATTTCAGAATTGAATTCGATTCCATTCCATTTGTGATCTTTAAACTAAGATCAAAATTCTTCAAAACGACATGCAGTTGAAAATCATTCCTCTGCACCGGATTCGAGTTCAGCGACCTCGAATCTGCCCATAGACCTTTTCCAAGAGAATTTGGGCGGTAAAATTTTCCGATGACTTTTCCCCACAAAAACAGCCGTTTTTCCTTGAAAAAAGTCACCAGGAAATTTTACCGCCCAAATGCTCTTGCACTTCGTCCATAAGTAGATTCGAGGTCGCTGAACTCGAATCCGGTGTCGGATTTTTGATTCGACCATTTGTTGCAATTTTATTGGCATTTTTCTTTCGAGTTTTTCCGATTTTCATTCGCGAATATCTACGAATCAAAACCTCTAAATGAAAATCCGACACCGGATTCGAGTTCAGCGACCTCGAATCTGCCTATAGACCTTTTCCAAGTGAATTTGGGCGGTAATATTTTCCGATGACTTTTTTCCACAAAAACAGCCGTTTTTCCTTGAAAAAAGTCACCAGGAAATTTTACCGCCCAAATGCTCTTGAACTTCGTCCATAAGTAGATTCGAGGTCGCTGAACTCGTATCCGGTGTCGGATTTTTGATTCGACCATTTGTTGCAATTTTATTGGCATTTTTCTTTCGAGTTTTTCCGATTTTCATTCGCGAATATCTACGAATCTAAACCTCTAAATGAAAATCCGACACCGGAGTCGAGTTGAGCGACCTCGAATCTGCCTATAGACCTTTTCCAAGAGAATTTGGGCGGTAAAATTTTCCGATGACTTTTTCCCACAAAAACAGCCGTTTTTCCTTGAAAAAAGTCACCAGGAAATTTTACCGCCCAAATTCTCTTGGACTTCGTCCATAAGTAGATTCGATGTCGCTGAACTCGAATCCGGTGTCGGATTTTTGATTCGACCATTTGTTGCAATTTTATTGGCATTTTTCAGGCATCTGACAAGGTCACTATTTTCAAGCAAAGTCACTATTGGTCACTATTTGTGCTCAAAAGTCACTTTTGGTCACTATTCTCTCAAAAAAGTCACTATTTTTTTAAAAATTTCACCAAAAAATCAATTTTTTGTAGTTTTTCTGTTTTTGGGTTTAAAAAAAAAAAAAAAAGTTGAAGAAAATCTCGTATATCAGTTTGAGATATTTTATTATCTTTTCTTAGTATTCGTTATTAATCTTTGTTTTGAGATATTATCTTAGAATTCATTATTAATCATATTCATATCTACATATCTACACAAATATAATTTTTTTTTGAATTTTTTTATATTTTCTGGGCTAAATAATGAATTGAAATTAAAAAAAAAGGTCACTATTTTGAACTTTTTTGGTCACTATTTCGACTATCAGAAGTCACTAAAGTCACTATTTTTTTTCAAATTTTCTGTCAGATGCCTGCATTTTTCTTTCGAGTTTTTCCGATTTTCATTCGCGAATATCTACGAATCTAAACCTCTAAATGAAAATCCGACACCGGATTCGAGTTCAGCGACCTCGAATCTGCCTATAGACCTTTTCCAAGATCATTTGGGCGGTAAAATTTTCCGATGACTTTTTTCATAGAAAAACGGCTGATTTTGGGGGGAAAAGTCATCGGAAAAATTTACCGCCCAAATGTTCTTGGATTTCGTCCATAAGTAGATTCGACGTCGCTGAACCCGAATCTGGCGTCGGATTTTTGATTCGACCATTTGTTGCAATTTTAAATTTTCAAGGTCGCGTTTGCAAGATATTCGCTCCGAAAATTCGGAAAATTTTCAAGAGGCAATGACGCGGAAAATTCTTATTCTCCGAATGCGCCTGGATGTGGTCAATTGGTAGATTTTGGGTCGCTGAACACGAATCCGGCGTCGAATTTCGGTTTGGAAGCCATGTTTTTGAGATATTCACTCGAAAAAATCGGAAAATTTTTAGGGGCCAGTGACACGAAAAATTTTTTATACATGAAATGCGCTTGGATTTGGTCTACGGCTAGATTTTGGTCGCTGAACACGAATCCGTCGTCAGTTTTCGGTTTAGAAGTCGTATTTTCGAATATTCACCCGGAAAAGTCCGGAAAATTCGAAATTAAATTGCAAAAAACGGTCGAACGAATAGTCGAATTGAAAATCCGACGCCGGATTGTGTTCAGCGACCCAAAATCTACTTTTAAACTCAATCCAAGCATGTTTGGTAAATAAAAATTTTCCGGCCCCAAAAATCAACTCATTTTCTTCCAAAAAGGTTGGAATATTTTTATCAATTTATACGTTCGCGTTCTTGGATTGGGTTTATAAGTAGATTTTGGGTCGCTGACTACGAATTCGGGTATTTGATTGAGAACGTTGAAAAAATTCAAAAGATGATTGAAAAAATGTAAAAAAAAAATTGCGAATTCTAGCAAAAGGATTTATTCGAGAAACGTTTCTGACACTGACTGTACTTGCATAAATACAATTTCACATGATATTGTTGCCATCTGCGTTATTTTTTTTCATTGGGGGAATTGTAAAAATTTTGGCAGTGACGAAGGAAGAAGAAATTTTTTAATTCTAAGAAAATTACAAAACAAGTGTGAAAATTTTGACGTGGAGAAAAATATAAGTGGCCATTTCGAAAGTGAAACTTTGAGAATCATCACAAAAAATTATTTGATTCAGTGGCGTGTTTCGATTTATCGTAATTTTTTCCATCTGTTTATTTTTCATGACTTTAAAAAAAAATTAATTAATAATATTAATATCTTTTTCTAAAATTGAAATACCTAAATTAATTACTAATGTTGAAATTTATTTTGAAAAAATTAAATGAAAAAAATAATTAGGTAATGAAAATAGGCAACAGAAAAGCTAAACAACCAATCAGGTGAAAAGAACCTCGTGACCTGTTGACCTGAAATTCACTTTTTCAGTCTAACTCGATGAATTCGCAGTTAATGAATGTATTATCTAGGTAGATAAGTGTTCGGTTGTGTTATTTTTCAAAATTTCTAACGTCATATTTTAAAGACAAAAATGAGCTATTTTATGAAATTGAATTGCTAAGCGTTGAATTTTCTCCATCGTATGTAGCCTGACTGCGAGAGATTTTTTGGGCGTTCTGCTGGTTAAAATTCGACCATATACGGTATCAAAAACTTGATTGATTTGATTGAAAATGAAATGTGAGAAAATTTATAGTACTTTATTTTCTTGGAAATTGGCAGGAGAATATTTCGAAGGCAGAGATGTAGACATTTCAAGTTCCTTCCAGCGACTCGGCAGGAAAAATTGTTGAAATTTTAAATTTTAGTGATTTGATTTAAAATTTTTGTCCAAAATTCTCATTGGTGATAGAGAAAACACAATTTAAATTGATTGATGAAATTACAAAAAAAGATGATTTTTGTTATTTTTAGATTCCAGTAGTTAGATAACCTGGTCGTTATTTTATGTATTTTATCATTTATGTAATGCATTTTATAATTACAATTTTCTACTGAACTTTTATAGATGATTCCGGTGTTTGAAGATAAGAATGACTTCCGATAAATTTGACTTGTAGAATCGTAAATATGGCGGAGAACGTGTGGAAAAGCCTGCGTAACCCTTGGCGCTGGACTTTCATATTTTTCATTCGTGCTGTGTAAGTAGGTTCTGTTTTGCTTTTCAACAATTTTGAAATTGATTACCAATTGGATGTGTTTTTTCAGTCGATTTTAGTTCGTACGTGTTGATTTTTGAATAAAATGTTAGATTTTAACGTGAAAATGTGTTTTGATTTGCAGATGCTTTGACTGGAACCAGAAATACTTATCTCCAGGATACGCCACCGAGTATGCTATTTTCGAGCTGCCTCGCGAGTTTCAACCCATTCCAGACAATGACTTGAGGATACTTCGATCGGAACCAGCAATGTTTCAACGATGTACCGATTATGCAGTTTTCAAGCTATCTCCCAGAATTCAACGTATTCTAGAATAATTCTAAGTATTAAGTAGCGTTTAAGTTTCGGTTTTTTAATTTGTGTTACGTGTTATCTTGTTCGCCTGTAGGGAAGATTAGGTTCGGATTTAGGAATTTGTTTGATTCGTTTAAGGGGTTACTTTTTGATAGAGTTTAGAGGGCTGTTTTATGACCGGAAATATTACTCGGTATGTTTTTTTTTTTCAAAATTTTATCACTCATCTGGTGCATAATCAATCGTATTCATTAATTAAAATCCGCGATTTTTTTCTTTTTGCGAGTTTTGAGCATAGAGTAGGAAACAATTTTGGCAAACATGGGGTTAAAGTAGATAGAGAATATCGATGTCGAATGGCATCGGTGAAACCCTCAGGTTCTGATGGAGTTGCCAGTCAGCTCCAAACACGAATCGGGGGTGGCTGCGGTCTCTTGATCTCCGGGCACCAGCCGGCCCGGTTGATCGCAAAAGAGACCTCAGATATTCTTCCACGGCAGGCTTGGTGCTGCGGAAAGAAGAGTCTGCTGTTGAAATTTCGTCGCGCCGATGTCGGTATCTGTGTGAACCTGGAAACCTCACGACATCGGAAGAGACCCGGAGTTTTATACTGATGCCTGGTGCGATAGTACCGAGAATACTGAGAATATTGCAGTTTCGTTCTTGGCTCGGGTAGCGCTACACGCCAGGGTCGTATTTAACGAAGGGTAGGAGGGGCGGTCAGCATCGCATGTATTAATTACAATCGAAGGTCGTTTGAATTGCTGGTCAAATGTTCAACTGTGTGAGTGTAGGGCCCGTTTGGTTTTTTCAATTGGTTAGGTCTGTCCAACTTTACCAGTTCGGTGTTTGTGGCCGTCACCGCAGCACCGCAAAGAACTGATAATGCGAAATCTAATCATTTTCATTTCTTGGCCTGAGCTTGGCTCCCAAAAGATCGCAGCTTTCACAGGAAAGTTGCGCGGTTCTCTCTGTTTCGGTCGGACCGGGTACGCCGATAAAGTTGAACTAAGGTCCCTTACGATTTTAATCAGTTTCTGATGTCTACAAAAAATGGTGTTTGAGCGGCTGGTGAGAGTGGATAGGCGTCTACCCTTTTAGGTAGCTTAGCTAGGAAGCCTGTGTTCGAGTTTGTAGTAGCGGTCTTCGATTAAGTGCCGTAATAGGGCGTCCGTGCGGGGGTGCCGGGCCGAATCCTCCAGTCTGCGGATTTAGGATCAGACATTCGATGGTAAGGAACATATTGTTTTTGATTTTTTGTTACCGGACTGTTTGCGAGGATCCTGGTGGAGGGTTTATGTGGGTGCCTTTGCAGTTGGTTGAGACTCTGGCTTGATCAGCGGCGGTTGGTTGAGACTCTGGCTTGATCAGCGGCGGTTGGTTGAGACTCTGGCTTGATCAGCGGCGGCACTGTGCAAGGAACTAAAATTTCTTCCAGACCTTTATGATTACAGGCCAACGAAATGTCTGTTCTTTTGTATACCTTTTTTTATATGTATTTTTGTGAATAGTATGTTGCTTCTTAGTTTTGTAGGTAAGGATTGTTTTTTTTTTTCGCAACATAACCCGTGGCGAGTGAACTGACACCATTTTGATGTATGCAAGTGAGCTGGTTTGAAGTGACCTCATTGTTGAATTCGTCAACATCCCAGGTAAATGATGCGGGCAAGTGGGTGTGTTGATCTGGGTTCCTTAACGACCTTTGTTGTAATTAAAGGTGCGGTGTTGGCCGCTGCAACGGAACGTCTGTATTCTAAATTTTTCAAAAAAAAAAATTGGGGTATTCTGGTGGAAAATTTGTTACGAAAAAATCATTAAGGTTTAAAATTGGAAGTTATTTATCCGTTTGGATTTTGGAAATCGCCTATTATTGGTATCATAGCAATTTTTCGATTCATTTTTCAATAGGTATTAGATTGAGGGTTGACAAAATTTTTTGCAAGTGGGTTGTTTTTTTTACTATTTCGAGAGGTTTTTTTTTAATGTTTACGAGAGATGTATGTACCCAGGCTAAATTTTTTTTTTGTAAAAATTCGGGAAATTGTAGGACTCCAGTATTCATATTCATTATTTCTATGTAATTGTTTTTAAATGTAGCGTTAAATGTTTAAGATGTGATAACCGATCACGGTTTTTTTCATTGTCGAGCGGCCGACAGTGTTTTTTTTAACCCAGATCGGTTAAAACCTAGATATTAGATTGTTCTTTTTTTTGCCGCTGAGTCAAGAGAATAAAATGAAGATTTGGTTTTGGTTTGTGTTGTTTTATTCATTGAAATGGGGTTTTACTTTTACTTATAATTGTAAGGACACGATGAGAATTTGAGAATTTTGAAATGAAATTACGCAGAAGAAAAGTTTAAGAATGCCTTTTATTACACAAGTTAGGTAACTTACAATGTGGCGCCATCTATAAAAAGTAGTTCGAACTAATATTATGATGATGGTAAAAGTAAGTCAAAACGATACTAGTGGCGCTATCTATATGGATTTATTGAAACTAATAGTACATTATATGAAAGTAAGTGTACAATTTGAAAGAATCTTCAAAGTATCTATCTTTCCCAAAGGATCCTTTTTCCCCAAGGGATCCTCTTCCCCAAACAATTCTGTTTTCACATTTACTAAAATTGACAGGGAAGAGGGGAAGCAAGGAGTTAAAATCGTGAAGGGAGGGTGGGGTAATGGACAAACCTAGTCTCCCACCATCCGGTCCCCCAGCCACCCGCCCTGGGCGCGTCGGCCTTATATAGTTTTTGCCCCATACTTCCTTAGCGAGAAGTAAAGTACTCCGTTTAGATTTCCTCTGTAAAAAAGGCTTAATCAAAAGAAATGCCCTTAACAGAGGGAATCTTTTGGTCGGCCATCTTTGCAAAACAAAAATGGCCGACCTTACCCAGGAGTACTTCACCTCCCTTGAGTGGAAGACCACCCGCACTCCCAGCTGCCAATAAAAAATTGGACTTAGGCCAACGGGAGTGCAGGGGAAAGATGGCAGCTGACTTCCGATTCCATCTGGTGGATCGGTGCCTTTGGGAAGGCTCCAGACATCCGACCAGGACCGGTGTCGCGGTGTCGGCCACCAACTGAGGGTTTAGTGGTGCGCCACTTCCTTATATAAATTTTACGACATACTTTCCCTACGAGAAGTAAAGTATACAATTTTGAATTGACCAATCAGGAATCATTATGTAATGATTCAACCCTAGCCGTTTTACCGAATGCCGAAATGAATCACCCGACTGAGCAATGTATTCCTATCTTATCTGACTAGATTGCAATGCCTGGTGACTGTCTACCTGGCATGAGTCATCACTGTGCCGACTGCCGGTGTTGTAATGGTAATGAACCACGTACAGCGTTATCGACAGACTGACTCATCAGTATATTGCAATCAGTCAGCCGACAGGTCAGTGGCGCACTCAGTCTAGACGAGTGCCTTTTTGGCTACTATGGCATTTACGCAATACTTTCCCTAAGAGTACTAAACGTTACCATTTCCTTATAAGATCATTCACCATATTGTACACGTATCTAACAGCTGACAATCTTAATATTAATACAAGGGTTGTTTGATGAGTAGTACATCGAATTTTTTGCAGGCGAACAACATTTGTAAGTTAAATTATTGTAAAAATACAATGTTAATACAAATTTCAAAATACTTAAATTACTAAATTATTAAAAAAGTCAACATTATCACAATTTGATATTTTTTCTCTGCTTTTGCAACATTTCAGGAATATTTTGATTACATTATGTATTTTTTCAAGAGGAAAAAATGTAGTTCGTCGCCAAATAAATTATAAAAATATTTGATAAATAAATCGAACTGAAACAACATACAAGGAAAATGTTTCAATTTGAATGACTGGCGTAATCGAAAGAAACATACCAAAAATTACATAATTTCCAATGAATAATCTGTTGCTATATTTGAATATTTTTCCTGGCTTTTTCAAAGCTGTATTCGATGATGAAAAATTCAACTAATTAAGCATATTCACAAAATTTTGCACAGAAATAAATCGTTT
The DNA here is from genome assembly GCA_038380155.1 of Pseudococcus jackbeardsleyi. Lineage (NCBI taxonomy): Eukaryota > Metazoa > Arthropoda > Insecta > Hemiptera > Pseudococcidae > Pseudococcus > Pseudococcus jackbeardsleyi. Next base: position 9,572,661 of record CM076242.1, read on the forward strand.
TTCGCTATCATAATTATGATGTTACCTACTGCAATATTGCCTGAAATCATGATAAACATGTGACTAAGAAAATTCAGTCAACTACATGAGATTTTAATTTTCTCCCTCACATAGAATAAAACACCAACACACACCTTTCTCTATTTGAGCTAAGCTAAATAATGGACGAAAATGACGGAAATTACGTAGCTCTTGAAAATAAATAAAAAATTATTCAACGTTAATATTACTACATGGAACATCAGCGAGTTCAAGTGTAAAATACAAACATAATTTTTGATAGCCGGACTTGGAATATGTAATCAATTTGCAAGTATTTCAATACTTGATAATTACCTATATTCATGAATACGTAGATAATTATGATATTTTTAAATAAAATTTCATTTACTTTAATTTTATTACATTATCAGGAGGAAAATTTTCAAAACAATATCAAATTCAAGTCGAGCAGTTTAAATAATTTTGGCGAAAAATTCGAATCTTATTCATCACACATTACCTAATGAATTGCAAAAACTCATCAGGGACGATTCTGAACAATAAATAGCTAGTTGGCTAATTTGAAATAGATGCAAAATCGTTAAAAATCCTCCCATTAAAATGAATATACCTATCGCGAATTTGTAACAAAACAAAAAACGATGCGACAATATCTAGCCCAAAATTGAGAACTAGAAACAGTAAAAATAATCAAAAACCTGATAAATATTTGACGTCGTTTCAAATTTGAAATTTGGTATTTATAACTGGTTGCCAAATCTACATACAAACACGATTACAAAATAACAAGTAGGTAGGAGCTGTTCGGAGCCATAAGGGGCGATTTCATAAAATAGAGATGACGATTTGACACAGCAATTCGCTGTAACACTTTCAATACACAACTAACAATACATTAAACATATATCCTAGATTGATGTAAGAATAATGCATATTTTTGGAGGCTTGCACGTATCATTTCAATCAATTTAAATCATTTCGCCATAATGTTCTTCAAAGATCAGGATCATTTCCTCCGATATAGTTTCAACTTCCAAGTCTTGCTTCGAATAGGTGGCGAGCTGACGACATCATGGCACCAATTTTCAATTCAATTCGCAGAATTTGATTTTACATGAAACAAAAACAAAATACAATTAAAATAATAATTAAAATAGTATAACTATAGTATAAAAATAGGCTTAACACGACAAATAAAACTATTTCATAAAATTGACTGAATGGAGGCTTACATTTTCCAAGTTCTGCATGATTTACCAACCCACATCTCAAAAGTTGAAGAAAAGAGGGGGAAAAGTACATAAAAAAGGTCGATGTGCCATAAACATAAAATCCTTCACTTGGTTGGTCCCAAAAGAATTGGACTCTTTATATTTTTGAGCATACGAGTTTATATAGGTAGGTACATTAAATATTCACTTATATTTTTTATGAAAAAAAAATCAAGCCAAAATAGACTCTAAATACCAATAACAATTTTCAATTTTTCCCCTCACACTTAGAATTTATATGAAACGAATAATTCCACCCATGAAATTTTTCTTTCAATTTTCAACGACCAAAAAAATTCAAACACATTTTAATCTGAAAATATTCAAGATCGGAAAACATTAAGTATATTCTCCATCCAAACATCCAAAATTCACCCTTAATTTTTTACAGTTCGCATCAAAGACCAACAAATTTTTCAAATTTTGCAGTACATTTTTGTAGAACCAAAGATATAGAAGCTATTTTTGCATTTGACCACAAAGACATTCTGTTGCAGCAGACAACATGTACACCTTTAATTACAACAAAGGTCGTTTTCAGAACCTCCGATCAACACACCCACTAGCTCGATTCGTTTGCCTGGGATGTTGAAGAATTCAACAATGAGGCCACTTCACATTCTGGTGTTGAAATTCCACTCGCTCTCACTCACCACTGGTAATGTTGCACCCAAAAAAAAAGCAACATTACACGATATTATATAAGACCAGACATATCATATCATGTCAGACACCTACCCCGCCAAAAAAAAAAACAAAAAAAAACACGCAGACAAGACACTATTAGGGACCACTCTGACCCCCGTCACACCAGCCATTATAGTTACGGTTAGGCGTTATGACACTCCGATTATAATAAATTCTATCACGAATACCGCACATGCCATACCATGTACGTCAAACGAGCTAGAATCCTACTATAATAAGAAAAGGCATCACTAAACCGGCCAGTATTTCGTTTGCCAGTAGCGTGTTCTCGGGCTTTCTTCGGATTAGGTTCCCTAAAAAACCTAACGTCTAACCAGACGCCTACGGACCCTTACCAGATGCTCAAACAAACACCATATTCGTAGAAATTAGAAGCTGATTAACAACACCTACGCATGGACCAATTCAACTTCATCGGCATACCCAGTCAGACCGAAGAAGAGAACGGCACGACTTTCCTTTGAAAGTTGTGACCATTTGGGAGCCAAGCTCAGGTCGAAAGATGAAAAAAAAAAATCAAATTTAGCATTACCAGTTTTTTGCGGCGATGCAGTGACTGCTACAAGCACCAAAACTGATAAAGTTGGACAAGGACGGACAGACTGAAGAATTCTACGCGTACGTAGTACCTATGGGACAGACTAGACAGACCTAAAAATTGAAAACAACCAAACGGGCCCTATGGTACATTCACACAATACTTCTGAACATTTGATCAGCGATTCAAACGACCTTCGATTGTAATTAATACATGCCATGCCGACCGCCCCTCCTACCCTTCGTTAAGTACGACCCTGGGATTTCGCGCAACCCGAGCCAAGAAATACCGCCATTCTCAGTGATCTCGGTACGATTGGCAGGCATCGATACAAAACTAGGGGTCTCTTCCGATGTCGTGAGGTTTCCAGGTTCACACAGATACCGACATCGGCGCCTAAGAAATTTCAACCCGCAGCAGACGCTTCTTTCCACAGTACCGAGCCTACCGTGGAAGAATATCGGCTGACTCTCTTGCGATCAATAAAGCAGGGCTGGTGCTTTAAGATCAAGAGACCACAGCCACCTCCGATCCATGTTTGGAGCTGAACGCCGAAATCCCAGATTACTGAGCACGATCACATCAGGCATCCAACAGAATCCGAAGGTTTCACCAATGCCTTACGACACTGATACTCTCTGACTCTGTACCACCAACCTTCCAACACTGGTTCGCCAAAGTCATAACCTATTCTAACCCAAAGCCCTAAGGAGAAAATACTTCCTAAATAAAAAATACAAAAATATAGAAATCTGAACGAAAACGCGAAAATTTTATGATGAGAGGAAGAAAAATTTGAAAAAAAATTAGAGGTCACAGTCACAGAGCCTTCAAACATGGCCACCAATTATACCCGAATACTACACCGAAAATTCGCTAAAAATTATCTCCTTTTTCAAACGAGAATCTTGGAATTGGGGAAGGGGAGAAATTGAAATGAAATATCACCAAATGCATTACGCAGAGTTATAAAAAATTGGCCAAATCATTATAGTCACAATTTTGCTAAACACAAAAACTAATTCAGCTGAATATCAATATCATCCGAGAATCAAATTTTAAATAACAGGCAATAATTTGCCAACAGTACTGCGTTTACATAACATGATAAAATTTCACCTTTGGTTTTTATTAATATTAAGTAGGTGTAATGAGCAATACCATCTCCATCAGTCATTATTACTAAATAAAAACTATCAGACAGAAATCTGTCAAAAACAAAGCTAAATAATACACTTCTTATAAATAGCCAGATAAAATCCACGTATCAGTAACTTAAATATAGAGCCCGATAGCAAATGAATTCAGAAAATGAAAAAAAAAAATGTCACCATAAGAAAAAATTTCAAATACTGGTAACACGATTTATACCACACAATGGGTACAAAAATCAGAATTATAATGGCCAAAATTCAGTAACAGGTTTGCAAGAGATTATGACTACCAATCTACGTAGGTATTTTTTTTCTGATATTTTCACAAAAATTTATATTTTCAAGACGAGCTCCGAGTAGCAAAATTAATCCCGTTAAAATAAAAATAATTCAACATTGAACGGCAAATTATACCTATTAAAAATATACATTGAACACTCACCGCGAAATTTATCGTTTTGTGGTAGGTCAGGTACTCATTACGATTTCTACTCGATTTTTCGCAGTGTTTCACTGTAAAACAAACCAATCAAAATTAATCAAAGATTCGGATATAAAATTACTACTTAGTTCATCAGAAACTAAAAAATTATTTTGAAAGAATATTCAATACAATAGGGAGAAAATTCAAACAAGGCGTTCTCTTCATCACAAGATTCAAAAGCCATATTTTAATTACTAAGAAAAAATTTCCAACTAGAAATGAATTTTCAAAACTCTTTGACCTTGACTCATTTTTCAAACATAAAATAAACATCCACTGGAATGAACTTGTAACATTTCAAATCAACGAGCATCCCACCAAAATCAAATTTTAAAAATAAACCAACTTTGATGACATTTCACACGAAAAAAAAAAGGAATAAAAATTACGAATTTCAACTTCTACAAACGCAGGCCATCATTTTCTGAAATTCGTAATTCAATACATCAAATTTTTCAGCTTATTGGAATAAATTTGAATATTGACACTACCTAATCATATTTTAATTTTTGATACCTTTCTCAGATTCGAACTCGTACAAAATTTATCAATCATATGGTACGCTTCTGTTCCAATTTTCATCAAAACTGTAAGAATGGTACAACGTCGCGTCGATGAAAAATCACACCGTGTCCTCCGAATTGAAACGATTAGCAAATCTGAAAATCGAACAAAATATTAGAATTCAAAAATCACCATTATTTATCACAAAAATCACAGCTTATTTCGTTAATAAACAAATCGTAACGTAATACGCACTGAATAAACATTTCACAAAATTTCGAAAACATCAATTATGGTTTTCTCAAGAATTTCAAAAAATGATTTTTCTCAAGTATTGTTCAATTTATCGAACACAGTCTTCCCTACCTTCATCAATACATAAAGAAAAGGAGATAGGTACAAAAATTTAATGCTTCAATAATTAATCACTAATTAATTAATATTTTCTTCACAAAAAGATTGATAAATTCTGCAAAAACCCCTGCAAATTTTTCAGTTTGTTACACAGATTTAAAATGACCAAATGAGGGAGGAAGTGTTAAGGTTTGCAGAAAAAACAGTTCATAAAATTTTTAAAAATATCAATTATTGCACTAATAAATGGATTAAGTCTGAGTTAAACCCAAAACAAAAATTTTTGAATAAAAAAGAGTAATCGAAAATTTTCCAATTTTCCAACATTTCAATTTTCAGCCAAAATCTGAGCTTTCACATATTTTTGAACTTGTTGGACAAAATTCGTATCTCAATTTTTAGAATTTTCGTATTTTTAGGGCAAAATTAATCCATGTAAACATTCTTTCAATGTATTCTCAATTCTTATAACATTACAAATCATCGATAACACTTAAAATTTTTCAAAAGAATACCTACGAGTTTCAAAAGTTTAGTATTCGCGTAAAAAAGTGATCAAATCCTTTTTTGGATCCACGCTTGCGCAGAAATCGTGATCACCAACATAATTTTGAATATCTATATTGAATTCAATTACATCTAGGTACTCACTTTTTCGCTAATTATTGTTTCATTTCTTGAGAGAAAAACATATTCACGTCACGAACCTGATAAACGATTGCACGTCATTACTCTAAGGCAGTTTTGTAAATTTCAAAGCTCGAAAGTAAGGCATTGAGAAATCTGAAAATTGAACAAAACATTAGAAATTCATAAATCATTAAAACCTATCAATCACATTATTTTTCTTCGGGAAAAATTCAAATTTCCGCAACAGCATATTCGAAGCATTTTATATCGATTAACCGTGTTAAAATTTGATATAATTTTGAATTATGAATAATCTTTTTAGAGCTCAATTTGGGTCTAGAGGTTAAACCAATATAAAAATCGAGTTCAACGACCACCGAAATTTCAAAAACCTACTTGTAGGGCAGTTGGGCTACTGATTCACTTCTCTAAATAGGTAACAAACTTATTCGTTTTATAATGTTTCACAATATTTGATTCAATTTTTTCCCAAAGTGCGTATTTTTCGAAAGTTACGGGTGAAAAATCAAAATTTGTACTCTTCGTACCAAAAAAGAACAAAACTCTCAGATTCCACAGAAATTGGAGCTTTTTTTTTGGAAAAAACTTTAAATGACTACAAAATACCACCCACACACTTTTTTCTCAAATGTGATGCGTTCTGTAGAGTGTAGAAATGTACCTATCATGTTTTTTTTTTCTATTGTCGATTTTGGTACTACAAGATAGTCTAGTACCGAAAAATCGACATTAAAAAAAAACCACGATAGGTATATTTCTACAGAACGCATCACAAATAAAATTTTAAAAGAACTTCATGATCGTTTACAGAGTTTACACTGATTCTCTTTTTTGAAAAATTCATAACAAATCAAGCAAAGTAGATTTTAAAAAATTCAACAGATTTTTTCAGATATTTAGAATTATAGAATTCTTTGATCTTTCAAGTTTTTTCAGAAAGCAGATATTCTGAAAAGACCAACTAACAGCGAATTTTAGACGTCCAAATGTAACCGAAAATTATACGAAAAAAAAAACAAGAAAAAATTGAATACATCGCGAGTCTTGAAAACATCAACACTAATTACCCAGTTCGGCCGTATTTTATTCTTTGCTCGGCATCGCTGATTATTCAATAAGGTATGCAATTCCTCGTCAATTTGAAGCTTTTCGAAAATAAGCTGGTGATTACGGTGTTTGAACTTCATCTCCGTCGGCGTCGTCGGTTTCTGAAAAACAAATAATTCATATCGTTATAATTGGTATGTAACTAGAAAAATACTGAATTTAATTATACAACAGAAACAACATTGAAGAAAACCAATATTCAATAATTTTAATCCTTCACTTTTGCAAATGCCTTTATATTTTTATCAATGAAGAAAACGAAACATAACGTGTTTAATATCGATATCATTACATTACTTTTTTTTTCCAAGACACCAAGTTCGAATATCATCTGAATTTATGGATTCGATATTCCACTTCTCCATAAGAGACTGATATTAATTTTAATGAGCTCTCAAACATCGATCTTTTTCCTTCAAATTTTCATTTTTTCAATTTTTTTTTTCATCTGAGCTTGCGCAGGAATTGCGATCATGATCACAAATAAACATTTAATGATTCAATATCCATGTTCAATTAATTATATCTACTCACTATTTCACAGCAGCAATCCAGCTCTGGAGAAAAAATTATTCACGTCACGAATGCTGCTGAACGATCACACATCATTACTCGAAGGCATTTGCGTAAATTTCGATTCTCGAAACTCGAAAGTGGTGTATCAAGATATCTGAAAATTGAACAAAACATCAAAGTTAATTCATCACTATATTTTCTTGTAAAAAAAAAAAAAAACACAAATTTCTCAACTATTCCTCATTTTCAAAAAATAAGATGAAGGATTTACACAAGACACAGCTTAGGAAGACCAATAATTTTAAAAACTCGACAATTTTCAAAAAGGAAAAATTCTCTAAATTTTTCAAATCCATGAAATAAACACCTATCCAATGAATTAAAATCATTAAGCACACTAAAATTTTCAATAAAATATACGTAATCCCAACTCCGGAAAATTCATCGAGAACTCATTAATGAAAAAAATTTCAATGTCATACAATCATTTCCCAGGTTATTATTTAAAATAATTCAAACATCGGCCCCTGCTCCAAAAATCTTGTCAATTTTTTCTAGGCGGAGAGGGGAAAGATTTGTCTGCACAAAATTATTGACAGCACACATTAAACACATATGTTTTACATTACACGTCAACTTACCATTTTAGCTACGGTATTTCAGTTCTTGAGAAAAAATATCAACCTACTACAAGGCACGAAACTTATGAACAATCTCACGATTCACATTTTGAGGCTTCTGGAAATCTAAAAATTGAACAAAACGTAATAAGTCATCGTTATAAGATACTAATCAATTTTTTAATCGAAAAAATTTAAGATTTCTCAAGTTTCGATTTTAATTTGGTAGCCTATTTTAATCATGAACAGAGAATCAGAATTGATAACCAAAAAATTATTTTCAAGTTTATTATTCTAAATTATTGTGAAATACAAACCCGTCTCCCTCAAAATCATTTCAATTTTTCTTTTGGATCTTCGACTCCAACACACATTCACATTGAAAATTTATGTTTTACATATTATGTACACCTCAACTCACCATTTAGTTATGCTGTTCCAGTTCTTGAGAAAAAATATCTACGACAAGGCACGAAACTTATGAACAATCTCACGATTCACATTTTGAGGCTTCTGGAAATCTGAAAATTGAACAAAACATAATGAGTCATCGTTATTATATGATACTAATCATAACTTTCAACGATAAAAATTAAAAATTTCACAATGTAAAATCACTTTCGAAGTTTCGATTTCAATTCAGTAGTCTATTTTCAATCGCAGATAGAAAAACGGGGCTGATTACCAAAAAATAAATTTTCCAGCTTATTATTCCAAATTATCTAGTTAAATAAAATATTCACCCTCTCCTCTGAAAAATTGTGTCAGGTTTTTAGTTCCGGGTGCACAGATATTGAGATCACCGAAATCAGCACACGTTGAATGCATATCAACGTTTTACAAATTAAATTACACATCAACTCACTGTTTAGCTATGGTATTCCAGTTCTTCAAGTTCTTGAGGGAAAATATCTCCATTACAGGTTACGAAAGTTATAAGCAATCTCACGATTCATTTGTCTGGAAATCTGAAAATCAAACAAAACGTAATGAGTAATCGTTATTACTAATCATAATTGTAAAAAATTGAACATTTTATAATTCATAATACCTAGCTCTTGATTTCATTTCGACAGCCAATTTTCAATCGCAGACAAGAGACACTCAGGGTTGATAGCAAGGAATTATGTGCTTAGAAAATCAATCCGAAGAGAGAGATTTTTGGAAAAAATAAGATATTTCGACCACAACGATTTTCTTCCAATCAGAGTGAATTGTGAAGAACTGATTAAACTGAATAAAAATTGTTTTACACGCGCAAGTGATATTACAGACGGGAAAAAAGTTTTCTAAAGACAGTCAGACACACGATATTACTTGTACTTATATTGTGTAGGTTTCAAAGAAACCCACGCACGTAAGTTTTGTAATAACTAAATTTCAATATTAATTGCAATGGAAAATTATACAACGTGGAATCCTAGTCAAACCTATTCGAAACCAAAATCGTCAATTACCAAACTCACGAATACCAAAATGGAAGAATCATAACCGCGAAATGAAATCACCAACTTTGAAACGAAAACCACGCTTAAAAAAACGAATTTACGAACTCCGGCGCCATAAGAATGTATTTACGTTGAGTAAAAGAATTAAAAATCTCGCATTAGCTACATTTCAATATTACGATTCTATCAAAATATAATGAGAATTCTACTCACGAGGTATATTGGTGCCATGTAAACTTTATGCTATCTCAGTAGAAAGTTACGAAATACTGGAACACATACTCGATAAACAACACTACCAAAGACAGCATAGCGACAAAAAAAATCATCAAATTCACAAACGCATTTCGAAAAAATAAATACGGATTCGCATACCTACTTCCAAGTTTCAACATGCTTTCCATTAACAAAGAAACAGAATACCTAAGCCCCCAAAAGTACAGAAATTAATAATAAAATGAATAAGTCTAAAAGAACTGATCATTCGAGTTGACTGAGGGAAAAATTGCATAAAAAAGAAACCTTGAATTTTCTCTCACACATGTACGCACGTATTTAGTGTACCTACGTAGAATTTGCATAATAACAGATCGAAATTATTGAAAACACGAAAAGCATATTGTACTGAAAATATTCACGCACTTGAAAAGAAAAACTCGAAAAAATGTACTAGTAATATAGACATGTACTTACAGCGACAATTACACCACACTTGAAGTCGAATTCGATTTCGCCCCGGAACACTACAGTATTATTACTTATTTACATAAAAGCCGCAGAGGCGCAGAATACCTAAACGACGAAAGCGTACAATGGCGTCGCGTCAAATAATATAAACTCAATCACAATGCGTACAATACAACACCTCCTATAATATACTTAATGCATCACGAAACGTACATACAAAGTCAAACGAAATTTGAGCAAATAAAAACCAAGAAACAAGAAAGAAAAAAAAAACACCAACACAATAATTAAACTATTAAAGACTCAACGTGACTCACTCGTAAACCGATTACCGATTCATCCCTTACATTACAACGCTTTCGAGTTGATGTCTGGTCAGCATTCCTCGGACTCGGAGTCGGAGTTGGGCGGTGGGCGAGTCATGACTTGATCAATGATCATATACAAATGGGTGCGTACTGTGTAACTGGCGTACGCACTTACGCAGTACGCGGACGCGCAACGTTGGTTCGTTGACACAACAGTGTTACCATAAACATTCAACGTTAGGGGTACTAAAACTACTTTATAAATACGTCCGAATTTTTTAAAACCGTTAATTCAAATTCGTAATTTGCATCATTTTCATTTCGGAATTTAATTTTCTTAAATTACCTGCCTACAGGAAATTTATTTTTCGATTTAGGTGAATAAAATAGTACTTCGACAATGAAAAGTTTGTAAAATTATTTTTTTTAAATTCCTTACATCTTTATTATTCTTGAAATGAATATAATTCAAAATATTCGAATTCGAGACCGAAGATGATTACCGTAGGAAAAATGAAAAAATGAAGCAATCGCCATAAGAGATAGAATAAATAACTTGAACTAAAATGGAGATTACTAAAAATTTCGAATATCAAAATTTTTCACACGTCGACCGCGATTTCCGAATCATAAAAACTTCTGCGATATGAACCAAGAACTAAGTAATTTGAAAAATGATCGCTGGCGAAATATCAAGTACCTAAATAATAAGTATACACAATACATGTACGTCGCGATTTTTTCTCCATAAGTCAATCATTTCAGTCACCTTTGCCGAAAATAGGTTATAAAATTTTACCAGAAAATCACTACCTATATACGAATTACATTAAGTAATGCACCACATTACACCTATATTAATGTATCTACGAACATCGGATTAACTGGACTACTACTATCGTCGAAGAAGTCGAAGAGAATACAAAAACCTCGAATTTATACACACGACATCGACACCCAATGATGAAAAATTTACCTAGGTAATAAAATTCAAACATTTACTTTCCGCTGAATGAAAATTGAAACTTGGTCTAAACTTGAACTGGCTAAGGCTAAGCCACTAAAAGGAACTACGTACAAGAATATCGACAAACGAACGAACAAAAACCATATAACACATACCCACATATCTAACAGAGAAGAGAAATAACACAACAAGCACACGATTCATTAAAACATATTCGAACACATACCTTGTCAAAATTCGAAAAACCGAGGCACTCTAATATTGAGTAACTCCAAAAACTTCAAGACTGAAGGACCTATAAGTTCCTCTTCGTTTGAAAAAAATTCCTATCAAATTCTCGAATTTGAACAAAAGATTTTGATTTAAAAAAAAAAATTTACATTTTTAAAAAAATAAGTGAAATTTTGAGGATAGGTACATATAAAAATTTTGGCTGGGGGTTAAATCCAAAAAAAAAGGCAAATATTCGAACTCACAGTGCCTTCAAATATCTAAAAAAACGTCAGAGGTCGCACATTATTTTTCATTTTTTAGAATTTTGACTCCTAACAAGGGGTGGGAGGATTCAGAAGGGTCGGATGAAAAAACCAAGTACGGGTAAAACTAAATCGCATGACCTTGAAAAATTTCGAGATCGTTTAAATTAATTTCTAACCAACTATCTACGAAATGCGCCGATTTGGCATCGGCAAGTAGAATAAATCTTCGAAACTCGAAAAATAATCCGTAAGATGAGGCGGAGCTAGAGGGAGAAGAAATGGGTTTCAATTCATTTTACACAATATGTAGGTTTACTGTTGGTGTAAATTACCAAAAATACACACCAAAATCAACATCGTCGAATTAATTCGCCAAAACACGATCACGTTACAAATACTTGAAAAACTAAGGTGGCTGGCTTAAAATTTCAAAAATAGTAGCAATTCTCAAACTAATCTTATTATGTGCCAAGTTCGGCATCGAATATATCAAAAAGAACAATATTACAACATTTCTATAAAAAAGCATTGCAATTCGGTAACCCACACATTGCAAAATTAGCATTCCCAAATAAGTAAATCGATTACAATTATTTTAACATGTGTTTACGAATGGCATAAATAATACCTATCAGTAATATACGATGAACACTCACCGATTCGTTCGGTTCCAGCATACTCGAACATGACAAATTCTACTCAATATTATTCTTGTTTCACTGTAAAAAAAAATCACATATCGTATAAATTCACTAGTTAACATGGACATTTCTAATGAAAATGGCGAAAAATTCCAACTTAAGAAACATGTTTCAGATCTATCAATTTTCTCTAGAATTTAGACGCGTCGAATGAACTCACCGAAAAGCAAGCAGGTTAAAAATAATAGAAAACCTAAAAGGGCTAGCTCAAATTTAAAAATATTAGCAATACTCAAACTAATCGTATTAGGTATCTGTAAATAAATTCGGCATCGTCTAACTGTCTAACATTTCAATATTCAATAATAAGTCTCGTTTCAACGTCTCAAGTATAAAACAAGAATTCTCCAATGCCGTCAAAGAAGAATTGCAATTTGGTACACAGTACACACATTAGCCAAAAAATTAGTTTCGATTTAGGCTAAAACTAGGTTTTCAGAGCGGAATTCCATTCGTTGCCATCACCGCTTAGTTTTATTCAAAAGCAAAATTTCCAAATATGAAACTCGATCACGTATCATCAACACAACAGAGTTTACAGGTGGAATATATCTACACGTTTCCTTAAAACCAGCATCTCCAGAATTCGGATTATAAGATTATATTTTTCAAGTTTTGTACATGTACTTTTTACTCGTGCGTTAAATAAATGATAAAATCCTAAATTAAAAAGCAATAGGACACCAAATTCCAAAACAGTAGCGTTGATAAAATAAACTCGATGAAATCTCAAATCAAAAATCCCTGCATTACTCACAAATCAAGCTAGATTTTTCATGTTAACAACAAATAATTCAATTACATACCATCAGAAATGATAAATTTGGCATACATTGCCAATGCTACACGCCGATCGGATTTCGAAAACTTTCGTGTACTAAACCAACCATGCACCCACGATAAAGAGTGAATCGAATCGGTTAATAATGATTATCTATTAGTCATTCGGACGTTTCCGCATCCATTTCGTTCATTCTGTAAGTTCATGTCCATACGCAGCTAAAACGAAAAAACAAACTAAAATGAAGTAACAATAATTGAAATAAACTAAGAACTCGGTAATTTCTTACTTGTTCAATTCCGGGTAAAATTGCAGCCTGTATCAGAATCGCGATTTTCTCAACAACAGATAGTCACATAATTTTGATTTCAATGCTTCCATTTCTGATGACACAATCACCTATAACATTACTAAGCTGAGCGACGAATTTGCATACGCACGAACGAATATAATTAAGAAATATTAGAGTGGTAAACTTACTCATCCGCTTCCCCATTCCGACAATATTCTTTACGCTAGGATGGCAGCAGTCTAATATCAGCAGACATTGTAAACTAATTGGTCCATTTTCCATTTTCACGTGCGCGAAGGTAAAATTCGATTTCAGCAGGTTCCGAGGCTCCATATTCTTACTACAAAAAAAAAAAAAGAAACACGTCTCAATATACGACAAATACTCTCACCTAACTCTCACCAATACGATCAATTGAAAGAAAATTAAAAGCAACAAGCAATCACGTGCATATGTTAGATAGGAAGGTAAATAAGTGCCGAAGTGCGACGGCAATAATACTTACTCGAATAAGCTGACGAAATACAAAAGTATACAGTACGTAGTACGTATTTCTATTCAATAGACATGATATTTCCGAAAACGACTAAAACTAGTAGAAATGAATAATTGTTACTCAATTAAATCCGATTAAATTTTAAATATTCATCATAATACCTAATCTAAACCGACGCCGACGAGGACGAGATGAGCAATGATTGACGCGTTACAAAGTGAATTCGTATTGAAACTATATAAAATGAATTACTTATAAACTAGTAAAATGACCGTCGATCACCCATGAAAAGCATTACAGCATTATTTTATGAAAAGAGTGTTCACTGTTCAACGTGGTTCTCTATATTCAATCAAGCAAAAAATGTGAAATAATGTGAATACAAAAAACTAAAAGGGAAAAGGGATGACGTCGAAGATGATCGTGACTGCTCGACGTGACAACTTTTTTTGTGTCTTGTTCGGAAAGTTGGCAAGACTTTAGAGTTGTAATTTAGTTCGTTTTTTCTTCATAGATAGCGTTACTTCATCGATGCGTTACTTTTTTAAATCGACGTTTGTTCTTTTTTTACGATTTTCTGCTTTTCAGTTTTCATAAAAACCAATCTTGCAAAAGCTGTACGACAAAATAGCCATTTCAAGCCCCAATATGCAAGTTTTTTTTGTACGAAGAATATAGAGCGATTTTCGACGAATTTTGAGGTTTATCGCCCGAGTGAAGCTAGGGAAATAATTCAAAATTGTCGAAAATCATTTATTTCCCGAGTTGCATATGATATTTTTCATAGCAATGTGGGAAGTGCAATGTGAGTAAAAGGCGAGTTTGAGCACTCGAGCGATTCTTGAGTGTGAGTAAAAGTGCACTTTTACTCACACTACAATGAAAAGATAATAGTAATTAATAATACAGATCACATAACAAACTAGCAATAGTTAATAATAACCGAAAACTGAAAAGTGTTATTTTTATTTCCAACACGATTCTAAAATCATAAGAATTACGAATGAGTCAATGGTAAATGACAACCCAGCATCAATTTACATCTTCAACAATACAAAAATTAAGATAAATGATATGACTTCGTTAATATAAAATACGAATCAGACTTCGGAATTATCACAAAATTTGAAAGTAGTAATCGAACCATCACGAAGAATATTTTAAACCAAGTGCATAGCACGTAAATAACACCAAATATTCTACATTTAAAACATCAAATATTCTAAATTAATGACTGATTCGTATAAATAAAACAGAAAAAAACACGAGAGCCGGCACAAATAACGTACCATCGACGATGGACGAACCTTAGGTCACTAAAAAACACAATTATAAAACTAAAACTAAATCTTCGTAACGAATTAGTCGTGAAAAAATTTCCGACAGTAAAAACAATAACACCTTGGTAATTCTCATAGAAAACACAAATCTATCCGTTCAAATAAAAACATTTATATAAAAGGTCAAAAACGAAAACAATATCTAAAAATATTTCTGTAACAAATTATCTAATCCGGTGACGAACTCCTTATGATGAACGTTCTGTCGCCAACGTCCTATTTTCAGCTCGTCGCAATATCCCAGCCAGACATTCTCTCTTCTCGTATACGCTTCAGTGATAATCAACAACTGAGACGATTCCGAAGCTACCAGAGCTTTCCCAGATAGAAACTCCGGTAGCGGATTGGCCAACCAAAATGAGCATCCGTCGTCCATTATCAACGTCCCGATAGGTTCAGATTTGTACGAAATTGAATTCCGCTCGACAACGATTGCTTGAGGATTCGACATATAAGGCACCGAAAGGCAGCTAATCAGTGGCAGTTTCATACGCGAAAATTGTTCTCGTATTTCAGGATCGTCAGCATGCAAAGCATCGTAGGCTAGAAACTTGCCCAGCCAACTATTCGGATTCATTCGCCAGACAGGATCGAATTCCGCCAACAAATTCCAGCCATCTTCTGGGATGCAATACGATCGAAATACGTCGTTACGCGTTAGTCCATTGCGTATCACGTAAAGTAATGTGAAAATAATGAGATCCATGTTCATCAAAGCTTTAGTCGAAGCTACGGTTACTTGGTTCAGTTGTATAGACATAACCGTGTAAAACGCAGTTCTACTAGCACCGATGATCACATCTCGTATAGGTTTATCGAAATAGCTGCTAAAATATTCCAACGCTGATTCCTTATCTTGCATCGACAGTAGGGTTAATCGGCAAGGCATCACCCACAAGTTGTTCCTGTTGTCGAGATACGTGGCGACTTCGTAACCCAACGGAAACATTCCAGCCATACCTGTTGAATAGCATATCGGTGTGCGACACATACAACTTCTTATCTTAAAACTCGCCTGTTTACTGTAATTTTCGTAGCTTCCGTCGGTTTTGAATCTTTTCGATGGTGAGACCAAATAAACGAAGCAGGGGATGTCTGAGCTCAGAACGTAACTATTGATATAATTGTTATTAAAATGTAATGCTCTGGAAGACTCCAGCAGGAAATCTTGCACCATAACCATGATGACTGATTAGGCTGCACAGAATAACACAGATTTGAGATATATTTATCGACTTCGTAATGCATTAAAAAACATGTGAATAGCACAACAGACATCAAAATACCTACATATTATTTGCAATCAAGTAGACGAATCGATAACTTACATGAAATTTACATCCAGAATGATGATAAAATGATCCAAAGATCAAATGAACAGAAATTTACGAATCCAGAACACAGCACATGAGTACAATTGATTACCGTAACGGTGTAATTGAGATGTTGAAAAAAGAAATGAATTAGTAACGCTAAAATGTCTGACGAGATCACAATTCACCTCATCTGGTGAAAAACAACAAATTTTGAAAAAAATTTCCTGCAATTTGGAATTCGATTCGAACCATTCGAACTGTTTACTAACTTGAATGACGTGGCGTCTAAGGAGCATACATGAGAGTTGGTGAGAGTAAATTTTCCAAGTTCGGGAGATGTCGCCGGGTTTTCTTTTCTCTCGCTAATAATCGTGAATTATGTGATTGGACAACTCTCAAAACACGTCATTTTTTTTATGTTGATTCAGTTGATTGTTGAATAAATTTAAAAAAATTGAGCTTGAGCTAAAATGCTAAATTGCAAAGGTACCTGCATATCTATGGGTACCTGCTTTAAAACATTATTTTCAAAATTCAATTGAAGCATAATTCGTACAAACGGTATAAGTCAGGAAAGTGAAAAAATACAAATGGTATAAGTCAAAAAACCTGTATAATGAGAAAGAGACTTTATTGTTTTGAAAACGAAATTGCACCTAGGTCCCTTTACAAATATACAGTGTTTTGACTTGTACCAGTTATACCATTTGTATTTTTTCACTTTCCTGACTTATACAGTTTGTACGAATTATGAATTACGCTTCAATTATTACTATTCTCCATTTTTCTCGCCATTTTTTCAGGTTTTTTGAATCCAAAGTCCAGACTCCAGACACAGAGAGTCACTGTTCAAATTCGTATTCATTTTCAACCCACCACTTTTGCTTGGAAATTTAAAATGGGTAAAATCGTATCCACGACTCTCCGTCTCTGTAGTCTAGTATCCCTTCGGAAAAGGCATTCTAACATTGATTCTGACTCGGAGACATTTTCACCACCCTTTCATCATCGGTCTGACCGTAGATTTCTCACGCTATTGATGATGAATTTTCCTAAATTGATTAATCACTGCCATTCTACCATAAAAAATCGAAAATTTATCAAACTTTTAATCAAGTACCTACCTATGTATTGGTGTTTCAATTAATCTTTATGATATTATATTAATCGTTTTTTTAAGTCGCTTAATTTTTTTGAAAAAATTCACTATTTCCCCAAAAATTTATAATGTGATGAAAATATTTCATGCTAGGTTTTTGATTCTAAAATTTTATTCGTCAAGATGGACAGTTTGAGGGGCGGGGTGTTAAAAATAAAAAAGTGAAGGTGGGTTATCAAAAAAGTTTAATATTTATTTTGTCAACCTTAGGTCAGTCTTTCAAAAAAAAAAAAAAAATAGGTATATCAAAAATCAAAAACATTCAAGCCTTGCGTAAATGCACTTTTCATCCCTTCTACTTTTTGGCGGTGTCGGTCAAAATCGATTACTTTAGCGTTAAAAAATTGTGACAGATTTGTAGCAAAATAAAATTGCACTTTTGATTCCTATATTCTAAATTAAATTATGAATCCAAGTTGGCTGATTAAAGTAGAAAAATTCGAAAATTTTCATGAAATTTTTCCTATTTTTTTTCTTAAAATAAGATTTCTTCCATTTCTTGAACTCAACAGAAAGATTTCGTCAAATAAAAGGTCATCAATTTATAAAATATTTTTGACTTGATTTTATATTTCACCATAAGTAATGGCGTAGCCAAAAGTCTAAAAAGGCATTTCTCAAAAAAATTCTTGACCTCAAAGGGGAGGAATCCAGACCCTCAAAACCCCCTTGGTTACACCCCTCACTATAAGAAGAGAGGCAAGGACCTCCCCCTGCTTTTCGCATTCGATCGGGATCTGAGTCAGAAAAATTCTACAAGAGAAAGAAATTTTCAAATTTTTGTTCCTCTGGCAAAGTAAAGTAAATCAACTTTTTCTTTCCATAGTCAGTTTTCAAATTCCAAAATAGACCTCTGAGATAATTTTGATCCTGTTCTGAAAGAATTAATCATTTTTCTAGAGGTATAAAACAAACAATATTTCAATTACCTATTGGATTTTTTTGTGCTTTGATTTTGTAATTTGGGGATTTTAGATCTACAAAAATTATTTTAATTTCGTATGCTTCAAAAAAACATCGTTCAGAAATCACTAAAAATGGGCAGCAAAACAAAAATACCATATTAGCATAATTTCAAATTTTTGAGGAATGTGGAGAGGGGAAGAGCATCAAAAATCAAAAACAAAAGAAATTTTTCCATTTTCAATCAAAGAACGGGAAAAAAGCCAAACCATATTGGATATCTTTTCAAAATCGAACTATTCGATGCACCCCTCCGCTAAAAATACCCCACACAAAAAACCCCCCATTAAAAAATAAAACGCGTTTATTCTTAACAGGAACATAAAGAACATGAAAGAAATTCTCGCCGACAAAAATACAGACGAAAAAAAAAGAAAAATTACAAAAGAAAAAAAAAACGTAACGAACAATAACGAAAAAACAATCAAATTACACATAATTAAAAAAAATTATACAATAAAAATATCAATGTGCGTACGAATTAAAATGACATTAAACTTACGACATAATGGTAACAATATTATCATCGCTTCTCTTTATTTTGATTTCCCATCCAACAACCCTTCCATCGTAATCACACGATAAAACCCCCAAACAAACCAGCGAAAAACCACGTACAACTTAAACGCTATTTTGGAACACATATGTACTTCTTATACCCTAAGAAAACTTTCTTTATATACACTTTGTCTCATTTCTACCATTTTTTTTCCTCCATAAATTCAATACGAAAATAACGCTCGAAGGCGTCAATTTAGACAAAGATAGAGAGACAAAAAACACGAAAAACTTACATAACGTATCTTAAAACTTACAAATGCAATTTCAACTCGAAAAAAAAAGAATCAAAACGTCACGTACAACGAAACTTATTTACTGACTAGTTGCAAATTCAACTTGTGTTGTACCCATTTCGCGTAAGTACACGACCCGGACGAAAAAATTCTACAACGAAGTCACATGACGTGATGGGGAGCACGGAGAGGGGAGATTCTCAAACAGGGAAACTTTTTGGAATGGTACGACAATTTATTATAAAAACGCATTCGTCTGCCAAAAACACGTCTCCATAAAACCCCCATGTATTGTATTCAGAGTACCTATAATTTGTATAACTTAAAACGATAAGCATCACATTCCTCCTCACTCGACATTACTTCAAAAAAAATGAAAAAAAAATGCAAACGTAAACAAAACTTAAAAAATAACACATCGAGTACAAAAAAAAACCTAATCGTCGATAAAACGCCTAAAACAAACAAATTACTTACAAATTCGGATACGAGTAAAAAAAACACGAAGCTTATGCAAAAAAATTACAATTCAAATGCTTATTCGCGGAATATTTCGTTGTGTGAGCAAAACATTTATCTAATAAATGCTTTTATCAAATTACATACTTTCAAAATAAATTATTACGAGTAAGTCGACATTATTTTCTTATTTCGTTTTCATTTCATAGGAACGACGGTATAGACTATTTGTGGGGAAATTTATTCATCCCTTTAAAAAAATCTGCTGAGCATGTAAAATTCATTCTATAAAAGTCGAAATTTTTAAAACGATAAAATATATTAAAAGGAAGCCCCGAAAAGCAGATGAGCACGTGTGATTCCCATGTCCCAGCTGCTGGATCAGAAAATGAGTCATTTTGGCTGATTCGATTCATTTCTTCTATAGGATCACATCGATTTTGGATTATGATGACGTCACGTCTCGGTAACCAATCTGTAAAATTAAATTTCGTTAAAAAAATTGAAAATTTTAATTACTTTTGAAGCGCATAATTTAAATACATAGGTCTAGGTACCAAAAAATAATTTTCAACATTTTTTATGAGGAATATGAAAATTTTTTCCACGAAAAATTACGCCATTAACAGACTTGATCCAGGGGGGGGGGGCGGAAGTAGGGAAGGAATCGGAATTCGGAGCACTTTTATTTATTTTTTCAAAATTTAAAATTTTTGAGCTTTTTCCACTTACTTAGTTTGGGAACTAAAACTTGAAACTTAAAAAAGGAAAAAAATGGGACTTTCAGCTGGCTTTATCTTTACTAATAATATAGCTCAAGCTTTCGGCTGGCTTTTCAGAAAAACAAAATATGTAATCTTTTTTTTCGACTTATTCGGCTTTAGCTTCTGGCTGGATTTCTAGCCCTGCCAAAAAATTCATTTTTATCGAAAAATTCAATCAAAAAAAGACCATATGAAATTCTCGCCTCATAAACAGCGCAAATTGTGGCCATTATTAAAAGGCATGCATTTTTGAAACAGGTTCAGTGTAGTTTTCAACCAGTTCTCAACAATGCCACGAAAAAAAAAGTAACGTACGAAGTACGAACATTGCAAGGCATTAAAAACCTATCATTTTCCAATTTCCAACTTTTCAAAACCAGTTTAATGATGTTAACATCTCAACCATGCAGTTTGCGGGACAATTTTTTCAACAGATCAAACAAAAAATTTCACATAAAAAAATGACTCATACACGGTTACACACCTACAAAAAGTTGTACCAAGAGCACCAAAAATAAATTATCTACTTCTGGTTTCTCAATTTTTTTTTGGCCCGGCAAAGAAAAATAATCAGGCGTGAAAAGTAATTTTAAATTTAAATTTTTTTAAATAAAATCTTTTTACTTTATCACGTAAGTAGAAAAAAATTATATACACATACATAGGTTCTTTTTTTTAAACTCAAAATTTTGTAAATTTCCAATGCTTTACAACTTGTTTCAATTTTTTATTAAATCGCAATTTTTCATAGAACTTGAGTGAAAAAATTGACTGAATCAGGAAAATCGAAAGAATTTTCAAACGACAATCGTAAGCAATTAAAAAAATCGATCATTTGCTGTTTCATGATTTTTTTTTTATCTCGCAAGCAAGAGTAATTTTCCTCTAGAAAAATAGAATTAATTTTCATTTTTCTCAAGGCAAAGCATAAGGCCTTTGATGAGAGGCGAACCAAGATGGTATTATTAGGGGAAGAGGAGAGAATCCAACATATTTTCGGCTGGAATCAGATTTTTCTAACTTTTTCGTCTTACAAGCACAATTTTCATAATTTTTCGGATTCAAAAAATGTAAATTTTTTCGAAACTAAGTCAACATGTAATACAAAATAAAGAATTGTACTAAATTATTCAAAAGAATTTCAAATTCAATCAAATTTCCTCTACTCGAATTACAATTTTACAACCACTGAGGAAAGGGAAATTCCATAGGTTCCATTTTTGAAAGGTCATTCAGGCCTTCAATTCGACCAACCTCACATAATTAGAGGATTTCCGTTTTGAATCATTTTCCTCAAATAACGAACAAAAATGAACAAATTTTTCAACGATAGGAATTTCTGAAAAATTCCATTACAAAATATTCACGTTACCAACCAATCAGCCATCAAAACATTTCAAAAAACTCCTCCAAAAAATCTTTCACCTATTTCCTTTTAAATACTGCGCATATTAAACACTTGGCTACTAAATTTTTAATCCTCGAAGATGTCCTCGTTTTAAAAATACCTCGTCTCGGTTTACCAACATAAAAAGGTAAACAAATTCGAATATTTTTCAAGCCAGCCGCTAGGTGACGATCGATTACCATCAAAACACTGGCCAAACGTAGGTATATTTTTTTACCGCGGAAATAAAACACCGAATCCAGACACTATAAATGTAAATATATCGACAAACTTTCCACTCAGATGGCCCCAAAAACATAAAAAGAGCTTTTCTCATTACCCACACGGTACAAAAAACTTGGTAATATCCTCAACACCCCTTCCCACTCATTTCTTTTTCAACGAAATTTGGAAAATTTCACGTCCAAAACACGTAATCTAAATTCAACTTCGTTACACGAAATTATACGTAAAACCGAAGCGAAATTTTTTCGATAAAACTTTCCATTCCGTTGGTTTTTTGGAATCCGTGTGTATCGACGAAGCTGAGCTTCTTGCTCGATGCCTTTTAATTTTATATGAAATATTTTTCACTTTAACGAGACTTTTTACCAAATTATAGACGATGTTGTTGCAAACTCTCATATCTACGGATGGAGTTGGAAAACTTTTTTTTTCGCTTCGTTCTTGTTTTTAATGGCTGCTCGAAATTTTTACTTTCTTTTCCGCGTCGCGTCTTGTTTTGAATTAAATTAGCCGAGCGGAAAGTTTACCGAGGGTGTAAGAAGGCGGAGGACGTTTCGAGGTAATTCGTTTCAACTGATGTAATAATTTCATACCTAAAAAAATAAACGAGTTGATATTCTCTTCTTTTTTTCCCCCTCAAAAACTTTAAATTATTATTTTATAAGTGTTTAATATCGAGTTCTTTCTTTCTCCTTTTCAATTATACGCAATAAAAAATTAATATAAAAAAGCAAGGTATAAAGGTTGGCGAAAAAATAAGCTCTGATTACAAAATATGCGCAGTTGATGACGAATTACGTACAATCCGTACAATCGAGTTTTCACAAAATGTTCAAAATCGATAAGATCTATTTTTTTTCCTGGGGAAACAATAAATCATTATACGTAAGTACGTGACAATTCATTTCATGAATCATTGTATTTACAGAGAACGAAAATATTCACAGTGTTGCCAAATGCAAAATTCTACGAAAGATTCGATATAAATTTCAAAGTTGCTGAGCTTGATCCCAAATGTACTCAATGATTCACAAGAATTTGAATAATGATCAAATTATAACTCGATCGTAATACTTCATCATGTTAAAAAAAAAAAAAAAGGATGGAAATCAAATTCTACACATAGTATGAGAGCCCACCCACTAAAAATGGGCCGAAACAATTGAAAGCTGGGACCTGTCCCAAAAGTTAGTATATGACCCCCTATTTCGAAAACCATCGGTCTGCCGATCCGCAGCTGCTGCTTTCAAGTTCAGCGAAAGCTCAAAAGTTCACAATTTTCATGAACTTTCGGCCGAAAACATTGATGGTCGAAATTGGTGTCAAATTATAGGATTTTTCACGCTGAATGCGAATATGTGGGTCTGCCGACCCGTAAGTGCTGCCCAAGCCCCTGCGGACCGGGTAAAAAGGGGTGAAAATTCGAAAAATTGGCATATTTCAAGTAAAACCTCCATAAAAGTCGAAAAATTGAGTTGAAAACGGTTTAGAAATGGTTCTGAGCATCACTCAGGAGTAAGGGTGAATTTTTACCTCAAAAATTTTACAAAAATTTCATATTTAGGGGGGTGGGGATTAGGGGTGCATTGACAAACTCATACTTATGGGCATGTGATATGTCAAAATATATGTTATCTGGGTCGTAGAACACGAATATGACAATATTTTTTTTATTAGGGGTGAGGGGGTGGTACCTGTTTTCATGAATTACTGATAGAATTCCAAATAATGGTTGTAATTCGCGAGATCACGATTTCTTCAAAGAAAATTTGGGATTCTATCAGTAATTCATGAAAACAAGTACCACACCCTCACCCCTAATAAAAAAAATATCGTCATATTCGTGTTCTACGACCCAGATAACATATATTTTGACATATCACATGCCCATAAGTATGAGTTTGTCAATGCACCCCTAAGCCCCACCCCCCTAAATATGAAATTTTTGTAAAATTTTTGAGGTAAAAATTCACCCTTACTCCTGAGTGATGCTCAGAACCATTTCTAAACCGTTTTCAACTCAATTTATTGACTTTTATGGAGGTTTTACTTGAAATATGCCAATTTTTCGAATTTTCACCCCCTTTTACCCGGTCTGCCGGGGCTTGGGCAGCACTTACGGGTCGGCAGACCCACATATTCGCATTCAGCGTGAAAAATCCTATAATTTGACACCAATTTCGACCATCAATGTTTTCGGCCGAAAGTTCATGAAAATTGTGAACTTTTGAGCTTTCGCTGAACTTGAAAGCAGCAGCTGCGGATCGGCAGACCGATGGTTTTCGAAATAGGGGGTCATATACTAACTTTTGGGACAGGTCCCAGCTTTCAATTGTTTCGGCCCATTTTTAGTGGGTGGGCTCTTGGACTAACAGAAAACTTCTTCGAAGAAAAGGAAAAATTATAATGCGCGAACAATAAATTTTCATGATTTTTTTTCATTTTTTTATTACTTGTTTCGCTCAAATTTATCAACCAGGTACCTAATTTCTCTACTTAAATCACACCATAGTCATACAATCGAAAGATTATTCAACTATCATCTGATTTTCAATGCAATTTTGAGAGATACCTACATTCATGATGAAATCCCATCTTATCGAAATATTCATTCATCACATTCAAATCGTTTCATTTTTTTAAATCTCAGAATTTTTCAAATTTTTCCTTATAAATTTTTGCAACCTCAAACTTTTTAATTTTTTCAAAGAGAAAATCTTTCAAAATTTTCATTTTTCTAACCATTTAAGACCTACATTTTTCTTCAAAATTTTTACTGCTCCAAAATTTTTCAATTTTTCCAACCCTGGACTTCACTTCTTTTCTAAATTTCTTTCAACTTCAGAATTTTTTCCATACTTTATTTCAGAATTCAGAACTAAAATTTTTTCTCAAATTTTGCTAAAGCAGACAGAGTTTTATCAAAAAACATGCTTCTTTCAAATGTTAAAAAATTTCAGAATTCAACAAGATTTTTGAAAATTTTAAATCGATATCGGCGAAACTTTTAGAATTTTAAATTGAAAATAATTTTAATTTGGTTAAATAACAATTTCGAGAAAAAATTTGGAATGAAAAAAATTTGAAAAGTTGAATAAAATCGTCAGATTTGAAGAAAACAAGAAAATCCTAGAAAAAATGTGAAGAAAAAATTTCAAAATTAAAAAAAAAAAGTTGAAAAAGTTTTAGGGGGAAAAAATCAGGATAAGGGAGAAAAAAAATCAAAAGAGTGAGAAATTTTCAATTAAAAAATACCAAAAATATACGAAATTAATTAAAAATAACCGATCAGCTCATCACTCCTACCCCAAATCCAAAATTCTCAATTCAAAATAAAATTCAGACTCCTATCAAAGTAAAATAACTAATTTTGCCCACCACCAAATAAATCCAAAAAATCCTTACCTTATCTCAAATTCTCCACATGTCCATTAGCTCTATACGGCACATATCTCGGCATCTTGATATCGGACGGCGTCGACGTAGACGTCGAAGCCCCCTGCGACTGCCCCAGGTACAAATTAATCTCATCGTTCTCATCATTATAAATATAACACTCATCCGTGGTCGTCCTGCAGGGCACCGTGTTCGTCGGATCATTCGGATCTTCTCCATTATGGAAAAACGACACACTCCTAAATTTATGATCCACGTACGAATCCAGCAGCTTCAAAATCTGCACAAATTTCGGCCTATGACTAGCATGCCACCTCCAGCAATGCCTCATCAAAGGCCTCAGTACATCATGGGCATTGGCCGGCACCTCCAAAATCTGGCCCGACTGCACATACTTGATAACCTCCTCGTTAGTCCTCGGATGATAGGGCATCTGAGCCAACGTCGTGATCTCCCACAGCACCACGCCATAACTCCACACATCCGAATTACTCGTAAATATCCCGTCTCTGATACTTTCCGGTGCCATCCATCTGATCGGCAACGTCCCTTTATCACCTTTCCGATAATAATCCGTCTCGTAGATATCCCTAGCCAGTCCAAAATCTCCAATTTTAATAATCCTTTCGCCAGAAACCATACAATTCCTGGCAGCTAGATCCCTATGGACGAATTTTTTCGCCTCCAGGAACGCCATACCGTCCGCAATCTCGGCGGCCATCTTGAATATCATATTCGCCGGCAAAGTTCGCCTTTCATCACACAATCCGGCACCATGCCTCAGCAGATACGATTTCAAATCACCCATTTCCATCAGTTCCATAATTACGTAGACTGGAGTACCTTTGGAAATGACGCCGATCAATTTGACAATATGGAACGCTTTATGGAACTCTTTCATCAGAGTGGCCTCTTTTAAAAAAATCATATTATCTTCATCGCTAACCGCTGTCACCGTTTTGACAGCACATCGAATATTGTCTGGTTGCAAAATACCTTCGTGAACCGATCCGAAAGTACCTCTGCCGAGTTGTTTAATCAAAGTCAGATGTTCTCTGGGCACTTCCCAATGATCTTCGACGTACACAGGTTCGTATCTGGGATTCACCGAGGCAAACAGAATCCGATTTTTACTAATTTGATGCCTCCAATAATACAAAAATCCGATCAAAATAATCGTAATGATCAGCACGATGACGACCGAGCTGATAATAATTGACATATAATGTTTACTCGGCTCCTCGATGTAAAACGAGAAATTCTCAGCGTACCCTTCGCCAGCCAACGACACAGCTCTCAATCTAACCGCGTAATGCCCCGGAGGCAAATTCTCAATCGAATACGTCCCATTCGACTCTCTAAACTGGCTCGTCGTAATACAGGTCTCGACAAATTTTGAATTTTCCACATCCGTACTCCTGTATTCCAAAATATAACTATGGACGAAGCTATTCATCAGCTCTGGCTCCTCCCAGGTCACATTTGCAGTCCGATTATTCACATCAATTTGCACCTTATTCGTATCGATTCGATCAGCATAAGGGCTTCGATCGGTCCTGACCGACACGAATGTATACCTGCTGCAGGGATCTTTGACCCTGGGATGGAACTCCTGGCAGGCTGAAATCAGCACGATATATTCGCTGTAATGAATCAAATTGTCCACACTGATCTGGCTCGTATTCGCATCCACCTCAAACCGAAACGTCTCCAGTTTGCCTTCAACATTCGTATGATTATCAATGGGGAACATTTCTGGCAGCAATTCAATGGTAGGAAATTCCATCGAGGTGAGCTGATTGACCTCATCCTCCATCGATTGCTCCTCCTGAGCTTCGCCTAATTTCTGAAAATTCGTATTCATAATCGAAAAAATGAAAGCATCGCAGGCGATCAGCTCTTCGTTGACGATGCTGACGTCGACATCGGTCACATGCTCGAAACTATTACAATACTCGAACTTAGATTGCTCCGTCTTGGATGTAGAATTTTTACATTTCCTTTCGCAATCCAAATCCGGATTGCTCGAGACGGTGGTTGAGAGAGGAATGGCGGTAGTCGTGGCTGCGGGTAAGCTCGGTTTAGAAATGATGGTCGGCTTGACCAGCCGATTCTGACAATAATCACGTTTCTCCAGTTCAGCGGTCACATCATTCTGCCAATACCCTTTGATGATATAATGGGTAATGTCTCCATGGGGATGAGATGGAGGCTTCCAGGTAACCGTCATTTCCGAATCGGTAACGTTGACTAGATGTAAATCCAACGGAGCTGACGGCTGATCCGGTAGAGTTTTCACCGATTCGATGGAAGATGTGCCAATGGACGAGGTAAGTGTGTAGCTTCGAACGAAATAGAAATATTCCACGGCTGGCTCCAGTCTGGTAATCAGCATGTACAATGTTCCGTTGCTGAACGTCGACCCGTCGTAGTTATTCATTTTCCACTGATTTTCTCCGCATTCCGAAAACGAATCGTGGATAGATTTATTCGAGTTCAAATCCTTGGCTTCCTTGTAGAACACCATGAATCTGCCGATATTCTCAGTCGAAGTGGTCGAATTCAAATGCAACGCTAGAATTACACTATGAGCCGCCAAACTCTCCACAGATACATTTAAAGCGCTCGGATTGCAAATACTCTGATACCCGTTCGATTCCCTACTCACTTCTAAATTGGTAAAAGGCAGCGTTAAATTGGCCACATTGCCCAAACGTTCGATCTCCAACAAACACAGCTGAGGATTAAAATGAAAGAACACTTTTCCTTTGGGTATCTGCAGCATCGTACCATTTGGTTTTTTATCCCAATCCCACAACTGTTGCAGATTCTTATTATCTTTTACTATCAGCGAATATCTGGTCTCGTCCGATGCAGTTCCGTTGTACGGATTGCCCTCGATCATTTTCAAATTCCGCAAGAAAT
This sequence comes from Pseudococcus jackbeardsleyi, assembly GCA_038380155.1. NCBI lineage: Eukaryota > Metazoa > Arthropoda > Insecta > Hemiptera > Pseudococcidae > Pseudococcus > Pseudococcus jackbeardsleyi. Next base: position 9,601,479 of record CM076242.1, read on the forward strand.
TTAACGACGTTAAAGCGTGCGAATGGATTATCTCCAGACGACCGGAGATCACCTCGATCATACCGAGGTTTTCCTCCAGGGCTTCTTCGATACCCCGATGGTAATTTCCGTGCATTCCGTCGATTACTAGAGATCCGTTGATGTGGGTGCAGGATTGGAGACGTAGTGTGTCGCTCACCATTGTGATACGGAATCGATCCAGGACTGGGCCGATGGGGAAGCATTCTTTGCGGCATGATTCGCCTTCGCAAGGAATGCACGTGGTGTTTTGGGCGTTTTTGCGGTATCGACTGGGGCATTCGCTGATGCACGTGTTGTTGAACGTGAAGAAATTATAGCCGCCGGGGTTTTCTCGGGTGGTTTTCACCGTGGTGTTGCGGCATTGCTCTTCGGTGACGCAGTCTCGTTTCAGGTATTCGTATCTGAGGAGAAAAAAAACAGAAAAATATGATAAATATTCGGGTTAGTAATGAAAGATTTTTTTTTGAGCACTGGCTAGGAGAACAACACAAATTGTCAAGTCGAAAATTTTCAAATTTTGGTATTTGTGACCCTGCCGGAAAGAGGGGTTCAAATTCTCGAATTTCTGAAGGGTTATTGAGAGATTGGCGACGGCGAGGAGTGGAAGGACCAGAAATAGTCATTTTCACTTGAAATGGTGGAAAATTTTTCAATTTCTTGAAGAGGGTTTTACAGTTTGACGAAACACGTTTTTCAAAATCTCTCAACATTTTTTTTGCAGGAAAAGTCAAGTTTTCAGAGTCACATTCTCAAAATTGAACCAAAAAATGGTTAAAACAGAGCCACCAGGAGGGGGGGGGTGACAGATGAAATGTGAAAAAATAAATCTCGAAATAACCAAACAACTGGTTTGCTGAACTTCTCTGAGGATTATAAAATTCAAAATCGCCCAAATTATCCAAAAAATGCCAAATAACGATTTTCATGTATTTCTCAAAAATTCTTCAACGATCGATCTTTGAAGTAGTTTTTTGAAATTATGAACACGAAAAATATGTAATTTCAACCTCAAAAGGTTCATAAAGCCTTTTGACGACTACAGAAATAGATAGATACTTATTATCTACAGTCCCCACATAAAAAATTTTAATTTTTTTTTTCCAAAATCTGTTAAGATTCCCGAGAAACGCAATTTTCCCCTCAAAATTTCAATCTGCAAAGAAAAAGAATCAAATTTAATCTCAAACTGATACCAAACAACAAAATTAAAAAAAAAATTGTCAGAAACGTTCTTCAAATGAATCACAATTCGAAAAAATTAGAAAAATTTCTCAAGTCTTGGAAATAATTTCTGTAAAAATTGTTATGTCCTATAATTCCAAGAGGTGACCAACTGGAATAGAAGAAAGGCAAAAATAATTTTTTTAAAATATTCGTTGAAGGATTTTCAAGGGGCGTTTTCTGACCTCTCAAGTCTACTTTTGATATCTTTTTACACCCCCCCCCCCCATGAAAATACAAAAAATTACTCAACATGGGTTGAACTTGAAATGAGGCCAATTAATTAAAATTTTGGAAAATTTTGACATTAAAATCAACCGAAAAAATCAAATGAAATTCTCTATTGAAAAATCAGTAAAAATTCGCTGATCTTGGCAGTGGAGTTGAAAATTGGAGTACAAAGTAACAAATGTACTCCCCCCTCCTCCAAATTATATCCAGATAGGGATTTTAAACATGAAATATTCTTTTTAGGCTTTAAAAATGTTAAATTTCATTCACACTTTGTTAAGGTTTGGACAAAATCGCAATATGAATTACTTGAAGCGACAGCATCAAAACCAGGTCTCTATTCATCCCCTCTCCATAAAATCATTCTGGAATTCCAAGTCTTCAAAACCCACTTTGCATCGCTCCCCAAATAAAGAGCTTTCAACATTGTTGGATCTAGGTTCAGAGTTGAAGCACATCAAACAAGAAGTCTATTGAGTCAACCTTTCGATTTTTCCCCCTTTTTGATTATTTTGTGACCCCTCCCTCCACCTTTTTTTCTATCTCTCACTTTATGAAAAAAAAAATTTACATCGAGAATCGAAAGAAAATTTGAAAATGTTTTGAAAATTCAAAAAAAATGAACATATCTACGTAGTGCCTACTTTAAAAAAAATGATAAAAATGCTTCAAATTTTTTATGACTCTCATAATTTTTTCTATGCTTTTGTGATTTTTTTTTTCAAATTTCAAGAACGACAAATCAGTATGACTTTTTCAACAAAAAATCACAACTTTTTGGTAGATTTCTTTCTTTCTTTTTCCATTTCAGGGCTTTCATGACCAGTAGGACCAGACACTCTTGGTTTATTTATTTTCCTTGGGCTATAAATTTTCTCTGATTGAAAACGACAAAATGAGAAAATGGAATAATATGAAGCAAAATCTCAGCATGGTCCGAATAAATTTTCAATTACCTATTTACAGATCAATAAACAAGGTATCAAAATGTATGTTTTTCCTTTCTCAAATTTTTTCACGGTGCCCTTTTGCCAATTTTTATCATCTGACGTCGGAAATCCTTTTTCCAGATAATTTTGGAACAAACTTCAAAAAATTCCCCACACGATGGGTATGAGATAAAAAATTCAATTTTTTTGACATTATTGATCAAGGTATTAAAATTTACCACTTCGGATCCTAAACCTCGTTTTTCATGACACAGTGTGTCTCAAAAGTTCCGTAATGCAGTTTTTTTAAAAATAAAATCTTCATTGTCATAGGTTGGCCTGAATTTTCGAATTTTTGATTGCAAATTCTGAGTTCAATAATTCTTCATTTCCATCCAAAATTCTACCAGGCACAATTAAGTAATAATTTTTCAATTTTAAACATTTTCGAATATTATCCTTTTTTTTAACGAGGCAATTTTCAAGTCCTTCAAAATGGAAAACGATAATTTTTTGACAAAATTGAATTCAATTGGTGTATGAAAACATAATAATTTCGCCATGTACGAAATTTTTAAAAATTTCTCAACGATCAACACAACAAAAAATTATCCTGATCATATTTCCAACTAATTTTTTCCAAATTTCAACAGCAACTTCGAGAAATTCCAAATTTTCTTAATACCTCATTTGTCACTATCAAACCCATCGAATAAAATCAATACGTTCTAAATTCTAATTGCCCAACAACTCCGTATAACGTAATGATAAATTATCGAATTACTGAAATCAACACCACACTACAATTCGGTCAATTTCCTCCCTCGTTCTCTTCATCAAACCGCAACACCACCAAAAATCCGGGAAAATTCCATACCCTAGTAACCATAACCATAATAATTCTTATCAACACCGGCCACGTCATATCACCAACTCAACGCCGACATGTTTTCAATCACATAATGCAAAGAAGTTTGCCCGAGCAAGGTTAAAAAACAAAGTCATCATCGTCAACGATTATAAACTTGAGTAGAATGGCAATGCAACTAAATAAGTTCTAAGCATAAAATGCAAATCTTTGATACGATACACTCCATTTAACCAAATCGAATGAATTTTCCAACAATTCAAAAAATATTCATACTCCATATTTTACGCAAATACATCCATAATTGACCGAAATAAAAAAATACCATTCATTATGACCCTTCCCTTCCACAAAATCCTCCAAAATCCTCACTGAAAACTGCAAATTCCCTCCAATTTCGCACCATTCACCAAATTCTTGCTCATTGCCTATTTACAAATATTAGCGGCGCAACGCACGTGTCATTCACCAACAAAAATTCCCCCAAGGATTTTACTATCTTTACCGACACACTATTACGCAAATTCTTTATTATTATTGGGTAAGGTAGGCGCTCTTTATAATATACTTTGGTTACCGGTTAGTTTAACGATTATGATTTCCTTTCCTCCCTCCCTCTCTTCCTCCTTTTCGACATCAAACTCGCGATAATTTTCCTATAATTACCTTCTTGCCTCCTGTTTACAATTTACCTGAACTTATACTCTATTACGAGTACGCAAACAACATAATTCTATATTCGCCCTTTCCCTGCCTCCTCGTGGGCATTATTCTGACAGATTAACGGGCCTTAATTTCTTATTTCGCTGCTGGGTATGGCCGTCAGCGACCTGATCCCGATCGTAAAATTTTTTTATCACCTGGCACGTGCCATGATTTCGAAGCGCGCGCAACTCGGTTATTTTCAAATAATTTCTGTTTCGTATCTGCCTACGTTTTGACACCTCTCTTCCTCGCACACTCTTCGCAATAAAGATAACCGATGTTCTTCAAAAATTATATTCGCGTGTCCAAGGTAGCCTTCGATGACGAATCGGAACAGCAAACCCCTTCATCTAATTCGAATCTTCAACTTTCCCATAAATAAGTAAACCAATTAAGAAATGTTTTTTGATTTTATGATTTTAATGATATTTACGTCATCGCCCACACCGTCGATCGTGAGATTTGAAATTTTACTCGATTCACCGCTGACGTCAAATCGAATCGTGATGTGAAGATGATACCTCAAATCTTAAATTCGGTTGAAATAAAATTAGGGAAATGTGAAGAGGGTGACAAAGCAAGAAAAAAATCAATATACGAGTATAACGACAAAATTACAAGGACAGATTTGAAATCAAAATATTCTATAGACGTGCAAACGCACACTAGAGCCATGAAGAAGGAAAAAAATATTCCAATAAACAGAAAGCAAACGTTTTTATAATAGAACAATTCAACTGAAAAACTGACACCCTTTATTTTACGAAATGAAGTTGAAAAGCTCAAACAGTTGAAAGAAATTGATGTCAACTTTTCCAGAATGATAAAAAGGCGAGAAAAATAAAATATTTCGAGGTTAAAAATTATTTGATAAGCCAATGAACGAAAATCACACGTCGATACAGAAAAATTTCATCAAAAAATTTAAGAAGGCGAAAATCAAGAAAATAAGGTTTACAAATCAAGTAAAAATCATCATCAACTACGTAAAAAAGTCGATTTTTTTTTTAATTTATAAAGCCAAGTACGTCAAATACAAAAAAATAACCACAACAGAAAAGATCAATGAATTGCAAAAGTTTTGAAAATTACCGACATTGAAGGCCGATCAAGCAAAAAAAATTACAGGTAATTTTAGCTAGCAGTTCATAGAAACAGTCAAAATCATAAAATTTATCATTCGAACGTAATCGAAACTTCAAATACTTCAAGAAATTAAAATTGACAACAAATTCAATGCAAACATCAATGAAAATAATCAAGAAAAAATCATCAACATCGAAACATAAAATCTGTACTTTTTAAAAACAAAAATGATGAAATTGTACTTAAATGAATCAATACCTAAAAATGAAATTTTTATCGGGAAAATTTTGAATTATTATGAGATGGGTCGAAATTCAAAAAGTAAGTCAACGAGACCAAAACCCCAAATTAGTTTATTCAATAAGATTCTGAATGTGCAAGTTTTTTTTGACACCAATTTTCTTATCAATTTTTTATACGGTTTTTTGTAACTGCATCATCAGGAAATAATTATACGCTAGAAAATTTCCAATACATACGATATTTCATCCCAATTTTCCGACTCAAAATTCAATTTTTTCGCCAATTTTTGAAAAAAATGGTGGGTAATTGTGCTTAAGAACGAAACTAAAATTGAAACCATTTTTTTTTTCAATCTTTATAAGATTTTCGGCAAATTACTTTTACCTCTACAAAAAATCGCCTCAAAAATTGAAATCACTTTCACCACGCATGTTTCGCAGACCATTGAATTTGGAAAATTTTCACTTGACATTAGATCTCACTAAAAAAAATTTTCAAGGTAGGTATCTACAAAATTTTGAAAAAAAATTCTCACTGACTTTTCCAGAGTTTCCAAAATATTTCTCCGAATTTTACAGATCTTTTACCTATACAAATGGAATTTATGAAATTTGCAGGGAGATTTAAAATTCACTCACGGAACCATGACTTTTTCATGACTGAATTTCTATTTTAATCAGGAAGTGCGTGTTTCCTTCAAATTGAAAAAAAATTACACAGAGATGAAATAATTCTCATCAATTTTTTTTGCCAATTTTCCAATGAATTGAACGAAAAAAAAATTGAAATGAATAATTTTTTTGGGAGAATTTTCTAAAATCAAGATTCATATCGAGTGTAAAAATTTTAAATCGTAACGATGATGAAGCGTACAATTATTTTAAAATCCGCATTGGAACGTTTACTAAGATTTTTTGAAAGAATTTTCATGACATTTTTTTCAAAAAAAAAACAACGGAAAATCAAGTTGTATTTAATTATCGAGGGAAACGAGAACAATTTTTATTTGAAAAATTCCTAATTCTATGGACAAAAACATACTCTAGGTACATTTAAATATCATTTTTCATTGTTCAATATGGCTATCAAATGCTAAATAGAGAAATAATTTAGCCCCAGCAAAGCGAGAACAGAAAATTCTGATGAAAAGAGTATAAAAAACACTTCACAGACATCTTTCTTCTGGATTTTTACAAAATTCCAGTAGAAATGTCAAAATTCCTCCACTCCTCCAGTCACCTAACTTTTTCAAGAATACCAGAAAGTGGACATCTTGATTTTCAACTTTTTTGGCCCTTCTCTCTTATTCCTCAAAATAAAAAAATGGAATTCACGAGTCAGAATCATCGTATTATTTATTAAAATTCAAACTCGTTTTCAATTTTCCTATAACGATTTCAATTTGATCATTTAGAACGAGGCTTACTTTCCGGCCCGGCATAATTTATTCAGATTTCGACGTTCGCGAATTTTCTTCATTTGATTGATTTCATTCCTAAGATTCAATGTTCTTCAATTTTTTCGAGAATTTTGAATTCGAATCGAAAATATTATCTGATATCAGTCAAATTTTAGAGTCAAAATCAAACACTCAAATTTGATCAACCTACATAATTATTTTTCAGCCATTCACAAAAATCATATCAATCTTTTCCGAAAAATTGGAAAACTCCGGAAAATGACCCAAGAGCTTCTTTTATGGCCAATTAAAAAAAAATGAGAACTCTGATAGAAATTGATCTCAAATTATGTACTTACTTAATTCTAAGAAAATTATCCCAACCCCTCCCCTCCCTGAACAGATCATCATTTCGAGATTTATTTATACTATTCTCTAAATAGGTACCAACTTCATATCTAAATTTACAAAAAATCCTTTGCTCAACTTACGTATCAGGTGGACAAGAACTGACACATTTCCCATCTCCGGTCAACAATCCTTTACAGACATAACACTGATCGGCCGAATTATTCTCGTAGCATCCTCCGGCGCACAACGAATGGCAATTATCCATTTTAATCTGGCAGCGTCCTTTATTCCAGCACAGGTTCCCTTCGCATCCGCTACTTTTACAAATCTCTTCGCTTTTGCATTCATTTTCCGATTTCACCTGAGCAATGGTAACCTCGTAATAACTCAAGCTGGTGGATTTCATGATCGCCGCCCAATTGATCGTATTAGCGAAGCAAAGACCTGTAAATAAAAACAAGCATCGGTGTAAGCATAAACATCTTCGAGTACGAACATTCGATAAGAAAGCTCTTAATCTCTTTCTTCAAAAATTTCACGGTCATCGCGATAAAATCCGCGGGCACACCCCTTAATACCAAAACCCAGACACGTCTCATTCGAATGAAAATTTTTCCATATTATTCGGTAACACGCGCTTGTATTTTTTTCTCATAACGAGACTTATTCGCCGTTCGCGCCACATCTTTCTTGCGCCAAAAATTCCGCCAACTTTTTATATTAAAAACTAAAAAGTACCTTTAGTATTTCTTTTTTCTCTCTTTTCTGTTTTTCATTTCGAATACCGTGACGGTGGTGTCGACTTACGACATCATAATTCGGTGACAATTTTCTCGAGTATTTAAATCGTCGCGTCGGCGAATTCGAAACGATCGTCGCCAGCTTTGAAAAGTTGACTCGGGATAATTCAATTTCAGATGGAAAATAAACGTCGAAAATTGTCGAACGAAGAGTTACGTTACAAGTTTCACAAATTACTTGAAAAAATATCGATATTCGAGTAGACTGAAAATTTTCAGTCTACGAAGAATGAAATAAGAGAGCAAAATTTCCCACCTACTTACGATAGGATTTCATTATTCGATTACTTCAAATAATTCTCCTCCTCTCCCACTTTAAAAATTTAATTGAAAAAAGGCAATCTTCGAAATTATTTTCAATCAAATGAATTTTAAACGATTTTCACTGAATTTCCATTCAGCCAATTTAAAAAATTCCAATAAGATTTCTAAAGAGACCGACAACCGGTTGGTAATAATATTTAAAACAAATTGCTAATTTGGAATCGTTCCGATAAAATTATATTTGAAACCGGTTCAATTTTGTTCGCAATCAATTATTCATACTTTTCGTGAAAAATAACGCGAGAAAATCAAACAAAGTTGGCGAGCACAGAAAATTCATCATTTTCATATTAATCCATAATTTTCTCGCAGAACAAAGCTCAAACCCCGTTACTTAATAAAACCGAAGATCGTGTTATCACTGCAAAAATATCCTCTCCTTGAATTCATTTCCTAATTCGAACATTACAATTAAAATATTCGTTTATCGGTATGAACGTGAATCATTAAAATGATCGAATTGAACTTAAACCCAACACTATTCAATCTCTAGCCTCCCAGACCAAAGTACGTAATTTTAAAGATAACCTCGATTAGTAAAAAAAATTCATATTACACCTTAATTCGACTCGCAGCTTTCTCAACACGAATTACGTTGGAAAATACCATCAATATTGATGCCAGTTCGTTTCCGAATCGACGATTAAATAATTCGATAACAACGTTGAGTTGATCTCCGAATAATTGAAAATCATCTCTCGATAACGAATGTCTGAAAAATACTTTCGGGTTTTAATGAATGTATTTCATTCGAAATACTTTTTTCGCAGCATTTTTACGTTGAAATTTGCGAATAAAATGGGTGAGAAAAAAATTAAAAATTTTTCAACTTCCATCTACCATCTCAAATAATAGGGTTACTTTGATCTCTTTTAAGCAATTAAAATTACGAAATTATTTTTCTGGTATTGGTCGAATTTTGCCCTAATTTACTGAAGTGTTTCAGGCTGAATTTACGGCCTCCTCCCTCTCCGCCTGCTCCTTCAAATAGACCACATCTTCTCTGTAGTTGAAAATTTCGAATGAAAAATATGAACCAGTTCAAATGACAAATGAAAGAAAAATAATATTTTTATTTCTTTAACCAACGAAACTGCCATATTAATTTTTAAAAGGAACAGCCGGATGAGAGGCGACTTTGGCCCTAGCTAAGGAGAAAATGAAAAAATAATCCAAGTAAGGTGTTCAATATTTAATTTTTCCATAATCTCAAACAAAATTCATAAAAAAAAAAATCTGAAAAAGGTCTTCAACACATTTCTTTAGGTACAACTTGAGACAATTTAAAAAAAACCTGAAAAACTTCTCTCGAAATGATCTCAATATTATGATCATTTTAACCCATCAAAATCATCAGTCATCAACCCCCTCCCCCTTCTAGTATTTTAAAAACTTTACTGAAAATTGTAAAAAACATGAGATGAATAACTTTTTTCACGTAACTCAGTTCAAAATCCAACAAAAAAAATGAATTTTTTTTTGAAATGATCTTATGAGCATTCTATTTCATAAAAATCATCAGTCATTATCTACCCCCCCCCACCTCCATAAATTAAAATTTTTGAAATTAAGAAAATGTCTCGGTAACGTAAACAAGAGAATTTTTTTTACCTTTCAAAATTTTTGTTGAATAACAATAAAAAAACTGAAAAAATTGATATTTCTCAAGGACCCTCGAAAAATGGTATAAAAATCAATGACCGTTTCAATAATTGGGTTTTCATTGATGAGGAGTAAGATAGGAAATATTTTTTCAAAACTTTAAAAATTTTTAAATCTAAACACAATTTTGCTGCAAACCCTTCTCCCCTTCCAATTCAAATTTCAAAAAAAGGACAAAATCAATACCCATAATTTGGTTGATTTTTCCACTCAAAACTTCTGTGCCATGATTTTCCATGATTTTTTCCACATTACATTCCCTCTCCTTCTTCTTCTTCGTTTCGAACGTCCCAAATATTACACCACTCCAAAAATTTCTAAAACCTAGAAAAGGTAACAATTTCAATGCATCCGCTGAGTCGAGTTCTTTTACCATCATTAATTTTTCTTTCAGAGTTGAAATAACCACCGGGATACCGGGAATTCTCTTTCTAAAATAAATAATTGACAAAACTGAACCTACATTTTCCAATGAAAAAAAAAAAAAAAAAAAACATCAAACACCTCGCAGATATTACTTTTTTACAACATCAAAAAACGAAAAAAAAACTTCTTCGAATGAAAGAGGAAATACTTACTTGCTAGCTTTGGAATTCAACTAATTGACTCTCGCTGTACATTTCGAACTGAAATATTGCTTTCTCGGGTTCCAATCTAATCTAAGTACTTTCGCTCTTAAAATTATGATAAATGAATTGGAAATACAAAAGCGTAACGAAGGGTCGAGCTAAAAAACCCCAACTCAACAAAATAATTTTAAAAATCTACTACTTAAAATTTCACCATCGTCACAATACTTTTTCTCATCACGACTCATTTTTCAAATAATGAAATAATATGCCCAAAATACAGGTATATAGCTTTCATTTTAATCCAAATCTTTTCATCTCGTCTCCACCCGACAAAGTTTAATTTGAAAAATCTTCTCTTAGGAAAAAAAATTTAAAAAAAGAAAAGAATAATTTACGAACCTCGCGTTAGGTACACAAAATAATAATTTCATTCGACGGTGAAAAGTGAAAAACAGCGAGGCCAACCTTGAACAATTTATTCTTTAATTTACTAATTTTTTTTCACTCCTCGATTTAACGATTCTTAGAAAGTAAAACGAAGGAAATTTTAATGGCTTTATTTTGTTTTTCATTCAATTTTTTTTGGCCCGGTAATGAAAAGTGATTTATTTATGTTTTTTTTTTTCGGCACCTATTCGTTGGGTAAACGACTCGAAAATTTTTTACATTTGAAATTTTCCACTAGGTATTCAATTAATTCGCGTAATTTATTGAACTTATTTTACGAGTAATAAATTTTTTTCCAAACTGCAACAATGCAACTGTAATAATTTTTCTATAACCGGAGTTATAGGGGGAAAAACAGCACGAAACTGAAAAAAATACGTCGAAAACAAACGCATAAAACATTCATACGAATAAAAATTAATGTTTCGGATTGAAAAAACTCATTTTTTCCATCAAAAAAGCCATTATTTGGGAAAGCTCGTGCAAACAATTCAAAAAACTTAATCAAACTTTGTGTAATTTTCACTCCTCCTCTTTCAAAAAGTCGACAAAAAATTTATCAACTAGGAAAATTAAATTTCTATTTTAAATTATCGATATCCATCATCGATTCGACCATTTTACAAATTTTCCAGCCATGTCACCATCAAAATTTAAAACTCGAAACAAAATAAACTCATTAAAAACTCCTTTTCGGTACCTCTCAGTTTCCATTCATAAAACTGCCTCTTCTAATGAAAAACAACATCATTTAATCTCCAAATTTCTTCATCTACGTAGCCATTACAATCGTAATTTTAACCAACAAGAATATTCACCGATAAAAAGGTCACCCGAGCTGATAACGAATTCTATTTGCGTAAAAAATTCACGCGTAAACACTTTCATTCAAAGTTCTTATAATAATTTAGGTACAAATTCAACACTGTTAATAATTCTCAGAACGAAAAAAAATTTACAATGAAAATATCGTTCAAAGGTTTCATCGGAATTTTCCACAATTCATCAAATTCGCACTCAATTAGATAAATTATCCTCGAAAATCAGAAAATATTATATTACATTTTTTTCCTCCCTTTCCTAACCATCTACTCTTCATGATATTTTGTTTATCGTTCGCAAAATACGATACGGATATTTTTCAATTATCAAATTAACTCATTAACCTGATTAATAATCCGGGCCTCCAAATACCTCCGAACAAAATTACATCTGCTCATTCACATCGTAAATTTTCACTCGTTACATTTATTCATCTTGCCAAATAAATCGCTAAAAGATCTAATAATCCTTCCCCGTAGATTTCCCATTTTCTCCGCACACTAAATACATATTTAATAACAAACTCCTCGTAATCATCCCATTTTGCCTTACCTCGAAAAAAAAATACACCAGATGCTCGAGGTTCGCATCATACAGAATACAAAATTTCAAAATCCGGAAAAAAGAAAATTATACGATGTTTCGTGTGGGAGTGGGAAGAGCTTGTGGCATATTACCTTCCAACTAATGAAAACTTTCTCGTTTTTACATTTTATACTAGTTGTCTCTTTCTTTCGTAAAAGATAAAAGAGGTGAACTTTGAAAAAAAGCAACTGACACAAGAGATGAATTAGTCGACTGTAGTACGCTTAAAAGAGTAATTTAAATTAAATTTCATCGTTCTTAACTCTTCCCTATACATCGTATCCAGGGAGAAAGAAACCCAGAATGAGAAAATTTCACGAAAAAAGTGATAAATTACTTTCGACGTGCTGGTGGTCAAAGGGCGAAAAATTTTCTCGTTTGTGGAGTCTCGTCGAGTCGTCCGAATTGCAAAGCGAACCGTACCGATGAACGAATCGTATAGTTAATAAGTTACAGACGATTCTCTTTATTAAATTCGTTTTTTTTTTAAATTGGATTTGTAATACTGATGAGTTTTCCAACACCGGATGGATAATGGAAGTAATTTTAATTATCGCGAGTTTTTTTCCTTTTCAACGAATTTCTATAAAAGATGTTCTTTGAATTTGTGTAGGTATCTTTGCTCGGGTGTTATACGATTTCTAGAATTCAGCGAGTAAAACGTAATGAAGAATCTTGAATGGGAAACGTAGGTGGAAAAACACTTTCAATATCTGCTTTGAAAACGTTTTCAAATTACTTGAAATGAAAATGAAATTCGTGCCGGAAAATGAGTAACAAGTTGGATCATTTATCAGCCAAATTTAGAATGGATATAAATTTGGAGAGAGGTATCCAGTCGAGCAATGAAAATTAGCAGTCTAACGATGTTCGATTTCACCTTTATCCAATTTTCTGAGGTAATTTTAAAAATATTTTTTAATGTTTTATTCGTCATCTAAGAAGACCTTTTTTTGAAAAAAATTCCTACAATGCAATGGTCTCAACTTGAAATGTTCACTTTAGAAGTTCAAAAATCAAGTTACAAATATTTACCATTCTTTCAACCCCCATTCTCTTAACACCTAAATTCACTGCGCAAAAAAACATAGAATGGCCTTTTGTTTTCCATTTTTCCATGTTTTTTGGAGCGTTGGGTTGAGTTTAAATATGACCTCCTTTTTTTGATACAATTTTATGTACCTGGGCAATTTTTGCTCTAAATTTTCTGTTTCAGTAGCACTTGATGAGAAGCAGAGGCGTATTAAGACATTTTGCGCCCTAGGCATTGGTAATTTACACGCGCCCCCCCCCCCCCCCGACACAAAAAATGAGAACTGAGCGTAGCTCGCCCACCTCCCTTATAGATTTCAGTCACTAACAAATTTTTTTCATCAATGTACTGCCATGCCATTACGCAAGAAACACTAATTTGATCGTAAGCTCTTTCAGAAATTTATTAAAAAAGAATCCAAGAATTTGAGAAAATTTGAGAAAAAGTAGGGAGGAAGAAGCAGATTTCAATTTATTCATTTTTCATTTCACTATACTTTCAGTTAAAAATCATTGGTTTTTTTGATAAATTGGAAAGTGATTGAGGAATCAGTGATTTTTTGCTATAAGATCGGTGAAGGGGCATCAATTTAAAAAATCGATCAAAATACTGCCCGAGCGAAGCGAGGGCGAATTTTTTTTTGGGGGGGGGGAAATACCTACCGTTTAAAGAGCTAAAAATATACTTTTCACATTTTTGTAAATAAAGAATCTTCTTTTCGAAGTTAGAGGGCTTGAACCCCCTGAGCCCTCCTTGCACGTGCCTCTTTGCATAATTACATTGCATCAAGGGGCGCGAATCAGTGTTAACAAACTTTTCAATTTGAAATTTATTTTATTTATAATGAATTATAAAAAATACAAATTTTTGAATTTTGCGCTTTCGAAATTTTTGCGCCCCCAAAATCTCTGCGCCCTAGGCAATGCCTACTTTGCCTACTGGTTAATACGCCCCTGATGAGAAGAAAAAAATGCTCTAGTGGAGTTACACTCGAAAAATATTCTACCCTTTGAATCCCCCCCTTCAAAAACCATGATCGATACTCCACATGCCATTTTCATGCACAAATAAATCAAATATGGGGGGGGGGGGGTGTCAAAGGGTCGGAACCAAATAATAACTCAGATTTTTGAACTCAACATCATCATTCATCAAAAATGAAACTAACGAATACGAAATGCAATTTGAACTTTGAAATTTTTCATTTTGAGGGTCGAATTTGAGTTCCTCGGAAAATAATCAAGTTGAAATTCTAATCCAGCGTCACAACAACGAACGATTTGTTACATTCAATTTTCTTGAATTTGATCAAAATCTCGAGGTCCCCCTCCCCTCAGATTCCAAGATTCTAAAACCTGAAACAAAAATTGACAGATTTTTTAATAGGACCTCAAGAATTTTTTGTCACGATAAAACTTCAACTTTTCAAAAATGAAAAATGTTCAAAGCTCTCAAAGTTGAATACTTTTACTGAAAATTATTAGTAGTGTGATGAAGAGATACCCCACATCTATTGAAAGGTTTTGGAGGGAAATGAGAACGGTTTTTCGGTAATGGAATAACGATTTCTTGACATTTTTTTTGAACGAATTTAAAGGGTCTCGATCAAAAAATGGCTAAAGGATGTGGAAAATGGTTTTTGGTTGTGTTTTTTCTTCTTCAAATATAAACATTTTCAATGAAATGTTGACTTTTTGTTAGAAAATTTTTACAGGGTGTCTAACAAGTTACGAAAATCCATGGGAAGGACCTCGGAAGCACCTTCATCACGGTAGTGGAGGAGAAGGAGAGATTTTCCCAAGAACAATTAAATTTTGGGCAGAACTAATAATACAAATTTTTCAAAATTTTCTGCTTTGAAAACATTATTTAAAATTTCTAAAAGGATTTCTTGATTGAATATTCTAGTAAAAGAAAAGAATCATTTTATCGAAAAATCACGTTTAAAAAAATGAAACAGCAATTTTTGCCCCTTCTGAGAATGCTCTGCATTAGCCCCATATTTCCAAATGAAGCAAGGAAATAAGACATCAAAAATTAGGAACGTGAAACAAAATTCAACTATTTTTGCGTTGCTTTTTTCAATTTCTAAGAGGCATGATGCATAATTGATTTAGAAAAAATTTCCAGTCCAATCGAAACAAGGACGAATTTTTTTGAAAAGGTATTTTTAAAATGCAGAAAATGGAAAAATTTACTAATTTCCGGCTAAGAGTATAATTTTGCTACCTTTAAATGACCTAAAACTTTTGACAACTTAAATGGCCCATTATATGTAGATACGCTACTTTATTTCGACTATTCGAAAATAAAAACAAAAAAAGGAATTGTTTCCAAATGCAAAAAAACAAAAACAAACCCCGATCACAAAAACCAAATAAATTGACCCAGCAGCCGATAGTTATTCCCCACCACAAATTTCCATAAATTTCTCATTCGTCTCCCTACAAATGGAAAATTATCAAAACTGGTTAAAATATTTATAAACCACTCCACTAAAAAAAAAATCATAAATCCAAACCACCATAATAAATTAAAGTAAACACTGTCAAATACTTTTTATAATACTTACACGTAACTAGTATCATTTCGTTGTTGTTTTGAGGGTGTAAAATGAATGTTTTGCGACGACTTATTTTACAGGGAGTAAAACATATTTACAGGGAGTAAAACAATTTACAGGGAGTAAAATAAATTTCTCTTTGATAGCAGCTCTATCTATTTGATTTGGATTGTGCCGATTATTTTATCAAAATTCAAAACATATTCATTAGCCGGTGATCTTGTAGCAGCTTGTTGCTTGTTATGAATTGAATTTTGAATTTACTGTTCGAATTTGTATAAGAATATTTGATATTGTGAATGTTCCAGTTATTTTATTGACGAGTGTGTTTTTTCAATTGTATGTGTACGTCTACCGACACGTCTAATAAACAGATAATAAAAGTATGAAAATAATGTAAATGATTATCAACGAAGTGATAATTATTGTAAAATACATTTGCACAGTTGCCATACAACAATAATTGTAAACTGACCCGCTCTCAGTCTTTCAGTCAGAATCATAATTTTACACCCAAAACAACAACGAAATGATACTCGTTACGTGTAAGTATTATAAAAAGTATCATACGCCACAACGGGCTAAAATGCATGTTGTTTCAAAACTCGTGCTATTACAGCTCTCGCCTGCGGCTCGCGCTGTAACCACCGCACTCGTTTTGAAACAACGCATTTTAGTCCCTTGTAGCGTATTATACTATTACTCAATCATAAAAGCTAATTTCGTTCATAATTTAAAACCACATAAAACATGACAATTTTAATCGAACGTCCGAGATTAAAACAGTCGTAAAAATTCCGTTTCCTTAACTCCCTCACTTCTTCACCTTATTTCGACACTTCCTGCTATCTCCAGCGTTTATCGATTCAGCCCCGAGAACATTTCCAATTTCCATCATAAATTCGGCCACTTCGCTCCATCCGGCCTATTTATTTTCGCCCGCGCTGCAGCCACGCCATCAACCAAATTTAGTACTCTCTTACCCTTGAACTTTTATCTCGAAATAAAAAATTTCCCAATTTAATTTCTTCGGCACGCAACGTAGCATGAAATAAAATCGTATTTAAAATCGTTCAATGTTATCTAAAGTGGTACACACAATTCGAAAAATTTAATTCTTCAAATTCACGCGCCCCCCTTCGCCTCTCACGACTCCTTAGCCGGACTTCGATAATCTGCCATACACGTAGACATCGTACGTTCAACAATCGTACACAGCAACAATTCGCGTCAATCACGTGCTCAAAATACATATTACTCGAATATTGCATTTGGAAAGCATCGTCGACGTCTCAATATTTCCCTCTCCCAATTTCCAATATTAATAACCTTGAATTTTTATTTATTTTCTTCTGCGTCTCTTTCTCCCTCACCCGGCGCCTCCATCGTCGTCATCGCTGCAGCGTGCACCGCTTCGCAAACTATGTATTTAATCTTCGCTTCGAGTTTTTCGCGGTATCGCGTTTTTTAATCGTTATTTGCTCGGATACTTTTCGTTATATAAATTCTCTCATTAATTAAATAGGGAAAAAACCAACGCGATAAGATTTATAAATAAAAAGTGAAAGTACCAAATTTTGAAATCCTTTTATATTCTCGAACTTTTACATTTTCTATCTCTAGTCATCGTGAAAATTCATTCAATTTTCTCCTGCGTTTCAATATCCAAGTTTTTCTCTTCGTGCGGATTTTTCGCGTAGGATGAAAATTTCGTCGATAGGTCTCCGAATGAAATACCCATTAGTTTTAATATCCCATTGCAGAATGGTCGTTTATTCTATATCACCCCAGCACCAGCTCCAGCCATATCACGAACGGACTTTTCTTCAATTAAGCAACCCAGACGACCAGACATCACGTCATGGAACCAGGCTCGACTCCCGAGCCGCCAGATAATCTAAATAATGTCATCGGACCAACATTAAACTCTCATTTTACCCTCTCTAATTTTTCGAATTTTTAAACAAAATTCAGACTAGGCGACGCTCATACGACAATATCGAGTTCACCCTTATTTTTTTTCAAATCCCAGTGCCAATATCACTTAAAAATAATTTATGGTTTGAATAAAGTCGCGTCGAGCCGGAGCAGCATTGAGTTTATTGTACGAGATGAAAGTGTCAAGCTCTTCTTTATCGTCCTCCACCTCGGCAAGAAATTACCCCCTGCGGAAATTCTGGCTTCCAAAAGCAACTTTCTCCTGCAACTCAAAAACTACTTAACGTTTTACGCTTCTAATGACGTTATAAACTTCTTAATTACACTGCCGGGGGATTCGCAGTTGTATGCGAATGTATATAAATTCCACACTCTACTTTTTTCGGTTTGCAATTCGACTCAAAAATTCCCACAGCGGTGTATGCTCGCAGTGGCGTAGCCAGGATTTCGTCAAGGGGGGGGGGGGGCAAGAACAAATTGAGTCAAATTTTCTGTGGTCGTTTTGAAACATAGCAAGTATTTTTTCGTAGTGTACGTATAACCGAGTCTGAGGTAGGGGGTGTATAATAAAAAGACTAACACAACGATGTAAAATGGACACAGGACTTAGATTGAAGGTACAAAAATACGCCTTTTTTCGCAGACTTCTCTCAGAACGTTCATTAAAATCAAAATCGATTGATAATTATGTTCAAGCCCGAGCGAAGCGAGGGCGAAGCTTTGAAAAAATTGAATTTCTGATGTCTAAAATAGACCATTTTCCCCAATTTTTGACACTTTTCTCCCATTATACCATATTTTTTAAACGCCATGGGGGGGCAATCGCCCCCTTCGCCCCCCCCTTGGCTACGCCACTGTATGCTCGCACGCCCTCTCGGTAAATTCAAGCAAAAATTCGACGTCGGCGAGTCGCAGTCGTCGGTCTTGATTATTTACTCTCCCGCACTCGAGTGGTTCAAAACGAGATGCAGATGAGAAGGTGAAAAAGCTAAAAAAAAAAGGAGCCAAAACTCTTATAAAAAGAAATTTGATCAAAAAATCAGTCAAATGGCCACGATTTTTAGCTTATTTAGACCAAATATTCCCCAGGCATGAAAGAAAATTCATTTTCGAAAAAATCGATTTAAAATTGAAAATCACACTGAAAAAAAAAACAAACCATTCAAACCTAATGCAACTTTGGTGGTATTTTTCGTCTGAGACTTGGTCGAAATGTTATCAGCAGTCTTTCAAGCCTTTTATACAAGAACAAAGTTCAACCGAAAGTGGTGGAGTTGTTATTATTATTAACAGAAAAAATTGAGGGGAAAACAGCTTTCAGAACTCGAAATTTTGATTTTTTTCACAAACGCGTCACCAAAATTCCCACATCAAGGGCATAGTTCCCATAACTTTTTATACATACTCCCATTTTGCCTGTTAATTGACATTACGATTATAGGATTTCATAAAATCGAAGATTACTCGAAATGAGACCACGATTAATTTCCCAGGGAAAAGTCATCAGGTCTGATCAGGCCTGAAAAATGGCCGCTCATGAGCAGGTATGATCATACCTGATCAGACCTGATCAGGCATGAACAGGACAAAAAAAATTAAGGGGTTTAGGTATGATCAGACCTGATCAGACCTGAGCAGACCTGAGCAGGCATGAGCAAGACTATTATACGCCAGGCCTGCTCAGGTCTGATCAATCGCGGCCATTTTTCTTTCCTGATCAGGACTGATCAGAGTTATTTAGTCATGCTCAGACCTGATCAGACCTGATGACTTTTCCCTGGGTTGGCTCAAATTTGAAATCTATTTTTCAAGATGGTCTGCCGCATCTTTCACTCATTACACAGAATATAATTATTTTCGAAAAATCAGTTTGAAAATTATTGAATTTTTTCGTAAAAAGTCCAAGATTTTTCAATTTCAATTTTTTAAAATGAAATATTCAATGTAACGATAAATTTATCTCAAAGAAATGAAGATTTTAAATTTCAGCCAATTTCATCAGTCTCATTTTGAGTACCTAATTTTAAATTTTATACGTAATGCAAATCGGAAAGCAAAAAAATACTTATGCA
Organism: Pseudococcus jackbeardsleyi; assembly: GCA_038380155.1. NCBI lineage: Eukaryota > Metazoa > Arthropoda > Insecta > Hemiptera > Pseudococcidae > Pseudococcus > Pseudococcus jackbeardsleyi. The sequence goes on from CM076242.1 coordinate 9,621,351, forward strand.
AAAAGTTATAAGAATTATACTGTTGATAAATTCGTTTCTTCATCAATGTTTGATATTGATAAAGTTCTGAAGGATGATCTTGTCTCCCTGACTTTCTCTCCAACAACTGGGGTAGAGTAAAAAATTGCAAATTAAGAAAATTCGAGAACAATTTCACTTTTTGAACATTTCTGGCTCAGAAAGTTTACAGAAATTCTAATTAAATTCTGCTTGAAGAATTGATAATTTTCATAAAAATCATGTTAGTACTTTTTTTCTGGCCAAAAAAATTCGCAAATAATAATCCTTAAAAATTAGTATTAGCTTCCTATGGCAAAGAAAACACTGAATTGTACTTCAATTCACAAATATTTTTTTTACTCCTCCATCCATTCCCACAAGAAAGATCAATTTCCGCCACAATATGAAGAATTCTCACGACTTAATAACACTACGAATTTTCAGACTTCCGAGTTAAACAACTTTTTAAATAACGAAATACTAAATTGAAATGAAGAATTCTTGGAAAAATTTAGCCAGAATATTTTCAAGCTTGCATCTCGTTATCCTATATTTGGACGGAATTTAAAATTGAATTTGTATCAATTTTTGCACAAATGGTCAAATTTTCAAATAATAATAAAAAAAATACAACTGAAAAATGACAGAATCAGAAAAAATTTCAAGCATACCCAAATCAATTAAATTTTGCCACTTTTTGATTTCAAAATATTCAAAGTAATGTATTCCTGAGAATATGATAAAAAATCTACGAAAAAAATCTCACACAAAATAATATTACGGAAGAAGCAGGTGAAAATAAAAATATAGGTTTGGGAAAAATCATAAAAAATCATTCGATTTTTGATACCATTCTCTTCGTATTTCTGATAAATTTAATTAGACTTTTCTCGAAAACATTTGAAAACTATTGTTAATCCTTTGACTTGACACGATGAAATATTTTTCAACAAATGTCTCATTTTGAATTATCTGAGGAGAATAATAACATTTCTACAACATTTTCCTGTAGTTTCCCACACTGAATAATTAAAAATACTCGCAGAAAATTGTCATTATTGAAATAATTGTCCCACTTTTTAGAACAGTTTTCAATATTTGGAAATCCATTTCTAGAAATTTTCAAATCTTTTCGATTACGTATCATAATTTTTATGGCCATCCCCTACTTGAATCACGATTTTTTCATTTTCTCTGATCAGTTTAACAGCAGACAGACAACAAGCATCAATCAACCACGATCAAAATTTTTGCTCAAAAATCACCGATTCGAGAACTGCAGAGTCCATTCACGACTATGCCAATAATTTTACAGTTATTTTTGATGTAAAAAAATACGATATACCGAAGAGTTCAAAAAATTTTCAAACACCCTGAAAAACTACAATTTTTACACATTTTTCTACTCTGAAAAATATTGAAATTTCAAAAAAAAAACTCGTTTTACATCTTGCCACTGTGCAAGAATTCCAATTCATATAGGAAACTTTTTTTTCACAATTCTAAAAAAACCATTTACATTTCATTCAATTTTCAAAACAGGTTTTCTCAAACAAATTCACACTGATTTTTTTTTCAATTTTAAAAATACAATTTTTCCGCGATGCATTGACCTCGAGCAAAAAAAAAAAGAAAACCAGACTTTTTCAGCGTCATGAAAATTTTTTAAAATTTCAATTCCATTTTCTGCGAAAAAGAAGAGGATGGGTGAGAAGTGAAGGGGACAAACTCGAACAGGAATTTGTTCATTATCGGTATGTTCAGAAGGTGATGTATATTGAGTACGAGTAAGTCGATATCATTCTGAGACACCAAATGTTGAATTGCTAAATCAGTAGAACGAAAATTTGTACGTAATAGCAACTTTACAGCTCAAAAAATTTTCATTTGCCAATCAAAATGTCGAACGAACCACTGTACAATTCTTTGCCTATTTTTAGATGAATTAGAGAAATTACACAACGTAAATCGCACATTCGAATTTCCACACCAAATCATTTCCCTCATCACCCTAAAAATCAAAAAAAATCAACTCACGGTAATTTTTCTGTATGATGACATTTCCTTCCAAAATATGCGTCAAGCTATTCAATCCGATTTCCTGCAGCTTGATATTCTCGTAAATGGCCAACGCAGCATTGGCGAACAACGTCGTACCCCTGATCAGCGCCAAATTCGGGAACAGTTGTCCAACGCTGGCCAGTCCTCTGACCCTGTACACCAATAAATACTGCGTAATCTCTCGCAGCTCCGGGAACGAAATATTGACGAAATCCTTCTCGGACGTCTTATCCAGCAGCAACACTTGAACATACCCTTCGATTACCGTACACCCCCTGAGCTTCTCGAAATTGGACACCACGTTACCAATCCGCATATTGCCGCATTTTTTCTCCGCCACTTTCTCGGGCCTGCCATTTGCCAGCACCACAATCGCGCACATAAATACGAAAACCGCAAATGTCACACGGCTCGTGACTTTAGGCATTTTCAATTATCATTTTCGTTATAATTATTTCTCGCGATGGCGGTTTTTCTCTAGTGTACTTTTTCTATCAAAAAAATTAGATCGAAATCAACGAAGAGAAAAAAATTTTCCAACTACACCAACTCGTCACAACCGTACGCACACAACCGCAGATGGAAAAAAATTTTCGTACGCACGTATTACATTCGCGAAAAACCAACACGACGAATTAAATTTTATCAGGGCGCCGATTGAGTCGAAGAAAAAATTGGTGGCGCCGAACGGCCGGCAACTGACACCGATTCTACTTCTGCTACCATTTTCCGCGCCGTGGCCGTTACGTAAAAACCTTTTTATCATCGCATGATGAGGCGCGAGGCGTGTTCGCTTCTTCGGCCCCTCTCCACAATGTCTGCGGCGGTAACCTCTTCGAAAGCTGTTGCTTCTTCAAAGTACGCAAATACGACGCCGGCTTCGGTCGAGAAGGCGAAACGGGCAGAAATGTATGAAAAGTAGTACTCTCGACGGTGTCAGGCGATCACCCGAGTCTGGCCGGATTCGCAAGACTGGCCGGAAATTTCGCCACGTTTTCGAGGGGCTGGGGCAGCGAAATCGTCGCCATGCTACGTGAACGAGCTTCGACGTACGTAAATTGACCGTGACATTCTTCCGAGGTACACGAGCTCACTTTTTCCTGTAAAAACAAAAACAAACCGTCCAAAACGTACAATTAAAAGTTTTGCGTAATTTTTTCCTCTATTTCTACACGCACGTCGACGTAAAATAATTTTTTCAGTTTACTATTACGATGACGGACGAGTTCAAGGAGTTCCCTTCTTCACATTGCCCCCAATAAGCTCGTCCTTCAGAATCGTGATCGACTTTCATTCCCCAATTTTTATTCTTTATCGATGGCATATATTTGTTTTACGTAGTAGGACAAGCCGAGACGAAAAATAAACGACACCGACACGATATCGATGTCCTTATATTTTTCTGTCTGTCTTTCCTTCCTCAACACACTTCAAAGTTCAAACATAACCCGAAAAAGATATCCCTTTTGCACGTACCAAAGTTCACGTTCGTTTCGTTCGACGATAAAATATTTAGAGTATTTACCGAAACATTGAGAAAACCGCGCCACAAGGTCTATGACACGTTTGAAAAAATTTACTTATATATTTTTGAACAACCCGAACGCACGATATTAGCATGTCTGCCCGCCATAATCGTAATTTTCCGCCAGACAACTTCCCGCATGCGGCTCGATTCTCAGCCACGATAGGACCTAATTCGGTTATATGTATTTTCATTATTTTTTTCCCCCGCTATTTTCATTGTTTAATTCACTTTAAACGCATATTAATAAACCAACTACCTATTTGGAAAGCGTAAATACTCCAATAAATACGAAACATTACTGTAAATATTCCAATAATTATTGTAAATTATCGTAAATATTTTAATAATTTCTGTAAATTATTTTAAAAATTTCATAATTACTGTAATTTACCGTAAATATTCAAGTAATTACGGTAAATTAACCGTAATTATTTCAGTAGAACGTTAAGGAGGAGAGGAGAAGGAAAGAAATTTTAAAAATTTTATTCCAATGTGCAAAAATTCATCTTTTGAAACAATTGAACCCAGACAATGAAAAATTTCCAAAAAGAGGAAGAATTTAATGCACGGAAAAAACAGAAGATACATTTTACCCCAGAAATAATAAATTTTATCAAAAAAAAGATATATTTTATCAAAAAAATTAATAAATTTTACCAAAATGATAAATTTTAATCAAAAAATAATAAAATGTATTCAAAAAAAATAATAACGTGTTTCAATTCACAAAATAGGTGAAATTTGTTTTAAAAAATAATATTTATTATCAGAAAAAATAATAAAATTTGTCAGAAAATGAATAAATTTTATCAAAAAAAATAAATTTTATTCAAAAAAATGATAAATTTTACCTATTTTGAGAATTGGGACGCGTTATTATTTTTTTGGATAAATTTTATTATATTTTTTTTTCAGTGTGTGATTTTCCTTTCTAGCTTATTCCAAATTTTAGGGTAAGTTTTTTATCTTCTGCTTTGTTTTTATTAAAATTTGAATGTAGGGTATTCATGAAGTTTTGTCTGAAGTCAAAATGGAATTGAAAAAAGAAAAAGAAAAAAACGAGAGAAAAACAATAAAAAAAAATTGAAAAAATGAAAAAAAAAATGAAAACATAAAAAAAGAAAAAGATGACCAAATGAAGAAAATAATTAGGTAGATACCTAATTTAAAAAAAATCAAGAAGGAAAAAACTAAGAAAACAAAAAAGACAAAGGAGAAAAAAACGACTCTGACAACTTTGAAATTTCATTTCACCCCCCCCTCTCTCTTCCTCCCCAAATATAGAAAAAAATCTTCGAGAAAAACTCAATTTTTTTGGAAATCTTGAGCCAAGACAATCATCGATCGCTTTTTTTGTACTGACTTCCCAGCTTAGAAATTTTTCAAGCATCATTATCTATTTATTGCAGTTTTTAAATTTATACTTCATTTCAACAATTTTTAGGAAATTTTGGAATTATTTCGTCACCTTTTTTCAATCATGATAATCACAAATTTTATATTTACCAATTTTTAAGATAACCTTTCTCATTTTCATTCTGATTTTGGTGAACATTTCACAAAAATTGAATATCAATAGCCAACATTTAATTGATATTCCAACATTTTCTGTCTTCGTATTTTCAACATCCCGAAATTTTTTGAAAAATTCCACTCGCATTGACGATTATTCTTATTTTCACATGAATATGTTTTTTCCTTAGGGATGATGGAGGGGGGGGGGGGGGGAGATCATTCCAAAATTTTCAAGACGCTAATTCAGTAGCTGACTTTTAAAAAATTATAAATTTTACTTAATATTTTTGAAATTCACTTGGTTTCAGGAAGTCAACTGTCAACACCTTACTTCTAAAAATATAAAATTTTTTATTTTCGAAATTAACTTGATATCAGAAGTCAGGATGACAGGAAAAAAAATATCCATGTTATCAACATTTCCTTTTAGAGGAAACTTTAATTCTTTTTTTTCAATTTTTGAAGAAAACTTATCATGTTGCTGATCTGATTTTTTTTGTTTTTTTTTCAGGTTCTCAAACACCTCCTCTTTCAAAATACTCAATTTTTCCGGGAGAAAGCGAGAGTGAAAGACAGAAACAAGAAAGGCAGTGCGTTTGTTTGAGACCCAAAATTTTCAAAAATGAATATCTATCTAATCCATCGAACTTGAACAGAAATAAGACAAAAATTCATTTTTCAATTACCGATTGTTTTAAAAAAAAAATCATAAATCTTTCCAAATTCATAATTTTCAATATCTCAGATTTTCATGAAGTGGTAATTATTCTGAATGCTTATTTCACTCCTCAATGCTCATTCAATATTTAGAAAAAGAAAATAATACAAATAATTTTCACCATTTCAATAATTCATGTACTGTTTCAACGATCTATCACGACATTTCAACCAATTTCCCAAAAAAAATAATCACCAACAAAATAAATCAGACAACTGACCAATCACACACGTTCTTCCAAAACCGATATTCCCAATTCTAGATTTTCAAAGCTCATCAACACAACCCACAAACACATTCAAACAAAGCACTTCTTCCAAAAACCAATGAAAAATCATCAAACTCGTTAAAACTCTTCAATCAACACCCCAAACCCAACCAACCAGCAAACCAGCTCTTCTTCGCACCCACAATAACCAGCACAATAATAAAGACATCATTCAACCCTCTTGACACCTTTATTCTTGCAAAACCACCGAATCGTGCACGAAAATAGGCAACAAACCGTCGCGATATCGTAATAACAAATAAATAATTCATAAAACCACTCGAGTCTACGCAAATTTCACGAAACCGCCACCAAACATCTAAAAAATGTATCTTATCTGATGAACAATTTTTCGAGCGAAAAAAATCATCATCAGAGAAAACTCCGCTCCTACTTCCTCCTTTAAGGAAAATTCCCACACAAAAGTCATACAAAATTCGCAAGCTTTTCTCAATGTCACAATCCGACATCGAGTTATTCATCTTTTTTCCTCGACTAAAATGACAACCAAACGTATTCATCGTACGCCTATGCCATTAAATTATCATCTTCCTGGGTAGAAATTTTCCACCGAGAAACCTTACCACGTCGTTTACTCGCGTATAAAAATACAATAAATAAAAATTGATATGTACCCTCTTTTTATTTTTATCTTTCCTTGCACGCGTCAATTCACCGAAAAACACCTCAATTACTGGCCATACTCAAGGCTACGATACCGGCGTAATACAAAACACATAATCATAGGGTACGACACCGCCATTCACATACCGCAAACACAATGTACTGGCACCTTCACCGGCGTACTTCAATTGCAAAATCGAAAACATTTTCCGCGATTTTTCCAAACGACATAACGCGATGGGCGGTTTCCATAAACGCCACTGTCACAATTATCAAACAAAAACAAAACGCATTCGTCACGTAATTCGCAGCAATCGTTCCGTTTCAATCTTCTCTTCGTATCGGTCCAAAAAGTCAACCATAATTAACCTATACACAACGCAACCAACATAAACTTTACCAAAGAATACTCATAGAAGATCTCGTTAAACGAGTATGTCATTTTTTTGCATAAAAATACTCTCACATAGATCGTCTTTCTTCTCGACACCATCGCTCATTAATTTTCAAACAAAAAAAAACCTCCGCGAGAGCTATTTTCATCACTCCCATTTCGGAGGCCTTCCCGACACCATAACTGGTTCCGGAGCTTATGGCGTTCGCGTATCAATTAGCATAAAAAAATACACTCGTTATTCTTAATTAAAACCGTATCGATTACTGATACCGATCTAATCGTAATTATTATTCTCTTTGTATCGTGATTGTCGCGTTACTGGGCTGTTTTCGCCACATGTGCATGTGGTGTCAACTGCCATCCGTCAATGGCACCACCGCACATGTTTATCCCAATTTTTCTGCTAAAATTATCATTCTAACCGGCGCGTCGACCGGAAAACTAAAACATCGTCCATGTTCATTTCGCTGATTACAACCGGTAAAACATTCGTCGTCGCTCGATTCGTACCGTGAAATTCCCCAGAGTGTCTGCTTGACATTTCGTCGCTGCTCGTTTCAACCTTTTTCCCTTATTTTTCGCCTCATTCCCCGTTTGTAAAATTTATTTCGATGAAAATCGTTAAAAATAATAATCCTGCTGGTGTTGATGGTTCTTTAAAAAAAAAAGTCGAAAAATTCCGATGATTAAAAACCAAACGTTTTCTCGTTCTGTAATAAAAAACGTATAAAAAATTAGAACCGAGCTTGGAATCGTATTTCGACAATTTTACCAACGTTCAAATTAAAATGAAGAATTATTAGCGAATTTAGACTCGGCGACGACTCGACGTCTATAAAATCATCATTTTCCATCGTCGTAACTTCATCCTTTTTGATAGTTTCATTTGTAACTACTGAGAAACTTGGTAGTCTTGAAAAAGCACCGAGGACACTTCTAATTTTTTCATTTATTTACAAATATGCAAAAAGTTTTTTGTTTCGGGAGTTTATTTGGAATAACATCAAATTTCAAAACGAAGGAATGAACAAAAAGATGTTTTTAAATCAAATTAATGACAATCTTAAGTAAACTAATTATTATGGGACGTGTTGGGTAAGTCATACTTACTCTCTCATTGCAACACAGAAAAAAAATCAAAGAATTTCCTTGACTTTTAGCGGATTTTCGATGATTTATCAGCGAATTTTACTACTTTTTCAGCAAATTTCAAATGATTGTGACCTTCCAGGAAAAAACCGACCTTCTGTCCGAAAAAAAAATTGAAAAAAAAACCTTACGCATTCTGCGTAAGGTAACCGACTTTTCCACAAACGTCGGTGTAGAAAATTAAATTTACTTTCGTTCAACTATTCACAAATATTGACTATTGAGTATATTGAAGAGTACCAAACTTGAAATTTTGGACTCCTAGGCACCCATGTACACTAGGGTATCCAGGGAAGGGGCTCAAATCATAAGTTTTAAAAAGTCGGTAAAAAAAATACCAAATTCGAAATCAGCGACCCAAAAAATATCAAACTGCGCCGTTTTACAAACTTTTTAATGCTAATATTCAAATTATTTACGTTTCAAGCTTGCATTAAGAAATTAAAAAAACGGCAGTTCACAAATTTTAAGCCTACCGAGGGACGACTTAGGAACATGTCGTAGAGGATTCAAATCGAAAAACAAAGAACTAATTCGGAATCAGCGACCAAAAAATCATCAGTTTATGCCCTTTTACAAAGTTTTTTTTACAAACTTTTTAATGCCAGAATGCGTTTAAGCCTACCGAGAGACGGTGTACCTCAACCGATCGGGCTGAAAATTTTTCTGTAGGGTCCTCAAACCTTTCTTTGCCAATCCTGAAAATTTCAGCTCAATCGGTTCTGTAGTTTTAGAGAAATCGAAATTTTAAGCGCAATGCAACTTTTACCTTGGTTGTTTCAAATTTCGGCTAAGTCCCACCTCCAACCCCTAAACACACAAACAGTTCAATATCTCGAAAACGGCTGAACCGATTTTAAATCGGTTTGAAAATCTCAAAACTACATAAAAAATGCTATCTTTTGGGATCATTGTCCCCTTCTGGAGCTACACATCTTTTGAGTTTAATGCGAATTTCGAATATTGGACCCTCCTTTGCATCCTTTGAGGATCGTTTTTGACCAAAGGAGGGGCCTCCCAAAAAACGCCTGTATAGCAAGTTGTAGAGAATTAAATTTGCTTTCGACAATGAGTCATTAGACTTTTTTGAGGATGCCTAGTTTTCAAATTATTCGAGCTTCAAGTTTCAGTAAGCTATTGAAAAAAACTGTTTACACATTTTAAGCCTACCGAGAGACGGTGTACCTCAACCGATCGGGCTGAAAATTTTTCTGTAGGGTCCTCAAACCTTTTTTTGCCAATCCTGAAAATTTCAGCTCAATCGGTTCAGTAGTTTTAGAGAAATCAAAATTTTAAGCGCAATGCAACTTTTACCTTGGTTGCTTCAAATTTCGGCTAAGTCCCACCCCCCAACCCCTAAAAAACACAAAAAGTTCAATATCTCGAAAACGGCTGGACCGATTTTAAATCGGTTTGAAAATCTCAAAACTACGTAAAAAATGCTATCTTTTGGGATCATTGTCCCCTTCTGGAGCTACACAGTTTTCGAGTTTAATCGCGGACAAAATTATACATAAACATATAAATATATATATACGTGAACTGAGACCTTTTCGCCTCCTTATATAATGCAGACGTCCTCGCCTCCGGTAGTAGAAATAGGTTTAGACGTGTATACTTTGCAGAATTAGATTCCTCATATCAAAATTAATAAGAGCACACTGAGAGGGGAAAAAATTTCTAAAAATTTTTTTTGTATATGTTTTCGATGTATAGGAGTCCAATGGACTCCACCAGAAAACCAACTCTTCTGGCTCCGGAAGCACAAAATACATTGTATCATCAACACTTTTCGCCTCCGTCAACGTTGCCGTATATATGCCATTGTATTCTGCATTCCTGTGGATAAGGTCAGGCACTATGCTCTTTATGTTTACTACCACGATCATTAACTGTGAATGACATAGTACCATAATTTAGAAAGGATCGAATGGTGGTTATTTTGTATTTTAGTGTTTGGAACATGAAATGTTTTTCAAATGTAGCTAAATCAGTTCGTTGACATTTTCCTAAATTTTTTTGAATCCAAGAAAATACCATCATAGGCGTCCTCAAAAATTAAGGAAGGGGCTGAGAATTTGAGAAAAAATACTGAGGAGGGTAAAATTTCAATTTAGTTATTTTTCACTGTTCTCACAGTCAAAAATCATTGATTAATTGGTGATTTTTGATTAAAAAATCAGCCAAAAATTATCCATTTCTAAAATAAATTGACTAAAATACTGCTTGAGTGAAGCTAGGGTGAAAATTATTTGAAAAAATACTGTTTGAAGAGGGGAAAAATCACCTTTTCACATTTTGGCGATGAAAAAATCTTTTCCCCTTGGATATTCCCCTGATGAACGCCATTATAACAGTGATATTTGAAATTTTGTTGCATCAAATTTGATTGCTAAAATTTTGTCTCCTATTTTTTAGTTTGACCCCTAACACTTCATCGTGATTACACAAGTCAACATAGAAAATCCTGTCTGGAATTTAATGGGTAATTTTGATAGTCTTCTTTGTACAGATTATAAAAAACTGATTTACAGAGGTGAGCCAAGGGATAAGGGAAGAAAAGGATTCCAGCACTATAGAAATACTCTTGATGCGAATTTTTTGAATACTTTCTCAAAAAATTATTCGAGCTTCTCTTTCTGAATTTCTTTATTCATATCAACTTGTAATTTAATGGTAGTAATTTATTTTGGAATCAAAAACTTTTGAAACTTTTAGATTCCGACTGTACAAAATTTCAGGAATCGTTTGTTGAAATGTTGAAAGCTCGATCTCTATTTGAGGATTTTCAGTGAAATCTGGAAGTTGGAGAAACGATATACTTAATATTTGTTTCATTTTTTTGGTGGCATGGGAGGGTACCTCTTATTTTTTGACATTTCTTTCATCTTACTCTTAAGAGCTTGAAAAACTTTGAAGATGGCTTTCGATTTGAAAAATTTGGAGAGACTTTCCATCATTCAAATTTTGAAAATTACCAGGAACTGATTGAATGTTATCAGGAAAAAAGTTTGTTGATTCAGAAATAAACTTCAAATTCATAAAAATTTGTTTCCAAATTTTATTTTGATGTTACTTTTAATAGCATTAAAATGTGCTCTTTGAAAAATATGTCACCGTTTTCAAAATCTTCTAAAATTATCCAAAAATTGAAAATGATGTGCATTTGAAAACTTTTGTTGAAAATATTTTTGATATCTGTAACTTTTGACACACAAATCGAATTTCTGCACAAAGAAAAGGCTGTACAGAAAAAATGGATAATTGTAGAGCATAAAATTTTCTTTCTGAAAAATTTAATTTGTTTTTTAGTTAAAAAACAATTTTCTTCCCCCTAAGGTGAACCCTCTCACAAAAAGCAATGATGGTTGGGCCAGCGCAATTTTATCACAGGCTATGTACATCATTATAAAAGTTTTTTAAGCTATAAAATTACGATTAATGTACATCAACATGAATGTATTTTTCGATACTAAATTTTTCGTGGATCAAAAACCTATTTGGTAACTCTTTTGACAAAAATTCTACTAATCGGAGTTTTCAGAATGACAATTTTTAAAAATTCGTATTAAGCATTTTCATCGTTTGTTTTATTTTGGTTTAGTTTCAGAAATTGCTGATTTTTTCTTTGCTTTTTTGAGAGTTTTTGATTTTTTTTACTACGTTTTGCTTTAATACTAAAAATGATTTAATAATCTTGATTTGTTGAGCTTTATAACTTATTTTGAAACCACCATTTTTTGAGGATGGCAGGTTCTCAAAATATGAACTAGATATTATGTAGGTATTTGAAGTATATTTCAAAACATCCTTTCTCCCCCAACAATAAAGAAAGTATCCCTTCTTAAAGTTGAATTTTAGCGAAAACAAAAAGTGAATTGATATAGTACATCATAAACGAATTTCCTATTCAAAATTCAAGCAGCTGAATAGGCCTCATCACCCCGAAAAATTTGAAAATTTGATACAATACATAAATAAGGAGGAAAGGCTAAAATTTGATATATACCCTAGTTTCAAGGTGTTCCAGAGCTTACAAAAACTTCTGAAATATCTTAGTCCTGAAAAAAGCTTTAAAAAATGGGTCATATAAACTTCAGCACCTATAACCGCGGATTACCCATACAACCTCTCCTACATATATCAAAGTACAATTTTTCGAATTTTGTAACATGAGTTTTTTGATCTAGAATTATTTTTTAGAAAATTTTTTTCTGGAGTCTTTGAACCTCTTGAAACCTTCTCTAATCGATTCGAGAGGTCGAAAATAGGATATCAGCCAACTTTTAAACTTTTGCCTCTATGCTTATGCTGCTTGTGTATTTTCCAAAAAATTTTTGGGAAAATTAGTTCGTGTTTACAGCAACTGAAGTTCGTATGGATCATTTTTATAGGATTTTTTTCTCAAATGCTAAAAAATTGAAATTTTTTGTGGGCTCCGAAATGTTCTGAAACAACTTTAAATCTACATATTTGAGAGATCAAAAAGAGAATGTATATTAAATTCGAAATTTTTTTTGTTTATTAGCAAAGGGGTAATTTTTAAATTTCAAAAATTCGTAAAAACCCAAAAAATGAACATTAGCACTTGAAATTTTGGGCACGTGTATCTTTAATGATGTCTACTTCTGATTTAGGTTTAATTCGTTTCAAAATTTCACTCTGACTTTGGATTCTTCTCTTGTAAAATGAAAATAGTGGTAAAATCTAAATTATAAATTTTGATATCCTTGTAAAAAAAATTAAAAATTCATAAACATTGCAGTTCAAACCCAAAAATGGGTTGAAACAATTCAAAGCTAGGATCTGCCCTGAAAGTTTGACTATAAACCTTTATTTTGAGAACCATCGTCGGTCTGCTGATTCGCAGCTGCTGCTTTTAAGCACAGCGAAAGCTAAAATATCATAATTTTTGTGAACTTTCAGCCGATAACATCAACGGTCAAAATTGACATCAAATTACCGGATTTCTTACATTGAATCCGAATATATAGGTCCGTGGACCCCTAAGTGTAGCCCAAGCGCGGCAACCTCGGTAAAATGGGAAGCAATTTGAAACATTCACCGTTTTTTCAGTAAAATTTCATAAAAGTCACATAATCAGATTTTGTAGAGCTTTCAAATCGTTTTAAGCATTACCTACTCAAGAAAAGAGGTGATTTTTCCATTTCGAAACTTCACAAAATTTTCATATTTTAGGAGTGGGTGTGGAATGCATCAACAAACTCACACACGTGAGTATATGATATATCAAAATAATCTGTTTTCTGGGTCGAAAAACAGGATTTTGACAATATTTTCATCTTCGGGGAGGGGGGAGGGAAGGTAATGGAATGGTACTTGTTTTGTGAATGATAGATAGAAATACAAACTTTCAGTCCCATTAAAAAGTGTAATTCGTGAGATTTTGATTTCTTAAATGAAAATTTGGCATTAAATGTATGATTCAAATGTATGATTCATGAAAATAGGTACCACTCCCCTCACCATAATGATAAAAATATTGTCATAATCGAGTACTACATCCCAGAAAGAGCACATTATTTTGATGTATCATGTGCCGAAATGCTTGAGTATATTGATATTCCCCTATGCTTCACCCCCTGGATATGATTTTTTTTTGAAGAAGAAAAGTCATCCTCATTTTTGAGTAACGTTTAGAACTATTCATAAACCCCTTTCAACCTAATTATGCAACTTTTATGAGCATTTCAGCAAAAATCAATGAATTTTTCGAATTTTTTTCCCCTTTTACTCCAGTCTGCCAGGACTTGGACAACACTCAGGGCCAGGAGAACCAACATAATTAGGATTCAGCGCAAAAAAAATTGTAATTTGACACAAATTTTGACCTTTTATCTTTTCAGCTGAAAGTTTTAAAAAGTTGTGAACTTTCGAGCTTTAATTGTTCGTGAAAGCAGCAGCTGCGAATCAACTGAACAGTGGTTTTTAAAATAGGAGTTTGTACACTAACGCATTTTCTACAGGTTCGGCTCCCTGACCATTAGGAAGAGTACATCTAATTGATTTAGCCAGCAATCTATATCGGCATAGAATCTAAACGTTGTGGCACCAGTATGTGGTGCCACAACGTAAGTTTGATGTATAATGAACTGGTGCCTTAACGTCATTATAGTAAGTAAAGGAGTTTTTTCGCCTCCAGTTCGATAAACGCTCAAGTCCTATAGAATCCTGTTTCATTTTTTCCCAGCCCACCCACTATGAACATTATACACTGTAACCAAATTTTAGTTTGTGGTACTTTTCTACTCCGATGCGGAGTTGCCAAGCAAAGGAGACTAAAAGGAACACATACATCAGGAGGCAAAATAACACATTTACGTGTTTTGAAAAGTACTGGTGGCGAACCTGGAGTTGGAACCATTGCACTAAAATGTATATCGGCCCATGTATATGGTCGTTTTGGCCTCCGATCAAAAATTTGTCATTAGGTGTTTTGGAGGCCATAGATCATTTTTCCGAGTATATACACGGGGGTACGTTTTCGCCTCCGGTTTTGACGTTTTCGCCTCCGATTTGGAGGCGAAAACGAGCGTGTATATGCGAAAAGGAGGCGAAAAAGCCTCGCTCAATAGCTATAAATATATATATATATACATTTGTCTATGGTCAAAGTGGCATCTTTTTTTTTCGTCTACAGGTAAACTGGCATCTTTTTTGGAAACTGGCATCATTTTTCGGATGCCAGTTTCCGTTTGCTGTTATTTGGCTAAGATAAGTGCTATAGATGCCAGAAAACCTATCAGAAACTTGATGCCACTTTACCACTTATATTCTACTTCTTGAAGCAAAAAATTTTTTTTCGTGCCTACGGTCGAGATGGCATCTTTTTGTGAAGTTTACAGGTAGAGTGGCATCATTTTTAAAATTCGTTTTTAAAAAAACCTACGAAGTTTTAGATTCTGAACAATATCACAATGTCATTAATGTTGCATTTGATGAATTTGCAGGGGTTATGAAAAATGATGCCACTTTGACCATAGATGACTATTAATATATATATATAAGGAAACCTCGTTCTCAACCACACGTCCTATCGTGTTCAGAATGTCCGAAAACGTAAAAAAAAATCGTTCCCGACGCTCCCTTCAACTACGATGAACAATTTAGTACTCGACTTTTCCTAATGGAAAAGTCGGTAAAAAAAGTGTCCCAATCAATCCAAAACAAATGATAATCATGGTTTTGGATTGATTGGGACACTTTTTTTTCAATTTTTTTTCGGACAGAAGGTCGGTTTTTTCCTGGAAGGTCACAATAATGAATTTTTCAGTGAATTTTCGCTGATTTTTTCATTTAAATGAAAATCAGTTTTATTACTGCATCGTTTTTTCTTCAAGATTTCATGCTGGAATTTTTGTCAAATGGCAGATTTGAAGCTTTGTTCACTGGATGTAACAAAAATTAGTCCGTATTCAATCACAAAACCAGGCAATTTTCACAATATGGCATCAGCGAGTCAATTTTCAAATTTTCGTTAATTTTTTAAAGTTTTTGTCAAAGGTCAAATCTGCTAATTTACAATTCTGAGGGCGAAAAATCAATATTCTATGTACTAAAAAAATAAAATTAATCGAATTCTTGCTTCAAAACTGTTTGATGAATCGTGGAAAATATGGACAACTTAAAATATGGCAAAGAGATCTAAATTTGTAAAAAATTGGAATTTTTAGAAGTCATCATTTTTCATTTTCAATTTTTTGTTTTAGATTGACAAACAATCTTGAAACACATTCATTTATTTACATCAAAAACCATGCTATTTTTCTTCGTGTTTTCCAAAAATTCATAAAAATAAGAAATCTTCTTCAAGATGATAAAAAAATGAAAAAACATTTTGAAGACATCTCAATCTCAAAAAATACCAAAATATAAAAATCTTTCGTTTTTTTTTTTAAAAAAAAAAAGTCAGAAAAGTTTTTTTTTGTATTATTGTTCAAAATGGTTAAAACAATGGAATGGAACTTTACAACTATCCTTGAAATTGTGATAAAAATACGTTAAAAACACTTTGTAGAAATGTAATAACAATATGTTCCAAATGTTTATCAACGACATAACGACAAAAATGATAAATGCTTGATAGTCATCAGCAAACTACGGTCAATGTGCTACAATCGTTTCAAGGCCATTTAGAAAAAGTTTCACCTAGTTGGACGAGCTGTGAAATTTTATCACTTTTCACAAAATTGTTTGAACATGCGTAATCAGTCAGGTCCCAATATGTACATACAAAAAATGGTCTCCGCGAGGGATTCCAGTTGAAATTGATTTTATAATTAATTCTTGTCAGTGTTGCCAGATGAGAATTCCAAAAATTCCCAATTCGAAGTTTCCAAAAATCACCAATTTCTTTTTCAAGGCTTATGAGGGACGGATCGAGGGGAATTTGCCGGGTAAACAGTTCAATGAAATCACTGAAATCATCAAATGAGTGAAGCAGTGTTGATGCAAAAAACCGAAAAACCAATAAAATTTCATTCATTGGTTTCGATTTTTCATAAAATATTCCATCATAACTTTGTAAAAATTATAAAACTCGGTATTTCAAAGGAAAATTTGAAAAAAAAAAAAAAAAATAGAAAAATTACCAAAATCACCAGTTGACATCGAAATCACCAGTAAATCACCACTGCTTCAAACAAAACCTTCAATTTCCCCACTTTTAGGGACAAATCCCCAGTACTGGCAACACTGATTCTTGTATTATAGACACTAAAACAAATGAATTAAGCCAGTATCTATACCTATGGCTTATATTCCCCCCCCCCATCAAATGGGTCTTAATGAAGAAAAAAGTTCAAATAAAAGTGATTTCTGAACACCCAACTAATGCAAAAATTTTCATTCATTATCAAAATTGATTTTTGAGAAATTTTTACCCCCCCCCCCCCAATTTGATAACACAATATGATTAGGAAAACATTTAAAATCGCGTTTTCTTCTTTTCCAACAAAAATTTTTGAAGATGTGGCGAAATTTGTGATCAAAAAGTATATTCAGGATTGCAAATTTTTTCTAATGAGCAATGTCTTGACTATTCTCCCCAACTTTTCTATGAGTCTCTCTCTCTTCTTCTTACCTATCTCGAAAGTTAGACCCACGAAAAAATTTGTTCCAAAATAAATTCCGATGATAAGTGACAATGAATATTAGATATCAAAGAACAAAAATCGTTCAGTTTTCTTCACGAGTCCAACTTTTGAGAGAGATCCTTTGAATTTCTTCTATTTGTAGGTCTAAATATATTTTCAACTCAGTTCAAACTTCTACCACTATTCCAGATATACCTATCCCAAAACCCTCTCCACATACCATTCAATACCATCACAATACAATTACGAGTACACACACTTCCCACACACACTCCAACACCAAAATTGCACTTCTACCTTTTAGCCACCGTTATAACCCACTCTTCCTAATCTACAAAAACAACCCAATAGCTACTTGAAAACACCACTCGATCCTCAATTCATTTCCAAATTGACTCAACCGTATTCGCCTGGACACCATTTCACACAAATACGACCGACACGAGTGTATAGCCAATTTACCAGCCCGTGTAATCATCTCCAACACACGGGCTCTTTAAACGTTTTCGCGATCGAAAAAACCCGCCACGTGTGTCTATAAACACACAACAAACGCCTTCAAAACACTCGAACAGTTTTCCATCATTTTCAAAACACTCCCATCGAGAGTTTTGTTTACACGATGAAATGAACTCGGCGATAGCACCGGGTGGGGAAAAAAAAGCTACACAAAATGTATCTCACGAGTACAGAAATAACAATTTTCCGAGTCATAGAAAACCGTCGTTATGACGTTATCTACCAAGCTGCAAAAATAATACCGCCGGTATTTGCCCGGACTCTCTTGATGGTGTTGGCATTGATGCCCGCCGTTAAAATACATAGGCAATTATTTAACACGATGCGATGTATAAATGCCGGGCAATATTCATCGTAACACGAGCTCCACAAAAATTATATCCAAAAGGTCATAAATGCCATTTTAGCCGACATAAACGTACGAAATATAAATATTTTACATTATATGGGTATTAGGTAGTAACAAGTCCCTAGTGGTGGTAATTTTTTCACTTTTAACTTTATCGACGCAATGTCCTCTTCTAAGGTTATAATACAATATCCTCAAGATACACGTTTACGTTTCTGAAGTTAATAAACAAAACGTGCTCTAATACGCGAATACGACGAACCAACCTAACAACCTTCGTCATCTTAATTAAACTACCCAAAAAATATCGCTTTCTTTTTACATACACGTGAAAACACATCGTTCAGAGTTTACGCGCTGCGCTGGTGAAATTTACATATAATTTCAAATTTCACCAGTTCTTAAATAATTCTGACGCAAATAAGATTTTATAACTGAGCTAAATTTATTCAATTTCTTCAAATCTAAATTTTTTTCGAATTTATATCAAATTTAATTTTTTTCTAATTTAAAAAATTTCTAAATTGTTTTGTAAAACATTAAGTGTCTAGGAAATAAACAAAATCCAAAGTAGAAAAAAATGAGGAAAAATTCTGGAATTACAGATTTTTCAACTTTGATTTTTCAAAAAAATTTTCAGCCCCAAAGGGATTTTAAAAAATTTATTCAACTCAAAAATTTCTTCCCATGAGTATATATTTTTATATTTTTTTACAATTATAAATTTTTTTCAATTAGGGTATCCAGTTTCTTTCAGAAGTGATTTTCCTCAACTTTTCCAGGTTTTCCAAACTAATTTTTGAAATTTTCCATGATATTTAGGATGAATGGGAAAGGGAGGGAGAGGATAGGTCCTTTGCAGAATTCAATTGTGTACCTTTCAAAAATAATCACTTCTTACGAGATTTTTAAAAGATTCTTTTTACGGCTACAAAAACGACTTGAAAATTTCAATTTATATCAGAATAAATTTCGAACAAGAAGGAAAAATGTTTACAAAGCATCAACAAAAAGCTTCAAAAAATGAAACCAATAAGGTACCTTATGTGAATAAAACTTCTATTTTTTCAAAAAATTTCAAAATTCTTCACAATTTATAACCCCCTCTCTGTCAAAAATTACACTCGAAATTCTCTTCCATTCTCTTCCTTTTTTTTTTTTGTAGAAAGATGGGCATTAGGTACCTATATCAATTTTTTTTACAGTATGATCAGGAAGTGCACCCAAAAGCGAGCAAGGGAATTTTTTGAGTCAAATAATCAGTGTGGTGACGAAGCCATGTATATTCCCGGAGGGGGGAAACCTCAAATTTTCCCAACTTAATTTTCTGAAAAATTCTCAACTAGGTATTTTTTCCATTGTCCCAAAAAATCCCAACTAACTTTCATAAAATTTTCTAGTTTCATTTAAAAAGTTCTACAAAATTTGAATTTTTTAAAAATTATTTTCCAAGAAACTTTTCAATGCATGGAAATGGTTTTTTGTGATATTTTCAAATTTTCTCAAATTCAAACTGAGGAAAATTTAGGAAAAATTGAAAAGAAGTTGAAAATCCCAACTTTTCCCAATTTTTTCAACTTTGAGATGATCGGGGGCGGGGGGCAAACTCCCTCCTCCCGATCGGCGTGTCGCCTCTCATTATATGTAATAGAATTGGCAAAGAAATGATTTTTACAAAATTCCTACAAAATTCCAAAATCCTTAAACTTTTCCAGACTTGAACAAAATTTCCAGACTTACCAGGTTTTTTTGGAAACGAATTTCAGCTTTGAATTTTTCAACGTTATTTTTCAAAATTTCTTCCAATAAAAAAGTAATTGAGAAATTTTCCCAACGAAAGTGTTGAAATTTGAAAAAAAAATAGACATGAAAAACTGGAAAAAATTGAGTTAAATTTTGGACTTGGATCGTTAAAATCTTATTTGCTTCAAAATTCTTTAGGATCCAATTTAAATTCGCTCTTACCTCGCATGTAAACCCGCTGTAATAGGTTATTTACAACGTTTAATAAATTTTCTCCCAGCGAACCAGGCTATAACACGAGCACTCCTATTTCCCTCCTCCCTCATTAAGTATGCTACAGAATATATAAAAGATAAAAGGGAAATATGTTACGGCGAGATAACGTCCCATTTTCTCATTCTCGAAGACCAGCAGATAAATTTTTTGGTCGTTTATACAATCGTCGACGCAGACTACGTACAAACTTATCGATTACATAATTTTTCTCCCTTTTTTTTTGGCAACACACAAACACAAAACCATAAAATATACCGCATCATTTCATATATATCTCTCGATTTCCCATTTTAATTGTATATTTCTCGAGTACGAGGGAAAAAACCACTATTGTGTTTTTATCTGGCTTCTGGAAAAGAAAAAACGATAAAAAAATACTCATCGTATGGCAATTTTCTCCCTCTACCTGCACCAGCCGATCTTACACGTACAGTTCAATTTCGAAACCCCTTGATAAAGGTACACCTTGTCTCCGTTCTATACTTTCACGCTGCCATTTTGAGGAGAAAAATACCGAAAGAGAAGAAAAAGGTAATTGATGTTTACAATATTCGCGCGCGTTTCTTCGCTACCATTACAGACAGAGCGAGGAAGAGGGAAAAATAAAAGGAAAACAATTCGTCGTATTGGAAAAAGAAAGAAAGCTTAAAGTGATTGAAAATCGGGTATTCCGAGGTTTTTTTTACTGCTTCATTTAGCGCGCGGGTTCGTTATTCATTCGAAGGCGCGAGTAAAAATTGCTATCAAATCGGATTTACGAAGGAATCGCTTATGGGTACTTATACGTGCACATTTCATCCAATTAGTAACGTTTCGACGTTTTAATTTCGCGCTAATATAATTATAAGAGTGTCTTATGTAATATCCGACCATTTAAGGTAATGTACTGGTACTACTTTCATTATCGTATTTTACGGTAAATTACCGAAGCAGGTCATTTTCAATGTGATGTTCGACAGAAAACCTCCCAAACGAGCAAAAAATTGACAAAAACGAAAAATAATGAAAGTAGATAAGAAATTTGAAAAATGGATTTCTCAAGCCAAGTTGAAGTAAAATATTTTGTTATAGAAAATTTTTTTTCCAGAATGTTCATTTTTTTTCACGATGAGAATTTTCTGACAAAAAAAAAGAGAATTTGACTGCTGATGAATTGCTCATTCGGCCGAATGTTCATCAAACGACTCGATCATCCATGAGCAATTCATCTTTATTAGAATTATTTCAATTTTCAAAGCCTTCTCACTACATTTTTATGATTGATAAAATAAGATTTCATATAAAATATGAGTACGTCGTTTCAAAAAGGACATCTGTAAACTTACAAATTTTTGAAAAACACATTTGAAACGTTGAGTAAGCACTAAAAACTTTCAAATTAAATTTTAGAATTGAATCCAAACAAACATTGCATCATTATTCCATTATCTGGCAATTCAAAATGATTGCCATGCCAGTGCCATTGTCACGTAAAAAATCAAATATTTTATTTTCTATGAGCGTTTAGAAATCAAAAGTTGTATGTTTTTTTCGATTTAAAATCTCGAAATTCTAGTTTTTTGACCCAATTTTGGGTGAATTTTTCTCAGACTACGAACAGAATCAAAACGTGAGATAAAAAATTGACATATATTTAAACGAAGATATGTTGAAGTTATGATTTTAAAAAAATATTATCATGTTCTTTTTGAAGTAAAACTGTATTTTTTCTAAAACCCAATTTTTGATTAAAATTTTATTGACTTTGGACTTTGAAATCGCGATACCAGCGACACGTTGGGTATGTAGTTTCAGTGGAAAGAGAGAAGTCGAAAAAATACGAATTGTTTGTCGCAGCAAACAAAAGGACATACATGTGGAGGTGATGTCCCTTCCAAAATGACGAAGGCTCAATCGAAAAAAATAATGACTTACTCATTTACATTTTTCATTTCAACGATGAACATTCATAACTCACCTGGAACAGAAAAAACAAAAATTGATGAGTAATTAGTTGATATAGGTAGGTAGCTAGGTACACGATAAAAATTTTCATTTTCATGTTGAACTTGAGTGGAAATTTTTCAAAAATTATGTAAGAAAAACGAGAATGAATTTTTTGGGCATTTAATAAACTTTATGGTGATTAGTGTTGCTCTCTTAGTTCAAAATAAGTTCCTGTTTTTCCTCTGATAATTAGGTACTTCAACTATTTCAGATGCATTCATGGAGTCAAAACTGTAATCTTTGGAGAAGTTTTCTATTATTTTCATGAATAATGAACCAGCTGTGAATTCGTCAACATACCTATGTAGATTTCTAAATCCGACGAAATTTTTTCATATCGTTTTCAATTTTCGAAAATATTCGATGAAATGATGCCCATGCATGTTGGTGACCGAGTAAATCAGACTGTCCATCATTTCAAAAAATTATTTTCTCCGAATTTTCCAGGTTTTCTAGACCAATTTTTCGAATATTTTTTAAAACCTTCAATTATGGTATTTATGAAAAATGGAGGTTTTTTTCCCACGATAAGATTGTACAGTTTAAGAAAGAATTAAAATCCACTTTTTTTTTTCCAATCATTAGGTACTTCTTACAATATTTTTTATGCTCTCATTTCCAGCCGTAAAAATGTCCTAAATTTTTATCCTAAAAATTTCTGACACCCCCACTGAGCACAAAAATTTGAAAACTCCATTTATAATCACAAATTTCAAACAAAAATGAAAAATTTTATTTCAAAGCAACATTATTAAAAATCGTTGTAAAGTAAAATCGATTATATTGAGTGAGTAAAAATTTGAGTGTTTCAAAAATTTCTTCTCAATTCATTCTTCCCTCTTACCCTTTCAAGAAACACGAAAGGACCTAAAATTAAGAAATTCCTTGAAAGGTTCTGAAATCTTTTCGGCTGACATCAGTAATTGGATGAATAAAAAATCGATGAGGAATAAAATATCGATTATGGTGATGATTTATAGAGCATTGCGAAAATTTTTGAAAAAAGAGTATGGTACCTTGAAAAATTGAAAATTCATCAGTTCATTCTCACGGAAGTTTTCTAAAATGCGACCAATAATTTCGAATTCTGCTTCATTATCTCCCTTCCTTTTTTAAACATCGCATTGCATTCCATTCCCATCGCATTTTATTAAAAAATTCATCTTCAAAAAAAAATTCAATGGATTCCTTAAAAAGAGAGGATGTAAACCAAATCATCTCCACAAAAGCCCAAATACAGCGAGGGAAATTTTTAGGTAAAACTTATAGTTTGAAAAACAAAAGACGAGCATTTAAATATCAATTTTTTGTTCATCACGAATATCACGATTAACAAAAAAAAATATTGATTGAAATGGTGGTCTATGGAGCGGAGCGAGGGAGAAATTTTTTGAAAAAATTGTAATAAAATGCGCAAAAAACCACTTTTTTCTAGTTGATTTATATTCGATTTTTACAAAATTCCTGCAAAAATTTGCCTGACTTATCCAGGTTTTCCGGGAAATTGACACCCTGAATCCCTGAAAAATAAAGACCCATTAATTAAGTAAAAGAGAACAGAGGCAACTTTTTTGTCGTAAAAAAAAAAAAAAAAATAGAAATTAGCATGGAAGTGAACAAAATTTTCAAAATTAATACTTTCCTTATTTTCTCCATTTCGTTACTTTTATTTCAAAACAAACAAATTATCAAACTTTCAAAAATCATTCTAAAAGTTACATGACGTAAAGTTGTAAAATGTGAAAATTTACAGAAATTATGCTGTTTGAAATCCAGTGAGTAATAACGGATGAATTTAGGTCAAAATTGATGACTTTGCAAACTTATTGGAGTAAATTAATAAAAACAACAACTTCCCTCTGATAAAATTACATTTTCAAAACGAAAAAATTAGCATAACGGGGAGAAATTTCCACCAAAACTAATTTGTTGTTTTGGATAAAATTTCGAACAGTTTTACGTCACTCAAAAATGATCTCTTCTCTAAAATTCTATTCCAATTTTATCCCTGTAACCTGCCATTCCTACGAATTGGAAAAAATAGATCAATATTCCCGCCATTTAATTACATTACCCCGCAATCGTAATTTAATACGGTAATTAGGGAAATAGACTCGAAAGCGTATAAAACCTAATTGTTATAAATCGTCTCGTGCTTGAAATTTTACGCAGCTACGAAGGCGTCGATCGTCGTCGGCGACTATCCAGATTTAAACCCGGGGTAATCGTCGACGACGGGCTTGTTATTCTTGCTCGCGTCATTTAAAACGCGACGATGCGACGAGCATTCAAAAACAGGCGACATTTTATGGTCGCAATGCTAAATCTGGAAACAACGATAAAAAAAGGTACACATCGAACGAAAAAGTCAATTACTCGGTAACTGGATTAAAAGGGTCCGTTAAAAAGTGAAACAGCGTATCAGCAAATATAAAGTTTGTGACATTTTTGTGGCACGAGGTTCGCAGACGCGACATCCTGAAAGCTAAATTGAAAAAGAGACGTGATAATTAGGTAGCAAAGGGGCTGCAACTTTGAGAGATTATCGCGATTCGAGTTTTTTTCACTCTCCAAGTCTCGTCGTAATAATTAAAACATCGGTGAGTGGCGACATGGAGGCTGGGAAAGGATTTTTTGCCACAAAGTGGCAGCGAAGACTGTCTGCGTAATTTTTAAAATCGATTACGACGAAAGCTGCGGGTGCAGGGTTGTTTGTAGAAAAGTAAATTAATTAAGCGAAAGCGTGGTAAATCCGAGCTTTATAGCGGTTATAAAATGATGGGTGAAAGTTTGCCCTTTGTGTACATCGTGCCACCATAAAATACACATTTTAAAAATGATGAAAGCGAGGTTGCCTTTGCTTCGCGAGGCGCAGGGCGAGAGTAAATTTCCCAAGACGAAACAAATTGACAATTACGAACGTCTCGGAGATGGTTTTTATGAAATTTTCTATGATGTTTGCACCGAGGTAAAGAACGTATCCGGCGAAAAAGGGTTTTCGGCGTGTTGCGAAACCGGAGAAAGATAAATTATTATTTCCTTTCGCGGCGCGTAACTTACAAAGCTTTACTTTACTTTTTAGTACCTCATTTATCTCTCTTATGTTTCAATTTTTTTTTACCACTCTTTTTCTCTCGTGTTTTGGGGGCGCGATAAAAGTGTCGAATAAGGGGGTTCACCGGCGATGTTAATACGCCATGTCGTTGTCGTTTCCATCGATCTATTTCCTCCACAGGAGCGATATGTACTCGATACGATGGCTGATTTGGTGTTTTGTTATTGTTGTGTGTATCGTTGGAACGAGCGAATTGGGTATTTTTTTGCCTTTTTCTCCTTCGATATCCTTATTTCGATGGTGCAGATGATAAAAACCAACGTAGCGTGAAAATAATACCACGTCTTTTAAGTCGTGTCCGAACGACGTGACTGGATTTTCTTTCGTTGGTAAAGTAAGTGTAGTATATGGTATGAATATGTGTCAAACGCACGAATAAACCCAAGCGAAAAACTACCTCGAGGTGGATTTTCCTTCCGTAGCATTGAGAAAATTTCCCATCGGAGTTGAGACGTTTACAGCAAGATTTTTGGCTAGATTAAGTGTAAGGTATAAATTATTGTGCCAGAGTCGAGATGATTTTTAGCGAGGAAGTAATATCAGAGTTGAGCTGTAACTTTTTAGAGATGATGATGGGGTAATTTGAATAATGAGCGAATGAGTTAAAATTCGGATTTTGGGAGAGATTTCTAAGCTGTGAACGGTGAGAAAAATTTTCAGTGAATCTCTTTTTCAGTAATTTAAAGATACACAGACAATCTCATTAATTTTTACCAGACAAAAAGGAGCCTTCTCTCTAGGAATGAGTAAAATCCGGGACAGAAGGATTACAAATCCAAAATCCAAAATCCTCTGCTAAAATGGATTTCAAATCCAAAATCCTGTTAGGTACAAAGCGGATTAAAATCCGAAATCCAAAATCTAAACTCTAAAATCCAAACTCTGGGTATGAAGGCGATGGAAAAAAATTAAAAAATTCTGAATTTCGATACATATCTACATTACAACTTGGAAAATTTTTCATGACTTTTTAAAAAGCTAAAAGCTCTGAAACTATCATAATTTAATCTAGACCGTTGATGGTTCAGTATCATTTTACAAAAAAAAAAAAAAAACAACCGCTCAACCGGCACCAGAATTACTAATCTCCAACTCCGAGCACAGAATAAAAAAAATTAGGATTTTGAAAAAATTAGGATTTTAAATCCAAAATCCGGATTTTGAGTTTTTTTTTGAGTTTTAAATCCAGAAAGATTTAAATCCTGCCCAACCCTGCTTCTCTCACACTGCTACTTCAAATGATTTATTGAAATATGATTCTGTTCATGCCCGAGCGAAGTGAGGGCGAAACTTCGAAACTAACAAGTAAAAATTTCATTGATTTCCAACTTGGAAAAATGATGAATTTTCAGTTGGAAAAATCATCCCCTGCAATGCGAAAATTTTGAAAATTTTTGAAGTTCAGAGGTCTTGATTGTTTTTTAGTGATACTTCAAAGCATTTAAAAATCAATTTCTTGCCAATTAAGCCACTTTTGCGTGAATTTTATCAAAAAATCGTGAATTTTTCGAGTTTTCTCCCCCTTTGACCCTGCCTGCCGAGCCTTGGGCAGCACTTTAGGGTCGGTAGGCATAGGCACACATTCGGATTCAGCGCAAAAAATTCTATAATTTAATTTAATACCAATTTCGACCATCACTGTTTTCGGCCAAAAGTTAGTGAAAATTGTGACCTTTTGAGCTTTCAAGCAGCAGCTGTGGATCGGCAAACATTATTTTTTTCTTCAAATATGTACGAGTATATATGTAATATCTCTATGTTATAATTTGGGCTTATTTTTTGCCTCAATTTTTTTCAGAGTTGTTTATTGAGTTATTTTGAGTTGAGTATCTCAGTTTTTTTTTGAAGTTTAATATTTAGCCTGCTATAAATTTTTTTTTGTTTAGAGCTATTTGTCTACATATTTTTTTCAATTTTGATATCCAGGTAGCTATAATTTTTTCATTTTAAGCTGCTTTGTTTTGAACTATCTAAATAATTCTTAAATTAAAGTCTCAGTTTGAGTATAAAATATATCATTCCACGTTAAAGTTGATTCAACATTATTACAATAGGAAATTATTCATCAATTTGGAGAGCACTTAGTACTTATCAATATTATTTTGAAATCCATATTTTTTCTGATTTTTTTTAGCGTGATAATTGTGCAAAACTAAGTCAAATGTCGAATGATATTTTAAAAAACGCGTTCACAACCAGGGCTGCCAATATCAATTTTGAAATATCACTTTTTGTTTAAAAAAATCCCTTTTGGTGATTTTCAAGAAAATGAGGCAAAAACAGGTTTATTTAGCCTAATTCAAGGTTTGTAGGAAAATTGACAAGCAAAACAAAAAAAAAAGGTTCTCACACGACTAAAACCATGAAAATCGACAAAAATCTATCAATTTTTTGATTTTTTCCCCAAAAATCACTGAAATCACTACAAAACCGAAGAAAAAACCTGTAGTTTTGCTGAATTCTAAATCACTAAATCACTACTTTTCTAGAAAATCACTACTAAAATCACTACCTTCGTTTTCAATGGTCAAAAATCACCACTGTTGGCAGCCCTGTTCACAACAAATAACATAAAAAGGTTTTTTAAATTTTCAATTTTGACCAATTGCAACAAAACTGATTTTTTCATCAAACTAATCATTTTTTAAAGGAATAAATCGGTCATAACCACGTAAATATTTGTGTAATATTGAAAAACGAAATCATCTTTAGAGCCTTTGTCAAAGCGGTAGAAATGGTTTTTTTTTAGCATACCTAATTTTGACCATTCAAGTACAACAAAACTGATTTTTTCATCAAATTCATAATTTTTCAAAATCTAAAATCAATCATAATTGAGAATCAACAAAAATTCAAAAATAAGGGTAGGTAGATATAATTAGAACGAATTATATTGGTTTATTAAAAATTACATTTTCGCTACCTATTCGCAATTTTTTTTTTCATTCAGTTTTTCTGCTTTTCAAAATCTAAAATCAACTATACACAATTACACATCTCAGTTGAAAATGAACGAAAACTCAAAACCTTGGGTATGATTAGATTCATCTTGTCAATAAGGCGAATCATGGTTCATTCTTTCATTCAGAATTAGATTTTCGCCATTTTCAACAAAAATTAATTTCTTCTTGAAAATCCATTTTTTCCTGCTTTTTTCAGTATGATAATTGAGTAAAACTAAGTTAAATAAGAAATAAAATTGGAAAACATAGCCATGGTTGGATCCGTCTCATTGAGACGAATAGGATGGTTCTTTTCAAATTTGATTTTGACCTTTTGATACCAAAATGACTTTTTTCAGTCTTCTTTTTTTTTTTAATGGTTCTTTGATCCACCTTAGCCATAAATTTTCTAGTATCTTTGATGCTCGAGACCACCATATGATAAGATTCAAAACTCTTCGTCTTTTTACACAACGAACGTACCAATCTTCAAGCTCAATTCACTTTCCCTTCAGCAAATTTTTATCGCTGAATTTAATGCTTCCAAAATAACCAAGTGGATAAACGATGAAAAACAAATTACCGAATACCAATACGATTTTCGGCGAGTACCTGCGTACATGTATTCAATTTAGACGATGAATTCAGCTTTATGACGATATATTCGACTCTCTCCCTTTCCGCCAGCCTATTCCATCATCATTCTTTACCCACTCGTGTATAACGTCTAAAAATCACCCATCGTCGATGCGATCTATTTTACACGTACCTGCGAACTTTTATAAAACAGAAATAAACCAGCAAGCTGAACAAATAAACTTTAACAGTTTGGCTGTTTTTGGTACGTCTACGTACGAAACAGGTACATTTAAACTGCTGGAAGCGAGGCGAACGTAATATTTCTTGCGCGTAATTTGTGTGCGTGTAAACATGTTTATTTGGGCGAGCTTTCTGGAAAATGAATTTTTCAACGTTTTTCTTTTTACGAGTTTGTAACGTTTTGTGTAGGTATTTGTTATTTGTTCTGCTGTACAATGGTTTGTTTCTGCTAGGTTGATTTTTATTATGTAATTGTATCGATCCGGTGTGAAATTTGTTACCCTGCATGAGCGATTCAACTGTATCAACAAGTATATCTAGCCTATGCGATGTTACATGGCATGTCATTTTCGGCTTCGTTGTTGGTAAACGAGGTGTACGGTTGTGAAAATATACAGCTTGTCGCCGAATATGCAAATCCACAGCGTAAGAAGGAATTACCATGTACTTCCGCGAAAACGGTACAATTTACAATGTACATACGAATACGTGCATTGCACGAAACGGGGTATAATTTTATCCGGGCGTGTCGAAAAGGTCACATAAATGGTCATGAATATTGTCGTCGCCAGCGAGAAATATATAGGTTTGCGAAAAACCTCCTAAAATGGTATCAAAAAAAAGAAAAGAGTTTATCGAGGCCGCGTATGGGAGCCTTTTTTTTTCCTTCGCGGAACGGATACGTGATTAGGATTGATAACGGAGAACGCCTTCTTGCAGCCGAATAAATTGTCTGTCTCGAGGGAATTTGGTTCGTTGTGTCGTTTAATTTCTTCATGTTAAGTATTGACATTCGACACTATAGCTTTTAATTATTTTTGCCAAAAATGAGATTTCGACCACTGAATTCCAAATTTATTCTGAATTCAAGTTTTTGCAAGATCTTCTCTTTCTTCAATTCTACTTTTTTTTTTTTCAAAAATTGTATTAAAATAAATAAAAAAATCCATTTGATTTTTTCAGGGTTTTTCAGATATCATATTTTTTTTAATTCATTCTAATTCTGAGTTGAAAGAAATTTTGAAAAAAACAAAGGTAAAAAATGTTTACAAAATTCAAAATTAAAAAATATTGAGGTAAAATTTAAAAACAGAAAACATTTAAGCATTAAAAATTTTTCCACTTTTGATTCCTTCAATTTTTTTTCAACTTCATGTTTTTTGAAATTTCTTTTCGCTCACAGGGTATCTGATTTTTTTTTTTGTAAAATCACTACTTTTTCACTACTTCTTCCACTACTTTTTTTTAAAAAAAAACTCTCTTTCTAACATACAAAAAAAACGATCAAAATTTTTTAGAGAAAAAAAAATTAAATTAGAAAAAAATCTTTATTTTAAATGTAATAAATGAAAAATGAACAATTTTTGAAATTAAAAAAAATAAATTTCGCGTCTTTGGAATTTCTGCGTGGTGAAAAGTTTTTTTGTTTGAGATAAAATCTGTTGGATAATAGTTTAGGGATAGCTGCATGAGATACGTCTTTTCTTTCCAAGAAAGCTAGATTTTTATATCTACTTATTTTTAACTCTTGACTTTTTAAATTTAATTTTCGACACATTCGACTTTGAAAATGTCAAATCAAGCATCGTGGGTAATTTCTGGAGGCCAATAAAGGTTCAGAAGTTTCAATTTCTGAAAAATTAAGAAAAACCCTAAGAAAATTATGAATTTGCGGGAAAACAAGAAAATCCATACGATTTTTACATAAGTCGTTCTTTCTCTTAAACGGCCTGTTTTCAAAAAATTCTTCTTAGTTGCTGAGAATGAATGATTTTTTTCATTGAGAAGGTAATTTTCTGTTTCATTATCATTTTCACTAAAAAAAAACAACCCCAAAAAGCAAAAAAAAAAAACGAAAAAAATTCAAGAACCTGAGGAAGCCAAAGCCAAAATCAAATCGAAACTAGTTTTGGTTTTGGCCTTTCCTGCACTTTTTTACAAATAATTTCATAAAAATTTCACCCTCAGGTATGACTGTAAATAGGTATTCATCTTTCTTCAATCAATCTAGAAATATAAAGATGAAAATTTGCCAAAAAATGTTTTTCAGAAAATGCATTTTTTACATGTGACCCTGCCGTAAAGAAGGAACCTTATGTAAAAAAAATCGATGTCTCATTTTTCACGTTTTTGTTCCAAATGACACCAAATCTGGATTAAACACATAAAAATAAAGACATCGATTTTTTTTTACACAAGGTCCCTTCTTCACGGCAGCGTCACAAATTCTAACTTGTATTTTTCTCTTTAAAATTGTTTTAAAAAATTTAAAAAACAGTGAAAAATTACTACCAATGATTTTTTTTTTTTTTGGGGGGGGGATGTACTAAAAATCTCAGTCCAACTTACTTATCTTATAAAAATTTCAAAAAAAAACATTGAGAAAGCTAGGTAGTACTTTTCAAAATTTTTTCTTACAAATGAAAAAAGTGAATAAGATAAGAATTATTTTATAAAGATCACTTTTGGTAACATTTTTCAAAAATATTTACAATTTTATCAAAAAATTTGAACGTAATTAAATTTAAAATGCAGATGAGAAAATGTAATAAATGAATCAGAGAGGGAAATCAAACGCCTGCTATATTGTTTCAAGATCCAGACACTGATTTCTGCTCCTTCTGTAGATTTTCGACAGGAAAAACAAAACAGATGTCCTGATCGGATACATAGACATACCATACACACAGACACCATATATAAAAATAGGTATTTCCATTCAGACCTTTTTTTGAGTTACTCTTCTGAAATATCCTTTTTCAATTTTTATCCCTTCACGGCAGTTTCAAAAAAAAAAAAAAAAAAAATAGATCGCTTTCAGTCAGTTTTGAATCCATAATTATAAACCCAGCTTCCATCGCGATCAAAACACCATTACCAAAAATCTGACCCCGCCACCTTTTTCAAACCTATACTACCTTCGGTCATTAAAGTTCATTCATTTACTGAACCAATTTCCATTCTAAAATCGACCCAAATCGAACAATTACCGACAAAAAATTCCGCCATAACCCAGTTACTCGAGCCTGCGCTAATACACCGCACAACACACCACATCTATTACTATTCCAATTTAAAACCAGCTTATTACAAATTCAGGAGCTCAACAGATTACGTCGACGTCGCCTTTACACCTCGTACGCTGACAATACGCTCTACATCGCGGTATATTCGCAGCGCCGGCTACATTATCACCTTATTCACACGTCAACCGCAACCATGTCTCGTAAAATAAATCACCTAAACCACTCCATCAAAAGGATCGAACAATAGACCGCGTCGAGTCGCATCTTTCCTCGATACACCACGTAAACACCACGCCATTCAAAATCCACTTCCTATTACGGCGAAAATACCTACGACGTCGCAGCCAGCTCGACAATTTCAAAAATGTGATCTTCTTAAGAGCTTTTCAAAGTTGAAAGAATTTCCCCCGATGGCGGGATTCTCGCCAGCGAAAAATTACCTAAGTATCTCGAACGTTGCAACATCTCCTCCCTCTTTTTAATTTATCTCGTTGGCTGGAGCTTGTTTTCCCAAATACCAAAGAACTAAAAGTGAAGAAGGAAGGGTTTCCCGCGAGATATGGTATTTTTCCATACAGAAGATGTAAAAGCTGCTTTATTATTTTTACACCGTGTACTTAATTTTTTCCCAGGTACAAGTCGACGAGCGGAAAATGTTTAGGTGTTTTCTTTCGCCGGGTTTCGGTGAAAATATCTTATTCTTACTTTTGCAAACTACATTTACGTCAAAAACTATCGTGTACCTTTGGCATACTATCACGTACTTTTTTTCTTTTACGAGCCATTCAAAAATACAGGGAAAAATTAGAAAAAGAATGAAGTATTCACAAGTTTAAGTTTACAAAGAAAAACTTTGGGTATTGGGCGACATTCAAATTGAAAATAATGTGCAAAATTTTAGGAAAATTTGACATTTTGTATACCAATTTTGCACTATAATATTCTGAAATTTGAGCAGTAACAGCGAAAAAGGAATGCATTCGAGGAGGAGGTGGGTGTAGATTATACGGGATAGAAAAGTTGATTTTTTAATGAAAATTTTTCTTTATTTTGATGATTTTTTTCGATTTTGATGATTTTTTATATAGATGAAAATTAAAAATCGACCATCTTTTCAATTTCATTTAATCGCCCCCCCCCCCTACCAAAATGGGAGATTCCAAAAAATAAATGATTTTAAATGATTTTTCGACAAAACTATACCTCCTGAAAAACTTCTGCTAAAGGGATATTTTTTTCAATACCTTTCAGTTCACAATTCTACATAACTCTGAGCGCTGAACATTCATTTTTCAAAAAGTTCAAAGTCCGAACTTTCGACTTTATCAAGTACAGCATTATTAGCGACACAGCGACTACTCAAAAATGAAATTCCTTCTAGGCTTGAAAAGTTCAACATTTTTTATAAATTGAAATCATTTTTGAAAGCTCTTTCCTGGAAAATTTGTTATTCTCCTGTTTTTTCAAAACCACCCAACCAATTTCCTTTTTAAATTGATTTTCATAAAACTATGCACGTTGAAAAAAAAGTTACAAAAACGAATACATTTTATCCAAAAAAAAAATGATGAATTTTATTATAAAAAATTATCCAAAAAAATAATAACAGGCCCCCATTCATAAAATTGATGTAATTTATTCTGAAAAAAAAAGTACTTATAAAAAAATCACGAAATTTGATAAAATTTATCGCATGGAAATAAATTCCATCAATTTCGCAATAGATTTTATTTTTTTAGACTTAATTTCGATGTACTGAAATTTTTTGGATAAATTTTAATGCCCCAAAATTCTTCCGTTGCAAAGAAAATCCTAAATTTAATAAAGAAAAGCTTTGAAAAAAAATGGTATGAAACATTGGAAAAACTTTTCAAGAATAAAGAGTATTTCCAAAAAGTTGAGCTTTGGTATCCTAAAAAACACATTTTCATCACTTTCCTAGATTTTTTCTTTTCCTGTCTGCAAGTGACGAAAAGTATAAATACCTATATCGATTCAGAAAATATGGAAACTTCATTTTTAGGCAGCCTCTGATTATGCTATGCTCAGTGAAATCAAAGTTCAAACTTTTTCGATCGTTATCAAAAATTTAAAAATAAAATAATCAGAGTTATGTAGAATTGTTGAGCCAAAAAATAATAGATACAGAACAACAACAACAAAAAAAAATTTCACCTCAGTCGAACCTTTCAAGAAAGAAGTTTTGTCAAAAAATCATTTGAAAAAAATTATTTTCAGGAATTTCCCATTTTTTGGACGATAGTTTGACTGAAATTGAGCATTCGCTACAAAATAGGAGTTTTCATCTCATATAATCTATTCCTTTTGAGAGATTTCCAGATTTGAAATTTTCTTGGCACCAAAACATCAAACGACGTTATTACTTGTGAATTTTTGAGAAAATAAGACTCTTTGGTCAAAGTTTCTAATGGATCAAGAGAATTGAGATTTTCACAGCAGAGTCAAAAATAACTTAGTGAAGCTGTTGTGAAGTTTAGATCAAAAATTCGCAAGAAGTTGAGAAATTTAAGGTACATACTTACTTATTTATAGAAACAGCAATGAAATACACCAAAAATGTAAATTTGCATAAATCTGAGCGGTAAAAGGCAAGAAAATGAAACTATTTAATTTCAGGGTCAGGATCTTGACATTTTAAAAAAAAATGTACTAATCAATCTCTTAATCTCTTATTGAAATTCAATTAGGAAGCTTTTTAATCTCCAAATTACATACTTATTTCTTGACACAAATATTCAAATTTCATCAAACCTTCAGCAGACTGGTCAAAAAATCAATTCCAGTCTCATTTTTCTTCCTTCACCCCAAATCCTAAACCCAGTATCTTTTCCACCAACTCCATCTTGCTCCTAATATACCCTAATTCGTTTAATTTTCACATCTAATCGACTCAATGTCGAAGAAAATAACGCCTTATAAACCAATTAAGGCCGACTGCGGATGCCGGTCCAATTAATTGTAATGCTACGCAGTTTTCTCGTTCGCCATTCAGCATTCGCCAGAATTCCGCACAAAAACAACTTTCTGCGTCGCACAACTCGAAAAAAGCCCACCACCAATTTTTCAACCCGAAGAAATAATTTTAATGGCGAAGACACGTATTGGGCGAAATAAAGAAAATAGGAAGTGGGGGTAGAAGAAAAACGTGCCAAAAGTATAAAACTTGATTCTCACTTAGCGTATTCGATACGTTCGTTGAATCCAAATCATTCGAATGATTTTTTCCCTCGACCCGGTTCAAAATAATGAAAAAAAAAAACACCCGACAACGATATCTACTACGACTCTTTTGCAAAAATTTTACACCGAATTTAAAAGCTCTGCTAGCTCGCCGAAAACACGACGAGCAAAGAAAGGAAGAATTACCCTCGAGAGTAGAAAGCTTTCTCACCGAAGCTAATTTTCATTTTTACGCCTCATCTATCTACTCTTAAGCTAACGGCTTTATACGTTTACTTCCTTTTACGAGAATTACCATCGAGTACGTACATCTCGTTTGAGCGAAAATAAGCAGCTAAAGTTTTACCGACAAATTTTAATCTTCTTAATTAAACATTCATTTTGTACGGAAAAGCTTTACATGCGAGTTCCTTAAGGTGTCGTCTGTAAAAGATGCAACAATCTCGGAAAAACAGCTCCTCTTAATCTCTCACACATTCTTACATTGTTCAAAATTCAACTACAAACATGGTATTATCATTGATACCTCGTAGTACACACAAAATGTATTTCTTCAATTTACGTCACGTCTTAGTAATTGTTGACTTTCTTCCCCACAATTTGCTAATAAAAATTTTCAACTTTTACGCGTCGTTTTCGAGGATTTAAATATTTCATCGCTAGCATCCAGCCAAAACACAGTGGCGAGAGAGAAAGAGGTGTTAATTTAATATTCTAAAATCAGAGATGAATCATCGGTCTTTTTTTTTACATAATTTAGACGACTTTATAACGTCATCGAAGAATTCCCTTCCCTGTTTCATTTTTATCATGCTCGTTCGACAATGCTGAGTCTCGTGAAATTATGAGACGCTGGCGTGGGAAATCGACTGCGATGTTTTAACGTTGTCGTATTGTAATTTTGTTCAATGACTTCTTCCTACTTTTTCAACGAGCAGTTTTTCAAAAATGCAAAGGAAAAAATAACATAGACAGTCAATAAAACTTTCAATTTAAAATTTTGAAAAATAATTTCACGTTCAACTACAAAATTATTCAGGAAATTCTTTTCAAGACATTGCTGGCGAGAACCGATTTTTTAGAGAACGGTTCTTGAGAAAAACCTATTTTTAGAGAAAAGTTCACGAGAACAATTTAAAGAACGATTCCCAAGAACCGAAATATGAAGAACGATTTTTAAGAACAAAATCAACGAACTAAAATTTAAAGGACGGATCTCAAGAACCGAACTTGAGAACTGCTCTCTGAAGAACGGTTTTTATAATTTCGAAGAATGGTTCTTAGAACCTTGAACAATGGTTCTTCAGAATCAAAGTTTAGAATCATTATTTGGTTTTTCACACTTTGGAAAATTTTTTATACTGCTATTATTTCAATTTTTGATATTAGAATTTTTTTGACCAGTTCCCATTCCGGACCAATTGTGCAAATTTCACATTTCCAAGACACATTTTCACACAGAAGACTTGTGCCGATTTCTGGCACATTATTTCAGCCAATCAGAACGCTTTTCATTACTACGCGTAATAATTTCACATTTTAGTTGATCTCAAAATTTGGATCAAGGGCCTATAGCTTATAGGTTCAAATTTTCCTCCAGGTCTCGAAAATTGAAATTGAAAGTGTTCCCAAGAGTTTCCAAATCACAAATCTTCGAATTTTTCAAGCTTTTTGTTTAAAAACTTTTGATTTAGAAATACAGAAAAAGGGTTGAAGTCTTTTTTAAAATTCAAAATAAATAATACTATTGTTTTTTTTTTTCATAAAATTCTGTTTCTGAAACTAATAAGAAATTTCCCCAAAATTTGGACTACGGTTGTTCATTTTTGAGAACGAACCCCAAAAATCGAAATTTGAAGAACGGTTCTTAAGAGCAAAATCCAAGAACTGAAATTTAAAGAACGATTTCCAAGAATGGTTCTTGAAAATGAAACCCAAGAACTGAAATTTAAAGAACGATTTCCAAGAACGAAACCCAAGAGAACTGAATTTCGAAGAGCAGAACTAAAGAACCCAAACCCAAACCCGAACAGAACAAAAGCCTTGGATTGTATCAAAAAAGAGCACGCAAGGAGCAGTTATGAATATTTTGCCATTAAAATCTCTCGTTTTAAATCAATAAAAGCATCACGCAGGAAAAATCAGCAAAATTCTTAGATTTTCAGCGATTTTCTTGTGTTTTTGTAAAATAATTTCAATGATTTTTTTCAGTACAGATATTCTACGGATTTTTCGATGAATTTTCGCCCATTTTCCAAAATTTTTTTCACTGTTTGCTTTCGGTGAATTTTTTCACTGATTTATTACCTTGCTGGAATTCTGACCGTTTTTCAGTGATGTTCGTTTTTTCCCCACAGATTTATGAATGAGACAGTAAATCGACAGAAATTGTTATCAAAAAATCTATTTCAGAGCAAAAAAGTAAGTGTAAAAATTACTTTTCTACATATTTGTCCTTTGAATTGAATTAAAAGTCAACAGATGAGCATTTTTTTCAATTTTTCATCTGTAAAAACAATTACGTACTTCAAATTTTTCTATGAATCACTGGTACTCGAATTCGATCAGGCTACTTTTCCGTGTAAATATGTTTTTCTACTTAAAATAAATATGAAAAAAAAAAACACTACACAAAATGATAGTATCATACAACGTTTTGTTTTATCAGTATTTTTTTCATGTAAATAAGAACTTCACGTTTCATACTATCACAAGTTGATAAGCTATTACCATTTTTAATTTATTATTTCCTTTGGAATATTTTTCGGCTAAAATTTCGTCCAATTTCGTAATTCTACCTGTTACAATGTAACATGATAAATTCGTCAGCTCAAGACCCAGTCCAACGTCAGCATTACGTTCAATTACGCCACACGCCTGTGTTTTGGGTGTCGATTAAAATGCACACCGAGGGTAATGGAAAATGAGAAAATCTCACGCGTGGAAAACCCGCCGTAGAAAATGACTTTCGTTTATGCAAACAGTAAAAGTGGCAAAGCGAAATTTTCTGCATTCGCGAGTTATTTTTGCCTATAAATTTATTCATATCGGTCACGCGGTGTTTTTTTTTAGGTGGTTGTGTGCATACTTTGATACGATACTAAAACATGATGAATAAATTATGTGACTCACGTAAAATACGTATATTATACGTACATGTTTATCGCAGTAGTTGCGTGGTATACGGATTAAATGTCTTTTCCGCACTTTCGGTGGTGCCATTATTCAAGTTTTTTTTTTTTTTTTTTTTTCTGCAGCGTATTTCGGTAGTTTTCTGGTTTATTCGAAATATTTTATAATAAATGATAAAAGCGTGTTAAAAATTTATCGAATATTTAGCGGTATTTGTTTTGATATTTTTTTTCGCTAGAATATCGCACTATTAAACAGGTAAAGTGAGAAAGACCGATGATAGATCTATTGTCAAATTGTTAAGTTACAAGGCTGTTTTTCTCGGGACGAGAAGGGAGACAAATTAGTGTTTACAAAATCCCAGGCGGTTTTTCAAACAACGTTTAATTGTTGCGAAATTATCTTTTTTTTTTCGAGCCTGTATCGTAAGAATACGAAAAACAAACTGTAGAATTTTCAATTAATCCGGCAACCGCGAACTGATTAGATTTCAAGCTTTGAATTTATTCCGAATGTGTTCCGATTAATAGAATTCGTACACGGTTGAAAGGTGTATACCCTGATGCTCGTCATGTTCGACGGTAAAGGGACGAGAAAAAGTAAATCTTGCAAACCCCAAGCTATCGAGCTGGGGCTGGAGTTAATTAAATTTGGCTCGAAAGCTTCTCGAGTCGAAATTACCCACTAAATTGAGATATTTTGGTATAGAAATACCGAAGACGAGACTTGATATAAATATTTTGCAGAATCGAGCCGCAGATGAGTCACAATACGATAATTACAAACCTACTTATGCAATTTTCAACCACCGCAATATTATGATTTGTCGGATGAAAGGAACTTTTTTTCATTTCTCGGCGTATTACATAATGAATCAAGGTCACTGTTTTCTATCGGTTAAAGGGTCACACGTGCTAGTGTTTGCGCAGCGTGATTTTTTTGCATGTTTGCGGTTCGTTTTTTTTTTTTTCGCGGATCCCAAGATAAGTTAATCCGAAATTCAGCGGAGGAACAGAGAGTACCAGATGAAAAAAATTGTTATTGCCAAAATGACCGGGTACCTATGCATTAAAAGTGAAAACAACGTGGAAAATTTATCTATCTGATGGGAAGAGTTCGTCGTGTAGTCGTTACAAGGGGATTATTTGGCAGAGCTTAGAATTATAATGACTAGATGCAAGGTGTAATAGAATGCGGTTCAAGATGGTAATTTTTTCGTGGTAATATTGCAGATTTTCTTGAAAGATTGAAGAGTTATGAGTCAAGGTAAAGGGAGGGAATTTTGATTTAGGTAAGATGTTTGATTGATGAGTCAATAAAATAGTAAGTTTGAAGGAGTAAGTACATGATATTGTCTATTCTGGATCTAAAAAATGAAAATTTGAAATATTCAATCTGTATGCGTTTTGCCCTCCCCCCCCTCCAACAACTTAGCTTATTCACTCGAAGATAAAGTTAAAAATCACCCTCAATCAGTTAAAAATCATTGATGAAGTCAGAATCGCAGAAGGTACATATAGGAAAATCAACAAAATTGCAATGCATTAAAAAGATCTTGAGAATGAAAATTCTTGCCATTTCTTCAAATTTTTCTGTAAAATTTCAGGGAATTTTGTGAAGACTGCTGTCAATGTTGTCAAATACGCAATCAACAAGATATCAACTATTTAAGAAATGATTTTCCTTGATTTTTTCAGGTTTTCCGGACCTTTTTTTTTTAAAAAAATAATCAATTCTTACAAGATATTCACATGCTCCTTTTTCTGGACACGAAAGCGACCTAAATTCAACTCTGAAAATTCCTGAATCTCTCCTCTCCCCCTCTCACAAAAAAATCGAGCACATTGATTTGTAATAGAAAACAATTCGAATACAAAGCAAAAATTAATTTCAAAGTTACAATAAATTTTTTAAAAATGAAATGTTTACTCAATCATGTGACTAGAAGTTGGATTTAAAAAAAATTTCTTCATAATTTATTACTCTTC
Source organism: Pseudococcus jackbeardsleyi (assembly GCA_038380155.1). Classification (NCBI taxonomy): domain Eukaryota; kingdom Metazoa; phylum Arthropoda; class Insecta; order Hemiptera; family Pseudococcidae; genus Pseudococcus; species Pseudococcus jackbeardsleyi. The sequence continues at coordinate 9,661,823 of CM076242.1, forward strand.
TTCCCCTCCCCACCACAAAAAACATGAGATTTAACCATGTGTGAGCCTGAGCGAAGGGCGAAAAATTTTGCAGAAAAGACCTTTAAAAGTTGAAAATTTGCCATTTTACTCCCGGTGATATTTTCCAAAAAGTGACCAATAATTTCCAACTCCGTTCCATTCTCTCTCTTTCCCAAGATTGTGATTCAGGGCATTTATTGCATCCTTTTCTCATCACAATTTTATTTAAAAAATTTACTTTTTCATTAATAGATTCTGTAGACGAAAAAAAAGGTAAATTATAGCGAGGAAATTTTTTGAAAAATTTATAATTATTTATGGCAATAGATGAAGACGTGCATTTAAATATCCCTTATTTGGTACACCAATCACAAAAAATGACGAACATAATAATTTTTTTTGAAACATTTACAATAAAATGAGCAAAGATACACATTTCTAGACGATTTATTTTTGATTTTTACAAAATTCCAGTGAAAATTTCAAAACTCATTGAATTTTCCTAGTTTGCCAAAAAATGGACATCCTGATCAAGATTTTCCAAAAAAGGAACACGAAGGCAACAACATACAGGACTGAAGTCAAAAATTTTGACGACCCCCCCCCCCAACAAAAATCAGTGTGATCAATTTACTGCAGGAAAATTCAAAAAAATACCAACAGGTACAGTGATGCGAATATCTGTTCTAAGCAAAACGAGGGCGATAGAATTCATAATAAAAACAGCAGTAAATAAAACATTTTAAAAACAGTCCAAAGAAAAGTCCAATGTTCTTGAGATTTTTCCAGATTTTTTAGAAAATGAACAAAAATTCACCTTAAATTTTTTTTTCAAAATTTCAATCTTGATCGCCACCAAGTCTCCCCCAAAGACACATTTTTCCACTTCAAAATATTCAATTGTCTAGAATGAAAATGAAGAGCTGAAGAAAGTTTATACTTAATAAGAATGATTTATCTCAATTTATAAACCCAAGCGAAGCGAAGGAGAAAATTTCTAGGAAAAAGTTCAAAAGTTCAATTTTTTTGAATTTTTTTCTTTGTACAAAACGAAAAAAATTCAAACAGGCAATTTGAGAAAAATTCGCGACTTTTTCCGACCTTCTTGCGATGGTCCTCGTTGAATATCAAAAAATTCATAATTTTTCATCAACCTGAGAAAAAATCTTAAAACCTGAAGAATTTTTCTAAAAACTGGAAATCTTTTTCAAAAAATTTAATCCATTTTCAAAAATTTCTTTTAGTGGGATACATAGTTTATTCAGTTATAAAGTTACAAGACCGAGCTGGAAACACATTAACTTAAGAAATAAGGTACATTAGAAAGAAAAAAACAAAAAGACCCTTCGTTAATAATTTGAAAAATATCGCTTCAATTTCAATTTTCAGTACACAGTGAGACTGGCCAACCCCAAAAAATTACGTCATCGTAACCGACATCCGACTTTCGTACACCTACGACAAGCCCATACACCAAAATATTTTCATCGGAAACCCATTAATTTTCCTCGTTCACTCGATTACCACTCTTTCAGACGTACTGAAACCCAACTACGTGTCAGACGAAAAATAAATCGATATCGATTATCCGCCCGAAAATATCCGGCCGTATAATATTCGCCAACCAAACGTTTTTAAAATACGATAGCACAAAAAAAACGTCATTTTTCTCAACCAGCATAAGTTACCTTCGCTTCGGAACCTCTCAAGTCGAAACTTTTCGGCAATAATAATCAAATTAACGAGTTTATATTAAACGTTTGAAGGAGAATTGCCCCGCCGCAAGCCAATACGACGAAGAAACCGAAAGAAATAAAAAGAGCCGGAGAACCAAGACTTGAAACACCTTCGATAACGAACGCAAACAAGATCGAGAATTTATACTTTGTTGTCCGTTTTATGTGTATTTCCTTTTTTAATTATTATCGCAGCGAGTATAACGTTCGACTGGCTAATTTATTACGCAGCCATTATAAAAGCTTTTAATTGTAGAAGTTTGTTATGTTTTCGTTAATTTTATTCCTTTCGGTCCCTTCTTCTTCTACGGGGAAATTACTTCGCGACCGAGTGTTTCTCCCTTGGAACGTGTTTATGGAAGTTATCAAATAAAAAGCGAAAGAAACCAGGACCAGAAGAAGGGAAGGATTAGAGATTGAAAATTACGTCGCCGATAACAGAACTCGAAAAAGCGAACGTTATTGGCAAAGGATTATAATAATTCGACGAAGCTGCGTATAGATTTTCGTGTAATTTTATACCAGAACAATGTTTCTCCTTCTACTACTCGGCATCGATTTTATTTTTTTTTGCGCCCGAAAATGTCGCAGAGCTGCGGTAAATGATATGGAAACCGAAACCTCGAGTAAATTCGTCGAGAAAAATTTATCTAATGTCTGTCCAGAGGATATATTTGTCTTGAAACTTTGCGCTCGAGGAAACAAACCGATATGATGAAAGAAGAGAGCCGAAAAATGGGACAGATTTATTATCTGAAATATAATTCGGTCGTCGCGTCGTGTTTTACACAAATCGCGACTAGACAATTTTTACGATATTTTCATCACTTTGAAAACATTTTAAACCGAGTTAATGAAATTTTCAGATATTTTATGGTCTTTCTGGGCAATTTTCACGATAATTTGACCATCAATCAAAATTCATTGAAAACAATCTTCTTTTTTTTAAAAGAAAAAAAAGTCATTAACACGATCTCAATAAAGAAAAAAACAAAAACACACTCGACTATAGCAGACATCATAGCGAAATTTTGAAGAAAAAAAGTAATTTTCAGTAACTTTTTTAAGCAAAAAGTGACCAAGAAATGAACAAAAAGAAACGAAAAGAAACCAAAAATTCAATTTTTTTGGGGTAAAATTTTTTTCTTACATTTTCCTGCAGACTTTCATTTCTTGAATTCCTTCGTCAAAACAACATTACACTTCTCTTCGGGGGAGGAGAGCAGAAATCGAAGAATGTAATTTTTTGGAAGTGTGCTAAAAGGGTACAAAAATTTTGTCATGAAGCCTACTAGATTGAGAGAATTAGAAATTCAAGCTATTTTCAAGTTTTTCATGCCCGGTAGACACCATGTTATGGCAAAAATTTTGATAATTACTGTAAATATTTCAATAATCATGCTAAATTATCGCAAACATTCAAATGATTACGATAAATTACCGTGAATAATATTCTAATGATTCTCGTAAATTATCGGGAATATTTCAATAATTACGGTAAATTACTGTGAATATTTCAATAATTACGGTAAATGACCGCAAATCGTTCGGTAATTACGGTAAAATTACCGTAAATTACCGTAGATAAATTCTAAAATTACGATAAATGACCGTAAATATTCTGAAAATTGCGGTAAAGTACTGTAAATATTCGGAAAATTACGATAAATTGACGTAAATATCCTGAAAATTACGGTAAGATACCGTAAATATTTTGATGATTACGGAAACTGACCGTAAATATTTCAGTAATCATGGTAAATTATGGTAAATATTTCAATTTTTACGATAAAGTACCATAAATCGTTCGGAAATTACGGTAAATAATGGTAAATATTTTAATAATTACCGTAAATTACCATACATAAATTCTAAAATTACGACAAATTACCGTAAATATTCTGAAAATTGCGATAAATTGACGTAAATATTCTGAAAATTACGGTAAATTGACGTAAATATTCTGAACATTACGGTAAAATACAGTAAATATTTCAATAATTACGGTAAATTACCGTAAATGTTACAGTAATTACGGTAAATAATGGTTGATATTTCAATAATTACGATAAATTACTGTAAATATTCCAATAATTACTGTAAATTATGGTAAATATTCTAAGTGAGCTTTTAGATGTAAAAAGTAACCGAGTGTTGAAAAAAGCGACCCGCTATGACGCCTGCTATAGTTCCAAAAATAAATGATTCAACAAGAAAATGGACCCCATTTCTGATCATTATTATTTTTCATATCAAAAACTACGAACCTGATGCAACCAACACTCGAAATTAATTCAAATGGCAATCGCCTCAATAACAATTAAAAAGCACCGACTAGTCGACGATAAAAGCTCAACGAGCTTTTGGAATCGTTATCCTCATGTCTCGTCATTTTCACCATTCCTATTCCACATTTGGCCTCAGTCAACATGCAAAGTTACCCGTTCAGCCCCTTCCCCGTCTCGTCATCTCTTTATCACTCTAAAATACACCTATCTAGGTATCTCGGCTCGAATTACGTAACTATAACACACAAAAGGGTAAACGAGCCATCACACGCGAACCATAATACTGAATGCTGGTATAAGCGCGAAAGAACAATTAGCAATTTGTATTCGACCAATTTCAAACGTCACTATGTTGGTATCTTTCTGCCAAATCGTCGACAATTTCCCTATTTTAGTTCGAAAATTTCCAAACCGTCGAGCTGATGAGCTTACACAATTACGAATTTTTTCCTGCGCGCCGAAAAACAATGATAATCGTAATAATCATCGCACTAACGGCGCTATCGCTTTCGTACACACATTTCCTACTTCCCTCTTCCATCCCGGTTATCTCCCTCGACCAACTATTCAATCTCAACGAAAGTACATAATGTTTATTCATAAAATTTCGTTCAGTTAGAAAATTTCTCGAGGACAGTATTCCAAAAAGGAGGCAAAGAGGAGGTTAAATTTCACACGTATAGACGGGATCTACGCTCAATAAATCGAGGTATCCTATTACAGCAGGCGTTTCTCGTCGCCAATTCCAAAATACCTACTAGGACAAATGACAATGAAAAAAAAAAAACAATATATATGCTAAATTTGCGCATTGCATATGTCTGGTTAAATGACGCGGTGGCGGTGGCGCCGGCGTCGTCGAGTCGCCTACGCATCCTGCCTTTTTGCGTGTGTTTTCCTTATTCAATAAACCAACCAAAGTGTATAACTCGTGCAAGAAGTTTGAAAGTTTTTCTTTAAAAATGTAATCAATCTTGAGAATTTTTTGTACGAATTATTATGTGTTCATTATTTCTACGGCAATATTTCATTTTCCATTTTGAAACGTTATTTTGTACGAATGTTGAAGGGTTCTCAAGTGAAATATAAGTAGGTAAATAATAAATTTTCAATTGAGGAAATGAATTTTTTGATTGTCATGTCATTCAGTGATGTTGAAGGAGGGAGGAGGAAGGTTACTAAAATCAGGATTCTAAAAAGTAAATAATCTGATGATCAACAAACTATAATTTTGCTTAGAGAATTAGAAACGTAAAAAACCCTAAAAATATTCAAAAAAAATTCATGGAAGAATTTCAGGTCGAAAATGGAATGAGTAAAATATCCGATGCAGATATTTCAGATATTTTTATCAAAGGAATCAAACGAAGTTAGTTCAGCTAAATACAGTTTTCATTCAATTTCGTTCGTTCCAAATAATCCGAAAATGAAGCAAAAAATGAAAATATGTAGTAGAGTTCCAATATTGAAACTTGAAAGAAAACCTCGAGGATCTTTCATGGTGTCCATTATTTTTCAGATATGGTTTTCTTTGATTTTTCCAGATTTCACATATACCCAACATTTATGAAGAAGAAAGCAAAGAAATTAATTTTTCACGTAACGCACAGTTCTAGGTGGAACAAAGGACCAAAAGCGTGCTCCATAAATTTCTATTGTAGGAAAAATAACATAAGGGTCACTGAAGTCTGAAGCTTTTTATGGGAGGGTGGGTACAAAATCAGCACCAAAACTTGAGAAAACCATAAGGATTTTCGGGGAAAGAGCAAACATCCCAACATCCCAGCCAAAATTTGAAAAAAAAAGTTCAAAAAGTTCAAAATTTTAGATTTTTGTGTTGTACAAAGAAAAAACATATCAAAAGTTTGGAAAAAATTCGCGACTTTCTATTAATTTTGGGTCATTTTCGCGACTATCGCGACCTGTTGGCACCCTGATGATAAAATTTTGATTTTAAAAATTGAAAAATTCATCTTTTGGATCATTTTCTTCCCAAAAATTTTCGCCATCGCTTTTTTCGGGCTCAATCTATTTTCATATAATTATTATTTTCGAAATAATGGTATGATATGAATCATTCTTTCCACTGATTTTTCAAATTTAAATAAAAGTTCAAGTTGAAATAACGCAACCGTTCCAAGGGTCAAAAATCAAAATTTTTGATTTCAGTTTCTTTTTTTACCTGGGGCTTAAGCCCCCCCCCCCCAAAAGGGTAACATTCCATCTTCGTCTATACCTCCAAAATTTTCCAAAAATGAATTTTCTTCACAAAAACCAGAAATTTTCAAAAAAGGAGGAAAGAACCCATCGATACTGAATTTTTTCCAAATACTGACCAAAATTTTCGACTCAACTCATCTCCCAACTCATAGCCTCTCTCCTTCACCAACCGAACAATCTAGAGCAAAAACCAGGTCACAAAATTCCGTTAAATTGTCCCTCAAGGCGCAACGCTCCAACACTCCGCTGTTAATTATTTATCTGCGAACTTTCAACACCAGTAACCCTACAATACACATACGTTATCAACAGACCGTATATACCTACTAACATATTCTATACATTGTAATAGCATATGTAATGTGTAATATACGATACGCATATAATATACAATACCTCCTCATACAAATATAAACCCGCAATACGAAATTTTCACCTTGAACCAGGCCAAATGCGTAGACATCGCTACCGGCGACGACAACGGCGCTAAACTGTAAACAAAACCGCGTCTCGTCTGCCATTAACGCGCATTCGAATTGAATTATCTTTTCGTAAACGAAATACCTACGTACGAAAATTACCATCCTTGCCTTATAGGTATTCGTAAACCATAAAGTCGCAATGTTTGCGTACCCTCGTAATGTGCGTAGTTTCGAAGCCAGGCACACAAAAAAAAGGACAAACTTTACGCATGAAATGATACACGTCGTCGCCTCGTAAAAATGTACTTTGAAAGCCCAGACGATGCTAAAACAGCTGTACTTAGCCAGGGCAGATTATGAAACGGGCTTTCGAATGTACGGAAAGTAACGTAAAAAAATACACTCGGTTAAAAAAAAAAAATACGTGCATAACATTCCCATAAAGCCCAAAAATGTGAAGGACGTACCTATAAGGGCGAAAAGGACAGGTGAAGAATGTAAATTTTTCAATGTTGTTATTCGTCTTTTGTGACCTTTTCGGCAGCAAGGGTAAAATTTTTCAAGGATTCAGAACTGGGTTTAATTAAAATTGAATTTTTTTTTAGAGATTTGAGCAAATATTTAGAAGTTAAATGTTTATAAAAACAAAATTATCATTCAAATGTGAATGAAAAGTTGGAAAATCATCTAAAATAATTTTTTAGAGTTCGAATCAATTCCATCCTCGATGAAGATAAAACAAAATATCAATATTCATAATACACAAATTAACTTCATACACACTCAATTTGGATACGAACTCAACAGGGAACTCTCGAGCTTCTCGAGGGACAAGAATATCTCTATTCTTAAACATACGTAAAAAATAATTATTTACCTGTCTGAATCAAGAACAAAATCGTTGACAGGATTCCTGAAACAAAAATAGAAGAAAAAAGGTCAAAAAACTGATTGATTTTTCCAGCAAGAAATTACATCATGAAAAAAAAATTCCAACAAGAAAAATTGATTCAAATGACGGTCTTTGCTCTGGCGAAGGTCGTGATGTGTAGTGCAACAGACTACCCATAAGTTCGTACTACTTTGCAAATATTCATACATTAACATTTATAATTAACGATAATATGTGTTTCTTGAATCTTGGTATGTATCAGAATGTGTGAAAAACCAGTCAGTCGACATTTCAATACTTTTTCCTGAAATAGATATGCTTACTTTTCATTAACATACGTACCTAGTTACAATAAATTATACGCACGAATGATGTAATTTTAATAAAATCTCAATTTAAAACACGTTTGGAAGGTTTTCAACGAATAGAATTTAAAAAAATCCAAATGAAATAAGAGAGGATAGGGACATTCTTAAAAAATTGGAAAAAAATCATCTTGTAATTGATACCTGTTAAACTGTATTTTGTATACGACATTCGTAGCCGCACTAGTGGCAACACTGCACCGCCTATCGGTTGTGGTGAGAGAGCAGCGCAGCTGTCTTGCTCGCTCTCACTTCGCAGAACTACCTGAACTCGTCCGCATCTCTCGGTCTCCGTCTGATACGTGACACTTATGTATTTCTTTCTCGTGCTCAATACAGTGATTATCCCACGTTATATTGGTGTTATTATTTCTATTTGATATATTTGGTATGTATCCTACTACAAGTCTATCATGGTAAGCAGAGCGTGTGAGACGGTTATCCGGCTGGCCTTTGTCGTCGGGAGCGTTTCTCACCTCTGATAATTATTTATTTATTTTTATCGAATTTTTATTGCTTTCATCAAGTGGCTTAATTTAATTCTCGCGTAATTAATTCTATTCTGTGTGATTTTTCATGTTTCCATGCGCGAGTCAATGCCGAAAAATATGCCGAAATGTGCCGATTTTTTATTGAATAACTGTGAAATTTTTCCGAATTTGCTTACACCAAAATGCCGATTATTTTTCTTGAATGCCTGTAAAATGTTTCTGACGTAATTCAGTCGGGCTTGGCTTAGATTGATTATTTTTTAGCACGTTTGAAACGTTGATTATTTTTTTGTACGTTTGAAACGTTGATTATTTTTTAGCACGTTTGAAACGTTGATTAATTTTTTAGCACGTTTGAAACGTTGATATAATTGCTTAGATCGATATTATGGCATTAGAATATCTGTGAATTTTCCTTTTCAAATATGTACAGTTTAATATTGTTATCACTAAATCAAATAATAGTTTAGATCGGCTCCAGTTACATACAGTTAATTTGTTTTGATTATGCCAATGAATAGTTATGTGAATATACATTTAGATTGAAATTTATTAATGGCAAGTTATTAATTCGGCAAATATTATCAGCTTAGATCGTTTATAATTAACGGATTTTTATCGGCTCAGATTGTCAAGAATCAATGAAATATTATCAGCTCCGAACGTTTTCAAATGGATATCACATCGGCTTAGATCGTTCAGAAATAATGGAACAGTATTAACCCAGAATTGTGTACAAGTAATTAAATATTATTGGCTTAGATCGTTTACAAATAAATTCAATATTACTGGCTTAGATCGTTCACATTTAATAATTACCAGCTCATATCGTTCATAATTAGCCAAATATTATTTTAGATGGTTTAGAAATGACCGGACATTATTTGCTTAGATCGTTCATAATTGGTCAAATATACTGCCAGCTTAGATCGTTAATGAATAATATGATATTAGATCGTTGACATGTGATAATATCGGCAGACTTTAATAGATACATGATGAAATAATACAGCTTAGATCGTGACTACTGAATAATTTGATTTAATGTTGACGTTTTACCATTTTAGAAAGAATTTTCTTACACCTTGGATAATTAGCATATTGGCAAATAGATCGTTGAAAGATAAATGGACCATACCAATGAAGTATCAAAACAGATTATCAAGAAATGGATTATTAGCTTTGATCGTTAACACAGGTTTACCTCAATTATTAGCTTAGAACCAATTATTAATATCTGCAAAGTTCCTTTGTTTTAGATCGAAAAATTAAATACTGGCGAATTCTTATCAGTTTAGATCGGACCTCAAATCCAAGGAGGCGAAGTTTATCATATTAGAACGGATTTCAAACTTTCAATATGGAACAAGTTCAGTACCACAAATGAAGTCCAAGTACAACAGTCAAAATTTATTAGCTTAGAACGAATACCTGTGTGGTTCATAATTAAATTTAGCTTAGATTGAATGAAATACCTGTGTGGATTAGAACCAAATTCAACTTAAACCGAAAATTTGTGTCAAAACCCTGTGTGGATTTAATAAATGAATTTGCTTAGAACAGAATATATATTTAATAACGGCGCATTTTAGACCGGATTTCTTGGCCAACAGGATAAATTTTTCACCATCTTAGAACGAATTCCAATCACTCAACAGTCAATGACGTCATACCACCAGAGCTACGTTGCCAGGAAAAACCCACAACAATGATGAAGAATGCGAACGTCGGCCGAGCTACGAGAACCCTTATCGCCTGCTATCTGTTACCTGCTTCACGAGTACAATGGAACCAGACGACGGCGACGGAGTTATTTTAGATCGGGAAAAACCCAATGAATAAATCCTGTGTTGGCTTATCAAGTAGATAAAATTAGATCGAGACGCCAAAGTATTTTATTTAGACGTGGGCAAAACCCAACGAATGAATTTTATCCTTATAATGTTATCTTTCAAAGCCCTTATATGGAATCATTACGTTGATATTTTAGATCGGTGGATGTTTCCAAACCTTGATAATGGAATTTTAGTTTGATGACTCAATACTGAATAGTGCCAAAACGTTATCTATTATAATCCTTATATGGAAATCATATTTTAGATCGATGGAGATGTCCGAACCTTTATTGAAAATTTTTGATCGATGACTCATACTAGCAATAGAATTTTAAATTGATAATGAATGTCTTTTGATGACTAATACTTTAGAATGATGTATATACCTGCTGTAACCTTTGTAAAGGTGACGTTGAAATTCCAGAATTATGACTCAAAGCTTAGAACGATGTATATTATTTTGATTTAGCTAGAAATTTTAGATTGATGACTGATATCATTTGAAATTTATACATGCTTAGATTGGTGACTCATTTTTGATATGCTTAGAACGATGACAAATATAGTCGAAAGACTTTAAATTATTTATGAATTGGCATGTTTTAGCAATGATTATTTAGATCGATATTTTGAAATAGTACGCTACCCAATGTGGAAAATGGAATTTGTGCATTGTTTATCCATATACTCAAAAAGCCTATTGCAAAGGTGGGTTTCAGTGAATGCATAGATAGCAACATTTGAATATTAAACGAATATTAAATCAGCTATTTAAAAGCTTTTAGATCGATTAGTTGGAATTATTACTGAATTTTAGACCCGCTCATTAAAGCGATTATTGATTTTAGATCGGAAATTTGAAAATTATTATTGAATTTTAGATCGAATGAATTGGAGTTTATTAAAACCTTTCATGGTCTCCAGTGGATCGAAAAATTGAAAATTATTGAATTTATTGCTAATTACACAGATCTTAGATGTGGAGTTTTCTAAAACCCTACGTGGTCTCCAAATATAGGCCTTCTAGATCGTAAATAAATATTTAAATTTCTGAAAACGATGCTAAGTTGATACGATTTGCTATCTGATGCTACTGTATTTAAGATTGATCTGTACGTACGCCAGACAATCAAATATTGAGATAATTCACTGAAATTCGCGGGTGGTTTATTTGGTGCGGTGGTAGCTGTGTTAAACTGTATTTTGTATACGACATTCGTAGCCGCACTAGTGGCAACACTGCACCGCCTATCGGTTGTGGTGAGAGAGCAGCGCAGCTGTCTTGCTCGCTCTCACTTCGCAGAACTACCTGAACTCGTCCGCATCTCTCGGTCTCCGTCTGATACGTGACACTTATGTATTTCTTTCTCGTGCTCAATACAGTGATTATCCCACGTTATATTGGTGTTATTATTTCTATTTGATATATTTGGTATGTATCCTACTACAAGTCTATCATGGTAAGCAGAGCGTGTGAGACGGTTATCCGGCTGGCCTTTGTCGTCGGGAGCGTTTCTCACCTCTGATAATTATTTATTTATTTTTATCGAATTTTTATTGCTTTCATCAAGTGGCTTAATTTAATTCTCGCGTAATTAATTCTATTCTGTGTGATTTTTCATGTTTCCATGCGCGAGTCAATGCCGAAAAATATGCCGAAATGTGCCGATTTTTATTGAATAACTGTGAAATTTTTCCGAATTTGCTTACACCAAAATGCCGATTATTTTTCTTGAATGCCTGTAAAATGTTTCTGACGTAATTCAGTCGGGCTTGGCTTAGATTGATTATTTTTTAGCACGTTTGAAACGTTGATTATTTTTTTTGTACGTTTGAAACGTTGATTATTTTTTAGCACGTTTGAAACGTTGATTAATTTTTTAGCACGTTTGAAACGTTGATATAATTGCTTAGATCGATATTATGGCATTAGAATATCTGTGAATTTTCCTTTTCAAATATGTACAGTTTAATATTGTTATCACTAAATCAAATAATAGTTTAGATCGGCTCCAGTTACATACAGTTAATTTGTTTTGATTATGCCAATGAATAGTTATGTGAATATACATTTAGATTGAAATTTATTAATGGCAAGTTATTAATTCGGCAAATATTATCAGCTTAGATCGTTTATAATTAACGGATTTTTATCGGCTCAGATTGTCAAGAATCAATGAAATATTATCAGCTCCGAACGTTTTTCAAATGGATATCACATCGGCTTAGATCGTTCAGAAATAATGGAACAGTATTAACCCAGAATTGTGTACAAGTAATTAAATATTATTGGCTTAGATCGTTTACAAATAAATTCAATATTACTGGCTTAGATCGTTCACATTTAATAATTACCAGCTCATATCGTTCATAATTAGCCAAATATTATTTTAGATGGTTTAGAAATGACCGGACATTATTTGCTTAGATCGTTCATAATTGGTCAAATATACTGCCAGCTTAGATCGTTAATGAATAATATGATATTAGATCGTTGACATGTGATAATATCGGCAGACTTTAATAGATACATGATGAAATAATACAGCTTAGATCGTGACTACTGAATAATTTGATTTAATGTTGACGTTTTACCATTTTAGAAAGAATTTTCTTACACCTTGGATAATTAGCATATTGGCAAATAGATCGTTGAAAGATAAATGGACCATACCAATGAAGTATCAAAACAGATTATCAAGAAATGGATTATTAGCTTTGATCGTTAACACAGGTTTACCTCAATTATTAGCTTAGAACCAATTATTAATATCTGCAAAGTTCCTTTGTTTTAGATCGAAAATTAAATACTGGCGAATTCTTATCAGTTTAGATCGGACCTCAAATCCAAGGAGGCGAAGTTTATCATATTAGAACGGATTTCAAACTTTCAATATGGAACAAGTTCAGTACCACAAATGAAGTCCAAGTACAACAGTCAAAATTTATTAGCTTAGAACGAATACCTGTGTGGTTCATAATTAAATTTAGCTTAGATTGAATGAAATACCTGTGTGGATTAGAACCAAATTCAACTTAAACCGAAAATTTGTGTCAAAACCCTGTGTGGATTTAATAAATGAATTTGCTTAGAACAGAATATATATTTAATAACGGCGCATTTTAGACCGGATTTCTTGGCCAACAGGATAAATTTTTCACCATCTTAGAACGAATTCCAATCACTCAACAGTCAATGACGTCATACCACCAGAGCTACGTTGCCAGGAAAAACCCACAACAATGATGAAGAATGCGAACGTCGGCCGAGCTACGAGAACCCTTATCGCCTGCTATCTGTTACCTGCTTCACGAGTACAATGGAACCAGACGACGACGACGGAGTTATTTTAGATCGGGGAAAAACCCAATGAATAAATCCTGTGTTGGCTTATCAAGTAGATAAAATTAGATCGAGACGCCAAAGTATTTTATTTAGACGTGGGCAAAACCCAACGAATGAATTTTATCCTTATAATGTTATCTTTCAAAGCCCTTATATGGAATCATTACGTTGATATTTTAGATCGGTGGATGTTTCCAAACCTTGATAATGGAATTTTAGTTTGATGACTCAATACTGAATAGTGCCAAAACGTTATCTATTATAATCCTTATATGGAAATCATATTTTAGATCGATGGAGATGTCCGAACCTTTATTGAAAATTTTTGATCGATGACTCATACTAGCAATAGAATTTTAAATTGATAATGAATGTCTTTTGATGACTAATACTTTAGAATGATGTATATACCTGCTGTAACCTTTGTAAAGGTGACGTTGAAATTCCAGAATTATGACTCAAAGCTTAGAACGATGTATATTATTTTGATTTAGCTAGAAATTTTAGATTGATGACTGATATCATTTGAAATTTATACATGCTTAGATTGGTGACTCATTTTTGATATGCTTAGAACGATGACAAATATAGTCGAAAGACTTTAAATTATTTATGAATTGGCATGTTTTAGCAATGATTATTTAGATCGATATTTTGAAATAGTACGCTACCCAATGTGGAAAATGGAATTTGTGCATTGTTTATCCATATACTCAAAAAGCCTATTGCAAAGGTGGGTTTCAGTGAATGCATAGATAGCAACATTTGAATATTAAACGAATATTAAATCAGCTATTTAAAAGCTTTTAGATCGATTAGTTGGAATTATTACTGAATTTTAGACCCGCTCATTAAAGCGATTATTGATTTTAGATCGGAAATTTGAAAATTATTATTGAATTTTAGATCGAATGAATTGGAGTTTATTAAAACCTTTCATGGTCTCCAGTGGATCGAAAAATTGAAAATTATTGAATTTATTGCTAATTACACAGATCTTAGATGTGGAGTTTTCTAAAACCCTACGTGGTCTCCAAATATAGGCCTTCTAGATCGTAAATAAATATTTAAATTTCTGAAAACGATGCTAAGTTGATACGATTTGCTATCTGATGCTACTGTATTTAAGATTGATCTGTACGTACGCCAGACAATCAAATATTGAGATAATTCACTGAAATTCGCGGGTGGTTTATTTGGTGCGGTGGTAGCTGGGCGAAACGCAGGCTATCAGCAATCCAAATAAATCAGTACAGTATAGAAACAGTATGCGAAACGCTACCTAGTATATACTTGCCGTAAGTTTGGAAGAGCTCCATACAGACTTACGCTCGCCATATTGAAGTGACTCCTGTTGTACTGATATTTTTGAAAATGAAATGCCTGTGTGGACCAAAAATAATTGGATCAGTAGGAACGACTGAAATCGAACAAATGAAATGATCTATTGACATTTGAAAATTGACTATTATTACTTTATTTACACAGGAGTCCACTTCAAAAAGAGAACTCTGTTCTGCCACATCGACATCCCTGCCTGAAGGGAATGCTGGAGCAAAGGGTAAGCACAATGTTGAAAGAGTCATAAATTGTGATAAAACTGATAAAACCAAGCTTAGATCGAAAGTGCCAAAAGAGAATTTAGAATATGAAAATGAATCTAGAAAATGGGCAATTAGTTCCCTCGTTAGAACGAAATATGTACATAAAGCGGTAATATCTGATTCTGCTAAAATGATTAGATCGTAATTAATGAACATGAACCTAGAGCTAGTACCTCAGGTGTACCTTTAGATCGGCATACTCAATGATATAATACAACTCCACTGTTATTAGTATCAAATCCTGAAAAGCCTCATGTTATTCAGCACTTGGTTAAGAAGAAAAAGGTGGTTGAAAAATTTAGAACGGCACCAAACGCTGGAAATTTAGATCGAAAAATGAACTGAATCCTCAACAGAAGAAGACTCGATTGCTTTACTGTCCAACAGAAGTACCATTTAATTAGCATAGACCGTTTCAAATCAAAAGGAAATAGCTGAGAGCGAAATTCAGAAGATTATTGTAAAAGAAATCATTGAGGTGAATAAACAACTTAGATCGGCAAGAATCGACCATCCAAGTGACCAGACCTGTTCAACTGAACCTTAGACTGTTAGTAATGCGCAAACTGACTCTGATTGTTTCAAAGGTGAATCTGAAGAAGAAGATATAGATTTTGTACCAGAAAATAGATCGTCTAATTCTCCACAATTTGTATCTGATGAACCCAACTCCAATTCTCACTTAGAACCTGAAGAAGATGGAGACCCGTCATCACCAAGCTCGTTTAGTAACACAGAAGACAATAAAGATGATAATAAGCGCAAGAAGAAACAGAGTATTAGATCAAATTGCAATAAAGAGAAGCTTAGAACGTCAAAAAGTACTGAAAAAGCTCAGTCATCAATGATGAATGATACATTTTAGATCGGCTCGAATATTATAGAAACTCGCCCGTACAAAACCAGAAAACATTGCTTAGATCGGATATATACAAGAGACATTACTTTAAATTTTAGACTGGCTCCTGAAATTATCAACAGGTTTAATTATTGCACCTTAAAATGGAAAGTATTTGAAAATGCAACTCATCTTAGACCGGCTCGGTTTACATTCCTTATCCTAGATCTGCTAGAATAAAATAGAAACGATTAAATCAAGAAAATACAAACTTTCATCTTAAATTGGTTATAATATCAACACTGTCAAAAGTCGGACGAATATATTATTTTTCTAATTCCAAATTGATGAAGAACTTGAAACTTAGATCAGTTATTCCTAGTTATAGCTTGAATTGTGACTTGCTTAGATCGGCTCATTAAAAGATTACAACTGAGAATAATTTGCTTAGATCGTCACTGAGCATACATCTGAAGAAAAGTTCCAGACTTTTAGAAAATAAAAGCTTAGACCGATATGCTAAGAAAAATGCCAAAATTAATGGCTAATTTAGATCGGAATAATTTTTGGAAAAATCAATCAAAACGCCGGAATAAAAATTATATAAGTTGAATACTTAGACCATAATTGAAATATAAATAGCTTAGATCAATAGTCTGGAAATTATCCAGTAGCTTTGACTGGAAAATATTTTATACTGACAAATTTTAGATCGATTATATTGCGAAATGCGTAACCATAAATGGCTTAGAACGGTGGAAATTTTTAAATCTGACGTTATAACAACAAAAGCATGGATCGTGATATTACAAACTGGAACAGCTTAGATCAACATGCTATACTTTGATACATCTCAGCTAGCTACACTTATTGCAGACTTGCCACAAATTATCTCCTATCTGAAAAATTGGAATCCTTTAAATCAACGACTTGTCATTGGAATGGAATATTCAACAAAGAAGTGTATTTACCAGCAGCACTTAGCCAAGCAACCAAATTCGTGGATGTTTAGATCGATAAATACTTAACCCACACAATGAAGAAATGAAAATAATCAATATTGGGCCATTTTTCCTTGGATTAGTACTCAACACTTTATCATCTTGATTGGTTTATTTTGCAGAAACAGCGTAAATTAGATAGAAATGCCCTGACAGCAACAGTTAGCAACGAATCAGTAGCCATCGTTAGATTGTATGTCAGTAATAGCAGCTATAAATTTGAAATACTTGGAATGCTTCATAGCTTAGATCGTTTATGAATTGTCAGAAATATTGTCAGTTTTAGACCATAGACAGAAGTATGATATATAAATCAAATTCAAATCAACAGTTAAAACATTATATGGCTTTATTAGTTTGCTTAGATCGTAAATTGGGCCAAGAACAAGGATCATAAGATTTACCAATAATTTTAGATCAGTACTCCATTGCAAAAGTTAGAAAGTATTTACCAAATTAAATTAGATCGACTGAAAGTAAAATGAATATTTTAGATCGTTACTGTTAAACTATGCTTAGATCCAAACATTAGAAAATGAATGCCACCATTTTAGAACATAAATGAAATAATTCAGATTGATTAATATCACAAAATACAAATTTAGAACGATTGAAAAGTTGAATTATGCAACAATAGCCAATGATTTAGATCATACAATTCGGCAAAAGTTATTTAAGACAGACAGAAGACCATATTTTGAATGGAATAGAATTTTGAATTACACTGTTTAGACTGAAATAATGGAATAATTAGATGGCATACGGAGAAAATTTAGATAAATGGTATATTAAAAATGTGATGGTGAAATAAAACCCTAATCGATTATATAAATGGAAATTAGAAAGTTATAATATTAGATCGATAATCTGTTAAAAGACTACATACATCACTAAATCGTGAAGAATCGAATACAAAAATTTAATACCAGACTTGTAAATAGAGATCACACAACATGATACTAAACTTGGAAATTAGATCGTCACTTGAGTACCTGTGAAAAATTGAACGTTTATCAAAGACTATAAACAGATATTTCATCTTAGATCAATTTCAAATTTTTATTAGATCAACAAATAGACCCAGAGCTCTTAGACGATTTTACACTATTCATTTCAACATTATTGGGCCAATTACATCAGCTTCTTATAAAAAATAAATTTTGATGGATCATCAGCTTTGCCAATTTACTACCGATAAATGGATCGATAAATTTTTTAAATTGGATTGACACCGGAATAATGGCTGATTTTAGATCGAAATCGTTAAAAATATATTAATATGCCAAAATAAGAAAAACATGGAAGTAATTATTGGAACATAAAACTGAAAACTAGAACACCTTAGATCGGAAATCATTTAAAAGTGGAACACCTTATATCAAAAACATCTTAGACAGATAATGCTTTGTTTCAAACATTAAACGCCGTACACCTTAGACCAATAATTTTACTTAGGATGAAGAATAATTAGCACAGAATAATAGCATTAGATCGGATATGGAAATAAAACATGTAAATTGATTATTAAATTTAGAAATGAGCAAATAGAACGTCACCTTGTTTTTGCCATCAACCTAAATCGTAAATGTGACCAATAAATATCACCAGAGATTACTTTATTTAGAAAGCTCAGACTCGTTGAAAATCCAGACATGATAAGATCGAATTACAATTACAGAAATTTAAGAATTGGAAATTATTTATCTTGGATTAGACCGATTGACAATTAATACTCTAAAAACCTGGAAACGTTGGATGGAATAAACAAAATTAGATTGGAGGATAATTTGAGCAAAATGAAAACGCTCCAAAGATCGAAGCTGACACAGACTCAACAAAATTTATGAACACTTTGAAAAACAATTAGAACGGCTTAAAGCGTACATTGCTTGGACAGCAGACAATGAAGACCTTGAAACTTTTGTGTTAATGGTTGACTTAGAAGGAGATCCTATTACTGTAGAAGAAGCCTTACTTGGACTAGATTGTGAACATTGGAAAAATGCTATTGGAGAAGAAATGAAATCACATGATCGTCATAATACTTACATCTTTATGAACAGACCGATACCTAAAGAGAAGCCCACAATTGTAGATTTGATCAAAAGTAACATTAAATAAATTTTGTTAAGTAGTTACTTTTCGTTACGCCACGTACAACGGCAACACTGGGAGACAACACTGTAAACAACACAACCGGTAGACCAGCGACGGTGTGAGAGCGGCGCAGTCATCTCACTTCTACGAATACGTTTATGCTATACGCATCACCTCTTTCTTGAACTCGTACACTTTCGTACATTAACCTTTTGTGTGTATTATTAGCTGAATATATTTGTTTCTCTTTTGAGCTTTGAGCTTTTGTTCGTGTATCCTGAAGACTTTGTGCTTTCTATTCGTGGTACGTATCTGGTATCGACTATCCCCCTAACATGGTAAGCAGAGCGTGTGAGACGATTTTCCGGCTGGCCTTTGTCGCCGGGAGCGTTTCTCACCTCTGAATCGTTTATTATTATTTTTTGAATATCGCAATATTTATGCTTTTATTTGAGTGGCTATAATTATTTGATTAGTGAACTAACAAATCGCGGTAATTGAACTTCGCGTAATCGATAATACTAACTCCACAATAATGTGTTGTTGAAGTCTTAGAACGATGTCTCTGTCTCTGTCTATATTGCCGATTAGCCTTGATCGTTTAATAAAGAATACTGGCATAATTTTTAGATCGTTAAATTGGAAAAATAAAAATGAAAATGTGAAACTTTGCCGAAAATTTTCTTTTCCTTGATCGTTAAAAAATTGAACCATTACTACAGAATTTACACTAAAGTAAAAACCAAAGTGAATAATTAAAGCAGACTAATTTTCCAAGTCGATATTATACATAAGAACGGCTAAAATGTAAATTGTTGAATACTGAAATTGTCACTACTGAATAGCTTAGATCGATAAATTTAGAATAATGGAACTATCAAAAGCTTAGATCGTTAATAAATGAATGCCTATAAATAGTATTTGGAATAAATAAATTAGTTTGAAAGTTAGATCGTTGATTTTAGCACGTTTGAAACGTTAAACTAAATTATTTAGATCGTTTACCTTAGCCCGTTTGAAACGTTGAAATAAATTATTTAGATCGTTTACTTTAGCACGTTAGAAACGTTGATATAATAACTTTGATCGATAATGTAAAATACACGTAGCTTAGATCGATAGTCTGGAAACTACCCAGCAGTTTAGAACGGAAACTAAATAGAAAATATCTTTCATACTAACGAGTATTAAATAAGCTAAAGTGTACAATGAAATGTTAAATAGCTTAGAACGGTGAATATTATAAATTTGACGTTAAAATGCATAAAATAGTGACAATGCAACTATAAAGTTTAGATCGATACGCTACACTTAAATATCTCAAATCTTTACATCCATCGCAGAACTCGTCGCAAGATTAGTATGTACCCACAGAATTGGAATTACCTAAACGTGAACGTGTTACCAAAAGAAATATTTACTCCAGTCAATAGTATATTTAGATCGTCACTCAACCAAGCAGCCAAATTCACGGATATCTACTTGATCTAATCGATGAAGAAAAGAAGATAATCAACCATGGGCCACCTTCTCGAGAAATAATACTCAGTACCTTATCAACTCACAACAGCTTATGTCGCAGGAATATCGCAGATTTAACTGCTTACGAAGTTTTACCAGTTATCATTAGATCGCATGTCACTAAAGTAATGCATGTTTCACACTTAGATCGGTCATAAATTATTAGAAATGTAGTACGTGTTAGATCGGATAATAGAAGAAAAATCAAATCAAAGTAATATTTAGAAAAATATATACACCCATTGAAGTTTAGATCGGCTCCAAAACCCTATGATGAATTAAAATGCTCATACTGTGAATTAGTATTTAGATCGAACACAAAATGATTCTACCTGTTTTTGATGAAAAAATGAAAATCCAAAATAGAAATATTTCTTTTAGAACGGCTCCAGTAATATTACCTAGAAAGCTTAGATCGTAAACTTTGTTGAGAATACAACAATTAGGCCAAATTAAATATGTCTAAACTGATCGTAAACCCTAAATTGGTATCAAAACGATTGAATATTTTAGCATGTCACTAGTGAATAATGTCTAGATCGTAATATTTGAAAAGTAATACCACTATTTGATCATTAAAATGAAAATGTTAGATCGGTTAAAATTATGAAAAGTAAAATCTAAGAAAATTAATAGAGGATAGATATAATAATAGCCAATACTAGATCGTTGAATTCGGCAAACTTTATTTAAAGACAGACAGATGACCAAAATTAGAACGGAATAGGATTTTCTTGAGATTACATTATTTACATTGAAACTTTTATTAGATGAGAAAATTTAGATCGAACGACATAATTATTGTTAAAATTGAACGTCATAATCCTTTTGATCGGCCATGTATACATTAAAATGCAAAAATTGAATACGAACACCTCCTAAAGTTGAATAATTTTTAGACCGATTATCAAAAGCCAAAGTATGTGATGCAAATTTAGATCGTTATTTGATTTATAGCAATGTTGAACATTTGAAGAATACAAAATCTGCACTCATAATTAGATCGGGATTAATAACTCAGCGTTAAAATTTGCACTTAGAAGCCTAAAATGCACTACATCTAGAGCGGACATATTCATAGCTTAGATCGAATAGTAAAATTTATTGATCGGTATATACGTAGAAATGAAAATATCAAACTACAAAGTAGCCGAGAAGAATACTCAAATCTCAGTCAAAACCGGCAATACATCGTTTGGAACGTAACTTGTCGTCAGTCCATTGTAACATTCCGAAGCAGCGATGAACTCAACGCGTCCAATGAATGATGACGTCACATTCGCACCCTAATAGAAGATCGAATACAGTAACCTTGAACAACGTTGAAGAATATCCAAAGCAACGTAGCAACGTGAACGCTTATCTACAACATACGACGTTGGTTAAAATCAATAGCTTGGAACGACACAAAAAGATAGTTTAGATCGTTCTCAAATTGCAAATCGTCGTAGCAGATACAATAGAAATACCAAATCGATGAAGAATCTTTCCTTATGACGTAGTTGACTAAATCTTATCTACAAACATTCCTGCCAAACAAAAGTCGAATACCAGCATATTTCTTTCCCTCATCGAAGAATCAACTCAAAAATGGTCACAACGTTGAAAAGACATTCCAAAAGATGACTCATACTTTCCTGAGCAACGTGGAGCACTGATAAAGGATTTCTTTTAGATCGATGACGCATACAATATTATACAATGGGCAAAACCGAACACATGATTCATACCTCTAGAACGTTATCTTTTATATCCCTTATATAGAAAATGGATTTTTAGATCGGTGGATATTTCCTTTAATTTTAACTAAAATTCTAGATCGATATGCAACCATTACTATGATAAAATTCCTAGTCGATGACGATAGTACTCAGAATGATACCTGGAAATTGAATATTCTTTTAGATCGATGACTAGTATGACACGTCACCTTTACTATAGTGATGATAAAATTCTCAGACGATGATAAATAAATCTAGAAGAATACCCAGAACACGAATGAAACTAGAATTTAAATTGAATGACTAATACATGCATTATACTCATTTTTACAAAAATTAAATTGAAATTTAGATCGATGACGGTTCCCTCTTTAGCCAGAGTTAGTTGAACACTTGTTTAGATGAATATTCACACTACGAAAATAGCATAAAAACTGAATATTTTTCATACGCTTCGATCGTGAACAATTTACTATGCTTAGATGGTTATAGATTAAATTAGATATGAAAATAAATGACTATTTTTTTAGAACAACAACTAACAAACATTTGCTGTAGATTAAATCGTATCTTACGTAATATTTAGATCGATAAAACGAAAATTGTGTAGAATAGTATCATTGAATAATGAGTTAGCCACTCAATAAATTAAATCGCTTAAATTGCTTGTTTAGAACGATTAATTAAAAGAACCCTACATGGAAAAATGGAATTTGTGCATTGTTTATCCATTATTAAAAAGCCTATTGCAAAGGTGGGTTTCAGTGAATGCACAGATAGCAACGTTTTGTTTAGATCGAAAATTTGAATAAATCGTAACAATTAAAAATTGAAACGAGAATATTGCTCTGATCGAAAATTAGATAATTAGAAGTTGAAAATTTTTTTTCTAGAACGATTATTGAAATTTGAACGAATATTATTTGAAATATTTTGAACGATTTGTGGAGTTTTCTAAAACCCTTCGTGGTCTCCAAATATAGGCCTGAAAATTTTAGATCGGACTATAATTTCTAAAAACAATGCTAAGCTGACACGATTTGCTATCTGATGCTACTGTATTTAAGATTGATCTGTACGTACGCCAGACAATCAAATATTGAGATAATTCACTGAAATTCGCGGGTGGTTTATTTGGTGAGGTGGTAGCTGGGCGAAACGCAGGCTATCAGCAACCCAAATAAATCAGTACAGTATAGAAACAGTATGCGAAACGCTACCTAGTATATACTTGCCGTAAGTTGAAAAAGACTCCATACAGACTTACGCCTGCCATCAAACGAAGCATGACTACCAATTTAAAAACTGACTCTTATCACAGATGATATTTTTCCATTGATCGATACAAATACTAAAAATACAATTGCTTTGAACGATATATGTATAAAATACTAATAGATCGAATTGTTTCTGATTTGAATGATTTTAGAACGATGTCGAAACCGCCTGGTCGAGGTAGAGGCTTGGGACGTGTAAGTCGCCGAGACAGTTATGAGTCAGACGAAGAATATGATCGCAATCGAAACAGAAACCGAGAATATAGATCGCCTTCAAACTATAGAAGAAGAAATTCACCTAGACGAGACGACAGCTTAGAACGTGATGTAAATAAATCTTTTATTATTGTTGAACGATTGATTTAAAGCGATAATTATTATATAAAACGCTTTTGCTATGTGCTTATTTTTGCTTCCTACAGGAGTCTGCTTCGCAAATAGGAATAATCCCGCCATGTTGGCCCTCCCAGCTGCGGGAGTCGCCGGAGTCAAGGGTTCAAAGAAAAGAAATTTAGATCGTAATAAAAATCGTAATAAACCGTATAAAAATAAACAAAGATGTGCCAAACGTAAACGTGGCAATAATTTAGAACGTAATAATAATCCAAATGAAATCGATGTTAGACCGGGTACTTCTGGCATACCGAGAAATAGACAAATTCAACGATATAATACAACCCCTACGCAAGTTGCTAGACGTCAAAATCAAGCTACATCGAACGATAATAATATTAGCAGAAGACGACCGTCAAACACTTCGAGTATAATAGTAGTTTCGTCAGATGACGATGTTTTTAATAGATCGTATAACAGGTCGAACGTTACAAATAATCGAACGAATAATAAAAGTTTAGAAGAATGGGAACGCGAATTGAACGATATGTCATTAAATTTATCTCAAATGTGTAATGCGTTGGAACAACAAATGAGAATTTTCAATCAAAATAATAACGAAGTAAGCCAAGTAAATCAACCAATACCTGATTTTGAAATAGAAAGATTACATCTTGAACTTTTAGAGCGAGAACTAGAACAGAGAAGAAATAATAGATCGAGACAAAATTATACTGGAAGAGAAGAAACCAACGAAAGCGAAGTTAATATAGAAGATTCGTCCAGCGAAGATGATAATATTTCATATTTGAGCGGCTCCACTTCAACAGAACGAAATCCAAATTATCCTCAGCCCACATCAAACATCACTAGATCGTCTACACCTTGCTCGAACGTCAATAATATTAAAATGTATAAATGTGACAACTGTAGATTAATTACCGAAATTTATCAGCCTCAAATTGATGAACAACGAATTATTAAAAAGATCATACGCAAGCTTGATAAAATCAAAAATAAAAGACTTCGCAGACGTCGTTAAATAAAAATTAATTATTTAGACCGGCTAAAAACTTACACCAAATAAATAATAGATGCTTAATTTGCTTAATGCTTTGCTTAGATCGAATGACTAGAGTTAAATAAAGACTAGAACGGTAACATTTATTGGTAACTATGTGTATTTTGTAGGATCAACACGAAAATAGACCGTTATACAACTTTAGACCGCGCATAGATTCACCGGAAGACGAATACTTTGTACCCGAAAGAACGACGACCAAGAAAGGATGTCACAGATGTGGTAGAATCGGCCATACTAGAAGAACATGTAAATTTGATCAATGGTGCTATCACTGCAGAAAAGATGGGCATTATTAAATGCGACTGTCCTGATTATGAAGAAGATGAAAGTAAGCAGCAAATTTCTTTAGATCGAAATAAAACTGGTTTGAACGAAAATAAAATGTGATAAAATAAATGATATAAATAGATTTAGTAATTAAAAAATTAGAACGGCTCCTGATAAATAGATCGATTTCAAACAAAGAAAACATTTAAATTGATCACACTGGCACTATACAATGATGATATTTTAGATCGTTACATGAAACACGTTTCTTTTTGAATTGGAATTTAACTTGACTAATACTTTGTATTGCAATAATGTCAACTAGGACCGAAAAGACCGTCACCGAAACCTAAAGCGCCATTTAGACCGTATACTCATGAAGAGGCGATGGAAAATTTAAGACGAGACGCTGATCAACGGTTCAATGAATTACATAGATCGTCGAATTCATCGAGAAGCTTAGATAGAACGGACCAAAGACCACCACAAAATATTGAAAAATCTTCATCGAAAAGCTTGGAACGATTGCCGTCAAAAATCGAAGGAAAACTAAATTTAGATCGAAATGTTGAACGCGATACCATAAAGAAAATTGCCAGTAATAATGAAAAGTCCGTACTAGAGAAGAAAGAAAAACAAAGAACAGAAGAACAAATTGCAGCCGAGCGCTACGAACAACTTCGCCGAAAAGAAGAAGAAATTAGAAAAGAACTAGACGAATTAGACCGCCAACGACAGAAAAAGGAGAACGCGAAAGCATCAATCAAATCAAAATTCAACATGGCGCAAAAGAAATTTAACGATGCCTACGAGAAATACTTAGCAGCGAGAACGGAAATGAACACAGCCGATGAAAATAGAACGAAACTAGCTACCGAGTACCAACAGATCTGGAACGAATTTCCACCAAATTTTGTAAATAGATCGACTAGCGAAGAAAGAACAGTTAGTAATAATTCTTCACCAATAGAGCGTCGGGTAACTTTCGCGGACCAGTCAACCATAAAACCAAGCACAATCGAAGATGTCATCGTTCCGAAAGAAAGAAAAACGCTGCCTGATAAACAAGTCGACCTAAACGAAGCTTTGGAACCACCCCTTCCACCAAACGAATGCATCTCAATTCAGACAGCCAACAGGGCACTTAGATCGGCTCAATTGATGTGGCACTTACCAACAAACACCATCTTAGCGATTCCACCTGGATTCAGACCACCCGAATACGCGCCAATTTACGTTAGACCGCCGAATATGACCGAAATTGAGCTATCGTCGGACAGCGATGAAAACTTAGACCGTACAAAATACGATGACGAAGAAGAAATCTCAGATGAATCAGAAAGCGCGAAATCAAATTTAGAACGAAAACCAAAACGTGGAACCAGTGGCCGATACAGAACACAGATTTTTGGGCACAAATTCAAATCAAGCGCAGACAAATCAAAACGCAGCCATTTACCTCAGAACGACCCAAGCGACACTACGTTAGTAACATACGAAACTATAGATCCAAGGCAGCATGTGCATGTATACCCGCTTAACAGGCCTATTTTAAAGCTTAAAATGTTAAATTCAAATTATTCAATTAGATCGTGGAAACCTACTCCGTTAGAAAATATCACCATCTCAGATGAAGAATTAGATCGTAACCCGTCAAAATCGCAACCAGCACCGTCGAGATCGAATACAGTTGAAATCGAAGAAGATTGGTCAAAAGAAATGGAAGAAGACCCGGCTCCCCATTTTCATTATAGACCGTTTTACGCTATATTGCCGACCTACGTAGACGAAGTCATTCAATCCGCCGTAAATCGTATTCACGATGAGATCGAAAAGAAAGAACACGACATTATAGACGATGACGGAATCGAACCCGACATGTACTTAAATGAGCTGATGGAAAGTTTTAAAAATGATACCAAATATCATAGATCGGAAGGTAAGATACTAGTTAGATCGTTTATAAAAAGTACAGTAAATCCTAGCATAGATCGGTAAAACTTTTATTTAAGAAATACCTGTGTGGAATAAACCAATACTTGTATGAATTATAATTGAAATGAGCTTAGATCAAAAACATTCAAAAGAAATACCTGTGTGGATAAATTTAGATCGATAACATCCTGTGTGGATTATAATTTCATTTAGATCGAAAAATATCTCTTTTAGAATTTCCTGTGTGGATCAAAACTAAAATCAGTTTAGAAGTTTTATCAAAACCTGTGTGGACTATAACTAATTGAATCAGACAAATTACTGCTTAAAGCTATAAAACCTATTTGCTTAGATGAAGTTCAATCAAAATTAGAACGTAAAAATATCGTATAAAAGAGTAAATAAAAGTTGACTAGAATCGTAAATTAACTTAAAATAATATCACAGATACAAATAAAAGACTAGATCGTTATTTACTCCAAAAAGACGGAGGGAGAATTTGCTTTGAACGATACTGAAATATTTAAATCGGAGGGAGTACAAAGAAAGATGACTAGAAATAATTTCTTAGAAGGATATAAATAAATGACTAGAATACTACACATAAACTTAGAACGATAAATTGCATGATTACGTGGCTTTACTCAAACGTGTTATTTTTCTTGCACAAAATTTTTTTTAGAACGGTTTTTATATCAAGTGAAATTACGCTTTGTTACATAGGACACAGAAATCTTGATTTAGTAAAAGAAGTATTACACGAACTCATCTACACAGCCGAAATGTTAAACTGTATTTTGTATACGACATTCGTAGCCGCACTAGTGGCAACACTGCACCGCCTATCGGTTGTGGTGAGAGAGCAGCGCAGCTGTCTTGCTCGCTCTCACTTCGCAGAACTACCTGAACTCGTCCGCATCTCTCGGTCTCCGTCTGATACGTGACACTTATGTATTTCTTTCTCGTGCTCAATACAGTGATTATCCCACGTTATATTGGTGTTATTATTTCTATTTGATATATTTGGTATGTATCCTACTACAAGTCTATCATGGTAGCAGAGCGTGTGAGACGGTTATCCGGCTGGCCTTTGTCGTCGGGAGCGTTTCTCACCTCTGATAATTATTTATTTATTTTTATCGAATTTTTATTGCTTTCATCAAGTGGCTTAATTTAATTCTCGCGTAATTAATTCTATTCTGTGTGATTTTTCATGTTTCCATGCGCGAGTCAATGCCGAAAAATATGCCGAAATGTGCCGATTTTTTATTGAATAACTGTGAAATTTTTCCGAATTTGCTTACACCAAAATGCCGATTATTTTTCTTGAATGCCTGTAAAATGTTTCTGACGTAATTCAGTCGGGCTTGGCTTAGATTGATTATTTTTTAGCACGTTTGAAACGTTGATTATTTTTTTAGCACGTTTGAAACGTTGATTATTTTTTTTGTACGTTTGAAACGTTGATTATTTTTTAGCACGTTTGAAACGTTGATTAATTTTTTAGCACGTTTGAAACGTTGATATAATTGCTTAGATCGATATTATGGCATTAGAATATCTGTGAATTTTCCTTTTCAAATATGTACAGTTTAATATTGTTATCACTAAATCAAATAATAGTTTAGATCGGCTCCAGTTACATACAGTTAATTTGTTTTGATTATGCCAATGAATAGTTAGGTGAATATACATTTAGATTGAAATTTATTAATGGCAAGTTATTAATTCGGCAAATATTATCAGCTTAGATCGTTTATAATTAACGGATTTTTATCGGCTCAGATTGTCAAGAATCAATGAAATATTATCAGCTCCGAACGTTTTTCAAATGGATATCACATCGGCTTAGATCGTTCAGAAATAATGGAACAGTATTAACCCAGAATTGTGTACAAGTAATTAAATATTATTGGCTTAGATCGTTTACAAATAAATTCAATATTACTGGCTTAGATCGTTCACATTTAATAATTACCAGCTCATATCGTTCATAATTAGCCAAATATTATTTTAGATGGTTTAGAAATGACCGGACATTATTTGCTTAGATCGTTCATAATTGGTCAAATATACTGCCAGCTTAGATCGTTAATGAATAATATGATATTAGATCGTTGACATGTGATAATATCGGCAGACTTTAATAGATACATGATGAAATAATACAGCTTAGATCGTGACTACTGAATAATTTGATTTAATGTTGACGTTTTACCATTTTAGAAAGAATTTTCTTACACCTTGGATAATTAGCATATTGGCAAATAGATCGTTGAAAGATAAATGGACCATACCAATGAAGTATCAAAACAGATTATCAAGAAATGGATTATTAGCTTTGATCGTTAACACAGGTTTACCTCAATTATTAGCTTAGAACCAATTATTAATATCTGCAAAGTTCCTTTGTTTTAGATCGAAAATTAAATACTGGCGAATTCTTATCAGTTTAGATCGGACCTCAAATCCAAGGAGGCGAAGTTTATCATATTAGAACGGATTTCAAACTTTCAATATGGAACAAGTTCAGTACCACAAATGAAGTCCAAGTACAACAGTCAAAATTTATTAGCTTAGAACGAATACCTGTGTGGTTCATAATTAAATTTAGCTTAGATTGAATGAAATACCTGTGTGGATTAGAACCAAATTCAACTTAAACCGAAAATTTGTGTCAAAACCCTGTGTGGATTTAATAAATGAATTTGCTTAGAACAGAATATATATTTAATAACGGCGCATTTTAGACCGGATTTCTTGGCCAACAGGATAAATTTTTCACCATCTTAGAACGAATTCCAATCACTCAACAGTCAATGACGTCATACCACCAGAGCTACGTTGCCAGGAAAAACCCACAACAATGATGAAGAATGCGAACGTCGGCCGAGCTACGAGAACCCTTATCGCCTGCTATCTGTTACCTGCTTCACGAGTACAATGGAACCAGACGACGACGACGGAGTTATTTTAGATCGGGGAAAAACCCAATGAATAAATCCTGTGTTGGCTTATCAAGTAGATAAAATTAGATCGAGACGCCAAAGTATTTTATTTAGACGTGGGCAAAACCCAACGAATGAATTTTATCCTTATAATGTTATCTTTCAAAGTCCTTATATGGAAATCATATTTTAGATCGATGGAGATGTCCGAACCTTTATTGAAAATTTTTGATCGATGACTCATACTAGCAATAGAATTTTAAATTGATAATGAATGTCTTTTGATGACTAATACTTTAGAATGATGTATATACCTGCTGTAACCTTTGTAAAGGTGACGTTGAAATTCCAGAATTATGACTCAAAGCTTAGAACGATGTATATTATTTTGATTTAGCTAGAAATTTTAGATTGATGACTGATATCATTTGAAATTTATACATGCTTAGATTGGTGACTCATTTTTGATATGCTTAGAACGATGACAAATATAGTCGAAAGACTTTAAATTATTTATGAATTGGCATGTTTTAGCAATGATTATTTAGATCGATATTTTGAAATAGTACGCTACCCAATGTGGAAAATGGAATTTGTGCATTGTTTATCCATATACTCAAAAAGCCTATTGCAAAGGTGGGTTTCAGTGAATGCATAGATAGCAACATTTGAATATTAAACGAATATTAAATCAGCTATTTAAAAGCTTTTAGATCGATTAGTTGGAATTATTACTGAATTTTAGACCCGCTCATTAAAGCGATTATTGATTTTAGATCGGAAATTTGAAAATTATTATTGAATTTTAGATCGAATGAATTGGAGTTTATTAAAACCTTTCATGGTCTCCAGTGGATCGAAAAATTGAAAATTATTGAATTTATTGCTAATTACACAGATCTTAGATGTGGAGTTTTCTAAAACCCTACGTGGTCTCCAAATATAGGCCTTCTAGATCGTAAATAAATATTTAAATTTCTGAAAACGATGCTAAGTTGATACGATTTGCTATCTGATGCTACTGTATTTAAGATTGATCTGTACGTACGCCAGACAATCAAATATTGAGATAATTCACTGAAATTCGCGGGTGGTTTATTTGGTGCGGTGGTAGCTGGGCGAAACGCAGGCTATCAGCAATCCAAATAAATCAGTACAGTATAGAAACAGTATGCGAAACGCTACCTAGTATATACTTGCCGTAAGTTTGGAAGAGCTCCATACAGACTTACGCTCGCCATATTGAAGTGACTCCTGTTGTACTGATATTTTTGAAAATGAAATGCCTGTGTGGACCAAAAATAATTGGATCAGTAGGAACGACTGAAATCGAACAAATGAAATGATCTATTGACATTTGAAAATTGACTATTATTACTTTATTTACACAGGAGTCCACTTCAAAAAGAGAACTCTGTTCTGCCACATCGACATCCCTGCCTGAAGGGAATGCTGGAGCAAAGGGTAAGCACAATGTTGAAAGAGTCATAAATTGTGATAAAACTGATAAAACCAAGCTTAGATCGAAAGTGCCAAAAGAGAATTTAGAATATGAAAATGAATCTAGAAAATGGGCAATTAGTTCCCTCGTTAGAACGAAATATGTACATAAAGCGGTAATATCTGATTCTGCTAAAATGATTAGATCGTAATTAATGAACATGAACCTAGAGCTAGTACCTCAGGTGTACCTTTAGATCGGCATACTCAATGATATAATACAACTCCACTGTTATTAGTATCAAATCCTGAAAAGCCTCATGTTATTCAGCACTTGGTTAAGAAGAAAAAGGTGGTTGAAAAATTTAGAACGGCACCAAACGCTGGAAATTTAGATCGAAAAATGAACTGAATCCTCAACAGAAGAAGACTCGATTGCTTTACTGTCCAACAGAAGTACCATTTAATTAGCATAGACCGTTTCAAATCAAAAGGAAATAGCTGAGAGCGAAATTCAGAAGATTATTGTAAAAGAAATCATTGAGGTGAATAAACAACTTAGATCGGCAAGAATCGACCATCCAAGTGACCAGACCTGTTCAACTGAACCTTAGACTGTTAGTAATGCGCAAACTGACTCTGATTGTTTCAAAGGTGAATCTGAAGAAGAAGATATAGATTTTGTACCAGAAAATAGATCGTCTAATTCTCCACAATTTGTATCTGATGAACCCAACTCCAATTCTCACTTAGAACCTGAAGAAGATGGAGACCCGTCATCACCAAGCTCGTTTAGTAACACAGAAGACAATAAAGATGATAATAAGCGCAAGAAGAAACAGAGTATTAGATCAAATTGCAATAAAGAGAAGCTTAGAACGTCAAAAAGTACTGAAAAAGCTCAGTCATCAATGATGAATGATACATTTTAGATCGGCTCGAATATTATAGAAACTCGCCCGTACAAAACCAGAAAACATTGCTTAGATCGGATATATACAAGAGACATTACTTTAAATTTTAGACTGGCTCCTGAAATTATCAACAGGTTTAATTATTGCACCTTAAAATGGAAAGTATTTGAAAATGCAACTCATCTTAGACCGGCTCGGTTTACATTCCTTATCCTAGATCTGCTAGAATAAAATAGAAACGATTAAATCAAGAAAATACAAACTTTCATCTTAAATTGGTTATAATATCAACACTGTCAAAAGTCGGACGAATATATTATTTTTCTAATTCCAAATTGATGAAGAACTTGAAACTTAGATCAGTTATTCCTAGTTATAGCTTGAATTGTGACTTGCTTAGATCGGCTCATTAAAAGATTACAACTGAGAATAATTTGCTTAGATCGTCACTGAGCATACATCTGAAGAAAAGTTCCAGACTTTTAGAAAATAAAAGCTTAGACCGATATGCTAAGAAAATGCCAAAATTAATGGCTAATTTAGATCGGAATAATTTTTGGAAAAATCAATCAAAACGCCGGAATAAAAATTATATAAGTTGAATACTTAGACCATAATTGAAATATAAATAGCTTAGATCAATAGTCTGGAAATTATCCAGTAGCTTTGACTGGAAAATATTTTATACTGACAAATTTTAGATCGATTATATTGCGAAATGCGTAACCATAAATGGCTTAGAACGGTGGAAATTTTTAAATCTGACGTTATAACAACAAAAGCATGGATCGTGATATTACAAACTGGAACAGCTTAGATCAACATGCTATACTTTGATACATCTCAGCTAGCTACACTTATTGCAGACTTGCCACAAATTATCTCCTATCTGAAAAATTGGAATCCTTTAAATCAACGACTTGTCATTGGAATGGAATATTCAACAAAGAAGTGTATTTACCAGCAGCACTTAGCCAAGCAACCAAATTCGTGGATGTTTAGATCGATAAATACTTAACCCACACAATGAAGAAATGAAAATAATCAATATTGGGCCATTTTTCCTTGGATTAGTACTCAACACTTTATCATCTTGATTGGTTTATTTTGCAGAAACAGCGTAAATTAGATAGAAATGCCCTGACAGCAACAGTTAGCAACGAATCAGTAGCCATCGTTAGATTGTATGTCAGTAATAGCAGCTATAAATTTGAAATACTTGGAATGCTTCATAGCTTAGATCGTTTATGAATTGTTAGAAATATTGTCAGTTTTAGACCATAGACAGAAGTATGATATATAAATCAAATTCAAATCAACAGTTAAAACATTATATGGCTTTATTAGTTTGCTTAGATCGTAAATTGGGCCAAGAACAAGGATCATAAGATTTACCAATAATTTTAGATCAGTACTCCATTGCAAAAGTTAGAAAGTATTTACCAAATTAAATTAGATCGACTGAAAGTAAAATGAATATTTTAGATCGTTACTGTTAAACTATGCTTAGATCCAAACATTAGAAAATGAATGCCACCATTTTAGAACATAAATGAAATAATTCAGATTGATTAATATCACAAAATACAAATTTAGAACGATTGAAAAGTTGAATTATGCAACAATAGCCAATGATTTAGATCATACAATTCGGCAAAAGTTATTTAAGACAGACAGAAGACCATATTTTGAATGGAATAGAATTTTGAATTACACTGTTTAGACTGAAATAATGGAATAATTAGATGGCATACGGAGAAAATTTAGATAAATGGTATATTAAAAATGTGATGGTGAAATAAAACCCTAATCGATTATATAAATGGAAATTAGAAAATTATAATATTAGATCGATAATCTGTTAAAAGACTACATACATCACTAAATCGTGAAGAATCGAATACAAAAATTTAATACCAGACTTGTAAATAGAGATCACACAACATGATACTAAACTTGGAAATTAGATCGTCACTTGAGTACCTGTGAAAAATTGAACGTTTATCAAAGACTATAAACAGATATTTCATCTTAGATCGAATTTCAAATTTTTATTAGATCAACAAATAGACCCAGAGCTCTTAGACGATTTTACACTATTCATTTCAACATTATTGGGCCAATTACATCAGCTTCTTATAAAAAATAAATTTTGATGGATCATCAGCTTTGCCAATTTACTACCGATAAATGGATCGATAAATTTTTTTGAATTGGATTGACACTGGAATAATGGCTGATTTTAGATCGAAATCGTTAAAAATATATTAATATGCCAAAATAAGAAAAACATGGAAGTAATTATTGGAACATAAAACTGAAAACTAGAACACCTTAGATCGGAAATCATTTAAAAGTGGAACACCTTATATCAAAAACATCTTAGACAGATAATGCTTTGTTTCAAACATTAAACGCCATTACACCTTAGACCAATAATTTTACTTAGGATGAAGAATAATTAGCACAGAATAATAGCATTAGATCGGATATGGAAATAAAACATGTAAATTGATTATTAAATTTAGAAATGAGCAAATAGAACGTCACCTTGTTTTTGCCATCAACCTAAATCGTAAATGTGACCAATAAATATCACCAGAGATTACTTTATTTAGAAAGCTCAGACTCGTTGAAAATCCAGACATGATAAGATCGAATTACAATTACAGAAATTTAAGAATTGGAAATTATTTATCTTGGATTAGACCGATTGACAATTAATACTCTAAAAACCTGGAAACGTTGGATGGAATAAACAAAATTAGATTGGAGGATAATTTGAGCAAAATGAAAACGCTCCAAAGATCGAAGCTGACACAGACTCAACAAAAATTTATGAACACTTTGAAAAACAATTAGAACGGCTTAAAGCGTACATTGCTTGGACAGCAGACAATGAAGACCTTGAAACTTTTGTGTTAATGGTTGACTTAGAAGGAGATCCTATTACTGTAGAAGAAGCCTTACTTGGACTAGATTGTGAACATTGGAAAAATGCTATTGGAGAAGAAATGAAATCACATGATCGTCATAATACTTACATCTTTATGAACAGACCGATACCTAAAGAGAAGCCCACAATTGTAGATTTGATCAAAAGTAACATTAAATAAATTTATACTGATTAGAACGATGCTAATATGAGATAAATCCTTTTTCTGATATAAACTGATAAGTATGAAAAACTAAAATCTTAGACCAATGATCAATTTTAGACCTGTGGCTAATTTTAGATGAATAACAGATAATCAAATGTAAAATGAACAATTTTAGATCGTTAACAAATTTTTAGAGTAATAAAACTTGATAGAGTTGCCAAATAATAGACTGTAACATGAACACATTGGCAAAAGTAGAACATATTTCCAGATTATAAATAATTTAGAACGACTACATGATATTATAAAATCTTTGATATTAACTCATACAACACCTTAAAATAATGATGAATTTATACAGACATCTTAAATTGAAAACAAACAAATCTTTTATAAATAGATCAACAATTAGAAATCCATCTCATCTTAGATCAATAAGTAGACATTGAAATAAAATTGAATAAAATTTTGAATACTATCTTGAAACAACAAAAATTGTGTAACAAATACAAATTTGATAATTCTGTGTGAAAAGCATCTTAGATTGTTTACCTCAATATGCTTAGAAAACTATTTGAATTTTTAGATCATTTGAAATATGAATATCTTAGATAGCAAATGAGATTAGAATTGGAATACTATGGATAATTAGAATTAGAGCAACTAGACAAATAAATTGAAGAATCCAAAACATTGGAGGGAGTAGAATAGATCACCTTACATCGGTATTAATATATCAAAATCGGAGGGAGTATAAAGAAATATTTAGAACGTACAATTCAACCAGCAAAGCATCATTAAGCAGTCTGATGTACCCAGCCTATAGTTAAAGGGCCAGACTTATTCTACCCTGCTATCCTCATTTTGAATATAGACCATTTTATAGTAGATGAAATCATACAATCAACCACTAGAGAAGAACTCGACAAGAGAGAACAAGATATTGTAAATGATGACAGAATTGCACCTAATATGTATTTAAATGAATTGATCGAAAAGTTCAAACTTGATACTAAATATCATAGATCGGAAGGTAAGACATTAATTGGACCGTTTATAAAATATACAGCAAATCTTAATGTAGATCGGTAAAAGTTTTTATTAAAAACCTGTGTGGAACAAAATGAAATTGAAAATTTTTAAGACAAAACCTGTGTGGAATAAAACAATACTCAATTTAGATCGAAATATAAATTTTATTAAAAACCTGTGTGGACGGAAAATTAACTGTGTCAAAAGGAATATTGCTTAAAGCTATAAAATTCATTGGTTTAGAACAAGTCGAATCAGAACGTAAAAATATTGCCTAATAGCATAAATAAAAATTTGACTAGAACTAAAATAAAATCGTATATTATCTTAAAAATAAATATCACAAATAAATTGAAAAATGACTAGATTGATACTTACTCCAAAAAGTCGGAGGGAGAATTTTGCTTAGAACGGTATTAATATTCTAGTTCCAAAGAATAGGACGTAGACATACTGACTAAACCTTTGACTGAGAAACCTGTCACTCAGCTTAGATCGAGAATTGTTTCAAAATATCCTGTGTGGAAATTTAGAACGGCTCCTGATATTATTGTAAACGATTTTACTCCAATTGCACTTAGTTTAGATCAAGAATTACTGCTTAAAATATTCAAATATTGCTGATAGACTTGTAGTAGGATACATACCAAATATATCAAATAGAAATAATAACACCAATATAACGTGGGATAATCACTGTATTGAGCACGAGAAAGAAATACATAAGTGTCACGTATCAGACGGAGACCGAGAGATGCGGACGAGTTCAGGTAGTTCTGCGAAGTGAGAGCGAGCAAGACAGCTGCGCTGCTCTCTCACCACAACCGATAGGCGGTGCAGTGTTGCCACTAGTGCGGCTACGAATGTCGTATACAAAATACAGTTTAACACTCCCTCCTTTTATTTTAAAGAGCAAAAATTTACAATCTATTGGATGGGAGGTAAAATTCTAACTCTAAACATTTTGAATTTATCGATTTAAAAAAAATTCAATTGTCATATTAGCGATCTTTCGATGTTTAATTCTTCATCTTTTCAGTGCAATATGGCTCCTTTTGGACAATTTCAGATCTTGATTTCTGACGTTTGAATTAAATACGAGCCGATCAAAGTTGGTCTAACTAGGAATAACCGATCATAGTATAGTCCATTAAGAATTCTTGGAACCGATCTAATTTTTGCGAATTTAAAATAAAATTATTTTGTATATCCGATCCAAGCAATAACATTTCGCATCTCTGGAGCCGATCTAACTTTTGCTAATCTAATTTGTTTGGTCTCAGTAATACTTTCAAGGACTCCAGGAGCTGGTCTAAGTAACAGTTTCAGGAGCCGATCTAATCTTTACGTCAGTAGAATCATTGTATCCCCGATCTAAGCAATATTTGAATATTTTAAGCAGTAATTCTTGATCTAAACTAAGTGCAATTGGAGTAAAATCGTTTACAATAATATCAGGAGCCGTTCTAAATTTCCACACAGGATATTTTGAAACAATTCTCGATCTAAGCTGAGTGACAGGTTTCTCAGTCAAAGGTTTAGTCAGTATGTCTACGTCCTATTCTTTGGAACTAGAATATTAATACCGTTCTAAGCAAAATTCTCCCTCCGACTTTTTGGAGTAAGTATCAATCTAGTCATTTTTCAATTTATTTGTGATATTTATTTTTAAGATAATATACGATTTTATTTTAGTTCTAGTCAAATTTTTATTTATGCTATTAGGCAATATTTTTACGTTCTGATTCGACTTGTTCTAAACCAATGAATTTTATAGCTTTAAGCAATATTCCTTTTGACACAGTTAATTTTCCGTCCACACAGGTTTTTAATAAAATTTATATTTCGATCTAAATTGAGTATTGTTTTATTCCACACAGGTTTTTAATAAAAACTTTTACCGATCTACATTAAGATTTGCTGTATATTTTATAAACGGTCCAATTAATGTCTTACCTTCCGATCTATGATATTTAGTATCAAGTTTGAACTTTTCGATCAATTCATTTAAATACATATTAGGTGCAATTCTGTCATCATTTACAATATCTTGTTCTCTCTTGTCGAGTTCTTCTCTAGTGGTTGATTGTATGATTTCATCTACTATAAAATGGTCTATATTCAAAATGAGGATAGCAGGGTAGAATAAGTCTGGCCCTTTAACTATAGGCTGGGTACATCAGACTGCTTAATGATGCTTTGCTGGTTGAATTGTACGTTCTAAATATTTCTTTATACTCCCTCCGATTTTGATATATTAATACCGATGTAAGGTGATCTATTCTACTCCCTCCAATGTTTTGGATTCTTCAATTTATTTGTCTAGTTGCTCTAATTCTAATTATCCATAGTATTCCAATTCTAATCTCATTTGCTATCTAAGATATTCATATTTCAAATGATCTAAAAATTCAAATAGTTTTCTAAGCATATTGAGGTAAACAATCTAAGATGCTTTTCACACAGAATTATCAAATTTGTATTTGTTACACAATTTTTGTTGTTTCAAGATAGTATTCAAAATTTTATTCAATTTTATTTCAATGTCTACTTATTGATCTAAGATGAGATGGATTTCTAATTGTTGATCTATTTATAAAAGATTTGTTTGTTTTCAATTTAAGATGTCTGTATAAATTCATCATTATTTTAAGGTGTTGTATGAGTTAATATCAAAGATTTTATAATATCATGTAGTCGTTCTAAATTATTTATAATCTGGAAATATGTTCTACTTTTGCCAATGTGTTCATGTTACAGTCTATTATTTGGCAACTCTATCAAGTTTTATTACTCTAAAAATTTGTTAACGATCTAAAATTGTTCATTTTACATTTGATTATCTGTTATTCATCTAAAATTAGCCACAGGTCTAAAATTGATCATTGGTCTAAGATTTTAGTTTTTCATACTTATCAGTTTATATCAGAAAAGGATTTATCTCATATTAGCATCGTTCTAATCAGTATAAATTTATTTAATGTTACTTTTGATCAAATCTACAATTGTGGGCTTCTCTTTAGGTATCGGTCTGTTCATAAAGATGTAAGTATTATGACGATCATGTGATTTCATTTCTTCTCCAATAGCATTTTTCCAATGTTCACAATCTAGTCCAAGTAAGGCTTCTTCTACAGTAATAGGATCTCCTTCTAAGTCAACCATTAACACAAAAGTTTCAAGGTCTTCATTGTCTGCTGTCCAAGCAATGTACGCTTTAAGCCGTTCTAATTGTTTTTCAAAGTGTTCATAAATTTTTGTTGAGTCTGTGTCAGCTTCGATCTTTGGAGCGTTTTCATTTTGCTCAAATTATCCTCCAATCTAATTTTGTTTATTCCATCCAACGTTTCCAGGTTTTTAGAGTATTAATTGTCAATCGGTCTAATCCAAGATAAATAATTTCCAATTCTTAAATTTCTGTAATTGTAATTCGATCTTATCATGTCTGGATTTTCAACGAGTCTGAGCTTTCTAAATAAAGTAATCTCTGGTGATATTTATTGGTCACATTTACGATTTAGGTTGATGGCAAAAACAAGGTGACGTTCTATTTGCTCATTTCTAAATTTAATAATCAATTTACATGTTTTATTTCCATATCCGATCTAATGCTATTATTCTGTGCTAATTATTCTTCATCCTAAGTAAAATTATTGGTCTAAGGTGTACGAGCGTTTAATGTTTGAAACAAAGCATTATCTGTCTAAGATGTTTTTGATATAAGGTGTTCCACTTTTAAATGATTTCCGATCTAAGGTGTTCTAGTTTTCAGTTTTATGTTCCAATAATTACTTCCATGTTTTTCTTATTTTGGCATATTAATATATTTTTAACGATTTCGATCTAAAATCAGCCATTATTCCAGTGTCAATCCAATTCAAAAAAATTTATCGATCCATTTATCGGTAGTAAATTGGCAAAGCTGATGATCCATCAAAATTTATTTTTTATAAGAAGCTGATGTAATTGGCCCAATAATGTTGAAATGAATAGTGTAAAATCGTCTAAGAGCTCTGGGTCTATTTGTTGATCTAATAAAAATTTGAAATTCGATCTAAGATGAAATATCTGTTTATAGTCTTTGATAAACGTTCAATTTTTCACAGGTACTCAAGTGACGATCTAATTTCCAAGTTTAGTATCATGTTGTGTGATCTCTATTTACAAGTCTGGTATTAAATTTTTGTATTCGATTCTTCACGATTTAGTGATGTATGTAGTCTTTTAACAGATTATCGATCTAATATTATAACTTTCTAATTTCCATTTATATAATCGATTAGGGTTTTATTTCACCATCACATTTTTAATATACCATTTATCTAAATTTTCTCCGTATGCCATCTAATTATTCCATTATTTCAGTCTAAACAGTGTAATTCAAAATTCTATTCCATTCAAAATATGGTCTTCTGTCTGTCTTAAATAACTTTTGCCGAATTGTATGATCTAAATCATTGGCTATTGTTGCATAATTCAACTTTTCAATCGTTCTAAATTTGTATTTTGTGATATTAATCAATCTGAATTATTTCATTTATGTTCTAAAATGGTGGCATTCATTTTCTAATGTTTGGATCTAAGCATAGTTTAACAGTAACGATCTAAAATATTCATTTTACTTTCAGTCGATCTAATTTAATTTGGTAAATACTTTCTAACTTTTGCAATGGAGTACTGATCTAAAATTATTGGTAAATCTTATGATCCTTGTTCTTGGCCCAATTTACGATCTAAGCAAACTAATAAAGCCATATAATGTTTTAACTGTTGATTTGAATTTGATTTATATATCATACTTCTGTCTATGGTCTAAAACTGACAATATTTCTGACAATTCATAAACGATCTAAGCTATGAAGCATTCCAAGTATTTCAAATTTATAGCTGCTATTACTGACATACAATCTAACGATGGCTACTGATTCGTTGCTAACTGTTGCTGTCAGGGCATTTCTATCTAATTTACGCTGTTTCTGCAAAATAAACCAATCAAGATGATAAAGTGTTGAGTACTAATCCAAGGAAAAATGGCCCAATATTGATTATTTTCATTTCTTCATTGTGTGGGTTAAGTATTTATCGATCTAAACATCCACGAATTTGGTTGCTTGGCTAAGTGCTGCTGGTAAATACACTTCTTTGTTGAATATTCCATTCCAATGACAAGTCGTTGATTTAAAGGATTCCAATTTTTCAGATAGGAGATAATTTGTGGCAAGTCTGCAATAAGTGTAGCTAGCTGAGATGTATCAAAGTATAGCATGTTGATCTAAGCTGTTCCAGTTTGTAATATCACGATCCATGCTTTTGTTGTTATAACGTCAGATTTAAAAATTTCCACCGTTCTAAGCCATTTATGGTTACGCATTTCGCAATATAATCGATCTAAAATTTGTCAGTATAAAATATTTTCCAGTCAAAGCTACTGGATAATTTCCAGACTATTGATCTAAGCTATTTATATTTCAATTATGGTCTAAGTATTCAACTTATATAATTTTTATTCCGGCGTTTTGATTGATTTTTCCAAAAATTATTCCGATCTAAATTAGCCATTAATTTTGGCATTTTTCTTAGCATATCGGTCTAAGCTTTTATTTTCTAAAAGTCTGGAACTTTTCTTCAGATGTATGCTCAGTGACGATCTAAGCAAATTATTCTCAGTTGTAATCTTTTAATGAGCCGATCTAAGCAAGTCACAATTCAAGCTATAACTAGGAATAACTGATCTAAGTTTCAAGTTCTTCATCAATTTGGAATTAGAAAAATAATATATTCGTCCGACTTTTGACAGTGTTGATATTATAACCAATTTAAGATGAAAGTTTGTATTTTCTTGATTTAATCGTTTCTATTTTATTCTAGCAGATCTAGGATAAGGAATGTAAACCGAGCCGGTCTAAGATGAGTTGCATTTTCAAATACTTTCCATTTTAAGGTGCAATAATTAAACCTGTTGATAATTTCAGGAGCCAGTCTAAAATTTAAAGTAATGTCTCTTGTATATATCCGATCTAAGCAATGTTTTCTGGTTTTGTACGGGCGAGTTTCTATAATATTCGAGCCGATCTAAAATGTATCATTCATCATTGATGACTGAGCTTTTTCAGTACTTTTTGACGTTCTAAGCTTCTCTTTATTGCAATTTGATCTAATACTCTGTTTCTTCTTGCGCTTATTATCATCTTTATTGTCTTCTGTGTTACTAAACGAGCTTGGTGATGACGGGTCTCCATCTTCTTCAGGTTCTAAGTGAGAATTGGAGTTGGGTTCATCAGATACAAATTGTGGAGAATTAGACGATCTATTTTCTGGTACAAAATCTATATCTTCTTCTTCAGATTCACCTTTGAAACAATCAGAGTCAGTTTGCGCATTACTAACAGTCTAAGGTTCAGTTGAACAGGTCTGGTCACTTGGATGGTCGATTCTTGCCGATCTAAGTTGTTTATTCACCTCAATGATTTCTTTTACAATAATCTTCTGAATTTCGCTCTCAGCTATTTCCTTTTGATTTGAAACGGTCTATGCTAATTAAATGGTACTTCTGTTGGACAGTAAAGCAATCGAGTCTTCTTCTGTTGAGGATTCAGTTCATTTTTCGATCTAAATTTCCAGCGTTTGGTGCCGTTCTAAATTTTTCAACCACCTTTTTCTTCTTAACCAAGTGCTGAATAACATGAGGCTTTTCAGGATTTGATACTAATAACAGTGGAGTTGTATTATATCATTGAGTATGCCGATCTAAAGGTACACCTGAGGTACTAGCTCTAGGTTCATGTTCATTAATTACGATCTAATCATTTTAGCAGAATCAGATATTACCGCTTTATGTACATATTTCGTTCTAACGAGGGAACTAATTGCCCATTTTCTAGATTCATTTTCATATTCTAAATTCTCTTTTGGCACTTTCGATCTAAGCTTGGTTTTATCAGTTTTATCACAATTTATGACTCTTTCAACATTGTGCTTACCCTTTGCTCCAGCATTCCCTTCAGGCAGGGATGTCGATGTGGCAGAACAGAGTTCTCTTTTTGAAGTGGACTCCTGTGTAAATAAAGTAATAATAGTCAATTTTCAAATGTCAATAGATCATTTCATTTGTTCGATTTCAGTCGTTCCTACTGATCCAATTATTTTTGGTCCACACAGGCATTTCATTTTCAAAAATATCAGTACAACAGGAGTCACTTCAATATGGCGAGCGTAAGTCTGTATGGAGCTCTTCCAAACTTACGGCAAGTATATACTAGGTAGCGTTTCGCATACTGTTTCTATACTGTACTGATTTATTTGGATTGCTGATAGCCTGCGTTTCGCCCAGCTACCACCGCACCAAATAAACCACCCGCGAATTTCAGTGAATTATCTCAATATTTGATTGTCTGGCGTACGTACAGATCAATCTTAAATACAGTAGCATCAGATAGCAAATCGTATCAACTTAGCATCGTTTTCAGAAATTTAAATATTTATTTACGATCTAGAAGGCCTATATTTGGAGACCACGTAGGGTTTTAGAAAACTCCACATCTAAGATCTGTGTAATTAGCAATAAATTCAATAATTTTCAATTTTTCGATCCACTGGAGACCATGAAAGGTTTTAATAAACTCCAATTCATTCGATCTAAAATTCAATAATAATTTTCAAATTTCCGATCTAAAATCAATAATCGCTTTAATGAGCGGGTCTAAAATTCAGTAATAATTCCAACTAATCGATCTAAAAGCTTTTAAATAGCTGATTTAATATTCGTTTAATATTCAAATGTTGCTATCTATGCATTCACTGAAACCCACCTTTGCA
This sequence comes from Pseudococcus jackbeardsleyi, assembly GCA_038380155.1. Classification (NCBI taxonomy): domain Eukaryota; kingdom Metazoa; phylum Arthropoda; class Insecta; order Hemiptera; family Pseudococcidae; genus Pseudococcus; species Pseudococcus jackbeardsleyi. Next base: position 9,706,346 of record CM076242.1, read on the forward strand.
ATAGGCTTTTGAGTATATGGATAAACAATGCACAAATTCCATTTTCCACATTGGGTAGCGTACTATTTCAAAATATCGATCTAAATAATCATTGCTAAAACATGCCAATTCATAAATAATTTAAAGTCTTTCGACTATATTTGTCATCGTTCTAAGCATATCAAAAATGAGTCACCAATCTAAGCATGTATAAATTTCAAATGATATCAGTCATCAATCTAAAATTTCTAGCTAAATCAAAATAATATACATCGTTCTAAGCTTTGAGTCATAATTCTGGAATTTCAACGTCACCTTTACAAAGGTTACAGCAGGTATATACATCATTCTAAAGTATTAGTCATCAAAAGACATTCATTATCAATTTAAAATTCTATTGCTAGTATGAGTCATCGATCAAAAATTTTCAATAAAGGTTCGGACATCTCCATCGATCTAAAATATGATTTCCATATAAGGATTATAATAGATAACGTTTTGGCACTATTCAGTATTGAGTCATCAAACTAAAATTCCATTATCAAGGTTTGGAAACATCCACCGATCTAAAATATCAACGTAATGATTCCATATAAGGGCTTTGTGTTAAGTAGTTACTTTTCGTTACGCCACGTACAACGGCAACACTGGGAGACAACACTGTAAACAACACAACCGGTAGACCAGCGACGGTGTGAGAGCGGCGCAGTCATCTCACTTCTACGAATACGTTTATGCTATACGCATCACCTCTTTCTTGAACTCGTACACTTTCGTACATTAACCTTTTGTGTGTATTATTAGCTGAATATATTTGTTTCTCTTTTGAGCTTTGAGCTTTTGTTCGTGTATCCTGAAGACTTTGTGCTTTCTATTCGTGGTACGTATCTGGTATCGACTATCCCCCTAACATGTTAAACTGTATTTTGTATACGACATTCGTAGCCGCACTAGTGGCAACACTGCACCGCCTATCGGTTGTGGTGAGAGAGCGGCGCAGCTGTCTTGCTCGCTCTCACTTCGTTGAACTACTCGAACCCGTCCGCATCACCGTCTGATACGTGACACTTGTACTTCTCACTCGCTCGTGTATATTTATGTGTGTTGTTCTCTCTCGTACTTAATACAGAGTTTATCCCACGTTACATTGGTGTTATTATTTCTTCTTGGTATATCTGGTACGTATCCTACTACAAGTCTATCATGGTAAGCAGAGCGTGTGAGACGGTTATCCGGCTGGCCTTTGTCGTCGGGAGCGTTTCTCACCTCTGATAATTATTTATTTACTTTTACCGAATTTTTATTGCTTTTATCAAGTGGCTTAATTTAATTCTCGTAATTAATTCCATTCTGTGTGATTTTTCATGTTTTCATACGCGAGTCAATGCCGGAAAATATGCCAAAATATGCCGATTTTTTATTGAAATAATTGTGAAATTTTCCGAAGTTGCTTTGATCGAAATGCCGATTACTTTATTAAATGCCTGTGAAATATTTCTGACATAATTCAGTTGGGCTTAGCTTAGATCGATTATTATTATTTTTTAGCACGTTTGAAACGTTGATATAATTGCTTAGATCGATATTATATGGCATTACATTATCAGTGAATTTTCCGTTCGAATATATACAGTTTAATATGGTTATCACTAGATCAAATATTATTTTAGATCGGCTCCGGACACATCAGTTAATTTGTTTTGAGTATGCCAATGAATAGCTATGTGAATATACATTTAGATCGATATTTATTAACGGCAAGTGATTAATTCAGCAAATATTATTAGCTTAGATCGTTTATAACCAACGGATTGTGATCGGCTCAAATTGTCAAGAATCAATGAAATATTATCAGCTTCAACGTTTTTCAAATGGATATCATATCGGCTTAGATCGTTCAGAAATAATGGAACAGTATTAACCCAGAATTGTGTACAAGTAATTAAATATTACTGACTTAGATCGTTCATATTTAATAATCACTAGCTCACGCTATTCATGACTAGCCAAATATTATTTTAGATGGTTTATAAATGACAGGATATAAGTTGCTTAGATCGTTCATAATTGGTCAAATATACTACTAGCTTAGATGGTTAATGAATAACATAATATTAGATCGTTGACATATAATAATATCGGCAGATTTTTAATAGAAACGTGATGAAATAATACAGCTTAGATCGTGATTAATGAATAATTTGAATTAATGTTGACGTTTTATCATTTTAGAAAGAATTTTCGTACATGTTGAATAATTAGCATATTGGCAAATAGATCGTTGAAAGATAAATAGACCATACCAAGGAAATTTCAATACAGATTATCAAGAAATGGACTATTAGCTTTGATCGTTATCACTGGTTTACCTCAGTTATTAGCTTAGAACGAATCATTAATTAATATCTATAGTTTTTTTGTTTAGATCGGAGATTAAATACTGGCGAATTCTCATTACATTAGATCGGACCTCAAATCCAAGGAGGCGAAGCTTATCATACTCGAACGGATTTCAAACTCTCAATATTGAACAAGTTTTAGTACATGAGAACGAATTCAAACAGTCAAAATTTACTAGCTTAGAACGAATACTTGTGTGGTTTGTAATTAAAATTTAGCTTAGATCGAAAGAAATACCTGTGTGGATTATAACCAAATCTAACTTGAATCAAAATTTGTCCTGTGTGGATTTAATAAATGAATTTGCTTAGAACGGAATATATATTTAATAACGGCGCATTGTAGATCGAACTTTTTAGCCAACAGAATAAATTCTTTACCATCTTAGAACGAATTCCAAAACACTCAACAGTTGATGACGTCATATCATCGGAGCTACGCTGCCAGGAAAAACCCACAACAATGATTAAGAATGCGAACGTCGGCCGAGCTACGAGAACCCTTATCGCCTACTATCAGTTACCTGCTTCATGAATACAATGGAACTAGATGATGACGACGGAGTTATTTTAGATCGGGAAAAACCCAATGAATAAATCCTGTGTTGGCTTATCAAGTAGATAAAATTAAATCGAGACGCCGAAGTATTTTATTTAGACGTGGGCAAAACCCAACGAATGAATTTTATCCTTATAATGTTATCTTTCAAAGCCCTTATATGGAATCATTATGTTGATATTTTAGATCGGTGGATTTTTCCAAACCTTGATAATGGAATTTTAGTTTGATGACTCAATACTGAATAGTGCCAAAACGTTATCTATTATAATCCTTATATGGAAATCATATTTTAGATCAATGGAGATGTCCGAACCTTTATTGAAAATTTTTTGATCGATGACTCATACTAGTAATAGAATTTTAAATTGATAATGAATGTCTTTTGATGACTAATACCCTAGAACGATGTATATACCTGCTGTAACCTTTGTAAAGGTGACGTTGAAATTCCAGAACTATGACTCAATGCTTAGAACGATGTATATTATATTGATTTAGCTAGAAAATTCTTTTTGATCGATGACTAATATCCTTTGAAACGTGTACATTCTTAGACTGATAATTCATTTTGATATACTTAGAACGATAATAAATATAGTCGGATGACTTTAAACTATTTACAATTGGCATGTTTTAACAATGAATATTTAGATCGGCATTTTGAAATATCACGCTACCCTATGTGGAAACATGGAATTTGTGCATTGTTTATCCATATATTAAAAAGCCCAATTGCAAGGGTAAACTTCAGTGAATGCATAGATAGCAACATTTGAATATTAAACAAATATTAAATCAGCTATTTTAAAAGCTTTTAGATCGATTACTTGGAATTATTACTGAATTTAGACCCGCTAAGTAAAGCGATTTTTTAATTTTAGATTGGAAATTTGAAAATTATTATTTGCTTAGATGTGGAGTTTTCTAAAACCTTTTATGGTCTCCAATAGATCGAAAAATTGAAAATTATTGAATTTGCTGCTAATAGCACAGATCTTAGATGTGGAGTTTTTTAAAACCCTACGTGGTCTCCAAATATAGGCCTTCTAGATCGTAAACAAATATTTAAATTTTTCAAACGATGCTTATCATGTATGCTATCTAATGCAACCATATCTAAAGGTTACTCTGTACGTACGCCAGGTGACCAGATACTGGGAAAATTCACTGAGGTTTGCGGGTGGTTTGTTTGAGTACAATGGTAGTCATCGGAAACGCGGGGCTATCAATTGGCTCAAACACGCCAGTGGGTATAGATGGGGTATGCGAAACGCTACCAAATCTATATCGCCGTAAGTTTGGAAGAGCTCCATACAGACTTACGCTCGCCATATTGGAGTAACTCCTGTTGTACTTATATATTGACTAAAATTAGATGAATTTTGCTTATCGTTATAGAAGCTTTGAACGAAACGGTTACAAAATGACCCGTCATACAAGAAGATCGGAAAATATAGAAGAAGATAATAATTTAGATCAAAATAGAACGAATAAAGTAATTTATTGATGATTGAATTTGATTATTAGACGAATTGTAATTGTACTTTGTTATCTTATTATACTTCATTTACACAGGAGTCTACTTCAAAAAGAGAATTTAATTCTGCCACATCGACATCCCTGCCTGAAGGGAATGCTGGAGCAAAGGGTAAGCAAAATACTAAAAGAGTCATAGATTTAGATGTAAATAAAACTGGTAAAAATAGATCGGAAATTTCAAAAGAAAGCTTAGAACGTGAAAAAGATTTGAGAAAACGGGCTATTGATTCCCTTTCTAAAACGAAATATGTACATAGAGCGGTAATATCTAATTCTGATGACAATGAAATAATTTCAAATGAACGTGAAACCGAAGCAAGTACTTCTGGTGTACCTTTAGATCGGCAAACTCAGCGACATAATACAACTCCGCTGTTATTAGTATCGAATCCTGAAAATCCTCATGTTATTCAGCACCTTGTTAAGAAGAAATCAGCTGAAAAATCTAGAATGGTATCGAATTCTGAAAATGTAGATCGCAATGATATAAAGTTAGAACGTAACGAATCCTCATCTGACGAAGACTCAATTATTCCATTGCTTTACTGTCCAACGGAAGTACCATTTGATCAGCATAGACCGTTTCAAATCAAAATGGAGGTACCTGAGAACGAAATTCAAAAAGTTATTGTAAAAGAAATTATTGAGGCGAATAAACAGCTTCTTAGATCGGCAAAATTAGATCGTTCAATGGATCAGACCTGTTCAACTGAACCAGAGACCATTAGTGATGAGCAAACTGACTCTGATCGTTTCAAGGTGAATCTGAAGAAGAAGATAAAGATTTTGTACCAGAAATTAGACCGCCTAACTCGCCACAGTTTGTATCTGATGAATCTAACTCTGATTCTCGTTCAGAACCTGAAGAAGATGGAGACCCGTCATCACCAAGCTCGTCCAGTGACTCAGAAGACAATATAGACGATAAAAAGTGTAAGAAAAAGAATAAAAATAGATCGAAACACAATAAAAAGAAGCTTAGAACGTCAAAAAGTACCGAAAAAGCTCAGTCATCGAGTATAACTGAATTAGAATTGTTTAAAATACATCAATTTAGAACAGTTGCTTCAAATGCTAGATATAAATTAACCAAGAACGATTCATATGACAATTGGTATGCTAGATTTAGACGCGAATTAGAAGGAATGGGTTTAGATCCGGAAAAGAAAATCAAACGAAATTAGACAATAATCACATGCTAAATTTACTTATGATGAGAATTGATAAAGTGTATGTAGATGAAATCGCACAATGTAGAACGTTCAAGAAAGCCATCAAAATTTTACAAGATGTTAGAAAATCGGAATCGAATCAATCATCTAGATCGATCAAACAACAATTTTCCAGGCTTAGATTGTACCAATCCGAATCAATCTCAGAGTTTTTCCAAAGACTGCGTAAAATTAGAGCTCAATATTATACTATTGTCGGCAAGAATATTCCAAAAGCTGACGTTTTCGACCAAATTGTACATGGAACAGAACGTATTTATCCGGACATCTATAATAAAATAGAATTTAGTGGCGGCTATCCGAAAACGAGTATTAGAGAGATAAAGAATTATTTATTAAAACAAGAAGCTAGAGCGAAAGATAATCAACCGCAAAGAGCGAATTATTTCAAAAATAGATCGAATTCAAATGGCAATTTTAATAGATCGAGAACCAATTCAAAGAATGAAAAACCCTGCCATCGTTGTAATAGATTTGGACATCGCAGACGTGAATGTACTTTTCAAAGATTTTGCTATAATTGCAGAAAAGAAGGACATTATGCCAGAAACTGTAAACTTCCCGATAAACGACAAAATAAATCTAGATCGTACAATAATTATAATAAAGGCAATAAATCGTATCCGTCAAATAATAATCGTTATAATAGAAATAGAAATGACAATTTTAGATCGAATTACCAGAATAATGACTCTTATCGTGACAATAATCCAAGTTTTGATCGTAATAACAATTATAATAATTCTTATCGTGGTAATAGATCGAATCGTGGAAATTATAATAACAATTTTGATCGTAGAAATAATTATTACAATAATGATCGACGGCCACAGCACCAAGCGAATTATCAAGATGCTGGACAAAATTTTAATAGATCGAATCAGAATTATCGTCGCGGAGGCAAACGCGGACGTGGATTTAATAAACCCCCTGAGAACGTTGATAATAATAATACTAGTAATTCGAGTAATGCTAGTGATACTACTACAGTAAAAGAAAGTAAATAGATCGTTATTTATTTGTTTATTTACAGAAATGATGAAATGCCACGCTGAAATCGAACGTCATTTAGATCGTGAACATTACTTCAATCGTAATAATGTGTTAATTGCCAAATGTAATGCTGATATCAATAACAGCCAAATAGATCGAGCCAACCTTGCGATAGAAGATAGTGATAAACATTTATGCTTTATTGGCGACACTGGAGCGACGTCACATTTCATAAAAACAGACCGTAATTTAGAAAATAAAATAGAATGTGAATCAACAATCGATGGTGCCCGTGCTGACACAAAGATGTATTCGAACGTAAAAGGAACAATTACTGGAAAATCTGTTTACTGCAACAATAAGATCGCTATATCTGACGCTATATACGTACCTAACATGGTAGATAATTTACTCTCACTACGAAAATTTGCAGAAATGGGCTATACAATTATTTTGAACGATAGAAACGCTAGAATTATGGATGGAAAGAATTTAGTAATGAAAGGAATTTATAGATCGCCATTTTGGTATTTTCTTATAGATTGTAATTCATCAAGTGCTTTTGTAACTAGAACGAGAAATAGAATTTATACTATAGATCCAGTTGACAATATTGAAGAAAATGATTCGAGTGATAGTAGTGAAGACCTGGACCCTCCTACAAAACCAAATCCTTTCAAGAAACGCCAAAAACGAGATAAAATTGTATTTAATGTAGATGATATTGAAGATTTAGACGAATATGATGAACTAGAAGTAAACTCAACTTTTGAACGAAATAATGAAAATATAGATCAACGACTGTGTATAGACGATATCTTAGTTCAACATGAAATTCCTCATGACTCGTATATCCAGAGAAATGAGTTGATTAGAACAGAACCAAAAGACATGACTCCTGAAGAATTTCTCGAATTTAAATCACAATGTATGGTTTGGCATCGTAGACTTGGACACATGGAATACAAGAAAATGATCGAATTAAAAGCTAGAACGAATTTATTAAAACATGTAAAATTAGATCCGCAAATGATTGAAAACTGTATAGATTGCAAAATTGCAAATATGAAGAAATTAAAATTTCACATACGTAGACGTAGAGCACTGAGACCGTTTCATACAATTCACTCTGATATTATTGGGCCAATTACACCTGTCTCTTACAAGAACAAATTTAAATGGATTATAAGCTTTGTGGATGATTATAGTAGATTTGCTGTATGCTATGTTATGCACAAAAAGAACGAGGCGCTAAATTGCTTCAAATTGTACCTAGACCACATCAGAAATATTACTGACTCAGAACGTAAACACTTGGTTAGAGTATTTAGATCCGATAATGGTGGAGAATATACCTCAGACGAATTTAGTGAATATTTAGAACGGAATAAAATTCATCATGCCACCTCAGAGCCAAAAACAAGCCAACACAATGGCACAGTAGAACGTTTCAATCAGACTATTGCTGGCAAGATTAGAGTAATGCTTGTAGATTCTGGATTACCCACTTATTACTGGGATATAGCTCTTGGAGCGGCTGTATACGTGTATAATAGACAACCTCATGCTGGAATAGATTGGCTATGCCCTTGTTAAGTATATTCTATTCTGGCTACGTATGTGGCAACACTGCTCCGCCTAGCGGTAGTGGTGGAAGTGGTGATAGAGCAGCGCAGCCGACTCGCTCGCTCTCACTGCACACTATACCTACGGTTGTGAACTCGTCCGTATCATTCGGTCTCTATCCGTTGCTACGTGACACTGACTTTTTGTGTTTTTCTCACTCACTCATTACATTCATTCGTGTACTTGAACCTGTGTTATTATTTATCTCTTTCTCTCTCTCTCGTATGGTACGTATATTTGGATATTCCTATCATGGTAAGCAGAGCGTTTGAGTTGACGATTTTCCGGCTGGCCTTAGTCGCCGGGAGATGATTCTCACCTCTGACAATCGTTTGCATTATTTTTATCTTTGCTTTTAATCAGTGAATATTTTTTTGAAGTGGCTTAAACTTAAATGATAAATTATTTCGCGTAATTTAATGATGAAATAAATTGATGAACGTTGAGATTGAAGATCGTTGAGCTATTATGCCAAATTTATTTAGACCGGAATATTTGATTAGAATGCTGAATCATATCGAATTATTTTAGATTGTTAATTAGAAGTGATAATTTTAATAGATTGAAGTATTTTTGCCAACGATTATTTTATTTTAATGGCTGCTCGTAAAATTATTTAGCTGTGTTATCAGGTTGGGCTAGATTGAATTTTATAGTCACAAATATGAGAATTAGATCGTTATTTAGTCAGGTACCTGTAAAATGTTGCTGATTTTATTCAGTTGGTTGAAGATTGTGATTGAATTATATATTAATTTACACCTATAAAAGCTCTGTTTCTGTTCTATACAGCTAGGTGAAGATTGAGAACGAATTCAACGGCAATATTTTTTATGAATTACATGATAAAGACATGAAGATCGAATTCACAGAATGTAATTGATTTATTAGAACGGATGAATATTTAAACCTGTAAGTTTAAATTTATACAGCAAGGTACTGACCAATATTTTGAAGATTGGACAGTGCATTTAGTAGATGGTTGATAGTGGTTATTTACGAGATCGTTGTACTAGTGAGCTGATATTTCTATATTTTATTGGCAAAATTAGATTGCTTAGAGATTGTTTATTCATACAATAGAATGTCATAATATGTAAAATCGGCATAATAAAATGTAATTAGATCGTTGAACATAGATTGTTGATAATATATTTATTTAATTAGAATGATAAGCCCGTAAATCTGGAAAATACAGTGGGGTAAAAAATTGACATTGAATTAGAACGAACTATTGTTTTAGAATTTGCAAGCTTTAGTGAGTTTAGAAAGAATTTTTTAGGCGATGACATCATGCCGCCTGAGTTAGATCGTATGGAAAAACCCATATCAATGGTGAAGCACGTAATAGATAAGAAATACTGGCCGGGCTACGTAAACCCTTATCGCCAACTTTTTTATACCTGCTAGATGAATACAATAGCACCGAAGGGTGACGAATGTTATTTTAGATCGAAAAAAATATCCAACGTATGAATCATGCTTTGCTTGTTGGAATTGAATATAATAGATTGAGACGTAGGAGAATTTCATGTGGCTGGATTTGATAAAAACCTTACGACTGAATTTTGAATGTTATCTGCTGTAGACTGTATTTGGACATATTGATAGAATGAATTGAATTTTTTTTGATAAATTTTTTAGAAGAAATGACTCATGGCCAAGACGTTAGAATTTTATCTGGACTAACTTTTGAACAATGACTAATGTTAGACTGATGACTAATGCTAGATCATGATTGAGCATAGACTATGTCTAATCTCAAACTCATGACTAATTTTAGATCTCGGACTAACTTTAGTTCGGAGGGCTAAGTTTAGTTCCATGATGAACATTTTAGATCGATGACTAATAGACACTTGTTGAATTTTTTTAGAATGATGAGTAATATTTTTAGATTGATGATGAATACTATTGGAATTTTAGATTGGTACTACATGATGACGAAGTTTAGATCGCTGATAAGTTTTGAATGACGAGGAATAGAATTTTAGATTGATAATGAATTTGTTAATATGACTAATATTGGATTGTGGATGAATATTGGAATTTAGAACCTGACAAAACTGGCATAGATTGACGTTGCGTTTAGATGAATTAGCCATTCAATAGTTAATGTGCTTAATGATTGCTCAATAGTTTTAGATTGATACATATATTTACAATTTAATACCCAACGTGGAAAAATGGAGTTTTTGCATTGTTTATCCATATTTAAAAAGCCCAATTGCAAGGGTGGACTTCAGTGAATGCATAGATAGCAACATCTCAGTATACTTTTTGATTAGATGATCGGAGTTTAGTAAAACCCAGTTATAGAGTGGTCTCCGCAAATTAGATTGGCTTTTTATTTTTTAATAATCGGAGTAAAGCCCAGTAATAGAGTGGTATCCGCAAAATTTTTTTTAGATGTAAAACCCAGTCATAGAGTGGTTTCTTAATTGGAGTTTGGTAAAACCCAGTCATAGAGTGGTCTCCGCAATTAGTTTAGATCGTATTTTTTTGAAAGGAATAAAAGCCCAGTTATAGAGTGGCGGATTTTTTATTATTAGAAGAACTTTGTAGATTGAAAATTGGTCTGAAAATTACTTGACCATATTAGATCGGATTTTAAATGGAGTAATGCCCAGTTAAAGAGTGGTTTCCAAATTTTAGATGAACTTAGATTGATTTTAGACGAATTTAGAATGATCTTAGATGGATTTTAAAACGATTTTAGATGAATTTAGAATGAATTTAGACGGATTTTCTTATATCTTGAACAAGTGGAGTTTATAAAACCATCTGGAATGGTCTCCACATATAGGCCTGTTCAGTTAGATGAAAATTAACATGACAAATTTTTAAAACAATGCCTGAGAAACTGAGTTTATTGATGTTGAAAATGAAATACTGCTACTATGCTACTGTATCTAAAGGTTGATCTGTACGTACGCCAGTCGACCAGATACTGAGACAATTCACTGAGGTTCGCAGGTGGTTTGTTTGAGTACAATGGTAGTCCTGTGTGGTCCAGGTTATCGTCTGACTCAAGCACGCCAGTGGGTATAGGTGAAGTGTTTGCGTAACGCCACTTGATCTATATCGCCGTAAGTTTGGAAGTACTCCATACAGACTTACGCTTGCCATAATGGAGTTACTCCTGTTCAATTTATCATGACTTGTTATTGAAATAGATGAAATTTTGCTTATTGTTTTAGAAATGATGAATAAAGACAGTCGTAATTCTGGCTGCTCTGATGATGATCGAAATAATACAAAGAAAAAGAAGTTAGATCTAGATGTGACAATTGAAGTAATTTGATTATTAGATGAAGAATGTTCATAAACTGAAACGAATGATAATAATATGATTGTATTTTGCTTGCATATTTCAATACAGGAGTCAACTTCAAAAAGAGAACACTGTTCTGCCACGTCGGCTTCCCTATCTGAGGGGAATGCTGGAGTCAAGGGTAAACAAAAATCGAACAATACTGATAAAATTGCCGATAAAAGATTGTCAAAAACAAATTCAAATAAAGATTGTGAAAAACAGCCAAAGAAAAGGGCAACGAAATCCCTAAGTAAGTCTAAACATGTGCAGATGTGCAGAGAATATGTATTTCAGATTCTGAAGAAGATGAGATCGAATTTATTGATATTGAACCTGAACCTTGTACGTCAGGTGTGCCTAGAGAAAGTCAAACTCAAAGATCGAACACTAGGCCGAGATTATTTACTCCAAATCCAGACAGACCACATGTTGTTCAAATAATTCCGACAAATAGAACCCAATTAAATTTAGATTGTAAACCTATTGATTTAGAACTAGATAAAAATGTAGAAAGACCGAATATTAAATTAGAAAGAACTGATAATTATATTAGAAGTGAATCTGAGACTGATACCGAAAATGAAAGTTCAATAATGCCTCCTATCTTTTCCCCCATTGGAGTGCCGATATCCGAGCATAAACCTATTCAAATTAGAGCAGATATATCTGAAGACCGGATTCAAAAAGAAATTGTTAATAAAATTATAGAATCAAACAAACGAATGTTCAAAACGGCAACATTAGATCGAAAAACTAATAAGAATGTAACTTTTGAAACAATAAATTTAATTGAGAACGATGGGCAATCTGACTCCGATTATTTTGAAGGAGATTCAGACGAAGAAGATGAAAATTTTGAAGCTGAAAATAGACCACCAATCGAGATCAATCAGAACGCCTTACAAAATGACTCTCCGCAATATATTTCGGACGAATCGAATTCTGACTCTGTTTCGGATGCTGGAGAAAATGGAGATCCGCCGTCATCACCAAGCTCCTCTAGCTCGAGTGATTCTGACAAAGAAGATTGTTATAAACGGAAAAAGAAACCGATCAAGAAATTGAATAAGAAGAAAAAGAAGACCAGAAATTCAGATAATTCTAGAACAAATAATGAAATACCATCTAGATCGAATGTAAATGATTTTGAATTACTTAAAATACATCAATTTAGAACAGTTGCTTCAAATGCAAAATATAAATTGACAAAGAACGAATCTTATGATAACTGGTATGCTAGATTTAAACGAGAACTTGAGGGTATGGGCTTAGATCCCGAAAAAGATCGACAGACGAAATTAGATAATAATCATATGTTAAATTTACTCATGATGCGTATTGATAAGATGTATGTTGATGAGATCATGCAATGTAAAACTTTCAAGAAAGCTATTAAAATTTTACAAGAAACTCGTAGATCAGAATCTAATCAGTCGTCAAGATCAATAAAACAACAATTTGCTAGATTAAGATTGTATAATTCTGAAACGATCGCTGAATTCTTTCAAAGATTACGTAAAATTAGAGCGCAATATCATACAATTGTAGGTAAAAATATACCAAAAGTAGATGTTTTCGATCAGATCGTATATGGTACAGAACGTGTTTATCCCGAAGTCAATAATAAATTAGAATATGGAGGTGGTTATCCGAAAACTAGCATTCGTGAAATCAAGAATTTTCTGCTGAAACAAGAAGCGAAAGCGAAAGACAATCAACCTCAAAGAGTGAATTATTCAAAGAATAGATCAGACTCAAATTTTAGATCGAATCGTGTAAGAAATAATTTGTTAGATGAAAAACCTTGTTATCGCTGTGCTAGATTTGGGCATAAAAGAATAGATTGTACTTTTCCAAAATTCTGTTATAATTGTAAACAAAATGGGCATTATGCAAAATATTGTAGAAATTCGAATAAGAACCAACGTATGTTTAGATCGTATAAAAATAATTATAGAGACAATAGACTGTACAAATCAAACAACAATCGCTATAATAGAAATAGAAACTTTAATTCAAGATCGAATTATCAACGAAATGACTTTGAACGTAATGATTCTTATAACAATAATAATTGGTACCGCAATAATAATTGTAGAAGATCGAATCGTGGAAATTTTAATAACAATAATGATCGTAATAATAATTATAACGAAGATTACCGCCCCCACCACCAAGCAAATTATCAAGACGATGCAAGTAATTATAATAGACAAAATCGCAATTTTCGAAGAGGTAGAAGACGAGGACGCGGACGCGGATTCAATAAGAACTTTGATAACTCTGAAAACAATAAGAATGATAATAAAAATAAACATATTGATACGAATAATGATGGACAAACGAATAATACAAAAGAGAATAAATAGATCGTGATTGAATTGTATTGAATTACAGATAACCTTAAGACAGAAAATCCCAGATTGACTATTCAAATGGATAAAGACTGCCAATTAGACTGTACCTTGATTGCAAAACGAGATGGTGACATTACAGAAGAACGAGCCAATCTTGCGAAAGAAGACACTAACAAATATTTACAATTTATTGGCGACACTGGAGCGACATCACACTTTGTTAATACGAATATAAATTTGCAAGACAAAATAGAATGTGAATCGACGATCGATGGAGCTAAATCTGACTCAAAAATGTACTCCAACATGAAAGGAACGATAATTGGAAAATCTGAATATTGTAATAATAAGATCGTTATGCCTGATACCACATATGTTCCCAATATGGCTGAAAATTTACTGTCATTTAGAAGATTTGCAGAACTAGGATATACAATCATTTTAAATAATAGAGACACCAAGATAATGAATGGAAAGAATGTGATTATGAAAGGTATTTATAGATCGCCATTTTGGTATTTTCTCATAAATTGTGAACCTACAACTGCTTTTGTAACAAGAACGAGAAATAGAATTTACACAAATGATCAGATTGATGATATATTTGAAAATAACGAGAACGATACTGATAATTTAGACCCTCCTACAGTACCAAATCCTTTTAAGAAAAGACTAAAACGTAAAAAGATTGTATTTAATGTAGATGAGATTGAAGATGAAATCGAAAATGAGATCGATGATGAGTTTGAAGTTGGCTCAACTTTTAGAAATTTAGATCGAAACAATAAAAATGTCGACCAGCGACAGTGTATAGATGATATTTTAATTCAACATGAGATCTCGCATGACTCGAATATTCATAAGAACGAAATCACTCGAATGGAACCCATAGATGTAACACCAGAAGAACATGTTGAAAATAAATCAAACTGCATGATCTGGCATAGAAGATTAGGACACATGGATTATAAGAAAATGATTGAAATAAAAATTAGAACAAATTTACTAAAGAACGTTAAGTTAGATCCAAAAATGATTGAAAATTGTGTAGATTGTAAGATCGCAAATATGAAAAAGTTGAAATTTAGTGTACGTAGACAAAGAGCGAAAAGACCATTTCACACTATTCATTCCGATATTATTGGGCCTATCACACCTCTCTCATACAAAAATAAATTTAAATGGATAATTAGCTTTGTTGACGACTATAGTAGATTTGCAGTATGCTATGTAATACATAAAAAGAACGAGGCGTTAAATTGCTTTAAGATGTACTTAGATCATATTAGAAATATTACAGATTCGGAACGCAAATACCTTGTAAGAAAATTTAGATCTGATAATGGTGGCGAATACACGTCAGACGAGTTTAGAGAATTTTTAGAGCGAAATAAGATCGAACATGAACCTTCAGAACCAAAAACTAGCCAACACAATGGCACTGTAGAACGATTCAACCAAACGATCGCCGGAAAAATTAGAGTGATGCTGGTAGACTCTGGATTACCCACGTATCATTGGGATGTAGCTCTCGGAGCAGCAGTTCATGTATATAACAGACAACCCCATGCCGGAATTGGATGGGAATGCCCCTTAGAACGAGTATTTCCTGGAATTAAGATCAATTTTGAACAGTTAAGAAGATTTGGAAGTCTTGTATTTTTGAAAAGACAGAACGTTGTATCGAAATTTGAACCGAGAGGTATTTATGGAATCTTAGTTGGTTATACACCGACTGGTTATAAAGTTATGTTACCAAAATCGAAGAACATTGTTAGAACGAAACATGTCAGACCATATGAAGCTAGAACATATAAGCATTTAACCGGGTTACCTACAGATGATGATCTTGAACCTCAAATGAAGGAAAAAGATTGGATAAAAGACTTTAGAATGATTTATAGAAAAAACGAAGATGGAACACCAATGCCTGATAGACCTCTTAAAATCCCTATCGAAATCAAGGAATCGGAGGGAGTAGATGAGCAGAAATCTGACACTGAGCCTAAGACTGAAAATAAGAACAAACCGCCAAAGAAAAGAGGCAAAGGAAGACCAAAGAAAAGAAAAACCCTCAACAGAGAGAAAAAGTTGGAGGGAGCGAAGAGAATCAAAATTGAAAGTGATATCGAAAATAGTGAAACAGCACTCAAGATTGATGAAAACATTGAAATTGACAAAGGAGCGACTACTATCAAGGAACATTTTGAGAAATAATTAGAACGACTTCGAGCATACATTGCATTAACAGCCGACAATGAAGACTTAGAAACTTTTGCTTTAATGGCTGGATTAGTTGGAGATCCTATAACTGTAGAAGAAGCGCTATCTGGGCCAGACCGTGAACACTGGGAAAAAGCTATTAGTGATGAATTTAAATCTCATGATCGACACAATACATATATTTTTGTAGATAGACCAAAACCCGAAGAAAAACCAACCATTGTAGACTCAATTATGCTTTTAAAAACTAAGATCGATACGAATGGAAGATTGATTTTCAAAGCGAGATTAGTAGCTCATGTTACAAAGATAAAAGATTTTACTCACTATCGGAAATATATTCACCAGTTTCGAGATTAGCTATGATTAGAATTGCACTCAGCATAATAAACAAATTCAACTTAGAAGCATATCACCTAGATGTAAAGACCGCATTTCTACATGGAGACTTAGACGCTATTACTTATTTAGAAATTCCAAAATCAATGAATGTAGATCCTGAAATTAAGAGACAGAAGATTTTACTATTGAAAAAGGCAATTTATGGATTGAAACAAAGTCCAAAGAAATGGAACGAACATTTTAATAAAGTGATGAAGAAATTGGGATTCAAACAAGACATTAATGACCCATGTATTTATTGGATTAGAGATCGTGACTTTGAAGCATTTTTAATTCTTTATGTAGACGATATTTTATTTGCTGGAAATGATATACCTAGAATGAATGATTTGATTGATAAGTTACTAGAACACCTTGAGATCGTTAACCTTGGTGAACCTAGAAAATTTGTTGGAATAGAAATAATACGTAAAAGATCAGAACAAATTTATTATTTACATCAAAAGAACTATACAATCGAAATTTTGAAAAGATTTAATATGTTTAGAGCGAATTCATATCCTATTCCGATGATCTATCAAAATCGAAATGATAAAGAACGACTGTTGACCGCCTTATTATTACAAGGAGTTGAACCAAAGAATCGTAAAGAACGTAGAGCGTTGAAAAAGCTGAATAAACAAAAACAATATGAACAAGCACCTTTTCCTTATAGAGAAGCCATAGGTAGCTTGATGTATCTAGCCAATGGCACTAGACCAGATATAACTTATGCTGTCAATATGCTTAGTAGAAAGCAAGCAAATCCATCAAGATTAGATTGGGAGAACGTAAAAAGAGTATTTAGATATATAGTTGGAACGAAAGATTATGGATTGGAATACAAGAGCCAAGAAAGATCTTTAACAGCACATGCTGACGCAAGCTATGGAGATGATGTAGACACTAGGAAAGCCACAACTGGAACAATTATTAGATTGCATGGAGACGTTGTCTCATGGTCATCAAAAAGACAAGGAAATGTATCCACCTCTACCTGTGAAGCAGAATATGTGGCAATGAATGCAGCCCTGCAAGAAGCAACTGCAACTAATGCAACTGTAAATAGAGCGATTGGAAAAGAATACCTACCTATTAGACTGTTTGGAGATAACTCCCCTTCGATCCAATGCACAGAAAAGCCTGGTGTAACTTCCTGAGGCATATACCAGATATAAAATTTCATTATATTTTAGACCAAGTAATAAACGAACGTGTAATAGTAGATTGGGTTAGCTCAAAAGAGCAAGATGCTGATATTTTAACAAAACCATTGACCGAAAAACCATTCACTTTGTTAAGATCGAAAATTGTCTCAAAAATTCCCGAGCTTTCTGAGTAGATCGAATATAGAATATGTTTTATTTTAAATTCACAAAATTTACAAAACTAGATCGAATTAGATGACTAAACCTTGGAATAGAACGACTGCAAATATTAGACTGTATACACAAAATCGAAGAGACCACATGGAAGAAATTTACTTGAAATTGAAATGACGATGAAGAATTTTGAATAACTCCAGATGGAATCTGTTGCAGACGAAGAGAACTAAGAATGTGAAGAAAAGATCGATAAATTTGAATTGTATATTTTTTATTCCTTTTACCTCCCATCCAAAAAGATTGTAAAATTTTGCTCTTTAAAATAAAAGGAGGGAGTGTTAAGTATATTCTATTCTGGCTACGTATGTGGCAACACTGCTCCGCCTAGCGGTAGTGGTGGAAGTGGTGATTGGAATATCCAAATATACGTACCATATGAGAGAGAGAGAAAGAGATAAATAATAACACAGGTTCAAGTACACGAATGAATGTAATGAGTGAGTGAGAAATACACAAATAGTCAGTGTCACGTAGCAACGGATAGAGACCGAAAGATACGGACGAGTTCACAACCGTAGGTATAGTGTGCAGTGAGAGCGAGCGAGTCGGCTGCGCTGCTCTATCACCACTTCCACCACTACCGCTAGGCGGAGCAGTGTTGCCACATACGTAGCCAGAATAGTTAAACTGTATTTTGTATACGACATTCGTAGCCGCACTAGTGGCAACACTGCACCGCCTATCGGTTGTGGTGAGAGAGCAGCGCAGCTGTCTTGCTCGCTCTCACTTCGCAGAACTACCTGAACTCGTCCGCATCTCTCGGTCTCCGTCTGATACGTGACACTTATGTATTTCTTTCTCGTGCTCAATACAGTGATTATCCCACGTTATATTGGTGTTATTATTTCTATTTGATATATTTGGTATGTATCCTACTACAAGTCTATCATGGATGGGAGGTAAAATTCTAACTCTAAACATTTTGAATTTATCGATCTAAAAAAAAACAATTTTCATATTAGCGATCCTTCGATGTTTAATTCTTCATCTTTCCAGTGCAATATGGCTCCCTTTGGACAATTTCAGATCTTGATTTCCGACGTTTGAATTAAATACGAGCCGATCAAAGTTGGTCTAACTAGGAATAACCGATCTAAGCTTCGAGTTCTTCTTCAATTTGGAATTGATGATAATATGTTCGTTCGACTTTTGACAGTGTTTGATATTATAACCGATCATAGTATAGTCCATTAAGAATTCTAGGAACCGATCTAATTTTTGCGAATTTAAAATAAAATTATTTTGTATATCCGATCCAAGTAATAACATTTCGCATCACTGGAGCCGATCTAACTTTTGCTAATCCAATTTGTTTGGTCTTAGTAATTCTTTCAAGGACTCCAGGAGCCGGTCTAAATAACAGTTTCAGGAGCCGATCTAATCATTACGTTAGTAGAATGATTGTATCCCGATCTAAGCAATATTTGAATATTTTAAGCAGTAATTCTTGATTTAGGCTAAGTGCAATTTGGAGTAAAATCGTTTTCAATAATATCAGGAGCCGTTCTAAATTTCCACACAGGATATTTTTGAAACAATTCTCGATCTAAGCTGAGTAAATGGTTTCTCAGTCAAAGGTTTTGTCAGTATATCTGCATCTTGTTCTTTGGAACTAACCCATTCTATTGTGGCACGTTCATTGATAACATGATCTAAAATGTAATGAAATTTAATGTCTGGTATATGTCTTAAAGAGGAAACTCCAGGTTTTTCGGTACATTGAATTGATGGTGAATTATCTCCAAACAGTCCTATAGGTAAATATTCTTTGCCAGTCGCTCTATTCAAAGTCGCATTCGTTGCTACTGCCTCTTGTAGGGCTGCGTTCAAAGCTACATATTCGGATTCACAAGTCGAAGTTGATACATTTCCTTGGCGTTTGGATGACCACGAAACTATGTCTCCATGTAATCTAATAATCGTTCCAGTCGTCGCTTTTCTAGTGTCTACGTCATCTCCATAACTAGCATCAGCATGAGCTGTTAACGGTCTACCATTACTTCGATATTCTAAGCCATAATTTTTCGTTCCAACTAAATATCTAAAAACTCTTTTGACATTCTCCCAATCTAATCTTGAAGGACTTGCTTGTTTTCTACTTAACATGTTTACAGAGTAGGTAATGTCTGGCCTTGTGCCATTGGCTAGGTACATCAGACTGCCTATAGCTTCTCTATAAGGAAAAGGTGCTTGACCATATTGTATATGTTTATTCAATCTTTTTAAGGCTTTACGTTCTTTACGATTTGATGGTTCTTTACCTTGTAAAAGTAGTGCAGTCAATAATCGTTCTTTGTCATTTCTGTTTTGATAAATCATAGGAATTGGATAGGCATTAGCATTTGCCATATTGAATCTCTTCAAAATTTCAATAGTGTAGTTTTTCTGATGTAGGTAATAAATTCTTTCCGATCTCTTTCTAATAATTTCTATTCCAACAAATTTTTAGGTTCACCAAGATTAACGATTTCAAGATATTTTAACAGTTTATCGATTAAATCATTCATTCTAGGTATATTATTTCCAGCAAATAGGATGTCATCTACATACAAAATTAAAAATGCTTCAAAATCTCGATCTCTAATCCAATAAATACAGGGATCATTGATATCTTGTTTAAAACCTAGTCTTTTCATAACTTTATTGAAATGTTCGTTCCACTTCTTTGGACTTTGCTTTAATCCATAGATTGCCTTTTTCAGGAGTAAAATTTTCGTTCTTCTAGTTTCTTCATCTATATTCATCGATTTTGGAATTTCTAGGTAGGTAATAGCATCTAAATCTCCATGTAGGAAAGCAGTTTTAACATCTAAGTGGTAAGCTTCTAAGTTGAATTTATTTATTATGCTCAGTGCAATTCTAACCATAGCCAGTCTAGATACAGGTGAGTAAATTTCTGAGAGAGAGTAAAATCGTTTATCTTTATAGCCACGAGCTACTAATCGTGCTTTGAAAATTAATCTGCCATTTGTGTCGATCTTAGTTTTTAATAGCATAATCGAGTCTACAATTGTGGGTTTTTCTTCAGGTTTCGGTCTATTCACAAAGATATAAGTGTTATGACGATCATGTGATTTAAATTCTTCACCAATAGCATTTTCCCAATGTTCACGATCTGGTCCAGATAAGGCTTCTTCTACAGTAATAGGATCTCCAACTAAGCCAGCCATTAATGCAAAAGTTTCAATATCTTCATTATCTGCTGTTAAAGCAATATACGCTCTAAGTCGTTCTAATTCTTTTTCAAAATGTTCTTTAATTGTAGTTGCGCCAGTGTCAATTTCAATCTTTACAGTGTCTTCATTTTCGTTCAAATTTTCTTCTAATTTTGCTTTCTTCGCTCCCTCCGACTTTTTCTCGCGATTGAGGGTTTTTCTTTTCTTAGGTCTTCCAGGTTTTCTTTTGGCCGGAATTACGTTCGAAGTTGAGGGTACAGGTTCAGGTTCTGGTTCTGGCTCACTTACTCCCTCCGTTTCTTTGATTTCGGTAGGGGTCTCAACAGGTCTATTAGGCATAGGCGTTCCATCTTCATTTCTTCTATAAATCGTTCTAAAGTCTTTAATCCATTCGTTTTCGTTCATTTCAGGTTCTAAATCATCAGCAGGTAAGCCGGTTAAGTGTTTATACGTTCTGGCTTCATAAGGTTTAACATGTTTCGTTCTAATGATCTTTTTCGATTTTGGTAACATAACTTTATAACCAGTTGGCGTGTATCCTACAAGGATTCCATACATTCCTTTTGGTTCAAATTTGGATGTAACGTTCTGTCTTTTCAAAAACACAAGACTTCCAAATCTTCTTAACTGTTCAAAATTGATCTTAATTCCAGGAAATACTCGTTCTAAGGGGCATTCCCATCCAATTCCGGCATGGGGTTGTCTGTTATATACATGAACTGCTGCTCCGAGAGCTACATCCCAATGATACGTGGGTAATCCAGAGTCTACCAGCATCACTCTAATTTTTCCGGCGATCGTTTGGTTGAATCGTTCTACAGTGCCATTGTGTTGGCTAGTTTTTGGTTCTGGAGGTTCATGTTCGATCTTATTTCGCTCTAAAAATTCTCTAAACTCGTCTGACATGTATTCGCCACCATTATCAGATCTAAATTTTCTTACAAGGTATTTGCGTTCCGAATCTGTAATATTTCTAATATGATCTAAGTACATCTTAAAGCAATTTAACGCCTCGTTCTTTTTATGTATTACATAGCATACTGCAAATCTACTATAGTCGTCAACAAAGCTAATTATCCATTTAAATTTATTTTTGTATGAGAGAGGTGTAATAGGCCCAATAATATCAGAATGAATAGTGTGAAATGGTCTTTTCGCTTCTTTGTCTACGTACACTAAATTTCAACTTTTTCATATTTGCGATCTTACAATCTACACAATTTTCAATCATTTTTGGATCTAACTTAACGTTCTTTAGTAAATTTGTTCTAATTTTTAGTTCGATCATTTTCTTATAATCCATGTGTCCCAATCTTCTATGCCAGATCATGCAGTTTGATTTATTTTCAACATGTTCTTCTGGTGTTACATCTATGGGTTCCATTCGAGTGATTTCGTTCTTATGAATATTCGAGTCATGCGAGATCTCATGTTGAATTAAAATATCATCTATACACTGTCGCTGGTCGACATTTTTATTGTTTCGATCTAAATTTCTAAAAGTTGAGCCAACTTCAAACTCATCATCGATCTCATTTTCGATTTCATCTTCAATCTCATCTACATTAAATACAATCTTTTTACGTTTTAGTCTTTTCTTAAAAGGATTTGGTACTGTAGGAGGGTCTAAATTATCAGATTGATGATATATTTGAAAATAACGAGAACTAATATATCAAAATCGGAGGGAGTATAAAGAAATATTTAGAACGTACAATTCAACCAGCAAAGCATCATTAAGCAGTCTGATGTACCCAGCCTATAGTTAAAGGGCCAGACTTATTCTACCCTGCTATCCTCATTTTGAATATAGACCATTTTATAGTAGATGAAATCATACAATCAACCACTAGAGAAGAACTCGACAAGAGAGAACAAGATATTGTAAATGATGACAGAATTGCACCTAATATGTATTTAAATGAATTGATCGAAAAGTTCAAACTTGATACTAAATATCATAGATCGGAAGGTAAGACATTAATTGGACCGTTTATAAAATATACAGCAAATCTTAATGTAGATCGGTAAAAGTTTTTATTAAAAACCTGTGTGGAACAAAATGAAATTGAAAATTTTTAAGACAAAACCTGTGTGGAATAAAACAATACTCAATTTAGATCGAAATATAAATTTTATTAAAAACCTGTGTGGACGGAAAATTAACTGTGTCAAAAGGAATATTGCTTAAAGCTATAAAATTCATTGGTTTAGAACAAGTCGAATCAGAACGTAAAAATATTGCCTAATAGCATAAATAAAAATTTGACTAGAACTAAAATAAAATCGTATATTATCTTAAAAATAAATATCACAAATAAATTGAAAAATGACTAGATTGATACTTACTCCAAAAAGTCGGAGGGAGAATTTTGCTTAGAACGGTATTAATATTCTAGTTCCAAAGAATAGGACGTAGACATACTGACTAAACCTTTGACTGAGAAACCTGTCACTCAGCTTAGATCGAGAATTGTTTCAAAATATCCTGTGTGGAAATTTAGAACGGCTCCTGATATTATTGTAAACGATTTTACTCCAATTGCACTTAGTTTAGATCAAGAATTACTGCTTAAAATATTCAAATATTGCTTAGATCGGGATACAATGATTCTACTGACGTAAAGATTAGATCGGCTCCTGAAACTGTTACTTAGACCAGCTCCTGGAGTCCTTGAAAGTATTACTGAGACCAAACAAATTAGATTAGCAAAAGTTAGATCGGCTCCAGAGATGCGAAATGTTATTGCTTGGATCGGATATACAAAATAATTTTATTTTAAATTCGCAAAAATTAGATCGGTTCCAAGAATTCTTAATGGACTATACTATGATCGGTTATTCCTAGTTAGACCAACTTTGATCGGCTCGTATTTAATTCAAACGTCAGAAATCAAGATCTGAAATTGTCCAAAAGGAGCCATATTGCACTGAAAAGATGAAGAATTAAACATCGAAAGATCGCTAATATGAAAATTGAATTTTTTTTAAATCGATAAATTCAAAATGTTTAGAGTTAGAATTTTACCTCCCATCCAATAGATTGTAAATTTTTGCTCTTTAAAATAAAAGGAGGGAGTGTTAAACTGTATTTTGTATACGACATTCGTAGCCGCACTAGTGGCAACACTGCACCGCCTATCGGTTGTGGTGAGAGAGCAGCGCAGCTGTCTTGCTCGCTCTCACTTCGCAGAACTACCTGAACTCGTCCGCATCTCTCGGTCTCCGTCTGATACGTGACACTTATGTATTTCTTTCTCGTGCTCAATACAGTGATTATCCCACGTTATATTGGTGTTATTATTTCTATTTGATATATTTGGTATGTATCCTACTACAAGTCTATCATGGTACAGAACGTGTTTATCCCGAAGTCAATAATAAATTAGAATATGGAGGTGGTTATCCTAAAACTAGCATTCGTGAAATCAAGAATTTTCTGCTGAAACAAGAAGCGAAAGCGAAAGACAATCAACCTCAAAGAGCGAATTATTCAAAGAATAGATCAGACTCAAATTTTAGATCGAATCGTGTAAGAAATAATTTGTTAGATGAAAAACCTTGTTATCGCTGTGCTAGATTTGGGCATAGAAGAATAGATTGTACTTTTCCGAAATTCTGTTATAATTGTAGACAAAATGGGCATTATGCAAAATATTGTAGAAATTCGAATAAGAACCAACGTATGTTTAGATCACATAAAAATAATTATAGAGACAATAGATCATACAACTCGAACAATAATCGTTATAATAGAAATAGAAACTTTAATTCAAGATCAAGTATCAACGAAATGATTTTGAACGTAGTGATTCTTATAACAATAATAATTGGTATCGCAATAATAATTATAGAAGATCGAATCGTGGAAATTTTAATAACAATAATGATCGTAATAATAATTATAATGAAGATTACCGCCCCCACCACCAAGCAAATTATCAAGACGACGCAAGTAATTATAATAGACAAAATCGCAATTTTCGACGAGGTGGAAGACGAGGACGCAGACGCGGATTTAATAAGAATTTTGATAACTCGGAAAATAATAAGAATGATAATAATATTAAAAATATTAATACAAATAATGATGGACAAACGAATAATACAAAAGAGAATAAATAGATCGTGATTGAATTGTATTGAATTACAGATAACCTTAAGACAGAAAATCCTAGATTGACTATTCAAATGGATAAAGACTGCCAATTAGACTGTACCTTGATTGCAAAACGAGATGGTGACATTACAGAAGAACGAGCCAATCTTGCGAAAGAAGACACTAACAAATATTTACAATTTATTGGCGACACTGGAGCGACATCACACTTTGTTAATACGAATATAAATTTGCAAGACAAAATAGAATGTGAATCGACGATCGATGGAGCTAAATCTGACTCAAAAATGTACTCCAACATGAAAGGAACGATAATTGGAAAATCTGAATATTGTAATAATAAGATCGTTATGCCTGATACCACATATGTTCCCAATATGGCTGAAAATTTACTGTCATTTAGAAGATTTGCAGAACTAGGATATACAATTATTTTAAATAATAGAGACGCCAAGATAATGAATGGAAAGAATGTGATTATGAAAGGTATTTATAGATCGCCATTTTGGTATTTTCTCATAAATTGTGAACCTACAACTGCTTTTGTAACAAGAACGAGAAATAGAATTTACACAAATGATCAGATTGATGATATATTTGAAAATAACGAGAACGATACTAATAATTTAGACCCTCCTACAGTACCAAATCCTTTTAAGAAAAGACTAAAACGTAAAAAGATTGTATTTAATGTAGATGAGATTGAAGATGAAATCGAAAATGAGATCGATGATGAGTTTGAAGTTGGCTCAACTTTTAGAAATTTAGATCGAAACAATAAAAATGTCGACCAGCGACAGTGTATAGATGATATTTTAATTCAACATGAGATCTCGCATGACTCGAATATTCATAAGAACGAAATCACTCGAATGGAACCCATAGATGTAACACCAGAAGAACATGTTGAAAATAAATCAAACTGCATGATCTGGCATAGAAGATTGGGACACATGGATTATAAGAAAATGATCGAACTAAAAATTAGAACAAATTTACTAAAGAACGTTAAGTTAGATCCAAAAATGATTGAAAATTGTGTAGATTGTAAGATCGCAAATATGAAAAAGTTGAAATTTAGTGTACGTAGACAAAGAGCGAAAAAGACCATTTCACACTATTCATTCCGATATTATTGGGCCTATTACACCTCTCTCATACAAAAATAAATTTAAATGGATAATTAGCTTTGTTGACGACTATAGTAGATTTGCAGTATGCTATGTAATACATAAAAAGAACGAGGCGTTAAATTGCTTTAAGATGTACTTAGATCATATTAGAAATATTACAGATTCGGAACGCAAATACCTTGTAAGAAAATTTAGATCTGATAATGGTGGCGAATACACGTCAGACGAGTTTAGAGAATTTTTAGAGCGAAATAAGATCGAACATGAACCATCAGAACCAAAAACTAGCCAACACAATGGCACTGTAGAACGATTCAACCAAACGATCGCCGGAAAAATTAGAGTGATGCTGGTAGACTCTGGATTACCCACGTATCATTGGGATGTAGCTCTCGGAGCAGCAGTTCATGTATATAACAGACAACCCCATGCCGGAATTGGATGGGAATGCCCCTTAGAACGAGTATTTCCTGGAATTAAGATCAATTTTGAACAGTTAAGAAGATTTGGAAGTCTTGTATTTTTGAAAAGACAGAACGTTGTATCGAAATTTGAACCAAGAGGTATTTATGGAATCTTAGTTGGTTATACACCGACTGGTTATAAAGTTATGTTACCAAAATCGAAGAACATTGTTAGAACGAAACATGTCAGACCATATGAAGCTAGAACATATAAGCATTTGACCGGATTACCTACAGATGATGATCTTGAACCTCAAATGAAGGAAAAAGATTGGATAAAAGACTTTCGAATGATTTATAGAAAAAACGAAGATGGAACACCAATGCCTGATAAACCGCTTAAAATCCCTATCGAAATCAAGGAATCGGAGGGAGTAGATGAGCAGAAATCTGACACTGAGCCTAATACCGAAAATAAGAACGAACCGCCAAAGAAAAGAGGCAGAGGAAGACCGAAGAAAAGAAAAACCCTCAACAGAGAGAAAAATCGGAGGGAGCGAAGAGAATCAAAATTGAAAGCGATATTGAAAATAATGAAACAGCTCTCAAGATTGATGAAAACATTGAAATTGATAAAGGAGCAACTACTATCAAGGAACATTTTGAGAAAGAATTAGAACGACTTCGAGCATACATTGCATTAACAGCCGACAATGAAGACTTAGAAACTTTTGCTTTAATAGCTGGATTAGTTGGAGATCCTATAACTGTAGAAGAAGCGCTATCTGGACCAGACCGTGAACACTGGGAAAAAGCTATTAGTGATGAATTTAAATCTCATGATCGACACAATACATATATTTTTGTAGATAGACCAAAACCCGAAGAAAAACCAACCATTGTAGACTCAATTATGCTTTTAAAAACTAAGATCGATACGAATGGAAGATTGATTTTCAAAGCGAGATTAGTAGCTCATGTTACAAAGATAAAAGATTTTACTCACTATCGGAAATATATTCACCAGTTTCAAGATTAGCTATGATTAGAATTGCACTCAGCATAATAAACAAATTCAACTTAGAAGCATATCACCTAGATGTAAAGACCGCATTTCTACATGGAGACTTAGACGCCATTACTTATCTAGAAATTCCAAAATTAATGAATGTAGATCCTGAAATTAAGAAACACAAGATTTTACTATTGAAAAAGGCAATTTATGGATTGAAACAAAGTCCAAAGAAATGGAACGAACATTTTAATAAAGTGATGAAGAAATTGGGATTCAAACAAGACATTAATGACCCATGTATTTATTGGATTAGAGATCGTAACTTTGAAGCATTTTTAATTCTTTATGTAGACGATATTCTGTTTGCTGGAAATGATATACCTAGAATGAATGATTTGATTGATAAGTTACTAGAACACCTTGAGATCGTTAACCTTGGTGAACCTAGAAAATTTGTTGGAATAGAAATAATACGTAAAAGATCAGAACAAATTTATTATTTACATCAAAAGAACTATACAATCGAAATTTTGAAAAGATTTAATATGTTTAGAGCGAATTCATATCCTATTCCGATGATCTATCAAAATCGAAATGATAAAGAACGACTTTTGACCGCCTTATTATTACAAGGAGTTGAACCAAAGAACCGTAAAGAACGTAGAGCGTTGAAAAAGCTGAATAAACAAAAACAATATGAACAAGCACCTTTTCCTTACAGAGAAGCCATAGGTAGCTTGATGTATTTAGCCAATGGCACTAGACCGGATATAACTTATGCTGTCAATATGCTTAGTAGAAAGCAAGCAAATCCATCAAGATTAGATTGGGAGAACGTAAAAAGAGTATTTAGATATATAGTTGGAACAAAAGATTATGGATTGGAATACAAGAGCCAAGAAAGATCGTTAACAGCACATGCTGACGCAAGCTATGGAGATGATGTAGACACTAGGAAAGCCACAACTGGAACAATTATTAGATTGCATGGAGACGTTGTCTCATGGTCATCAAAAAGACAAGGAAATGTATCCACTTCTACCTGTGAAACAGAATATGTGGCAATGAATGCAGCCCTGCAAGAAGCAACTGCAACTAATGCAACTGTAAATAGAGCGATTGGAAAAGAATACCTACCTATTAGATTGTTTGGAGATAACTCCCCAGCGATTCAATGCAGTGAAAAGCCTGGTGTAACTTCCCTGAGGCATATACCAGATATAAAATTTCATTATATTTTAGACCAAGTAATAAACGAACGTGTAATAGTAGATTGGGTTAGCTCAAAAGAGCAAGATGCTGATATTTTAACAAAACCATTGACCGAAAAACCATTTACTCTGTTAAGATCGAAAATCGTCTCAAAAATTCCTGAACTTTCTGAGTAGATCGAATAGAATATGTTTTATTTTAAATTCACAAAATTTACAAAATTAGATCGAATTAGTTGACCAAACCTTGGATGATAGACTTGTAGTAGGATACATACCAAATATATCAAATAGAAATAATAACACCAATATAACGTGGGATAATCACTGTATTGAGCACGAGAAAGAAATACATAAGTGTCACGTATCAGACGGAGACCGAGAGATGCGGACGAGTTCAGGTAGTTCTGCGAAGTGAGAGCGAGCAAGACAGCTGCGCTGCTCTCTCACCACAACCGATAGGCGGTGCAGTGTTGCCACTAGTGCGGCTACGAATGTCGTATACAAAATACAGTTTAACGCTCTCTCACCACAACCGATAGGCGGTGCAGTGTTGCCACTAGTGCGGCTACGAATGTCGTATACAAAATACAGTTTAACACTCCCTCCTTTTATTTTAAAGAGCAAAAATTTACAATCTATTGGATGGGAGGTAAAATTCTAACTCTAAACATTTTGAATTTATCGATTTAAAAAAAATTCAATTTTCATATTAGCGATCTTTCGATGTTTAATTCTTCATCTTTTCAGTGCAATATGGCTCCTTTTGGACAATTTCAGATCTTGATTTCTGACGTTTGAATTAAATACGAGCCGATCAAAGTTGGTCTAACTAGGAATAACCGATCATAGTATAGTCCATTAAGAATTCTTGGAACCGATCTAATTTTTGCGAATTTAAAATAAAATTATTTTGTATATCCGATCCAAGCAATAACATTTCGCATCTCTGGAGCCGATCTAACTTTTGCTAATCTAATTTGTTTGGTCTCAGTAATACTTTCAAGGACTCCAGGAGCTGGTCTAAGTAACAGTTTCAGGAGCCGATCTAATCTTTACGTCAGTAGAATCATTGTATCCCCGATCTAAGCAATATTTGAATATTTTAAGCAGTAATTCTTGATCTAAACTAAGTGCAATTGGAGTAAAATCGTTTACAATAATATCAGGAGCCGTTCTAAATTTCCACACAGGATATTTTGAAACAATTCTCGATCTAAGCTGAGTGACAGGTTTCTCAGTCAAAGGTTTAGTCAGTATGTCTACGTCCTATTCTTTGGAACTAGAATATTAATACCGTTCTAAGCAAAATTCTCCCTCCGACTTTTTGGAGTAAGTATCAATCTAGTCATTTTTCAATTTATTTGTGATATTTATTTTTAAGATAATATACGATTTTATTTTAGTTCTAGTCAAATTTTTATTTATGCTATTAGGCAATATTTTTACGTTCTGATTCGACTTGTTCTAAACCAATGAATTTTATAGCTTTAAGCAATATTCCTTTTGACACAGTTAATTTTCCGTCCACACAGGTTTTTAATAAAATTTATATTTCGATCTAAATTGAGTATTGTTTTATTCCACACAGGTTTTGTCTTAAAAATTTTCAATTTCATTTTGTTCCACACAGGTTTTTAATAAAAACTTTTACCGATCTACATTTCAGTGACTTTTCACTGGTTCGAAACGACCGAGTTTCGACCTCCTCGCTCAAGTATAGGTAACAGAAATTCTCAAAAAAATGCGGAAAGATATTTTTGATCCTCGAAGCAATCATCATTTTATAGATGTTCCTAGACGTCAATTTCAATTTAGAAAAAGTCTCTCTAAAATATTACTTCTATAATCATCATCACTTCGTCAGCAAGTCCACAATTGACAAAAGTGCCCAGCAATTCGATTTGTTTTTCACACCTTCACGAAATTCTTCCTACACGTATAATTTTTATTAATAACCACGAAAATATAAACAAACAATAATAGTGCCCATCTCTCCAATTAAAATTCAATTTCGACAAACATCTTTTTCATCTTCATTCTGACGAACTTTTGTATCAAACGTCGAAGAAAAAAAATTAAAATCCGACGATTTTGTTACTAAAAATAGAATAAAAAACCACTCAGACCAACAGGTACCTAATTTTCCACCGACGAAACACCATCAAATAATTACCTATTAAGTACGAAGCTAACGAGATGAAATTAATTATAAAAAAAGTATCAAAAAATACCCCTCGCCCACATCCATAAATAAAAAAAAGGACAAGATACAAAACATTAAAAAATATCTCAGACACCAGGAAAAAATTTCCAAGAGGAAGAAAAATATTAGAACACACCGGAAAATGTTAATTGGCATAATAAGACAAAAAGTCGACAACATTTTGAAGATTCTACCTACCGGTTAATTAAAAATACAAAGGTAAAATTACATCGCAGAAAAACACGATGAATTATTATTTTAAAATTAACCCAGGCTCGAGTCAAGACTACAACACTCGCGGCATTTCAATTAGTTTACGCGGACTATGAACTTTTCTACAAAAACCAAGCCATCATCTAATCGCCGACGATGCAGAAGCGTTTTGCTTTTTGCTGTATATTTTCAGCTACTTTGCATTTCGTCGTTTTGTTTTCTATTATCGTTAAAATCATCAAAGATATTGTATGATTATTTACGTAAAGAAGAACTTCCCCGCTCACAAATTTTAGCCCGTCTCGATCTCAGGGAGTTTAGTTGGGTATTGCTTCCCAGAGCTGCACAATACTTATAGAAATTTAAGAATAAGAGGACAAATTCGATTAGCTGATTAAATTTCTCATTTAGGGTGTTCGAGTCCTTTACCCAATCTGCGAAAGTACACAAATCGTGGGGTTTTCAAGTAAGTAATTTTTATTTTTTAGCTAAAAACATAATTTTGTTTTGAATTTTGAAAAGTTGTTTTTTATTCTCTTTTTTGATGTATTAAAAAACATCGGTTAATTCAAATATTTTACAATAAATATTTCGATAGTATTTTTCAAACTTGAAAATTGTTGTTTTTTCAGCGAAAATTTCTTATTAAAAATTTTTTATTTTCGCACGATTTTGATCAGATGTTTTCAAACTTGTAACGATATAAAATTATTAAAATGAATTGATAATTTTTTCACTCAAAACATTCATTTTCAATTTTCAAATCGAGTTTTCAACACATTTTTTCTTCAAACAGTTTAAATTTATGGTCAAATTTTTCGGTTTTTTTGGTAATTTTATAAAATATAAAAATTGTTACTTATCTCCAGATGAGTCCAATTAACTCGAAATCAAACATTAGGTTCATATTTGACGTACTCTGAAGCGTAACTCAACTTTTAATTTTTTTTTCAACGTAAGATTATAAAATTTTTTCAAAAATAGCAAAAATGAACTTCATAAGCAAGAAATTGAGTTCTAACCTTTTTTTGAGTGATTTGGTTGGAAAATTCCAAAAAAAAAATAAAAAATAAAATCAAAATCTAACCAGAAGCTGAAGAACGACTGTAATATTGGAAATGACGAGATTCGGTTCGACAAGCGTCTGATTTCCATCAATTTTACCGTCACATGTGTATTCCGTAAAAATTGTAAAGTTGAAAAAAATTTCAAAAATTCACCAAAACTCATGTAGAAATTCAATTAGAGCAATTTAAAGAAAAATATGTAGGTTTTTTTGAATAATTCTTCAAGCAACTTGTTTCCGATAAATTTTTCAGGGTTAGATTTTATCTACCAAGAAAATATCAAGAGCGAAGCTCAAAATGGGTCTCGAAAACTACAAAATTCTGAATCTCAATTTTTAGAAAATATTGAGAAACTAAAATTTTTTACATTTTAGTCAAGTCACAACCCTTCTTCAATCAATACCTCTAAATTTCCGAAAAAAAAACCTGAGGATGGTCCACTTTTGACTTACTACCTGGTATTCATCCCACAAAAGAGGTATCCCAAGCCCAACTCCAACTACATAGAATTTTGAACCAAAACAAAAATAAATCGAAAGAACATCATAAAAGAATCCCATATTCAAAATTTCCGACGTTCAAAATTCATCCCTCGAATTTTTGTCAATTTTTCAAATTTTAAAATCACCTATCGATTTTCAAAATAATGAAAATTTGATACACTTGATCAACGGAAAAGGCTAAAATTTGGTAAACTCACTTTTCGATCCTTCAAATCGATGGGAAAAGATTTCAAGACATTTCAGAACTTCCAGGAAAATTTTCTAATTTTTCATCTCTAAAGACCAGTCAGAATCCTTCGCACAAAATTCATTATTTTCCCACTCAATGAGCTATCCATTTCCCAAATCATCAATTTTCATTACCGTTATCCAAAAAAACCCAAGATAATTCCACAAAAGCACTTCTCACCAACATTCGTCTTCAAAAGTAAACAACTCTCATTCTCCGACCAATCTCCACACACCGTTCAAAAACTCCCCACACGAACCGTATTCCCCTTCCAACGCGGCCTTCGTCAACTCGAGTAAAAAAATCGAAACTTTCTCAATACGTCTACCCAATTGACCACCAATTCGTTTCCACGCCAAGAAATAGAGTAAAAACAAGTTCCCTTAGATGTAATTTTTCAACGTTTCTCAAACGTCCTATAATAATACGTCGTTCAATCAAACTTCCAAATAAATACGAATACGAACGTACCCTTCTACAAATTCCCACTCTAGACGACAAAAAAATACGACATAAAGCTACCTTCAAGCACGTTAAACCAGCCAACATACAATATACGATACCTATCCAGTATCCACCTATACGAGACATTGACATATCTATACCGTTCAAAGTATCAAGAACACGACATTCTTTCCACCTTTTATGTATTTTCCAGCATTACGTTTTCTCAAATTTCTTACAAGGGGGAAAAAAGGGAGAAGAAAAATACACAATACTTTGAAAACTTTATTCGACGACTCGATAATATAGTCTCGTAAATCCGATCAACTCGCTCGACAATTCGCTCACTCTGTTCAAAAATATGGCACTCGAGAACGACGAAATACTTGAAAATGGTGGAAAATACCAACACCGCGAACGAATACCTTCTAGACACGGACGATACCGCCACCAGCGACGTGACATTTTTCAACTTGTGTAAATTTCGTTATCTCGAATAATCGTACCTCGTACGCGTTAACAAAATCAAACTGAATCGAGACGAATGCGAAACCTCGAAGTCGAAGGTTCAACCAAGCCTATGCAATATCTTCAACTCGAGGTTTATTTACCTACATAATACGAGCAAATACCATCACGTACGTTAACGAACATAAACGTTGAAAATTCTCATGTAGCTTGCATTTTTACATACGTCCAATCAAATTAAATGGAAACCATGAACAATGATAATTTGCTGATCAATGGAATAACACGATGATTAGGTCATGATTCGAGCATGTTCTCGGGGTAGATCTCGTATAAGAAAGAAACACCGCTTTCCCGAGAGCTCGATGCAGCTTTGTCAGCATTGTTTCGTCTTACGTCGTTATTATAAAGTAAAAACTTCAACAATCCGCCGACAAAACCGCAAACAACGCGAAAATACGCCTACGTATGTATTTCCTCATTAAAATACATAACCATCGAGACCAGCCATCCAAATTGTATAATTTTCATACCGCGAAATGTGAACGAAACCCAAAGCATCCGGAATTCCTCTAAAGGTATTTTTGGAAACGCTGCTGTGGTTCGCAGGGGGAAAGAGATAACGTGACGTGTTCATGACACTATCTCGAGTTCACATTACAAAAACATTTCGGCGAGCCAGTCTTGAAAACAAAAACGAACGCTTGCGACAAATCGGACAATATGGATTCGGTTGAAATTTCACACAGCGAGTTCGCTCTGGAAAGAGATTAAAAGTTGACGTGGGTACAACTTTCGCAGGGTTCTGAATGATACCGAAGTGACAACGTTCATAATTATAATCGTCAACTTTGGGAGAAATTTATAAACAATTACTCGTTCGGAATAATCTTACAATACATATTTATAACGATGTATAGAATGTAAACAAAAACAAATACAGGGTGTTTCCCAAGTTATTTACTTCCTTCAATTCGGTAAATAGGCAATCTGGCTTGAGTGTAAATATCGCTTTGTTTTGCAAAAGTAGCAACCTTCGTATTTGTATATCATTTGGTGCCAATGGCAACACTTTGAAAGCAGCTGTCACCAGTCACCACTTTGAAAAATGTTTCATACCATCGAGAAAAATTTTCCATCTGGAAGGACACAGGAGATTTGAATTCGACCCTTGTCCAAAAAACGAAAATGACTGGTAAAAAGTTTTAAAAAATTACCATTTTTTGAATAATATAGATGTAAAAAATCTGTTTTCAAGTTGAGGTTTCCCCCTCCCCCTGATTTAATTTTTTCTGAAAGATTCAAATTCAGAGTCATTTAAAAAACCAATTTTCTACATCTAAGGGTGGTATCTATATCCAGGATCACATCCGTATTTTTAATTTTTTTTTTTTAGAAAACATTAATATTTTTCGATTTTTCAACACACAAACATCGTTTTTTTGCTGTTTTTTGAAATATTTTGGATTTTTTGAAGAAATTGAAAAATTTTGAGTTCGTTGCATTTGTTCTTTTATTGAATAAATTTTCTCGTACACTTGGTTATCAATTTTACACGAATTGAAAGTGAATTTTGATAAAATGGGATTTTGACGATTCAAGTTTAATTTTAAGATCGAATTTTTTCCAGATTAAATTTTTTCTGTTTTTTCAATAATTCTATTTTTTTTTTCAAAGCTACATACAATTTTAAAATATTCCCATCAGCATTTTTTTCAATTTCAATTTTAAAAAAATTCCAGTTTTGATTTTTCAATTTTTGAAAAATAATTTTGATTATTCTGGTTCAACTTCTCAAAAAGGGTGAAATAATTTTAAAAAGACGCAATGAAAAATTTCAATTTTTTGGTCCATGGCTAGGTAGTAGGTACAACTCTCTTCCCCTCTAAAAAATACTCAATTTTAAAATTCTTAAATTGATTTTTGATTTTTTAGCCATGTTATGTTGATGCACTGCTACTGAAAAATAAAAAACAATTTTTTCTGATTTTTCTCGAATTTTTTCTAAGTAGGTAATTTACACGATTTTTGAAAATTAACAAAAACTGAAGATATAAATTGAAAGTGAAAATAAAAAATACTTGTTATTATGCAAATTTCGATTGATCTTGGGTTTTTTTATTTTGATATCCCCAGATGGACGTAGGACTGGAATTTTGTGAAAATATTTTAAAATTGCAATGGAATACAGTTTCGGAAAATAGAAAAAAGGTATGTATCATTCTTTTTTTTTAAATGGAAAACCCAGTTTTCACTCGATGGCCCATTTTCTTAGAAACTCCTTGATCCCCAAAGTTCATTTTTTTGTTTTTTACCCATTATTAAGAGGTATCCCAGCAATATTGCAACAAGAGGGTTTGCAAAAATACCAACTTCATCACAAAAATTCGTAAAAGTATTCAAATCAGTGTTCGATTACAGAAGTACCATATGTAATTTGAACAAAAAAAATAAAATAGGAAAAATCGTATTGTAGAATTGAAAAGGAACCATTTAAAAACATAGCTAATAAAAAAACTGAAAAAAATCGGTAGAGTAGTTCCAAAGAAAATGGGAAAAGAAGTGAAAACTGGTTTTCCCTTGAAAAAAATCGTACCCTTTAAGTATCTATTTCCTTAAACCATTTCATTGCAATTCTAAAATATTTCCATAAAATTCAAAATTTTGTAATATCGTATCTTACTTATGAACTGTAGTAGTACAATTTCAATTTGTGTCGCAAAAAATGTCCAACACGGAGGGAAAAGAATAAAAATTGAAATTTTGTTCATCTTGAGACGAGTAATATTGATCAAGTAAGGTTTGATGGTTTGAAATCAGTTTCTAATATAATTTGAACGCTCTGAATCCAAATTTGTTATTAAGTTTCCAAGAAGAAGTGAAATACTTTATTGATCGTCGTTTTTTGGTAGCCAAAATTAGCAGATTTTTGCTAAAATTAACTCGAATTCGCAATTTCTCAATCCAATACCTCGTACCAATCTCGGCAATAAATCATTTTTAGAAATAATTCGAACCTCTTGAACACAATCTTTGGTTAGTTTCCCATTTGGAAGCAGAGAATTCTCTCAATCGTGAAATTTTGCTGCTGTGAGGACAAAAATTTCAAATTTTCACCAAGTTTCTTTGAAATCATTTTACAACTATTTTTAGCACAGAGCCATCTTTTTCAAAAACTGAAAGCATTAGACACCAGCCAGTTTACCATGGTTTCAAACAACAGCCCTAAGACTTGAAAACAATCTAAATAAATACTTGTGAAAATTAAACACCACATTTTCCAACAACCTCATCTATAACGTTACAACATAAAACTCCAATCCCACTACGGCTCAAAAAAGCCAACCGTGGGCGGTACTTCAAACGGAAAATAACTCTTAATAATAAAAAAAAACTGAAACGAACAGTCAAAGCACACAAAAAAACCTTTGATAAAGAAATAACCTTGAGCAAGCAAAATCTTCCCTGGAAAACCTCAGCAAGTTCATCGCCTTGGCTCAACTTCTAATCTACCATTTCGCCCTTCTATGTATTCAACTTTCCAAGCAAAATTCTTCTCCTACGACTGAACATCCTTCAACTCGTCCAAAATAGAACTACCCTTAATAAATTTCCAAATACCATCTAAAAAACATATCGAAACACAAAATCGTCGTAAATATTTCACCCCGAACCATATTTAGTCGTCGATAAAATCCGGCGAATAAAATGAAAAAATTCTTCCTCCAAATTAAAACGTTCACCGAACATTTTTCTTTTCAAAATTGATCCCCCGAAACCTCACAGCCTCTTTCGTGGAACACGAGATTAACCCATCGAGATCGTAAGAACATCCCGAGCAAGCAGAAAACAGCAAAATACATGAAAAAATTTCATAATTCGAATTTTCAACCGTAACGTAACTTAAAACGTTATAAAATCTGGATCTTTTCGAGTTTTTTTTTTCAACTCGAGAATAAAGTTATAAAGTACCCGGGTCGGGTATCGCAATACCCAAACAACCTTAAGAAAATTTTCCACCTCGTGAAAACACTTTCTAAAGAGTTGACGCGATTATATAACGACGGGCGATAAACTTGAATTGTTTTCAGCGCTCGTTCTATTGAGAGAAAATTTCTCTAGCTTTTGTCTCATCGTCGCGTCGAGAGCTTCGTATAATCGCACAGTCATAAATTCATCTTCGCATTACTTATCGTCTGCTCGGCAACGTTCAAAGGTATATTTACCGAAAGAGAAAGACAATATTAAAAACAACGGCGACAAATTGAATAAAATACTTCCTTGAAAAATTTACACCTGCAGGCGAACAGGAGGTGAAACGATAATTCTCCGGTGCAAGTCTTTTTCGCACATTTAGACAACACTTGCAATGCACTTCGTTACGTAAAAACGTGCCGGAGACATAGCTGTTTGCTTCGGTACGGGTAGTTTGTTGAACTTTTGAGCCAGACCAACATAGATTGGTGCAAATTGGAGCACCTCTATGGGTTTTTGGCAACTTGGCCATGTAAAACGTTCATTACGAGTACACTGCAATCATCGTCATTACTGCAATTGTATATGCAAAGCAATTACCGCGGCTAATTTCGAGGTTTGGTTTAATTGTAATCGAGGTTAACGAGCAACGTATTTCTGATGTTTTTTTCCATCGTTTTTAATAGGATAAGTTGTACGATTCGAATAATAATAAAGGTATTAAAAATGAGTCTTAACGAACTGGACACCTCGTCCAAGAATGGAAATTTTTTCCGAGCAGTGTTTCGTATCTCACGTATTTTCGTGGCTTGTAATGAGATGGAAAAAGATTGATTCGACGTGGGTGGTGACGGTAGTACAAGTGGTAATCGTTCTAGCACCGAAATACAAGCATGATGCTTATCAGACGATGGCTAATTTTTCGGCGGAACTAATTTCACAAGGAATTATAATTACACGCGTAAGTCATAACGAACACATTGGTGTGCAATTGAAAATTAGGAAAATACCCGGTGACTTGAAAATATCGCAATCCAAAATTTGTTTCGAAAAAAAATAATAATAATGAAATTCTATTAGTTGAGGCTTCTTTTTCTTCAAAAAATTTAAACTAATCACTCATTGTTTACAAATAATTGAAAATTTTAATATATGTACCTACTTTTTTTCCAATTTTTGCACTTTCAAAGAAAAATAATTAGAAAAAAATTCAAACTTTTGAAAATTTTTAAAATCAAAATATTTAAAAACTAATACTTAGTAAATTTTTAAATAAGGATCAAAAATTATTACAAATTCTTCTTTAAACAACAAAAAAAACCGTTGAATTGCAGTACTTTTGGACCAGCCGGTACTAGATTTTTAAATCTAGAATGATTATACATACCTAGTTATTCCATTCTTCAAGAAAAACAAGGATAATAAAAGAAAAAAAAGTAAGCGAATTCAAACAGAGAAAAGAGTATAGGTACCGGTTTATGTCAATGTTCTAAATATCTCAAATGTTTTTATTACTTGCTGGTCTGAAAAAATGTATATAGACATAGACTTGAATAGAATTGTAAAATCGATGGATCATTTATAAAACGAAGTATCTGCAAAAGACCTAATTCGCAATACAAGCCCAACAAGTTTTCACCTTTCCCCTTAAGTAAAAATTCAAGTCATGAGGAATTGAATTTATAGCACATCTTTGCTTGATCTGTATCTTCATTTGATCAAATTTCATCAATTTTTTTCGTGTTTCGTTTGAGTGAGCAGGTATACCCCATCGATGATATTTAATTATTATGAAAAAGAAGTAGAGAAAAGTGCTGTCTCCCTCCTCTCATAATTCCTGAAGAGAGTAAACCTCTGTGCAAAGTTCTTTCTGGGTAAACTCTCAGCATAATTTTAGAAATTTTGAAAAATAAAAATATCCATTACCATTTTGATTCACGATAGAGAATAAAATTTGATAATTAATAACTCAAAGGGAAGACATCAGTGGCATCGGAAGCTTTTTTTTTTGGGTGGGAGCAAAGCAAAATTATAAGCAAAGCTTTGAAAAAATTGAATATTTACATCCAAAAAATTAAAAAAAGAAATTTTTTCATTGTTTTAATGCTTTGAAAAATCTATATCCGATGTGTTTTTAGAGGGGGGGGGGGGGTGCACCCCCGGTCAGAATTTGAGAAGGTGCAATGCACTTACTTTCCGACACCACTGAAAGACATGAATTAAGACTGAACATAACAGAGCAAAGTTCTTGAAAAATTCAATTTTTGCAAAGATTAGAAAAACTTTTAAAGAGAAAACAAAGCAAAAAAAATGTTTCAAGTTCCCGAGGGGAAAAATAGGAACAAACAAAAAAACCAAAGTACCTATAAATGAAAAAGTAGAGAAGGAAGTTCTTTGTCAATTCTTTTGAAAATCTGTCTAAAAATTAGAGAAAAAATGAAAGGGACAAAATTTAAGAAGGATTTACCACTCCACTATAGTGAAGTGGTTTAAATCGAGTGAGGAGCTTCCTAAAAAACTAGAGCTCTCCGGCTCAAACGAAAGCAGGCTGGAAACCTTCAAAAGAGAAAAGATGTCATTTTCAATCAATGAATGGTTTTGTTGTCTTTTTTGGATACTGCCACTCATTGAAATACTGGTCAAGCCCTCTCCTCTCCAAAAAGGTAAAATTTCATGTTTTATATCTTCCTGAGCCATAACCATTGATCTTGAATTTATCTAAGGAACCACTTTTTGTTCTCTGCAAGAAAGGTCCAAGTTATTTTGAATTTTTCTAAATTCTATCGAATTTAAATTACTCATAAAAGCAGATAACTGCCAAAAAATTTCTAGATCACCTGCAATAGTTTTCGATGATTTTTTTTTTCAAACTTTATGATTGGCAAGACCACTAAAAAAATCAAATGTCTAATTCAACTAAAAACGATTCGGTCTTTTTTAATTCTAATTATTGAATAAACAACTTTAATTTTATGAAAATTTGATTGGCTCCACCACCATGAATTTATCAAAAAAAAAAAATTATCAAAAATCTAACTTTTGGAAAATAGATCGAGGTTTCAAAAACATAAAAATTAGAAAATCTTAAATTTGGTACAGATAAAAAACTCTTCAAATTCGCGATTCGCAAATTTTCAATCCATTTGATAGAGAGCGGAAAGTGTTCTCTATAATTTTGAGATATATGGTTCAAGGAGATGCAGAATCTAAAAATTCTACATTTTTTGGGGGAGGGGGGCTGATTGCAATTCTGAGCAAGTGGCATTGCCTTGAAATATATCTTTAGACCAATTTTGAGATCAATGGCACAGGAAAACAAGTATACGTACAGAAACTCAAATTGCACATTTTTAGGAAGGTGATCGAGATCCTCAGTAGTTTGTACCCAACCTAGAAATGCTTAAACCATTTTTTCCCTAAAATTGCAT
Source organism: Pseudococcus jackbeardsleyi (assembly GCA_038380155.1). Lineage (NCBI taxonomy): Eukaryota > Metazoa > Arthropoda > Insecta > Hemiptera > Pseudococcidae > Pseudococcus > Pseudococcus jackbeardsleyi. The sequence continues at coordinate 9,747,930 of CM076242.1, forward strand.
AGATCCTCGAACCCAGCATCTCCAAGACAATTTCTAGAGATTTCTCATTAAAAATGAACCACCTCACCAATTATCGTCGGAACTCCGATTTTTTCTCGATTCACTTCACTCCCCCATCTATTTTTTTCAACGCCACAAATAACTGAAATCAGTATCTGAAGCATTCAAGAAATCCAGATCCTCCAAATTTTGGGAAACCTTCGACCCAGCGTGGTAATAAGTCGACTTTCCAAATGCTTATTTGTATTTCGTACCCGAATCCGAAGATATTATAACAATGAACGCGAAACGTACGCGGGTTATTATTTATGAACCTTTTATGTAGTTGAATTTGCTGGCGGCTTAATTTTACACGATTAATTTTCCCCCTCTGTTCCCAACGCTGCAGTTGAATATGGTTTAATGATGTATCGGTGGTTTATTTATGTTGTAGATTTGTTTAGGAAAGTTTACGAAAGATCGGTAAGAGGGGACAGGAGGAGAACTGGCGAAATCAATTTTCACTAGAATTGGATTGGAATATGAAAATATTTACGAAACTGTGCGAGATCAATAAAGCTGCGTCAAGGTAGTTCTCAATTCCCATTGAATTATTTCAGCCATAAAAAAATTATCCAAATTGAAGAAAATTACCGCGTAGGAATCAACGAATAGAAAAATATATCTCATTTGCCATGAAAAAAACCTCGTAGGCCACTATGGATGTTGCAATCTAACCTATATTTGGTCGGTAGCTTTTTTCCACATCATCCTTTACAAATCAAAAGCACCATACAGTGGTGCGTTTGATGGTTAGCGAATACTAGAAAATCATCTCAAGGTTAAACCTGCCATTATATAACTCGTCGAATAAATTTGAATACCAGGTTTCCGGTTCGTTATACAAATACACAGGCTTGTTTGTCAAATAGGCCAGCATCGTCGTCGAATAGTCTTTAATTTTGAAATCGGCGTACTACGAGGGGAGAAAAAAGCGAAATTATTTATTATTCCGGCAGACCATCGCGCAGCCCTCGATGCTCCAATAAAAATATATGTCAGCTGGCTGGCAATTTGCATGAATCGATGTATCGTAAACCCGTCAAAAAAAATATTACTAAAATGAAAATAAACAGTTGTCAGTTGGAATAAATCGAGAGTGATAATTGTTTTTGGTTCGGTTCCAATACAAAGCTCCCGCGAGTCTATTGCTCTATTAATTTCCTCCTTGTCTGACCCCTCTTCGATGCTCGTCATACGAGCGCGGACGAAGAGATACTGGACGATGAATAATATTAATCATCGCTTAAATTATATTAACGTCTCACTCTCGTATCCGAATCCGAACGTGAGGTACGGAGCGGTGCAGCCGGCTCAACGTGTGCTCGTGTATCGTCTCTCGTACAATATGAGCGGCAATAACAATGTTTTTTAATTCGTGCGGGGGCAACGTAAAGCCAAATTTATGACATTTTTTGCCACCGATGAAGTAAACAAGGTCAATTTTAGATGAGCTATTTCAAAGAAAGAAAAACCTTAAACGGTTTCGGTCTCGGTGTGTATCTAGAGCTAGACTTACGTACACGATTGTGAAATTTTCTATTGAACGTTGCGGTGCAGCGGCGAGTGGTTATGGTTAGAAAAATAAACATAATAGGCTGAAAATTGACTGAGAAAATACAAAATAAAACATTCATGGTGTTTACGTGCAGTTGACAGTTGAATGACTGAAGACGTGAAGAGTCTGTGTTATCTTTGAAAATATTTGAGCTGTGCCCAAAGAAAATTATTGACGAGAATGAAAAATTGTGGTCAATCGATTATGCTGGGAAACAATAATTTTGAAAAAAAAAAAGAATTGTGTTCGAGTTAAAAATAGAAATCGGCTCAATTTTATTCAATATTTTAGAAAATGAAATGACAACCAAAAAAAAACTGCACTGTTTCCAAAAGAAAAAAACCATCAAACATCCGGAAAATTAGTACGAATAAATAATTAGGTATTAATTTTTCCACTCATGACCTCAGAATCGTTGATCTTTAGGTGTTTCACCTGAATACAGCGAAAATAATACAGGGTGTCCACAATATTTCAGAGATTTCCCGATCAATTTTTCAAAGTTATCCAAACTTGGAAATATGAGTCATGGAGAGGGTAATTTTTCAAATGTACCTATACTTGAAAAAAAAATTTGTAATAGGAAATGCGCAAGGTCTAATGATTTTTTTTTCAAAATGACTACATACTTTTTACAAGATCATGGTGTCTCTGTTTAAGTACTGTATTGAAAAAAATAGAAATTCATGCTAATGTATTTCAAGATTTTCATGCCCGGTAACCATGTTATAGAGAAAATTTTGATAATTAGGGTAAATATTTCAGTAATAATTATGGTAAATTATCGTAAATATTCTAATAATTACGATAAATTTCTGTGAATATTTTAATAATTACTGTAAATTATTGTAAATAATTCAATAATTATGGTAAATTACTGTAAATTATAGTAAATATTCCGATATTACATTAAATGACCGCATAAATATTTCAGTAATAATTATAGTAAATATTTCTGTAATTTCAGTAAATTACCGTAAAATTTTTTGTTATAACGCTAAATTACGGTAAATACTTTCGTAATTACGATACATTACCGTAAATACTTCCGTAATTACGATAAAATTACCGTAAATATTTCAATAATTACGATAAAAATTATCATAAATATTTGTAAATTACCGTAAATATTTTAATAATCACGGTAAATTACAGTAAATATTCTAATAATTACGGTAAATAACAACAAATATTGTAAATTATCGTAAATATTATAATTTTGACATTATTTGCCACATCATTTTCATTTTGATATAACTTTTGATCTTTCTCATTTTAACTTGAGCCATCGTTTTTTGGCTTATTTCTATTAGCTGTTGGTTTTTTTCCTATTCCAATCCGAATTAATGTTTAAGCTTAAGCTCTGTCCGAGAGAAGCGAGAGCCGAAATTTTTTTAATAAAAAAATGAAGTTGAAAAATGATTTGAAACATTGAAAGCAATTCTTTACTTTAAAAATCGAGAGGAAAATGTTGAAAATTCATACTTTTTGTTTAACTTAAAAATGCTTAAAATGCATGCTATTTTCATGTCACTAAATTGAAATAGGCACTGACATTCATGCTATTCTCATGATGAAGATTTTTAGATGCTCGTTCTCGAGCAAAAAAATCTAATATCTGAATTAATTACAGAAAAAAAATCCTAATAACCAATAAAAACTACATTTTTAAAGCAAATGTAATACAGTTTTGAAAAATGAAACAAATCATGCAAGAGTGTTTACCAAATCAAGCGACTGAAAATTCAGAGTTTTACAGGCTGAAAATTCAACAATTTCTTCACATTTTATACCCTCGTCCTCCCCCCCCCCCAAAAAAAAAAGGAACACGTGCCTCAAACTCATAAATATTTTCAGCTAGTACCTAATACGTATACCAATGATGAAGGGATAAAATATAAATCATGTTACTGAGGTAAAAAATTTTACGAAAAAAGACTATCAAAAGATAAATCATGCACCATTTTTTCCGTTATTCAAGTTTTTCATTTCAAAGTTGACATTTTAAATCTATTACATGATGGCACTTATTCGAAAACAAATCAAGAAAATAGATTTGTACTCCGTATAAAGGGTACCTAATTCATTTTTCAGCATTGAGATGCAGAATCGTCCTAAAAAAAAATGACAATGAAATAAAATCGTGACAAGGAACATCAAATCACCTCAGCATTTCCATAATTAAACAATTTCCAAGCAGAACTCGCCTCTACCTCCGAATCACTCCAAATAAACAGCACTTAGGCAACCTTTCCAAACACGAGCCATTTTCATATTTCAGGGCAAACTTCAACCTCGCCGAAAAATTTTCCATTCTCCTCGCTCCATCATCATCCGAGCACCACCCTTAGTCAACCAGGTAACCCCGATATAATCTTCGCTAATGGCTCATGTCAGACATCAAAGTCAAAACAAAACCCATCCAAAACACCCGTTCGAATTGCTTAAATTACAAAGTAAACGCGAAACCTTGAACCGTATCCAAAAATTTCCATATGCTCGCTCCACACCTCCTCCTTCTTTCAAATATCGATAAAAATACGCCTCGAATTCGCAAAAATATCTCCGCATCGACGAATTAAAAACGGTACAATTTCTAGAAATATTTATCGTTCGACCTCCCGCTTCATCTGCTCGTGCTCGCGAGACGAAAAAAAAAACCTACCACGTATCACTTCGCTTCGTCCCGGCTGTAAGTTACGCACAACATTCGTGCTTCGCCTTCGGTTCTAGCGGCTTCTACGTCGAAAATTAGAAGACCCATCGATTTTTCGGATACCATGGATACCTAAACGCAGTTTTCTAGGCAGCTCAATCGAACCAGAGGAGAGAAACGTCATCGTTGATTTTCGAATATTTGCACGAGCCCCCACGTCCCCGAGAATATTTTCAAAAGCGACGAAAATTTTATACCGAATTGGATGTTATTTCGATTTCCAAGACGGGACGAAGAAGAGATTACCTTCGCGAGGTTTGAAGATCAACCAGCGAAGCGCGAGCTGCCCTGGCCAGAGGTAATATTTAATAGCGAGAGCGCCTGCGAAATTAAATCGAATTTAATCGTAAACGACGAAGATTAAAATTACACGTGTTTGCTCCGTTTAAACACGAAACCCTAAAAACAGGCTGGCTTTAGTTCGAATTCGAATGCGTAAAATTAGTCAATTTTTTTGTTTTTGGAAGGAAATTATATTGCCTCCATCAAAGTGTTGTTAGTGAGGATAAAAATTATCATCTTTCGGTAATCGGAGATGTTGAAGAATATACAAAATCAAATTCATTATGAGATAATCAACTCACAACGCTGAAACAGCGATGGCCAACGATATCCCGAATTATGAAAACTAAGCAACATTTCTTCTTTCTTCTCATACAGATATTTAAAAAATTCTGGAAAATCAGTGAGAACTCACTGAAAAGCAAGCTGGCAAAAAATCCGAAATTCGCTGAAAAATCAGTGAAATTTTTTGAAAAATCTTTTCACTGATTCATCCTGTGCTGCAATTCTAACTTTTCTCCAGTGACTTATCACTGATTCTAAATAAGAGAGTAGTAAATGAGCTATCTCCATCAAAATTCAATTAAAAATATAGACCAAATTTGCATCAAATATATTTTTTAGTCAGACATACTCTCTTCATTAAAAAATCAATGGAAATTGTCGAAAATCACTGGAAAACAGTAATAATAGCAGCATTTTATTAGATCAGTGAAATAATTCTTTGAAAATAAATTCAAATTGCAAAGAAAATTAATGAAAAATCAGTAAAAATTCACCTAAGTTACTAAATACATATCTAAAATTTCCAGAAAAATAAGCAAAAGCCCACTGAAAATTGAAAAATTTTACTGATTTTCATTGTACAGTAATTGTGACTTTTTTAAAAAGTGATTTTGAGCGGAGTAGACCAACTTCAGCAGATATTCAGAGATTCAGACTATTCGAATATTTTTTTAGAATTTTGAAAATACACAGAATCTTATTTAAAAAGTAAATTGAGAAGTATGTAAGTATTTGATTTTTTCAATTTTTCGCAATCGTTCAACTTCAAGACTTGAAAATATCCCTATTCAAAGATTTTTTTACGACAAAAAAGTAAGTTCGAGACATCAAATAAAATGATTGCAAAAAAGGTACTTAACGGAATATTTTGATCTCCTAAATACGAATCTGATGTTGATTTCATCATGTTTGATTATTTCTTTCCATTAAAAAACTTAGGTACAAGATGTAAAAAAAAACTGCTAAAACAAGTTTTTCGTGGATTTTGACCCGTCGTGCCATCGAAATCGGCAAAAATGAATACAGAAGGTAAATCTACCACGTTTAAAAAACACGGATGAGACTTATTTAATGTTAAAAAACAGAAAATTTCCTTCACTTCATTGGAAACTTGAAAATTTTTGAAAATAATTCAATAAAATTGTCACAGCACCAAAAAAATGGCGGGAGGGGAAGGGGTATCGCAAAGAATTTTTCCAGTTTTTTTGCATCAAGTGACACCATCTGAAGAGGGGATGAAATCGAAAATCGGGACCGGGGCTAAATTCAACCCTTTTCTGGCAATACCTACCCTTTATATTCCAATTTTTAATTATTAAAGTTTTTTATTCAATTTTTATGCAAATAAGTACACGGAGTCAGAAAATGCAAAATTTTTTTAAAAGATTTTTGAAACAATGTCGATCCTCTTCATATGGATGGCTTCACTCGTTTTTTTTTCACGAATAGGTAAAGTTTTTTCAGAATAAGCACTTGTCAAAAATTAAAATTTAAGTAATTTATCATCAAATTTTATCGTGTTTTTTTTTCGATTTTTTTGAGTAAAATATTTAATTTTTCTCATTTTCTAAATTTTATACTTTACCTACTTTGATTTCTTGTACTAAAAAATAAAATTTTTATTCCAAACAATCAATAAATTTTCGATTTATCAACTTTTTTCTTTTTTTAAAAACAGATTTTCAAATAATACAAAAATTCTTCTTATTGTTTGAGGCTCTTCGACATTTTTAGTTTTCTCCCGACTTTTATAAATTTCAATCCATCAATTTTCACGAATTCACTGTACTTTTTCGTTCAGAAAACGAACAGCTGTGCTAGTGCAAAATGTGCATGTCACTGGACTCATTACCTTTATAAATTTGTACAGTTATACATTCGCGATTCCAGCGATAAGAACGAAATAAACGCTCGATGCATAATACATGAGGTAAAAAATTCGTTCTCAGTGAACTTTTTTCTCAATTTCTTCACCTTACATCTGCACTTGCTCCGAAATAATATTTTCTTTCCAAGATATAGGGTAGGTAAAGGTACTCATTCCGTGAAATGGAATTTTCACAATCTGATAATATCACTAGCGAAATACATATCTCATGCACCGTTACTGCCTTTGGCATAAGTATGCACGAGGAAAAGAAATGACGAGGAGTGGAATCAGAACGGTGAATAATAGAAAAAAAATATTAAATTTCGTATAGAACAAAAGTCGCATTTTATATTATGAACCGAACATACATGATTTATTAGGTACCAAAGGCGTACCATTGTTGTGATTTATTATACGACCTCCCCCTTTTCCTCCTTAGCACGAAAGGTACCTTTTTTTCCTCCTGCCGTGTTTTCTCGAATACGAATACGATACAAAAAGGAAAAAAAATCTCGACACGTAATATAAGATTTCAGCCCTCATCCAGGAAAAGGGTTACTTTTTATACTTATTCGGACACGCGGTATAAATGGTTTGATAATTCGGGCCAAAATATCGTTCACTCAGTACCATGCGAATAGCGTATTTTATACAATGTAATAGCGTAAAGTGAACCTATATAAATAGCGACTTGGAGTGAACGAGTTTATAAAAAAAGTGATGTGTCAAGGGAGCTTTTTCCTTACGTTTGGCTAAAGGGTTTGATTTTTTATAGCGTATTACTGGTATACTACTTATATACGCGATAAATACGAATAAACCTATCGAAGGAAAAAAGCGAGAAAAGAAAAATATGTAGCGACGTTGAATAGAGGACGAACGTGAGTGTAGGTTTTACGACGATCGTGGACGAACTTTGGTAAAAAGTTTCTCTTGAAAAAGTTTGGTTGGAGTTTAGGACAGATACATAAAGTTATATGTGTAAGATTGTACGGTGAGTTTTTTTTTTTTTGAAATCTTGGCACGATGGTTTAATATATTTGACATTTTTGCTGATTTTATTCGGTCTGAGGTCAGGCGAATTTAGAGATGGGAATTTAATATTGAGGATGAAGCAAAAATTTCAAATTTTTCCAATTTTGATGATTTTGATAAATTTGGATCAAAAATTTAAACCAAGTTTACCAATCAGATTGGCAATTACGAAATTGGACCTTCTTACAAGGATTTTTTCGTTCCAAAAAAAATTGGAGCTTCGAAAAAACAATTTCATCAATCGAAATGAGATTGGAAAAAGAATATAAAAGAAACTCTAAAACTTCCAATCACCTATTTTTAGTCAAAAAAATTGAAAAAAACGTCATTTGTTTTTTTTTACTATTTCCAGTCCTCTCCCATCATAAAAATCATCGTATACGTCGGAGTTTTTGAAAAAAGAACGAATACGACATCGTGAGTAAAACTTGTTGCACATTTGAACGGCAAAAAAAGAGGAAAAATTGTATCGGTATCGTCATCATCAAGCATTACGTCCGTATGAGTACACAAATAACAGAACATGAAGGGTATAACGACTCCAGAAGCGCATTATGATTAATGATACCGAGACCAACACAGTCGAGCCGCCTTCCGCCCACTTCGTCTTCACCACCGTAACTATCGCGTTTACATCGCGAATAAAAAAGTACACGTACATTTTAACAGTCTAGACTAATCAACGGTAAATCGAACTGAATGAAACGAGACATTGGTCCATATTTTACGAGCACTTTTTCTGTTTTATCTCGCGTCCTCAAGAACGATTCTTCGACGCTGGATTTCTTTCAACTTCAAGTGGACAAATGGAAACGAAAATTAGGGAGGAGCTAGTCTAATCCGAAATTTTGAGAGAGCTTGAAGAATTTTTTAGAACGAGCCTTTCACACATAAGGTAGACTTCTTGAAAAACGAATGGCTGAACACCCGAAAACAGAGAATTCTGAAAAAATGCAACATTCTCGTCATCTTTCAGCACGATCTTTTCAATTCTTTGGGAAGGAAGACGATAGTTTTTACCACAATTTTGAAAAAAAAACACGTAAATTCACTGAGCCTAAACGAAGCAATAAATGAGAAAATTTTTGACAAAACGATATCTTTAGACTCGTTTCCTGATTTCCTTTCAAAAATTCGAAAAAATTTTGAAAATTGTAATCGAGATTATTACGAGTCTTTTGAAAAAAAATTGGAGAGGGGGTCAAATTTCAAATTGAGTCATTTTTCACTGATATTTCAATCAAAAATCATCAATTTTTTCTGACAAACAGAGAATTTATTGAGAATTTGGTGATTTTTGATTGAAAAATCAATCAAAAATTGTCAAGTTTTGGAAATAAATGCACTAAAATACTGCCGAGCGAAGCGAGGGCGAAAATTTTTTGAAAAAATATACTTTGGAGAGCAAAAAAGTTGACTTTTTTCTCATTTTTGAAGCAAAAAATTATTTTTCCGGGCTTAAGGGGGGGCCTATGGAAAATATTAATTGTTTAAACTGTCTTGTCTGGAAAGGAAGAAGCCTCGTACCATCATTTTGAGAATAAAATTGTGTAAATTTACTGAACCCGAGCGAAGTGAGGAAGAAAATTTCTGAAGAAAAATTCATTCAAAAGATGAAATTTCTTCAGACATTCTGCATCATCTTTCATCATCTTACACAGTGTTGCCAATGACCACATTTCAAATACTGTCCATTTATTTTGGCGAACGAATCTCAAAATTTGAAACGACTCGTTAGACATCCTAAAATGCGATTCCATGCAGAATTACGATACTCGAAAAAAAACTGATGAAATTATAATTCTCAGGATCTTTTGATTAAAAAAAAAAAAAAAAAAAAAGGAGAATATGAGGCTATAAAAAATAACCATAGTTCATTTTGAAATTTTGACACAAGGGAATTGTAGGGGTATATGACCGTGGCGACTTTGGCAACCCCTATACATCGCACACTTGCGTATGTGATGTTTGGGAAGTCGCCGTTTCACCCCTCGCCAGCCGCGAGCATCAATACCTGGGTATATGACGTGCTCATCCGGAATTCGCGGCTTTCCTTTTTTACAAAGGTGATTCAGCCATCGAGATTTCCCTGCATTGTTTCGCAGGCGACGCCGCCAGTGTATTCCAGACCAGGATTTCTATTCATTCACTCTCGCTGGCTTGCATCTTGCGGGAAAATATGCAGACCAATTCTCGGACACACTAGCAGCCAAGCCACTGCTAGCTGATAGAGGGAAACCTTTTAAAAATTAGTATTCGTATATCCGCTGTATTGTATTGACTGTATCATATCTTAACGTAATTTTAACTTCGAGTCTCTCGCCTGTATCTCATTCGAATACACTCTATAAAATCTTTTTCTCTTTTCTTCCTTTTTCACTAAAACGTATTCCGCGAATCATTTATTTCTTAAACATAAATTAGGCTGATATCTGACACACTGTATCAGTGAATTTGGTATTCGTAAGTAATTAAGGCGACTCGAATGATTACTGGTAATTAACACACTGCAACAGTGAACCAATTACCAGTGATTAGGCGACCTCAGTATCCCTGCACTGACTACAACAGGACGTATACACGCCGACCATAGTTCTCCCCTCACTCACTACGACAGTACGTGGTACAACGACGACTGTAGTGAGTTTAAATCGCGATCTATTTATCTGGGACACTGGTCCCCTAAATTCGCAATACGGGGGACGCGCCGCGTTATAATTTACGTCCCAACAGGGCAATTAGGACGCCGTATTTTGTTTGTGGGTATAAAAAACCTCGCTACCCCACAGAATCATTATGAAAATATACTTGCACCAAGAAAAAAATTCAACACCTTTCAGAGAATGTTCAAATTCTGATTCCCGAAAGTGGTTTCCATATCCCGATTCACATCGAAATGCGGATTCAAAAACTCATATATCTTGCTTGCCTCTCCATTAATGAGTTGAATTTCAACAAAAAAGAGAAATATGAATCAAAAACAATTTTTTGAATTTAAAAAAATGAAATTTAGAATTTTAGATTTTCGATCCAGTATAGATAATAATTCAATCGTACATTATTGGTCAAGTACAAAACGTAAAAAATGAAACTTTCGACCTGCTTGAATTATCAGCTCAGAATTAGACAAAAAAAAAGGATCAATTGATAAGAATTCAACCTGCCAGACACCAAAAAAAAGTAAAAATCCAGAAAAAATGAATTTGATTACTGAATCTGACCAGTTCCTACGATGCTTCAAGACACTATTCCTGTAGTTTTCATACAAACTTAGCTCCGAGCAATTGATTTTATTCACTCGCGCAATTTATTGTTTCAACCCCCTCTTCCATCTAGTTAATTTTATTTCAACGCAAGTACCCATAAAATTTATACACTTATGTCGATGTAAGCGAGTCGAATGACCCGAGTATAGGTAATTTTCATCCGATCTGGTATATTCGTACTTAGGTACCTACACGATATTACCCATCCAAATAGCGGTCCAAGCGAGGTCGAGGAGTCGAAGGGATTAATTTGAAATGAGGAAAGCACACTCGTAAAATATTAATAACCTACGCTAAAGGATTGATATTTACGCTCGAGTGAAATTTTATTACAAAATTGAACAACCAACGTAAACGAAAGTAACGGTCGCGTCCGTCTTTGCATCGGTTACAACATAGAGCTTTGGCAAAGGACGGAGCGGCGCGAGGCGATTTTTATAGGTGAACATTTGGTTTTGGCATCGCAAAGAGAAGATTGTTTATGTACGTCTGGTCGTCCATCCCAAACAAACACACGTCAGACGAGACCGAGACAGACGATTTCGATACTGCAAGTATTTTTTTTTTTTTTTTCATAATTCGACACGGTCTTCTTTATTCATTCGAGACAAGCAACCTGCTGTTGGTATTGAAAATTTCACTATCGATAATAATGTACCAGAATCGTACTACAGACTTTAAGGTGTGCAATTACACGGTTTTTTTTTTTGACGACGATGAGCGATAAATAACCACATCTCGTCTGTATTTTCACGATTATCGCTCGTTTCGAAGACGAATTATCAAGAAAATGATTACGTACACCAGAATAATACAACGATATGGAAAGTTCTGAGGGGAAGGATGCTGAGGCTACGGTGTAGGTAGAGACGAGACGAAGTAGAAGACTGATACGAGGCGACGTGATGTGGTGGTGTTTCACAGATGAATGAATTTCGCCAAAATTATATACCTAGAGCGAATTTTTCATCGTTAAATTGGCATTTTCAGACGTACGTAATATTGTTTGCCTCGGTGAGTGGGATTTACCCAATGTTGATATTGATTTTGCTTTTGCCAGCGGTGTAGATGAGGGCTGCGAGGGTGGATTTTTCTCTGGAGCTTTGGAGAAAAGGTGACGCTGACGTTGATACGTGAGATATTAAAGGTGACTAGGAGAAAATTTTCGCCGAATTTGACAGCTTGATTGATTCGGCTTCAAGGTGTTTTTGTTGTTATTAAAGTATAAAGAAAAGTAGACTGAGGGGTTGAAACGGAGGACAGTTGGGGGAAGTTATTGTTTGAATTTGTGCAGTGTCCTATGAGCGTACAGAGTAACTTTGGTTAAATAAGGAAAAGTTCTTACGTTTTTTTATGCGAAAATCGATAATTTTGTGAAAAAATATCTTTGAAATGTTAAATCAGCGTTTCTGAATTTCTTTCCAAGTGTTCGAGAGTTTCAGAACTACACATAATTTCAACGGTACCTATTTGGAGTTCTCATTTTTATGGTAGGTAAGGTAGCTACTCACCTATTCTTCGAGAGGTAAATTCGTTTTTCCTTTTCGTACAACATGTTAAATTGATTATAATTAATATAGGCGTCCATCTCCAAGAATGTCCAAGCAGGAATGGAGATTTACTGAGGATCGATTAATTTACTCACAGGTTCAAGAATTTGAAAAAAAAAAAAGAGAACATTATATGAATCTTATCAATTTGTCATACGATCATTTTACTTCATTTAGAACATTCAATTTTTAATCGAATCTTTCAATAAATTCATTTATTACCTACATTAATTGAAGACCCCAATTCCAAAGTGGCACACAGTGGAAGATTTCAGGATTTGAAGCAGCAAAAATAGAATTTGGAAAATTTGGAGAAAATAAATTGGTGAATAGGGGTTTTTTGGAGCACTGAATTGGATTTTGAACTTATTTTTCCCCCTTCTGATCATTCATCTCCCAATGGGAGATAAAAACTCAAATTCTTGGAAAATACCTAATGTTGAGTGTCGAAATATATGTTTTTTAGAGTGCCGAATCAGATTCCAAACTTATTTTTACCCTTTCCGATAATCCAATCTCTATACAAGGGGATGAAAACACAAATTTTCGCAAAATGTCACGTTGGAAATCAAAATTTATATGTTTTTTGATATCAAAAATCAGATTTTGAGCTTATTTTTACCCTTTTTGATGACCCACACAGGGAATGAAAACTTGAATTTTCAAAAAATGTCATGTTGGGTGTCAAAATATATGTTTTTTGGGGTCCAGAATCCGATTTTGAACTTCTTTCTATCTTTTTCAGTCACACACATAATTTTCAGGGGATTGAAAATACAAATTTTTGAAAAATATTGTGTTTGATGTTGAAGGTTTTTTTTTTTTGGTATAAAATAATGACAAAAAAACCAGCCGAAAGTTACTAAAATTAACCAATGACATTGCCCAAAAATTTGATTTTTATTCTTTATACAGGAATTGAGTCATCAGACGCGGTAAAAATGTGCAGAAAAACTAATTCAGAGTATGAAAGACATACTTAGAGACCCAATGCGATATTTTTCAAAAATTTGACAATTGAGATTTCAATATCAAAATAATTGTATGTACCTAGCTACCTACTACCAAGCTAGAAGCTACCCAAATTACTTTTTTTCCACCTTGTGAAAAAGTGCATCAGCCTCCCAGAAGCTCAATAATAAAGAAATTTTTCATCATAAAAACATCAAAAAAAAGTGCATTTTCTGAATTTTGAACATGTTTTTCAAAAAAAAGGGGGGAAATTATTTGATTTGGCTGAAAAATCACTACTTATTCGGATTTAAAAAATATATTGGTTGCCTGTCCCAAAATTCCACCCTAACCACGCCAGCGACATAAAATTTGAAATTTACAATGTTTTTATGGAATTTTGACCTTTCACTTCATAATTTTCTTGAATTCTCACCCCCCTCCCCCCTAAATAATTTCTGAGAACGCTCGTCACGATTTTGTATAATCATGCTGATTTTAATATCTATTTTTTCATCTTTTCAGTGACTTGCTTGAAGATAAATGCAGTACAGCTTTTGATACAGTCAGCTATCTGAAAAAAAATCTGGCCTAAAATATTTTCAAAAAATTTTGTATTCCCAAAAAAAAATTTCTTTAAAACAAAAATTTTGGTTTCCATACTCACTCTGTGTCTGTACCCTTCAAAAAAAATCATTTTAGACTACCATACAGTACAATGTGTTCTGTCAAAACGTACCTGCAATTGTGTGAATACATTAGAAGTTTGGATCCAAGACCATAATATTTTTAATATCATGTGAATTTTTTTTGGAACCTTCCACCTCAATAAAGCGAAACTTTCATTAAAAAATTACTTAATTAAAAGTAAACCGCTAACGGAAAAAAACAGAAATCCAAATATCCAATAATAATAGAGGGGAAAAATTAAGGAAATGCCTCCAAAAAAAAGAGCACCACAGTAGGAAGCATCCAAAGACTGATAACAATCGTAAAAAAAAATAATAAACCTATAAAACGAGACAATGTAATAACGAAACGAGGAAGAAAGCGAAAGAACCTGACAACAATGGAAAAAGGACGCAGAGGAGACGAGTTATCGCAAGGACGACGAAAATAGCAAAATAACCAGTAAAACAACGCGATGAGGAAAAAAGGTAGCCAGAAGAAACCCCATAACGGTCGCGAGGGCCAGAAAATGACGAAGAAAAATAAAAGGGGGAAGGGGATCCGCAAACAACCTCATTAAGGGTAAGTAGATGAAAAAGAGAAAACGTGTTGCGATAGCACTGGGTGAGGTTAAGGATGAAATAAATCGAAAGAAAAAGAAAAGAAAACGTGGTAAATCATTTTGTTGTTTTTCCTTAAAGCTCCGTCATGGTGTTCCGCTTCGAGTAAACTTTTGGGCGACTTTTACACAATGTTGTGGTTGCGTTTTTATATTTAATCATCTTGAAAGCATGTGTGATCTTTGATGCATGCAGTTGTTTTCATCATACTTTTTTTTTGGCACTTGATGACGTATTTAATTTCATTTGATTCGTAATTCTCTCAAGACTGGCGGTGTGATTCGTTAAATTGTAATCGAATTGTAAAATAATTCAATTTCATACCATAAAATTTTCGTAATAATTTCTAATTTTTTTTCTAATAATTTCCCAGCCAAAAAAATATGTAATAAAAAGTAAACCCATCAACCACGTCATCGCCATATTTACCAACATACGATACCGTCGTCGCAGGCATTAGCACCTGATAAAACGTCAACATTTGTGTCCTATTCACGTGTGTAACCTTACCTGTCACCGAACTACTTACACCACGAGGTTAATTTATTTGTTTGAAAAAATTTCACTATTTTTCTCCTAAACCTCGATTATTAACCACAAAAAATTTTTGATAAACTACATCCATGGAAAAAACCCACCGAAATATACAGGTGGGGAATAAGAAACACTTTCCTAACCGGTTTTCTGAATCCTTATTTATTGCTTATCAGAAAATCGCTGATTGATCGAGGTACCATTAAGAAAGAATATGAGAGGAGAACAACGATACTTACAACTTCTAATTAAGAAATTACGCCCAAGTATTTGCAGCACTTACGTAAATTAACTTATGCACGTATAGGTACCTATTTGTTTAGTTAATCGAATACTCGTGTGATTTTTTTTCCTCAACAATATGAGATCCAAGGTTGGCCAATTCAATAGAAACGAGTAGTTTTTGAACGAAAACAATCACTCTTGGGTACTGATTTTTATCCAGCATCGATATTGAAAATTATTAAAATTGATTTTCGTGCTCGATAAGAAAGTCGTAGGGAGTACTTTTATCAAAATAAATACCATCTTTTCAATATTTTGAACTATTTTTATACCAATTCGCATTCTTTTCGAACAACAACCTGGATAGGTTTATCGAATATAATGAATTAATTCAACTAGACGAAATTACCCAACACAGAATCGACCACTATAATTTTCCATCTTCGACCAGTTGACCGGATCCGACGACTATGTAGTTTAATAATTAAACCCTTCTGATGCTTAGTTTTGCATTATACGACTGTCGAACATCCGCAAACGAATATACACCAACCAATTTCGAAATTCCCTCGAGGGAAACTTTAATTTTCTCTCATTCATGAGTCATCCTTACTCCTCGAGCATTTTCGAGACCAGTTTTAATTAATAAACGAGTAGAATTTTACGATCCAACAAAATACAGTTATTCAGATTTGGAAATCAATTCGTTATTTTTGAATGGGAATCAAAAAGTGACGATCAAAATGCTAACTGCAAAGTAAAATTATATCAAATTATTTGATCAGTTTTTTCTTTACCTGTAAAATACTGATGAAGAAAGCTTGAAAATTTCAGTCTAGTATAAAACTTGTCTTGATGAAAGATGGGTCGGGATGTAAAATTGGCAGAATTGTCAGAAATTTCTGAAAAAAAAAATAAAAATAAAAATAATTAGAATGATAAAAGAATTTAACAAAGATGAAAATTATACTCAACATCACTATTTATCTCAATAAGTAAGTTTTACTATATTAGCTGGAAATTAGGTATAGTTTGTGGGCTGGGGCCCATCCAAGATCTTGGTACCTTTTCACATCATCTATTTCCTTCCCCCATGTCTGGCTTCTACCTATCTCGTATTACAGACAGTATTGTAGTGGCGTAGCTAGGAATTTCTCATGTTTGGGGTCCGAACTTTTATAATTATTTGAGAAATTTCAAGATCAATCTCCCCCTCTCTTCACAAATTTTTTTCTTACCAAGTATAAAAACACCAATTTTAAAATTTGAAACACTTTCGCGAGTATTAAATAACAAATTCAAGCAGTGACGTCGAAAGTTTATGGAGACTTGGGATATCAAAAGAGGGGGAAGAAAAAGGGACCATTTTTTGGATCTTGTTCATGTTCGAGTGAAGCTTTGAAAAAATTGAATTTTCAATACTCTAAGGTATTTTTGATCTCATGAGGGGGGGGGGGGAGGAGGAGGAGAAGAATCATTCGACCAATTGAGAGTTTCCTCAAATTTTAAAATAAATACAGATGCAATCATCCAGTTTATGTACAAATGCAAATTGTTAGATTAGGAAAAAAAAACTAAAAATAATAAATTTCATTTGAAAAAAAAACAATACTTATTTATCGCTACATATTTAATAATAAAATTCATTGCATAAAAATAAAATTTATTATTTTACATAGATTAATAAATTTTACAATAATCATAGTATTTTTGGTAAATGGGGACACGTTATTGTATTTTTAAATAAAATTCATCATTTTTCGTAACATTTTTTGATTATATTCATTGGAATGTGAATTTATTTTTCCTTGAAAATTTTAGAATTTCGAGTTAACTTTACTTTTCTAATTTACTTTCAAAATATTCAAACGTAGGTAATTAGCTCAATTTCTAGAAATGTGTATTTATAAAATTCACAGTACATGCAGATTTACCTTAGTAATAAATATTTTAGTGATTGATCATGCTGATAATTTTCTCCTTTACACAAAACATTAGTCATTGAAAATTTTTCCGAAAAAGGAAATGTATATTCGAAAAAACATACGATAAATTTTGGCGATAGGTAAAATGATTCATTTTGAACGGAACACCGAGCAGTGAAAATTCGAACTGTCAAGCTAAAAAACGAACTGAGCTACTGGTCCTCAAAATAATGCCACTTTCAAATAAAAAATTACACTTTTCCACCACCTTTGGGCAATGCTATTCGTCTGACATCACTTTGAATTTTTGGACTTCTTAAACAGTTGAATTTACAATTAGATATCACTTTTCATCTTCTCAACGGGATTGAAAAATAGTAATGACGAAATTTAATTTGTCCCTATTGACTTACATAGTTTTCATAAGATAAGAAAAAAAAAAACGGTTCGATTGCCAAGAAAAAATACTGGTGGGATTTTTGAAAAAAAAATTTCTGAAAAAAGTAAAAATTTTCTATTATTTTCTTGAAATTTTTTTTGAAACAGCCATCAGCGTCAAGAACTGAAAAACAATTGGCTCGATTTGATTTGCAGGTTTTCAATGACAAGGTTCGAAGTCAAATGGGTTAGAGAAATGTAAAGGCTGAAATGGAACTTCCTCTAGGGTCATAGTGCTACGTCTAACTGCCTACTGGATCCAAAAAAAAAATTCCTGGATTTTTTCAGCTTTGAATTTGTATTTAAAAAAAAATTTTAAAACTTTCATTAAAAAATTTCAGGATAGAGGAAAATGAAAATTTATGTCTTTTACAATAAAAATCATTTATTTTCTGTGCTTCTGAATTTTCTTGTTTTCCTTGCCCAAAGACTGGCATGACACCATCTTGAAAGTGTTCAAAATACCAGGCTGGCAGCACTGGCAAATAATGTCAAAAATACTTCTTTCAAAAGTGGCATCACATATTAGACGATCCTTACTCCTCAGCTTCACTATCATTAAAGCTAGAGGATTTGAATTTTTTCAGGAGAAACTTCCACTTTACACATCATTAATCTTCATCGAAATCCAAGTCAACAAACTAAGCAAATTTCTCTTACTTCACTCTAATTTCCCTTCCCATAGTTAAAGGAGCCAATCTTCAATGTAAATTTCAATTCCAACCGATAGGTATGCTACCACATTCCAAAATTTCATAAAATTAGAACCCATTAATTTCTTCGTTCGCCCTCAAGCTGGAACTAAATTTCAAAACAAACTATTCTGGATCAAACCAACACACGATAATTGGTATTTTGCTGGTACCCGAACGAAGAAATCAATACCATCTTCTTTCCACCTTCTGCACCGTACATCGTTTAAAAATTGAACCTACGCGAATAATTTGAATACGATTTGCTATATTGCTTCGAGCGATGCATAAATACGCAACCATCCCGCCTACCCCGCACATCCAGCAACTCTGTATCCTTCCCGTGTATTATAACTGGTTCCTCTATCGCTTATTTGTGCTTGACCTTTGATGTAAATTTTGACTATAGGTACGCGTACGAATACACATTTATAACGCGTTTGCGAATTCGTATTTAGAATGAGACGGAAAAAGAAAAGAAAGAAATAGCCAGTCGGAGGTGTCAAGCGGCGTTGTATAATATCGCAAATTAGGAACAAGTGGGGTGGCGGGGAATACATTACATACATAGTAGTTTTGGCAAATTTAGCTAGTCATCAAGTATCATACCGAGCTGAGGTCATTAATCTGTTAATACGATGGCGATAAACAGAAACGGTGCGGCGAGGTGAAGGTTTTCCGAGTATTAGCCACTGTAGGTAAAATTCTATTCCGTTGGATATTTTTTTCCCAGCGTGGAGATGACAACATGGAAATCGATACGTTTGCTAAAGGTCATAAAGGCTGATTTTTTTTTTCATTACAAAAACGTTCGTAATTTTTACGAGGTCGTTCGAGTTAATGCTGGGAAGAGGTAGGTGAGTTATTGGTGGAGGTGGTATGCACGCGTGTGTGTAATGTGTTTGGCGTATTTTCAAAACGCTGCGACAAGGAAAGTAAAAGTAGACGATTTTGGAAAAGTATTAAAAGTTAACCGTAACTTTGTATCTTGATAAATGAAACAACTGCGTGCTTGGTTGGGTCTTTTACGAGAATATGGGTGAGTTGGTATTGTTGGGATAGTAGTTTTTTGCGATGATGGGGGTGGAAACAGATTAAGTCACTAAGACATTGTTATTCATGATTTGCTTTTCTCGCAGTGTTCTTTCCTAAGCACAAATCAACGTTTCTTTTAAACCCAATAATTTTAGAGTTGAATTTTTCTCAATTTTTTACAACTCGGAAATTTTTTTATGAAATTCTTTGCTATCACAACATTATCCTCGAAATTTTTTTTGGTTTGTATAACGTTTCCTATAAATCTTAAATTTTTTCAATATCCTTAATTAATTCAGCTTGAAATTCATAAAAATTAAATCTCAAAAATTGAGACAATTTTCAATTCGGAATTGAAAACAACTGAGAAAAAATTCAGAACTGAAAACATTCTGAAAGAAACCATCTAAAGGTTTAATTTCAAGAAAAATTTCAGGTTGACATTATTTTGAGAAAAAATGAACTTATATAGCTGTAGTTTGTGAAACAGATGAAAGAATGAACGAAAAGTCGACAGATCAAAATTTATACAGAATATTCAAAGATAAAATGGCTAGTAACTTCAAGTTTAACAATACATTCATGGCAAAATGTACCTAATTCGACCTGAAATCTCAACCTTTTATGGCTTCTACTGGATCCAAAAAAAACTGAAATTCTCACTATTTTCAGGAATTCTTGTCACAAGGTGTTTACTGACATCCAAAAATCAAAATTCGCAACTTTTTCGACTTTTTCCTCACGGCATCTACTTCTCAACGCAAAAAATTCAAAAATTAATAGAAATAAAGTTCAAAAAGTTGAAATCAGAAAGATTTTTGTATCGTACAAAGAGAAAAAAATTGAGGATTTTGAAAAAAATTCGCAACTTTTGACGAATTTTCGGTCGAAAAATCTGAATTAGCGACTTTTTCGCGACTTTCTGGTCAAAAGCCCAAAAATTCTTGTTTTTTGAGATGAAATCAACAAAAATCTAGCTATTTTTTTGGGTTTTTTCTTTCTTGTCAGGAGACAACCTGGTTTCAAATTAATTACAATCAATAATAGTTAATTTCGACCTCGACTCTTGGCTTCGGCTCGATTTCGGAGTCAGTTTCAGACCTCGATTTTCGACTCAGTTTGACTCCGACTCCGAAGTCGACTCCTATGCCCTGCTTAAAATCGTTTGAAAGTGAAAATAGAATTTTTAAATTATGTTCGGGTCCAGAATTAATTTGAAAGTCGATTTTTTAACCATCTTCACATTAGAGCTCGACCAATTTGTGGTCTAATTCGAGGTATATATTGATTTGAAAGTGATTTTTCTGATTTTGAAATCAAATCATTAAAATGATTCAAAATCTACACACAAACCTTCCTCAGGTTATTTTTGAAAATTAACCAAATCGACGGAAATCAATTGAAAAAATGAATCAAAATTCTTCTCAGAATTGATTTAAAAAAAAAAAAAAATGATGCAATACCTTCTTCTATCGGATGCTCCAGCTCGAGCACCAATACGTTCAAAATGAACCCCGCGTTGAAAAACCACAGATTTCAAATAAATACGTCTCATAAACGCAATATAATTATCCAATACAGGATTTCATTTCACACCACCATACAAACCAAATATCAGTCATTAGAACATCCTAAACAAAAATACCACGTATAAGAATTACGTACCCAGAATGGGTCACAATCGCAACTTCGCAATTCGTACACCAACATAATATTAGACACCAACTCGACGATAATCTCCATCTCACGTCGAATTAAGACGAAAAAAGCGCATCAATTATAGCGTAAAAATTCCATCCACCTCAAATACGTAGTACATCACACAATTCTCACCAAAGTGTAAAACACCGCCGGCGGCGTATCTTATTCCTACAACTCTCCAAATAAATATGTAAGTAGATGAGCCACGATCCGCGACATTCGAAATAAAAAGAAAAAAATTTCAAATCATCGCCAAATTGACCTTCGACGTCACCTGTTTATGCAAAATAAAGCCGTACACTCTTCGACA
This sequence comes from Pseudococcus jackbeardsleyi, assembly GCA_038380155.1. Classification (NCBI taxonomy): domain Eukaryota; kingdom Metazoa; phylum Arthropoda; class Insecta; order Hemiptera; family Pseudococcidae; genus Pseudococcus; species Pseudococcus jackbeardsleyi. The sequence continues at coordinate 9,769,631 of CM076242.1, forward strand.
GACATTCTCACCTTGTGCAGCACGTGTACGACACGATAAGAGGAGAGAAAAAATAAAAGGAAATCCGTACGTGTATGTACGTTACGGTAAACAATAACGGTATTTAAAAGGTTACTCATTGTGCCAAACGCTTTACCCCAATTTTTGTTTCGTCTCAGGCCAGTAAATTCCGAAGACTTACGTACGCTTTTCGACTAAAGAAAGAAATGTATGTCCTGTGACTGATAAAACAGCCCAAGGCGCTGACAGGTCGCAAATACTTTGTCGATGTTGATAGCCTTGGGCTTGGTGAGCACTGGAAGCTCCAGGAAGAGAAATTTTTCCCAAACAACTGCGAATAAAAGGAAAAAAAATTGTAGATAAGATTCGTAGGTCAACTCGAAATGTGCAAAAGAAAACAGAAAAAATTCTCTTTCCTCGACATAAACGTTATTTACCGTAGGCGATTTATTTTTAAACCCAACGTGTAATTTAGACCTTCTTCTGGCCGATGAGAAGAAGGCATTCCTTTCCGCGTTATTTATTCGCGCATCCAACGCGATGCATTTTTTTAATGAACGTAATAAAAAATTGCAGCGTTAGGGGTTCCTAAAAGTCTCGCGCAGATATACAGACTCATCTTTGAAGTGTGATTAGGAACGAGCCGGGTGGAAAACAGTTTAAAATAAACAAAATGAACAAATCTAATAAAATGAAACGATCATTGAAATCTAAACTAAACTTGAACGTGTTTACTCTTTTTTCGAGTTTGAAAATACCCAAGACACCGTATTTCCGCTAACCTCGAAACAAAACAACGTGTTCTTCAATCGATTTCTCGAAATATTTGACCATGCAATTTCGATTTCCTAATTCGAATCGAATTTATAGGTGAATATTATTTTAAAAAACTGAGGTTTTATTCATTTTTATACAAACTAGCGCCTAGCGGTTAACTTAGTAGGTAAGCCAATTTTTTAATAAATATTCATGAATCGAATGTCAAATGTATTTTCATCATGAACATGCTATTTTATCACTAAAGTTCATATAAATACATTACAATAGGTATATCTACTTGAATACTTCACACAATAATTCAAAAATAATAATAAAAAAACAATAACATTACAATAGGTATATCTACTTGAATACTTCACACAATAATTCAAAAAGAATAATAAAAAAACAATAAATAAAAGTTCAGGTACCTAACGAAATTAGGAAATCAGTGAGGTAAATTACTTTGAGTGGAGGTCTTCCAAGAGAATTTTTTAGCTCCCTCTGGTTTAAAAAGAGTCGAAGCTGGGACCCTTAAAATGAGATCATTTTCGAAAAAAATGTGATGCCGACGAAAAAAATAATCACCACTTAAAAAAAATTGCCCAACAAAACTATTCTGAGGCATTTCATTACCCTATATAATTACTTCAGAGATAGAAAATTCTTAAAATGTATCACTTTTTTCATTTTTTTCAATTTTTTACTGAATAAGTATCGAAAAAACATGAAAAACGTGATACATTGTACTCTGGAAAAATGGAGTGAAGATGAAAAATGCGCACCAATCGTATTTTAGGGCAAAAGTATAAATTGAGCGAATTTTTCTTTGTAAAATTACGTTGAAAAAAATCGTTGTATTCTGAATGCTACTGCATTTGCCCCATTTTTTTTTTTTTTTTTTAAATTAAAATAAGATTAGTAATTTATGAATAATTTTCCAATCAAATGTTTTTGAAAAGCAAAATTTATTTAACGCAATCGAAGCAATAATATTTTTCTTTTGACAAGGCTATTTCAAATCAAAAATTGGACATTCATAAAAACATTTTATGGCATTTTTGGTCTTTAAGGATTAAACGGGAACAAAAATTCAAAAAGTTTATACATATGTAATTTCTAGTTGAAACATGATTTTTTCTACGACTCACTTCTTTTTTTTTTTGATAATTCATATTTTCAAATAATAAATAATAGAAAGATTTGGCTCGAGCGGGAGCGAGGGCAAACTACTTTTCAAAAATACCAGTATGGTAAAATGAGCGAAGAAACACCCTGGTTCATTCTTATTCTGGATTTATACAAAATTCCAGAAAATTTTTAAAATTTCTTAGCTTTTTCAGTTTTTCATTTTTTTAGAAAGTAAACACCCTGATTTTGTTCGTCATACAAATAAACCGATGGTATCTTTGTAATCACGCCTTTTCACTATCAAATTCCCGTTAAATTTACGCACTTAATACTACTTCTTCATATGTAAATCATCGTTTCGTAATAACACAAAATATACAAGATTAGAAAACACGAATACAGTGACTAATGATAAAAGCAATAATAAAATCAAATTTCATGACTTATCAACGGTCTGAGTAATTCAGTCTACGCTATTCATATCAAAATAAAAATTAAATTTTGTTCTTCGAAGAAAACAATCAAGCAGATCAGTAATGATGGTCTTTCTGGGGAATTTCCCGGTTAAAAAAACTAATCAAGTTTCCTGTTAATACTATTAACAAATGTCGAAACCACAAAGCCACATTCATGAATAAATGGAAAAGTCGGACGCAAGCGGAGGAGGTGAGAAGAGAGTATTTTCGGAAAAATTCGAGATGAAATTACACTTTTTTACACTTGAATCAGTTAAAACTGACTTCATTGAATAGATTTAATTCAGTGTAAAATTCGGCAAAAAAAACGCCTAATTCAAGTGGTAAATCGACATTTTTAAATAATCAGTAATTTTTTTCAAACTACTGAAATGAATCAAATTACTGATTCAAAAATGAAAAAAATTTACTAATTAAATCATTAACTTTTCACAGATTGGCAGTCAAACTTCATCGATTAATGAAATCAATGGGATTTTACTGCCTGCCAGTGACACAATCCTGTATCCATTTCGATCAATAAATCTTCAGTTTTTGACTGATTTAATTTGATTTAATTCAAGAGAGCAGGGAAACATATTCCACGTCATTTAAACTTCTACAGATTTTTAAAAAATTTGATCAAAAATTTCAAAATTCTTCAATTTTTTCAAATTTTTTAAACTTTCCAACTTCTACAGTTTTTCCAGAAAGTGAACTCAATAATTAATACCTGATGCAACGAAGCATAATTCCGTTCATTGAATTAGTCAGTTGATTGAAATGATTGAAAGCAGCACTTCGCCGCATCATAAATCAAATAATCTCAGTAATTAAAAATCAAATTGAAAAAAATCGCACCAATCAATACTCGGGCACTTTCGTTATCATTTTCATGATGGTGTTTTCACACATGTCCACTTTTCAGATCTAGATATAAGAACAAAATAAAAAACAGAATGCTCTTTCTTATTTTAGCCCACTCATCGCCTCAAGGTAAGTGGCATAAACCACTGAAAATTCTTAATAGAATGAAATTCGCGTCTCTTGAACATATACCAGACGCCAAAAATGATTGCAATTATCATCAACAAGAAAATCGTTCCAAACGAAATGTTAAACAGTGGGCAGTCAGGTTCTGGACATTCTCCATCCGGACATCTCGGAATACTAGAAAATTGGCCAACGATGGCTTGACTTTCTCCAAGCGGATTTTTCGCCCTAATCGAATAATACGAATTGTTGATCTCCAGCGTAGAATTGGTTTTCAGCATGGCTGTGAATAATCTCCCATCAGACGTAATCATCGACTCAAAATTCGCTCCTGACTCCGAAGCACTGTACTTTCGGCCATTTTCGAACCAAACAATATCAGGTGTGACGTGCGACTCTATTGAACATTGCAGGGCGACATTGAAATCCGGATAATAATTCACAGTCAGCGAACAAGAACCGATTATTGGAGCTGCTTGTACATCGATCTGAATATACTTGGGAACCAGACCTGCGGAACTGTTGGCTAAGCAACGATACTTTCCTCCTTCTCTTTTGGTGATATTTTCAATTACCAAAACATTTCCTCGAAAAAAAGGCAGATTTTCACGAAGAGGAGCTCCATTGTCGCGCATTATGGAAACATCAGGTGGAGGTGAACCACCAGCGTAACACTCGATTTTCACATCTTCGGTTTCATTGACGGTGATTTGGCTGGACGAAGAATTTGGAAAGAATTGCGGCACCGCATTCAATTCCAGCAAGGTGGTTTTTTCAACACGGTAAGTGCTGTTGATAGGAATTTCGCAAATATAAGTACCCTCGTCATTAGGCCGGATATCGTCTAGATGCAAATTGAAAGAGGATGTCACATCGCTGAATATTACCGAAAATCTGTTATCGGAAATATTCACAGTTGTATTTGTCGAAATTAATTCAGCTTCAGACCCGACGTTTTGATTGGTTCGTTTCCACAATACGTCATAGCCGGCGATATTTTCTACCTTACAGAAGAAATCGGCAGGTCCCTGGTTGACCTTCGTTTGATTATCTGAAATAGCTCTGATAAACGGTCCTGTTGAGCTCTGTGAAATCACACTACTTACTGCGACGAAACACGTAAACACACCAAATAAAAATTTATACATTGTAAACCCGAACTATGCATAGACGAACAATATCAAGCATAATTTTCTCGCATTCGTGAAATCGTTCACCAATATGATTATAAACACAGAAAAAAAATTCAAACCAATTTAAAGATATCACCAGTTACTTTTACATGAGTAGAATAAGAAATGCGTTCGAAACCGATAACAAATTGAATACTTCGGCATCGGGTTTTCAAATCGGGATGCGCAATAATTGGGATATTAGGAACGTAGATATGCGCATGCGCGGCGTAGGGTGATAATAAATTGACAGTGTCAATTGCTACTTTGCTACACATTTTTTTGTGCATCCGAACCGGCTCGACCGACTACCCGCACGGGGTTTGTCTATTCTCACACGAAATGAACAGACTCTAAACTATAAATCGTTCGCTCGAATTGCCACTTCACAATCTGTCTCGTGACGTTGCGTCGTAACTTCAATCGTAAGAGATTTGAAAAAGAAAAACTGTAACTGAAAATGAAATCAACAAATTTTTCAACCCTATCTTTTTTTCCGGTTCTCCAAATAGTTTCAATTTTTAATTTACATTTTTCCAGATATGTATTTTTCAACTATTCATCTGGAATAATTTTATACCACCTGACATTTTTTCCATCAATTTTTTTCAGGTATAGGTATAAAAAAATTTTCAACTCTGTCATTTTTTTCAAAAATACATATTTTTCATTTCTCAACTGTAGAAATTTTCTCACGAAATTAAATCTTATCTTAAATTTTTTACCTTCGAAATTAATTCTCAAAGTTCAATTTTTACACCTTTTGAACTTTTTTTTCTCAAAATTCCCTTCTTCGCGGCTCAAATGTTTTTCTAACATTATTTTCTACCTTAGAAATTTTTAGGATAAAAAATTGAAAAAATTGGGTTGAAAAACATGTTGAGAAACTTAATGTGAGAAAAAATCGAGAGAAGGTAAAGTTTTTAAAAATTTTAAGATCAAAGAATGGGATTTCACAGTTGTTAATTTAAATAAATATTTATACAATCAAAATTTTAGCAGCGATAAAAATTGAAGAAATTGAGAAAAAATCTTAAAGCTTACAAAAAATTTTAAAGTAGAAAGTTTGGTGGGGGGAAATTTTATAGGAGTTGAAAAAAATTGATATATCATAAAACTGAAAAAATTAAAATTTTGAAAAAAGGATACAGTTAACAGCTAAGATAATGAGATGATCAATGTATCAGTGAAGTTAATGACAAAAATGAACGAGATTGCGCATAGTTTGGTCATTCTGTTGTTCATTCCGTGTGAGAATAGACAGACCCACTTGCACGCACTATGCACAGAGGAGGGTTCGGGGTGCAAAAGGACTAGGCAAAAATTGAAAAATACATTCTGAGAAAATTTGAATTCCTTTGAGGGTGATTTTCTATCTAAACTAAAAAAAAGGACTGTTCTGAAATAATGAAAAATTCATTGAAAAAGTATAAGAAGTCGACAGTCCTATCTTCAATCTGAATCTTCTTCCAAATATTTCGAAAACTAGACAAGTACCTCATTTTGTGATTGTGTACACTAGATCTGAAATATGAAAATGTTTTCCATTTTCTAAATATTTCTTGTCATTTTCTTGCTATAAATTTGCCCCAAAAAGAACCCTCTTTCCGCCTTCCGAATAAACCATTCAGGGAAACAGGAGAACGTTGAAAATCCTCGCTTTTTGTAATATAAGCATCAAAATTTCAGCTTTTTTTTTGGAATTTTTCTCTTTTTTTTTTACCAATAGATGCCCTGAACCACTTGTTTTATAGTTCGATTTTTTTTTGATGTTATTTCCCTTCTTTTTCTTTTTCTTTTTCTTCCAAGAAAACAGGTTCAAATATTTTTTTTTTCATAATTTTGAGCTCTAGAATGCAAGATTTGCTCAGTTCAAAAATTTATTACCTCACCATTCCTCATCTCCTCTTAATATCAAATCCGGCCCATGAAATTCCCACAAAAATCCACCGCTTGGTCACTCATAAATTGTATTTAGCACCACACCATACTCTCTAGACATGAAGTAGTACACAGACCGCGAGCACAACTACGCAAACCAAACATAGTCACGACTCACGTAGTTGAGGTAGGTCATTACTCTGGATCCGAGAAACCACGTACGTGGCCGACAATTTCACGCGATAAAAAACGCGTATTGTTGAATAACAAAATGCTGTACACAGCCGCGTTCCGTTCCTTCCATGCAATTCTCGAGTACCCACATACGTCAGGGTTCGGTGTCCGGTACCTTGCCCTCTAACCGAGCCATATGTTCGCCAAGAAGTCCGCGGTTTTATGCGTATCTACTGCAAAAAACAAAAACTTACATTGTCCGTTATTGTACGAACATGAGTTCGATACTGGTTCAGTGAACTGGCGAAATTTTTACACATTAAATGTTGAAAGAGGAAAAATACTTCTTACAGAATTTGAATAGAGTGTTCAGTCATAAAATCGAATTTCATTTTAAAAATAAACTGAATTCAGAAAACACTACCAAAGAAAATAACAAATAACCAAATTTGAGAAGTTTTTTTAAAGATGTTTTTTAGGAGGCTCAATACCTTTCGAGGGATTTATAGTTGAAGCACCTAAAGTATCATTTGTATCTCCCCCCCCCCACCCAAAAAATCCACACCAAATAGGCATTTTTAAAGCATTAAAAATCAATTTTTTCAAGGCATCGCCTTCGTAGTTAGGGTAAGTAGGGTAGGTATTCTGAAAACGATTTTTTTAAAAATTATCTTGAAGCTCACATACCTTGATCAATTTAGATGAAATTTTTCCTGCAGGTACAAAACCTTCGAGCTTTCCACTCTATTTTCCATGAAAATTTCAACTTATTTGATCGGGAGTTTTCGAGAAATAATTACAAATTAGAATTACGTTAAGCATAATTATGAAAATGTGACACATCTAAGAAAAATTCAGAATTTCAAAGGAGCGACATAACTGCGAGGAAAGAGGTGGATATTTTTCCGGTTTACCCTAAAATTTACGATAAATATAATAGAAACCCATTGAGCAATGCCTTGGAATAGAATTGCGAAATCATCGAACATGATTCGAGTAAATTATGTACATTCGAATGACGATGGGGTCGCTCAATGTGTATTCGAATTGAATGGCAACCTCATCCGCTCGGTTTGGTAATTTACATGTAAAGTATTCGCAATACATAGTTTATACCGAGTTAACCACATTATGAGTCTGCTGATGAAATTGAAATGTACGAGTTGTGCGAATCAAATAAGAAGAAAATGAAAACACCAAGGTACGCGAGTAAAATTCCGCACGCATAAAAATGTCACCCGGTGGACGTGTTCGAAGATAAAAAGAGACAAAATGAAGGCATGAGAACGTTTTCGACGATCCAGCGTAAATCGATTGGTACGTATTTTTTATGGCAAAATTCAACGACGCGGAGAAGGCAAAAACCAATGATAATTTCGATGCGAGGCGACACGAAGTACTCGTTCTGGAGGAAACGAGGTATACGTAAGCTCGAGCTGAAAGAGCAGGAAGGGGGCAATGAACGAAATAGGCTCGTTAATGGATTCAAATGATAATTACACCGGGTCGTATATGTCGAGTTTGATTACATTATGAGGTAATTTGAAATTTTATCGAGATGTGGAGAGACCAAAGATGAGGCGAAGTAATGATTATGGCATGCCAGATTCGCGACCAAGAATAAGGCACTCGTAGCTGTTCTTAACGATCGGTTTCAACTACTTAGTATTTCCTCGCGGCGTAATAATGGTCGCTGCGTCGGTTAATGACGACAAAAGTCGCGAGATGGTTCTGAATTCACGAGTATTTGCTCGTGCGCAAGTTGAGCTGGGAATGAGACACAGGGAGACATCGTGTAACGAGTGGGAGAATGGATGAAGAGATAAAATTACACGTACCCGGAAAACTTGAGCTTTTTGCGTAGAAGCCATTTGTAGATCTATTTAGAGAATTATACCCTTGGTCCTGGGTGGCAAAACTATTGGAAATATTTCTGACGAAAGTTAGGAACGAATTGGACAGCGATATCATTTGTAGAATTCATATGATTCGTCGAAATTCAAAAAAAACAAAACGAATCAAATCGATTTCATCACAACACTTTTACATGCAATTAGATATCAATAAAACAAGCCAAAGAAGCTCTAAAATCAACTATTTTAATAAATATTGTGTTTGAAAAAACAGCCTAATTTTCTGAAATATTTTGAAAAATATTGACTGGAGTAGATATTTACAATGAATCCGAATAAATTCTGAAGAAAAAAAAAGGTGACTTTTAGCGACTTTTTTTGAGCAAAAGTAACTATAACTATAGTATAACCAAACATGACCAAAAATTCAATTTTTTCGGAAGTAATTTTTTACTTTTTTTTTGGGGGGGGGGGAGGGGGGGGGGGTGGATTTTATTGTAGTTTTCTGCAAAAGGTTTTGCAGTGTAATATTAAATATAATTACAGAAAATTTTTGAAACAAAGTTTACATTAGGTACTTATGTTTCAAAAATTTTTACTTCTAAGCTCGTAATACAAGCTTATTTCATCTTATCATTTGATTTCAGTTGAATCTGCTCAGCTTTCTCAGCGAATTTTTTTCGGCTTCTTCAATCGAGTTCGCTGTTGATGAAAGCTCTTCAGCGATCGAGATGCCAGCCAAATTTTTTTTTCCACTGTTTTTTTTTTCAATTTTTCATGACCCATGTCGAAAACATTTCGTCGTGTGTTTTACGATTTTCAGCTATGTTTTTTTGAGCTTTGGCTAAAAACTTATTTAACGCATCACAAATGCGGAAAAAATTAACTTTTGAGAGGTAAAAATGACCGAAGTGACCTAATAGACGTGAAAAGTGAATAAAAGTAATAAACACTCTAAAAATGTGACCCGCTATGATTCCAGAATTTTTTTGAGCTGAGAATTTTTGAGACTTTTGGAAGCATGAAACGGTCATCTCGCCAATTTTTTCAAATTCTTCGCGAAATTTCAAATTCAAGTAAATAAAAAAAAAGCAGCATGAGGTGGCTCTCGAACTAACTTTTCAAATTTCATGTGATTTTACATCAAAATCTGTGATGAAAAAAAATCGAAGACAATCTTTTAGAAAGTAATACCTAATGGAAATGGAAATATACAGGGTGTCTAATAAAATCTCAAAACTCGAAAGAAGGATTTTAGCAGGAATTTCAGCATGACCTTTTGAAAATGAATATTGTACCATTCGCCCACCCCCATAAAAAATCAAATTCATTTAAGGAGCATACATTTTTTCAGTTCCAGAATTTTCAATTGTTTAAGATGAAAGATGAAGAGTTTTTACCATAATTTCAAAAAGAAAAAATATGGAGCGAGGCGATTATTATTTTTTTAAAGGGCACCCAGAATCAGCAGAATCTGCATTTTTTTCATTAGGTAAAATTCGTTGTTTTTTCGTGTTTCGTTTTGATCTCCAAAAAAAACTATACCTATAGATGTTTTTGAAAATTTCAATCGAGATTTTTACGAGTCCATTGAAAAATGAAATGGGCAATTTTTTCACTTGAAATTAATAATTGTCTTGATATCATCATTCTGAACATAAAATTGGGTAAATTTAATGAGCCCGAGCAATAAACCAAGAGTGAAAATTTATGGAGAAAAAGACATTTAAAAGCTGACATTTTTTTCAAACACCCATATCATCTTTGATCATTTTACAGTTGGCCCTAACGACATTTCGAATATTAACTATTTATTTTAGCGGGTGAGTCTAAAAAGTTGAAAAAGAAGGACTTTTTAATAAAGGAAATCTGGAAAAAAGAACAATGAAGGCTGAATTGTATTCCTCGAAATTAATAAAAAACAAAAAAAGAATTCAAGAAACGTAGAAAAGTGTTTTTCTCTTCATTTCTGATCTTGTTTCATTGAAAGAAACGTTTCCGTTTCGTTTCTCGTTTCCATTTTCCCCAAAATTATTATCTTGTTCCCGTTTCTGTAGCTTCTGTTTCCTTGAATTCGATTTTTTCGACCATTTTCGCAACTCTGAAGAAACCAAACTCATAACTCAAATTCCTTCCACTTTCCCTCATTTCACACCCTACAAAATTCTCAAGACACATCATTTTATCAAGCAAGCAAAGTAAATTTGTACACACCTGCCCCATCGACCCATCAAAGCCATAGAATAACACAATACCCCATTCAAAATGACAAACGTTCCCCAACCATTCTAAATACTCGTAAAATGAACCCACAATTTCAACTCGCTGACCCGTTTGCATCATGCGAGAAATTTTATCACCGTCGAGTACCTTTTGTCGGCGCAATTCACCTTTGGTTCACAGTTTGGTCAATTTACAACGATGTACATTGCTTGCAACATTAACTTTCCACGAGGTCATTTTTTGCTCCCACAAATACCGCATTTGCGGTATCGGCGACAAGTTCTCGCACATTGGTCAACCCAGAATTCCCCTTTCCCGAGAGACTGAACAATGCAAAGGGCAAAGTCGCCCGACGAGATTAAATACCAATCCACCGAACCAATTAAAGCTCTACGAAACTTCAACCCAAATGCGACACAGCGACGATGACCTGTGTTAATACCGTACTACGTGCGTCTGCCAGTAAACACGTAATTCCTTCCCGAATCAAATTTACATAATATCGTGCATTACACGACCCTTCAGCATTTTCGCATCCGTCCGCCGCATTTTCGCGGTGATTTTTACGCCTTGTAATCTTCGTACACCAAGCCCAAGAAGTCGTACATGCATTTGCCATTTTATGAAAGTAGATAAGCATCTGGTATTTTTATTTCACCAGTGCCCAGGCTCGGCTCGAGTGTGCCCATTAAAAATGTGAGAAAAGGGGAGTTCGAATTGAGCGGTTTTAATTGCAGGTTGTTAGCCATGCTCGCTCGTTCGGATAAAACGATAATGAAGCCAACCAGCCGAGACGTGTGTATTTTTAGCCCATAAACGCGGCACTTAGATACTGATAAGCGCCGAATATGAAATCGTGGCAAATGACTGTAACTGACTACTTCCCCCTCAGAGTTTTTATGATCTTTGAGGAATTATTTCCTCATAGACGATGCTGGATTTTTTAGAAGATTGAAGGGAGTTCGACACTGGATATTTTTCAAAATTTGTCCAAAAAATTACAGAAATATTTCAAATTTTAAAACTGTAGGTATACAGTAAGTATTTTCTTTAGTTGAACTTGAAATAAGAATCTCGTATCCCAATATTTGTGAAAAAGGACACCAAATCGTCAATCTTCATGCATGGTATCGAACCTTTTTTTTTTTGGAAAATTCACAGCTCTTTTCCATTGCTTTTTTTTACAAAAATTATTCAACTCAGCCCCCCACCCATCAAAATAATTGATTCCACATCCGGCACCAAAAAAAAAGGTGAAATTTATTATTACAAAAAAATTCAAATTGAAAGAAATCTTTTACTTAAAATAAAAATAGAAAAAAAAGGTACCAAGAATAAGAGAGTAGTAACTTTGAAAAAAGTGAAGAACGTATCAACTCCGATACGACAGTACTGCCAATTTCACAATCAAAAACTCAATTGTTTTTATAAAAAATGAACATTTATTTTTTGAAATTGGAAAAAAATACCTAGTATTTTTTTTTTTTCATCCAAGTGCCGAAAAATCAATTTTCATTTCGGGATAGGTATCTGAAAATCTATAGGAGGACACAGAAATCATGAAGTTGAAAACATTGTTTGTTCCATCGAAAAAAATCCTGTTCCTTCACCAAGATAAATTTTCAATGACAGGATTTTAATTTTTCTGCCTGAAAATTTCACTTCAGAGTTAGTAGGTACCGAAATAGAAAAACAATATTGTTTTTTTCGGACTAATTTTTTCACTTTAGAAAATACCACATTTTACCTTCCTTTCTTCCTCCTACAAGAAATTCGTGAAAATCCTACTCAGGATCGCCATAATCTTTTCAAAAATGATTTGAACCTGATTTTTGTAAAGCTTTTAGACGAACATTACAAGTTTGTATACCGAAAAAAGTGCACTTCCATTTCAACTACAAAACTACAAGATTTTTGACCGGAATCAAATTTCCTGAGAATTGGAACGAGTGGAGGAGGAGGAGGAGGAGTCAATAACTATTCATACAGTTTCAAGTTTCTTTTGGATGTGAAAAATGAAAATTCTCGCTTTTTTTGGATAATTTTGGCCATTTTTTTTCTTTGAATTTGCTCAGAAATATTCACCTTTTTTATTGTTAAAAAATTCAAGAATAATGAGAAAATGTTAAAATTTTTGCTTTTGTTTGCAATAAAATCTTTAAAATTCTTGCCATTTTCTGATTTCAAACTACTAAAATGAAATTCTTGCTCTTTGTTTTCTTTCCTTTGGATGCTTTTCTGTAGAAAAAAAGGTCCAAATGAAACCGAAATATCATTTTTTCAACATTTGAGTTTTGAAGATGTGAGATTCTCAACAACCCTAGGTCTTTTCTCTTAGAATGCATCATCAATCATCATGCTGGAATGAATTGAGGGCCAAGACTGAAAGTATTTTACGATTTTTGTAGACAAAATAATTTATTTTTCAACAGCTCTTTGGAAAAGAAATTCACAACTCGAAAACAAAAATCTCAACACAAATGAAATATTTTATCAATATTCACTCAGATGCCTAATTTTTATTAAAATTTCGTGATTTCAAAGTTGTTGTTTTTTAACCAAATAGGTACACATAAACTTTTCATTGTGAGCATTTTCAACCTGTATAATAAAATTTCGTTTTACTGTACTTAATACTGTTTTACCCTCAAAAGTAAAATTGTAATTGCAAATATTCAATCAGATTCATAAACTTTTCGAGAAACATTTACAAATTCATTGTCGCATTTTTAAAAAATTCATCAAGGTTGAAATAAAATCTAAAAATTTACTCACTAACTCATCGACTGCGCTGAGAGCAATTCTAGAAAACTCACCTGAAACAAAAACAAAAAAATGAGATCAGTATGAAATCATGAATAACACAATAAATCAATCACCTATAATAACGAAAATGAGCTTAGTCGGATTCCTGTTCGTGATAATGGAATAGAAAGGGACAATATTCTCTTTCGTTTGACGATTGACCTGGCTTCGATTTCAAAGGCTCAGTAAAATAAAGGACGCATCATGAGTACGCAATTCATCGCCACCGTCTCCTTTCCCAATTTTTGGTTTCAATTTATTACAATTTTCCAACCACAAATTATCTCCAACTTTTCGAAAAATTTAAATCAAATCCCCTCACTAACCACACTTTTCTGAAATATAACCTTATCGCCACTCTTCAAACCTTTTTTACAAACATTTATCACACACTTGCCATAAAAGTCGCCACACGACGGTGTAAACAAATTACAGGCAATATCATTAACGCTCTCAACTTTTCCAAAATGCTTTCAAGTATATCAGGTACTCTTTGGGTAACTTCCACCCTCCGTTTATGTCTCTGTGGTAAAACTCCGAATTTCCAACTTTTAATTGGGTAATTCTCCGCAACAACTAACTTCCTTCGCTATAGGGTAATTTTCATCTCAGGCGAATATACTCGCACTATGGAAGTGAAGTTGAACGTTCCATTCCGGCAAACGCTTTGGTGTGGTATCTTTCAACGTCGCATTGTGAAATGAGGGGACACAAGTTTCAACTTCCTAACAGACGTGTTCGCAACTACCAAATGTTTATGATGAAGTAGCCAAACGAGTACTCGGATAAGTTTCAAGTTTTAGTACAAATCCCTCGCGAATTTTAAACACCTCGAAGACGACTCGTGCCACTCGATAATAGCAAAAGACTTTAAAATACCCGATAAAGCGACCAAACGAGGGTATTATTCTTAATCGAACCGAATGCTACTTTTCGTAAATTAAATAAACCCAGCCAGCGTCCTACGCTATAGGTAAGCTCTTTTAAAACAATTACCCATAATTTATTTACCTTCTCGATAAGAATCAAGCTTCGCACTTGATAAACCGAAACGAAACAAAGAAATGAAAATAAAATTACCAAAACATTCCACTCGAGTACCGGTTATTTACCGAAATACGCATAAATAATCGCGCAAGTCTCGATAATTTCGGCGATTCGTTAATAATTCGTGTAATGGGATAGTAAAGCGAATTTTTCAATGTCAAGTCGTTTTTATGAATAATGAAAAAGGTTGGAAAAGTTGTTCGCAATCTACCGGAGAGTAAAATTCTACCCCACACGTTCATCGGATTAGTTATCGAACAAAAGCATCCAAAAAGAAACCTAAAAATTCCCCTGTTCCCGTCGCATCATCTCGAAGTTAGCGCAAAAAAATGAATTAAAAATAAATCGAAGTCTATTTAAAATTTTAACGTTGTTGTTTCAACGTGAAAACTCGAAAGTACATTAAAATACGCAGAGCCATTTCCAGGGCAACTCCAGATCAGATTTTTCAAACAACCGACTGTTTACTTTATATTTTCGATTTCAGATGCGACCGAATGTTGGACGAGGTGAAGGGTAAAGGGGTATTTTTCAGTTTTGTATTTTATGTACAGCCAGATAATAATACAAACGAGAGAAATCCTCCTACGCGCTGCCATTTTTCGGTCGAGAAAAACTCTTCAAAGGGTCGAGCCTCTGTTTTTTACTACTTTCTTTTCACCGTATTTCAACACCAACGCTGTCGGCTGTTTTTAGTTTGTCGAAATGAATCAACGAGGAATGAATTTTTTCGCGAGCTTGTACGGTAGTATTTTTTGCTTGTATGATTTTAGGGCATGATGAGACTATGCAACAAGCGAAAGGAATAAAAAAAGGTTGGAATTCGGTACAACGAAAATTTATTCTCCGGTGAAAAAATTTCGAAGTAGCCAAGTCCCTGGTGATTTTAGCTATGACGTAGTTCAGATTTATTCCCAAATTTCATTATATACACGCGTCTAAAAATTGGAAAAAAATGAGGGAAGGGGAAATAGAAAATGTGAAGGACTTGATGGGCGTTTGTAGCATCTGAACATTACTTTTTACTTTAAAAAGAGGTAAATGAACTTTAAGAAAATGGTGGAGAAATAAAAAATAAAAATTTCATTTGACTAGCAACCCTTTGTGATAAATTTTTCTATCTTCATCTCATTCATTTATCTGTTCAGAAAAATTCGTTTAGGCGAGAAAAATGCATCTATTTGAAATTTTTGATTGAAATAAATTATATGGCTGACTTTTATTCGAGACATTGAAAGAAAATTTAACCATGGGTGGCACTTTACTGCTTCTCTCACAACTTCTTAAATTATTGGTTCAATTGAAAAAATTGTAAAACAAAAATTTAATTTGAAACCACTTTTGTTCCTTAAATTAATTTTTTTTTCAATAATCAAAAATCCAAACTGAGGTTGTTAAAACAAGTTTTACAAGATTGAACAAATTTCCTGAATTTCAATGCAGAACTTTTGCAGAACCTTGATAGAATTTTTGTAAGCCATCTCAATTTTTTTTTCAAAAATGTCAAAACAATCACGTATGAATTTTAAAATTCACAAATAAAAATGATTCATCCAGAAAATGACGGGAAGTTGATATTAAAAATTGTCATGTGGATTATTGAATGGACATCCGTAATGTTTGAACTTTTTTTTTCAATATGATGCTGGATATTAGAATTAAATTCACGTTCAAAGGCTCGTATTTTCATCAAGAAATTTTCATCTAATTCTCCAAGAACTATTGGATTATGTAAATAAAAACTTACAAAATTACATTAGGAGCAATAATCTAAGAAATATTCTCCAAATAGATTACAAACAACACAATGAAAAATTTTCGTTTCAACAAATTACAAACATCGATTAAAATTTTTGGCTTCAATCAAATTCCAAAATTATAAGGCAAAACTTTTTAATCAAATTTTTCGTAGGACTTTCGGTGATATATTCTCATCACTACACTTCAATTCATCGTTGAAAAAAAAAAAGAAAAACTCTTGAAATTTGGCAGATTGGCTAAAATTTATCAGGTAAATTTCATTCTAGAAAATAGACAAAAAAACGCACTTCGTGGTAAAATCCATTTTCCAGCTCACCCTTTTCACCATCACAGAAAATCCAACCTGCTCACGGATGTCAATTTCACGAAAGAAAATTTCAAAGAAAAAAAGCACTGAAAGCATCTCATTCAACTCTTCCATTTTGTATTTGAAGACTTCCTTCCTCGATCACTCAAAACTTACAACAGTAAAAAATGACTCTTATTCAGCCAAAAAATAGGCACAAATTATATGAAAAGAATTACCTACACCCAAGGGAGTACTTATTCCAACCATAATTCAACACTATTGAAATATCCCGAGATATATTCATCCCTGAAACGTTCGCAAATAAGATCACTATGTCAAATTGGAAACAAAAACACACGAAAAGAGAGGATTCACTATTCAAGACACGCTTTCAATTTACCGGAGAAAAAAACGAAAATATGTAAGATAACGTGGGATGACTACGTAGGATATCGCGTACAATACACACCAAAGACATATTCTTCTCGTATACCTCACGAGTATATCACCTCAGGTGTAACGTGCACCGAACACACTATAATACTTAAGTATAATATAAATACAAACACATACAACCAGATATTATATTAAATTCGAAGACGATGTTTTTAAAAAGTCGACGCGACGTCGTGTAAAAAAATTGGCATTTTCGATACGACAAAGTTAAATATAGAGATAACTGCCAATCACATTTCGTAAAAATATTGCATTTCACGAAGAATACCAGTACTAAGTAAATTGATATTTTATACATAGATATCGTTTCAAACAAAAAAAAAAAAAAGAAGAGAGAAACCAATGAGTCAGAAAATACATGTTTATAAATACGAAGATGAACCGAAGCTTGGTATGAGCGAATTCTTTATCTGGCAAATTGACGATGCTCGATTGTATGTAAATATGAAGCTGGCATCGAGCATTGCAACCGGATCAATTTTGACACATTATTTGAGATGCATTCTAATTTATGATGCTATTGTATTCTACGCATCAGAATAGCAGGACATCGTCAAGTAACGAATTGAGAGCTAAAGGTCATCATAAGTCGCTAGCGTTTAGAGCACAAAAATCCCAATTTCAACGTGTTGGTTTGAGGGTGATCAAAGACACACTACGGATGAAAGGCAATCGCAAAATAGAAAAAAATCAGCAAAATAAAGTAGGGTTCTACATATCTCACGCCCAAAAGCTCGGAATATCAAAATACGTAATCTAAGTCCGAATACCGTAAATATTAAGATAACCTTAAAAGTTGCTTTATCGCATTTTCAACCAATCAGAAACCACGAAATCACGAAAAGGTTCCTTGAAACCTTTGAGGTCACCTCAATTTTTAGGGACCTTACCTAGTACCTACCCCTAAAAATTTGAATCAATTAAATCTGGTGAAATTAATTTCACCATTCCCTAAACTCGAATCAGTCAAAATCTGAAGACCGACTGATTGAAAGAGACGGAATCATGTCACTGATTGGTAATGAAATTTCGCTGATTCCACAGTTAATCAATGAAATTTGATTGTCAATCAGTGAAAAATTACCGATTCAATTAATAAATTATTATTTTTAAATCCGTAATTTTTGCCCAACTACTGAAATATGTAACAAATCAGTGAAAATTTTAATAATTTACTGGAATTTTATTTTTACGGATTCAAAAATGAAAATTCACTGATTGAATCAGTAAATTTTTCACCGATTTCTACAGTGAAATTATTCTGTCGATTTCATCAGTCAATTTTCACTGATTCAGATTAAGAGAGCACAGATCTTTCTTTCCTCCTCCAAACAAACTACTCGAGTCAGATAGTGCAATTTGTGCCCACCACCTACCTCCTCCACCTCCACCTCTTCCTCCTCCACTACCTCCTCCTCTACCACCACTACCACCCCCTTCGCCCCGTTCAAGTGATTTTAAATCAAGCCACAGATAATCAGTCAAAATTTACTGATATCAATCAGTGAATTTTTGTTTTCACTGATTGAATCACTAATTTTTTCATTGATTCCAACAGTGACCCAATTTCGTTCAATTAAATCAATCAATTTTGACTAATTCAAATTAAGAGAACAGTCGAAATTCAAAATCAACAATTTAGTAAATTTTCAATTCGTTTGAAAAAATCATTGGTCTCTGACCAAAAAATCATCGAGAAATATCACTGATTTTCAATGAAATTTATGATTTCACCGAATTTTACATTATGGAGAATAAATTAAAATCCTTAAAAGCAATAAATTTTTAGTATGACGAGAAGTTGATGTTGAATAATAAAGTTTTTACACTGAAAAAAAAATATAAATAAAATCCAAAAAAATGATAACGTGTCCCAATTCTCAAAATAGGTAAAATTTATCATTTTTTTGAATAAAATTAATTCTATTTGGTAAAATTTATTCATTTTTTTGACAAATTTTATTATTTTTTCTGATAAGTGATAATAAATATTATTTTTTAGAACAAATTTCACCTATTTTGTGAATTGAAACCCGTTATTATTTATTTGAATACATTTTATTATTTTTTTAAATATATTTTATTATTTTTTGATTAAAATTTATTATTTTGGTAAAATTTATTAATTTTTTTGATAAAATCTATCTTTTTTTTTGATAAAATTTATTATTTTTGGGGTAAAATGTATTCATTTCCGTAACTTCTGTTTTTTTTTCGTGTAGTGGGGGGGGGGAAGAGGGTTGAACTCAAAATTTCTCAGAAAATTATGAAAGTTCAGTTCTCCCTCTTGGAGAAAGTTCTGGCTAATCCATCTGATCAAGAACGCATGAACCGAGAAAACCAAATGAACTTTTGATGCAAAGAACACAATTCCATTCAGATGTAAAAATTACCCTCGCAAATTGAACAAGAAGCTATAAAAATATTAAACCTTGCTCAGATACCTTATTCTAATTTTGAACAAAAAAATCAACATTTACCTAGTGACCGGGCTTACAAAAAGCTTTTTCAATATCTTCCATTTTTTCAGGTACTTAAATTTTGTAAAACTACTGAATGGATGCTTACAAAGAAAAATTTAGACTTGGTAGTACTTGAAAATATCACCGGAGGAAATTTATGCCGAAAATCAAATATTCAGCGATCTAAAAGGAAAGATTCAATATTTTGAGTTCTAACTCCAAAAAAATCCGCTCAAAATTGCGGAAACAGTTCGGTTTCTTTCGATCACTTCGAATTATCGAAATTAATTTTTTCTTCTTTTTCGTTCAATATAATGCCAAAAATATCTCGGCTTTCTCCCCTCTAAAATAATTATCCACTGGTAGAGCTCAACGAACTACAATAAAGAATCGACGATTTCCGAAACCCTTAAATTTGTACCAAGGCATTTTTAAAAGCATAATGTATCGTCGAGAATTTGATACTATACGATAAAATTTCACCCCTGTCGCTAGCTGCAGCTCACGTAGCACATTCAAGAGAAGAAAATAATACAGCCTACGTACACGCTACACACTTGTAACCAAACCGCCAAATCCCACAGATACACATACCAAACTTGCGCACAATTTTTTTTTGCAACACTAGCGTCTTTACCGAACTTGACTTCACATAAATGTAAACAACGCGAACGCAAGAGCCGAATAGAGTAACCACGACAACTGGGAGCCTCGAAATTCAAACGCAACTTTTTACTAGCTTAGCGTCGGATTAAGCCGCGTACCATAACCGATAAAAGATTACTGCGACCTAAATTCCACGTACACCTAATACCGGAGTATAAGTAGAGGAAAAAATTCCTCATTTTAGTTTGTTCGTTGGTTAATCAACAAAACGTCGAAAGGGGATTATTCTTCGCATCACGTCGACTCGCGGTAGGTATGTGATTTTACAACTTGAATGACGTAGATTGGTTGTCTTTACGAAGCAGTGAGGAAAAAAGGGCTGAAAAAATTATGGAGTATTTTTGGTAGGCTTATCATTTTGGTAGATGAAGGAAGCTTTGAAAAATCCATTTAATCCTTAAATATATTTCAAAAAATTAATTTTATAGTGTTTTTGTGACCAATTTCTTTCACAGCAATTGTAAAACATCCTCTTTTTACTCAATTTTTAGGAATTTTTCGTGGGGAGAAAACAAAATTGATGTTCCTTTTTCTGAAGTTATCAATGTTAACCAAAATTTCAAAACATTGAATTCTCTTCCCCTCCTAATGCAGCAAGGCAAATCCTAAAAAATGTTTTTGTTGACTGGAAAATTTTTTGCTCAAAATCTTCGGAAGTTTTTTACACAATTTTCATAATTCATGCCTTTTTTCTTTTTTCATTATTCATGTTGAATTTTCTGAATTGGTGGGGTTTCTCCTCAGACAAAGGTGTTTTTTGTCACTGATTTTCTGTGAGATTGGTCCCAGAGTAAAAGTTACTCAATAGTCAACATTTTGAATAATACATTCTCATTTATAAAGCAGTGAAAATGATTGAAAATCACTGGAAAACGGTTAGAATTGCAGTACAATTATAAATCAATGAGAAAATTTTACTGAAAGCAAACAATGAAAAAAAATTGCTGAAAAATCAGTGAAAATCCATTGAAAACCAAAGAACTTGGCTGATTTTTTCTGTGCCACAATTTTGACTTTTTTCAAGTGACGACTTTTCAGTGAATCAAAATGAGAAAGATACACCAACATTCTCTGCAAAATTCACTCAATCTTTTTTCGTAATAATTATCTAAAATAGACTGAAAAAATTTTCAAAGCAATTGAGGAAGGAAAAATCTAAGAAGTTGAGACGTGAAATATTTATTTCGCACATTTCCCAAAAGTAGTAGAATGATTTTTTTCTTCTAAACTTTCACACTTTCACACGGTAATACTATAACAATGACACTACAAAAGTAAAGATACAGGCTGAAATGTACTCCAGCCGTAGACCAAGGTACGACACAGATAATGAAAATACGCTCAAAAGTAATAAATATTGGTACCAGCGAGTCGCCTCCATTTATTATGCACATCGCGCATTGCGAAACGAAAGCTACACATATGAAATTAACCTTTTCCGGAGAAAGTGAGGAAGGTGGGTGAAAAAAAAAATAGGAAAACAATCCCTGAAGCCAGTGGGTTTGTTTCGTGAGAGCTTTTTTTCCTAAATATAAAAGTTGTCGCATGCGGAATGAATAAGCAGCTCGAATTCACGTATGAAATTGTAAAGATAATAATGAATGCAGGGGGGTAAATCCCTGATTCGGTCGGTGTTTGGAATGGTCGGCCAGGTGGCAGGTCCCTCTAGGGCCGCGGGATTCTGCCGCTCACACGGTCCAGTGGGTTGCCAGCGGTCGAGCCCACCTGGAAGCCCCCATTGCGGTATTCAGGGACGGAGACCAGCGTCCCGGTCCCGCTCGCTGTCCCTGTCTTTACGGGCCCCCTCGGTTACAACTCACATCGGGTGCGATCGACAGGCTGTTGGCAAGTTGAGCACGCGACGGCTTCACCGACTTGCCAATTACGCAAGCGAATAGAGTACGAAGGGTGAGATTGTGAACGCAATAACCATCGACGATTCTATCCGGTACGATTTATTGGCGCATCGCGAAAGTACATTTTATTACCGACGAGCAGTAACACATACGATCGCGGACGTTATGTAACATTGAAAAGATGACACTTTCGCATTTAAGCCACTTCCCTCGACGGCGAGAAGTGGCGTATATCTTTCTTTTGGGGAGCTGTGGGCAGCACTCCACGACGCACCGTGGAGAAGCCACCGTCTCCGCCCGGGCGGAAGCCTCGACGGGCCCGAAGCCCGGAGATGAAACGCGCAACGTCTGTATCGGACGCGAACCGGTCGAGAACTTCCACTCACTCGTATCTTGCATAACCGAACGTAGCTAGAAACCCTATTTCTCCCGCCACTAGGAGTTACCACCCCTACGTGACGCGAAGGCCATGTGTACCTATAACACATGCCCCTTCGAGCTTTGCGATGGCTGATCGAAAGTTCACAGCCGCATCACCCGAGGAAAGCACGAACATAAGTACACCGACCCCCGGTCACATGCCCCTTCGAGGTTTCGTAGGGCGATGAGGTGACTCAGGCGAGAGAAAAGCAGATAAGGAAGGTTCAAGAAAGATGCGAGGAGTTAATCAAAAATAAAAATCAAAAAGCGTGATACAGACAATATACGGAATCAATTTTGGGTCTTCGGATAATCGAAAGGCTTTGCGGGGAGGAGACCAAAAGTTTAAATTGCAGTATTCGAAATGACACCGACACGTGTCTCGAATCATATGCAAATTAGGGGTAAAATCAGGAAAGATGGTGAATTCAATATTAAGATGTAATAGTACATCGTGTGCAGGATATTGAAATTCACTAAAGAATTTTGATAAATTTGTGGAAAATAATTACAAGGAAATTTTGACAATGTACTCTATGCTATATAAAAAATCAGCATACGACAATGAGTACTTTTTAAATTTAGGAAAGGTTAAGGAAAAGATAATTTAGGAAATCTGCTGCTACTTGACACAAGACTTGTTATGCAAAACACGAATGAATGGCAGTTCCCTGCGCTCAAAAAATTTTGACACATAGGCTGCCAAGGCTAGAGACAAGTGACATCAAGTAGGTTTGCCGTGATTTAAAAAGATCGAAAATGGGGAAGTCATAAAAAAAAAAATACAAAATAAAAACGGGGGGAACATAGATTTTGTAAAAATACGCGAAAACGAAGTAAAAAGGACGATCGTATGTGTAAAAAACTGACCTACACATTGTCGGCATAATGTGCAGGCGAAAATATCAAAAAATGCATGAAAAATACAGAAAATTTCAGTAAATATAGGTACTAGCTAGACATGAATTTTGAATCTAAAAATTAACATGAAATTTCGTAATGTCTAAACATAGCTTTTAGAAAATTAGAAATAAGATGTCTAATTTAATTCAATTCGAAAAATATATCAAAATTACATGTGTACGAGTTTATGACTAACAAAAATTTCGAGCATGATAATAGGTAGGTATATCGAAAATACAAATATACATGAGATCAGAGTAAGCCTAAAATAAACAGGTAAGAGTAATTTCAAAAATGCATGAAGAATTTATAGTACACATGAGAAAAATTTCTAAAATCTAGAGAAAAATGATCAAAAGTGGGGAACGGAAATAGCTAGCTAACAAATTAATAGGGGGATATTTTTTGATAAAAAATTCTAATTTCTAATCGTAGCTAACATCTGTTTTGAGTTTTTTACGAATACGATTCCTAATTACTTGGTAAAAATAATCTAGGTTACGAGTATGAATAGGAACAATAATATGGATATGACATGCGTGAATGTACAAATAGGTAAGTAAATATAACACAGAGAAATTTCTAATGACTAATGAAATTCAAGATCGGAAAAACATAGCGACCTTGAAGTGAAATATGAAAAAATCACATGAAATTACAGTCAAAATGAATATTGAGAAAAATATCGAAAATGCATGAGAAAAATCAAGAATCTATTACAATTTTAGATCGTAAAATTACACATATTTGGCCGAATATGCCCAATTCTACAGATAGGTAGGTACTATTGCATAAAATTAACACAGTCGTCGGTGATAATCCGACCTTGAGATTATGAGAAAAAATCATACGATTAATGACTAAAAAATAACACACGTCGCCCATTGGCGGAAAATAATGCATATGAGATAAAATATGAAATAAATCAATTCTTTGGTTTGGAACCATAAAAGCAAACATAAAATAGGAAAATTCGACTACAGTCGATTGAAACGTATTTACAGACATGAGAAAATGCATAAAATAAATGCAAAAAATAATGATTCAATCCTTAATCGAAAATGAAAGTTTGACAAGTATTTACAGACATGAGACAAAATTGTACCACTTTGAAGCTCATTGGCGTATTCGTGCCTCTCAACAGGGAGCTGGTACCAACATGGCAAAATATGAGAAAAATAAATTCTTAAAAATAGAGGGGGGCCAGGGGTTCATAAAAAAAAATACAAAAATAAAGAAGGGGAGAGTGCTGCCCACGGGGATCGCCAATAAACGTTTTCTATAAAATAAAATGACACAATCGGGAAAAACATAATAAAAACGTATTTACAGAGACATGATCGAGAAAATAAAAATTCTACAAAATAAAGGAACAGGTAAATATACAATGTTCGACTACTTGTCGAAAATACACATAAAATTAACAAAATTTTTCCTTTTTAAGTCCTTGACAGCGGACGGAAACGACGCAGATCGACGACGACGATGTTTAACTGAAGAAAACGCAAGAAATTGGCTGCTCCTGGCGCAGAACTACCCGATGTACATTTGGAAGATACTTGCTTTTTGAGACAAATTGACACAATTTGGGGACTTGTTGGGTTAACGAATGACTCGTAATGCGAGGCAGGTGTATTTTATTGATTTTCTTTCTGTAATTTAGATGAAATTAGTACACTATTGTAAAATTTTGCTGTTTCTTTCCAGAAACAGTTTGATGGATCCTGAATCGTGCAAAATGGAAAGTAAGTACATCGAAAATTTTGAATAGTAATTAATATTAAGAAAAATACACTTGGCACGCATTACATGCACGTGCCCCATGACTCACTCTACTGGATTTTCCTTGCTCGACTGATGACATATTCGCGTATCCTGCGGTGGTCAACCGCATGATACGCGATCTTTTCCGCCGTGACTTTTGGATTTTTTCTTCCTATAAAGGTTAATAAATCAGAGAGATGCACGTGGCACCAATCTCTGTCACACTTACTCTGTTGTTCGGCGTAGGCGTGTAGTTGGCGGCGTTCTGGGCGCTGACCAGCATATTGTATCGGAGGTAGAGTGATCAAATGTGGTACAGATTTACTATGGAGATATTCGAGAAAATCTTTGTATAGACATTCTATGTCTTGCGAGGTCATGGCCATGTTTTGGAGGTCATGACCCCCAAGAGATAGAATAATCTTTTTCGGGATATATGGGAGTTTTTCGAGACGTTTTTTCAAAATGGAAATTTGGAAGAAAGGGATATTAAATTCTGTTGATTTTTTCTTGGTACTGGATGGAAAGACTATATTATATGCGTGTTCATCGCCCAGAACCCACCAACTGTCGATGAAATACGCCTTTTTACCATCGTATATTCCATAATCTAGTATGCTGCTCGATCTTATTGTATTGAACGGAGCTGTGATGATGGTTCTCCTTGATAGATCCTGCGGTCTTTCGTCCACCGCCGATCCGTACGCAGAAGAACTAGAGGTCGATGTATTTGACTGCCTTGGTGCGACGGCCGTGCCCCACGCATGGGTCGGACCACCGGCACCAAGACAGTTATACATACCCGAATCTTCAGCTAATCTGGTCGCATTCATAGCGGTCATCTGCTCCAAACCCGTCCGCAGGAGAATTAGTTCGCTGCGCAACTGCGCATTCTCCGCGGCGAGAGCCTGGTTCATCTGCTGATGAATTACCATTTTAGCTGACCATTCGGATTCTAATTGCTGGTGGGCAGCCAGCCAGGGCATCTGAATTTCGTCTCGTTGGAGTCCCAACGGGTGAACATTTATTAAACAGTTGATTAGAATTGCCTTGCCACACCCAGGGGCGGGACAAGGTAGGATGTGAGGAGAAAAATTGGTTTCACGAGATCTGGGATTTTGGGTTCTTTTAAAATTGTTAATTCGGATTATATTTTTGTGTTTTATGCAGGATCTATGGAATAGATGCCCGCACTGGCTGCCCGCCACTACCTCATGCTCTTGCTCCGTACGGTGTGGACCGTCTACCATGAGATTATGGGAGCAGTCGCCACATACTATGATGGCATCCATTCTACGAGAAAAATCCAAAAGATAAGAGAAAATTTCATACAGCCAGTCATGCGGCACGTCATGCTATGTGCCATTCGTTAACTTACGGCTGGGTAAATATGTTTTGAAGCCTAGAATAAGATATAATTTCTAACAAGTAAATAGCATACGAAAGCAAATTTTGAAAATTGGCCAAATTAGGAGGGGAAAAATTCAAAAGGAAAGAGAAAATACAAAAAGGAAAATAAAAATCAATTTTGACGTCGAGAATCAAGAAATGACGTTTTAAATTTACTTATTTTGGGGTTTTGCCTTGCCCCTTTCGTCGGCGAGTTCTCCTCTTGCGCACATACGGGCAAGAGGATCCCGGGTAGTGCGCCGGGTACATCGGGCAGCGGCACCTGGCCCCTCTGTATATACAACAGCGGCAATGGTGCTCTTTCTTTTTCTTGGGCCTCCTTGTCGGCATCAATCTATCGAAATCTTGAGCCGAGCCCTCCGGGGCTGGATGGCTTGGTGTCGCCGACGGCGTTGTCTCTGAGGAGGAGAGGCCGCGAAAACGATGACGGAGCTGCTCCATCTCCTCATCGCTGACCTCTCCCTCCTCTTCCTCGGTATCGATTTCGGTCTCCGTGTAGTCCGATGGAGGCTTTCGGCCCTCTCCGCTACCACCAGGTGGCGGAGGGGGAGGAGGACAGGCCATTAAAGACGCCATTTATGCTGTGAATGGATTTAGGACAAAGAAATTTTGGCCAATGGTGTTAATTAGGCATAATTTATTTTTGTTGCAGAAAAAAGAATGAAGAATTGCAACATTTTTGCACGTGACGCGTGTGCACGTGTCTCATGGTGAGTCAAATTTAATTTTATTAATAATTTTAAGAATTTAGAAAAAGAAATAATTTTACTTTTTAATTTTTTTTTTTTTTTTTTTCTTTTATGGGTTTTGATATTGTTATTATTCACGTTTATAATCTGTGTTTTATTATTATTTATTGAAATCGCCAATCATGCAACTAACTTTAACAATCAGCGAATAGCACTCGAGAAATTTTGTATCAACGATATGTAGATGATTTTTTCATTGTGAATTTTGTTTTGTGTTAATTTTGAATTTTGTTATCGTTGATATCTTTACGATCTCCAATTTCCATGATCGAAGGGGATAAAAGAGGATATTGAAACCAGATGGTTCGGTTTCTTATTTAGATACCTCTGAATTTTGCAGAGGGGGGGGGGGGGGATGTGTGAAAAACTTTAAGAGAGGAGGGGCATGTGTCAAAAAATTTTGAGATGAAGAGGGCATGTGTTTCGAAAATTTTATTTTCGATCCCTCGTTCAACTTTTCAAAACCGTTGCTTGCTTTTATTATACGTGAAAATTTTCTGGACAGTTTGAGAAATAATAAATATTTCTATTTTATGGTTTTCGAAAATTATTATTTTGTTTGGGGCATGCGTCACGTTCGCATTTTTAGAGGTTTTAATTATTTTTGGCTTCTTTTTAGAATTTTGTTTATTTCCATTTTATCTTCGTATTTTTGTTCTGTTTTTCTACAGAAATTTTTATTTTAGAAGCTTTATTTTATCATTCTAATCCGAAATTTGTGGAAAAATAGGGGTTCGCACTTAATTTTGATATTTTAAGATTTATTTCATTTTTTACTTTTTTATAATTTTTTAGTCAAATTTTAATTAGCGATGCTCTAATTAAAATTGATTTGTTTTGTTTAGATTTTGAAATTTTGAGTCGCCTGATCAAAAGGCATGATTTTGAATTGAAATGCAAAATTAATTTAGAAGGATAATTTGAATTTTTACACTTGCTCAAATTCAAATTTGGAAGGTGATAATGTTGGACATATCACATCGTTGAACCTAATTTCTACGAATATTCGATTTGGAAGAGGAATTATGGAGTGATATTATGGGATACTTTATGGAAAAATTTCGGCGTAGCCTATGGTCAAATATTCTGTGGCTAGAGTATCAAATCATGACGTGGCATCTACCATGTCGACTCTATTGCCAGTTATGAATAATTTAGTTATAAGCTCTAGCCGAAATAATTCAGGAATGGAAAATCTGGTTGTTTCTTGTGTAATCTTTATCGTTCTTCGAATGGTACATCGAAATGTATCAAACTGAAGTTCGTAAAAGTTACTGAGAAACACTAGCAAAAAACTTGATGCTTTGCAATAAATTAGATTTATTCCAAAACAAACAAAATTCATTTCACCAGATGTGATTTGGTAGGATTAAATATTGGAAAAATTTAGATGGAGGAACCGCCTTCATTCCATCCAATCCAAAACTATGGTTTAGGGCCTGAGGGAAAGATGAGGAACAGGAGCAGATAAATTCTCCAAAAATTCGAAATATTCAGCAGAATGAAAATGTTCAAGATGAAAATACGCCGGAAGTGAGGAAGGTGAGGAGGGTGACTAAGTCTTGTCATTATATTCGAATAATTTTTGGAAATTTGTGGAAAATCTCCAAATTTTATTTGAATCTCCAGAAACGAAAGCCAATAAAGAAGCAATGTTACTTGCCCCTTGATTGTTTCGTAGGAGGAAATGATGGATAAAATGAAAAGGGAAGAATGAAGGTGAAAGGAGAAATTATTAATAAGCATTTCTTAGAAAAATTTGAAAAATAATTTTTTAGTGATTTTTTAATCTACTTATTATGATCGGAAATCCGGAAATTTTCTGCGTGAACGTGTCGTTGCCCCACGGCCACGTCAGAATTTATTTTTTAAATTATTTATTTTTTGCAGTGTTTAGTTTTTTATGTTTTGTTTCTTTATTATTTGTTTATTATTTTTCGCACTGCATACGAAAATGCAACTGAGGGGGTTTTTGTTTGTTGAGAATCTTTCTCAAATTTTAAAATCGACAATAAATTTCTCTTTGTCGAGGGGAAGGTGTTGAATTTTGAATTGGTATCAAAACCTGAAAGATTTTTGATGCTCTGGCCAAAAGTATGGCATCCAAAATGAGCAGAGAAAACATCACCCTCATCGACAAGAGGGTTTTGTTATAATAGAAGTATTTCTGAGTAAGGAAGATGAAATCAGACTTCCTTTCATTGGATTGATCGCAATCCTTACGAATCAGAAGGAGGAGTGAGGAAGTGGTACGTTTCATAAATCTCAAAACTGATGACGAATCATCAACGAGATGAGAAATTTAAGAAATTTCGCACTTTGGTATGCAATGATTCTCGAACTTATATTTTTCTGGAAAAGATGGATGTACAACTGATATATACGGTATGAAAGGGTTAAAAGGATTTAGTGAAAATAATGCGAGATTTCTCATTTGGTGTCTGGGCTGTCCCAGAAAAAATTTTGGTTTAAAATTACAAAAGAATTTTCCCAACAAATCACCTCTTCTGGTCGATGACCTTTCAAATGATGACTTTCGGTGAGTCAGCAAAAGAACAAGCAGTGATTTGGTGATGAAAATGATCGAGATTGATATAAGTGGGAGAGAAAATAGCGTTCCTCAAAGCCAAATCAAATTCCCAGAATTTGAGGTTGAGGATGAATTTTCTGGAAGGAGACAATTTTTGTGGATGTAGAAGAAGAGTAGATTTGGTAAATTCTCTGGTTCCAAAACGTAAATCGAAAATATTCCGAGTATACTACCGGATACCGAATGTTTTCGATTTTGTTTTCTTGGTTTTGAAAATTTGCATTTGTCAAAATCAAGAAATTGTTTGGGAATGTTGGATGAAGATTCACCAAAACCAAGAAATTGCTTTAGAATGAGTGATAAATTGGAAAAGAAATTCATGACGAGTCATGGGAAAATATGTTGGAATTTATGAGCGAAGTACTCGTGGAAGAAATATTTTGGAACATGAATATTTTGAAAAAACCATATTATTTTTGGAAAAATGGAAATTTTTGGAAATAGGAAAGAGTTTGTTGAGATGTTGGTCTTAGATATAATGTCAACGTGTAGATTTTCTCACGAGAATCTACACATTTATATATTCCAAAATACCATCTCGGAAAAATCGCAAGAAAATGGTGGAAAAATGAGTGGAAAATGAGTAAATCGCTTTTAGGATAAGTTAGGAAAAACTTTTCTCTTGATCATATTTCATTATTCTTATGTAATTTTATAATTTTGACACGACACGTGGAGCGGGTAAAATTGACCAAGAAATTCTTAATTCATACTCCACGTTTTTATTACTTATTAATTAAAAATTTAAAATTTCGCATTATTAAGAAGAAAAAGAATGAGTAAAGTTATGGATATATTGAGGAAAGATTAATTTTATCTGATAGGTACAGAAACAAAGCTAAATTGCAACTCCTACCCAGAAATACGATCTCAAAAATGTAGGTAAAATTTTTTCTATAGGAGATAAATTCAATCGAAAGTGTCGATAATTTTTAGCCGAAGAAATACGCGAAAAAATTGCCAAAATTGGGTAGGTAGGTACCTATTATTTAGTTTGTATACGACGCATCGATTTTAAATATCAAAACGTATTTTAGATTCGTATACAAGTAAGTGGGAATCTTTTATTTATTTACCTAGGTTATTCACTCTTAAAAATAAGGGTTAAAAATCGAAAGTCGCGTGCGACGAGTGAATAAACGTTTAGAATAGCAACAACGAGCTTGAAAAAGAAGAAATAGGTGTCGAAAAGGTTTAACTGCTATCAATTACGCGCGGCTGCGTACACAAACGATGTTAGAAACGGTTTTTGTGGTAGGTTAGTTGTTATCTCGGCGGGTGGGCGGTCCGCGGAAAGTGTTACGAATCGGTTTCTTTACCCGGCGCTTGCCTTTTAGAAAAATAAACACGCGGCTAATTTGTTTCCTTTTTAATAGCCGACAATAAAATAAATCGAAGGTGTTGAAAAGGGGTAATTTGATGACTATTGAAAAATTTGGGTACTAATAAATGTCAAAAATATTTGAAACGAATGAAAAAATAATTTTGATGTCGAAAGTGTGCAAGCTAAATTACAGATACGTACGAGGTGATGGTTTATTTCAAGGAAAAAATATGTATTTAGGAATTGAGACGAAAATGAGTGTGAAGGAAAGATTTGATGAAAGAGGAATAAAGAGAGATGTAATAGATATTGTGTGTACGTATTTGTAATTGTAATAATTTTGCGTTCGAAAAGTTATCTATGTACCTGATCAGTCAGGCTGACATCGAGTCGATGTATTTTTACCGTTTTGCACGTAGCCTGTGTACACGTCGCACGTAGCGGGGGGTAATTGATAAGTACTTGCTAGTCTATTTCTGTACTTTTATCTAACGATGCATTTTATTTATTTTTGCAGGTACGTACGTATGAATGGATGTTGAATTTGGAAAAAATAAATACGTTACTCGATTTTTATGTCGCGGATGGTCGGATAAAAATACTAATGATATGCAGAAAAATTACGCGGGGATAAAAATAGAAAGTGAGTGCATTCAAAGTTCATCAAATTTAAATTGCAAATTGATGCAATTCAATACCTAACAATATTGCACAGAAATACCAAACGTGACCTAGTTTCTGCTATGGGTTTTTGAACGGAAAAAATTTACGAAATTAATCGCAGTTTTGATTAATTAGCGGTAATAAAAATTAGAAAATTCGAAAAATAGAGCCGGAAATTAGTAAGAAAATTAAATAAGACAGACTCGACGCGTATCACGCGTCACATGAGCTTGTACAAAATCCATTCTCTAATCTGAGAATAGTACACACGAAAATAAAAATAGTTGACTAATCTGTCAACAAATTAATTGGCTAATCCGCCAATTAAAAAAGGAAAAATAATGTTGGGTTTAAAAACTTACATGATGTAAACGCAGTAAAAAATTAAAACGAAGAAACGAATGAAAAATCGAAGTCAAAATGCAAAGGTGCTTGAGGCTACTCTAGGTAAATTGTAACGCGAGCTACATGAGATTCAAAAGTCGAATGAATTTAGGATTTCAGGCTGAAAGTACTATGGGGTATCAGGTGGCGATGCGCGCGCCACTGTGGTCTGGTTTGGATCTAAGTACTATTTTTGAAAAGAGAAAGCAGGACCAAAAGGAGAAGGAAAAAAGATGGCTGTCTAAATATCTGGTTATTGTTTGATTTTTATTGTTTGAATCTTGACATCGATGCTCCATTTTTATCTATAATATACGATCACGTCTCGGTCGTATTCGTGGAGATTTTTTCTAACTTCGCCTTTTTCCTATTCCTACGTTTTTTCGCCTGTGTCTCTGGCGCGGTTCTTTTCGGCGGCGATGCAGGCGGGTTGAGGGGAAGGGGAATTTCATCCGTTATCGGCTTGGATGCATGGAGCGATTTAAAATATACGCTCGCCGATTTTTCGTTTTCTCTTTCAGCTATAGGCAAATTTTCAGGTGATTCAATTTCGAAAAATTCCATAGTGCAAGTTCCGATGGTCATGAGGGAACCTTGCACGTGACAGATGAAAAATGGAATAATTCGAATTTCTTCTGATGGCGGAAATCTAATTTTGATGCTCAAATACTTTTCAGTATTGAGATTTTCTTTTTCAAAAAATGAGATATCTGGAGCGCCTAATTTTTCTAAATTTAAAGGCAGGTACTCCTTTTCATCGATCTCATTTATTGCATCATCGGAAATGTAGTTATATTTTTCATCATATTTTGCCTTGGCCCATACTATATTGTCGTTTTTCAAAACTAGGGGAATCAGCCTAGTTTTCCTTGCCCCAGACGTGGTGTATATTTCTTTATGTAATAAAATTCGAGTTTTCTCTCGAATGGGGTCACTAGTATTGGGTCCAAGTATGAATTTTGGCATAATTTCGAATAATTTTTGCGATGTAATTCCCATGACGCAAATATCCTTTTGAGTTGGTAAAATCAAAAATGGAGAAACGTAATTTTGATTGGCTGCTGATAGAGGAATTCTTGCGATCCGATTTGTGTTGACTATCCTGTTATTTTTCAATTTCACTGGAATTTCATTTTCAGTTTCAAAAATGCAGGTGTTCTGATAATTTTGAAGAATCAAGCGTTCAAGCATGGAGTCCGAAATTAGATTTTCTTGAATGGTGGGGTCCAAAATTAATTTCAAAAAATCTGATGAATGTGTTGTAAAAATTGCGTGGGATAAATTTGTAGGTTCCGAAAATTCTTGATTCTGTGGTGGCGAATTTTTCTGTTGATATTCTTCAAAGGGTGAGGTGGGAGGTGTCACGTTTTCTGGTTCCGATTTTGGTGACTCGACGCAAATTCGTGACAAATTTTGAGTTGGTTCTGGTGATGAAGTCGAAAATAGTCGAAGTCTTGTCAATCCGCTTATTCTTTTGAGTTCTTTATTGATGATGGTAATTAAATCGTTGTAATACTTCGATGATATGTAGTATTTAGCGGTCGCGGCTTGATAAAATTTTGAAATATCCGGAATCACGTTCCTTTCCCTATCTAGCCTTGGTCTATGAAATTTGCGATTCCTATATTCGTACGTGTGCCCTTCCAAAAATGTTTCCGCGGGCAATTTCGCTGTGAAAACGTTCTCTTCTTTCACTAAATCGTGGAAAATTTTCCGAAGCTGGACGAGATTCTCGATGTTTACGCGCCTTTGAGTTACGTAGGGATAGACTATAGGAAAAAGTAGAACAATAATTTTTGCTCCCTTTTCCTTAATCAGTCGAATTAAATTTTTCATATCCCTGTATAAGGCAGGAAAGGGTTTATCTAAGATGTTCAATTCGTAGACTGCGGCTGATAAAATTACTTGTTCTTGTACCCTTTCCTCCTCCTTTAATTTCTCAATCAAATATGGGATCGAAATCATATTTTGAACATAAGGAGGTGAAGAATTTATCGAATCATTTTTTATTTTATAGATGAAGCAAGCAATTCCATCCCCGATTAATTGATAGTCGTCTATATTCGTACTTGCTTCCATTTCAGGTGTTAAATAATTTTCGGGTGGAATTCTTTCATGATTCGATTTTTTCGGCGTCATAAACGATGTTGAGCTTTGGTCAATTTTGGGTTCAGGAGATTTGAGGCTGATTTCCATAAGTTTGACTTTTTCTGTGGCCTGGCTGATGTTATCGGCCATTTTTGAAATTTTCGCAGTCAAAATATCAATTCCATGGTGGTAATATTCAAAATTTTCTGCCTCTAAATTTTCGATTCTTGTTGTTAAATTTTTGATGGTTTCCGAAGTTTCCTCAATTTGTCTGTTTTGGGTGGTCGAATTCGAGCTCTGGCGCTCGACGGTGTCGATTAATTCGCGTAAGATGTTATAATCTTCATCTTGCTCATCTATGGCACTTTGAGCCAATTCTTGGACGTGGTCGATGTCATTTGACAGGTCGTATAATTCTGCACTGCTCTGTGCCAGGAGCGATTTATGGTGATTAATTTTATTATGCAAAATGGCACAAATTTGGACCAAATTTCCGATGGTCTGGGTATTCGCGGTTGAAGTTCTTGATTGATTTTGAACAGCCTGACGTAAATTCTTGATTTCTTCAATTGTGGCCAAATTTATCAAATTTTGTGGTTGATCCGAAATTGTCAGTGCTGGTGGGGAAGGGGGACTGGTCGACGTGTCCACTGCTTCCTCCGTGGGTGATTTTTGAATAGATCGAACGATTTCTTGAACATATTGCCGAAAATTGTCCATTTCAACTTGAATATTCTTGAGAATTTCCTGGGCCTCAATGAAATCCTCTGTTTTGGTGTCATTTTTGGATGGAATTTTTTCTAAAATTTTCGTTGCTTTTTTGATGTACTCGCTGATGATTTCGCGGGTTTCAATCGCTGCAGATTTTATGGTCGTCGTCTCTTCCAATTTTTCTGCATTTGTAGATTTTTTCGATGGTGAATCCTCCCAGTTCGTAATTTGGGATTTGAGGATTTTCAACATGTCATCTATCTCATCCCAAGAGGTCGAAATTTTCTTGGAATTGTCTAATTTTTTCGAAGTAGGAGACGATTTCGAAGTTGATGGCATGTTGTTTGATGAAGATTCGCGAAAAGTTTTCGGTGCTTTCTGATTTCGATGGATCCGTTTAAATATTTGCACCTCTTCATCAGAGTCGGACTCGGATAGATAAAAAATCCGTTTTATAGATGAATCGCTGTCCGTTGACGACGGGTCTCTGATTTCGATACGACGAGATTTGTATGATCGCGATTTATTTTTATTCGACCGTTTTTTAGTTGATTTTTTAGATAAGGAATTTTTGTGACCTGAATTTTTCTCAGCCGAACTATCAAACAGTTCGCCGGATGACGCTAAAATTTCAAGGTGTTCCTCTGACATAATCTTGCCAGATAGCCTAACAGGGGGGAGAAAGGGAAAATTCGACAGAAAAAGCGAAGTTTAAATTGGCTAATCCGCCAATCTAAGAAAAAATCGTATATAAATTGACTAATCCGTCAATTTAAAAAGATTGAATCAGCTAATCCGCCAATTCAATGAGAATTGTGTAGAAATCTTACGTGTTCGTGGTACCGCTTTTACCTTTGAACCTTTTATCAATAGAGTACCGCTGGTCGCGTGGACAGTGGCCGGCGTTTGTACAGTAAAGTACTCTCGGAAGCTTGACGAAAGAAAGAATGCGTAGGCTGGCTGCGTACGTATCTTCAGTGTCCGTTACCGTTTCGCGGCACTGGGCTCGAGGGAAAGGGGATGTTTTCCTTTGAACTGGTTGAACACTCGAGTTGGCAACGACGCACCTTGCGGCTCAGGTTTTGCAGGTGGCTAGAAATGCTTGTAAACGGTGGATTTTTTCAAGGCTGACTTTCTTTGTTTGCCTAAACAGGTACACGATACATTAAAAAATCTACACGTTAAGTGCATTTCTATTGTCAATTTAGCAACAATAGAGGGATGCAAGGACAATATTTAGGTAAAAATCTAAATGCTAATATATTCTATTCGCAAGTCGCTGGTAAACGGTGTTTAAATGGCACAAGTCAGGTAGTCAAAATTGAGGATAACAATAGTCGGTACTAGCCTACGGCTAGATTTTAGGGATTCTATAGAAACTTACTCGCGTCGCAGGGACACGAGGCGCTTGTTAATTTATTACACAGCATTGTTTGCTGGTAATAATATATTGACACGTCTCAGGATATGAGATGGGGGAGTCACGTCTCTATTAAAGAGATAGGAAATTGTCGCGTCTCGAAGGTCGAGAATAAGATGGTGGAAAAAATAGAAATCGGCTCGGGATATTTTTTACAAGTATCTATTTTAGGATTTCTAGGAAAGATGGAAAGATTTTTACTGGCAGACAAAGACAGCAGTCGAAAAAAGGTTCGTGAGAAACAAAGAGAAAAAATATTGAATAAAAGAATAGGGAATATCGTTGTCTGCAGATGTACGGATTTAGGCGATGGTCAAATAATTTCAGAGAAATTTAGGGTCAGGACAAAAGAAAAGAAATCGAAGGATCTAGAGAAATGAGAGAAAAAAGATCGTAGTTAAAAGCAATAAAGCAATAAATTCTAGAAAAAACCTTGTTTTTGTACACTGC
Source organism: Pseudococcus jackbeardsleyi (assembly GCA_038380155.1). NCBI lineage: Eukaryota > Metazoa > Arthropoda > Insecta > Hemiptera > Pseudococcidae > Pseudococcus > Pseudococcus jackbeardsleyi. Next base: position 9,806,490 of record CM076242.1, read on the forward strand.
CGAAAGATACTTTTGTCCTTACTTTAGATGAGAAAAAATTACGTTATTTTTGAACAATAGATACGTGATTTTAAATAAAAATTCGTTGAATGCTCCGGGAGGGTGATTTTCTATTTGAAATTGGCCATGAAAATAGTAATTTTGGGCGGGAAAAAATAATTTACGTTAATTGGAGCCTTTTTCTTGTAGAATCGAATATTTACGTTAATTTTAAATAAATTTTGGATGCCCTGCACTGAAGGTGCTTAATTTTTTCTGTTTCAGGTAAAAAATTGGCCAAAAATACAAGAAAAAATAGTCCAAAAAGGGGTACGATCGAATTCCAAAGTGATCGTTTCAATTACGTAAATATTACGTTATTCTACGATTTTGCTCAGGTACTTAAGGTGCCTGGTTTTTATCTACCACGTACGTAATTCGAAAATTAATTATTTACGTTATTGCCGGAAAAAGTGGTAGAATTTCATATTGTACCTAGTGTACAATTTCGAATTTTGATATCTATATAGATTTTTTGCACTTAAGGTGCCTAAATTTTTTCAAAATTGATGTTAATTTTGCACTGAAGGTGCCTATTTTTGTGTACTTAAGGTACCTATCGAAAATTTAAGTGAAAAATGGTGCATTTATGATGCTTAATTTTGATGTACGTAAGGTACTTAAATTGATCAGAAAATAATTTCGATTTTTTGCACAGAAGGTGCCTAAATTTTGGTACTATATAGATTTCGCACAGAAGGTGCCTATACTAGAATTTTGTTGCACTTAAGGTGCCTAGGGAGACAGTATTTTGGTTTTCAAAATGCTGTAGCATGCGGGGAGGTGCGATTTAAGATCGCGTGCGGATTTGTCAGGCAGTTGACGTACATAAGTACTTACCAGCTATCCAAATTTGACTTATTAGGTACAAACTTGGCATCACTGATCTCCGTGCTACCACGGCAGAACAGGTCGGTGCGATCCGCGGGCCCGAGCGTCCTGATCTCAAGTTCCGGGGTCCGGGGGGCCGGAGCCGGGAACTGTACGAGGAATACGCACTCGTACATCGTCTCTGGAGACCTGTGGTATGAGTAAAACACGGTGATCCCCTAGGGGAAAAGGCGTAAAAAAGGTCTATTGCTTGAAAATTCGATTTACTCGGAAAAATTTTGAAAAAATTTGCCAAATTTTTGGAATTTTACGTTAAATTTGTTGAAAATGGTTTTAATACTATTGAAATTCGTAATTTTGGGCCGAAAAAATTATGAAGCTATTGAACTCAAAAATGGAAAAAATGGAGAATTTTGATTTTTGTGTGAAAAATTTACGTTACTTTAATTTTTATCGGAAATATTTACGTTAATCGTTAGTGCACTATTAAAATTTTGAAATTTAATGGAAAATTTGAATTCTATGTGAAAAATCTAGATTTTTATGGAAAAAATTTACGTTAATTGGTGTGAATTTTTACGTTACGTTAATTATCAAAATTTAAATTCATTTTTAGCGCCTTTTTAGAATAATCAAAAATGATTATTAACCAGTAGATTTACTGACCATTTGCAGGAGACTTTCGACGGCATCAGGCATTCGTCACTTTACTGGACTTGGCCTGGGGTCACGGATTAGCGAGAAGATCCGTGCCTAGCCTGACTGGATGGCTCTTCGCCGAGATTCGATCGATCGGCGGAAATTTCAGCTTGATTTCGGGCAGCTCTTCGTCACTGGTGATGTTGACGGAATTCGGCTTACTCTTCTGGACGTAGGGCGTGATTTCGGGTGCTCCTGTGCTGTTGGGAAGGTCCTTGAGGGAGCGACCCCCTCGCTTCTCTTGCAGCAACACGTGCCAGGGCGCCAGTGTAAAGATAATAATGAATGCAGGGGGGTAAATCCCTGATTCGGTCGGTGTTTGGAATGGTCGGCCAGGTGGCAGGTCCCTCTAGGGCCGCGGGATTCTGCCGCTCACACGGTCCAGTGGGTTGCCAGCGGTCGAGCCCACCTGGAAGCCCCCATTGCGGTATTCAGGGACGGAGACCAGCGTCCCGGTCCCGCTCGCTGTCCCTGTCTTTACGGGCCCCCTCGGTTACAACTCACATCGGGTGCGATCGACAGGCTGTTGGCAAGTTGAGCACGCGACGGCTTCACCGACTTGCCAATTACGCAAGCGAATAGAGTACGAAGGGTGAGATTGTGAACGCAATAACCATCGACGATTCTATCCGGTACGATTTATTGGCGCATCGCGAAAGTACATTTTATTACCGACGAGCAGTAACACATACGATCGCGGACGTTATGTAACATTGAAAAGATGACACTTTCGCATTTAAGCCACTTCCCTCGACGGCGAGAAGTGGCGTATATCTTTCTTTTGGGGAGCTGTGGGCAGCACTCCACGACGCACCGTGGAGAAGCCACCGTCTCCGCCCGGGCGGAAGCCTCGACGGGCCCGAAGCCCGGAGATGAAACGCGCAACGTCTGTATCGGACGCGAACCGGTCGAGAACTTCCACTCACTCGTATCTTGCATAACCGAACGTAGCTAGAAACCCTATTTCTCCCGCCACTAGGAGTTACCACCCCTACGTGACGCGAAGGCCATGTGTACCTATAACAAAATTTTCATTCGAAGCGACAGTCAAAGGGTTGAAATGAGTTTCTAGCTGGTACTGCGGTGAAGCAGTGAATGGGAAGGAGGAAACGGGTTTTTGCAATGTACGAGTATGAGAATGTGGTTACACGAAATCGCGAAAGTGCGGTATAAATTTTAGCTGGCGACACGTAGTTGGATGCATTTCAATGAGGTGGATTGCATCGTGTTGGATATTTACAGATGTGGATGTGGGATGAGATGATGTGTATTTGTATTATTCAATCATTCGCCCAATTTGAACTGTGGAAGGCGAAATGAAGCAGAAGATTCGCCTAAAAGAATCAAAACTTCCTTTACTTTGATGTGTACTTGAAAATCCTCTACATATTTAAACCCTTTTACACAATTACACATTCATCGTTGATTAACTTTGAAATTCAACTGAGAAATAATTACAGACTCCACTTTGAGAAGGAAATATTACAGTTGTCGATCATTTGAGTGGTCCACTGGTCCACAGGTGACATTAAGCCTGAAAATTTTCTGTAGAGTCTACTGGATCTAAAAAAAATGAAAATTTTGGCTATTTTCGAATTTTTCTAGTCATTTAATGTCATCATTCTGGGTTTAAATTTGCCCACAAATATCCGCCTCTTCAAACTTGGAAAGAGAAAAATATTGCAAATTCTTGGTTTTTGCCACAACCAAACTTTTCGTTATTTTTTGTTCGCTTTTTTTTTTTTTTTTTGCTACTGAGGCAAAATTCCGACTATTTCTCGTTTTTTTTTACCAATTGACATCGTAATTTATTTGAATTTATACCTCTAAATAAAATCAGAATCTGCCTACTCTAGTGAGATTCTGCCTTTTTGAATCAATTAAATAATTATTTTCACTTGGAAATCAGACTTTTGTACAAAGTTTTCAGCCAAAAATTACTAATTTCTTCCTGAAAAATCGGTAACTTGATTGAAAAATCAGTGATCTTTAACAAAACAATCAGTAAAATTTCACAGATCAAAAAGACAAAATTTCATTAAAGATTGCTTCAGATTTCGTGAATGCCAGTTCTTTTTCAAACAAGGTACATATGTATTTTTCATCTGTACAAAATAATCTGTTTTTTGATAACTTACTCATGTAATTGGCAACAACTGAAGAGTAAAATCGCCAATAAAACGATGAGACGGCGCGACGCGGTGAAGTAAACATCGAATAGCACATGTGTTCACTTCATACATAACACACATACGAACATAATAATATTAAAAAATATATACATAGTGTACACATCCACGCGCAGCACGCGTTCATTATACACCGAACGCCTACGTTCGCGAACCATCACGTCGGCCTCGACTGCTCGGTTTATTGGACGAATTTCCCAAAATGTAAATAATTAATCACACTATTACCCTACATCCGAGTTCGAAATGCTAGAAACGAGGTTCTTAGGTGCTTAGAAAAAGGTGAATATTTGTTCACGTTTTCATTTCTGTCTAAAATACGTACCTTGAAACAATTTCCTCTGTATTAAATATTCACACAAGAAGTCTTCACAGCTGAAATGAGATTTAAAATTCGACAATTCGAGAATGGCAGAAAGAAAAAAATTGTGAAAATCAGGAAGAATACTTTCCGACAATGTGAAGCAAATAAATAGATAATTGAAGCTTTCACAGTTACGTGGTGAAAAATTGAGAAATATCATAATCATTGCCTAATATTTCAGAATTTTTACCATCTTCCTGAAGGGAACCTGGGTCATGATATATCAGCGTGGACTGAATGGTCTTGCCTTATTCAAATTGGCCTAATTATCTCATTTTTACAATAATTCAAGCCGTCCGTACATTTTCCTTTCATTTTGCTGAAAAAATCCCACCCTGGTGTATACCTCGACCCTTCAGAATTTTTGGAATTTTTTTTTGCATCTCTCTTATTTTTATGAAAATTGGTGAAAGTCTTCAAAAATTACTGGAAACGGTCAGAATTGCAGCACAGGAATAAATCAATGAAACAAATTTCACTGAAAGCAAAAGTAAAGAAAATGATGGAAAAATCAGCGAAAATTCATCGGAAAGTCCATAAAATCTCTTAAATTTGCAGAAAAATCGTGAAAATCCTCCGAAAATCAACGATTTTTGTAAATTTTTGAAGAAATTTTCTCACAAGTAAGGTCAAACGTGCTTTTTTTACTACTTGCACAACCCAGATTCAATCAAGTTCGGCTTTTGGGGTATTCTCAAAATTGAAAAATATAGGATCAAATAAGCATAAAATTGGGACTGTTGTCATAAGGTATGAAATGCAATTGAAGAGCGGTTTTCCAAAACGCATTATTGACAAAAACGTGTTTTCGAGATAAACGAGAAAAACTTTATCCATCCAGTAAAACAAGTATATTCGGTATGAAACCTTTTTAACATGGTTATGGAGATGGTCCTCAACCCACTAAGTGACATGTCAAAGTTTGAAAGATCGTTACCTACCCACAATGGACATCGAAAAATGGCGATAATGCGTTTTGGAAAACTGATTGGAATCATTCCATGTCAGTTAATACGCAAAGTGGTAAGGGGGGTCGGCGATTTTTCTGATTTTACTTTTCATGTGGATAGACCTCGATGAGAGATGACGAATGCCGCAAACCGCGACTTTCAAAGTTTTTTTGGAGGGCAGCCACGAGCATTTAAAGTTTTGAGGCAAAATTGGATATGGTCAAGATATGGTAAACTTTGAGCGTGGATAACTCGAAAACTATGATAGGTAGAAAGTTGAAACTTTTTCCATTGTGTAGGGCCTTTGGTGACCTTTTTGACGATTTTTTTAAAATCAGTGTTACCACTTTTGGAAAACATATGTTGAATTAAGGATGTCGCTTTATGCTGAATAACACCGAGATTAAGTAGGTTTTTGGGTAGGTAAGTGGTACATGTTGTGTAGTATGTTGTTCTGAACAGTTTGGCGCAAAAAACCCATTTTCGAAAAAATTGTCAATAATGCGTTTTGGAAAACCGCTCTTCAATTATATATTACATATTTACAAAAATCTTATTTAGGTACTTATTTTACATATGAACATTCCTCATAGATCTTCATATTTTATTTTCATCCATATTATTCATTTTTTCACCAATGAAAAGTTGATTTCTTAATTATTTTAAATCAACTATTTAATTCAAAATCATTTTTGAAACTGAAAGTTTATGATATCTATTGAATTTTCGGCAATATATGAAGAATTAAAAGATATGTATTTTGCGATCAGAAGATGAAAATACTAATATTGATCGAATTTTGGGGTTCAAGTTTTCTCTTCAAATGAAAACTGTCCTAAGCTATTATACTTTTCGCAAAACGAAATTTCAACTATTTCGACCCATTCTTATGCTCATGAACAGTTCGCAAAAAAAGGACCTTGATGGATCCAATTTTCAAAACCAAGTTTCTCAATACAGGGTGTCAATAAATTTTAAAAAATCTAAATTCGCGATTTTTTCTCATGGTATCTACCTCTAAATTTGACACCTCCTCTCCCATCCAATAATAATAATAAATAATGCGATCAAATTTACACAAAATATTCCAAAAAATTTTTAATTTGAAGAAACAAAAGCTAAAATTTTCAAAAAAAAAACCTGAAATTTAAGAAAAATGTTTAAAGAAAAAAAATCAAGGAACTTGGAAAAAATTCCCGACCCATGATGAATTTTGGGTCAATTTCGCAACTTTTCCACGACTTTCGCAACCTGTAGACACCCTGCGTTATCATAATAAACTTGATATCATTTTGAAAACCATCGATTTTTTTTCCAACCGAACTTTAGATCAACTGCGTATTATTAAACACCCACCAATTGCAATATTGTTGTGACGACGAAAAAAACTGAAAAAAAAAAGAATTTTAGAAACAATAACAGTGGAAAACAATCCTCCTACGTTCATTTCTTCAATTTTTTTCTCATTCCGTGGCGTTTACTACACGCTACTAATCCAATTATTATCGCTGGTTCGCGGTGCGCACGTCACATCAAGGTCGTAAATGTCTGGACATTATTACGGGGTTAAAAACCCTTCTAACATTGGAAATTTTTTCTATCGGCCGCGATTAAACGAGTACGTACGGCCGACCGGTCCACTCTATTAAACCACATAGCCAAGTTCATTATTTCAGTATCAAGGACTGATGTATGGAGAAAGAGAGGAATGAGCGTCGCGTCGCCGATGAGAGCTCATTCTAGCTCACGTCACTGGGTACAAGTTGACGACGATTATTCGTATGTTTGTTTGTGTGAATCGTACAGTATAATTTATGATTCGCGCCGTACGAAGAATTTTAATCTCATTCTAAATACCGGCCAATGATTCTCTCCGCCAATATACGTTTGAAAAAGAAAAACGATGCGTGGAGGTAAGACGAGATGAAATGGCCGAATTTACAATTTTTAATAGGGGTTTTTTCTGCCAAAGATTTTTTTGAAAAACGTGAGATAATGATAAAGCTTATTATACTCAGATTCATAAATGTAATTTGGACAAATTTTTCTTTAAACGCAACCAATCTGTAATACTTTCTCAATTTAAAAAACTTTCGATTGAAATAAACGTAATTTTTGTCGATTTTATCGACTCGAAACAAAATTTTCCCCATTTTATCGAATTCTGGATGAAAATTTCGCGAACAGGGTTTGAAAATTTTTCGATTTGGGCATCATTTTTCTATTGATAATGAAATTTTTTCATCATTGGTGTGGAAAAGACCAATGTATTTTTTCTGTTTGTGCCCCTGGGACCTTTATGATTGATGCGGTCATACTTGAATTCTCTTGGCGGTATTTTTGGGTCAAATGAGTCCAGGGTGTAAAGAATGCCGTCTTACTCTCAAAAAATCTGCCATCAAAAGTGAAATTTTAGATTTTTAAATAATATTTCAGAAGTTGAGGAATTTTGGACATTATGTCCTTTTCAAATAAAAATGTTGAAATTCAAATTTCCAGCACCGTAAAATGTCACTCCCTTCATCCGTGAAAAACAGCCTAATGCACTGATCTGTAGCAAACAATTATTGCATTTGTTCAATAAATTTTATAAATTTTACCGTCTTTTCGGTAAATTTTCACTGATTTCCACTTGATAATTTTCACTATTTTCTAATTAGTGATTTTCACTCATTCCCAAACAATGATTTTCATTCGATTTTTCTTGTCGGCGATTTTCACTGATTTTTTTTCTTCCAGCAATTTTTTCACTAATTATCTTTCTGCGATTTTTCACTGATTTTCATATTAGCGAGTTTCACTTAGGTCCAATTATAGTGATCTTCATTGGTTTTCTTGTCGACGACTTTCCTTGATTTTCGTATTAGTGATTTTCAATGATTCTCTTACAGCGATTTTCTCACTGATCATCTTTTGGCAATTTTTCATCGATTTTCATATTAGTGATTTTCACTGATTTCCAATTATCGCTATCTTCACTGATTTTCTTGTCGACGATTTTCACTGATTTCCTCCAGCGATTTTCTCACTGATTATCTTTTAGCCATTTTTCACTGATTTTCATATTAGTGATTTTCAATGATTTCCTTCCAGCGATTTTTCACTGATTTTCATATTAGTGATTTTCACTGACGCCCAATTATAGTGATCTTCACTGATTTTCATATAAGTGATTTTCACTGATGTCCAATTATAGTGATCTTCATTTATGTTCTTGTCAGCGATTTTCACTGATTTTTGTATTAGTGATTTTCACTGATTTTCTCACTGATTATCTTTTGGTGATTTTTCACTTTTTTTCATATTAGTGATTTTCACTGATTTGCTTTCACTGATCTCGTATTGGTATTTTTGCTGATTTTATTTCAGCGAATTTTTTCACTGATCTCACAGTAATTTTCACAGATTTTCTTTCGGCGATTCATCACTGATATATCCTATTGTACATAGTGATGTTCACAGATTCCCTATTAGTGATTTTTGCTGAATTTTATTCAGTGATTTTACACCAATTTCCAACTTGAATTTTTCACTGATTTTCTAATAGTGATTTTCACAGGTTTTCTTCCACTGATTTCCTATTAGTAATTTTCAATTTTATCCTTAGGTCATTTTTCATCGGTTCATTTTCAGCGATTTTCATAAATTTCCTATTTTAGGTGAATTTCCCACCAACTTCGTATATTGATTTGTTTTTCATTGATTCATCAATGTACTGACCATTTTCGAGTGATTTTGATACCTAATTTTTACTGATTTATAAAAATAAGCTGATAGAAAAGTAATATAAAAGGACTTTTTGTAATTTATATTTTCCCCCTATTTTTTTCACTATGAAAATGCCATGCCTTAAATGATTTTAGCAATCGATACGGAAGTTCTGTGACAAGATAATATTTTAGGAAACATCCATTTACGTTTACACGTCATAGAAACTAACAATTTTACCACGCACTTGATATAAAAATCAAACAAATGACTACCCAGAAGGCAAAGGGTACAGAATAATATCGGTTTCATTGATCGTACTCTATGCACCTATTGGACGCCGCGTCGCCATAACCGTTCCGGCAAATCGTCCCTGACGAGAACGAGGTTTAATTCATTAAACCACTTAATGAAATTAAACTTAATAACGTGATCTCGAATTGAATGAAGTTGCTTCGAACACGAGCTCAAATTTATTACCGGTTTCATTTACCGTCGTTTATCGAAAGAAGACGATGGGACGGGGCAATACATCCACGAGCAGTTTACATTTCAGATACCGCCGAAGAAATTCAATACAATTAGAATGAAAACTTTAATGGCGACGAGGCACCAGCCATCAAAAGGAAAAGGATAACATGTTGATAACAAACCTTAATAGAAAATTCCTCTAGATTATTCGTCGTACTACGTCGTAATTAAAAGAGGTCAATTACACCGAGAGAATTTTTTCAGCTATAAAAATAATGCTTCACACACACACACGATAAAATTCTTTCAAAATGTGGTACGTGGTATCTCAACCCATCAACATTTTTAATCTATTAAATTTTACACTTTTCTTAATTGAAAAATTGAAACAAAATTATGAGTTAAAAATGACATTTTTATTGCTTTCGGTGAAAACTATCATTTGATTCTGTCCTTCTCTCAAATCATGATCAAATTAATTTCAAAACTATGTATTCATAAACCTTCGTTCATCAAGCATGGAACGGTGAAAAAACACAAGAAAAATCAATAAAAACTATCAGCAGAATCTACACAGGTTTAAATACTGAGACATGTTCTCGTATCAAATATCATGTCTACTCTTTAACGATCCTGGCAACATTCCCATATCGTTACAATGTTTCCACAACATACAGAAGGAGAGGAAAAGAAAAGAAGAGAGCGGATTTACCGAGAAAAAAAACTCCAAGTAGCCTCGCGAATTCCAACGATTGAACGACGTCAGCAGCAGCCAAATCATCGGAAATAAATGCTCGTACACGAAGGCATGAAGGAAGAAGGTATCGATAATCCAGCAATTCGAATCACGGTATGTGCCTCGTGTTGTGAAGAGATGCGAGATTATTGCTATACTAATAAACGTATAAAGATCCACAAAACACGTCCGCTATGTTGGTTGATGCGCTGAAGGCGTGTTTTTTTCTTTTAAATTCGGGTTGAAAATTTTTTTTCCCTGGCGATATATAATTTAAATTCATACAATGTTTAGAATGTGAAACCGGTTTGCGTCGATTGACTTCGGGGTCGTGTCTCGAGTCGGTCTTTGGCGAACGAGCATCGACGATACAGTTGCGATTCCTGAGCAATGTGTAATTTCGCGATAATTTGACCGAGATGAGAAATATTCGGCGAGATGGGATCGGCAGTCTGTGTCGAGAATGTAGAGAAAGACAGAGTTATGGGCTGAGATGAGAAAGATTAATAGTGTTGTTCAGGAAGTGTACCCGTATTGTGAGGTCATGGGCTGGAAGAAGAGTATGCGAGGTATTTCTATTTGTGATGTTTTTGGCCGATACTGGGTCGCGAAATGCAGAGATTTAGTTATTGCTATAAAGACTTCAGTCAATAGATTTAGATTTTAGAGTTGGATGTTTATCATAAGTGTTCACAATATTTCAAAAATTATTTTCCCTGACTTCTTCAATTTTTCCAGAGATTTTGCAAAAATGACGAGTGCAGAGGTACAGAGCCCTATGGTGAAGAAATTTCTAATTTAGAGAGGAGGTAAAATTATATTCATGTCGACTTTTTGAATTTCCTCAATGGTTTAAGTGATGTCCTGATGTTAAATCGAAAGCAATATGTTTTTTCTTGAAGAATTTCCCAAAATCAAGATTCATATTAAGTATAAAAATTAAAAATCGTGATTCTATTGACGTTGTTTTTTGACCAGAGGTAGAAAAAAAATCAAAATTAATTAGCAAAATTTTTCCAGTCTGGCAAAGCAAAAGCCAATTTTTTTCACGTTTTAAATCAATGAAATATGGGCATATTGAAAATTTTTACAAATATTTTAGGTTTCAAAATGGGAGAAAAATGAAAAAAAAAATCAATTTTTGGTCAAAAGAATATCCATTTTTGAAAAAATTCATATTTAATGCTAAATAAATACAAAGCTATAATTATCTTAAGAAATGGAAGAACCGAGTGCGAGTGAAACGAGAATAAATTTTTATGAAAAATTTATGATAAAATAAGCAGAAAAACATCCAACTTGCAAATTTAAGGTATCCTTCTAAATCTTCATCAAATTCTAGCAAAAATTTCAAAACTGCAATTGCTTGACTCTTCTAATACACTTAGAAAAAAAATTAATAAAATCTCTCAGAATGATGAAAAAATTATTGTAAGTGAAATATTGTAACGTTAGGAAATGTCTAGAAAATAAATTGAAAATTGCCAAAATGACGTCAGAATTCTTCAAATTTGAAATATCTTGAAAAAATTGACATTGAATTTTAAAAAAACCAACGAATATAATTCCCTAAATGCCCGACTGTAAAACTGAATACATGAACGATTTGTAGGTACCTAATGTACCTATTCAATATCCATCCTCGATGATTTTTTCATTACGTAATCCTCTTTCAACTTCATAATCCTACTTGATTGTAGTAATGCTATATTGCTAAGACGTAAAATTTCCAAATTTCTTTAAAAAGGGATAAAGAAATACACAATGAAAGTAAATCCTCGATTGAAATGCTGTACACAACAAGAGAAACAATTCTCACAATTTTCTTCATACTACTCATTCATTACACCACCTCGACATTATTACTCAATATGATTGTTCGATTCTGTATCGTTCATTGTGAAACACGAGGATATCGAAATAATATATAATTTTTTTCAAAGAAAAATTCATTTTCTCGTCGTACCTTAAACCAGTATTCGTTGTTACGTTGATTCGAAAACAGTGATGTTTTAGTTAACATTGTATTTTGATATTTTTAATAACTAAAGTGTAAGGTGAATTTGAGACCAAAAAAAATATATAAGGTGAAATTTAATGGAAGAAATGTGAGTGTTTTGGTGTTAAATTTCTCATTTTTATGAACAGAGTAGCTTCTGATAAAGAAATTTTATTTCGTAGGCCATCGTCGTGGTGGAGTAGAAGCGGATATCGAGCATGTATTGTGATTGTTTTTCTAGTATTAGCAATTATTGCAACTGTATGTTGCTCTTTTGCTTTTTATACGAAAAATGAACAAAGTAAGTAGGAAGTGGTTTGATATAAATGTATTAAGTGCTTTTTTTTTCTTCAATTTCAATATTCATGTTTCATATTCATATCGTGAGAAGCGGAAGAAACACCATTGGAAACACCTGGTAATTTAAGCCGTATTCAAAGAGCCACAAATATCAAGTTTGGATCTAATGCAAAAACCGATGAATTTTCTAAAGAAATTAAAATAAATGGAACTACTGAAGACAAAGTTTCAACTGTTGGTATGTGAATACTTTCAATTCTTCTGATGGAGTTCTCGAGTTCATTACAATACTTTTTAGTGATTTTTATTCTCCTTCATGTCACGATGCAGAAATTTCAGCGCAGGTGAATCAAACTGAAAATGGCCGAGGTTTACCAACCAACCAACCAAATTCGTTCATTCCAACAACCGAAAATAACAGAAAAGGGAGTATAGTTGCTCAAGAAAATCAAAATCCTGATACAAATCGTGCTAAATCCGAAACTGATTCAAGTTCGTCAGATGCCGATAATCCTCAAATTGATTTTGTTCCAAATGACGACCCTAAACTCGATACGAATCCAAAAGGCACTCGCTCAGAAACCAATCCTGCTTCTGGTCAAATTGAAACAGAAAAGAATCCTACAATTGATCCAAGAATCGGTGACAATCGCCTCAGCACTGATTCAAATTTGAAAAATGATCCAAAAAATATAACCCCAATAAAAAGTGATCATTATAGCACTATTTCGACAAATAATCAGAAAAACGGAGAGTTGGTTCTACCAAATGATACTGGTTCGGTTACTCCCCACCGATTTAATTTAAGAAGTGTAGAAACTAGTCCTAGCGTGGAACCGATGCAAGAAAGTGTTTCTAGTAGCAGTATAAATAACGAAAGTGGTACTGAACACGGAACGGGTGATATTGAAATGATATCAGCGAGCAACGAAACCATCCCCGATACCGAACCAAATTGGAGAGACGATCTTGATTCCTCAACAGTCATGGCAGATTCCAATTCGACCGATGCTGACATCACAAATCCTCCCGAAAAAATCGCAGAAGCGGCTGAACCAGCAGATATCCCTGAATTTCAAGAAAATTACATGGAAAATGGACCAGCACCGAAACCATTGATAGCTGCCGTGGAACAATTAGAACTGCCATCGAGTTTCAACAATCACATCAACACCGAACAGAAATTTCTTTTGAAAGAAAGCAACCCAAGTAACGAAGGTATTTTGGTAAATCACTTTTCCCGTGCTTTGAACAAACTAATGAGAGAAGATCTCGATATGGGTCGAAATTCGATAAAAGGTGCAAACAGAATTGTGCAGAGGCTCAAAAGATCCGTACAAATTCCATCAGCTCTTCGTGATAATCGTATGGAGCATCGTGAGAATTCTAAATTTAAAGATGATGTGAAAAAAAGCTTCGTGGGGTATCCGGCGTACTATGATTTATGGTATAAAAACGCCCCTAATCGCGAACATACTTTTAATCGAGAATCGTTGCATAAATCTGATGAATTTGAAAATATTCCACTTTCGTTGTACATGGATGCAGTTTTGGATCGAATGGCAAACGTGGATAGCGCGAAAATAGGTAATGATAATGGGATTTTTTTCGTACTCAGTTTTAGAAGAAAGTATGGACGGGGGGAAGGGGGTGGACAGAATCGAAATAGCAAAATTCGCATTTTTAGCCGTTTTTGAGCTGAAAAAAACTGAAAGTCATACTTTGAGGTTGAAAAATTCTGTTTCAATAAAAAAAATTTAGACTATCTTGTTCTTCCAAAGAAGGAACCTTTGAATTCATTTTCAAGTTTTCAAGAGAAGACTAAAGTTTGAATAATTTGAAAAAACATAGAGAATAAGTGGTAAAAAAAATGAAAATTCTTAAGAATAAAAATACTTACGAGAAAAAAATTGGAAAATCCGCGTTAACTAGGATTCAAAATCAGTAAGAAATTTTGAAAATGTTTTCATACTGTTTTCAAATTATTATTTTATTTTTTTCAACTATAGAAAACATTACTTTTCCCTTATTTGTTTCACTTGTGCTTGGCATTTTGAAAATGAACTGTTAATACCATTTTTCACTGAGATTTAGGGGCGATCAACTAAAGAAATATAAATACTTTGATTTGGGTAAACCACGATGAAATTTCATTCAGTGGCCTAATTTTTAAAAAATCTTCCATAGATTCTTCCAATGGAAATCAACCGTTTTATATGAAAAAATTATATCAAAAATTTGCCAATGCGATGCCACAAGATTCCGAGGAGAATTCACCAGAACAGTACATGGAGGAATCATCATCAACACCTGGTGGTAATCAAGAAATGGCCCAGTCTGAAGCAATGGACTCATCTTCACCGACACCCGGAGGTAATCAAGAAATGGCCCAGTCAGAAGCAATGGACTCATCTTCACCGACACCCGGAGGTAATCAAGAAATGGCCCAGTCAGAAGAAATGGACTCATCTTCATCAGCACCCATGGTTACTCAAAACATGGCCCAGTCTGAATCAATGGACTCGTCTTCACCAACACCCGAAACCAATCAAAGAATGGTCCCACCTGAAGAAATGGACTCATCTTCAACACCCGCAGGAGATCAAGAAATGACCCAGTCTGAATCAACGGACATGTCCTCATCCTCACCCATCGTTTATGAAAAATTGGTTGAGACTACATCAAACCCCGTAAACCAGTCCAACACAACGGAGCCGACTAACAGTACGTGTGTGACATTTCAATTATAAAAGAGATTTTACGAGTTGAAAAATATCATACTGCAAATTTTCAAAATAATCCTTTCTAAACGTTACAAAAATCAGAAGAAAATTATCAATAGTCATGTTAATTTTACACAAATTCTCGAAAATCATGTTTTAGGATTTTTATAAAATCTCTATTTTATGGAAACAGATTTCGAATTCCAAACACCAATATTCAAAATTGCAAGTCTTGTTTGCTCAAAAAAAATCATTTCAAAGACCAAATTAAATTTCAAGAGATTCTAAAATAACGAAAATTCGTGTAAAAGAAACAATAGCTACGAGCATCACTGATATCAGTTTGATCAAAAATAAAATCGATAGGTAGTTGAAAGTAAATTAATTTTCGCATCATCACTGTATAAATGCTCATCTTTTGGATGGGAAATTTTCAACTCCTCTCTTTTTAAAAATAACTTGGGTAAAATTGAAGAAATTATTTTTTTTCAACGAAGATTCTACTTCGAGCAAGCAGACAATGAAAACGAATGACCAGACTGAGCAGACAAAGAACATGACTGAGCCAACAAAGAAAATGACGGGGCCGACAATGAAAATGACCGAGCCGACAATGAAAATGACCGAGCCGACAATGAAAATGACCCCGCCGACAACGAAAATGACCGAGCCGACAACGAAAACGAAAGAAAACACAACGCCTCGCACTTGTACGAAAAAACCAGACTGCTGCGTTGAAATTCAGTGTGATGACGGAGATTCTTGCGATGATTGTTCAAATGAGTGTTCAGAAGAGGAAGATGATTGCTCATGCGATTTCGACTGCGATGATCAAGATTTTGATTGCGAACAAATGTGCAAACTGCAGGGTAAACTTTGTGTCAAAAAAGCTGCCGAAGACTCTTTAAGTAAGCCATGTTGAATTCGTCTCAGATGAGCAAATATCATCTGAAATTTTCACTTCGAAATTATTTTTCAACATTTATTTACAGGCCAAGACACCGAAATTTTGAAAAAAAATGATGCCAGAGTGAAAAGAAATGCTTCATCAATGAAACCCCTTAAAATGTCTCGGCAACAGCAAGAATCCATGGAATCAAATTTTGATCTATTCAGTATATTCGTTCCGAAGAGAAAAATTGAACGTCGTGTTTTTCAAAATGGTCAACTAACTGCTTGAGAAAACACATTGTGTGTTGAAAATTGCTCAGTGGATTCTTATAAGCTCAATGACCAAGGTCATTAGATATAAAGTAAATGTCTTTTTATGTATCGTTCGTTCGTTTCTTCTATCTTAGCTTGCCCACGATTTGAATTTGGAGATGAAATAAATTTTAGTTTTTAAATATGTATTTTTTAAAAATAAGACCAAAGATTTTACTCATACTCATTATAAAATGATAAAAATAATGAGCCATTTTCAATTCGTCAAAATGTATTTCATAAATTATTTTGCAATCGCTGTAAATCTGTTTATTTAACGAAAACCTTTTCGGAAGTATTTTTTTGCCATAGATAAAATTTTTTCACCGCATTTTTCGTGACAACACGATTTTTGAAAGATTATGACAAATTGAGATAAGTACACATTCTAATAGAATTGATTTCGCACCGAATTCGTGAGCCTGAGATTCTTTTGAAAAGGCTCCCTTTTGATACAAACGTCCTTGAACCATTTCAAGTGCCTCGAACGAGGTAAATTCAAGGTGAAGAGCCTAAAATATTCCACGACCATCTGATAAAGCTTGAAAATTCGTAAATTAGCGCTTTCCAATTGACTACGAAAACATTTACCCGAACGGATGAGTGCTTTTGAAAACGAATCTGCGAATTGAGGTCAAGTAGTCAATAATTCGAGGTAGGTGGCTGTTTCGTTAAGTGATGTAATAATGCGTGTATTTTTCTACAATTTTCAAGTACCCTTATTCCAACAACATTGCAAATAAGCAGAGAACCTAGCGAATGTGAAATTAACATCGCTACGCAGATCTAAAAGAGTTGAAAAAAGGTATCTATAGATATTTGCGACAAAATGCGATATGTCACAAATCGCATTCTGTCGCATTTCTGTCGCAGAATATTTATCGCATTCTATCGCATTTTGTCGCAAAATGAAAATCTTTTGCGACAAAATGTTACAGAATGCGACGAACTGTTACAGAATGCGACAAAAAACGCAATCAATGGTTACGGATGATAGCGTCTAATTATTAAAGCGGGAATAGCAATTTTTTTTAATGTGGTGATGTTTTTTTAAATACGCAAGGCCGATGTATTCTACGAGGCTAAATATATTAGCTTGAAACTGTTTTCATTTTGGTGAGGTGCAATGAACATGGGCAAATTCAGAAATTAATTGAGGGAGAGGATGAGAATTCAACGAAAACATGAGTTTGATCAAATTTCAAATCAATCACTTTATACCTACTGATCTTTCAATCAAAATCAATGATTTTTCGGACAAATTATGAACAATTCACAAATATCGGATTTAAAAAATAAAAATTAAGAAACAAGAGATGATAAGAATTTTACTTTTGATTACTTTATCAAAATTCAAATCAAAATTAGATCTACCAAAACATAGCCAAATATTTCTCACAAAATCATTTTTCAATTGGTTGAAAAATTCACATTTCTAAAAATTATTGGTTGCTCCGTTTTTCAAAATGTATGATTACTGAGATTTGTATTCACAATCGCATTCTATCGCATTTTGTCGCATTTTGTCGCATTTTGTAACATTCTGTCGCATTCTGTCTGGAAAATGTTTTGCGATGAAATGCGACAGAATGTTACAAAGTGCGACAGAATGTTACGGTATGTCACAAATCGCAAAATTGGAGTAAAACTAGCATAAATGTCGCATTTTTCGACGTTTATTTTGCGACAGAATGCGATCTCGAAAAAAATTTTGCACAACGGGTAAGGGCAATTTCATAGATAACCAAGTGGTGCTTGGCGTTTTTTACCCGCATTAAAGATTCGATCGAGTTTTGTGTTATTTTCACATCCTAGTGCGTAACGAGCACAGGAAATATGGCAGATGGCGAAAAAAAAAGGATAACGAATGTGACGTCGATGTCGGAACATTCGTTTGCAGACATCTTCACGAATCACGTTCCTCAAAAGTACCGTAGTAATTTGTACGAGATAATTATCTTCGACTCGGCCCTCTGCAATCAGAGATGAAACATGAGTACGTTGTCAACTCTCATTTGGACGAGCAGAGGAAAAAAATAAGAAAAATCTGTCTAGACGGTATGATAATAAGGAAAAAGAAAGCGGCGGCATTGACCAAGTACACTTGCACAAGCCCTGGTAATGGCAAAGACCACGATTGATCTGGTTTTTCGTCTTAATTAATTATAGCAAAAAAAAATTCTCGATAAAAGTTAATTACGTATTCGAGAAACGTGACGGTGATTATCGTGTAGGCCAAGTCGATGAATCTTCGGATACAGACGATGCGATGGGTTTATTGACAGCGAGAAAGATATGCCATCCGGAGATGGTATGTGCATCGATTTGTGGTATCGTCGCCGAGATGTAACGGTCGTTTTTTTTCTCGTCTTGGATCGAGTGAGAAGATTTCAGCTGGAATCCCATTCGCCATTCCCACTAAATTTGTGGTTTTGATTTTAGAATCGAAATTGTTGGGTGTACAATGTACATGGTAGGATGTTTACAACATTTTTTCAAGTATCACTGATCATATTTCAGGGTGTTCAACAAAATCTCAAAACCCAAAAGCAGGACCTTAGCAGGACTTCCAGCATAACCGTTTCAAAATAGGTGCCTACTATAGAATATTGCCCCCTCCCTCCCTCCCAAAAAATTAAAAGGACTTTCCTGCTTTAAAATACTTATTCAATTATAGTTTGAGATGGAAGAGAAGAGAAGAGAAGAGTTTTTACTATAATTTAGGAAAGAAAAAACTTTGTTCGGGCAAGAATTTTTGAAAAAAGTGCATCCATGGATCTGAAATTTCTTCATCAGGTAAAATTCGTTTTTTTCCTCGTGATTTGTTTTGATTTCCAAAAAAACGATATCTATAGACTCATTTACTGATTTTCTAAAATAATCGTAAAATTTTTGAAAATCCTAATCGAGATCGTTACCAAGTCTTTTGCTAAATGAGAAGAGCAATTTTTCATACTTGAAAAAAAATATTACTCTCTCATTCTGAATCAGTGAAAAGTCACTGATAAACAGTCAGAATTGCAGCACAAGAAAAACCAGCGAAATTCACTCAAAGCTTTTCACCGATTTTTCAGCTAAATTTATGAAGTTCACTGACTTTCCAGTGAATTTTCACCGATTTTCCAGTGATTTTTCTCATTGATTTGTTTTTAGTGAACCAGTATTTCATCGAATCTTACAGTTCGAATTCAATTGAAAATCGATCAAAAAACAAAAAGCAAAGAAAATTGAGAAAAATACAAAAAATCTGCGGGATTCATTAAAAAATCAGTAAAGGTGGATGAAAAGGTAAAAATTCGCAGAAAATGAAATAATCCTGCTATCTTCCAATTCTGATAGTTGGTGAGCGAAATTTTTATGATTTAGAGTGAAAGATAAAAATTAGTAGGTAATTGAATGTAACAAAAAAATGTTCGAATATTTCCTTTCGCTATACTTCATGAATGAGGAAGCTAATATTTTTTGAACATATCTGAAAATTTCTTTTCAACAGTGTGAAAATTGTTAAAAACGAAAATGATCCTAATCTTAGGTGTAACCCAGCAAGTTTTCCTTAGAATCGAAAAAACTCACAATTTGAATCTTCATTTCTTTCCACTGACACAAGATATTATAAATACAAATAAGCAATGAGCTTGACCTTACGAAACAGTCCCAAAATATAAAATGTGTATTTGTACTCGAACAGAAATCGTCAACTGATGAAAATTTCATCTTTCTTCGTTTGCATCTCTAAGCATTCAAAACTAGCAGCAAATGAAAAATTTAGCAAAATTGACTGGAATACCACAATAAGATTCACTGAATTTCAGTAGATTTCCATCAATTTTTCAAAAAACAAACCCGATTTTCCAACGACTTTCATTGATTTTTATGAATTTTACAATGAGAAGGGCGCTGAAAGTGTTAGAATATCTTTCAATACCCTTAATTTACAACCCCTAACTGAATTTCATTCCTTTTAAACTATTTTCATCATTTTTTTTTTTTACAAAGTATTCAACTATCCAAGTAGCATTATGTTTCATACAATTACAAAATCATTTACCATTATCTTATCATTTGGCAATGATAAATTTGAAAATAAGTACGATAAAAATGTATATTTTTCACAAGGTAGAAAATGATTCGCATCTATTTCTGGATTCTAAAAAATTGAATCAAGTCCATTTTGTGAAACTCGATTAATTTCAATGATTTGAATCCATAAACCATTATGGATTTGTGAAATGGATTCGAACTGCTTTGAAAAATTCATGGAGATTTGTTTTTCTTCTTCTTTTTTTTAGGAGCCTGTGAAAGCCCACTAGAACAAAAAGGAGAAAAAATTATGTCCTTACACTTGTATGTAGGTTTGGTTTGTGTTGTTTTACGAATTTGGTTGTGTAAGACTTTTTTTCTACTTGTCAATTTTTCTTCATATTATGGAATCCACGAATCATCTCATTAATTCGAAACATGATTCGAATCACAAAAACGCCAAATACACTATTGGAATTTAAAAAAAAAAACGATTTGAGGATAATTTATGATTTTTTAAATGCTACGAAAATATTAATTTAAAAAAAAAAACATCTTTAATGAAAACGAATCAATAAAATCCACCAAAAAATACAATCCTCTGTCACTCAAACCACACACGAGCCATATCCTCACAGTCACATTCCAATACACAACATAAAACCACAGGTAACGCACCAGGTAAACAATACACACACATCATCGTCTCAACCCATAAAATTTCCTCAAGGTCCTCCGCGTACACGTAATTTTCATAATTTATAAATATCAAAAAAAAAAAAAAACACTACCAGCAACACAAAAAGACACAAGACGAGACATACATATGCCAAATTCATCACATTCAAACTGGTTCCTTTCGTTCACTCTGCTTCACATTACTCGTATTAGCCTTGTAAGGCGAAATCACCAATGTATTTACACCATCACGTGGAAAAATTTTTTCAACTTTGCAAGTTTTCGAATAGAATAAGTAGGCACTTCATTGAAGAACCACGCCGAGCAAGGCGTCCTTGTCGCGGTCGAAACGTGGTTGTCGTCAGTGACATATCACGGTCGCGGCCACACGACGACGACGTCGCCGCCAAAGGTATTTGAACTCGAAGCGTCGACACTAATAACGGACGAGCGTATTTGGCTTGAAACACGATAATTCGTCGTCTATAGGTAATGTATGTAGTACATCGATTGTGTATTCAGTACGTTGAAGAGAGGTGCGATGTGACGATGACAAGGTGCGGTTAGGAAAAAAAAAGTTGCAAACAGGCAAAGTTTTCAATGTACACAGCAGATCAGAATTATACTCAATTCACACCGTTTAAGAAAACTTGAAATCCCTCAGGAGTAATTCCTCAATTTTTTTTCAAATTTCATTTTTCAAAAATTTCTTTCAATATGGAGTTGGGTTTTTTAAAATTATTATAAAAATGAAGTTGAAAAAATTTTTTACCTCGGTAACTACTTTCATTTCTTCAAATTTATATCAACTCCATTATTAAAAATTCTTTTTCAACTCAAAAATGTTTACAATAGTTGCAAAATCATTCTTCAAAAAATTTCTCAAATTTTTTTAAATGAAATTGAACAAAAGTAGAAAAAATCAGCGTTGCACTGTGGACTGAATGGGTCAAAAATTCGAAATTCTTGACTTTAAGACCCCAGAATTCAATACCCATATTGCATTTTTTCAATTTTTCCCATGACACTGCTCTCCTCGAAGATTGAGAGAAAAAATAAACCCAAATTCGACATCCTCGATCTAAAAACTCTTGAATTTCACACTCATGTCGATTTTTTCAATTTTTTCCAAAATGGATGTCAGTACTACCCTACTTTTGAGGGTTAAGAGAAATTTTTTGAAAATTTAGAATCCATTGTGTAAAGAAAGCGAGGTGTATGAACTTTTTCCTGCTCTTGGATTCTTTTTTTGAGAATAAAACTTGATGAACAGGTATTTCGCCCATTCGATCTAATACTGTGCGTTGGAAAAATGTAAAAAATTAAAAATTCAAACTCAGAATAAATTGGGACTCGAATCATTGAAATCTCGTCAAGAGAGGAGACAACGAGACGTGTTCACCTACACCACATTACAATACAGAATACGGTATATCGGTGCAATAAAATATCCATTATTTATTCGTAAGCGGGCGGATAATTTATCAACTTTTTACAAAGTTGTACAGCTAGATACCTACATCAGCGTATCGCGAGTACGTTTTTCAGAACAATTGAAGCAAAAAGATAGATGGCGTAAAAACCATTTTGAATAGAACACTTTTATTTGAGAAGAATTTGAAATTTTTGGCAAAATTCTGATCCAGAAAAATTGCGCAGTTGACCTCACTTTACATACAGAGTGCCTAAAAATTCAAGTCCCCTCCCCCAGAGATTTTTGGATTAAAAAAATCGTAGGTTGGCAACTCGTGAAACGCTAAACACAATAGAAAATAATGATAGAACAAGTAGGAACACAAAAATCCTGGAGAGAGCTAGAACTTTTCGAGCACCTGGTAATTTTACGATTATACGAAAATGAAAATACAGTGTGTCAAAAATCAATTAAATTGTCAAATTTAATATTACAAAAACTATACAATTCACATTTTTCATCGATTTTCGATGAAAACTGAGAAAAAAAAATTCATTCAAAAAATTGAATTTTTTTTTGAATACATGGAAATGAGAGTGTATTTGAGTAATTAAAACTAAAATGATACTTTGAATTTTTCAAGAATAAAATTACGTTTCTCGATCATTTTTTTATAAAATAAAAATTGAAACTTTCACGAAATGGAATTGATAATTGAAGAAAAAAACCGCGCAAAAAAAGATAAAGAGAGAGAAAAATATGAAACAAATTCAAACAAACGTGTTTTATGATAATACACTCTGGCGCATGTGGTTAATTTGATCAATGAACTTCCCACGTATCAGTCGTTAGTTTCAAGTTAATTTTTACATCATGTAAAAGGGAAACGGATATGGGTAAAATAACAAGATAATACAATGTATTATTCGTGTAAACTGAATGAAGTAAATATGGTAAATTTATATATTTTATATCGCGTATTTTGCATGAACTATTAACTTATTATTATTGAGGTTTGTATAAAATAAAATGATCCCACTGGCGACGAATTGGAGACCCCCCCCCCCAAAAAAAAGTTCCCATATTTTTATTCTTTACTTATATCTATGAATGGTGTCTATTGACCCGAAAAAATGAAAATTCTCTCATTTCCTGAATTTTTCTCACCATTTTTATGTAATTTTTTGAACTTGAAATCCACCCGAAAATGATCTCTCTTTTTTATCCTTCGATAAAAAAATTTAAGGGAAAAAGAAAATAGTGAAAATTCACCAAAATTCCAACTATTTTCTGTTTTCTGGCAAGTAACGTGAAATTCCAGCAATTTCCTGGGTTTTCTCGCCTAATAAGTATGCAAAGTTTTCTCCGAAATTATTTTCAAAATTGTTGAAAATGATTCAAAATAATTAGAGGAGAAAAAAAATACGATGTTTACTGAAAATCTAGATTAATGGCTGCAATCCCTAAACATTATAAGAATTTTGAATCCTTCGAAGTGAAAAAAAAAAAATCAAAAAAGTCGAAAATAAATTCAAATATTTCCCAATTACAAATTTTTTTCAAAATTTAAAACTTTCAAAGAATTTTTCAAACTCGAAAAATATAATAGTTTTGACACGAGCTGAATCGCCAAAACACCATAATCATTTATTAGAGTTGAATAGAACCCAACACGTGCATGATTCCTCTTCCTCTCCCTGCCTCATACCCTAATAATTTCCACATCGCTACTACGAAATGGAAAGTGGAAAACTCTCATTGTATTCGAATTACGCGAACGTTTGTACAAATTCGTTTAATGAATAAGGAAGCTGACTTCCTAACTCGTCTATTTTGGTTTCGCGGTGTTTTTACTTACGACCGAGGACGGAGAAAGCGCCGGAGGCGACGAGGACGACGCACGCGGCGCGAAAACCGTAGAAAATTAAAAATAAACGGAAACGGAACAATGTAACGAGCTCTTTCAGCCGCCCGCGTCTGTCCGGAGCCCCGGACCCGGATCGCGCTGCGGCGCGACGTAGCTGTGCGGCGTCCCGTTGCGAATTTCGCGATATTATTTTATTGAAAATCCATATTGCCAGAACGAGGCCGCGTACACAAATAAACTTTTTGAAACAGTTCGACTCAATGGGTGATGTGTGTTGCGTGTCCTTCTGTATGTGACTGCGTTAATGGAATTCAGAGGTACCTACCGCAGCGATGAATTACGTAGTTCAAGTGCGAAAAGGATACAGACGTAAGTATTGGAAGTATCGACGAAGATGTAGATGGTGGTGGAAATTTGGCGAGAAAAAACTTTTTCTCGATCGGTATAAGAATATACGATGAGTAGAGTGTGAGAGAAGCAGAGTGATGTGATGTAGATACATGAGGCTCAACTCGGGTCCAATTAGCAAACGGTGCTCGTATAATCAATATATTCAAATGTATACGAGTAGGACGCAGACGAGGTACATAACTTTATATGCTATACACACACTCACGCACTTACCGCGTCCAATCTCTTTGATGAGAAACAAATCGATACAAACGAGCCAACTATTTATATTATAATTGCGGCTCAGTTCGGCTCGTTTTTGAAGTCGTCGCCGATGTCTCAAATTGTACGTGTACAAGACAAAACAAAATAATGGCAAATAATAGACTATCATCTATCTTCCAGCTCTACTCAGAGTCTCAGACACTTCATTGCGTGAAAGTTTATACATATCAGAATTGACCATTGCAGCAAAAATGGTCAATTTAGATCGGGAACCTGAGAAGAAGGGTAAATTAATTGGAGAAAATCGAAGAAATTCAGTTTTCCAATCACTCCTTCAGAGATAACATATTTAAGTGGTCTGGAAAATTTCGAAAAATTGGTCTTAAAAACTTGGAAAAGTCAGAGAAAACATTTCTGAGATATAATGGACATCCTGCTTACGATTTATAGAACTAATAGTAGAGATTGACCCAGAATCTTCCAAGTTTTTTTTTCTGCTCAGATTTGGGTATTTTATTAGAGTCTAGGAGGAGAAGGGTATGAAACTTTTTTTGTTTTTTCCCTCATGACTCTACATTTGGAGCTCGCGATTCCCTCTGAAAAATGTTGAATGGATGAAATTTTCAAAATGTGAGTTTTTTTCATCCATTCAACATTTTTCAGAGGGAATTGCGAGCTTCAAATGTGGAGTCATGAGCAAAAAAACAAAAAAACTTTCATATCCTTCTCCTCCTAGACTCTAATAGAATACCCAAATCTGAGCAGAAAAGAAAACTTGGAAGATTCTGGGTCAATCTCTACTATTAGTTCTATAAATCGTAAGCAGGATGTTCATTATATCTCAGGAATGTTTTCTCTGACTTTTCCAGGTTTTTAAGACCAATTTTCCGAAATTTTCCAGACCATTTAAATATGTTATCTCTGAAGGAGTGAGAAGGTGGTGGTTTTTTCGCGTGATGAAAATGTGCACAATAACACTAATTTTTTCAGAAGTCATTAGTTACCCACTTCGATTTTTTAAAATGCCCCCTTTCCGGCCAAAAAAAAACACGATTTCAATTCAATTCTCAAAATTTTAGATGCCACCTTTCACTTCCCACCTTCCTCAAAACTCGGTACAAAAACTTGATTTTGAATTTACAACAGAAAAATTTTCAAAACAAAAAACTTTGATTTCGGCCAAATGGTCAGATTAGAAGTTCGGATATTTCCAGTCTGAGAATTCAAAAATAATTTTTTTTGAAAACTTGATAATTCAATGGACAAAATCGTGTGTTTAAATATCAATTTGCTTTTACATTTATTATCGATCAAAAAATAATGAATATAAAAATTACTTGAAACAATTTGGCCCGAGCGCGCGGAGCGAGTGAATTTTTTTTGAAAAATTTATAATAAAATGAGTCCAGAAACTTCAAAAAATTCATTCTTTTTCTGCATCTTCACGAAATTCCCTGACTTTTCTTCGGCTTTCAGAGAATGGACATCCTGTTAAGTGTTTCTGCTTTTAAAAAATTAAATGGAATTATGAAAATCTGAAATCGCGACGACTATCGACTTTAGAATAATATAATCAATAATCATGTATTTAATGACATGAATTTCAACTAACATGAAATAATTTCGAGAAAAAAATTGAAATCAAAAAACTTCTGAAATATTCAAGAAATGAAAAGGCTTTTTTTTCGTGAAAAAATCGAAACTGTTCCAAGAAGTGTGGGTTATGCCTTCGCTATAAAATTGATTGTTCGAAATTTTTTAATGGGCGTATTGTCTTCACGATCAAAAAGTTTTATTCAAAAATGATCAATCTGAAAACCTCAATTAAATTTTTCGAAGTCTGAAACACATCTCAAAACCTTAGTATCATGGATGGACCAAATTTTCAAAAATCATCCATCTACAAACCTCAAATAAATCTTTCGGAAATCTAAAATATCTTAAAACGAAAACGCCAGTCTCATGGATGAATACAGAATTTTGAATATTATTTCAATGCACAACTATTTCTCAAAAAATTCAGCACCCCCAAGCACGAAGAACAAAACTTTATTAAGCTATTCAAATCGGAGACTTTTTTGAAAAAAGGACGAGTCACTGACATTTCTGAATATTGCTACCTGCTGGGAATCTCGCTTAGGTAGCTTCCCCTCCTCCTAAAAAAATACAAGAGTTTCAATAGCTCTCTGAACCATTTACCTTAAAATTCGAACCACTTTTTGCTTTTTGAAAGACTGAAAAAGAATAAAGAACAAAGAACTAAAAATTTTGGAAAACACGAACAAGAACGAATTTGGGAAAGGTGAAAGAACAGAAAACAAAAACAAGAATGAGAACAAAATTTGAGAGCGAAAAAAGAACGAAAAACTGAAGAACCCAAAATTCTGAGAACACGAACGAGAACGAAAAACTCATCGTTCTTGCAACCCCGTAGAACGTATTTGAAATTTTTTTCAACAATCAGTCCAAAATAATCTTTTTTGGCTCGATTAAATGAGAAATTTGAATTTGGTAAAAATCAAAACATCTTAAAATTCGCGTTCTGCATTCAGTTACGTTGTAGGTAGAGAGAAAGAAATGTCAATCAATTTTCAGGGATGTCCAGAAACTGAAACACTTTTTCAGAGGACGATCAAAGTTCCCAGCAAAACGAGAGTAAAAAAATTGGGATTTTTTCAAAATTACCCTATTCTGGGATATTCCAGCTCCGACCCCAAAGTAAACTACCTCACCAGTTTTCGTCGAATTTCAGAAAATTTGTTTTGATCAATCCTTTGAAATAGATATTTATTTTCAGGCATCGAAGTGAAATTTTTTAAAAAATAAAAAAAAAACATATCTAATATCAGCGATCTTATACAAAAAAAGAGAACAACCAACAAAGGTGACTAAAATTTTCAAAATTCATCCATAGGTAACACTGATAACGAATTTCACGCAGATTTCTTTTCTTGATTTTTTCAGCTGATTTGCTGGTTTGGTGTTCAATAAAATCGTACTTTTTCGTTACTTATACTTCCATGCTGCTTGGTATAACGTAAGGTTAAAGTAAAATTTTACGCGCTAAAAACTTGATTCTACAGTCGAATTATTCATTCGAACAATTCAACAATGAAAACGTCAAATTTAGAGTAACGCAATTCATTCGTTTATGTCAAAAATTATTGTTTTCGACCTGAAATTTGCTCGATGAAAATCCATTCTTTCCACCCTGCAAAAAAATTCAAAGAGCAAAATGTCGAAAATTCTATAGTTTTTTATAGTGAAATTATAAAAATGTACCCTAGTACATCTAGGATTCACTTTTTCTTCCCTACCCCACCTCCTAAAATTCATTCGATTCTGAAAATTTACAAAAATAGGTCACACTTTTCCAACAACATATTTATCACAGTGAAATCGTAAAATTGCAGGAAAAACTAAGTAATTTTGATCGATAATTTCATGAAATTCAGCAAATTAGAAAGGGAATATTTATTTCAATTTTTCAGAATCAAGTAAATGATTCACGAATTTGAACTTTTACACAAAAAAAATTTACAAACAGTGGTCATTATACAAAACCAGTAGAGTAAAGCAAAGGCCAAATTCTTATTCAACGACATTTGATGAGCACATTATTCTATTCCAATAACACACAACACCGGAAGGTATTTAAAAAATCTCGTCTCTTTCATAGAATTGAAAATTCAGACAAAATTCACTACCACTGGCCTCTGCGGCCCTGACATGATAAAAGGAAAGTTACTCAAAAACAGAAAATTCAGAAATTTCTAGGGTTTTGACTCGTGTATGAGGAGATCAAAATATCTCAAAAACGCAAATTTGACAGAAGTTACAAGAAAAGGAATCTATCAACTGTATGTAAACAAAGTGTATCGTTGCCGTTCTATCTCAGAGAAAACTGTTCATTCTTTACGGAATTTCAACTTACAGGTACCATTTACCTTCAAACACACGAAATAAGGGTATTCACTATTCAAACCTTAAAAATACTATAACTAGAAAAAACACTACTTCCCCGTAAAAAAATAAACTAATAAAAACTCACCAAATTTCGACCTTCGGCGTTCCGGCGACGAATTCCAGGACACACTTCAAACAGACACAAACACAAAAATAAACAACGCGTTCACAGTAATACAAATTATTAATTCTAATAACGAAATAGTAAACAATTGTATATTACACAGTACACACAACGCGGCTTTTTACGTTAATTTTACACGTGGTATTAACAATGCCGATAGTAATGAACGCAATACACGAAATACACAACCGAGGTAGATAGCACAAAGAAACTGCGTAGTATTCCAAATCCAAGCGTATGGCGTACGCCGAAACATTCACGTTTTCGCAAAGACCGACGCTAACGTAGAAAGAAAAGTGGTGTGGATGCGAAAAACCAATTTTAAGGTAGGGGAAGAACCGGCGGACGACGAAATGACGATGGAACCGAGCGACGAGGGGGTTTATTATCAAAACTAAACGTGAATATGTGTTAGTGGAGTAATACAATGTAACGCAAGTCACAACGTGTTTCGGCTAGAGTCGATTTTTCATGAATTTCGGTAGGTTTCCATCATTGTAGGAAAAAATAGTGTACCTTGGAACAATACTTTCGCGAATATTCGCGGAAAACAAAATAGTGAAATTGTGGAAATAAAGTGGATTAGATTGGTAATTCGAGATGAGTGGAAGTTTCATAATTTCGTTTTTTAATATTTCTCAAATCAATGGTGGTATTATCGTAAGGTACACTGCTGTTTTCCTTCAGTAACAGAAACCCTATCGAAATCTTACAAAAAACCTTCTCTAGCCAAAACACAATGCGATTTACGTTGCTGTATCTCATGCAGTAGCTGCATTTTTTGTCTATTCGTCATTAAGGAATGAAAGTAGAAAAATAAGGATAGAATGTGATGATAGGTAACATAGAGTATTTCGCGCAAAATTCTACACAATGCATACAGACATACACATTCAGGAGAATAAATTACTACAGCACGAGGATATTTTCATTGATTAATCGATTTTGTAAACCGGCATAATGCCCATAACGGCAAATTCGAATTCAACGGTATTAAAATGTCATAAAATTACATGACTATAAAGGAGCACATTTATCAAGCAATCTTACTCTTACTCACCGGAATGGCGAAGTGTGTTGGACCCGAGCCGGCTTTTCTCTAGCAATTTGATTAAACTTGACCGAATACCCGAAATATACCACCGATACACAACCCACGACATACTTTATCAATAACTACACACTGATTACCGAAATATATATTAATGTATGGTAGAAATGGAATCTGACATTAATTGAAATAATTTACATACGTAGTTACGTACAACACGAACACAAACACTACACAACCGTGATCATCACTCATCAAATTCCAGATTCAAGATTCCAGAATGAATAAAAGTAAAACTAAACTAAAACTGAAAACTGAACAATAAACACGAACTCTCGAACACTGACTGAACACAAGTAGAACCAAAGTAGAACTAGACTAGATTAAACGAAGCAAAATTCTGAACCCTAAACTTACACAAAAAATTCGTTATGATCTGAACCGGTAAAAATGGAGTATGTATGTACCATAATCAAAATGCAGCAATTCTATTGGCTGAATTAGAATTATTGCAAAACAACGTTATTGCTTGATGGGTATACCTGTTTCAAGATGTTTTATTGTTTTTGAAACTAATAGAAAAGTTAATAATGAAATTTCACGTAAATTTTCATGAGTTTTCTAACCGTTTATTCAAATTCGACATAACATGGAAGCGAAAATCACACATTTTCTCCAAAAACAACAATGTCTTCAGTTTCAGTACGATCATACTTCTTATTTACTGATCCTTCAACGACTTTTATCTCTACTCGTCTACTCTAATATTTTCGTCGATTCACTGGTTCAAAATTCAAAAAGTAATGCTCAGTATCCATCAACGAATGGTAAACCATTGTTGATTCATATAATACATGATTTATTAAATTCTGCTAATACTGGGAAATAAAAAATACATTTTTTACACACTTACACAGATTGAAAATATTCTACAAAAAAAACCTATTAAGTACAATAATTCAATACCCTGGGATGATTTCTTTAAAAATATTAAAAGCATTTCAAAACACGTAAATACTGTACCTATCTATACTCCAATACTTAATACTCGAAGAAAAATTATTCTCAACTCAATCGATCTTCAGCAAATATTTTGAAGCTTCAAAGGAGTTGAACTTATTCACGGTCTAAATACATAATTCAATTCATCCATTCCGAATAATGCTTGCTAACTGCTAACTAATTGTAAATAAATCATCGGTGGTTTTTTTCTTCAAAAGCGAAAATTTCTTATTGATCTCGGACATAACGGAATTAAAATCTTCGGATGAAGGAAGAACATTTCCATTCATTAAATCTTCCGGAATGGTTTTAGTCTCGATGCACTTGAAATTTAATACATCGTTTAAATGGTGTAAAACCTCATTCATGGTTTGCATATACTGAGCACGTTTTTCTTTGAAAAGCCGATTACGTTCGTCTAATATTTCTTTCAAAGTCGTAGCCGATTTTCGAGCTTTCTTATACTTGTTATATACTTCTTGGAAATCGAGGCGTAATTTTTCGTATTTTTCATTCGACTGTTCGAGCTAAACATAAAAAAATTACTACTTCATAAAAAATCCATTAAAATAACTTCAACGAACCAACCTTTTCGTTCCACTCGACTAAAGCTGAATTATACTTCGTTTCGATATTCTTAAAATCAGCTTTTAATCTTTTTAATTCGCTTTTCTCATCGCCTTCTTGCGAGAACTTCAACTCATCTAATTGCTTTTTTAACGAGTCGCACTGTAAAACAAAACAATTGGTCATTTGGTCGATACAAAAGTACAACAGATGCGCTTACAGTGGCTGTTTTTTCTTGCAATCGATGCTCCAAATCTAAGCTACGTAAAATTAATTCGTCGTATTGTTTTTTATACGATTCGGATAAATGTTGAATCTCTTCAGAACATATCCTTACTGCTTCCTCTTTCACATCAGCTTCCATTTGTAACAACTGTGTTTTATGGGTACTTTCTATTTCTAAAATCTTCTTAGCGCATTCTAATTCCAGTTCACCTAGAAAAATAAAGTATAAATATTTCCGAATGTAAATTAGAATATAAAAAAGCTTACTTAGTTGGTCTTGATGGAATACTTCGACTTTGGAAAATTCATTCTTTAGAGAGAGTTTAAAAGCGTCCATTTCATGAATGTGTTTTTCAGCAGCTTTTCGTAGTTCATCTTCGTGTTTGGCAATCAACGTTTCTAATTCTTTTTTCTACGAGTCATTATTTTTGTAAATGAAATGTTACTTTACAGATATTCCAAGAGAGAATTAGGTAATCACCTGGTTATTAAATTCCATTTGTAAAGCGTTGAATTTTTCAGCTAATTGATCCTTTTCTGGAATGAAATTCTGATTGTAAAAAATACTCAAAAATGAAAGTAAATTAAACGTAAAAATTTTCAACCTTTAGTGAGATTTTTAATAACATCGTTCATCCTGTTTTTTTCTTTTTTCAAATCAGTTACTTCTCTTTCAATCGAAAAATTCTGCTTTAATAAGGCATCTCTGGTAACGCAAACTTCAATATACATTTTTTTAGCATTATCACATTCTTTAACACTTTCTTCCAGATCTAATCTGAAAATAAGCAAATGAATTATTTTAGAAAGAATTCAATTTATAAAAAAAAAAAATCACGATCGTCGATCCTTACTCTAATTTTGATATTTTTTCTTTCAAATCAGCAGTAACATTATCCTCGATTATTTTCAATACGTTATTTTTCTTGTTAATCGTATTCGATTCTGCATTAGAAATTGTCTGTTTTAGATTTTCATTCTCTAACGTTATTTCTTGTAATTTTTTCTCCAATTCTTGGATTTCTTCGCGAGATTCGTTTTGGATTGAATTATGAGCCATTTTCTCAGCTTTGAACTTTTGTAAATGTTCGGCGAGTTGGTTTCGTTCTTTCTGAAATTACGGCATGATTTAGAAGGTTTCATTTGAAAAAAAAAATTAGGAAAAAATATTACTTTCAAGGCGGTAACTTGTATAGAAAGGGAATTTATTTCAGTTTTTTGCGATTTCAATTGATTTAATAACTTAGCAGTATCGTAGTTAGTAGTGTTTGACATCAATTTATGGCACTGAGATTGACTTTCTTTCAAATTGGCAGTTAATTTGTTAATTATTTCGGATTTTTCTACGAGCGTGGATTCGTGCATTCGTTGTACTTCTAAGAGTTGGTGTTCCAATTTTAAACACTCGTTTTCCTGAAAAAAATGAATTAAAATTGAAATAGATGGAATGATATCATCAACAGAAGACAGCAATAAATTACCTTTGCCATTAATTTATTAGATAAAGAGGTAACTTCTTTTTGAAGATCAGACATTTCTCTTTTATGTTTTACATTGACTTCTTTTAAGAACATATCGAAATTTTTTTCTTCGTTTCTGAATACATTTTTCTCGGTGACAAGTAATCTTTGTTCTAGTTCACGATTAGCAAGCTTGCATATTTCCAATTCATGAAGAGCCTGTTTTAGAGAAAAAAAATTAATCAATATGATATAATTACTTAAACTTCAGAAAAATATTTGGATGCCAAGTTACCTTGTTTTTTTGGTTTTCGGTTTCCGAATATCTGCTTTTCCATTCTCTTAGATCTCTCTCAGTTTCAGATAAACGTGTTTTGGTATCGACTGTAAAAGTGAAAACAACATTAATTTCGTGAAAGGGATAGATAAATAAAAATATTGTATTTTTACTGACGAAGTGTTTTGAGTGTTTTTTGTGATTCTCCGAGTGACATTAATGCTCTATCTTTTTCCGCTTCGAGCAAATTGATTTTTTCGGTTAAATGGGTCTTTTCCTTACGAGAAGATTCCTTGAAGTTATCAAAATCACTTCGAAGTTGATCAATTTCACGAAGACGAACTTGATAGAGCACCTGCAGCTGCTGATAGTTATCATAACCTAGAAAACTTATTCTTTAATACAATTTGGATAAAATATAAAGCACGCCGACAGAATTCAGTCTACCAGGTGATCTATGAGTATGACTGGAGTTCGGAATGCTAGCTGGAGATCCATTGATTGAGATCTTCTGATCTTTCGAATGTTTTCGATACTTGGATTCGTAACCTAGAATACAAATACAACAAAGAGAGAGAAGTGACGGAAAATAGCGAATAAATTTATATTTACCATGAGACGAATCATAATACGAAGTTTCGACGGAATGAGAATCATCGTCAAGATCATCGAATGCAGTTTCCATCATTTCTTTTATCTGCAAAGAATTATGCAAATTATTATTCCAGAAAGATAATGTACGGTTAGACATGATGAATATTCGCTACTCACCTCTTCATTTCTTCTTTTTTCATCTTCATCAGCTTCCAATTCTTCCGGCTCAGGTAGATTGAATTCCAACCTGTTGAATTCAGAATTCTGAAATAGACTGAGTCCCGTATTGCTTTCCATTGTGAGAGGTTCAGAACATCATGAAGACTCGATTATTGGACTATTTTTCATATTATTCACTAAATTAAACAGAAAATACGCAAAATCGAAGAAATCTTCATTAAAAATTTATGAAAATAAAGAAAGTAAACACAAACGCGGGATATCGCTTATCACTACAACAGTCGACAACAGCCAATCAAAACACAGCATTATATTTTCGAAAACAGGTTTTCAACGCTACCTTTCGGAATTTCAGAGAAGTATTTGACTTTGATGGAAGGGCGGTGTCAGCGGAGCAGAACGTAATCACAAAAACACGTGAAAAACTAAAAATGACTAAAATTTTTTCGTTTATTAATTATTCTAGTTTTAATTTTAGCCCAGTTTTTTAGAAATAAAAAATGTCGTTCGCTGTTGGAATTCTAACAGGTATTCACGTTTAATAATATTCTTCCATTTCTTGAAGTGATTGTGAACTCAGCCGTTGGTGTTACGATCTTTCAGCTGTTATCAATTGATAAAATTTCATTACTTCATCACTTTCAAATAGTCACTATTTATTAATATTCCGGTATGCTTTATTACAGTAAGTGACAGGTGCTCAACAGGTCAATCTGAAGACAAAAGTGGATCAGCAATTGAAAATGAAGTCAAACTGGGGTCCTTGGGAAACGCTGAAGTGGTCGTTAAAGCATGTGTAGCCGACGAAAAACAATTGATACAGGTTTATAAATGCATATATTACGTTATTTCCTATTCAGCATCATTTCACTTGATCATATTTTTGCACAGGACAAGTTGATTGATTGGTCAGATCAAAACATCAATCTGATAATCACCACCGGAGGTACAGGATTTGCTCCCAGAGATGTTACTCCTGAAGCTACGAAAGCTGTCATCGAAAAAGAAGCAAATGGAATTTCTGTCGCGTTACTTACTGGTAGTTTACAAATTACTCCCTTTGCGATGTTATCCAGGTATTTCAACGCAAACTTGTCTGAAAACCGAATATGATGAATCGTAACATATCATGGTTGATTTAGATTGGTATGCGGCATACGGAATCGTACTCTGATTATTAACTTACCTGGCAGTCCAAAAGCTTGCATCGAATGTTTGCACATTTTAAGACCAGTTTTATTCCATGCCATTGATTTGATCAAAAATGAGCCACAAGCGAATAAATTGCACGAGAAAATGAACACCGAAAAAGATCATCGGTGTCAAAGCAAGGTAATATTAGGTACTCAAGTGGAAAATTCTACATAATAACAATCTAACGAACGGATTTTTAATTCAGGTAGACATCAGTAAAGTTGCCAATCGAAAGAGACAATCTCCTTATCCAATGATTCTCGTTAAAGAAGCTCAAAACATTATTCTCAAATCAATCTTCGTTCAGCCTCCGACTACCGTCGATCTTAAGTAAATCTTATTTCTGTGAATTTTATTTTCTACCCGAACATATATCGATTAAAATCTCTTAAAGGAACGCTTTGAGATACATTTTATCGTCAGATATTTTTGCCAAAGACCCATTCCCTCCATTTCGAGCTTCAATTAAAGATGGTTATGCTGTGATCGCCGCTGATGGAGCTGGAAAGAGAAGGGTTGTCTCTGGATCAGTTGCCGGCGAAGTAAATATTCCAGTTGCCTGAAAATCATATCAGATTGAAAATTTAATCAAAGTCTTAATTGTAGTCGAGCAAGAAACTCGTGCAGCCTGGTGAATGTATTCGAGTGACAACGGGTGCTCCAATACCCGAAGGAGCTGATGCTGTGATACAAGTTGAAGATACTAAATTAATATCTGCCAATAGTACCGGAAGTGCGGAATTGGAAATTGAAATTTTGAAAGCTCCTAAAGTTGGATTAGATATTCGGTGTGTTGCTTTTTTTCCAACTATTTGTTGTTTAAATGATATAAATAATACAAATATTTTATTTTTAGAGAAATCGGTTCAGATATTGAACAAAATTCATTATTATTGAAAGCTGGTGATGTTTTAACTCCGGCAGCGCTTGGAATATTGGCCACAGTAGGAGTTACTCAAGTGCCAGTTATAAGGTGAATAATACTTCTACGAAACTTCTTATTAGAAATGAATGAAAGTGCCTTTTCATTGTAATATGTATACTTTCCAGTCGTCCAAAAATTGGTATTTTATCTACCGGAAATGAAATTCAAGATCCTACCGAAGAACCTTCATTTGGA
This sequence comes from Pseudococcus jackbeardsleyi, assembly GCA_038380155.1. Lineage (NCBI taxonomy): Eukaryota > Metazoa > Arthropoda > Insecta > Hemiptera > Pseudococcidae > Pseudococcus > Pseudococcus jackbeardsleyi. The sequence goes on from CM076242.1 coordinate 9,843,056, forward strand.
AAAATTAGAGATAGCAATAAAATAACTTTATTGACATTGCTGAAAGAATATGGTTACGATTCTATTGATTTTGGAATTGTTGTAGATGAGTATGTGCTTCATCAAGATTCTTTCATTGGTCAGATTTGTCTAAGATGGTGATTTATTTCGAACTTTTTTTTTTTAGACCGACAGCAGTTCTCGATAAAATCCAAACTGCTCTAAAACAAGTCGATATTCTGATTACCTCCGGTGGTGTTTCGATGGGAGAACGTGATATTTTAACCGATGTGTTAATTACTGATTTAAACGCTACTCTTCACTTTGGTCGTATAAATATGAAGCCTGGGTACATTATTTTTCAATAATTTGTTAATTTTTAATTGATTTGAAACATTTTCCATGATTATGTTTTCTGCAGGAAACCTACTAAATTTTTCTCAATACCGTACGAAAACGGAAATAAATTTCTGTTTGGATTACCTGGTAATCCTGTTTCTGCCACGGTGACTTGTCACTTATTCGTGTTACCTGCGTTGAAAGCCATGAGCGGAGTACTTAATCCTAGTCCAACGATCATTAAAGTTCAAGTAATTCCTGATGAAATTGTAAAAATTGAATTTCTTCTTGAAAATATTATTGTAATCTGCAATTGAGGTACTAAAAAGCGTTCTTGAGATGTACTAAAGATGAATTTTAGGCTTCTGGGAAAACTCACGAGAAAATGTAGTTGATTTTTTTGTTGAAAAAATTGGACTTTTAATCCATTAAAGTGAGTTGGAATTTTGCGAAGTGCCCTAATAGACAATATTATCTGGGGAAAGGGGGAGGAAATACCATTGATTTCTGTTCCAAAATTTCATTTGATCTGACAATTATAAGAACACATTAGAATCGGAAGTTTTTTTCAAATGTGGACTAGCAACTTATCAAAATGGGTTAAAATTTTACAAGAAATTTGTAATTTTCTGTAGAAAATATTTTTTGGTTCCTCGCGAAGTTTGGTCCTACGTTAAATGGGGCAAAAGTCCTGTTGTACATTTTATCGAATTAATTTTTTTACGATTTAGTCAAAATTCGACATTCACAACTCGAGACTGCTTGCTGTTGTGTCAATTATTTTTCAAAAATTCCATTTTTAAAATATAAAACGTATCCATTAGCTCATAAATTTGTTTTTTTGACATGGATAGTCTTGGGCCTGGGAGCTGAATTTTGAAAAGTGAATTTTTTTACAACGTGATGTTTTAAAGGTCTTCTGTATGAACATTTATCCACCTCTGAGACTTTGACACGATGAAATTTCAGTAGACTTATAACCAAGGACGTTCTTATCACTTGAAGAATTCAAAAACAGGGTTTTTTATGTATTTTTGTCCCAAAAAGAGCGCACAATTTTCAATTTCTAGAATACCTACTTTTTTGTGCCTTGATCGCAGATTACCTAATTTTCCTACCTTCTTTAAACGTTAAAATTGAATAAATTCTCAAAATATCGTATTCTAAAACTATTTTAATTGTTTTTAGCTATGTTACGAAGTTACCCTAGATGATCGTTACGAATACGCCAGAGGAGTCTGCTACTGGGTTGAGAATGATCCTGTGCCTTGGGTCACCTTGGCAGGTAATAATTCCATACCATTTGGCTTCTTTCATAATAATTTTCCTCGAAATTATCAAATTTATCTCTTCTTCTTTCTAGGAAACCAAATAAGCTCCAGAATGTTAAGCCTAGTTCACGCCAACTGTCTTCTTTATTTACCCATAGCCACTGAAACGATAAAATCGCTTGAAACTGGACACATCCTCGACGCAGAAATTATCGGTAAATGGTGAAAAAATTTCGGCGAATTATACATAAAAATGGATTTATTTACACATCAGATGTCAGATTAATCAAAATAATTTTTTAAATATAAAATATATACATAAATTTCGTATCTATACAATAAAAAGATGTTTAAATTGGCACATATTTTATTCTTAAATAGTACAAAATAACTTTGTAAACTTTTACGCGGTTCTTTCGATGCTATATTTCTTCTTATGAATACTCTCCAATTTCTCTGTGATAGTCGATAGATAATTCGTAAAGCCGGTTGGCTTGCTTATGTAATAATCCTCTAGCGGATTTGCGACGAGCAAAGCCTCTTCTACGACATTCAAGGCGTAATTTGGCACAACATTTATGCTGAATTTCAAGTACCGGTCGCTGGGTATTTTATCTTCTCCAGATCTGCAACAAGTGAATAGATTACAGTTGGTCGTATTGAAAAGAAATCTCGACAGTTGGAGAAGAAATAAGAGAGCTTATTAGATTCGTGAAAATTGCTGTACGAATAAGATTGGCATGTTTCGTTTTGTGTGAGCAATTAATATAACGTCATCTTCGATTTGAAAGCAAATAGCGTGAATTTGTCACAGTTATCATAATACAGCACATACAAAACATGATTTATGACATGTGTATTCAACGAAAATAGGTACCGGGTGACCGGGAAGTACATACCGAAAAAAATTTAAAATTTCAGTAAAAAATATTTATTGGCGAGGTAATCTTTTTTTTCTCATATTCTACTAAAATAGACTGTCTTCTAATCTCTGCATAAGTTATTGCTCGAAGAACCTCAATAATCCACAATTTTCTCGTAAAACAGAAAAATAATTCAGTAATTCAGGGATAAATCATCTGGTTCCAATTTGTGAAGCGCTGAAATCTAATCCTCCTTATTTCAAGGTTGAACGCTTTGTTTTGAAATTGACAGGGTTGAAATCAAGCTTTTGGCTATCTTGAAACCTACCCCCAGATATTCGAAGATTTTATTCCGCGCAATTTTTAAATTTTGCTTGATATGTTTAGCTGTAGCATTATAAACTAAAATCGAATTATGCTTCACAAAAAATTTAAATGAGTTGAGAATCTAATGAAGTGGCCTATGATCGAATAGTAATGAACCAAGGATTCTGCCAGAATTGAAATTTTTCGGATAAATTGATTAGGGAATTTTTGAGAAGCATTTATTTTTGGGAACTACTTTTCGGTCACCCTGTATAAAAGTATCAATGTACCTGGGTATTTTCGGTACTACGAATAACTTCTCGCTTGGAACTGATTTTGTGTGTATTGTTATTACGCGGACACCGTGCACTGACATTTCTTGATCGAGCATACAGCTTGCTCCAGCTACGGCGTATCTTGCAGCGTTGTAGACCACGGCTCCTGTATTGCCGAATTTTTGCTCGTTGCCGATTCCGATTGTTATTAAGCGACCTGCGAATGTGATTTTCGATGAGTTTTAAATGTCAGATTTATCAGATTTGAGGTTCTGGAGGTTTTTAAACTTTGGTCGTCAAATCATAAAATCATAAGATTCAAAATCATATAGGTACCTAACCTACTATCTAGTTACCTACCTACCCACCCAGCAATAATAATTACTAATTATGTAAGTACATAAAAGAAATCTCAAAAATAGGTTAGTTCATATTTTGTTATTTTTGTCCATATTTTCTCTCAAAATTATTTCCAAAAAAGGAGAAAAATTAATACTTGATACCTTTTTCAACAAATGAAAGTAGGACCGGTCTGAGCAAAAAGACAGTGCAAAGAAGGAAGTTGATGGATTTAAAAAAATGGAATTTCGGAGATACATAATTAGTGAATTTTATTTAAATCTTAGAAATTTTTTCAAATAATTTTTGAACCTTCTCTACTGATTTGTTAGTGAACGTGTAGTAGGTGTTCGTCCAGCTGTCTGCCTAGGGCCATAAAAAATATTTGCACATAAGAGATAGATACTGCTGTGAAAAGTATTGGATGGAAAAGCTGCCACTCTGTAGAATTGAAGGGGAAAATGACTTTTCAAAAAATAGTTCGCAGATGAGAAAATATCAATTTGATGATTTTTTGCCCAGCATCAAAATCATCAAAACTGAAAAAGCTACCATACTACTTGTCATTAAAAAAACAAAATTGCTTCAAATATTTGTAAATTTTTTAATTGACGTTGCTTGATGGCACTCAGTGCCTCCTATTTTAATTTTGGACAGAAAAATGGAACCAAATCTTTTTGGGTTTTTAAAATGGGGATGAAATAAGTACCTAGGTACCAAGTTTTCGTTTTTTTGATTGATTTTTTTATAATTTCTTGAACATTGGCTTTTAAAGCAAAGTAAGAAAGGATTCGAATCCAACTGATTTTGAATCCGAAACAAGAAATTAATATTAGTAGGTTTGGTTGGTGTTGTTGGGTTTCATCGCGAGACATTCGGATCTGAATTCGAATCCAAAGAAAACAATGCATCGTGTATTCAAATTCGAATTCAATTTTAGGTGGATTCGTTTCAAACTTATTTTAAGGCCCAGCGAGTCATAGAAAAGTAGAGGCGAAGAGGAGAAATTTCTATTATGTCATTTTGAAGAGTAGGTACCTGAAATTTTTTTCATTATTTTTTTAATGGTTAGGTAATAACAATTTTCGAAGTGGTAGCTGTAATTTCAGCGTGTTGGAAAATTTTCAATCTGTCGTTTGTCTAAGAAACGATAAGAAACGACGGGTCTATCATACCAAAAAATGAAGATTTTTTTTGCGTTTTTTCAGAATAAAAAAGATTCGAGTCCAGTGGCAGATTTAATTGTAAGAAAAAGAGGCAAAATTTCCAATTCAAATTGCTTTCTCAAAGTCTTCAAAATCGAGAATCGAGCCCAATTTTTTTTTTAGCTAGGTACCCATAATTATTTTCGATGAAAATTTTACAAAGAAAATTTATATGACTGTTCTGCCAACCGATTTTTTATGAAATTGAAAAAAAAAAAATTAAATCACAAGTCCTGCCAAATGCATTTTGATCAAAGTGATTTTCATAAAATTCTAGTTGTTTTCCAGTGATTTGAGAATCAAAATAATTTTTTTTATTACAATACACCTATCAACTCTAATAATTTAAATTCTATTAAAATTGTGTAAATCGAAATGAAAGCATTTTTAAAAATCATTTTAGTTGACAAAAAAAATTCAACTTGATTTTGAAGTGTATTTTAGTGAATATTTTTCTTTGTGATAAAAATTTCAAAATTTTCAATATGCAGTGCCAGTGGCGCATCCAGAAATTAATTAAGGGAGGGGTTGAGAATTTGAGAAAAATTGTAGGAGGGGGTCAAATTTCTAATTAATCATTTTTTACTGGTCTTTCAGTCCAAAATTATTAATTTTTTCTGACAAAGTGGGAATTTATTGAGGAATCGGTGATTTTTGACTCGAACATAGGTCAAAAATTATCAATTTGTATTTTGTAACATAAAAAACTAAAATACTGCCCGAGCGAAGCGATCGGGCGGAAATTTTTTGAAAAAATACTGTTTGAAAAACAAAAAATTACACTTTTAAAAATATTTTTGCAATCAATTGATAAAATCTATCTTTTTTTTTGATAAAATTTATCATTTTTGGGGTAAAATGTATTCATTTTCGTAACTTTTGTTTTTTCCGTGTACCTACCTTAAAAATTGTGAGAAATTCAATATTTTCCCAAAATTAAACAGTTATTTACCCTATATAGACCACCAGTGCCAAAAACGGCACTACAATGCTTTTTTGAGAAAAAAACCACCTGGTGCCAAAAACGGCACTAAATGTATTTCCTTAACATTGTAGTGCCGTTTTTGGCACCAGGTGGTTTTTTTTCTCAAAAAAGCATTGTAGTGCCGTTTTTGGCACCAGGTGGTTTTTTTTTGGTGGTCTACCTAGGGTTAAAATTAATTTTGAATTTTCCTGGATTTAAAAAAAAAACGATAATGCCATTACCTACTCACTAAATTTTCGACAATTTTTGAAAAATTAAAGGTTTCTGCGCAACCAGAAATGTAATTTTTTCTAGGTATATCTTCAAATCTCCGCAGCCTCCTTCTTTTGCGCCGTATGGAAACTCAAAAATTGAAAAATTTGGATTTTTGAGCCTTCCTACGGTATTACATGAGACCTGTTTTTGTTCTTCAATTTTCCCCCGGGCCCAAATTTTCTCTGCACAACCCTGGGGAAGTCTTCCATTTAAAGTTGAATATGTCACCAATTCTCGTCAAAATTAAGCAAAAATTTGGAAATTTGAAAATTTTGGCTTCTACGAAGAGGAGGAGAGAAGTTCCCTTTTTTTAAAATTATTTTTCAACAACTTTCCCACACCCACCAAAATTCAGAAAAAATTCAAACCGCTGCACACACACCTACATAAACACTGGTTAGATTACAATCTACACCAAAATTTCATTAAAACATAAAACAGATCATCTCTCAGATGACATCGAACTATAACCCAATATTCCAGAGCAGTGAAAGTAGACTCAATCCGACCGGGCCTTCCTAATTTCTCGTATTAAACGTGGACAACTGCTAAAACAGATTCCCATAAGCAAGAGACATTCTTCTAAGTAGAAGTGCCAAATGGCATAAATCTATCTTTACCTTTCTTATTCTTCAATAATGGCATGAATGTTCTCGCAGTGCGTAACATTCCAAATACATTAACTTTGAACATCGTATCCCATTGCGAGCTATCTTGCTGTTCGAGTTTTCCTTTGAAGCAAACCCCGGCTGTGTTAATTACGGCCCATAAACCTGTAAAATAAAAGACGATAGATAAGTAATGGCTAAATCATCATCATTACATCGTTGCAATAAGTTATCACATAAAGTTCAACTCTTCTAATACTCTACGACATTGCAATCATTTACGAAAGGCTGCCTAGCAAAAAAAAAAACCTCGCCCTTCACCCATCTACAATTCTTGAGACATTACTCGTGCAGAATCGCCGTTTCGAATACATATGCATCGTGTTGGCGTAACTCATAAAAATGAATATATTCTCCCTCGTGTACGCGTTGAGCGACAAGAGTAAAAATGATTTCAAAATTAAGAACACCTTACAGACCAATTACATCCAACAAGATTCGGAAGAAGACGACGAAGACGACGACAGCGAAGAGGACGACGACGCTCGAGACACCGTCCACGCCCCAGGCCCACAATTTTTCCAAATCAACAAAGAAGAAGTAGTCGTACTCAAGAACGATCGTGGCTCCGACGTCTACCTCTTGGGCACCAATCACGCCAGTCCGGAGAGTCGAATCGCCGTCGATTCCTTAATTAAAGCTATAACTCCGCATATTGTAGTCGTCGAATTATGCAAAACTCGAATAGGCCTAAATCCGTTGAAAACCTTCGAACGTAATCGCTCGTTTAATTTATACTTATTACGAGACGCCGTCAGCGAGCTCGGAATCAGCGCCGGATTTATTTGGTACTCGATGGCGTACATGGAACGATTCATTTCGCGATTGTTGAACGTCGACTATGGCGGCGACATGAGGGCACCCGGCACCAGCGCTTCGTTTCAAGTCACCAATGCCGATTTATTAGAGAATAAGAAACACAATTATAAAATTATGCTCGGAGATAGACCTATCGAAGTCACTATTAAGCGTATGGCGTCCATTTTGACGTTTCCGGAGAAAGCGGCTATTTGGTTTTTCAACATATGCTCGGCCGTTTTGGGCCTGCGTTGTTATCTTCTAAACGTACCGACGGTTTTGTTTCGAAGTCCCAAATTCAATCATGTTTTATTAGACGAAAGAGACGTGTATTTGACGTATTCGTTACAAATGGCCGCCAACATCGCCGATCATCCTGTTAAAGTTATAGGTATCGTAGGTAAAGCTCACGTGCCTGGGATTCTAAACAGATGGAATCAAGTCACCGAAGACGAAGTTCGAAGAATTACGACGAACGAAGTAACCGCGTTTTTTTAGCGTTTTCATATCTTAGTTTAACGTACTTCATTCAGAATAAAATCGATCTGAAAAATTCCAATTTGCATTTCTAATTTTAGCTAGGTACCTATAACTATAAGAGGGGTGTGTAAATAACCTGTACTTTCCAATGTTTATCAAGCACGTTCGACGCGATCGCGATATGGCTTAATGCATAATCGTGCGAAAATTCTTTCCACTGGTCATTCTGGCGACATTCTCTTATCATTTCACCATTGTAGAGTACAACGAACGAGATTTAATGAAATTAGCACGCGCAAATTACCATCTTTAAATCGATTAATCGTATTTGACCTCGATAATTATAGATCGTACGAGATCAAATGTGCATGTAAGTATATATGAGGCACGCACGACGAACTCGTTAAATATAGGTAAAGTTATAGCTATTGATAGCTCACATAAATTATAAGTTTTCTCTAAAATTTACGAATTTCTGTCGAAAAAATATTCAGCTGTGGTGAAAACACCTTTGGGATATGATGCAGTGTTCAGGTGTGCAGAACTGCAAGAATTTATAAGGATAAAATTCAAATTTAATTATAGGATTAGATATATCGTATACAGAAGACGGAGGGCCTCCCAAAATTGATGTCAGATGACCTCTCGTTTGTAGAGAAAACATGGGAGGGCCTCAACAGAGCCAGTTTCGTCTAAAAATGGTTCATCATATTCAATTCTTTTTTTAATTTTTCATTTTTATGATTTCTTAGTCCATTTTTGAGATAAATTTGATCCTAAACCTGGAATTTGACCAAATGAAGTGAGAGGAAGGATTCAAAATTGAAAAAAATTGAATAAAAAATTCTCAATCTTAGTCTTCTCTCTATTCTTCACCGTCGACTTTCAAGTTTGAGGTCAAAATGATAATAGAAATGGATTTTAAGTAGAGAAAAAAAACTATAAATTTCGATACCTCACTCTATGAAAATGAAAATTTTTCAATTTTAGGTTCCCTCACTCCCTCACCCACCCCTCCCTGCCCAAAAATCCACTTTTGTATCTGGAGTCGAAATAACCTCAGAATAGAATTCGGAGCGAAAGAATGCCGGAAAACATGGATTTATTTACCTTACTCAATAAAAATTGGAAATTTTCAATTTTGCTTCTCCTCCTTCCCAAAGGTCATCTTCATGCCTGGAGTCAAAATAACCCCAAAATATGAAAAATTAGAGATTTCGATACCTTGCTCGATAAAACTGAAATTTTTTTATTTTGACCTCGCTCGTTGTCTTTTGCCCCTTCAAAAGGTCAAATTATGGATTCTGAACCAAAATGACCAATAAATGAATTCAAGAATTCAAACACAACAAAAAACTTAAATTTTACGTTTCAACTGTTTTCTTCTAAAATAAAAGTTTTCTGAGATTGAACATCCCAATCCAAAAGATGTTGGGGGGGGGGTCTCAAAAAATCACATGATTATTATTTATTACCTTGGTGTTTTTGAAAAATTCCATTTTTATTATTTAAATAGGTACATAAATTTTTTGCCCGGAAAATAAATTTTTGGAACCCACTTGACATTTTGGTGCAAAAAAGATTTTCATTTTCTTGAATTATTTTGCATGGCATTCTAAATTTAAAATGCAAAACTTCGTTAAAAACAGCCTTGATGCTGACTAATGAATTTTTGAGTAAGTATTAGACATGAAATTTTCAATCAAAATCATTCATTTGTTTTTTCTCAAAAAGGAATCAGAAGCTAATGCATTATCCATTCAATTTTTACGGCGAACCAGTTATGCAATTTTATTAGCACAAACCTTACTAAAAGGGATCATGAATGTGTATCACGTACGCGAGTTAGGGTAGTGTTTTTTTTTTCAAGAAAATTCGAATTCGCTGACTTTAGACACCTCAATTGGTTCATCTTCATAAAAAAAAAATGAGGTCCTGAAAATTTAAAGGGTGATAAAGAAGGGAAGGGGTTTATTCACCTACTTCAGTAGGAGGATAAAATGAAATAAAATTCGCTATACATGGATACAAATGTTTGCCACTTTCATTTTTTTCGTGCAAAAATTTAAATTATACCCAAGGCGGATTTTGGAAAAGTATTTTGGTCCTTCTGAGAACCCCGAAAAGGCACCAGGGGTAAGGGTTTCGTGTGCCCTTAAATTTTGAAATCAACGAAAATTTAACAAATTCGAGAATTTTTAATCATTTTTGGAGATCCGAAATAATTTTCGATTTCATTTTACACAAAGCCTTACTTATTTAATCGTCGCTAATTTTTTTTCAGAACTGGACGTTTTTGAGCATCCAAAGTTCGAATTTTCAACTCATACACGAATTTCATCCCCTGGACTCCTATGCCTCCCTTAATTTGGAGAAAATTTTCATCAATCGTACTTTGAGTCAGAATTATCAGAAAAAATTCCATTTAAGGTGGAAATTTTCGATGTTTTGTTTCCTCGAATGAGTCAACTTCAACACGTATTCGATGTATTGTATGATTTGCATAGTTTTCAAGGTCCCTAAGTTCGATTTGAAATTCCCCCGCTCACTCCAGTCCACGAGAAATCCACTCACATTCACATGCAATCTGTAAAATGTACACTCGAACTTCTCATAATATATTTTATGAATCACGATATTTTCCAAAAATAAAATGCTGAGGGAATCAAATTCCATGATACCGAGAAGAAAATTCAACTCATTGGAGTTCTCGAAAATATTACGAAAAATACGTGCCACATTCATTTTTGAAAATTATATCCAAAATTGGGGGACACAGGGGACTGAAGAAATCAAATCTAAAAACTGAAATGATATTCGAACTTGTCAAAGTTCCGTACTTTGATCAGGCTGACAATTTTTCTAAAAAAAAAAAATAATTTTCTGCCAAAAAAATTATAAATTTGAACTTGAAGTTGCAAATTTTGGAAAATTCTTACTTACCTTAATTAATACATAAAATAAATCACTATTGTTTATCTGTGATTATAGGTGCTTAAGTTCATATGGACTATTTTCATGGGCTTTTCTCCAGCACTAAAAAATTCCAAAATTTTATGGAAGCTCTGAAACGTCTTAAAATTGTTTAAAATCAATTCGGGAGGTCGAATGTAGGGTGTACACCAAATTTCATGTTTTTTTCGATGATTACATCGAATTTTCATTTTACAGGGCAATGGGGTAGGTAATTTTGAAATTTCAAAAATTCGCCAAATTTCGAGAAATGAACTTCAACACCAAAAATTTTGGATACTTATTGGATTCTCTCATGGTATTTCTTAAATTTATTTTTCTTAAAGCTCAAAATTTTACTTCGAGTTAGAATTTCTCTCATGTTAGAGATTATTTTTCAAGAGTGGAAGAAAATATTGTCCATTTTTCACCATTACAACGAGAATAATAAATTTTTAAATCCATCACGTGGATTTTTGAAACTTTGTTGTTTCTTTACCCTTTTTGGTTCAATTAAAAAAATCCTTAAAGATTAAAAAAATTGCATTTTCTACAAAAAAAATTGCGTCAGTCTGTCACAAAGAGATGGTAGGAACTCATTGGAGGCCAATTTTTCAATAATGGATCAATTTTTATTCAATCTGACTACCTAACACGATAAATTCGTACACATTCTTGTTTCATGTCTCCACGTCCAAAGTAAACCTCGTATAAAATCACACCCAGCAGTCACAAGACGTATTGAATTCCTAAAATAATCGCTTTCACAACGAAATTAACAGTTTGATATTCACCATATCGTACAAAATATCAAGACGGAATAATAATTAAATGATAAGAAAAACCGTAGGCACGGTGCCTCTGCTGGTACGTAAGCAAGAAATCTACTAGCTACCTGAGTTACGTAATTAACTGGTGGCCGCATCCAGTCCAATGGGACCGTTTGTTCGCTAATTATTCGTTTCAGCGTTAGTTCACGTTTTGTTGAAACATGTTCAGCATTCCACAAATGAAACTGCCGAAGAGAAAAAAAAATCCTGTACGTAAGAACGGATACGAAAGAGGACTTATGTTATTTCGACCGTTTTATTAAAGCCGAGTACTGTGAATATTAAAAATTTACGCTTCAAGAGGCCTGAGCGACCGCGTCGACGTTTGCGATTCATTCGTGTAAAATATATTCCATCGTACGAATATGTCGAAAAATCTCGTAATATTTCGTACGCGTATTGTGAGAAAGCTCGTAAAATTAACAAGTTTTTTTTTTTATTTTAAATACACCTGAACTTGTATAGCTTTACGGTCACATGTATCCCATTGCATTGCATATCCATACACGTGTGTTCCAAATTTCACAATAATATATGTATCTGCACCTTTAAGGAACCTTTCATGGGATCTAATATGGCATTGTCCATGACCGTGAATCGTAACCTATCTTGTTTATCATAAACGTCTCGTTTAATTTATAATTAACGCCGTTGCATTCCATGTTTGTCGTCGAATGCAAATCAAGATTACAAGCAACCGTTTACTTATAGGTGTGCACCCTGCGAGTTTGAATATTTCATTAATACGAATCTAATTACATAGCACACGCGAATTACGTCATTTATTTTCAAATTCCACCTTCATAGATCCGACTCTAGCTGTCATTATGGTTTGAAAATCGTTTAATATTTTTTTTTCTATCTCCATTGTGCGACAAATACGTACAGCTAAACTTTCTCTCCGGTCGACAGCCTTGTACGTGACAAGAAAACTATGTGTTGTGTACATATACGTATAGGTTAGCTATTAGGTATACTCTATCAGTGTATCTGGATAGTTTTTTCTTCGGTGTGCATGGATTACTTGCATTAGTTGGTATACAAGCCCAAAACCACGAAAATTATGAAAAGGAGGAGCTGAATGAGAGAGTTTGAAAAAAATGGGAAGGGTGATCATCAGTAAAAAAATTGAGTAACCAAAGAATTTTTGGACCAGAGAACCAATATTCCCGATTGGCAGCTCCCGATATAGGAAGAAATTTCACATTTTCACCTTATATTTTAAGATTAGACCACCCCTTGTACCTTCATAGTTTTAAATTGTGACCCTTCCTTAGCCCATAAATATGCTTGTATCCTCCATTTTTTTTTAAATTTGAAAGCGTACAGAGAGCTAAGAGAAGTCCAATCTCAAAACTAAATTGAAATTTGAACTCAGCATTTCGAAAAACTGAGTTCGAATACTCGCTTATTTTTTAGATTTGACCCTCCAGTGCCCCTCAACCCCTCAGTTTTGGAGAAAAGTATGTTGAAAAAATCGTGGTATATCGATTGTCATTAATTTGAGGGAGTCGAATTCGAATATCGACTAACCCCCGCCCCTTGCTCTAACCATAAGATAAGTACGATCAATTCGGGAGGGAGTCGGTTAGAGCATGAGAAATTGGGCGAAATCAAAAAGTAAGTCGATTTTCGAATTCTACGCCCTAAAATTGGTCACAATCGATATGCCACAAGCCATTAAAATTTTTTAAGATACTTTTTTCCAAAATTTGGTGGAGGGGGCACTGAAGGGTCAGATCAAAAAATAAGCAATTTTTCGAACTCAGTGCCCTAAAATATTTAACAAATGACAGGTCGCATGTTATTATTCATTTTTTCAGATTCTGACCCTATCAAAGGAGGGGGTTCAGAGGGGTCGGATGAAAAAAACCAAGCACATATTCGAAATCAGCGCCTCCAAATTAGTAGAAATCGATGTGCTACTTCATTTTTACGATTTTTTTGAATTTTTATCAAAATTGTGGACCCCTTTACCCCTCAGGGGTCTAAAGATCCCATCTTGAAAATTTCTTGGTTGAAAAATAGGTGGAAAAAGCTACTTGCTGTAATTTTTTCGGGTTTTCAAACTGTAGTTTTCATCAATAGTGATCATCATGAAAGTTGAGCTTTCATTACCAAAGTTGAACTTTAAGCTTTTCAAAATGAGATTATCGTTTTTGAATCTTCTATCAATTCTGTTTCGGATCCAGCAAACAGTTCCTTTGAAGTATAACCTATCTCAAGATATAAACTTTCAAAATTGAGTAATTTGGCAAAAAATCGCAATCACCTAAAACTTAGAGACCCACCCCTCAGCCCCTTGAGGGTAAGAACGAAATTAATCGTGGATTTATGAATAGATCACCAAGGGAAACTCATAAAAAAAATTGAGTGAAATCGCAAAACTCGACTTCAATTTTGATCAGTTTTAGAATGGAATAGCCTCTGGCGTGATAAGGAGGTCATTTGGCCTGTGGTGGAACTTGATCAAAAATTTTATGTCATTCGATTGGGTGGTAGAAGTTGGTCAAATACTCGTATTTAAGAAACGAGCGTAATAATTATTCATTTTGTTGATTGAAATTACTGCTTTTCACCAACTTTTCACAGTTTTTTGAATATTTGGCCAATTTTCATCACTCGAAAAAATCTGAAAAATTCAGAAAGGAGTGAAATACATAATACGAGTACATTGAAAAACATTAAAAATCAAGAATGTTTCTGCCCGTTCCAAAATTGCGTGTCTCAGGGCAATTTTAAATTTCTGAAGTCAAATTCAAAGTCATCATTGGAAAAAATCCAAAAAAAATTCAGAATACTCCCCCCCCGTACCTCTACTTAGGTACGTGCCAAGTTGGAAAAATATCGATTGAAAACTAGCGGAATAGGTACATAGTATTTTTAGGTTGGAAATCACGTATTCAGGGATCTCAGCCTCTCAGGAGTAAGATCATTTTTTACTGAGACAAATCAAATGGCATAATAATTTTGATTCTCATCCCCTCAAAGCCTTTGAGGGTACAGAGACGAGTGCTGACTGGACTGTTGATGAATCAAATCGAAAAACTGAGTTGAAATTCAGAATCAGTTTCTCAAAAATCATGAAAATATTACGTCACTCAGTATTTTTGTTTTTCAAGAGAATTTTCAGCTCTTTCAAGAGACCTTTTAAGAGGATAGCAGAAGTTTGTGGTAATACTACCCAAGCGAAATTTTTTTGAAAAATGATAATTGAAAAGTAAAAGGCCTTATGATAAAAAATTTCCTTATCAAGTTTAAAAGGCATATTGGGCCTCCTAAGCCTCCCCCTCAGGTTCTCATATCGTTTAAAAAATTTCATTTACGGATTTTAAAACCTCTAATATCAATGATGATTTTATTTTATGCTGCGTAGAAAACTTTCATTTGAGCAGATGTAAGTATGAAATGATCCACCTTGATATCAGAGCAGCTGCAAAGATGAGCTGTCTCATGGTCTGGTACCTTCATGTTGTCTTCTTCGGTAATTACGAAAGATAAACGAGTTCGAATTTTACTCCTGTTCTATAAAACTAGTTCCCGCAGTTTAATGTAGGTACAAATAATCGTACATATGAATATGAGTATATGCAAACAATAAGACGAATATATTATGTGCGTAGAAATAGATACCTCTACATAAGTATAAGAATGGAAAAAAATATGCCTACTTATTTCATGTGAATCTTTTGATTTATGCAACGTAGATACGGCACGGGTATTAAATAATCCATCTTATGCGAATCAATACACTATTTGTTTATTTATGTATTTTACAATGAAGTATGCTAGGTCATTTCGTAATATAAAAATCATCAATGGTGAATGGGTAAAATCACACGCATAGGCCTACTTGAAATCGATAAGAAAGAAAAATTGAAAGTATACCAAGGTACCTAATACCTATATGTTATTTGTTTTCAAAGAATTGAAAGTAAAAAAAGTTATAGTAAGCAGTGGCTAGATGAGAGTCAAATTTTTACTTCGAAATTTATTAGAATTTTTTAATTCTAATTTTTCACCTTGGAAAAGGGCCAAAAAGGCTCAAAGATCAAGTCCGAACGCCCTCAAATAACTTTTCAGAGGCGAAAATTAATTCTTAATTAAGAAGTTCTATAAAATTTTAGCATGATTTGGAAAAAATTGGATAATTTCGCCCGTTTGAATAATGCAAATTTAGGAAAAAAAAATTTACTCACGACTGGTCTCAGAGCCTCTATAAAAAAAAAGTTGGTCACAATTTTTGATTCTCAAGGTAGAAACTGTCGAAAGGCACTTCTTCGGTTCAGAGAAATGATAAAATTTTATTATGTATAAAATTTTGTCCTCTACCTCAATAGAAAAATTCACATTTTGAGGGGTTTGCTAAGACTCAAGAAGTGGGAATGGACCAAGAAGTGGAAATATCGATAACTTGAATGACAAAATGGGCACTGATCAGTGGAACAATTCGAGAATATTTTTTGGAGATAATTTTAAGGCCCTCACAAAGAAAAGTACATTACTTAATCGTTGAGTAGAAAAATCGAATATCACGAAAAGCACCTCAATGATATTTACTGTTGAATTTGAGCCTTTTAGTTCCTTTTTTCCGAATTGTAATGAAAAAAAAAAACAAAAACAAAAATTAATAAAAAATTTCAAGTGATTTTTTTGGAAAAAAATATCTGAAACAACTTGAAAAGGCACGATTCAAGCATTTTCTATTTTTTGGGCTAAAATTTCCAAGAATTTATGGCTAAAAAAGAGAAAAATCCTTTTAGAAATCACTATTTCACTCTAAATGACTGAATCGTACAAAAACTGATATGAGTATGTCGAATCGAATGAAACAGGAACAAAAAAGCATTCGGTTGAAAATTTTAGTTTTATTCATCAGCAATGAAAAGTTTAGATTTTTTTCATTTCGGGTCGGTTTCAAGACCTTTGGCAAAGGACTAATAGGAATTTCTGGGTTCAAAGGTCAAAAATTCCAAAAAAATCACAATGATCCTAATAGACCAGATTTATGATTTTTTCCCCAATTTCGTTTTATTTGATTCGTAAACATCTTCATTTTTTGTCTCTAAAGTCTGAAGGGGTCCATAAGAATTTGAAAAGTTAAAATTTTTGTCCCCTCCTCCCAGTCAAAATGGCGGGAAAATTTATTTTTAGGGTCTCAAAAAATTTAAAATCAACTCCGGAACTGAAATTGCGAAGTATTCAAGATAATCTAAGCACCTATTGATCTAGGTACAGTGAAATTTTAATAATTTTTTATCATTTTTGAACCCTGGTTTGATGGTCTTCCAATTTTTTTGGCACAAATTCTTCTTTGAAGAACCAATTTATTAAGTTTGATTTCATTTGAACCAAGAGACTCATTCAAGCCTAAAAGTGCCAGTAAAATTGAGTAATTATGTCTAAAAAATTTGATATGGTATAAAATTTCTTACTTGTGATCTAGAAAGCACCAATCAAAGTCCCTCTCCCTCCTTCACTTCAATATTGACGTTTCAGAACAAGATGTAATGTTTTTCTACAAGAAATAAGCCGAGAAAAAAAATACAAGGAAACCTCACAGAAAAAAAATCCCGTTCATAAATTTCTCATAATCTATTTCTAATTTACAGGCCATCGGTACATACATTTACATCGATCAATGATCATTATTGTTATGCACAGGTAGATACTGCAATCGGAAGTGGAAAGAAACCAGATTACGTACGGTGGTCACCATCTATAATGAGCCAGAATCCATTTTCAATTAAATATTTATACATCGTCATCTAATCTAAATACCGTTATGGTCGGTATCACGTTTCAAATGCTCTTCTACAGTTAATTTCCACATCTCGGTTAATTTCACATAGGCTTTGTTTATCTATACATGCGGAAATAGAAAATCAATAAACTAGAAAGATGTTCCGTTAGATGAAGCCAAGGGAGAAGCAATGCAGTTCGATCTTCGATGAAAATCAGTATACCTATAGGTACCTACTTAAAAGGAAATGCCGAAGAAAAGATCATGCTCGATGATTATGAAGAGATACCTACTCACTATGACGTTTTAGCATAGTTAGTTATTAATATTATATGAATACTGAGTGCGACAACGCGTTACGCTTCGAACGTACATAATGAAAAAAAAGAAAAATTATTTTCTATAGTTTTATAATAATGTAAGGTAAGAAATCCATATCTAATTTGCTATTCTGTCCACCTTCTTTCTAATCCGCAACTAGGTATTGGACTTCATTTGAGCTATTGTTCAAGTACTCATTGTAAGTATACTTGCGGTATGTTACGATTTGACCAGTTCCAGTTTCCAAACAGCCTATGATCAATTTTATGAATGTTAATTGGTATCATCTCTGCGTTCGCAAACTTTCGAATAAATTAGCACGATTGACTGTGTAACTAATGGATGTTTTTTTTTCACGTCTGCAGTTTTTTCACTTTGCAGTACCCAGTTAAAAGCAAAATATCATTCGACTTCTGCGGTATATTTTTTTAAATACTTAGCGAAGAATATTTATCTACGAAGATGTTATAAAACGCATTAACACCTCGGGACTGTTGTTGGTTATCTGTTTTCTGAGCCACAGCTTGTACCAGGTACACCCATAAAGTCAATTAAAACATGAATTTCACGCTTTTCATATTGACATGAAAAGATTTTCGTTGATGGGCTGCTGAAAGGATAATGATGAATTCTTGTCCGGTCATCGGCTAGATCTTCAGAATCCCACCCAGATACGCTTGTCATTTTACTGCCATGATGATACACCAGCTTTTTCAAGCACCTCTCTTCACCAAAATGATCCAGACGGAGAGGTATTCCCTTCCACATTATGATTCTGCGAGCCATAATTTTAACATGTACCTACAGCAGATTATGATCTTGTTGAGAGAGCTCGAGAAAATTAAATTTTTGCTTTGTTATTATGAAGAGATTTCCACCAGAAGAGGTGTATGAAGGAGATATTTTGAAATTACTTAAATTCAATCTGGTAAGGGTGTTGAAAAAAATTAAAATTACTGAGTTTCAACCTGGAGGGAGGAAC
Source organism: Pseudococcus jackbeardsleyi (assembly GCA_038380155.1). Classification (NCBI taxonomy): domain Eukaryota; kingdom Metazoa; phylum Arthropoda; class Insecta; order Hemiptera; family Pseudococcidae; genus Pseudococcus; species Pseudococcus jackbeardsleyi. Next base: position 9,861,647 of record CM076242.1, read on the forward strand.
AAAAAAATTTGAAATTACTAAAATTCAGTCCAAAGTTAGAAGGTGCTGGAAAAATTATTAAAATTCTGAAAAGAGGTGGTAAAAAAGAACTTTGAAATTATCAACAATTAGTCTGGAAAAAATAGGACACGAGAAATTTTTAAAATGATTAAAATTAAATGAGGGGATTGGGGGAAAAGTGTAAAATTACTAAATTTCTGCCCACAGGACGTGGAAGGAGACGAAGAAAATGTCTAAAAATCTCAAATGTACCTTTGAAGTCCAGGAAAAAATCAATTGGGACACAGTGTTTCAAAAAACCCTAATTAGGGTACTGAAGATTCTTCAAAAACTCTAATTGAGACGTTCTTCATGTTAAAAAAAAACTCAATTTCTAAAAATCTCATTTGGGGCTCAGTTTCCTAAAAACTTCATTTTGGACACATGTCCCAAAAACCAAAATTTGGACAAAATGTCCCAAATATCCAATCTAGACCTATTGCTGATTGGTGTCGAAAAAATTTGAACATTTTCTTTCATCGCGAATCAGTGAAAAGTCACTAAAAAAAATTCAGAATTGGATCAACAAAATTATTTAATTTTCAGCGGATTTTCACTGATTTTTCTGCAGATTTCAGTTATTTTACTGATTTTTCAGTGTTTTTCAAATGATTTTCCAGCAGCTTTTTTCGCTGATTTATTACTTTGCTGCAATTCTGACGGGTTTCAGTGATTTTCAATAATTTTCACTGATTTATAAATGAAAAAGTAATGTTGCAGAAGACTTAATGGGACGAAAACAATTTGAACAAAATGTATTAAAAAACTAAAGAAAATGACGTTTCAAAAATTTCAATTTGGACATTTTGTCTCGAGCTTTTCTTTTAAATTTTCCTAACATTTCAAAAAAATTATTTTAGTTTCCTACCAGTTCTCAAAAAACCTACATAAGTACTTACCTACGTAGGTTGTAAATCCAAAAAAGCCAGGAGGGTTCTAAGATTTTGAAAAAAAAAAGTAAAGTTGGTACCTATCTGAGTATTTTTTTTTATTTCTTAATTTTTTTTTCTGATTTTTAAAATTACAGAACAATCCAATAAAAATGATTTTCGTCCAACTTTGAAAAACATAAAATTGAATGTTGAATTCGGGTACTTATTCCATTTCTTTCATAGGTACCTATTTTATTTATTTTTTATTGTACTGATGGTATTGTTTTTGAAAATTTCAACTGTTCTGTAAAAAAAAAAAATGAACAATGAAGCGTACTTATTTCAATATTTTTCCGAGGAAAAAAAACAGTCTTGCATTTCAATTCGAAAAATTTGTAAGACAGCTTTGTCGACTAATGACAACCTGTTTGAAAAATTTCCGAATTGATTTAATGTCTGAGAGGGAAAAATAATTCATAGATGAAAAAATTTCGAATAATAAATTCAGGCATTTTTACTTAGTTAGGCATCTTGCAAAATTGAATTTCCATTCGAAAAAATTATCTAGGTGCCTAAAATCCTAAATAATGGCTCAAAAATTCTGATGATATGTATCCTACTACTACTACTATGATGGGGTTTTCAGGAAATTGACGATTTACACCGGAAAAAAAATCATAAGAAGCGGAAATTATATTTTTTACCTTTCAAAAATGCTAACTTTGTTTTGTCTTTGCTATAAAATTAAGAAAAAATTGTCAAAAAATTGCTAAAAACAAGAATGAAATTGTAAAACTTTCAAAATAAATGGTACAAAAAATTCATAATTTTCTCAAAAAAATTATTAAAATTCTACTTCTTTGGTGAATAGAAAACGAAAAAATATCAAAAATTGTCATTTGAACTTAAAATTAAATCATACATTTTACAGAGTGATATTAGAAAATTTCAAAAATTTAACTAGAAAAATACGTGCAGAGGGAAGTACGCGATTAAATAAAAAATTGACAATTTTTTTTCAATTTGCGTGAAAAATGGATCAAAAAACAGAAAAGTAGTGGTCAACGATTTTTCACGGCAATTTCAAAAAATCGAGTTGTTTCAATTTCAAAACAAGCTATTTCATTATCCGCTGCAGAATAAACCAATCAACTCATACTTCGATTTACAAAATTCGCCAATCACCTCCACCCAAAACCAATTCCGCCAACGCCTCGACAAATTTCCAGAATACTCCACGGAAAAGTTCACATATTTTCCAACCCCGCCAATCTCAGTTCGCAGGTGGCTCCGAAGACGAAAAAATATTCATAAAAAACTCGCATATCTTTCATAATTTAGTAGACCACTCGTAATTCCACGGATCGGTGAAAATTCCTCAAACAACTGCCGGTCGTAAGATGTAAATGATTATACGGTCCGGTTCACGCTGCAGCGAATTATCGTATAGAAAGTGACATTAATAACTAGTTTTTTTTTTCAACGTATCTTCGAAGGATAAATATCAGGTAATTTGGTATAATAAGCTGGCAATAAAAACGTTTACTAGGTACTAATTTTTCTCTTAACTACGGACATTGTTTGTTTTTACAGATCATTTTTTACGCCATTCTGGATACCGAAATGCAATTCCGGCTGTGCGAATTTAATAGACAATGAAATAATGAGATATGCTGCACTTCAGCTGATGTATCTACATAAGACCACCAAAGATTATTTCCATTTCATCACCTTGGAAGTTTTGGCTTCTACTTCTTGTCGCGTGCTGCTCTAAATCAGATACATACTCGATAAATACTCATACATACTTAGGTAATTATACATTTCAGATTTTTTTTCTAATGGGTTAATTACATAATATATGGTATCCCAGCCAGACCTTGCTCGGATTTAACCTTGAATATTCCAAACGATAAATTCTCTCACGAGTTGTATAATTAGTAAAAAATTAACTGTAACAATAAACTCGCCAGTTAATTTGCTTTTGTTTGGCGTAAATATTCTCACAATACGCGACCAAGCGAAGTAATCTAGTTTGCAATTTGAATATCATTAAATTAGTGCATTGGCCTTTTATCAGCTAAAAATACCTACAGCGGTATTCACGCATCGGATGCAAATCAGATTCGACAAAACCGTAATACGTTTTGCTCGATCGATTGACAGATCGATGAAAACCTTGCGGGTATCCGAAGATGACAATTTATTCGTCTCTATTCGGATATTTCGTAGGCGGTATATGATTTGAATTTTTTTATGAGCCAGTCTCCTGGTAATTCGTCTCTCTACGCATACGATTCACTTGACAAGACTTCACTTTCACATGAGATAGAGAATAGCAGATAATTGCCGCGTGGAAAATTAATTATATTGGTAAATCGACGGACACGTGATGTTAAATAGCACGAGAATTTTATTAGCACGTTCAGGTACCTATAACTACCAGTACGTGGGTCTTAATTGGACGACTGGAAATAAGAAGAAAAAAATTCGCTATCTTTTTAACCTGCTTAGCGAGAATTTTTTCCAACGGTGAAATTAATTTTTTAAAATGTGCGAGTAGTTGGCGTAGGTATTGTGAAATCTTTGTTATGTCGTTGCGGAGAGTGGATGATGCACGAATGCACGAGTGCATTGTAATATTACGTAAAATTGTTTTTTTTTCCTCTTCGAATGTTGTATGCGTGCATAAAATCATTTAAAGAAATCGAAAGTGGCGAATACATTTCTAAAGTAAGAAATAGGCAGTCTGTGCTGCAGTGTTAATCTGTTATGTGATCTTTGAGGTGATAAGTAAAACCTCTCCTGGAGTATTTGGTCAAGAATAGCGTTTATACGTTTATAGCTGATAAGTATGTGCATTATACGTGGAATTTTTCTTCATATTTATGAGTGTAGGTACTTTCTCTCAATGATTATCTTTTTTGGTCAACTAAATGGTCGAAAAATGGTTATCTTATATCATATGATATGGGCATCTCTTGATCTCTGCGCTTATGGGTTATGGTAATGAGGTAAATAAGTCAGACGCAAGAGAGAATACTTATTCTAGCAGTAAAATTTGCGCTGGTATTTTTTCCAGTACTTACATTTCGTATTCTAATAATAAGAATGAGATATAAATAGAAATATTGAAGTCCTGGATTAGACCTGGAGACTGGAGACATTTTTTTCAATAAAATGAAGCATTCGAGAATTTTATTTGCATAGTGGCGATATTTTTTTGGAATTTGAATGGAAGGGACCAAAATTGAAAAACTGTCACTGAGTAAATTATTTTATATTTCAAGTCTTTTTTTCTTATTCCAGAGAATAAACTTTAGGAGGAAAAATTAGTCTAAAAATAAATTCAGGAAGTAAAAAATAGGCATAGATTATGAATTTTTAATACACCTCACTTGATGACATGAAAAAATTTTCAGTTTTGGTTGCGTTTTGAGTCTAAAAGTCAAAATAATCAAAAAATATGGATTCAAGAGGTCGAAAATATGGATTTTGATACCTCACTCGCTGAAATTAAAAAATTTTAAATTTTGGTGCCATCTTTCCCAGCTTTTTTGAAAGTCTGATTCAGAGTTTGGGATCAAAATAACACCAAAATTGGGTTCAAGAGCATCATTGAAAAAAAAAAAACGAATAAATTTTTCAGTTTCTTAGGAATATGAAAAAAATTTCAGAGATTACCTACATATCGTGACCCCGAAAGCATTATCTCATGTTAATACCCACCTTGGCCTTTATTTGATCCTGTATCAGAGAAAATTTTCAAAAAAAGAGTTTTTAAATGTTTGAATCGAAAAAAAAAATTCTGGAGAGCCAATCTTATAAGTGAATAAAATTCATGGCTTTTCAGAAAATAACACTTGAAAATATGAAAAATAAATACCTACATTACTTTTATACCCTTTGAACATGAAAATTTTTATTTAAAAAAGGATTAGGTGCTCGTATATTACGATTATCATTTTGCACGCACTCAAGTGTGGATTTTTCATTTTCATTAAATTTGCCAACTCGTTTTTATATTGTTGCGAACAGCGAAGTTAGTTTTATTCTTGCAATGGGAATTTTTCAACCCTAATAAAGGAATGCACTGACTGCTGAGCGATTTCCTTCGATTGGAGTTAATAAAATTGCATAACCGATTCGCCGCAAAAGTTCATAATCATTCATTTTTTCACTTCACCACTTTCATAGAATCGACGACCTAAATCATCTTAATGACACCAGATTTTACAAATTCAATGTTTTGTTTTCGTTTTGAATGAGAATTTTTCACATTCATAAATTTTTCAAAAAAGAAAGGAAGACTAAAATTTTTAAAAAGTCACTTTTTTAAAAAATGAAAGTAGGTTCTAGATTTTTTCCTATATGAAAATTTTAAAGCATTGAAGACTTTAACTGATCTTGAAAATTCGCTATGATCTGATTTCCACCTTTTTTAGTTAATTTGTGAACATGGCTTTTTGAATTTTGAAAAATGAGACCAAAAATTACTCCAAAATTTTTAACGAATCTTGCTTATTTTCATAATAAAATCCTACCCAAAGCCCTCCTCCCCTCCAATTGATCAAAGAAAGACTAAAAAATATTTCCAACTGGGAAATAATAGAGAAATAGGTAGAAGAGATCCCCTCGGCCATTTTTTGGTGGTCTGAAGTTTGAACAAGAAATCTTTTCCTGGAGATCGAAAAAAATTGAACTTTTTGAATGGAAAAAGCAAAAAATTTCATAACAATTGAAAATTTTTGATTTTTTGCTCTTCAAAAAAGCTAATCCTCCAAAACTGATTTGAAATTTGAGAAATTGAGCCAAAATTTCGACTCAATATCTCTGAAAACTTGAAAAATGATAAGGTACCTAGACCTACTTATATCATATTCATTTCTGCTTTTATTATTATTATTTTTAAATTCTATCTCTCGCAATAAATTGGTCTATTTTTTGGTGGAGGAGAGGGGAGGGGAGTCAGGGGAGGGTTAGCATTAGAACGAGAATGATTCATAAAAAATTTTAACTGAAATAATTACGAATTTCAAAGGGACTGTTTATTTTCTAATAGACCTAAAAATTTGAATCGATGAAGTTTTCAGGAGGTGTTAAGCAAATTCCAATAGAGACATCTTTGGTCAAAAAATTTCTGGATTTTAAATTTTTTAAAATGAACTTTTAAAAATATGGATAAAAATTATGCAACTTTGTTGAGACTTCCTCTATTCCCCCTTTTTTGACCTTCAACTTCGAAAAAATTAAGTTTAAGAGAAAATTAGTGACAAAGGTATCATCTGGTCTCTGAAGAATACGAGAGAGGACGATTAGGAGGCCAACTGACAATATTTTTAAAATATCATTTTGTAGGTATTTTCATCATTCAACATCTCATGGGCATTTACCACCTAAATAATTGCTAATTGACCCTAGGCAGGCAGATAAACCAGCAAAAATTAATTATTTTTTCGTTTATTTATCGAATTACCTACTCGATGAATCAGAACACCTGCGACCACAATACATAGTTTTCCCACATTCCTTTCACCATCGCGAGCATACAAAAGGACGATGATGGTACAATGGATCAAGACATATTAGAAAACCTTTACAACGAGCAGTTCGTTAACCCGAAACGTCCAATTACAAAAACCTGCTGAAATATCAATCAAGCCGAGCAGTTACTACAAACACTCCGTTGACCACAACGTATGTACAATACATTGAGTACCTATAGGCACCTGTGTGGTTATTTATATTATTAAATAAGGTTATGATACTAATAACAGAAGCATTTACGGTTATGGACATGTGATTCGTTCGTAAATTATTGCTGAAATCTACGATATTTTTTCCACCTCGGCTTTCACAAAGTTTACATAATAATTTATTTTTAGAGTCCGGTTCTATCACGTATTCTTTGAGGAAATTACACCATGTAGGTATGAATTTTATATTCGCAGCTCGATTAATTATGATGTCACATTCTAGCCTAGCTGCGTTACGAACTGTAGCGTGTAAAATTTACACCGGAGTCCACACCGCGCGGATCCAGTTGGCTGATTAATGGCGGCGTATGAGATGAAACAATGCGAATGTGTTGGAGGATTAGCTTAAAGCTTTAAAACGCCTTCAGTTGAAAACGAAATTTGTCTTCGGCCTTGTTGATTTCAAACAGAATGCTATTTTTGACGTTTTTCTACTTTCATTTACCTTTGAATGAATTATAAATTGTTTGGCTTGTACTTGACCACATTTTATGGTGTCAAGTTGTACTCAAAACATGTTTGTAAATATCAATATTATTCTAATCAGTTTCTAGGCGCTTGCTGTGCTTTTCGCGATCCAATTATGCTAAAAATTAACCAACTCGGTATCACATCCAATCGATTGCGGTGGTGTTAAATCAGGTGTATAAACTATAAAGTGAATTTCATCTATGGAAGGTCGTTAATCGCGGTCGTGTTTGAACGCCTTCGGATCATTTTATCAAGTGAAATCAATTCCAGAGCGGTCATCTAGATTAAATGTGGCTCAGTCGTGGACCAACAAACCTAATCTACATTTTACTAATTCAATAAAAACTTGTAACGAAATAATTATACGGAAGGTAGAGCTGGTCAAAATGAAATAAATACCCCGAATTTTGATCAAATTCACGAAGATGATAATTTTGAGTCGAAATTTTTCCCATAAAAAATTTCAGCTCTCTGTTTCAAAGAGGTTGAAGTTAAGGTCCTCGAATTTGGCCATTTTTCTTCTGAAATTTCTCAAAAATTAAGACACTTCTTTCTTCAAGATGAATACAAAATTTTTTAAAAAATGTCATCAAAATACCAAACTACTCCATTGTAAATTTTTTCCCCATTTTTTTCGTTTTTTCTCATTTTATGAAATATTTTCTTTTTTTTCCAAAACATGTTTAATCAAATGAAGAAGTTGATAAAAACTGGCATAAAATGTTTTTTAAATAAATCGAGGGCAAAATGATCAGACGGGGCTTTTTTTTTTATCCATAAACAACTTTGGCCGCGATTGTTCACTTTTATCAATATATTTCAAGTGCCTATCTAATTCCATAAAAACTACAATTTATCGAGTTTCTAGAAAAATTTTCTGATATTGATTTTTGATATCAAGATTTATTTCTGTTATCAATTTTTGATACCAAAATTAATCACTGGTATTCATTTCTGTTATCAAAATTGATTTCTGATACCAAGTTCTCTGATTTAAAAAATGATTTTTGGTATCAGAATTGAATTATCAAAATTGATTTCTTAAGATCAAGTTCTGATTTAAAAAATTGTTCGTATCATAATTGATTTCTGATATCAAAACTGATGTCTGATATCAAAATTGATTTTTGATGTCAAAATTGATTTCCGATGTCAAAATTGATTTCCGATGTCAAAATAGATTTCTGATGTCAAAATAGATTTCTGATATCAAAATTTCTTTCTGATATCAATCAAAATTTCTTTCTGATATCAATCAAAATTTCTTTCTGATATCAGAATTGATTTCTGATATTAAAATTTATATCTGCCATCAAAATTTGTATCTGCCATCAAAATTGATTTCTGTCATCAAAATTGATTTCTGATATCAAAATTGATTTCTGTTATCAAAATTGATTTCTGTCATCAAAATTGATTTTTGATATCAATGCCTGATTTTTATTGATTTTCAATGTCAAAACCTAGATATCAAAAAAGATGCCATATTTTCTAAATAATTGATAAATTTTTTAAAAATTTAGGTGGTAAGTACCTACATATTTGAGGTTCACTCAACCACAGTTCATTCCTAAGAATCAAAACTGAGTCATAGGTAGGTACTCATTGTCCTTGATTGAAATAGAGGGCCAAAATTTTGGAAATCTCATTTTTAAAAAAATTGAACCAATCAATTAGGTGAGACCTTCACAATTCAAAAAAAATTTCTCCAATCCCCATGTTACAAGAAAACCCTTATTTTACAGATTCAATGATCTGATAATCGCAATTACTAAGTAAAGTATTGCAGAGAACATATGAGAAGCTCGCGTAGGCCGATTGGATATTTCCTGTTTTCAAAGATAGGTCACCAGAAAGAGACTCTCGTGTAGGAATTTTATCTCCTACGAAGTATTTGCGTTGGTTAAATTACACCTCATCTGTAAGTTCGATAATACCGTACGCAAGATTTATAAGGCGGTCATTCGACCAGCAAAGACTGGGTAATTGATGTATTATTCTGCCACTACTAACCTATTTCCGATGTTTTTACTCGAAACGTAAAAATTTATTGCTACAATTGACCGAATATTGAATATGACGGCTATTGTCTCGAATTGCCATTTGATACGGTTAATCGTCATTTCATCTGTACATATCATCAACGCCCAATTACGCAACCGGATGGATACTTGCGAATCCGACGAAATACCTTCAAGATGGTAATTTCACATTCGCGGCGCCGCAGATTCTGACATTGATGCGAATCGAAATATTTTCCTCAGCCGAACTCAACGGTTCATTGAACACGTGTGTGTACCATATAGGCAATGTTTTGTGCGAATTGCCTATTTCTAACCATGAAATTCGTCTCATTGGTAAAATGCGGTAGTTATGCGGTAATTTGGCGAGTTCGAATGCGGTACTCTCGTATGAGAATACGTGTACCTTACGCTAATTTATAGACGATTTTATCGCTCGGTTAACTTAGTTGATTTAAAATTACACCAGATGTATTTTTATTAATGCTTTTTTTCCCCTCCAGGAGGCTGTAGAGGTATACGAGAGGATTCCGTTAGAGTAATGTGCTGTTGGTCGCATCGTGATGTTCAACTAGGTATACATAAACTATAAACGATATAATAGGTAATCTATCCAGAACACGATTCTCTGGAGTCTACAAACCAGTTGATTTTGGCTCGAATATTTCATCCGGGTATAATCAGGTTCGAGTTAGTGAAGCTGCAGTACTTTACGAGATGAACTGGAGATTTTTTTCAGGATTGCAACCTGCTTCGATAATTCGAGCTAGTGAAGATAATGGATTGATAATTTTGATGAACGATGGCCAGTGACTAATAAGTATGTATTGAATTAAAAATAATAAAGTGAATGAGGCCAACGAAGGAAGTGGAGGTGTTTTTTTGCCCACTTGTAAGATGTTTTCTTTAGATTGCAACTTGAAAATAATTTTTCTGTTGTAGGCTGCGATATGATGAGTTGATGGTGAATTTTTCTCGTGGGAGGTTGACTTGAAGATTCGTTGGTTTAATGATGGCACATCTCATATCTCTGAATCAAATTTGATGAGAGTGCCTAGATTTCATGAATGGCTAATTTTTTGCGGTTTTTGAATTTTTTTAATAACCTTGTAAAAATCACCAGAGGGGCCCGCTTCCAATTCAAAGAAATGACGTAATTTCAAAAAAAATAAAGGTTTATAAAACCCTCTTTCGACGATACCAGGGCGGTTTTTTGTTTTTTGACGAATTCTTTTAACGTGAGTATGTTTTTAATTGGTAAACTCGAGTAATAATTAAATCTCTACCTAAAATCAATTTCTCTCGACTTGATTATTTTTATTTTCGTCTATTTTGAAGCCTCCAATATGATTTTTATTTCCTTCAGCAGTATTTTTGAATTTCTCAAGAAGGCACAGAAATCAGAGGAGGAAAACTCACCAATATTGTTGACTATTCTTCAGAAAATTATATTGCAAGACGGACAAGTCAATCGACTCGACTTTGTTTGAACTTTAAGGGCTGGATCGGTCGGAAATTTTCGATTACAAAAAAAAAATTGAGGAAAAACTTGATTAGGTATAAATACTTGATGACAATTTTCTGTCCTTACATGAAAAACATTGAGGGATTTTTTAACCAATTTTTTAAAAATTGTCATTCAAGTTTGAATTTTTGACCTACTTTTCATCTTTTACCAAATTTTTATCATTTAGGTATTTATTTCATTATTTTATCGACATATTTATCAAATTTTTAATGTTGTATTAAAAATTAACAATTTCATCCCTTTGCTAGATAACATCAACTTTCCTAATTTTTATATTTTATTGATTTTGACAATTTTATAATTTTTTCATTCTGACACAATTTTATGAATTTTTTCAAGTTATATCTACCTAATACCTGAATTTTTGCAAATTCCTCGTCCTTATCTAAATTTTTACAATTTAACAGTTTTTACAATAATTTTTGCCATCGTTTTACCACTTTACCTACTCACCAATTTTCTTACAATTTTATTGTTACTTTACCCAGTTTTACAATATTTTATCAATTTTTTTTTTCATGTTTTTACCAATTTTTTCCATAATATTATAATATTTTGTCTAATTTTAATTCACAAAATTTTCATTACTTTTTTTTGCAATTTTACAAAGTTTCTACAATTTAATCAAACACTTGCAACATTTTTTTCACACTTTAAGTATCCAATTTTACAATAAAGTGTACTATTTGAAATTTGAATCAGTTTTTATTTAATTGAAAACTAGCTTGATTTTTTTTTTACCAGATTTTGTAAGACAGAGAAAGGAACGAACGAATTGTTGAAAATTTTTAAATTGAACAAAAAAGCTTAAAAATTCAACAATTGATGAAAAAAAAACTGAAAACGATGAAATTCTGATCGGGGGAGGGATGGTGGTGGAGGTGAAACCACATAGAGACTCAATTTACACAGTTTTTTCTGAAGTGTTTCGTTCATAAAAATACATTTCCACCAAGAAATTACAATTTTTGAAATTCGAAAAAATCGCCAAAAAATAAAAACGTAATTTTGTCAGCTTTTCTTCAATGAGATTTCGTACCCGCACTTTTATTCAAAGCTAAGGCGACCCCTGGAACAATTCCCTCGTCAATTGGTCAGAGGAAGAGGTCAAGTTTGATCATAAAACACATTACATTCAAAAAAATCTCACCCATGACCAGAAATCCACCTAAAAACCGAATACGTTCACGACGACGTATTAATAAAATGACATCATATTCTGAAAACGGAAAAAAGCACTCGAAAATCTCAAGGATTTATCCGCAGGAAAATGGTTACAAGGCGCGATAGACGTGACTCGAAAGACAATCAAGTGCTTATGGTACCAATTATTGCGTTTTTTTATTTTCTTCTCTGCAACTACGACTATAATCTCGTGACTGGAATGTATTCTGTACGGTGAATAAAGAATAAGTTCCATCGAGTTGTTCAGAGAGAATATACCAAGCCAAATGGGACAAGCCAGCAAGCAGAAACCGATATTCTCTTGATGGATATTTCAAAAACCATTCAGTTGATTAATGATCGATCGATCGATGTACGAGCAATAACAATTAACACATCATTAATACATTTTATCCGATTACGAAACCGGTTTCCATGTAAACAGATCAAACACGTCTCATCATCCTGCAATTACCCAACAAATTGGTCTGTTTGTCCAGATATCAAATGCGAGAATTTTTTCATTCGAGTCATCTATGCACTTACATTGTACGAGGCAATAACCTAACGAAGGCCGCATAGAAAAGAAAATTGTTAGTCTTCAGAGCCCACGCCACACCTTATAATCTAACGCAAGTTCTTTTGACAGCATTTTGTCGTACTTCGTAATTTACATAATTACGCCGGTATCTACGTACGCTCGGTGCTCTGTTTGCTGTGTACGCTCGTGAGAGAGTATTGTTGGTCAACAATCGAGGCTCGAGCTCCGCCAGTTTAGTTACTCTATTCAACATTATCGAACGTTTCGCAGGAAATTTTTTCTTTTAAGGAATTAAGCCGTCGAATTGTTGCATAAATATGTTCGCGTATTACCAATTGTAGGTACCTAAGGTCTGCAGTGTGAATATAGGTAGAGGTACCTACCTATGCTGTTTCTGTTTCTGTACCTCTTGAATATTGTTCCAATTGCTACAGGGCGTGTTAACACGTTTAATGATTTCTAAATGATGTTGTTAAGCCGATAGCGTTCATTTCGTAAAGTATTTTTAAGACTGGTACCTAATACCTATTCCAGTGCCAGATATAAATTTGCCACTTTGTCGAACAGGTTTGAGCGGTATGCGAACATGAATCGTTGATGTGGTGGAATTTTCCTTCTAAGTATGAAATGGAATAATGTAGTTTTTGATTATGATGGATCGAGTCCAGGGTATCGTTTTGTCTTGGACCGTTATTGGACCAGGTAGTACTTTGGTTTCCATCGATATTTTACTTACAACGGAATTTCGATCGTTTGTGCACAAAAATCTGACTAAACTGGATTTCCAGCGGATGGTTATGGAGAAATTTTCTTCGAAATGTGTAAAACGCATTCTTTTCACCAAGATATCCTGTAGTATAAAAATTCCATATTTTCTCATTTACATGATCCCGGATCGATATAAAGGAAAGAATTAGACATACCAAAGTACCTACCTAACCTCTCTTGAAGAACTCATATAAAAATAAGAAATATTTAAAATTACTGAATAAAAATTATATGCCATATTTTTCAAGGATTTTCTCACCTAGGCCTCGCAAAGAATAAAAATACATGATTGAAAAATAACGTAAAACCGTTTCAAAAGTATAGTTTCAATATACGTTTAAGAAACTTGAAAATTGGTTCAACTCAAATTTCAATCATAGTCTTGGTTACCTACCTAATTACATTTCAAGGTATTTTTTGGGCTCTTCCTTATTCATACTTGATCATTTATGCTAAATATTGAAATCGATCAATTTTGATCAATTATTCAGAGATTATGAACAAGGATCGGATATGTATGTTCTAAAAAACGCAAAATATGTATATTTTATGCGCTAAAAAAGGATAAAATATGCAAAAATATGTGCTAAAAACTCGAAATATGTGAAAATATGTGAATACGATATGGGTATCAAAAAACAGCTTTTTTAGATCTTGTCATTAAATTATCACTCAAGTGCTGAAATATTATTCATTTTAGGCAATTTTGACTGATTTTAGTAATTTCTTAATTGACAAAATTGATTTTTAATTCAAAATCAAAAGTATTTACTTTAAAAAAAAAAAAAAATGCAACAAGCATTTTCATTTCTCAGACAGAAAAAAATTAAAAAATTAAATTTTGGGTGATAAGTACGAAAAAAAGAGTAAAAAACAGATAAAATGAAGAAAATATGCACGAAAACGAGCAAAATGGACCAAATATGCTAAAATATGTGTAAAAAACGGCAAAATATGTAAAAATATGCGTTTATACCCAAAATATGCAAAAATATGCGCTAACATATGGGGCTCAAAATACTCAGAATGTTTTGAATCGTAAAGAAACCACCGATATGCGCGATAGGAATGCTCACAGAAAAATATGTTTTTACATATTTATCCGGTCCTTGATTATGAATAATTTAAAGGTTAACTTTTCGTAATTATCAGTAATTTGCGGTAATTTTTTGGCAATTACCAGTAATTTACGGTAATTTTTTGGCAATTACCAGTAATTTACGGTAATGTTTTGGCAATTACCAGTAATTTACGGTAATTTTTTGCCAATTGCCAGTAATTTACGGTAATTTTTTGACAATTACCAGTAATTTACGGTAATTTTTTGACAATTACCAGTAATTCAAGGTAATTCTTTGGTAAATACCAGTAATTTACGGTAATTTTTTGGCAATTACCAGTAATTTACGGTAATTTTTGGCAAGTTTTTTGATGAATGATTAATTTTTGGCAATATCTTTTCAATTTATACATACTGTATTTACGGTAAATTCTTGGTAAAGTTCTGTAATTCAAGGTAATTCTCCTAATTACATGTAATTTACAGTAAAACAATATCGTAAATTCAAATTCTTGGTAACTACTTGATATTTCTTTGAAACTTTTTCTGGAACTGACCCGAAATTCTTGGTAATAACAGGTAATTTAGGATATCTTGAATTTATGTACCATAGATTTTTGTAATGTACATACAATAAATTCTATGTAATTTCTACCAGTTGATTATGGTTAATTTTAGTAAATAACTCGTAATTCTCAGGAATTACGGGAGCAGTAAATTTTTGATAATTACAGGTAATTTACCATCAATTCCTCAGTAATCACAGGTTATTTACTATAAATTCCTCGGTAATTACCTCTTATTTACCAGGTATTCATCGGTAATTACCGGTAATTTACCAATAATTTCTTCGTAATTACCTACCGGTTATGCACTTGTTGATTATTATCAATTCTTTGGTAATTGCCGGTTATTTACCGTAAATCATCGGTAATTATCAGTAAACTATGTCGAATTTTAAATATTACTTGTAATTTACCATAGACTCTTGGTAATTACAAGGATTTTTGGCCATCAATTCTTCTGTCTAACTGTAAGCAAAATTGATTGATTTTTACGTGTAGTAGGTAATTACGAGTCACGTTCATAACTAATATTACATTTAATTAATCTATGGTTTATTTTTGTTTTTTGTTTTTGTTTTTTTTGTTTTAGGCAACAGATATGTTCACATTTTTCGTCATAAGAATGATAATGCGTTTTAAATGAGTTGGTTGTTTTACGATCCATGGAACTTAAAATTTCGTTACTGTCAAGGTGAAACATGCGCCTATCAATGTGCCATTCATCAAGTTCCTATTACTACGTTGTATTACTTAAGGTATCATTTTTCTCTCTGATTGTTTTTTTCGCATTAAAGAGTTTTTGCTACATTTCGCAAAATTGAAAGATTTTTTTTGTGTAGATTCAAATTCGTCCATTCCTTGATTTTTATTTTCTCATTGCATCTGTTTTTGTTGAAGTGTTTCATTTTTCACCCAAAGAATTAATTTTCGGTCTCTGTTCTGCCGAAATGGACACAAGTCAAATTTGATCTCATTCAGTCCATACAATATCTTCCGATAACTACATATTTCTGTCCTCTTCCTTATAACACAATAGCATTATATTCTCCTTCATCGATGACAGGAAAATCCGGCTAATAATCATAATATTCAAATGGAAGAGGGCTCGCTCGAGCGTAAAATAAGCCACTGTAACTGTTTCCCATTTCCTTTTCATTGATAACATAAAATTTACTAAGTCTCTTCTCTCTCTGTCTCTCGCGGGCTTGACGATCTGGCACATACAAAACCAATGCTATTAATTTCTAACTGGTTTTTTTTTTCAAACGCTTATGCCTTTTCAACCAGTTGAATTTTCTCTTCTGTAATGTACAGTTACACAGGAACGATTAACGCACCTCGTCGTATATAGCGATAGGTGCCTCGAAATATGTAATTTTTCTATGCTTGGATTAACATATTATAGTTTTTTTTTTTATCATCGTAGCCTACGTAGATACTTTCAAATAGTAGGTATTTGTGACATATGAAATCGTGCACGTCGCACATGCAAACGTAGACAAATTCCGTGTATCGAATATGACTTTCATTTATGTGTGTTTCCGAATGCCTACGCGTTAATTGGGTTATCACAAACGTAGGTATTATTTTGTCTGAAAGCGCATACGCGTGTGCCGGACTTAATAATAAGTAGGTGACATTGATGACAGAATACCTAAGCGAAAAAGTTCGCTATTCAATATCTGTGTTGAATAGGCGTATCTAAATACCTATAAGAATTTATAACTCCCCCGGAGCAGTGTACTGCTGACATTCGACTGTGCAAGAGAAAATAACCACGGCGACATCTCAGCGAGAGATCGTCAAATTGTACCCAGCGGCTATTCATGGCTTTAAATCGATAAGAAAAAACGAGAAACTGGTGCAGATCGATATCTTATCACGAATAAGATGCACTGGAATTCTATATGTTTACCTACCTACATTCGTATCTATTCTTTTTATAAATTTTAAGATTCATGTGTTCGTGTGGAGACTTATATAATTGAGATCAGGATCACGATTTTGATGCAGGTATTTCTATTTGTGTGTGGATGCATGCATGGACGGTAACGAGCTGGAGCTACCTCGTTAAGGGAATTAAAAGGTTAAAATGTTGGTGATCTGTAGCTATGTGAATGGGGCAAGGTTGAATGAACTTTTTCTATACGTTTGGTTTTTAGTTTGTTAGTATTGATTTGTAGTACCTATTGAATAGTGAATTCGTCAATTTGTAAGTAGGTACCTCTACCTACTTGTTTGATTAAAGATTTGGAAGATTGAAATTTGTGGTTAACGAGAAAAAAAATTGTTGGCATCAAAAGAATTGGTACCTACATATAAAAAAAAGATCAAAAAATTATATTATGGTACCTACCTGGGTAATTTTTAAATTTTGTCTTGATTCAAAAGATGTGGCATATTGAAAAAGTTGAAAAAAATGAATAAAAGACTTCATTAAATTTTTGCCATAAAAATACTTACCATAATTTTTTGAAAAAAGGAGAAAAGAGCTAGATGGTTTTCTTAAATTATTCAATTTTTTACTATTTCCGAAAATGCCTCAAAAATTAATTGCACTGGACATCGAAAATATTATTTCAACTCACGAAATTATCAATAGAAAGTATCGATAGGTATTTGGTAAATAATAGAACCAGAAAAAATTGTTTAAAAAGTCATCAGACCTACTTCAAATGTCACAGAAAATGTTCACATTCGAAAAATTTTACAGAAATGGAGGAACGTTTAAAAAATCTTTCGAAATGAGCACCTTATACTTCGAAAATTGTTTGAAATAATTGACAAAAAATTTTAAAATTATTAGGTAATACCTACCCATCTCATAAATTACTCAAGCTGTAAAAATATTGTAAACGATTCTTTGAAATTTGGTTAAAATAATTTCATACAATGAGAGTAAAAATTCATTCAAAAAGTTACATTTTTTCTAATTTCAATTTCTAATAATTAGAAAACTTTGATGAAAATTAAAAGATTTAGACAAACTTTGAAAATTGGAATAAAATTTTGTACTGAGCCTAAAAATGCTACTGACTTTTGAAATTCTGATAATATTGTTGAAATTGATTTAAACAAAGTTCAAAATCTTAATGGAATGTTGGGTTAAAAATCTGGTCAAATATAAAATTTTCGATTAAATTCCAAGTAGGTGATAATCGTTGATAAAATAGTGATATTTTAATTGAAAAAAACTTGGAGATGGTCACATTTAAAAATCTTCATAAAATTGTAAAAATTTGGCTTACTTAAAAAATTTTTGTGAAATTTGATCAGAAAAATTATCAAGAAAAAATGACAAAAATACAATAAAATCACAAATTTTTTGAGATTTTGTAAAAAAAAGTTAAATAAAACTCAAAAATTGGATTAGGTAAGTTGTAAAAAAGGTAAATGTGGAAAAAAACTTGAGGTGAATATGGCCGATGGCCCCCCTCCGATTTCTGATCTAATCAAACCCTCTCAGATGGCGTCCCTTGATGAAAAAATTTTCACCCCCTCCCCCCCAATGGAGTGACGCCATTTCACTGCATTATTTTCAAAAATTTTTAATTTTAATGGAAATGACAAAACATTTTCTGTTCTTTGACACAAAAAATTTTGACCCCTCTCCCTTTCGAAGTTATGGTCATTTTACTGCATTATGTATTTTAAAGAATTTTAAATTATTCTAATATGCAAAAATGAAGGAAATTTTCCTGATTCCACAGTTAATCAGTAAAATTTGACTGTCAATCAATGAAAAATTACCTAGGTATTCAATTAGTGAATTTTTATTTTTGAATCCGTAATTTTTGCTCAACTACTGAAATTAATGAATGAAAATTTTAATTTTCTGGTTGAATCAGTAAGTAATTTTTTGATTGAATCAGTGAAATTTTATTTTTACGGATTCAAAAATGAAAATTCGCTGATTGAATCAGGAATTTTCTCGCTGATTTCTACAGTGACATGATTCTGTAGATTTCATCAGTCATTTCTGATTCAGATTAAGAGAGGAATTCGTGAGTGACATTTCATTTCAAGGCTTGAAAAGACGTATTTTTGGAAATCTACCCCAAAAAAAAATCGTTAATGAGCTTCAGTAAATCAAACCCCTTTTCCGGATTTTTGTACTTACTTTTAAAAAATGGTCATATTTATGGGCAGTGGACAAAAAATCTAGAAAATTATCATTTTCACCCAAAATAATGATTATAGTGATTTTATTCAGAAAAGTTTTTTTTTTTTAGGAAATGGAAATTGCAATGAAAGCATTAAGTAGTTTAAAAATTTTTTTTCTTTAAATTTAAATACGCTTCATTTCTTTTTTCAATAATTTTTTGTACGATTTGAGCAATTTTTATTCTATTTCGATTTTTTTTTTGTCATTAGCTACATTTCGTCCAATCTTCATAGTCTTCAATTTTCTGCAATTTTAGTCCTATTTCCTATTTCTTCGTAGATATTTCAATTACCTGATAATTAAAACCCCTGCAAAAAATCAGGCCATTCCACAGACTCGAGTAATTTTCCACTTGCAACGTTGCAATAACGTTTTCATCAATGAACCAACATACTATAACTGCACT
Source organism: Pseudococcus jackbeardsleyi (assembly GCA_038380155.1). Classification (NCBI taxonomy): domain Eukaryota; kingdom Metazoa; phylum Arthropoda; class Insecta; order Hemiptera; family Pseudococcidae; genus Pseudococcus; species Pseudococcus jackbeardsleyi. Next base: position 9,881,004 of record CM076242.1, read on the forward strand.
CTCGAGCACGTAATAATTACTACATGACAAAGTAATTTATAAAACTCTATGGTCATCCATCTCCATATTTACTTATACCATCACATAATTTCTCGACGACAAAAAAAAAATACAAAATATAAAACTCACCATCTTCGCCGGCAGGTAGATGTCTTCTAATATTATCCATCGCCTCGTGTAATGAATCCTCCCTAGTCACATCTAACGGTACTGTAATTAGACTGCCGAAATTAGACGTCTGAATAACGTATTCTTCTCCATCGACGCCGATCAAAGCGGTCGACAAGGCTTCCCTTTGTTTCAATTTAGCCCTAAGGATCTTCACAGCTTCCGAGGATTTGGTATCGTCATCACTCTCGTTCCGATCATCGCACCCGAGTGACGGCTTAACTCCGGCAAAAACTCTGAATCCAAGGGAGGTCAAATGCAGAGCCAACTGGATACCGAAGATGGTTTCGCAGCAGGTAATCAGCACCGAACGTCCGGTACCGACGTTAAGGGTTGGAAATTCCGAATCGTAAGTGTGTTTGCGTCGATTTACCTTGCAGACCAGATAAACGACTAAGGCCGCAGCTATGCATGATAGAGCAAATAATTGTATGGCCAATACGACGATCGTTTCTTCGTCCATTTTTTCTGCTCCTCGAGTTATTCCATATTTCTGGAAAATCAAAAAATACACCTTTAATTGGTGCGAGCTTGGGCAATATAGATAGGCGAGTGAGATGTCGTCCGATGTGACACCCAAGGCGAGATTTTTCTCTACATAGATGCGAGAAATTGACAAGAAAATTAACCGATTTCTACCATTGTCCATTGATAGTTAAGACCGTTTCCTATTCTTTTCCGCGTTTCGCGCATCAAGGCCGTGACAATTTTCTACTACTCTTTAAACGTTCATCTGCATGTGCCCGAAAACAAAACTACCTCGAGTAGATAGCTACACAAAGTAATAAGCGTTAAAACGACATTTCGTAACAATACTAAACTGCTCTGTTGTGGGAAATACGACTCTGAGATATCTACAGTAGTCAGTTTTTTTTCTTCAAATTTTAACCATGTGTGAACTTATTATTTTACATACTTTTCCTCTGAAATTATTCTAACACGTGTTGACCACACTGTGTGAAAAATTACCAAGTACAGAACAGGAAACATAGCGAATCGTATGCTAATGGAGGAGTTTGTCGATGGCCTGGACGTGGACATCATGTCCACCAGGGCCTATTTTAAGAAAAATTTGGAACTGCACAAACAAAGCATTTTTACCCCTTCACGATCCAACCCCGGGTCCCGTTTACCCCCCCCCCCCCTCCCCCCGAATCATTTTTTAAGGTTAATGAACACATGTTTTTTTTGAACCGTTTAATGAAAAAAAATCTAAATAATCTTAAATTTATTAAATTTAACAAGAACCTTATATAAAAATTAAATGAAGGATTTATTTTTTACGAAATTTCTAAAAAATTAACTGCACATTTTCTATTTTGGAACTGCACGTCCAGTGTTTGGAGCTGCACAAACATGTTGGAGCTGCGCATTAAAATAGGCACTGATGTCCACCGTGTCTAACCAGTGCGTGTTTTGTGGACAAATTTGTCAGATGTGTTCAAAAAATAGACTGTATGATCTTGACATTTCCCTTCAAAAATATTTCTTTTTTTCTTTCTTCGTGTCGTATAAAAACCGGAGTCCAGCTGAGCTAGAGTAACTGTGTTCAACGAATTACAAGATTTGACATTTGATAACACCGTGGTCTAGATTTTGCTACATTTCGAGAAGAAAGTGAAAAAAGAGAGATTATTTTTTTGAATTAATCAATTTTTATGACATAATGGCGTTGTTTTTCCTTTGCGTTGGTCAAAAAAAGTAGGTACCTACAGAACTATAGCGAGGAAGGAAGTGTTGAGAATAAAAATGGTAAAGGAAGTAGCACTTATTTATTATTGCCAATAAGTAGCATAAGTATTTAATTATTTCACCAGCAGTTGAATACATCATTAGGAAAGGTGAAAGGAAGGGGAAGAAGGGGATGTGAATCGTGCATGCAAGAGCATAATAAAAACTACGCCTATCTCATCAAAAAATATATAAAAAAATTATAATTTTGACAGAATAATATTAATGTACTTAATACAAATGACTGAAAATTTAAAGAGCTCTATTTTGAGAACAGGAACGAAAAAAAAGGATTTTAAGAAAGTAACCTACTCAAAATGATTTTTTTATTTGCTGATAAATTTTTGAAAATGGAAACGTTATTTTTTCAACAAAAAAAATTACTTTTTTAATAAAATTGATGAACAAAGGACTAAGTTCCCACCTAATTTCGACCTTTCAAAACCAAATTTCACCACTTTCAGCCATTTTGGAGCATTTATACTTAGCGATAATATAATTTTCTTCAAAAGTTTTCTAGTTGATCTCCAAAAGACGAGAAAATTAATTTAAGCTACAAAAAATCAAGTTCCTTTCTCTTGAACAATCCTCATATCACGTTTCTGCTCGAAAAATAAGAATCTTTAAATTTTCAAAAATTCGCCAAAAATGGGAAGAATTTTTGTTCGATGTATTTTCAAAAATCTTGGGCAGTTCACTTTTCGGTAAGAAAAAAGTATATCCAGAAATTTTCAAAATTTTTATGAAAAAAATGAAAAATGATGTTGAAGAATTCCTGTGGGTCAATTTTACGTATTAGCATTTCAAAAAACAATGAAGCAGAGGGCTGAGGGCAGAGAAGAAAGAAGAAACAGAGCGTGGTTAAAATATTTTTGACTTGGAATACAAAAATTTCAAATTTCTGGTGAAGGAAGTAATTTTTTCTACAAAAATTTCGCGTATCATTTGTACCCCCCTCCCCCCCCCCCATCGTAGCAGATAGACATTTTCAAAGCTTTAAAACATAAAAAACAGCCTTTTTTGGAAATTGAAGATTCAATTTTGTCAACGCTTCGCTCGGGCATGAACAAAATCACAATTTTATAATTTATTTGAGGCGACAGAGCAATAAAATGCTTCTTTTTGCCCCCTTTCCTGAAAATCCTTCTGAAATTCCAAATCTTGGTTCTCATTTTGTACCCTCCCAAAAAAAAGCTGCCAACACCACTGGCCCTGTTGACCAATTCTAAAGAACATTTTCCTTTCAATTCATTACAAATCGTCGAATAATTTTTTAAAAAACATGGTAGCTGCCTAAAAAACGATAAAATTTTGCAGAAAGATTTTTAATTTTTTGCAAAAATTAAAAAAAAAATGTACAAAAAATCAAAAATTTGTTAAAAAATTGAAGTTTTGCAAAATGTTTGACATTACAAACATAAAGACTGCGAACTTGCCTACAATTAATTTTGGTACAAATTGAATTCCTAAAGCAAGTACTTGTAGTACTTAAGTGTATTTTTTTTTCAAAATTTGACTGATTGATGAAATTCTCAAACGCAATTTGAAATGCGAGTTAAGAACGTCAGTTTTTTTGGCTGAAATAGGTACATATAATTATTCAAAATTTCAGCTTTTCAAAATCCAATAAAAATTAAATATCTACTTTTTTTATGCTTTTGAAATGATTAGAGAAGAGAAGTAATCAAAATTTTAAGTACTTTGAATTTTCAAAACAAAAAAGAGACTACGTAGTTCTAGCCTGCATTGGTTTTTATTTTTAAAATGATTGAAAATTTCAATAAAGGGCAAAGAAGTCTTCTTAGGCCATTTTATTTTTGAATTATAAAAATATTTCACAATTCGATGCTTCAACTTCAAGGAATGAAAGTTCAGCTAGATAACCTGGTTTTTTTTGTACAAGATTTTTTTTCAAACTATTAACAATGCTATCCTCTCATTTCCCACAAAAAAGGTTATTATTGGTGACGAAATTTTCACTCAGCAAATAAAAGTAATTTCTGAGTGATTTCGATTGAAAATGGAGAATTTTTTAAATGGAAAACCTAATTTTTCAAAAATTATCACGATTTTTTTAAAACCTCGTTAGAAAACATTTTTTAAAAATATGGGGACATTAAACTTGATAAAAAGTAGTTAAGCACCTACCTATTTATTTTTAACAACTTTGTACTGGTATAAAAATTGGGAAACGTTATTGTAAAGCCTAGAATTACTTGAATTTTGCCATGGATGAGGGGGGGGGGGGGGTTACTCCATTACGATTGATACATTTTTTCAATTTTTCGCACATTTGATACGATATAAAAATTTTTATGGAATAGTTTTGCAGCTTTTTGAAAAATTCATTGATATTTTGTTAGGTTTTGAATGAAGGCGTTCAATTTTGAAATTTTAAAATCAACTGAATTTTTTATTTGCACATTTAATTTCAACTAGTACTCGTGTTGACGTGTGTCTTTCCCTCCCCCCAATTTTTCTTACCTCATCAACTCTGAGAGCATCTGGGATTTCCTTGCTTGTTTTCCTAATTTCAAGTTTTTTCTCTTTTTGCCCTCCCTGCTTCATTGCCTCCTTCCCTGCCTCCTCCCCCATCCGGAAAAACATCTCAGCATTACAAATAAAACTTTAAAATTTCAAGTAAAATAAAAATTGATTCGTAATTCAAAAAGAGGCGAAAAACTTGTTTCTCCTCCCTTTTCTTTAGATACAGGAAATGACGATCAAACCACAAATTCAAATGATTAATACGTTTTTCTGTTGTTTTTGTTAAAATCAATAGGAAATGATTCTTCAAAATTTCCAATGCTGATAAAATTCAACGTATAGGCTAGAAAATTTCTCAAAATTTCTCATAAAAATATAATTTTTAATTTTCAAGAATCATTTTCCAGAAAAAAACTTCGAAACAACTCCACCAAATCAAAAAAAAAGCCTACATCTAACCTATCCAACACTCAAATCACAACATACCTTCAATTTATCCTGGGAAAAAGTTGACTTTTCATTCAAAACTACCGCAAATTATTCAAAAAACCATTCAAATATCACTTCACTTCACCACAAAGTTCACCAACACTCGCGAAAAGCAGTAAATTTCCGATTATCACATTTTATTCCACAAAAAATATCAAAAAAAAGGGGGAACGCGGACGCGAAATTTTATCGTAAATCGGCACGACGGAATGACCGCGGCACGCGAACATAAATACGAACTCGACGAGACCGATTAGAAGCCAGGTTTACCTGCAGAAGGTTGCTGGAATACGCCTTAGGGCCTGTTATCACGTTCTCGTAAGATAGGATAGTTGTCCCCCTTCGGGGAGTGTCTGTGGTACTAAGATTTATCCCACCACAATTTCGATTCTTGCGCTGGTATTTATAAACATTTGAATTCCATTATAGCTGTATTATGGCGATATTGTTAAGAATGACCGATCCCTGGTACCTGTTATCAACATTCTGATCATATTACAACTTTACTCGGCGGACGAGTCGTGTTCGTACGGCCCGCAATGACATACCTACTCGTATGTTAACAGAGTAAATTAAACATCGATGACCTGCATTTTTATGTTTTCAAAATAAAAAAATGGTGACCTAGTTTGATATACGTTGGCAAAAAAATATATGTACTAAGTTCATAAAAAAGAAATGGGCCGAGTATAGAGTATGAGCTGCCAAGAAGTAGGTAAAGGCACCTAAATCAATTTTTTACAAAAACGGTGTCCGAATGGCTGATAAATAAGGTGAAATTTTCGAGTACCTTTAAAATCAGCCAAATTTTGGGAAGAAATTACCCGTTAAGGAAATTAACAGCAAGGTTTTACAATAGGCCATTAATGTTGGTAATGAAAAGGCCGTTAATGTGGTCACCGTACGATTGAATAAATTGACATAATCAGTTACAATACCCAATTAAGCTGTAATTTTGGAATCCGCGTGTGGATATTCGCCAGGAGATTAACTAACGAAAACAATAAACCAAAAGTTTATTGCTGTAATTATCTCTAGAGAGGTTTTACGTATTTCTTAAATTTTGTTTGGAAGGGAAATGGGGAGGGGGGTATTTTAGAGATATTTTTATGAAGTATGTTGACGATGTATGAATGAAAATTTTCAGTACCTACCTATATTTTCTAGTCATTTTGGGAATTCCAACATTTCTCACCAAAAACTAATAAGTACATATAAAAATATCCCCAAAGCAAAGCAGACAAAAAATAATTTTATTTGATCAAATAAAGATTTAAGGTACTAAATAAGTATGAAAAAATGTGTCAAATTTTTTTTAAAATCTTCAAAAATGGCTAAAAATGATTTTGAACCAATTTCCGAATTTAAAATTGGCGAGTGAAAAACAAAACTACCTTATTGAAATATTTCAGAATCAGTCTTTAAATTTGTGTAATAACTTTTTATGAATTTTTCAAGAGTCGAATCCTTGATTTCATACTTTCAATTTGAGTTTTTTGTAGGGTGGGGGTGCATGTTCATTCTTAGAATTTGGAACATGGAATGGGCTCTTGCGTTGTTCGATTTTTTTCTCAAAAAAACATCGAAAAATTATCGTTTTGATAACTCGAGAGGAAAACGAAGTTTTAAAATTTATTCAAATTCTCGAGTTGAAAGTGATGATCAGCAGTTGATGGGTTTTCTTGAGATTTTTTCTTCTTTTCTGCTATGAAGATGGCTTGATTTTAGATTTTTTAAATTATTTTTCTTTGAAAATGATTTGCTTTATTGGCTGTTTTTGTTTTTGTTTTTTTTAAAGAACTTTTGATTCGGTTTCCCCTTAAAATATCTGGGTAAATAGCTCTTTGAATTGTTGAAAAAATATTTTTTTTAGAGCGTGATTTCTGTTTTTGGATGTTGTTTGGATTTCTCTAGTTTTTTGAAGGGTAGACTTTTTTCTGAAGACGAATTGGACCTTTTTTTCAGGAAATTGTTTCTCTTAGCTTGATTTTTTTATTATTTTTCTAAAAATAATTCAACTTTCTTTGGTGGTAATTTTTGAAAATAGTTTGAATTATTGTTTTTATTTTTTTCCTGAAATTGGCTGGATTTGGTTTTCTTTTATTTATTTCTGAAGACGTTATTTTTCTTCCTCTAAATTGATTCAGTTTTTTGGTTGTTTACTTGAAGATTATGTGATTTTAATAAAGAATATGTAAGCTCATTTTTTTTCCTCTGAAAATTTCGTTTTGGTTTATTTTTCTGGAATTTTTTTTCGTTTATTGCTTTTTTGAAAAATTTAAAATTGATTATTTTTTGTTACATGTTCATTTCTAAAAACAGCCTGGTTTTTTACTCTTTTAAATTTGTTTTTCTAAAAATCGCTTGGTTTTTTTGGCATTTTTTGATAGGTAATTATTTTTGTTTTTTTCCTGAGAACTGATTGCTTATTTCAAACCATCTTTTTTGAAAAATTATAAAAATTTTCTGTTATTTTTGAAAATTGTCATTGCTTTGTAGTGGTTTGGTAGATATTTTGATTCAATACTAAAAATCCCCCTTTTTTTGGCAAATGATTTTTTTTTTGCATTTCTCTTATAGTGATTTGAGATTTTGTTTTTATCGTATTTTTTAAATATTGAAATCGAATACCTACTTACCTATCACTTGTTTTTTCCTGATGTAAATTAAAAATTTTTTGATTTGATTCTTCTAAAAATTATTTGATTCCAATAATTTTTACGACTTTTTTCAGTTCCCCCTCCCTAAAAATCATTAGTGTTTCTTTTTCTTCTGGTTTCTTTCTAAAAATTACTTGCTTTTAGAGAACTTCTCAAAAAATTGCTTTGTTTTTTATAAAAATTGCTTTTTTTAAAAGAACTTTTATTTAAAAACTATTTGAAAACAGCACGTTTTTCAAATTAGGTAACATGACTATAAAAATATGTACATCAGTTTAATGTTAAAATTTATAAATCGACTCTCTGTAAAATAAGTCTTCTCGGTGATATTAAAACGATGATGGCTTGACGTCATAAACCATGAATGAATTATCCGATATCATGCAATAATCGATATTTTTATGGCCAGCTCATAAAAAGGGATTTAAAAAATGGAAAAAACGTGCGACTTCGCGACTGTACTCGTAGCTACATAACGTATTACATCCGCTTATCTCAAATACCTCTTTCGCTCATTTCATACTTTTGCTAATCTTCCATAGTTCCATAGATAAACGAATGGGAAAGTCTACATAGGTATACCTATAAGTTCATATACCTACATAATACCACTTTGCAAAATGAAATATACTTTTAACGACAATGTAACACGCTGGATAAATTATCGACGCGTTAAATTTTTAATTACTTTATATCGTTTAGGTTACAGTTTTTGTTGGTAAATAGAACAAGCAATTACTCGAGGATTTTAATTATCAAAATAAACACGAGTGCGAGTGTTGCATAGGAGAAGAGGTTTCCATTTCGTACACCGAGAAAGCTGCCTGATAATGCATTTCAGATGCATAGTATCGTTTCAACAATCTTGCTCGTTTGCAGGTGAATTGTCGGCGACCATTTGAAAAAATTTCACATTTCTCGAGTTGGTTTAAAATTACGATCGCTTTAGTATCTTTTCAGCACGAAATGAAAACTATTTACTTGGTAAGTCGTGTATAGAGAAAAGGTTACGACACAACTTTGTGACGTTTCGATGAAAAAGAATGGTTCAAAATATATTCACGAAAGAGACGAAAAAAAAATTACCCAAGATGTGGAAGCGACTGGAATATAAATAGGTTTTACATCAATATGCAAGCTGCTGAAAGGTGACAAAATACAGGCACCTTAGTTAAGAATGTCGGGAGATGTTTAATTTATATTTCAAGGCCGATTACATAAATAGAACGTCGAATATATATTCGCTTAGCCTTCATAACCTGCATTTCCTCAACGAGTAAAATAAAATGAAAAATGTACCGAGGCTTGGAACTCAAAACCAAAAAATTAGATGTAGGCTCATAATGAAGCAAAACAAATCACACCGTCGAGATTTTAATCGCCACTGCAGCGGATCTTTTTCTGATTCGCCAACCATCAACTAGGAAATTTACGTTTAAAGTCATCGTCGCTGTGATTTTACGCTTTCCACATTTTCGCTGAGACTTACGTAAAATGAACACGGTGGTCATTCTTCATTAAGCGCTTCACCGATCTTGGAATCCATCTTTGTCCTCTATTTTAATCGCTCTTTTTAAATGTATCAGTCGATGTAATTGCGAGTAAAACTTAATTAATTTTATTTTTACGACCTCTCGCTCAGCGGTACGCTGATTGAGGAAATATTCCACAACTGAGATGAAATTGCTCGGAATATGATTTTAAAAATGATACTTTGGCCATTCGTGCATATTTAGTAAGTATAAAGTACCTAAGTAAACTGGAATTTATAACGTAAGAAAATTTCATATCGTAAAAAAAATTCCAAGGAAAAATCACCTTTATCATTGCCCTTGCTGTGAAATCAAATTTTTCAAATCTGAACGATATTGAAAACTGGTTTTATCGCCTTCGGTAAGATTTTTTTCGCCGCTGTGTTCGCATCTTTGAGAAAATCATTCGATTCGGTTCATTTTTGGAATATCTTATCAAATAATTATATACATACTTGTTACTGGCGAGTCGTAAATAAGCGTTAGATTACGATAAACACGTTTCTCGTTGAGGATACGAGGTGTTCGAAGTGAAGGAAAATGATTGTTGGAAACACGCCATCAGTTAAATTCCTCGTTCTTGTTTTGAATTTGAACTTTGATTAAATGGAACAGTTTTGGAGATGGAAAATATACTTTTTCTTAAATCATACAAATAATCACATCATTTCATCATTGTTGTTAGGGACTAAAGTACATTATTATTAAACACGAAAAAATAGGGAGCAAATGTTGATTTACTTTTAGTCCCTAGGGAGTAAAAGTAATTTTGTAGCGTTTCTTCCGTATTTATCGTGTGATAACGCCGCATTTGAAAACATTATCATAAGTTCATAACCGAATTCAAACTTTCGTTGTCTAAATTGTATTTATCCTGTAAATTTATGATTTGAAAAACTTTGAAGTGTATTAATTTGAGTGACTGATTTATTAAAAAGTGAAGTATTGATGATGGCTCATTGCACCGAAGCTGTGTTCAATAGGTTCAATAATTGCCGTAATAATTCAATTTTGAATTTTTGATTTCCGAATGATGTTTGTTTGATTCAATTTTTAATTTTGTTCAATCTTCAGGTTCTTTTTCTTTACAAGTACTTACCTACCTACCTATCTGCAGCTTTAAGTTTAAAAAAATAATGTTGATTTTATTTGTTTCATCAAATTCATTCAAATTTTGGGTTCAAGTTCAACTTTCAATATCGCAACAATGATGAAATTATGCGATTATTTTGTATAATTTAAGAAAAATTCTTTATACAACAAGGCACTAAAAGTGCGTGATTTAAACTCGTGCGAAAAACGCCCTCACCTACGGCTCGGGCTCATTTTTCGCACTCGTTTAAATCACGCACTTTAGACCCTAGTTGAATAAAGTACTATTCTTATTTCGATTTCAGTGGTTACTAAATATTTTCTTAAAAGTCAAATGTTTTGTGAAAATTTTTCTCACGAATATTTTTTTTTCAAACGTAAAGATCACTACCTAATGCATTTCAAAAATGTCATTTTTCAACAAAAATATACCTACTTATTATTTTTGAAAAAACAAACAAACTTTAAAACATAATTTCAAAGGATACCAGTGGATGAGATAGGTAGGTGAATCTACCCCAGAGCTGAAATTCGAAATTACATAACTGATGAAATTTGATTCTTATGGATGGAAAACGTATGATAAAAATTTTGGTCCTCTAACCTTCTTCCACCCTTTGCTATGGAATCAAATGTTACTTTTTTAGCTTTTCCATTAATAATTTTCATTTTTACCAGTTTTCAATCAATTTTTTCAAACTTGCGTGAATAGATGATTGTCCTTCAAAACCCGGAATCTGCAACCCAAACAGCTTCCCATGTGAAAATCAAACCACACCCTGATACGTATCGCTGTTTATATCGCAGGTGAAAAGGCCACCTGTAGCATGTAATCTGTTCTTAGGTATAATTAACTACATACGTTGTGGGCTTAGGATTTTCAAGTAATTAAAATCTGCGGAAGAAAATGTTCAAAAAGCACTAAAAGCCATAATAATGATGATGTCAAAATGAACTAATTTTTAAATGAAGCATGAAAATTTGAAGACCCTTTTTTAATGATGACATTGAATTGCATCGAATTAGGAATTTAACACACAAAAAAAACACGAATGTACAAGTAAGAAGGATTTAAAATAGAATTGGTGGGCTGCTTCAGATTTGCAAATTCAACTTGCTGGAAACTTTGAACCCTAATTTCAGTCTTGCGAAAACAAAATCAAACAAAACCAAAGATCGTGATTAAGAATTCTAATTTTCTTTTAGAAAACATAATGAATTACCCCTTTTGTTTCAAAAAATGAAAATTTTGACCTATTTAAACATTTCAAATTTTCCTGATTTTGAAAAGAGCTTCATAATCGTTGACTAAAATTGCTATTAAAAACAAAAACGAATAAAAATATTATTTTCTAATCATTTTTGAAAATGAAAACGAAAACAATGAAACAGAAATAAAGGGTTCTCAGTCGCATGGCTGTATTTTAAATTTTAATCTCAATGTGAAAACGTTGACGCTGTCCTGTAAAAATTTTTAAAAAGAATTTTCAATTTTTACTGTTGATTTTTTGTTTTCAAAAAGAAATCTATTATTTTAGGATATTGTTTGTATTTGTATACTTACTTGAAAAAAAAAAACATGACCACGAACAAAAAACGAATAAAAATATACTACCTATGTATTTGTTTAAGTGAAAACTGAAAACTAGAAATAGAAAATTGCACATCTTGTTGGTATCTACCCCCAAAAAATTACGAAAACCAAAACCGTAATAGAAAATTTAAAATTTTAAAAATGCTGAAGGAAATGAGTTGAAATAATTTTTTTCGTACCTTTTGAGTTTTGAGTTTGAATAATTTTGATGCTTTTCCTGTATCTTCAAGAAGCGAAACATCCGTATTATTTCATTTAATTATTCTCCATTGGGTAATTATTTAAATTTAAAATTTCTCACATTTTTTTTCCCCGAAAAAAATTAAAAAATCGAAAACTATTCAAAAAATAAATAATTTTGTAATTACACAGTAAATTACCGTAACAATTACACCACAATTTCAGAAATCCCATTTTGGGTCAAAATTATTTAAGAGATAGTGGAATTGAATTCATTCATTCCAAAATCCAAACAGATTCGTCCATAGAGCTTGGAGTTACTACGTAATATAGAGTGCTCGAACAAACCTGATTCTAGGGCGATTTCCTTCCAAACAACTTGGAGACTCTGTAGTTTGATGGGTAGAGCCTGGTATCTGCGCATGCGCGAGGTATTCCTTAACAGCTGTGTTTAACTGATTATACTGATATCAACAAAACGAGAACATCAAAGCGTGTAGTTCCAACGTATTCCAACGTAGTTCAAAGCGTAAATCATATGTTGTTCACGCATGCGCAAAACTCTACTTCTAACCATCTCACTACAGCTCGCTGGTATGTTTGGAGGGAACTGTAACATTGGACGAGCACTCTATATTACGTAGTAACTCCAAGCTCTATGGATTCGTCATTATTTTCGATTTTGAAATTTTTCGTGAAACTTTTACCGATATTTTTCCTCAAGGGTTTAATTTTAGGAGCTTGTAAGTATTTAATTTAGTTTTACATGTACCAAGGAAACATTACTCGATATTTTCATTCCTATATAACTGTTAATTGGCTTCTATCAGGTTGAATTTGAGAACACCAACATGATATAGACACATCCGATCGGAAATAAATTCAAGAAATTTCGTGCTATCCTGTCCCAAAATGGGAGATTCGTTGGATAATAGCCATCTGGAGCAAAATTCAGAGGACCATTCGACGTCCATTATAGACGCGAATCTCTTCCTGTCCTACTTGAAGAAGTTGATCACTGTGTTACTTCAAGAAGAAGGTGAAGATCTAAACGCCGCACTGAATACAGCATTTGATGATCGTACGAATCTAGAATGCATTAAGAAATTTCTATCAGATTCCCAAGTTCCATCTCTGTTCATTCAAAAAGGAAGCAACAAAGGTAATCGATAACATAGTAAAAATTTCAACGTGTTAGGAGTTTTTACAAATGTGATTTTTGATTTCAAGATGATGAAGCCGAACCGGGCACCGAAAATGAGGACGATAAAGAATTCGTCACTATTCTTATATCTAACGGAGTCCATTTTACGAATCCAAAGATGAATAGGTTTGTACATTAGTGTAAATTATAAAAGTGATAACGTATTTTACATTATTATGTGTTTTTCGTGTTACAGTATGGCTTTGATCAAACGAAGTACCGTCGTCGAGGCGGATAAATCTTTGAATTCGCAAATTCGTATCATCAATTTTAGCGAAGGGTCTCCGTATGAAACGCTTCATGCATTTATTAGCAAAACTATGGCTCCATATTTTAAAAGTTATGTTAGAGAAACTGGTCGTGTAGACAGGTAATCATAATCATCGTTGATTGTAGATTAAAATATTTTTATGATTTATTTTTCATAATATTTCGTATTTGAAACAGAGATGGCGATAAAATGGCACCTTCTGTTGAAAAGAAAATGGTCGAGTTGGAAATGGGCCTACTACATCTTCAACAAAATATCGATATCCCTGAAATATCTTTGATCATCCATCCCGTAGTCGCTTCTGTAATTAAAAAGTGCGCCGAAGAGAATAGAAAACCCAAAGTAGCCGATTTTGGTGACAAAGTCGAAGATTCGACGTTTCTTAATCAATTGCAAAACGGCGTTAATCGATGGATCAAAGAAATTCAGAAAGTAAATCGGCAAATTAATTAATTTTGCGCTATTTGGATTCGATTCATTCAATAAATTTGATTCTTAGGTAACGAAACTAGATCGTGATCCATCAAATGGTACAGCTCTTCAAGAAATCAGTTTCTGGTTGAATTTGGAACGAGCTTTGCACAGAATTCAAGAAAAACGAGAAAGTATTGAGGTTGCTCTCACGTTAGATATCTTGAAACATGGAAAAAGATTCCATGCTACTGTCAGTTTCGATACAGACACAGGTAACAAAATAATTACTCTGATGGTTCAATTTTTCCAACCAGTGTGACATTTAATTTCGTGTTTTAGGTTTAAAACAAGCTTTGGCTACTGTGAACGACTATAACCCACTGATGAAAGATTTTCCCATCAATAATCTCTTATCGGCCACCGAATTAGATCGTATTCGCGAGGCAGTTCAACAAATTTTCCAACATTTGCGTAAAATACGTAGTACCAAGTACCCTATGCAACGTGCGTTGAAACTAGTCGAAGCTATTTCTCGAGATTTAAATACTCAGTTGTTGAAAGTACGTTTTTTTTTCGATTGATCATATTGTGATTTATAGATTTCGCTGTATTATTTATTTTTATCGTATTGTTCAGGTCCTTGGAACTCGTAGGCTTATGCATATTCCATTTGATGAATTTGAAAAAGTAATGGCTCAGTGTTACAGCGTTTTTTCGTGCTGGGATGACGAGTACGATAAGCTTCAAGCTCTACTTAGGTAATTGGGTGTTCTTGTTTTTTCCTCAATTTATGCAGGTCCTTTCTATATATTTAATTATTTCAATTACAACAGAGATGTGGTTAAAAAGAAGCGCGAAGAACAATTGAAAATGGTTTGGAGAATGTCTCCAGTACACAAACGTTTGCAAACTCGCATGGAGCACATGCGTCGTTTCCGACACCAACACGAACAACTTCGTACCGTAATCGTTCGTGTCCTAAGACCGAACGTTGGAACTACTCCAGATCGCACCGATGGTGATCAAGTCATAAATCCTGGATCTAACGAGCAACTCGACGAGTCTGCTTTTGATTCAGCCGATTCGAGCGCCATCGAGGTACATTTCGTTGTATAATTTGATTCGAAATTAGGAGAATATTCTGATGTTTGGTTTTCTTAGGAGGTGAACTTGGCATATGAGAATGTGAAGGAAGTAAATTGCTTGGATATGACTCGAGAAGGCCAAGAAGCTTGGGATGCGGCTGTGAACCGGTACGAAGAACGTATTGATCGAGTCGAAGCTCGAATTACTGCTCATCTAAGAGATCAACTGGGCACGGCCAAAAATGCAAACGAAATGTTTCGTATTTTTTCGCGATTCAACGCGTTGTTTGTTCGGCCTCATATTCGGGGTGCCATACGAGAATACCAAACGCAACTCATCCAAAGGGTCAAGGATGACATTGAGGCTTTACACGAGAAATTCAAAGTATATCGAATTTTATGTTTTAATTACTTATTCATTGAACAAAACGTAATTTATATATCATTTTTTCAAATACTTAGATCCAATATCCGTTGAGTAAATCTTTTCGAATGAGCCAGTCGAGGGATTTACCTCCAATTTCCAGTTCTATAATTTGGGCTAAGCAGATCGATCGACAATTAACCATGTACTTGAACAGAGTCGAAGCAGTATTAGGTAAGTAGATCAAGTTACATTCATAACCTCGACGAATACCATCTGAATTAATCCACGACTAATTGTAAATTCACAGGTAAAGGTTGGGAGAACCATATCGAAGGCCAGAAATTAAAAGCAGACGGTGACAGCTTCCGTCTTAAGTTAAATACCCAAGAAATCTTCGATGACTGGGCTCGTAACGTACAACAACGAAATTTAGGCGTCAATGGTAGAATTTTCACCGTCGAAAGTACTCGGTCGAGGACCGGACGAGGAAACGTTATGAAATTGAAGGTGATTTTCCGTCGAATATGAATCATCGCTCGTAAAATTTTTCCAACCCTGAATTTTTTTACAGGTGAATTTTTTACCGGAAATTATCACTTTGTCCAAGGAAGTGAGGAATTTGAAAAATCTGGGATTCAGAGTACCATTGGCCATCGTGAATAAAGCCCATCAAGCAAATCAACTTTACCCTTTTGCTATCTCGTTAATCGAGAGTATTCGTACTTACGAAAGAACTTTGGAAAAGGTATACAAATTATATATGAAATTTTCGATCTTTTTTTTTTCAATTTTTTGGAATTTGAGAGAAAGTAATTTTTAATCTAATCGCAGCTGTCACAAAGGAGTTACGCTCCGAATGGAAAGGTAGTAATTTCTTGACTTAGCGAGCTTCGCTTGGCTGATTTTCGTTTAGGCTTGATTTTTTCCCATAATTGACATTGTGTCGTTAGTTAGTAAATTGTCCTGTAAATGTCGATGTGGTTGAGATTTTTGAGTTAATAATTGAATCAAGAAATTATGAATGCAATGAGTTTTTTTGCGTTCCTAAGAGTTGGGGGTAATTGAATCAATTTTTTTAGAAGGGAAAAACCGAATGAAAAGAAGTTTTTTTAATCAGCTGCTGCAATTTTTTTTCGTTCAAGAAATTTAGAAAAATGATGGTATTTGATGATCAGTTTATTTGTTTTTTGTTTTTTTTTTTCATTTTTTGAATTGATTTTTTGATGCATAGTGAAATATTTTCAAAAATTATGTTTTGAAATAACGATTTTTTTCATATTACAATTTTTTCCTTCAACAGATGGAAGATAAAACCAGTATAATCCCTCTAGTGGCTGGATTACGTAAAGAAGTGCAATCGTTAATAGCTGAAGTAAATTTCAAACGTTAATGTCTTAGTATTTTTCAACCGTTCAATTTTCTGATACATTTTTTTATTTTTGAAGGGCATCCAACTCGTTTGGGAGAGTTACAAATTGGATCAATACGTAACACGGCTCGCCGATCAAGTATTCAATTTCCAAGAAAAAGTTGAAGACTTGCTTGTGGTCGAAGAACAACTCGACGTCGATGTACGATCTTTGGAAACGTGCCCATATTCGGCCAATACATTAGCTGATATTTTGGCTAAAATTCAGCACGCCATAGATGACTTGTCTTTGAGGCAGTATTCCAATTTACACATTTGGGTTAACAGATTAGATCAAGAAGTAAGGATTACGCCTCAGAATTATTTTTCGAAGACTTGAATATCAAATATAAAACTTTTTTTTGTGCCTAGGTGGAGAAAAACTTAGCTGCAAGGCTTCAAGCCGGTGTTCAAGCTTGGACCGATGCTTTGGAAGGTAAAAAGAAGGATATAGATTTGAGTATGGATACAGATGCGCCAGCTCAGCCTACTCATAAGCCTGGTGGCGAACCTCAGGTACTCCATTCGATACGAATTAGATTATTTAAAACGATGGAACTCGTTTAATATTATTTTCCATTCGAATTTCAGATTTACGTTCTAGTCCATGAAGTTAGGATTACAAATCAAATCATGTACTTGTTCCCAAGCGTTGATGAAGCTCGTGTCCATATTTTGCAACAGCTGTATGCTTGGCAAGCCATCGTTACGTCACAAACTCGTTTGCAGAGTACTAGATATCAAGTTAGAAACTGATGATTGACAATAATAATTCAATTGGACTTATTCTAAATATTTTGTATAATTTTATTCTGTAGGTCGGATGGGATTGTCCAACTCATGAAACGTATAGAAATTTGATCACAAAACTGCCTCAAGGCAGCTCAGTCATGGAAAGTGCCTACGAAGCCATCGATAACAAAATTAAACAAGTAAATTTTACCAATATTTTTGTTTCTTTAAATTGATTGCAGTTTATTTACGTATTTTTTCATTCCAGATCAAAGAATACGAACAAGAATGGCTACAATATCAAGCTCTGTGGGATTTACAAACTGACATGTTGTACAATAAATTAGGAGACGATATCAATTTATGGATGAAATGCTTGAAAGATGTCAAGTTAGTCCATTTTTCAAAAATTTCTCCTTTCACGCGTTCTTTTCTCTAAATTAATTCTTTAAATTGCAGAAAATCTCGTACAACTTTCGATACGACAGAAACTCGACGTGAAATCGGCCCCTTCGTGGTGGATTACGCCAAAGTACAGAGTAAAGTGTCACTAAAATACGATTCTTGGCATAAAGATATCTTAACCAAATTCGGAGCACTTTTGGGCAGTGAGATGATCCAATTCCATGGTGAAATTTCCAAAGTAGGTTTTCACATTTATCTAAAATTGATATCAAATTTTCTCTAAACACCATTCTGATTTTTACAGTCTCGAAACGACCTCGAACAACAATCCATCGAAGCAGCCAGCACTTCGGACGCTGTATCCTTCATCACTTACGTCCAGTCCTTGAAACGTAAGCTGAAAAATTGGGAAACTCAGGTGGAAATTTACCGCGAAGGACAGAAAATCCTCGAACGACAACGTTTCCATTTCCCCAACAACTGGCTTCACGTAGACAACATCGAAGGCGAATGGGGAGCCTTTAACGAAATCATGAAACGTAAAGATTCCTCAATCCAGGCGCAAGTTCAAAGTCTACAAATGAAAATCGTCGCCGAAGACAAGGCCGTCGAAACTCGCACCAACGATTTCCTCAACGACTGGGAACGCAGCAAACCAGTCGAGGGCAGTACTAGACCGGACGACGCTCTACAACAGCTACAAATGTTTGAATCTAAATTCGCTCGACTGAAAGAAGAACGTGATAACGTTGCCAAAGCCAAGGAAGCTTTAGAATTACAAGAGCCAGGCGGAATTAGCACGAACGATGACCGAATGACGGTTGTGTTCGAAGAATTACAAGATCTGCGCGGAGTATGGTCCGAGTTGAGTCGTATTTGGGCCCAAATCGACGAAATCAGAGAGAAACCTTGGTTATCCATTCAACCTCGTAAGCTTCGTCAACAACTCGACACTTTGACTACTCAATTAAAAGAACTTCCGGCCAGATTGAGACAATATTCTTCGTACGAATACGTTAAACGTCTTCTGCAAGGGTATAGCAAAGTTAACATCATGGTTGTAGAGTTGAAATCAGACGCTTTGAAAGAACGTCACTGGAAACAACTTATGAAAAAGTTACGAGTTAATTGGGTTTTGTCTGATTTAACCCTGGGACAAGTCTGGGATGTTGATTTACAAGCCAACGAATCGATCGTCAAGGAAATCATATTAACTGCTCAAGGAGAAATGGCCCTTGAAGAATTTTTACGCCAAGTTCGAGAATCGTGGCTGTCTTATGAGCTCGATTTGATCAATTATCAGAATAAATGCCGCCTTATTCGTGGCTGGGATGATCTTTTCAATAAAGTCAAAGAACATATTAATTCGGTAGCTGCGATGAAATTATCTCCATATTATAAAGTTTTCGAGGAAGAAGCCTTATCATGGGAGGAAAAATTGAATCGTATTAACGCCCTATTTGACGTATGGATCGATGTTCAGAGACGATGGGTCTATTTAGAAGGTATTTTCTCCGGTAGCGCCGATATCAAGACATTACTGCCAGTGGAGACTTCCAGGTTCCAAAGTATCAGCTCGGATTTCCTGGGATTAATGAAGAAAGTTTCGAAATCGCCCAAAGTGATGGATGTTCTGAACATTCAAGGTGTCCAGAGATCACTGGAACGTTTGGCAGATCTCTTGGGCAAGATTCAGAAAGCATTGGGAGAATATTTAGAACGTGAGCGAACCTCGTTTCCTAGATTCTACTTCGTTGGAGACGAAGATCTATTGGAAATTATCGGTAATACGAAGAACATCGCTAGATTACAAAAACACTTCAAGAAAATGTTCGCTGGTGTCTCATCCATCTTGTTAAACGAAGATAACACTATTATAACTGGAATATCGTCTCGGGAAGGCGAAGAAGTCAAATTCATCACTCCTGTGTCCATAATAGAACATCCGAAAATCAACGAATGGCTGACTATGGTCGAAAAAGAAATGAGAGTAACGTTAGCTTCATATTTGGCCCAAGCTGTCCAAGAAATGAAACAATTCAAAGACGGTAACATCGACACGGTCACCTATATGAACTGCTGCGATAAATACCAAGCCCAGATCGTCGTCCTGGCTGCTCAAATCATCTGGAGCGAAGACGTCGAGGCAGCTTTGCAAGCAATCAGCAACGCTGACGGTAAATCTAGCTCGTTACAGCCTCTCGAAAAAGTTCTCACTCAAGTTGAAAGTACTCTCAACATGTTGGCTGATTCGGTTCTCCAAGAGCAGCCTGCCTTGCGTAGGAAGAAACTGGAGCATTTGATTAACGAATTCGTACACAAAAGAACGGTCACCAGGAGACTTCTGTCCAGTGGTGTTAATAATCCTAGATCTTTCGAATGGCTCAGTGAGATGCGTTTCTATTTCGATCCTAAACAAAGCGAGGTGTTGAGGCAACTCACCATTCATATGGCTAATGCCAAATTCTACTATGGATTTGAGTATTTGGGTGTTCAAGATCGACTCGTACAGACACCTTTGACAGATCGATGCTATTTAACGATGACTCAAGCTTTAGAAGCTCGTCTGGGAGGTTCGCCTTTTGGACCCGCCGGTACCGGAAAAACTGAATCAGTCAAAGCGTTGGGACATCAGCTGGGCAGATTCGTGCTGGTGTTCAACTGCGACGAAACGTTCGATTTCCAAGCCATGGGCAGGATTTTTGTCGGTCTGTGCCAAGTCGGAGCGTGGGGATGTTTCGATGAATTTAATAGATTGGAAGAAAGAATGTTATCAGCTGTTTCTCAGCAAATACAGACGATCCAGGAAGCCTTGAAATCGCAACAGGATGCCAAAAAAGAAGGCAGCCTTACCGTCGAATTGGTCGGTAAACAGGTCAAAGTGTCGGCCGATATGGCTATTTTCATCACGATGAATCCTGGATACGCTGGGAGGTCCAATTTACCGGATAATTTGAAGAAGTTGTTCAGATCTTTGGCTATGACGACTCCCGATAGGCAGTTGATCGCCGAAGTTATGTTGTTCTCGCAAGGATTCAGATCTGCCGAGAAATTGGCTTGTAAAATTGTACCATTTTTCAAGTAAGTTGAGCCAAATGAGCAGAAGAAAGCTCAAATTGATAGAATATTCACGGTTTGTTTATTTTTTACTCGCAGGTTGTGCAGCGAACAATTATCCAATCAGTCCCACTACGATTTCGGTCTTCGAGCTTTGAAATCGGTCCTGGTGTCAGCTGGTAATGTGAAACGTGACAGAATTCAACGTATTAAGGAGCATAAAAAAAGCTCTGGCGATTCGAACGTGGATGAGACTTCCATTGCTGAGAATTTGCCCGAACAAGAGGTTTATTTTAGTTGCATTCACTCAAATAATGAAACTTCCAAGTCAAAAGGTTCTAATTTTTCTTTGTTTTTATAGATTTTAATACAATCTGTTTGCGAAACGATGGTACCCAAATTAGTAGCCGAAGATATTCCATTATTATTCTCATTATTAAACGATGTCTTCCCATCTGTCGCATATTCGAGAGCAGAAATGACAGGTCAGCGAATTCTACGTCGCCGAAGGTAATATTTTTTGAAAAAAGAAATTGCTGACTTGTTTTTTATTTTTTGTGCAGGATTGAAAGAACAAATCAAGAAAGTCTGCCAAGAAGAGTACTTGGTTTGTGGCGAAGGCGATGAACAAGGAGGTCCATGGATGGAAAAGGTGAGAACAGCCGGAATATCATTTCTAACTCTAGACTATTTCTTTATTATTGAAAATTTTCTCGATTCATATTTAATGATAATAATGTTGTCCTAATTTACGACTATTTTTCCCTTTTTTTTTGCACCATTCTTAGCATTACATGGGAATAACATGGATCGAGAAGGTAAAAACGTGTATACGATTGCCTGTCTGCCTAGCTCTATCAGTCTTTTTGATTAGATTTTGATTTTGAGCTTTTTTGTATTGAATGTGGTAGAATCCTGTAGAGTGGTCGATTGCCTCATTATATGTATTATTTTAAGCATTTTAAAATATGCCAAGATATCTTTTAGAAATTATTTTTCGAATTTTATTTTAATTTGTGAATTTAATTCGGTTCGTTTTTTTGCACAGGTTTTACAATTGTATCAAATTTGCAATTTAAATCATGGTCTAATGATGGTCGGACCGAGCGGATCTGGTAAATCGACTGCATGGAGAGTGCTGCTGAAAGCCTTGGAAAGATACGAAGGAGTCGAAGGAATTGCTCACGTAATTGATCCTAAAGCTATTTCGAAAGAAGCTCTGTACGGTGTTTTAGATCCAAACACCAGAGAATGGACTGATGGTCTTTTTACTCATATTTTAAGGTTCGTTTAATCAAATTATTGAAATCTGTGTTGAATTGGTTTGTAATTTGTGAATCTTTTTTGCAGAAAAATCATCGATAACGTCAGAGGTGAAATAAACAAGAGACAGTGGATCATTTTTGATGGAGATGTCGATCCCGAATGGGTAGAAAATCTGAATTCCGTACTTGATGATAATAAATTACTCACTTTACCGAATGGTGAACGTCTTTCGTTGCCTCCGAATGTTCGAATCATGTTCGAGGTAATTTTAATGTTCTTTTCGAATCTATTTCAAAGAAATTCTGAAATTGATAAATGATCGTGATGCTTTGGGT
Source organism: Pseudococcus jackbeardsleyi (assembly GCA_038380155.1). NCBI lineage: Eukaryota > Metazoa > Arthropoda > Insecta > Hemiptera > Pseudococcidae > Pseudococcus > Pseudococcus jackbeardsleyi. The sequence continues at coordinate 9,903,481 of CM076242.1, forward strand.
TTCAGGTTCAAGATCTTAAGTATGCCACGTTGGCTACTGTATCACGTTGTGGTATGGTTTGGTTCTCTGAAGACGTTCTATCGATTGAGATGATATTTGAAAATTATCTCGCGAGGTTGCGCAATATTCCTTTGGAAGAAGCGGATGATGACATGTCGTTTACTTCGTTCGTTGTGAAGAAATCCCAGACCGAGACTTTGCTCAACGATGTGGAGATTTCTCCCTCAATGCAGGTAAATTTTCAGAAAAGTTTCAAAGAATTGACATTTGAGTTCCGAATGGAATTTTAATTGAGAAATTTTTCATCAGGTTCAACTGGACGTAGCAGCCATTTTACAGACACATTTTTCACCCGATGGAATCGTGGTGAAGAGTTTGGAATATGCCATGAAACAAGAACATATCATGGATTTCACACGATTACGAGCTTTGAGCTCTTTATTCTCGATGTTGAATCAAAGTGTTCGAAATATATTGCAATACAATCACAGCCACTCTGATTTCCCTCTTCAGAGCGAACAACTCGAAGCTTATGTACCAAAAAGTCTTGTGTACGCATTATTATGGAGTTTCGCCGGAGATGCCAAACTCAAAGTTAGATCAGATTTGGGAGATTTCCTCCGTTCCATCACAACCATCCCACTTCCTGCTATTTCCAGCAATATGCCAATCATTGATTACGAAGTACGTTTTAAAAAAATGAAAAAAAAATCGAGGAAAAGCATTAAACTTTTAATATTTTCTATTTTAGGTGAGCATAACCGGTGACTGGAACCCTTGGTCTAATCGTGTGCCACAGATCGAAGTCGAAACTCATAAAGTAGCTGCTCCTGATGTAGTTGTACCTACTTTGGATACAGTTCGTCACGAATCCCTTCTGTATACTTGGCTAGCCGAACATAAACCGATTGGTTAGTGAATTAGAACTACGAAATTTGAAAAAAAATGGCCCCAGTTTGGAGGAAATGTGGTAATTTTCTATTTTTTATTGTAGTACTTTGCGGACCTCCCGGTTCCGGTAAGACGATGACGTTGTTCTCAGCCTTGAGAGCGTTGCCTGACATGGAAGTAGTTGGATTGAATTTTTCGTCAGCTACGACACCGGAGCTTTTGCTGAAAACTTTCGATCACTATTGCGAGTATCGTAAGACACCGAATGGTATTATTTTATCACCTGTGCAGGTACGAATTGAAAATTATGTGCCTATTTTTCCAACCTTCAGAAAATAAATTATGAATTTTAACTAAATAAAATTTTTTGTTGAATATTTCAGTTGGGCAAATGGTTGGTGCTATTCTGCGATGAAATCAATTTACCGGATATGGATCAGTACGGCACTCAAAGAGTTATTTCGTTTTTGAGACAATTAGTCGAACATCGTGGATTCTTCAGACCATCGGATCAGACTTGGGTGACGTTGGAACGTATCCAATTCGTTGGAGCTTGTAATCCGCCCACTGATCCGGGCCGAAAACCGTTATCCCACCGGTTCTTACGTCATGTGCCAGTAATTTATGTTGATTATCCTGGAGAGACGTCTTTGAAACAGGTATTTTCATCAAAAAATTCTACGGATTTCCCATTTATTTTGTTTTTTGATATATTTCTGTATTTGCTTCGAATAGATCTACGGTACTTTCAACAGAGCCATGTTAAGACTGACGCCATCTCTAAGAGGGTTCGCTGAACCTCTCACCAACGCCATGGTAGAGTTCTATTTGGTATCGCAGGAACGATTCACTCAAGATATGCAACCTCACTACGTCTATTCGCCTCGTGAAATGACCAGATGGGTTCGTGGTATCTGCGAAGCCATCAGGTAAGTCTCACGATCACCTCAGCGATTGAAATATCAAGATCTGACATCAAAATTATCATTTCAGACCTTTGGAGAATCTGTCTGTCGAAGGATTGGTCAGATTATGGGCCCACGAAGCCCTACGTCTATTCCAAGATCGTCTGGTTGAGGAATCAGAACGACGATGGACGAATGAGAACATCGATCTGGTTGCCATGAAGCATTTCCCAACAGCTGAACGAGATACAGCTTTAGCCAGACCGATTCTGTACAGTAATTGGCTATCCAAAGACTACGTACCGGTAGATCGTAAAGAATTGAAGGAATATGTCAAAGCTAGGCTCAAAGTACGTACCTTTAATCTTCGATGAGCTTGAATATGAATTATGTATTGGAATTAATGGCTTTTTTGTTTAGGTATTTTACGACGAAGAGCTCGACGTACCTTTGGTACTGTTTGATGAAGTTCTAGATCACGTTTTGAGAATCGATAGAATATTCAGACAGCCTCAAGGCCATCTATTGCTGATCGGTGTGTCCGGTGCTGGAAAAACAACCTTGTCTAGATTCGTAGCTTTCATGAATGGCTTATCTGTGTTCCAAATTAGGGTAAGGAAGACTTTGAAAATTATTTTAAACGTATTGAGAGTGGATTTGGCGAAATAATTTATACAAATATTATTTCAGGTTCATAATAAATATACCAGTGAAGATTTCGACGAAGATCTTCGAGCAGTATTACGCAGATCTGGCTGTAAAAATGAAAAAATAGCGTTCATCTTGGACGAATCGAACGTATTAGAGTCTGGATTTTTAGAACGGATGAATACACTTTTGGCTAACGGAGAAGTACCCGGATTATTCGAAGGTATTTTAATCGTACTATAAAAATTTTAAAAGTATCATCAATTTTAAACCCCAACGATTTATTTTAGGCGATGAATACAGTACTTTGATGACTCAGTGCAAAGAAGGCGCTCAACGCGAAGGATTAATGTTAGACTCGAACGAAGAACTTTACAAATGGTTCACCGGCCAAGTAATGAAGAATTTACACGTCGTCTTTACCATGAACCCTTCATCGGAAGGCTTAAAAGATCGTGCCGCCACATCACCTGCTTTATTCAATCGTTGCGTGCTGAACTGGTTCGGTGATTGGTCCGATACAGCTCTGTTCCAAGTTGGCAAAGAATTCACTTGCAGATTAGATTTGGACGGTTCAGCAGCTTGGAAGGTGCCAGATTTCTTCCCATCTGCGTGCAGTATGGTTTCGTCAACGCCTACTCATCGCGATGCTGTGGTCAATGCTTTCGTGTATGTTCATCAGACGCTGCATAAGGCTAATGCTAGGCTGGTTAAGCGTGGAAGTCGAACTATGGCTATTACTCCCAGGTATGGAATTTTTACAGAGTAAGAGGTATCTTTTCTGTTTTGTGAGGTATGATTGTAATTTTTCTTATTATTTTCAGGCATTATCTCGATTTTATTAATCATTTCGTAAAATTGCATCGTGAAAAGTGCTCCGAATTGGAAGAACAACAATTACATTTGAATGTTGGTTTAAGTAAAATCGCCGAAACAGTAGAACAAGTCGAAGAAATGCAGAAATCGCTGGCGGTCAAGTCTCAAGTAAGTTTTCATCCAGATTTAGCTTTTACGTATTTTCCTTTTACAATTCAGAAATTGGAATTATAAATGATCTGTCTTTTTTTGACAGGAATTACACGTTAAAAACGAAGCAGCCAACGCTAAGCTCAAACAAATGGTGAAAGATCAACAAGAAGCCGAAAAGAAGAAAGTGCAATCGCAAGAAATTCAAAACGAAATCGAAAAACAAACCATACAAATATCCCAGAAACAGGAGCACGTTAAAGCTGATCTGGCTCAAGTCGAACCGGCCGTTATTGAAGCTCAACAAGGTACCAATCGATCTAAAAAATCACCTAATTTCATTGCTCTATTCAAAAATGAAAAATATTACGTCGAATGTTTGCAGCTGTCAAGGAAATCAAGAAACAACAACTGGTTGAAGTCAGAACCATGGCTAATCCTCCGGCTGTCATCAAAGTTGCCTTGGAGTCAATTTGTTTGCTCTTGGGTGAAGCAGCCAACGACTGGAAGGCCATTCGAGCTGTCGTGATGAGGGAGAACTTCATCAATTCTATCGTTTATTTCGATACTGAAAGCATCACGTAAGAAAATCATATCCTTGAGGAATGTAGATAGATTTTCGAATAAATGACACCTTTTTTACGTTTTATTCTATTTTTAGCGACGAAGTACGTGAAAAAATGCATTCCAAGTATCTCAATAATCCGGATTACTCTTTTGAAAAAGTCAACAGAGCTAGTATGGCTTGTGGTCCTATGGTTAAATGGGCTGTGGCTCAGGTAAAGTGTCCTTTTCAGATATTGGATTTTTAATCTGAATTTCTCAGATTATTCTAATTTTCGTTCGTTTTTTGCAGATAAGCTACGCAGATATGTTGAAAAAAGTCGAACCATTACGAGAAGAATTGCAATCTTTGGAATTACAAGCCGATGAAAATAAACAAAAAGGTGAAGAAATGAAGGCCCTTATTGCTCAATTAGAGAAGAGTATTTCGGCCTACAAAGAAGAATACGCTCTCCTCATTTCACAAGCTACCGTCATCAAAACTGATCTGGAGAATGTTCAAGCTAAAGTAAGAAGCTAATTTTAAAGGATGTTCAATTTGAAAGATTTTCTACAATTTTGAAAAATTCATTTCGATTTGATGATTTTTTTTTTTGTAAAATTATGTATTGAGATGATAATTGCTCAATTTTTTTATAGGTTGATCGTTCGATTGCTCTACTGAAATCTCTCGGAATCGAACGTGAAAGATGGGAAGCCACTAGCGAAACGTTTAAATCGCAGATGGCCACAATTATCGGAGATGTGCTCCTTTCTTCGGCGTATTTGGCATATGCTGGATATTTCGATCAGCATGTGAGTCAAAAATTGACGTTTTGTTGAAATATCTCAATCTATTGAGTTTTATGATGAATAATTCACTGTATTATTTTAATTGCAGTATCGTACCAATTTGTTCTCTGCTTGGAGCCATCATCTTACTCAGGCAGGTATACAGTATAGGCCAGACATCGCCTTGACCGAGTATCTCTCTAATCCAGACGAAAGATTGAGATGGCAAGCGAATGCTTTACCTGCCGATGACCTGTGTACTGAAAATGCCATCATGTTGAAGGTAAATTTGACATTCCATTGATCAAAAAAATGCCTCCTACGTGATGAAATATCAAAAACTTTATATTTTTTCATATTTTTTAGCGATTCAATCGATACCCGTTGATAATCGATCCATCAGGTCAAGCCACCGAATTCATATTGAACGAATACAAAGACAGGAAAATCACCAAGACCAGTTTCCTGGACGATTCGTTCCGTAAAAACCTAGAATCGGCGTTGCGATTCGGTAACCCACTCCTTGTACAGGTTAGTTGATGATCACTTTTAGATATGACCGTTTTGGAAAGAAATTCGATCTAATTTTGTTATTTTGACAGGATGTCGAAAATTACGATCCTATCTTGAATCCAGTGCTGAACCGAGAACTTCGCCGAACCGGTGGCCGTGTTTTGATCACTCTTGGAGATCAGGATATTGATTTATCTCCATCGTTTGTTATATTCTTATCAACCAGAGATCCTACGGTCGAATTCCCACCGGATATTTGCTCCAGAGTTACATTTGTCAACTTCACCGTGACCAGATCTTCGTTACAGAGCCAGTGTTTGAATAAGGTTCTGAAAGCCGAACGTCCTGATATTGATACGAAACGATCAGATTTGCTGAAATTGCAGGGTACGATTTTGGAATTTGATCACAATTAGAGCTTGAAATATTAGGTTCAAAATAAATAACCATTTTTTTTAATTTTAAAATTATTATTTTAGGCGAATTCCATCTGCGGTTGAGGCAATTGGAAAAATGCTTGTTGCAAGCGTTGAACGAAGCTAAAGGTAAAATATTGGACGATGATTCGGTTATTACTACTTTGGAAACATTGAAGCAAGAAGCTGCTGATATTAGTAAAAAAGTCGAGGAAACTGATAAAGTTATTGCTGAAATTGAAACAGTCTCTTTGCAGTATAAACCTTTATCTCAGGTAGAGTGATATTCTAAATTTATAATGATTTTTTTTAATGAGAATCTCAATTTTGATCGATTTGTTTTGTCTTACTTGCAGGCTTGTAGTAATATGTATTTCACAATGGATACCCTCAATCAAATCCATTTCTTGTATCAGTATTCGTTGAAATTCTTCTTGGAAATATTCAGTTCAGCTTTACTTTCGAACGAAAAACTAAAAACTGTCACCGATTACGCAGCTAGATTGAATATAATTACGAAAGATTTATTCTCGGTACATATTTTAATTTTTATAATTTTTTTTGACGATGAGTGTGATTTTTGAAATGCTAAAAATTGATTTTTGTTTCCGTAGATTTGCTACGAACGAGTTGCTCGAGGAATGCTGCACAACGATAGACTAACGTTGGCGTTGTTATTATGTAAAATACATCTGAAAGGAGTTCTCTCCGAGCCCAGTTTGGATGCAGAATTCCAGTTCTTCCTTCGAGGCAAAGAAGGTGTCCTGAATACCAAACCTCCCTCTATCGAAGGATTAAATCAAGAACAGCTCGAAGCAATGATTAGATTATCAACAAGGTACCAAATCGGATCATTTCCAGTTTCACAACTTACAATTTCAAAACGTTACCCATTGATAAACATTTTGTTACTGTAGACTTCCAGCATTTAGAAATCTACCCCAAAAAATCCAAGAAATGCCGGAATTCGGCGCTTGGCTTCAACAAGGAACCCCAGAGCAATGCGTACCCCAACTTTGGGACGAGAAAAAACAACTCAGCGCCATTGGTACTGCGATGTATCAACTTTTGATCATTCAAGTACGCGAGAAAACATTAAAAATACATCATTCATGAATCATTTCGAGATTTACTAATTTACGAAAATTTTTTACAGGCATTTAGAGCCGACCGTGCCATAGCAGCTGCTCATATATTCGTCGATACAGTTCTAAGCGAAGAATTCATGATGTCTGCTGAAAGAGAACTCAACTTGAGTAAAATCGTTGAAGAAGATATTCGTGCCAATGTCCCTGTCCTTTTATGTTCGGTTCCTGGTTACGATGCTTCTGGAAGGGTCGATGATTTGGCCGCCGAATTGGGCAAGCAAATCGCATCTATTGCAATTGGATCTGCCGAAGGATTCAATCAAGCTACCAATGTGATCAATGCTGCAGTTCGTACTGGAAAGTGAGTAACGAGAACGACTCAGACGAATTATTTCTCCTTGATAATGAATTATTTTAAATAACATGTTCATAATTTGTAATTCTCAGATGGGTCTTGCTCAAAAACGTTCACTTGGCTCCTCAATGGTTAGTACAGCTCGAAAAGAAATTACACAGTTTGCAGCCGCATACCAACTTTAGACTATTTTTGACAATGGAAATGAACCCCAAAGTTCCTGTGAATTTATTACGAGCTGGTCGTATCTTCGTATTCGAACCCCCTCCTGGTATCAAAGCCAACTTATTGAGAACTTTCAGCACCGTAAGTATTGTCAAAATTATGAATTTTATTTCCAGAAGCAAATTAATCAATTGAATAATTTTTCATCAGGTTTCGGCTTCTCGTATGATGAAAATACCCAACGAAAGAGCTCGATTATACTTCTTGTTAGCCTGGTTCCACGCCATCGTTCAAGAACGTCTCAGATACGTGCCATTAGGTTGGTCCAAGTATTACGAATTCAACGAATCAGATCTTCGAGTAGCTTGCGATACTTTAGATACATGGATCGATGCTACTGCAATGGTACGTTTTCATTTTACCAGCATGGGAAGTTTTCTGTATGAAAATATCACTAATCGATGATTGTTATTTCTATTACAGGGAAGAACCAACCTGCCACCGGAGAAAGTGCCTTGGGATGCTTTGGTTACCTTGCTATCGCAATGTATTTATGGTGGTAAAATCGATAACGATTACGATCAACGTCTTTTATCGTCGTTCTTGTCAAAATTATTCACTTCAAGAAGTTTCGAAAGTGATTTTGCCCTTGTCGCGAATGTAGACGGAGTAGCTGGAGGTCCAGGTGGTAATAGGTGAGTTGAAAAAGCTTGTTGCGTCTCATAGAAAAGTATTCGAGTTTTAACATAATTTTTTTCCTATTTTGTAGACATATAACGATGCCCGATGGATCACGAAGAGATCACTTCTTAGCATGGATTGAAAATCTATCCGATCGTCAGACTCCATCTTGGTTAGGATTGCCAAATAATGCTGAAAAGGTGCTTCTGACAACCAGAGGTGGGTTTCCTACGAATATAAATTGATTCATAAAAGAATGTCAATACATCGAGAACGTTTATATCGAATTGGTGGATTTTCCAATAATAAATGTTGCGTTTTATTCAGGTACCGATTTAGTAAGCAAGTTACTGAAAATGCAACAGCTCGAAGACGAAGACGAACTGGCGTACTCGGCCGAAGAAACAGCCAGAATCAGCGATGACGAAAAACACGTAGATGGAAGACCATCGTGGATGAAAACGTTACACAATTCGGCCACTACGTGGTTACAATTGTTGCCAGAATCGTTACAGGTATGTTACGATTTTTTTAAATGTAGTTTTGTCTAAAATAATTTCAGTATTGCGTAATAATTCAATTTCTTCCTTTGTTTTCAGACCCTGAAAAGAACAGCGGAAAACATTAAAGATCCACTGTATCGATACTTCGAACGAGAGGTGAACTCTGGCTCGAAATTACTCAAAGACGTTATCCACGATCTAGACGACGTCGTCTTGATCTGCCAAGGGGACAAAAAGCAAACCAATTATCACCGAGCTATGCTCAGCGATCTGGTCAAAGGAATTATACCGAGTAGCTGGAGAAGATACACGGTTCCTCGAGGATGCACCGTCATCCAATGGATTACCGATTTTAGTGAAAGAATTAAACAACTGCAGCAAGTTTCCCAATTGGTTTCAAAGGGAGCCCAACAAATCAAGGTAAAGAAATCTAATTATTTTCCAATAGTAATTCAAAGTCAAGTTATAATCACTCTTATTTTTTGATATTAGACTTTCCCAGTATGGTTGGGAGGATTATTGAATCCGGAAGCTTATATCACAGCTACGAGACAGTGTATCGCTCAAGCCAATAATTGGTCGTTAGAGGAGCTCGTCTTGGATGTAACTATTACCGATTCCAATAGCTTTGAGAAAAATTCTCTGGATGATTGTAGTTTTGGTGTTACTGGTGAGTTAAAATTTAGTTTAATGAAATCAATGATTGAATACTTGAGTATAATCAGTACCTAATTTACGAATATTTTTATTTATTACTTCAGGGTTAAAATTACAAGGAGCCCAGTGTCGTAATAATCAGCTTCTGCTCGCTTCTACCATAATGACCGAACTTCCGTTGATCCTTCTTCGTTGGACTAGAGCGTTAGTATTTCTGATTACCATCTAACTTAGTGTACGGCTATGTTGGAGCTATACAACACAATGTAGTGCAACGCAACGCAAACCGCGGGGGTAGTAGATGGGCGACAAGGGTAAGGAGAGAACAATGCAACTTTGAATGGTATTCTCCATTCTTTTTTGCGTTGCATTGTATTACTCGCTGCGTTTGGAACGTTGTTTTGATTACGGGTAGGCCGATTAGTTATGCGCAACTGGTTTTTTTTTCTGAGATTTTCATAATTTTTTTCTTGAAATTTCAATTGTCATTACTCTCGTAATTAAATTTAAAAATTTTGAGTCCAATTTTCATAAAAAATTTGAAATTTTGAAATTTTTTCTCAATTTTAATTTTTTAAAGTTTGAATTTTCCTAATTTTTTGAAATTTGACGCATCCAAAATTTTTTCAACTTGAAAAAAAGAGATTCTCTAAACGTTTTCAAGTTAGAATTTTCAAAATTTTTACAATTTTCTTGAGAATTTTTTTCAATTTGAAAATTTTTCAATTTTTTAATTTACTTAAATCAATTCAATTTTTTATTAAATTCATTTTATAGAAAATTTTTTGCTCCAAAGTCGAAATTTTTACAATTTTTAAAAATATTTTTCCCAATTTTAAAAATTTAAAAATTTCTTAAATTCATATTTGAATTGCTCAAAATTCATCAGAGATCAAAATATTTTCCTTGGTAATTCATATCACAATCTTTTAAATTTTTTTCAAGTTCAGTTTTTCTTCAAATTTAATTTTCTTCATGTTCTTTCAATCCTAGAATTTTTTCAATTCAGCGTTGATTTTCAATCAAGTACAGAGATGTGAGGTATTTTATTCACGTATAATACAGCTGTATAATACGCGTATAATACTGTATTATACAAAAATAAAATACGGTATAATACATATTATTAAATTTTGATAAAAATTACCTAAAAATTTGCACATTCTCAAAAAATGTTGAAAAATCGGACATTTTTCTTAATTTATGACGTTTTTATTACCAATAAAATACAGTATTATACGGTATTTTTGGTATAATACCGCGGTATAATACCCAAAAAATAAAATACCGTATTTTTACATCTCTGATCAAGTATCAATTTTCTTTGAAATTTTGTCAAGTTGTCATATACGTAATGTGTGTTTTTGCCGAGGTAACAAATTTTTTAGCATACCTAATTATTCAAATTAGCAGAAATACTCTAGATCCTAGTAAAACAATCAAAAGGATCAACTCACAGCATGATAATTTAAGCAAAGTACATGAATAAGCCGCAACAACGCATCGCATTGCATTGCTTTCACTATAGCCATCCTGTTTTTCTGCCACGCATGCTGCGATGTGTTGCATTGCTTTGCAGTGAATTGTGTTGCTCCAACATAGCCGTACACTTACCTTGTTTCATCGACTCTTCTATCTTGTTTTGATTGAAAATTAATCGTATTATTTTTATCTGACTTTAGTTCCACTACATCTGTAATGGATGCATCGAAAAGAGGAAAATTATCGCTACCAGTTTACTTGAACTCAACTCGTACCGAGCTCCTGTTCACGATCGACCTAAATATCGCCTCTGGTCAAGATCACCATAGCTTCTACGAACGCGGAGTAGCAATTTTAACATCGACCGCGTTAAATTAATCTATCAAGTTTAATTATTATGAAATATTGTGTCAAGTCGCCGAGCATTTATCGTTGGTTTATCCAAGATGCATTTTTTGCTCTTTAGCGTAATTTATTTCTACATTTATTTATTTCGCATCGTTTAATCAAAATCGTGTTTTTTATACAATACAAAGGATATCTCATAATGTGAGAGAGGTTCCTACGCTCAATAGCTTCGTATTTTTTTATGTTTAGTAAATTTTTTTGTTCTTAATTAACATTCCAATTTATGTACTGTACTCCCTAATTTGTGATTAACATCTTAGTATGGAAATGATTATAATAGTGATTTGTGTATTTTTGTGGCAATAGAGTTTTTCGCTTTTGACGTCATGAACGGTGTAATGCGTGGTAGTCTAACTGGTTTGCCTAAACAACTGGTAAAATGGAATGTTTTCCCTACGTATTCATGACGTATTCCTACCGGATTCCTACGTCATAGCTAATCGAAGGTGTTTCGTTTTCGTTCACTGATAACATTTTACCAGTAATTCGGGCAAACCAATAGGCTACACGCATTACACGAAAAACTCTATTGTTTTTTCATTTATTGTTTTTGGTTTTCAAGTATCCAAAGATTATCGTTTGTTGAACGAATACGTGGTATTAATTAGTCGTATTGTAATCATTTTATTACGAATAAAGCTTTTTATTGCGATCTATTTGTTTTTTTAAAATGTTTTTGCTGTTTTCAAATTCAAACTGTCAAAAGTCAAAACCGAAAAAAATCAAAAGATTATTGGAAATTTGAAAAATAGTGAAGAAAAGTTATTTCAACGTTTTGAGAATTCGATAATTCAAAATTAGGTTGTTTTTTTTTAAATTGTTGAGAAAGAAAATTTAAATAAAAAATTATTTTTAAAATAACTGTTCGTTCATTTTATTTTGATCAAATGACGTTCAATTCAAATTTCTATTCTTTAGATGCTGATATCAGTTTCATTTGGCATCGATTTGACTCGCGGCGAATTGAATTCGGTATTCTGCCGGGACGATTTTGCACCAATCTGAATACAAATTCACGCCTTTTAGATCCACCTCTATAAACGTATCGCCAGTGGCGCAACCAGAACTTTTTTTTGGAGGGGGCTAGAATTCATGAGAAAAGTAAGGGGTGTAGACCTGCGTAGAGAGGGGGGTCTCCCGAACCCCCGTTTTTTCAAGGAGCTCATTAAGGCTTACCATGGGTGAGGGACCTTGAAATAAAGGGGTAAATTTTCCTAATTACATCGAATATAGATGTTTAAAATTTCCTGAAAGACCTTTTTTCGCGTTTAGATTATCCCTCTGGGACCCAAATTTTCTCGACACGGCTCCAGGAGGGGGGGGGGGGGTGTTAATCTATTTTTATAGAATATTGAGATTTTTTCCCCTTTAAATTATAAACGTGAATTTTATTCAAAACAACAGAGTACAAAGAGCATTAAAAAACAAATGACAGTGAATTTTTCAAAGAGGAACACCTCATTTGGGTAAAATGAAGAGAGAATCGTGTAAATTCGAGTTTTTTCCATCCATACCACCTCCTCAGTCTCATCTTAAAATTCGTTTTGGTCAATTTAGGGCAGTAATTTTGAAAATGTGCTGATTTTCGACACCAGTGGCGTAGCCAGAAGAGTCCGAAAAGGGGGGGGGTCTGGTTCGGAAGCTTTTTTTTGGGTGGCTGCAAAATGAGTACAGAGACTTGAAAAACGAGTAATTTTTAGGGGGAGGGGAAGAGGGAGGGGTAAAAATGAGCCTTTTTTTGCACTTTAGTCTTAAATAGTTCATACAATAGTGATTCAATTTACGCCCGAGCGCAGCGAGGGCGAAGCTTCGAAAAAATTGGATATTTAATGACTAAAAAAGACAGTTTGTAATGATTTCGTTAATGCCCGAGCGAAGCGAGGGCGAAGCTTTGATAAAATTAGATTTTTTAATGTCTAAAAAATACATTTTTCATAAAAATTCTTGACCTCAAGGGGGGGGGGGGGTCCGAACCCCTCCCCCCGGCTACGCCTCTGTTCGACACATTTTTAAAACCACTCCCGAGGTTTTTGGGGGGGGGGCTTTAGCCCCTTAGCCCCCCCCCCTTGGTTGCGCCACTGCGTATCGCTATCACGTCACGGTCACGCCTCACGCATCATCCTTGAGTTGATCAGTTATGACCAGGGAGCGGATAAAAATGCGGTTAAAATGGGCAAAATATGCGCTTAAATATGCGCTAAAAAACTCCAAAATATGCCCTAAAAACGTGAAAATATGCGATAACGATATGGGTGTCTATTTAAAGGGCGTAAAGAGCTGAACCTAGTTCTAACCTTTAAAGGCTGAGAATGGGATAAAAACGATCGATCAAACCATTTATTTAATTAAACGAGTGAAAATTACAAAATTTTGGCAAAATCAGACGCAGAGAACGAAGGTTGAAGATCTGGATGAAAAAGTATGATTTTTTTCAACTTTGAAGTAAAAAAAAATCATTTTTTTTTCAACTTTGAAGTAAAGAAAAAAATCCTTTTTTTTCAACGCATGTGTGAAAAATATTTTTAAAATGTGTATTTTTTCGATTTTTAGAAATGAAATACTGGAAATTACCAAAATATGCGCTAAAAATGAGAAAATGGAGAAAATATGCTCTAAAACAGTAAAATATTCGCTAAAAATGGCCGAAATATGCAAAATAATGCGTTTAGAGGGAAAATATGCAAAATATGCGGTAACAAATATGGCTCATTTTGTTCAGAAAGACTTGAAACATAAAAATAGCTTACATATGCGGCTTCTTACTCAAAAGTCAAAACAGAAAAACATGTTTTTACATTAAAATCCGCTCCCTGGTTATGACTCTATCATAGGAACGTGCGCCACACGAACCCGAAAAATAATTACCTATCTTGTTTTTATGAATATGAATTATATGAATACTTATCATTTTGTATGATAACATTAAACTCCATTAAAGATTTAATTTATCGCTGCGCGGTGGAGTTATCTTTCTCCTATTCAGGGGCACCAGATACAACCACTTATACGCGCAACTGTAATTTTAATTTGAGGTCAATGTTACTGAACGATCTCGAAATAGCTCAAAAACGATTGAATTTTTACAGATTACTCTCACATTTTGGTGTACCTGAAAAATTGTGAGTGATAATGCTTCAACATTTAAATCAACAGAAATTGAAGCATAATTCGTACAAATGGTATAAGTCAAAGAACTGTATATGAGAAAAGAGACTTTATTGTTTTGTAAACAAAGTTACACTTGAGTCCCTTTTCAAATATACAGTTCTTTGACTTATACCATTTGTAAGAATTATGCTTCATTTGATCAATTCACAAATTTCTGTCAAATCAAATAAGACAATAAGAGCTCTTTTCCAAAATGGGATAAATTTTCGAACCGTATGTGGAAAAAGGGGCTCAAGGGTAAATTTTTTCTTAGCCTCTGACATAAAAAAATTTACCCTTAAGCCCCTTTTCTCATGCACAAATTTTGGACTTATCCCACTTTGGAAAAGAGCTCTTCAAATGAAGCAGTAACGAACAAGTATGAGATATAAGTAATTATAATTTGAATTGACACAACTTGAATAGATTACATTCAAGACTCCCAACTAGAAAACTATTATTATTAATTTTAATTATTAACGTTATCTTCATCGGTTTCAACGTCATCTTCAGCGGTCTCAATATCTTCAACAGCATACATACCACCATATCCATCACCGACGGATGAATTCGATGGCCACTTCTTCGGTTCGCTTAAACTGAAAATGAAATCAATCAATTTACGCGATTGGTGCATTACGAAGAGTTGATAAATACGTCAAAACATGTGTGTTCTGTGTAGCTTACCAAAAAATCTGCTTATACATAAACAAATACACTTACTGAGATAGAAGATCGGAAATGAATATGTTTACATCTTGGAGCTTGTTGTTATCGGCATATACGTGGTGAGGCGCGTTGACGAATGTCGGTACTGCTGCAAATGGGATTCTGTACCCATCAATGAACTTCATTTTAGCAGTCTGTGAAATAAATGATTCGTTACTTTGAAAAAACACATCGTAAAAGGAAATATAGGATGAAAACCTTACTCGAACAATTAAGTAATAAAACCCATCTCCAGTAAACAATGAAAAAAAGAATTGTTCTTTATTGTATTCGACTGCTATGGTTTCATTCGCGTACTCGTTCAAAAAGTCGATTGGGCCAATAAATTCTTCTTCTTCTATATCAAGGTATTTCACAAGCACGATAATCGTGCGATATAATCGATTCAAAGAGTCCATCAAAGGATTGACGTGCGCTACTACTTTTAAATAAAGCGCGTTCGGAAAGTCTAAAGGGGTAACCATATCATTAAAAACTATTCAACTCAAACTTAGAAATAAGTTAATTTTACCATGTGCGTTTATATCATCCTCTGGCTTAGGAAACTTGGTTTTTATGAAATCTCTTTCCCATTTAGGGATTAAAGGAGCATTATGCTTGTATTTCCTGTAAACCAACAATAACAGCATTTAAAATGGAATTATAAAGTATAAGCTTAAAATATACTTACAGCTTTTTTAAGATTGGTTCAATTACTGCACGAATTCGCGTTATCCGTTGTAAAACCATTTTAACATTATTGAAACAAGGCACATAGTTCACGTTACATTCTATGACCTGATAGGACACATCATTCACCTAAAAGAATAGGAACATATAAAATATCTTTTTCCCTCAATATCTCTAATTTAAATTGTTGAGATGCTTACGTGGATTAAAATGTATAGAGCAACAAAATCCTCGTATAATTTTACGTTAAATAGGTGCTCCCGAAACTTGAAAGTCAGAGTTTCGGTTCCGGAATCTGGAGGGACGGGCCAATCATGGTACCAAGCTACAAAGTGCAACGGATTTGCTCCTATGATTCCGGCAATCACATATTCTACACTCGCAAGCAACCTAGACATGGCACATGGAGGTGGCATAGCTGGTATGTTTTGACCATATGCTTGCAGTTTGTTACACAGATCTCGCACATAAATACTGCATGGTCTGGAAAATCTAGCCACATCAGATACCTCATCTACATGAGGTTCGGCCATCGCTGTGGTTTTGAAAACATTGTACTATTAATACACTGTCACATAACACACCGAAAAACAACAGAATACATCATGGATGGGTTTTACCTGAACAATTGTTGGCGGGACTCTCTCCGAATATAAAAAGGTAGTACGTTTAAATATAACACACCTTCGATGTTTTCTGAAATTATTACGGATTACGGAACCACTCAATTGCCTTTCCACTAGAATAAGGTGGGTTTATAATGGAAATTACTGCGGAATGGAAAAAAGTTGAAACCTATAGTTTCGCTAGGTGTAATTTATAATTGGTAATAGATAATAGAAAATCTATTGCCAATCCAAACTTTCCAAAGTAATGGAAAAGTTGAATTTTTTCCAACTTTTCCATTACCCGTGATAGTTTTGGCGAGTGGTGTTCCGGCTGTTTGCGAGTTGTTAGTTTTGAATTTATAATTTGTCATTCAGATTTTTCTTTTAAGACAACTATAATTACATGATACAGAGTAAATTTGCTACTAATTATCAAAAAATGATTAAAAATATGTAAAGTGATAAGAAGACAGAAAATTGTCAATTTTTATTGGTGACAGTCATGGCTGATTAACCAATGGACGATTTCAGTGAACCGTCACAGATTTGAACAGCCAATCAGAGCGATTGATAACGGCTATGAATTTTCAAAACAAACACCCTTCGACCAAATTTGCCAAAATTAACATTGCAGGGTATTACAAACTCGAAAAGTACGCAAAAATAAGATATAAGATGTTCAAATTTGAAATCTAGGAGCCAAAAAACCTCTTTAATGATTAAGAAAAAGGTAATTAAACTCATATTCTTCCAAAAAAAATGTTTTAAAGTAGCGTAATTGTACTGATAAGACTTCATCGTGGTCGCTGATACAGTGAGTAGACAAAAGGTAGACAAACAGCAATTCAGTGTTTTTTTCTCAGTTCATCCCTTATAATGGCCCACGTTTACTTTATTTCAATTAAAAATAGTATTTTATATAGAAATAAATTAAACGTGCAATATTAAAATGATTAAACTGAGAAAGAAACTTGAATTGCAGTTTGTCTAGCAATCTGTAATAACAGTAACATTAACTACATCGAAGTGTTACTTGTACAAATTACGCTACTTTAATTTTTTTTTTTGGAAGAATATTGAGTGTTAATACCTTTTTCTCGATCATTATAGGGGTTTTTGACTCGTAGATTTCAAATTTGAACATCTTATATCTTACTTGTTAGGAATATGGAATATACCAGGGGTGTTAACCGAAATCGAAAAAAATAACGGTTACAGTTTAGCGGTTCAATACCTCCTCTACCAAAACCTCCTATATACAAGGCCTGAGTGCTGGATTAATGACGTAATCAACGTGGTTAATTTTTGGCGATTCTGATTGGTTAACCATAGGTTTTCACTAAATTCACACTCCGTACAGTTTTGTTTACATGATGAAAACACAAACAACAACGTACAGAATCGGTGTGAATTGAGCGAAAATTACCACACATACCACAGAAAATTAACCACATCCATGACGTCATTATTCCAGCACTCAGGCCTTGTATATAGGAGGTTTTGCCTCTTGACACAAGGCCAGAACACTGTAACGTCTGGCAACGCAGCGTGTGGGCGAAATAACGTAAACAATCATTTGATAATGAGATAAATGTAAATCAAATTCGCGAATGTTATAATAATTTAGAATATTCTTTTTCATTTATTGCACGATATTAATTATGTGTGTTCTGAGTAAAGTGCTCTGTGTCTGTTGTTGATTGTAAAGGCAACTATAACTATTATACAACAGAAAACAAAGTCTCCGTCTTCAAATGAACTTCACCATTACTGAAAACTCCAGGGTAAGAACTAAATTGTGAAATTATATTCAAAGTAATACGTTTGTCAGCGATATTGTCATTAGTTTAAAAAGTATTCACACGTTCGTTTTTACTATTGACACAGGTGATCTTCAAACTGATCTGCGAACTTCCAACAACATACAACGTAGCACATATCAGAACCTGTGCCGATTCGGCAGTCACCCTGATGGAAGTGAAACTAGTGAAATATGTCGCTTCGGATGGCGATCTCGTGGATAAGATCGACTGTAATAGATGATCATCTAATTCTAAACGCAGTTAAGAAATCTCCTACCTGTGAAGACGTCACAATCAACTTTGAAGCTGAAAAAATACCCAAGAATATGAACGCTATTCCTTATATGAATCTTGGCGATATTGTTGAAACAGACAAAGAAGTCCATCAACGCCTTGAAGAAGCTATCGATGATACCATCGTATTCAAATCTCATCAAATTTTGAAGAGTAAAGTATTTCTGAACTGTTGTTGGAAATGAGTCCAAAAATGTATCTTCATTTCACGACTTCATTTGTGTGATATTGGTAATTTTAACATTATTATGTGATAGAGATACGAGATAGGTGACTGTCCTAACTGTGTGAATGATGATCATTATTGAAGTCAATCGTATTCGAATTTCAAACTTTTCAAAGAAGAAAAAATAACCAAACTCAGACCAACTATATTGAAGATTCGCCATTCACTTCACACTAGTTTCATATCGTTTTCAAATTAAATTATGTTTTACTTTTAATGACGAATAAATTTGTGAATATATTTTGTTGTAAAACAATATCTTTTAAAAAAATTGTGTAAAAATAAAGATTGAATTTGGAAAATGTATTGAATCGAAAATATTCGATGGCCCACAGTGAACGTGGCAACGTTGCAAGTCGCTTCAGTGTTCAGGCCTTCTGTAGAGGTGGTGTTGAGCGGTTTCGGTTTTCAACTATTTTTTTCCGGTTATGGTTACGATTACGGTTACATTTTTTTACTCATTTCGGTTATCGGTTTTGGGTTTCGGTTACAGTGATGGTAAAAAAATTTTGGTTACGGTTAAAAATAACGATTTCGGTTAATTTTTTCAAAAACTGTAAAAAGATACCAAATACTCAAAAAAAATTGCCAAAATTTTTCCAGTCTCGAAAATTTGACCATTGCATTGGCGTTCAAAGTTTTCGAAAAAAATCGTAAAATGATGAATAAATTAAGACCTCAGACCTGATTCAAGGCAGATATCGCACCCTCAGTGCAATAACACCACATCTCAAAAAAAGTAAAAACAACACATCTCAAAAAAATTGAAAATTTCTTGGTTCTTTAAACGTTGAAGACAAATTTATATTTAATTTTTTTGTGAAGATCCATTGTAATTTTTCACGCACTTTCCAATGACAGCGACAGATTTTTACAATACATGTTATTTTTGATAGTTTTTTGAGATGTGTTGTTTTTGAATTCACGATTTTTAATTTTGAGATGTGTTGTTATTGCACTAGAGGTGCGATATTTTAGTTTTTTCATTTCTTTCTCTATTCTTTATTGAAAAAGAATAGCTGAAAATCGCAAAATCAATTAACTGAAAACCGGAAAAATCATTTCGGTTACGGTTACGGTTATGATTACATAATTTTAATTCATTTAGGTTACGGTTTACGGTTACGGTTTCATTTTTCCAAAATTTTGATTTCGGTTACAGTTACGGTTACGGTTAACACCCCTGGAATATACTCGTAGATTACCTTTCAATAATTCCTTTAATAAAGGTTTAATTAAATGTTGAGTTCTTTGTAACCGATCAACAAAAACAATGAAATTACTATTTCTCATAAAACTGTATTGAATAATATTCACAACAGGTAAACTCTAACAAAACATAAACGATGTTAATCGTATGAGCAGTATTCTAATAATTGGGCAATTACACTTGGTTAGACTTGGTTTGTTTACATTCATTTTGGGAGTCATTTTCTTATCACTCCCGTATGAATTACCCATGCTTGAACTCATTTCTGAATTAATTTATAATTATTTCTATTAATTACAGATTTTATTATATATGTAAAGTGATCTACATTAAATTCTCTACAAGATGAAACCAATTTGAAAGTTATCACAGCTTTTTATCGAAAGTTATTCAAGTTCAAAGTTTACGGAAGTGAATGAATATCAAATTATGCTCAACTTTGCATTAGAATAACTCGAAATTTTGAGTGAGGACGTACGTGTTTGAGGTAAGGATATTAATCTACGTTGAATTCTCTGTAAAATGAGACCAATTTGAAAGTTACCGCTCATGCCGAACGAAAGTTATTCAAGATCAAAGTTAAAAAGGTAAGTTTTCATTACAAATATTTCGTACTTTTTTTACTTTGAGTTGAAATAACTCGAAATTTTAAGTGAAGACATAGGTGTTTGAGGTAAGGAAAATAATCTACGTTTAATTCTCTACAAGATGAGACCAATTTGAAAGTTGTCGCTCCAGCCGAACGAAAGTTATTCAAGCTCAAAGTTACGAAAGTGATGTTGTACATATACAGCTAATATATATACATCTGTGATAAGAATGTACTATCGGAACTTTTGAGCTTGAATAACTTTCGTTCGGCTGGAGCGACAACTTTCAAATTGGTCTCATCTTGTAGAGAATTAAACGTAGATTATTTTCCTTACCTCAAACACCTATGACTTCACTTAAAATTTCGAGTTATTTCAACTCAAAGTAAAAAAAGTACGAAATATTTGTAATGAAAACTTACCTTTTTAACTTTGATCTTGAATAACTTTCGTTCGGCATGAGCGGTAACTTTCAAATTGGTCTCATTTTACAGAGAATTCAACGTAGATTAATATCCTTACCTCACACACGTACGTCCTCACTCAAAATTTTGAGTTATTCTAACGCAAAGTTGAGCATAATTTGATATTCATTCACTTCCGTAAACTTTGAACTTGAATAACTTTCGATAAAATGCTGTGATAACTTTCAAATTGGTCTCATCTTGTAGAGAATTTAATGTAGATCACTTTACATATATAATAAAATCTGTAATTAATAGAAATAATTATAAATTAATTCAGAAATGAGTTCAAACATGGGTAATTCATACGGGAGTGATAAGAAAATGACTCCCAAAATGAATGTAAACAAACCAAGTGTAATTGCCCAATAAACCCTGTGTCAGTTCCAACTTCCAAGTCTCCTATTGGCATTGCATTACGTGATGGACATGCGCGTAGCGTACTGGATGGCGGGGATGTCTAATTTCTAGGTCGTTGAGGACAGGGGTTTCCAGCCAATGGTCATTAGCTTATGACTTTCAGCTTAATCTTAATTTTTCCATTAGCTGAAATTAAGCTGGCTTTTGGCTTAAAAAATTTCATTGGCTGACGATTGACTGGCTTTTGGCTTAGGGGGAAAAAAACGTGTGACCCCTCAAAATACTTGTAGTGATGCACAGATGGCTCTGGTAACGTTTTTGTTTCTTCTAAATAAACAGAAACTCAGAAAACCATCATTTCCATTTCTTTGAAAATAATTTGCATTTTAAAATGATTTTTTTATTTGCAAAATATGCTAAATATAAAAAAGTGATTACTTATTACAGAAACAAGTAGTTTTTTTGAATAAAATTCATAAATTTAAAATTTATTAATAAAATCTTCCAACAGTTCGAAATTGCAACGCACAATTAGAATATTATTTGTATTTGTAGATTTCAAGTTTCTCAAGTCAGAGTAGTAGTGATGTCGTTTATCGATATTTTCAGATTATCGATATCAACAATATATCGTTAGCAAACTATCGATAATTTATCGATATATCGATATTTTTCATAAATTTTGTTTATTGGAAAAGAAGACCTGCATAATGGCTATTTCTAGCTATTTCGCAATAATCAATTATTAAAACAATTTTTTATCATTTAATATTTTATATTAATCAAAGAAAAACGAAAAAAAATGGTATAGTAATTGTTATTTTTGAGAATTTCATGTCTGGAGATTCGAATAATGTCAGAAAATCGCGCTAATGAGTGAATTTTTGGTGAATTATGAAATATCGATATTCAATGACAAACTATCGATATACCGATATATCGGAAAAACACAAAACTATCGATATTATCGTCGATAATATTGTTACCACTGACATCACTACAGAGTAGATGAATTTCAGTTGACTGAATAACTGCTCCACTGATACTTGAGTTCCAGGCACACTGAAAATGACTTCAGCAACTCCACATAACTCACGATAAATATCATTTTTCAGCCAAAATTCCAAAACGTTTGTTGCAACAGCCATGGGTTTCACATCGCCGAATGATGTTAGTGTGTTTTTGAAAGTGGGTTTGCTGATCAACCGTTCTTTTTTCTGTCTATGTCTTGATTTGAGAATTTTCTCATATCTAAGATCATCGTCATCATCTGTAAGGAAATCGGTATCTGAAGATTGTTGAATTACCTTTTCTTGCTGTAATTCTGAAATAATTAGAAATAAATTTAAAACAAAAATTCAAACAAGGACAATATTGATCATAATTTCTTTTTCTCTTCTTTGTAATTCACCTAAAATTCGACCTTGAATGGTACATATATGATCAATAGCTCTTTGTTTTTGCTCCGTAGTTAATTCAAAACAGAATCTTGGGTCCAAATAGATCGCACTGAGCATCACTACATTTTCCATTAGATTATCTCTACGTTCTATCATGTGGGCAACTAATTCATTCGCAAACGCCGAACCTTAATTAACACAAAAATATAGAAATTATTTTATATTTTTTTATTCACCTAATAGTGATGAATTTCTAATTACAA
Source organism: Pseudococcus jackbeardsleyi (assembly GCA_038380155.1). Lineage (NCBI taxonomy): Eukaryota > Metazoa > Arthropoda > Insecta > Hemiptera > Pseudococcidae > Pseudococcus > Pseudococcus jackbeardsleyi. Next base: position 9,926,256 of record CM076242.1, read on the forward strand.
TTATCAGTACCAACCTATAGCTGCAGTTTTCATTTGACATACGTTCCAAATTTTATAAATATCAGTGAGAATATTGCTTTTGGACTGCAACTTTTTAGTTGCGATGAAACTTGGTTCTAATGATAAGTTTATTTCCTTGATCAGTTTCCATTCATTCTCGGCTAGTTTCAATTTTGCATTGCCATGTCGCACACAAGAGTCACAAAAATCTTTCAGCGGAATTAAACCTAACAACATAGTATATGTCGAGCCCCATCTAAAAATACAATTGAAAAATGAAATCTAGTGTGTAGTAATTGACATACAAATTAGGTAATCATGATTAATAAATATACCTAGTTGGAACGTCCAAAGATGGTTTTTTCAAGTTTTGTTCATGTAATAATATCATTACATTTTGAGTATTCAACTCAATAACGACCTTACGAGCTTTAGCGATAACATTAGTATACGTTTCTATGAGCTCAACTATCTCCGAATTGGCATTTTCTTCAATAGTCCACGATTTCTTCAGGGTATCAGTAACACACAATTGAAGAGTATGAGCAGCACAACGAATACCTAATAAATAGAAACATCATCGTATATTCATGATTTAACAAAAGCATTTTTTTTTTTTTTAAGAGACTCACTCATTATCTGCTCAAATGTCCATTTTGCATCTGAAATGCTTTCCATCAACTGTCTGTTCATCTCATCGTCATCTGGGTCATCTGGGTCCCCATCCTCGCCGTCATCTGTGTCCCCATCCTCAAGTACCATTCGATCGATGGTTTCTTTAATCTGCTCTTCCTCTATTAATTTGATTGATTTCACCATGTTGGCGCCGTTGTCAGAGGTTATGGTATAAATATGCTTAGGTAGTATACCATACGTTTCAAGTTCCTGAAGAATAACTCTTTTCAAATTTTCTCCAGTGTGTCTAACGATTACTTCTTTTGCTGCTAAAGTGTATACAACGATTTTTCCATTCTTTACGAGCTGAAATGAAAAATAAAAATTAATTGATAATTCAATATTCTCTATAAAAATTCGATCTTTTTGAGAATAAGTTTGGTTACCTGCACATTAATTCCAATAAACGATTTTCTTTTTCTAGTTGCGCAATCCACTTTCACACATACTAACGAACCCTCTAAATCTTTTTTCAACTTTTCTTTAATATTCTGCGCAGCATCTGCGACTAAATCCGAGATATTTTTATTATTGTAGTGAATTTTCAAACTGTTCATTGCAGGTTTGACAAACAGTGAATAGCTGACATCATTTAATGATGAAAATGGTCTTCCATCAATTGTTACTTTGCTAAGTAATGATCGTATAAGCATAGATCGAGTGACCGGAATTGAAGTGCTAATTTGTTTCACGCTTCCATAATTGGAAATTTTATTTATCATTTTATGTTTTTTTTTTTCAATTCTTCCAGTTTTTAACTTCGACTTTGAGGAACTTGCTGATGGAGAGGAAACAGAAACAACCGAAGGACTTTGTTGTTCTTCTATTTGAGCAGGAGAACTAGGGTTCATGTTTTTCACAGATTCTCGGCTTAAAAATCTTTTATGTATCTGCGGATGAGCAGTCTTCAAGTGGTATTTCATATTTGAAACCTTTTCACCCTGTGAAAACCATAATAACAAAGAAAAAAGAATACATCAGGTTCAATTTTACATTCATTTTTATTTTTACTCTGACTCAGTTACTCACTGCTAATGATTGTCCGCATTGGAATTCAATTCGATCATTTTCAATTCCATGTTTATCCTCGATTTCAATTTTATCCTTTTTATTTGATACACACAAAAGGTAGACCTTCTGGTCAGCTCCTTTCAAGGTTTTTTTAAAATACTCGCGAATGATTTCTGATCTTTGAGGAGCCATTTTGGCGAATTACTAATCAATTAAAACAAAATACTTTCACACTTTTTTTTAATAAAACACAATGAGTTCGGTATCCAAAAATACAACGAAATTTTAAAGGAAGGTGATATAGTATAGTATAGTGCCCGAAGTGCCGTAATTAGATAGATTACAAGTGTTTGAAGGCGGGAAGACAATTACAAGGGGCGAGCGAAAACTCACAGAGAAAATACATTTTTTTCTTGACTTTTAACGTGTAACAATTTCGGCAGTTTTAATGAAAAAAAAAAAAAAAAAGGAAAAATGATTGGCTTATCATTGACTGGCTATTGGCTGGTGACTTTCATTGATTGGCTTTTAACTTCTGGCTTAAACCCATTGGCTTGCATGTTTTAATGGCTTTTGGCTTATAGCTTTTGACTGGCTGGAAACCCCTGGTTGAGGAATTGACAACTCGATGCTCACGGGGAGCGCTAAAGTCGCAGGTCTACTGGGGTGATCGAATACATTTGAATGGAGACGATAACGCACTAGACACTCCCTCCTTAAATCGAGACACTCAATCGGGATACTTACTCGAGATTAGGCTTTTCGACCCAAGGGTAATAAAAAGAAGAAGGGTTCTATTTTACACACGTTTATTCTTTGAACAAGAGGTACAACAAAAATATCGACTTAATGGGTACAAAAAAGATAAACTTAATGAATACGGTAACTATTAGCTATGTTCTTTTCGCAACTCCGAGTAACTCTGGTAGAGTTATGGGAGAGTCAGATGGAGTAGATGATAAAAATGTTTCGAGTTAGCAGAGCAGTTCGATTTTGTCAACAGCGAAAAGAACAAAAAAGGAGCAATAGAGTAAATTTTTAGGTGATAATGGAATAAAAATTGTTTCGAGCTGTTTTGATGCAAATAACTGTAAATTAATTCATAAGAACAAGTATCTATTACTCAAATCACATTCACAATTTAAAAAATGTCAAAATAGCCATCAAATAACAAAATAAAAATCCCAATGTTTACGTTGATAACAAATTACTCTGAATTACTCCTATTACACTTTCTGAAAAGGAAGTGTAAAACGAGTTTGCTCCGAGTAACTCTACTTACTCTACTCCTTGCGAAAAGAACACATTTTCATTCCTACTCCGAGTAAAAAAACACGCGAAAAGAACACAAATCCCTACTCCGAGTCACTCGGAGTTACTCGGAGTTGCGAAAAGAACATAGCTAATGCACTGGTATTTATATTTTATAACCAAAAAACGCTCGTCAACGAGCGCACTCTAGGACCGGTGGCGCCCTCGCACCACCATCGGTAGGCAGCGCCGCCACGAGTAACGGAACCGGAACCGTCGATTCGGTTCTCTCAGTTCAGACGGGAGGGTGTGGTGGCAATCCGCTCTCCCTTCACATTGGCTTATATGGGAGAAATCAGGGATGGCGATATTTTACTTGAGTATCGATATTTGGTATCGATATGGATCGGATGAAAAATATCGATCCATGGAATATCGGTGGCAAAAATATCGATACCGCAAATATCGATATTCGATATTAATTTTTTTATTTCCATCATATTAGAGCAAATTCAACAAAATCAACACCAAAATTTACATAGGAAAATTGATTACTTTATTAAAAATGTATTTTTGAGACGAGAACACGAAGTTGTTGAATTAATAATATGGTTTTGTTTTTAAAAATTCATAATTCTGCCGATTTCAGGGATCATGAGAACAAAAATATCGGGTTTCGATACTAACCAAAAAATATCGATCCCATTGAAATATCGATGTAAAAATTTCGATCCAATATCGGTATCGATCAGGGATGATAACTGAAATTATTTTGGTTTTTGGTTTTCAGTTGTGGTACAAAATTTAGGCAAAAATAATTGGTTATGGTTAACTTTTATTGTCAAATTCGTGATAATTGGTTATTAATTTTTGGTTATGGTTTTCCTGTTTCATTATTGGTTTTTGGTTATGGTTATTGGTTATTGGTTTTTTTCGTTTTTTCGCCCTTTCGAGAGGTGAGAACAGTTTGAAGCAAAAAAAAAAAGGTGGTATGTCCAGTTTTTGATTTTCGATCCGTCTTTCCCTCCTAAAATCATCATCTGTCAATAATATATAGAACACATTATTATGTAAAAAAAATCATTCATCACATGCAATGACACAATTTTGACAATTTTTTGAATTCTTTTACAAGAAAAACATTTTTTTTGATTTTTAATTGACTCATGTATCGCTAAAATGTGTCAATAATGAAGGAAAACGTTTATTTTACTATTAGAAGTGAAAAAAAAATTAACCAATAATTGAGCAAATTTTTAATTGGTTATTGGTTATTGGTTAGGTTAGAATTTTTTGATTTTTTTAACAGTTATGGTTTTGTTACAGTTTTTTCTCAAAAATTCTTTATTGGTTTTCGGTTCCTGGTTACAAAATTTCCCAAAAATACTTGGTTTTTTATTGGTTTATTGGTTACAGTTATTGGTTTCAGTTATCATCCCTGGTATCGATCCACCCAAAAATATCGATACTCGAAAATATCGGATCGGTATCGCCATCCCTGGGAGAAATGAGTTTTTCGGATTTTCATCAAAAACGGTGGGTTTTTGTGAAATGTGCCCATGAGAAGAATTAAAGACGACAAAATTTCCTATTGATTGGTGCAAAAAGTTTTGAATTTCATTCAATAATAAACATTTTACGGGCATTTCTTTTTATTCGTTTTTTGCTCACGTCAGCTTTGAATTAAAATAACTCAAAATTGAGATCGACAACCCCAATTTTTTATTGCAGTAAGTTGTAGAGAATTTTATCCTCTTTCCAATGATGTATTGGCGAGCTTAATCGCATGAATATTCCAGCCGCTATTCACGTTTTAATGCACTGAAACAAATTCATCATTTTTGAAAATAACGGATCAGCTAATGTGCACACTAATACGGATCAGTGTGTGTAACATTTTATTCAAGTGTGTACACCCCCCTAGTACAGGGACAGAATTAGCGATTTCTTGGCGTCTCAATATTGTTAAACATGATATCTGACGTCTGTGTGGCGTAGAACTGAAAGGAATGAAAGGATCGGGGATTAATTTGTTTAATTTATGATTTTTTCATCATGACAGAGGCGATTTTCCAGGGGAAGTTTAAGAAGTCAGACTTCAATTAATGATTCTAAAGATTTGTATTTTTTCAAGAATCAATTATTTTCCTAGAATGTGTCCTAAAAATATAATATAAATTTGAAATTCCATCCTAAAACAAGTCAATTTTAAGCTCAAATTTTTTCATCACTGAATTTTTTCTACTTAAAAATATCAATTTTTTTTTAATTTTTTCACTTTTTTTCAATTTTATTTTCCAAACAATTCCTATTAATTATTTTTTTCAATCCCGTACAACTCAAAAATGATTATTTGAACGATTTTGAAAAGTACTTGATATTAATAAAAATACAACAGATTTGTACCTCTTTACATTATGACATAATGTAAATAGGTACAAATCTGTTGTTTATCAAAAAAAAAAAAAAACACCATACATTGTATGGTTTTTTTTTTTGATAAATTCGTTTTAAAAACGTGTTGAAAAAATATTCAATTTTTTTTGAAATTTTCTGACTTCTTCTGCAGTTCCGATTTCCTTTTCCAAAATCGTTACTGCAAATAGGTACGTATCGGTACTTAGTTCTTTTGATTTATGATGATAATGTATGAAAGTAGCCCCTTCACTCTCCCATTTAAACCCCAAAATTTTTCAAAAATTGAGGGGAAAAAATCTATCATTTTTTGAAAATTTCAGCCTAATCTTAACACTTTTGTGTGTTTTAGAGCTTTTCAAAGTCTTTAAAACAGTAATTTTCACCGATTATACCATCCCAAGTATGAAAAATGGTAATTGGTGGGGCCATGGGGGTAGCAAAAGGGTATGTAGACCAACCAGCGAGTTACCATGAATAAATCCAGGATTCGCCACTGTTGTTTAGTCAAAAAGGTGTAAATTATAGAAAATAATACAATAATTTTAAAGAAATGGATGAGTTTTACTTGCGAACTACCTTTGGACAACCTCCGAAGATACCTTTTTCGCAAAAATGAAGAATTTTTAAGAATGCTCATTTTTGGCAAACTACTGCTGGTCGGATTGAACTGATACTTAATTGGACCATCGAATTATGGTCAATTTCTGCATCAAAATTATGTGTCAAAATATTTTCACTCAATTCCTTCCTAAAGACTGAGAATTTTTAGAATTTTCCATAATTTTTTACCAAAAAAGGTTAATTTGGGGCGAAAGAGTAATTCGGACCCGAAATTTTTTAACATTTTCGTAAAGAGCGTGAAATTTGGGTCTAGAAACATGTAACTTGTTACTAGGTTGTCGATTGAGATTTTGAATAAAAAATCTTTTTGTTCTTTGCGAAAAAGGTATCTTCAAAGGTTGTCTAAAAGTAGTTCTCAGATATGACTCGTCCATTTTATTTAAATTATTGAATAATTAGAGTAATTGTCATCATTTTCAGTTGTTTGATCAAAAAAGTGGGAACCATATAAAATAAGACTTGAAGTTCAAAGAAATGGACAAGTCATATTCGCGAACTACCTTGTTCGGACAACCGCCAAGGATACCATTTTCGCAAAGAACAAAAAGATTTTCAATTCAATTCAAAATCTAAATCGACGATCTATATGTAGTTATTTTTTGTACGTTATTGTTTCATTTTCTATAATTTTCACTATTTTAAACAACCCCTCCAAGAAATTCGTATTTACATGAGTACTTACCTAATTAAAAAAAAATATATTTCTTGCGAAAATGAAAATGGTATCTCTAAAGGTAGTTTAAAAGTAGTTCGCTAGTAAAATAAAATTCATCCATTCCATTTCTTTGAAATTTGATATTTCATTTTCGAATATCCAAAAACGAACCCACATTATTGAGTTTAATGCTTCGTAACTTTCAAAAACGATCAAATTAATTAAAAACTGATAATAATTTGATACCTCCTCATGAAAACAATGTCAACATTCTCTGTATAATAAGCGGATCCTTTCAAAACAAACGTAAAATACCGGTTTTTGTGGTAAGATACCTTTTTCGCACGGACAACGGGACAACCTCTCGGTAGTCCGGAGCATTGACTTTATAAATGTACATTTTATAAAGTCAATGGTCCGGAGCCATTGACTGAAGGTGGTCGCTTTCCCTAGGATGGGACGCACTTACGTGATTGCACCATTTCATTACTGATAAGGATACCTACTTAACGCAGTACACACAAGCGCACCATACCCACCCTAGGTCCCAATAATTTCGCGTTTATTTTCGCTAATTATTTTACGTTTTGTAATTAATTATGCCGTGTTAAATATTGAAATAAGTATTGAAATGATTTTTTGATTCCGGAGTTTCCAGTGCGAATTCGTAAACTTGTACGGTCTTGATTGTTTGTCGATCGTCGGTCTTTCACTTTCGGTAGTTTCGGTGCGATTGTGTTTGGAAATGGAGTGCTAATTTGAATCTGTTGTGTATCCGGACCGTGCAGAATCATTTCGTTCGTGAACGGGTCATCTGTTATCAGTAGCTGAAAGAGGGAAACTGGAGAATGACGAAATTAACAGTTTCGGATTTTGTCATTTTTTGTACTTGAAATGACTAAATTAGTACAAATTATTGAATAATATTTGATAATTTATACTAATTCAGTCATTCCGAGTACAAAAGATGACGAAATCGGAAACTGTTAATTTCGTCATTTTCCAGTTTCCCTCTTTCAGATACTGATAAGACGTGATAAGACGTAAAAAAGAATCGAATGCTCGCTGAACGAAATGATTCTGCACGGCCCGGATTGTGTATTATTGTGTTAATGTTCTTTGATTAATAAAGTAATTAGCGCGTGGTTTCGAGTGTTTTGAAATGATTCAGTGTAAAATTTATTTGTTTTCTTCGGGAGTTGAATTACTCTGGCCTTTGGCAACGAAATCCGACAGCGGAATCCTGTTGCAGATTGGAATTTGAATCGTCGGAATCATAAAGGTAAATCATCCTAGCATTTTTTCGTTGATAATTTGAGTTTTTTGTATTACCACTTACCGTTGCTTCGATGCTAGCATTTTTTCGTTGATAATTTGAGTTTTTTGTATTACCACTTACCGTTGCTTCGATGAAACTGATTACTTTTCCTATCCACTCGGCACTCCTCTGCTTTGAATTGATTGTTACAATAATTATTCAATAGTCATGTCAAATAAGAATCAATCACTTATCAGTTATCACTGCAACGTTTGTTTTTTTGCGACGGGATATTCAATCGAATGTTAATTTTTTAAATTTTGGTAATGATTTCGTAACTTGCGGATTCGGTCGTTGTATTTCATGTTGGACTATTCTGACAAAGTATTTGAATTGAATATGGATGTGTGATCTATTATTGATATGTATTATGAACATTAGTTTGATCTACTTAGTATACTTTTTGTTCGTTGTTTGGCAAAAATGAATGATTATCATTGACGAAGGATTGAAAATACTTTTCAACTACCTAACAATATATCTATAGGATTTTCTGGAATTGTTGCACATCTTGCTTCATTAGTATCGCGGTATTCGGTATCATGTATCTAGATAATAATTCTTTCATATTGGTTTTCTGTACGAACTATTCAAAGTATTAATTTGCTGAATTTCCTATTGCAAAATCTCCGGCATTTGTATCAATAAAGATGCTTCCATTCAACAATACAGCAGTTTTACATAAATCATAAGCGTACGATGGAACGTAGATTCTTTTTATGGGATGAGCGGTGAAAGTATAACTGTACTGCGAAGTTGCACCAATTGCGATTAACCTGAAGTACCCTGAAATATTTTAACAATCTTTGCAATCTTGACGTTCAGCACTAACAAATCCATGATCTGTCAGTAATAACACAGTTACGATTACGATTACGATGAACGCTAATTTCAAGAGAAATGCCATCTTGGTGAAATATGATACTAATAGGAAGGAGTGTGTATAATGGTATTGAATTTTCTGAAGTATTTCACGAGCGGTAAGATCCAATTGGAAACTTCATGAAATTCTAGGGCAGAAATAACTTGATATAACTGAAATAATTAAGGCTGTTATAGTCACACGTCATACTGTGGGAATAGAGTGATTGAATTTCATCTAAGTACAAATACCAATTAAATTACAATTTTATGTCATCTAGCCCAAAAAAAGTAAGGATCGAGTTTGAAAATTTTCGATGAATAAATTTGAGTTGGTAAGTTTTTTATTTTTATTTTAAAAAATTCCGCCAAGTTGCGTCTCAAATTGGAAGAATACTTATTCCGTGTGAAATTAAAGAATACCTAATACGAGATAAGAGATATCCAAGTGAATACTTATTTTAAAAAAAAAATCACTGAAACTTCAGGAAACTGAAAATTGAAAGTCATAAAATAGTTATGTTGTATGTATTTTTTAAATTCAAAACAGTTTGGGCCTACCTAGTCTGAAAGTTTTTGATGGGTGCGAAGATTCTGTCTCAGTTGGAAGTTGTTGATTTTTACCTTTCCAGATGAGCAAATTAAAATTGAATTTGCGATCACGACCAGTCTTCAATTTGTCTAAATACCTATCTCGTAAAAAAGCTCATGGAGTAAGTAGATTCGTGATTTATGACTTTTTTTTTTTTTTTTTAATTTTCAAGGTAACGATGGATTTTTTTTACCATTTAAAACCTTCAAATTTCGATGGAAATTTAACGAAAAATTGAACACTTATCGAAATTCTGGAATTATCTATTATGACGGAAATCAACGAAAATACTTCACTATTAAAATATTTACCTCTCATAAATGTAGGTTTAGGTAAAATACGAAAAGTTATCTAACGGTTAAATTTTGTAACTTATATATCAGAAGAATAAAATTCACTCAGACTTCAAAAATTTAATTTTTTTTCACTGAATTAATATTCATCCAAGATCTGATTACGACGATCAATTTATAATAAGTAAATCTGAAACTTACCGAAGAAAACGCGTATGAATGAATATGGTGAACAATTTTGAAACAATTTGAGTAACTTGCAAAATCAAAGTCAATCACCATTTCACCATTTTGTAGTACCTACGCACTTCGTTGAAGTTTTCTCAGTCATTTCTTCAAAGTTTGGCTATTTCTCCCACCAAAGCGGAATAAGTACATAATATGAATGTTTGCGACCAAGATGTCGATAGATAGAGAGAGAGAAGAGAGGTATATTGAAAGGCATACATTTCACAAAATAAGATAAGTTTTCCCTTACCAATGCGCGCAGCGCGAGCGGCAGCGGGGAATCTAATAAGAATGCGCAAGCAAGCGCGAGCGACAATAGGGCTCTCTTTACAAATAGATTTTACATAAATAAAAATTTCCAATATAAATACATAGTTACAAACTCTCGACATAATGAATACACAAATTTAAATTATTGATCACAGTAATACATATCACATCAAAATACAATTGAACATAATTAAATTAAATTATTGCCGACGAATTAAGAATTGAATCCGGCGAGTACAGAATTGAATTATTGCCTACAGATATATTTGATTTAAATTTTTAACAAATCTTTTTTTAGGGTTTTCTTAAAGGTCTCTTTTCTTGATTTTTGCCTTATTTCATTTGGTATACTGTTGTATATCATAGGGCACTTGAATGGGGCCTGCATTCTTACTCTTTCCACTGACCAGTCTGGGATCTCAGCCTGTTTCCCTCTTGCCCTTAGTCCTTCTCTTCTTATGAGCCCTACACTAAATTTTGACTCATTCTTATGTACATAAGTCGTTATAGGCCTTCTTAATGGGTAAAATTCCAAGCCTCTCAAAAACTCCTTTAGTTGTATCACGTCTCTGCAGACCCACAATATTTCTTATTGCCCATTTTTGGAGTACCATTAGAGGGTCAATGTGCATATCTGCTGCCCCACCCCCAAGCCAACAAACCATACTTGAGCACAGAGTCATATAATGCAAAGTAAACCTTACGGAGGTGTATTGAGTAAAAAAGCCTTGAGACAGACAGACAGACAGACAGGTATATTTTTTATCATTCAACAATACAAACCATAATTGAAGTCTCGGTCCCCCTATACCCAATACTGGTTGAGCGGGGGGCCGGCTCTCTCTTCAACACACATAAAAATATATTTATAATTATATGAGTAAAAAAAACAAAAATAAAATGAGAGAGAGAGAGAGCTATGAGCGTCGGTGCATCTGCATACTAAGTTTGAGTGAGTATATAATTCCAAAATAGGTACCTAACACATGAGAAAATCGCAGAAAATTTTTCAGTCAATAAATTTTTGAGAATGAAGAAGCGTATGAAAAAGTTTGAAAATAGAATTACGGATCTTTAAAAACTAATCATTTCTCAGTTTTCAACTTCTTTAACAATGTCGATGGTTTCCAATCTGTAGTAGGTGGTTATTTTTTCTGCAGCCAGATTGCGATGTAAAAAAAAAAAAGATTCAACAGAAAGTTGCGCAGCATCAAGAATTCATTAATTTTTCTCTAATTTTTCTCCTACATACAATGTAACGAATAGTAGTTTGAATTCTGTCAATAAGAGATGTTTTTTCTCCTGGTATTATAAAAAAAAATTGAATAGATTTTAGACATTTAAGCGTGTCTTTTAAGGATCACTCAACTTTATACCACATCTAAGTTTAATTAACATATCATCCTCTTTTGGTTAAACCCTTATAGAAAAAAACTGCAAGTTTTTGTGAAAACTTGCAGTTTTACAGCCAAAACTCGCAGTTTTACAGCCAAAACTTGCAGTTCTACAGCAAAAACTGGTAGTTTTACAACAAAAACTACAAGTATTTTTAAAAACTTGCAGTTTACTGGTAGTTATACTGCAAGTAAAACTGCAAGTAGGAAAAAACTTGCTGTTTTTCAACCAAAACTTGTAGTTTACTGGTAGTAATGTAGTAAGTAAAACTGCAAGTAGAAAAAAACTTGCTGTTTTACTACCAAAACTTGTAGTTTACTGGTAGTAATGCAATAAGGAAAACTGCAAGCAGAAAAAAACTTGCTGTTTTAAAACAAAAACTACAAAAAATATTTTCTAAAACTTGTAGTTTACTGATACCTAGTTATTCAACAAGTAAAACTCAAGAGTTGTTTAAAATCTTGCAGTTTATTGGTAGCTGCATAGGCAAAGAGTCAGAGATATAATCAAATTTTCCAATTTTCCCAACCCCCACCCCCTCTCACCCCAGCTCTTCATTCCCATGAGCAAAAAATATTTATATTGTACAGTTTTAAAAACATATTTCAAAATATATGACGCAAAAAAATTAAAAAATTCGACGTGTTTTAGGAGTCCTACTCCCCTTCTCCTCCCCCAACCACAACCCTTCACTCCTAGTCAAAAAATATTGCTAAATTCCGATTCTACGACCTCGAAAACATTGATTTCGACATATAACTCGAAAAAATTACAAAATTTGAAATTTTAAAGGTTGCACCCCCTCTCACCCCTAAACCTTCATTTCTAGGCAAAAAATATTACCAAATTTGGATTCTACGATTTTTAAAACATAGATTTCGACGCATAACTCGAAACAATATTACAAAATTCAAAATTTTAAAGGTTGCACCCCTCCTCTTTTACCCCTTTCTCCCATCAACCCTTCATTCCAAAGCAGAAAATATTGCCAAATTCGTATTTTATGTTCTCAAAAATGTAAATTTAGGTACATATAACCTAAAAATTGCAAAATCTCGATTTTTCAAGTTTTACTTCTCATTTTTTCAATTTTTTGAATTTTGGGGCCCCAGCCCCCGCGTGGGGGGATGAAAATTCTCTGAATGTGTCCTAAAATCTTTTATTTATTATAATGAACAAAATGAGAAAAAAATTTCCCCGATTTCATTGAAATTGAAAAAAAAAAAATTTTTAGCTACATACTTATGAAGTCCTATCAACACCAAAACTTCAACCCGACATGGTGGCGTGCTCCTCTAAACCAAGACTTCCGGTCACTGCTTGTAAGTAAAACTACCTGACCATCAAGTATTACTTGTTCGAAATTACTGGTTGTAAAACTTGCTGATCATTTTTAGTACTTTTACTACAAGAAATACTCCTAGTTTACTACTTGTAAAACTATGTACCAAGTAAAACTTCAAGTATTACTTGTTCGAATTTACTAGTTGGTAAAACTTGCAGTAAAACTGCAAGTTTTTTTCTATAAGGGAAATTTCTCTTATGTCTGTGGAAAAGAAAATATACTTATACAGGTTCCTTTTTTCAATTTTTTGGACATGCTGTATGTAGAAGAATGTAGCAATTTGAATTTTTAAAAAAAGTACTTAGGAGAAAGCTAGAATTTTTGGAACAACTTTGTTCTCTTCCTGCGATGAGAAATAAATAAATCTGTCGTAAAAAATTTAATTGTAAGTTTTTAAGCCCGTAAGTTCTGTAATATCACGAACCTTTTTGATTTTCTTTTCTTTTTTTTGGATAAAAGGGGATTTTCTTTCAAAGGCTGATGAATAGATAAATTTGATCATCGTCGTCAAAAAAATGTTGAAACAATCAAAATTTAGGCAGGTAGTTGGACTTTGAGTTATAAAATGCTGAAAACACACACTTTCATTTGATCAGTGGCGGATCCAAGGATTAGGGCCCACTTCCCAAATCGAAAAAAGGGCTCAGTTCTCACATTTTATTGATGAGACAGCTACGACTCAAATGTTTTTTATTCTGGGAAAACTACTAAAAATCATAATTTCTTGGTATGATAGACCCGTCGTTTCCCGTCGTTTCTTCGAAAAACGACAGTTTGAAAATTTTCCAGCACACTGGAATTCAGCTACGACTCTGATCTTTTTTATTCTGGAAAAACGACTAAAAATCATTGACAAAAATGTTCAATTTGTTTCGTTTACATATTTTTTGAAATTTTCAAATGCTCAAGTTTACCGTTTTTTTGAAGGGGGGATATGGATGGGTGCTGTCTCCTAAAAGAAAAATAGAATACATGTTTCAGAAATTGTACGAATTGAAAGTTGATTGAGATCTTACGTAATAAAAAACTCCACCCCAAGTGCTCCTTTAAAAAAACATACCAAAATCACAGTGTAGGTAGGTAGTAGGTACCCAATACGTACTGTTTATGCATAAGTAGGTAATTATATGTACCTCTACCTACTGGTGCTTGTTTTTATTGGGCCAATTGTACTGAAAAGTTAAAGTTCACGTAATGAATAATTGATTTGAAACACTGGTACATTACTCGAATTACATTCAGCATCGCCGAATACCATGTCTGAATTTGAGTCGTCAAGACAAATCGCAGAGAAGTGCTGGATACGTATTCGAAAAAGGAAGGAGGTCGATAAAAAAGTGATTTATAGAAAATTTGATAAATATACTCATTTCTTGTAAAAATATAAAAAATAATTGAAGGTGGAGCGAAAATTTCTTCAAAAAAATTCATTCGGAAATCGAAACATCAATCAATTTTCAATTTTTCAAAGTACATTATAATTATTTTTAGAAATCAAAGCTCAGTAATTTTGAAATCAACTAATAATTTCCTTCGAAATATTATCATCGAAGTGAATGATGAAAGATGAAATTTACCATGGTCAGTTTTTATTGCATTTATAATAAAAGTTATACAATAATGAGCCAGTATTCGAGTAATTTCTTCGCACTTATTCCTAGTATACTATTAGTAAACATTATCAGTTTTCTTCTCTGTACATCATCTAATTCTACATAAATTTAATATTGCTACTCTTATATTTTCTTCATTGTAAATTTTGTTCTGGTTAGTAGGTATAATCTTAATTCCTAATTAAAAAGAAATGTATAGACCTAATACGCGGGTAAAAAATAATTGAAAATATATAAACATAAAATCCATTATTTTCATTTAAATGTTTCTTTTGTATGATTTTTCCCCTACAGACCATTTAGAAAATTAACTTTCTGGATTTCCTAAAACGAAATCTTCGGCAACTGTATTAATGTACATGGGTAGACGTAAAACTACAGCAGTTTTAACTAGATCAAAAGCGTGCGGTGGAACGTAGATTTTTTCTCCTCCAGGATTTGAAGTATAGGCGTAATTATATCTCGGAGTTTTACCAAGCGAATCTAATGTTGTGTGTTTTGACATTGTTTTGCAATCGTCACAATCACTGCGTGCAGCGTTAATGAATCCATGATTTATCAGTAATAAAAATGGTACAATAAAAATGAAAACCGATTTCATTAAAAACGTCATCTTGTTGAGTTTCAGTTGGTTGGAAGGAGGAGTGAATTTTGGATGAAAATGTCGTGAAATTCTGTAACAGTATAAGACAAAATTATGTAATTTTTATACTTACGTACCTACGTACTTGATATTATAAAAATGGGTAATAAGGCTACCATATTCCCATGTTCTCAGGTTTAAGCAGTTTTTAGTCCCATATTGTAAATTTTTTGAGGAAAACTTTTCCAATTTTTTTTAAATGTCAAGTACATAAGTCAAAAATTCGATACCCTCAAAAATTTTGGCCGCCTTGAGTAAGTGTTGAATTTCTCTTTTTATAGTTGAAAAATAATCCAAACCGAAGATGTTCATTGAAAATTCTGAAAATTAGACTGCCGTTTCTTTTCAAAGCTCATTTGAACTTCATAATCTAAAAAATAGTAATCATCGGTGTTCTTGATAATCTTATTTCTTTTTTTAAACCATTTTTTGCTTGATTTTTTCCAAATTTACAGTGGAATTTTATGATCACTCGGGGCAAAATTCCCATTCAACCATTTAAGTATATAAAGAGACGACTTATTTTAGTTGAAAAATAATCCAAACCGAAGATGTCCATTGAAAATTCTGAAAATTAGACTGCCGTTTCTTTTCAAAGCTCATTTTAACTTCATAATCTAAAAAATAGTAATCATGGATGTTCTTCATAATCTTATTTCTTTTTTTAAACCATTTTTTGCTTGATTTTTTCCAAATTTACAGTGGAATTTTATGATCACTCGGGGCAAAATTCCCATTCAACCATTTAAGTATATAAAGAGACGACTTATTTTAAAGAATTGAAAAGTTCAGTATTTGGTTCGAAAGCGATGCTTTTTTCATTATACCTTATACCTATACCCACAAAAAAGTAATTTCTCTCGACATTTCTGTTGTAGAATAGGTCAATATTGAAGGTTTGTTGGAATTTTTCAAGATTGGAAAGGAGGTGGATTTAAAAAAAAAAAAATTGTGTAGATGTATTAATGTGGGATAACTGAAATTATTTCGAAATTTAGTATTACACATTTGAATTTCGTTACTTATTTTTTCTCCAAGTAAACCCACGTGGATATGGATGTGAGGAGAAAATAAGAGGGTCTTTGATCAAAATTATTACTTACAGTACCTTTCGCAAGATACCTAACATTTTTGCTTGTATGCCCTGCTCTTTTCTGGCCTGTTGGTATCTTCCATCTTTGTAGTTTATGTGAATAAATTCCCAATTGTATGCTTCTATTTAATAATAATAAATATATAATTTGAATTGGATTTTGGTTACTTGACATTTGGGTAATTTGATTTTCTTGGTTTCCTGACAAGGTTTCGAAGTAATCCTGTTACCTATTCTCTATCATTCTCTTTACCCTTGTTTTTGAAATGTTTCTTTACACATTTGACAACTATTTTCTGTACAATATCGGTTACCACACATTTGACAGAAAATATTCTTCTGTGCCGTCTTTGAAATCAAAATTTTGATTTTTGAAGAAGTTGTGCGTTAGTGCGACGTCACTTGTAAAAAAGTTTTCACAACAATTCAACTTGCTTGAAATTATATTGAAGAAAATTTCTTCGACACGATTAAAAATACATTTACAAAAACAAAATATAAATATTTTTTCCGCTCCCACTGGTTACCGCAAAGAGATATACCACTACTTATGGCTTCTTTGACGAAACGTAATTGCATTTCTTCTGGAGCTTTTTCAGTTTCGAAAACAACAATTTTATTAATTTCTGGCCTCGGTTTTAAGTAGCTGGCTGGAACAAATAGCGTGACTTGTGATTTTGTATCTGGCCAGTATCTTCCAAGGTTGTGGTCGTTAATAAATATTACACCCTGAAAAATTTACTCCTTGTATTTTTTTTTTTCACGTTTCATTCAATATGAATGGATGCTTTTACTTGACTCATGGAATTTTGAAATAAGTTATTAATTTTTTTATACTTCACCTTTCCCCAACCAGTTAGATCAACGAAAGTATGCAATGGCTCTGAAGGTTCTGCTGGTAATACTAATTCTCCATAATAATACGCCGGTGGAGAAATAAAATCACCAGAGGGATTTAGTCCTTCAGTCCATTTAACGCTTGTCAATGGTAATCCTATCATGGTCCATGGAGTAAGATGATTTCCATCAAGTTTTGGATTGGATATGATACCCTAAAAAATGACTCATTCTAAATAACTTGGCTAAAAGGTGAGGAAACAGAAGCTGTGAAATTCGTACCTACTTTAAAATCTTTCAAATGAGGGCCAAAATTCACACGACCTTGATTTTCCACCAACAAATGCAGCTTTGCATTTGGCTTTGGCTGTAATACAATACTGTTTTTTTGCTTTGCACGCGAAAGTACTCCGTAAGGAACCTAGAAAAAAATATACGATTGAGCTAAAAGTTCGTACTGATGCAAAAAAACATCCAGCCAACTTACCTGATCAAGGAAAACATTCGCTCTATCCCTTAAATCTTCTACATCCAAACTCAGCATATCATCTAAATCATCGAAATTGTTCGGTAGTCTGGTCTCATAAAGTACATATCCATAATAAACCTTCATTTGTTCAAAAGTTAAAGGTCTTTCGTTGGATTTTTTCAAGCTATCTGGAATATACGAATAGTTGAATACTGATAGCAAAGGTTTCATTGTAACTGGACCATAATCTCCTTCGGGTGCTGGTGCAGGTATCGCAATGTTTGGTATTTCAAAATACTGCAAAACAATTCAACGTTATTTTCCTCTTTTAAAGTTTCAAGTCTCCAGATTCATTTTTGAATTTGAGTCAGTAGGTGATTGCTCACTTTCGATAGTAGATCTCGTATGGTGTAATATTTTTCTGTAGGATCTCCTGCTTCGCTTAGAGGAGCGTCATAATCGTAAGATGTTATTTGAGGTTGATATTGAATGTCTTCCGTATTCGCTCCTGTCATCAGAACGATATAAATAAAACAATACAAAGAATGCTTTCAATGCAACTACATATATAATAATAGATTTGGATTTTTAGCGTGTCTTAATAGATCATTGAAGTCGTTCAAAGTCATATTTTCTGATTTTGAGTCATCCCTAAATCTGTACAAAAATCATACGAGTATTTTTTGACAAAAATAATGGTTTTTCATTTTTCTCTCGTTCACTGAAAGTTTAAAATAGCTTTTGAAGTGTTTGGAAAATGACAATTTTTTGCTTTTAAAACATTTTTGCCTTTGTTTCACTCTAGAAATAGTTTCATTTTGATTTAATTTTTGATGTTTCAAAAATGAGGGTACGAATTTTTGGGAAAAAAAACGAGAATAGCAGAAAATTTTGAGAAAATATTGGTGAGGAAAAATGTTTAAATAATTGTGCTTATGTTTTTTATAGAAAACTTGATTATTTTGAGAAAGCAGAATTACTCTACACGATCATTACTATAAATTTCATTCTCAGAAACTTGCATTTAAGCATCTCCTACATACATGTTAGCAACGCTAACTTTTTCTGCCCTCTGATTGGCTGCCGTGTTCACGTGATCACGATGCTATGCGTTTGTTATGAATACGATGCATTTATTTATAAGTTGCAAATCGAAATTGTTTCTAAGTTACCAAAAAATTTTTATCTTTTTGTCCGGTGCCCTATTAATCCATTATGATCGAAAATGGAGAAAATTTATTTTACTCACGAATTTACGGACGAAAATTTACCACCACACAGTAAAATAATCTCAAAATCAGATAAGGAAGTTCAAATTCGTTGCTGTATACGGGCATATAAAGATATAGGGACCGGCTTGGGTGAAAACATTCTCTGAAAAAACTTCAACACAATGGAACATGAGAAGTTCGAGGCCATAGGCCACGAAAAGACTTCTTTGCCAGTAAGTTGATACTTTTTCATTCAATTCCCTCAATTATTATTATTATTATTATTATTGTGCTCACTAATGCAGTGACGTAATTACCAATGCACAGAAAATCTTACGTTTGCCATCATGCTGCATTTTGTAAAGCAGAGATTGATGAGCATAACAAGAACAAGAAAGGTATATCGAAAAATACAAACTGTACAGCACAGCTGTTAATAAGTAATAACTATCAAACTGACAACTAGATGGTCACAAATATGAGATGAATACGTCAAAGTGGTTCATATTTTCTGAGTTTTTTTTTCTAGATTTGTTCTTTTTTGATATTTCGAGTTTATGTTTTGTATATGTCCTTTAAAAAAATAAAAATAAAAGTGTCTCATTATTGTTGTGAATTTTGTGGATTATTTTCAAGCATGGAATTTAAAGTGCATACAGTGTTAGACTTAGAAGCGCGCGTAGTGTTGGAAGGGTGGAGTCATACTAGCCACGCAGCCAATCAGAGAGCAAAAAAAGTTAGCATTGCTAACATGTATGTAGGAGATGCTTAAATGCCAGAAACTTTTTGTGAACGGTAGGTATTCAAGCCAAAAAATCTGGAAAACTCAGTAATTTTTATGAAAAAAATTACTTATTAGGTATTTGATAATGTAAATTTACCAATTGAATCAGTAAATTTTCCTGATTTCAAATTCCTCACTTTAAGGCCTCAAAATTAAGGAAACATTTTTTTCAACACAAAAAATAATTTTGATGGAATTTTTCAACTATTACATACGTTTTTTGTTGGGTTATGACTCTTTTTTTTAAAAATTCAATCTAGGTGAACTGCCTCAAAATTTTGTTAAGAAATAAATTTGATTATTTTTTCTTTTTCATGGAATTACAAGTCAGTCAATGGAATAAAAAACAGCAAAAATTTTCTAAAAACCCGTCAATGGAATCAATAAATAAATAAAAATCGTCTTACCATTTGTAAATCCAAAATTTGTTCCTCCAAAGAACATGTAAAAATTGAAAGAAGCCTTCAAATCCAGCATCTTTTGCATAGTTTTAATTACCGAATCGGTTGACCTAGTTTGTTTACTCTCTCCCCAATGGGTAAACCAACCCGGGTAGAACTCAGAGTTAACTAAAGGTCCTTTGGGCGTGAATTGTCTCATGATATCAAAAGTCGATTTCACGTCGTCAGCTGTAAAAAACAAGATCAAATAAATAGGTTAACATGATACAAAATTTGATGGATTAACACCAAATCAATAAAAATTCAAATTACTTGGGCCGAAATCGATTGTAGCAAATACTCCAGGAATGGTTCCACATTTCAGATTTTCGTATTTTGCTCCGTCGGTGGTGAATAAAACGGCGTTCTTCTTCACGTACGACGACATTAATTCGCTCAGCCAAATTTTATAATTTGTATCGCAGATATAGTGGTTTCCGTATTCATTTTCTACCTGGATAAGTTTTGTTGAAGAATTATTTTAATGCCTGGTTTTTAAAATAAAAATATGGAATAAGTCTAATTATTTTCGAAATAATGCTCGGGTCATTTAATTTTAATGATATTGTTTTTTTACCTGAACCATTATTATAGGACCTCCGTTGCCATATAGATACTTTTCCATTTTTTGTAAAAGTACTTTGAACCATATTTCGACCTCGTTTTTGTAATCTGCGGTTAGATATTTTCAATATCATCTGAATTATCAAAATTTTTTTTAAAAAATCTATGGAATATTTATATGGATTGTAAAACGAGTTTTTCTTACCTTTGTCACTAGTTCGAAGTTGAATCGAGGGGTATTTATTCAACAGCCATGCTGGGAATCCGCCCTGTATTTGGGAAAATCTATTCAATTATTATTTACTTACTTTACTTAAAACAATAATTCTATTTTTGATTGGTAAAATTTATGAGCCCGGATATAGAAGCCACCCTTAAAGGCCAAAAATAGGTCGTTATGGGTTGACACTGATTTTGGGTCTTTCAAAAGTAGTAAAATCAAAGGGGGAACCTTATTAAAGGTGGCTTCTTTATCCAAACTCAGGTATTAGAATGCTTACAAAATCTCTTTCTGCGCAAATATATGGACCTGGACGTAAAATTACGAGTAAATCTTCTTGAACAGCTAAATCCAAAAAATGTTCTAAATCGTTGTCACCGTCAAATTGATAGTTACGGGGGGAAGGTTCGTGGGAACTCCATTCGACATAACTGAAAATAAAGAAAAAAATATGAAAAATATTGTTTTAGAGCAAAATGTTGAATCATTGGTATTGTTTTGATGTTTTTTTTTTTTTCAAATAAAAATTCCAGTTGGATATCTATTTTTCTTTAGAATTCTGATGAATTTTTATTAAAATGTTAGGTACATATTTCAGAATTTCTTTTCCAATTTTCAAAATTTTATTTTTTTAAAATGGCTATGCAGTTTCTGTTTATTTCAACATTTTTTCGGACCTTGAAAAACAAGACTTTTCTCTGAAATCCAAACAAATTAAAGACAAATTTTTATTAAAATTCAACTGATAGGAATTTTCAAATTTTTTCATTCGATTTTTTTGTTAAAATATCGTTCTGTTTGAGCGGTTTAAAAACTTTTTATGGTTTTTTTAAAATTGCTAAAGCTAAACAAAAAATCGTTTCAAGTATTGAAATTATTTCAAAAAGTCATCAAATTGATTGATCAATTTTTTTCAAATGTCTGGCCAAAAATTGAAAATTTACAGAAAATGTCAAAATTTAGTCTTCTAAATTTTTCCATTTTTTTTTTTAATCGAACAAAGAGTCAATGGTGTAGGTAAATACAAAATTTGATCACCGATTTTATGAATTGACCTTCAGCACTATAACATATCCAATTATCTATGTTTAAATGAAGTTGAATATTGTTGATCGTGGTTTTAAAATTTTTTAATGGTAATTAATAAAATTCTCACGTTGAAACAACATTTAATCCTGCAGCTCGGAATTTTTTCAACCGATCTCTCCAGTAAACTTTCGGTACTCGGAAATAATGCAGTGATCCGGCCACGTATTGGAAAGGTCGGCCATCTTTCAAGAATACGTCATTATCGTTATCAATTTGAAAGGTACGTTTTGAATCGGAAGGAACATTGGGAGTAATATCATTTGAATTGATCGAGGCAGTTACTATTGCAGTAGGGTGTATTTTTTTCTGAAATTTTTTTTTAAAAGTAAATGAATAAAATAAGTGCATGAAAAATTTTCAAAATTTTGAACGTATACAGATGTGGTCCTGTCGGAAAGAAGAGACTCAGTGTAAAAAAAATCGATCTTTTTTTTCTGGGCTTTGCTCCAAAATGGCTCCAAATGACCCCAAATCTGGGCATTTAAGCAGCTCCTACACGCGATTGTAAACGACACGTTTTTACGTTCTCTGATTGGCCGTTCTTCCCATCCGTTATCACATTCAGGCTTGTCTTCCGTTTACCGTGTTTACAATTTTACATCCATGCGAAATATTAATAAATTATTACATTTTTGTTCGAATGTTCGAAATGCAAATTTTGCAATAAAATACTCTACAATTTGAGTAAGAACATAGCTTTGAGGTAGGAAAAATAATCTACGTTAAATTCTCTCTCAGATGGAATAGATTTTACATTTTAAAGCTACAGTTGTACCGGAAATTGAAATTAATCAAAAAGTTATGCAAGTTTAAAGTTACGATAACCTACGAAGGCGAGTTTCTATTGCAAATAATTATTAACATTATACATTTTTCAACTTTGCTTTGTATTAGAAATTAGAATATCTCAAAGGTTTTTGAGGTAGAGAAAATAATTACGTTCAATTCTGTACACGTTAGAATAGATTTGAAATTTCTGCCTGCATCCGATGTAAAGATAACAAATACGTAATAATATTTATTTGCAATAAATGCTCATTTGGAACTTTGAACTTCAATAACTTTCGATCGGTAGCTGGTACATCTCTCAAATCAATTCTATCTTGTAGAGAATTTATCGTAGATTATTGTTCCTACTTCAAACACCTAAGTATGTACTCGCTTAAAATTTCGAGTTCTTCTAATGTAGAATGTAGAGTTGAAAAAAGGATAGCTTTGTAGCATTTTCTAATATTCACACAGCAATTTTTTAAAAAATCTGAAAAAAATCGCAGCGAAATAAATAGACGTAATATTGAGATACGTGATAACGTGATAACAAACGATCAGCTGGAATGGATGGGTGGAGCTTAGCGACCAATCAGAGGGCACAAAAGCGTGTCGTTTATAATCGCGTGTAGGAGCTGCTTAAATGCCAAATCTGGACCAAACACTTGAAAATAAAGACATCGTTTTTTTTTTACACAAGGTCCCTTCTTTCCGGCAGGGTCACAATAATGGAACACCACCCCCCCCCCCACCCACCCCCAAAGTATACTCTTTTATTAATTATTAAAATTTTCTAAATAAAAATAAACTCACTTGTAATGGAAGAAGAAGAAAAAATAAAGACAACAGGGAACTATACATTGTATCGAATTGACAAGCTGCCACGGCGATTTCACTCTGTGAAGCTTTCAACGTGTATGAATAATACGTACCTGGTACCTAGACCTACTACCAACCAGTACAAATCCAAAAAAAAACGAAGCGATATTTCTTTACTCGAGTGTTTGGTCTTATCGTTTAATCAATTTGGTATGATTCATGCAATTTTTTCTGCTATATTCAATAGGTGTTTGAAAATGTGGACTTCGTAACACTTTTAATAAGTACCATAAACACTTACTTGTTATCAGTAACCTTATTTAATGAGTGTAGGTAGGTAAATTGATTTTAGCAACATTGTGAAAAAATTCAAGTTCTAATATTGATCACGATGCAAATACTTATATACTCGTCATCCAATGCAGTGGAGATTTGAAAAAATTGCGACATTTATTCGAAACTAAAATCAAAATAGTATTATGAATTGATATCTGTTGAACTAGAATTGGAAATATTTTATCGACCCTGAAAACTTATTTATCGGAAAAAATCGCTTAAAATGCATGAGGCTGAGTTTAGATTCTGTATTTTCAGGTCAAAAAGTATCAATTTTTTACACCTGAATATTGAACTGCAAGTTTTGAAGACCTTGAATTTCATTTTCAGGGTTATTGGACCCTTAATCTCGGAATGAGCTGCGTGCAGATGTAAATCAATACGCTGGTCATCGATTGGCAATTGCTCAGGTTCTAACCGTACCGCATCAATATCAACACAACACAAAATAAATATGTTTAATCTTTAAAAATGTCTATTCGTATTGAATATCAAAAACAAAATCAAAACCGCGACGAATACTTAGTTACATCGCGAATTCGGCTCATAAAAATCATATAAATTAAAATGAACGTGGCTTTTCAGGCCTAAAAATCAAAAATAAATTCTCGCATGGTATATAAGACAACATAATTCAGGAACAGCGTAAATATAACTGTCACGTAGCACGTACATTGAATATTCTTATCTTGAAAATCTATAATTAGCGCTGAAACGTGGGAGATATGACTTCGTTGGCAGTTTAATGTAGACAAGTTTTTCTTAATAGGCACCCTGGCTAGTGGCTACCTATTTTGCATATCACAACAGCGTCTTCGAGAACACTGATTTAATTCAAGGACGTCAAGGGCGAACATCACAGTAGATCCGTTACGCGATCCGATACTGAAAATTACACTGATCTGGATTCAATAACTTCAAACAATATTATCCAGCTTTTATTCCGGGATTATAGGAATCAAAGAGATTCCCACCATTTGCCCGAACGACCAAATTCCCGAGTAGAAAAAAATCCCGAAAAATTTATTTCCGAATTCATTTTCCGTAATGAATTTTCTCCAAATAGATAAGAAATGGAAAATTATTAGGTACTTTTTTTTTTTGCAAAATCATCTTATGAGCTAATGCTCGAAGGAGCCCAAGGATTTCTTTGTTGACGTTGCATTCAAAATTTCATTATGTAAATGTTTGAATTCACTTTTGCTTTGATAGTTTTTGAGCTTTTTTGCCTGCGCTCGCCACTTCTGTCATTCCTTGTTCTTACCGCTGAGTACAAAGTTAAGATGATGTTTTTTAGGACGAAACCCAACAAAGAGGAGGCAGAATATACTAGAATTTGCGATCAAATTTCAGGAGTTTTTTTTTTTTGTTAAAATGTGGCCATCTTCTGCCTTCATCTCCA
This sequence comes from Pseudococcus jackbeardsleyi, assembly GCA_038380155.1. Lineage (NCBI taxonomy): Eukaryota > Metazoa > Arthropoda > Insecta > Hemiptera > Pseudococcidae > Pseudococcus > Pseudococcus jackbeardsleyi. The sequence continues at coordinate 9,951,477 of CM076242.1, forward strand.
AATTTTTTCAAATTTAGAATTTAAGAAAAGGAAGGTAATTTCAATTTTCATTACAAATTCAGCCTTCACTCTTCTCTCTCAATAGACTTTTTGAAAAAGGGAGAAAAATAACGAGAAAAATAATGCTTGAAAGAACAGATGAAGTCCAGAAGGAAGATGTAGTGAAAAATGAAAAAGATAATGGAAATGACTCAAGTCCTAAAAAAGGAAATAAAATAATAAAGAAAAACATTGGATGAAACTTATACAGAAAGATGTCAAAACATTCGAGTATAGAACAATTTTCTATTTGGAGATATTGCATTAAAGAAAATGAATTAGAGAAAAGTAACATTCGGAGAAATTGAATTCAGGAATAAATTTTTCAGTTTTTCCTTGTTCAGGAATTCGGTTGTTCAGGAAAACGTAATCGGAAAATTGATCCAGAATCGACGAAAGAATTTGTAAAAAAAAGTATTGGCCAATTTTTTTTTAATTCTGTTGATTTAGAAAGAAAAGAAATGAAGAAAGGAAAGAAACAAAATTCTGACCCTTGAACTCTAACAATGAATTCATATTAAAACAAATATTTGGAATTCGATAAGAAAACTAGGATTTGAATGTCTGGTCCCCTTTCCCTCCCTTCTTAGATTCGAAATTAACTTTTCGTCTTGAAATTTACTAAAAAACAAAATTTTTGTTCTCATTTCGTTGAGGCTCCTTACCTAAAACTATTCTCAAAAAACTTCCTCCTTGAAATCATGTTTAGCAACATAATTGAAAAAGTCGAGAATGAAATTTTCATGCAATATTTCTCAAGTTTAGATTCTGAACACAACTTTTCAATGTTGAAAATTTTATTGTTGTAACTTCCCATTCACCCAAGTGGCTTTCATATCTTTAGTTTTCATTTTCGTGTATTGAAATTGTTCAGATATTTTGATAATTTTGAAGAAGAATAAAAAACTAAATATTGAAATTATTTTAATAAAAAGTCGTCAGTTGAAAAAAAAATGAAAAAATAAATTTATTCGACATTTCAATAAGATATCCATGATTCAAAATCTTTTGCTATAAAGCAAAACGTACCTCTTGAGAAAAAAAATTGACCTAAATTGCAGAACCAACAATCCATACCTGTGTGTTGATAAGATTTATCGAGAATTTATTTATTTACTGGAACAGATTCCGATTTTTGATACAAAGTGGGTTCAACTTTACTCTTTAAACAGAAAATTTGTAATTCGTACCTGTTAAGTAATTTTACTGTTGGGTAATTCAGTGAATTGACTTTTTTTGCATTCTTAAGAAATAAATTCACAGTCCGTTTACAAGTATCCACAATGGCTCTATTTTCTTTTTCTTATTTTCAAACGAAATTCGACGATCTGAGGAAACCGACTGATAACCAGCCCGATGGGATAATAATATCATGCTATAAGCTAAAGAAATGGTGGGATTAGTATTCAAAGCACCTTTGCTTTCCAATTTATCAAATACAGCTTCCAAGATTATCATTTCCAATTCCAAATTATTCATTTTATTCGCTCCGTTTAATATTTTGTGGATGTTCAATGTATTGAAAACTTTATCAATTACTTCTTTATAAATATTACTCGCCAAATTTTGAGGGAAATCTTTTATTAAGGTGGTACTGAGAGAGCTGGTGTCCGACCATGAATTATCATTCAGAAAACTACTTGTAACAGTCTCAACAGCTGCTGGTTGAATCGCATTAACCAAATTGTTGAATAACGATTGAGCTGCGGTGGCGTTTGCAGCATAATCGAGTATTTCTTTTTTGACGGCTTGGCCTAGTTGTGTTAGTTTCCAAACATTTCGATGCCCATTGATTTTCATCTGGTTGAACAAAGCATCATAAACTTTGAATTTTCGTTCGGTATCTGAAATAAATCCACCATAATTTCGCAGCAAATCAATATTATCAGCGTTATGATTATACACTGCTTCGACAACGTTCTCATAATTAACATCGTCGACCAATTTTAATTGATTTTCCGCCAAAGAAAACTGTTTAGATTGTATACTTTGTACAATTCCTTGAAATAATACAGTGTTCAGTTTTTGGCTGATACTAGTTATGGTTTTATTGTTGACGTTGTCTTTCTCAGCCAACTCTTTTCTCAAAATATCCTGATTTTTCTGTAATTCATTAATTAAGGTTTCCAATGAAGTGATTCTTAATTTATCTTCCGTGCTTAACGATGAACTTGAGTTCAGACGAGCTACTTCTTCTTGCAGTTTGCTAATTTGGTTTGTAATCATTACAAGTGTACTTGAATTGGTGTTCTGAGTTGGTGGTATCAGAACCCCTCGTTTATGACGATGCGAAAATTCTTGACTGTTTTGTAATTTTTTCCTGGAGAATTGGTCGTTATTGGCAGTGGCGATTGGTATGAGTAATACTAGAAATATTACTGAGGCTGTATTGCCAAAAATGGACTGTTCGAATCGTGATATCAGTTTCATGGTTGACTTCACTTCGTCATAGATATGAAAATCTGAAGAAAAATGAACGATTACGTATTTTTTTCGCAGAATGATAAATCTAAAAGCAAATAGAGATGTAATTTCTAAATACTATTTTTCATCAGTATTCAAATCGGCCATGTTTAGACTACATGTTTTATTGTGAAAATCGATAGATTTTTAAAATGTATTTCAATGGTGAGTACAAAATTTTTAAAATTATCGTTCAATGAAAAACGTGGAATTCGAAAAAGGAGATCTCTGGACTTTTGAAAACGTTACAAATAGCGCTCGATGAGCTTGAACTTACCTATTCATTCAAAGTGTTTGGAATTTTCACTGAAATAATGGGTTTTTCTTTGTTTTGTGTCCGCGAAACCTTTGAATACCTTGAAATAATAGGCACTTGATTTATATATCTCTGTAACGTAACGTAACGATCAATAATTAAAAAATATCTTTGGAAGTTTGGATTATGATTTTTGATAAAATGATCCATGCTTTAGCCTATAAAATGAATAGACGCTTAAAAATTTGGCTTACTTACTTAATCATGCAAAATAAATGATTTCCCGCACAATGTCACCAATGCATCAAACTTTTTAAACACTTTTCGAACCAAAAACAGTTTTACATCATTTGAGCCGATATGTGATGTGTCGATATGTTCGTAAAATGCTACTTTACTCCAACAATTAAAATGGTGAACTATGGTCTGAAAAAAATTATCATTTTTATGACGTACTTACCTACATCTCAATATATCTGATTCATTTTATAACCAAATATTCGTTTGCCAACGAAAAATTATTATTAAACTTTATGGCTAATTAACAAGTTGATTACCTTACCTACCTACGTTGAAATTTATTTCGGTGGGGAAAATGTTCAAATTTTTCGCTAATGATACAAAAATACTTATCGATATTGTCTCCAACACATCTAAGTTTCAGGTTCACAATTTATTTTCACTTCTTTCAAGTGCTCAAAATGTAAGTAATTTTTTTTCCTTGGTGAAAAGTTTTAAAAAATCATAGGCTGTTGCAGGGTGAGATGTGTAATTACGACCCTTGTTTTGATTCCCCCCCCAAAAAAAAACACCTATTTTTGACAATAAAAATAATTGTAATTGTATTGCTCCAAAATAGCATCTCCAGCTCTCCGGGTAAGCTTGATCCTTAAAATGAGATTTTTTACTTTTTTTCGTGTCATCTCAGAAGGTGAATGATACGGTGATGGTTGTTGTGAAATTTCATAAATGTTTTCAGATTTTTTTGATCCCCAAAATAAACTTGGGAAGCGATTTGAGCTTTGAAGGATCGTAAAACTGACAAACATAAATGTACAAAAAACTTATGTATCTAGGTACTTACTTACTTACTTACTCTTATTTTAAATCAGTAAAAATTCACTGAGAAAAAGGTCAATGATTAATACACCTTGAAATCAAGTAAATTCAAGTGAACTAAAAAATCGAGGAACCTTTCTACACAAAAACCCAAAATTACCGATCCAGTTGAAACGTGAAATTCTAAACATTTTTCACCTCCTTCTCTTTCCTTCCCTTCCTTTCCAAAAAAATCAGGAAACATTCTTGTAAAAAATCATAAAGTAAAATCAACAAAGAGATCTTTGATTTTCAGCGGATTTTCGTTGATTTTTCAGCAAATTTCATATATTTTACACACAGTTCTGTATTTTTACTGATTTTTGAGGTTTTTTTTTTCACTGACTGTGCTATGCAATTTTTACAATATTCCAGTGATTTTTGATAATTTTCACTGATCGTTCAATATTGAATTGAACCAAATATGATCATAACTTATTTTATTCGCAATTTCAGCAACGTTTGTAAAAAATTCAATTTTATTAGTACTTATTTCAAAAAAATATGTAGGTATATTGAAAATTAAATGTTCCTAGGTCCTGCAAAAATTGGGATTTTTTCAGAGTGATACCTGTGTGTTTTGTTCTTTATTTTTATTCAAGTTCACCTTTGATTAATACCTATATGAATTTCATGGATTAGGAATAGGCAAAATCACGAAATTTTTAATTTGAATCACATTCAAAATCAATTTTGGCAAAATGATTCGTCAAATCATTTTTTTCGAATCACGAATCATGATTTGGGAAATATTTCGAATCATTTTTCGAATCACAAATCCAACATTTCTTGCTTGATTCGAAATATTTTGAATCATGAGCAAAGTGATTCGAATCACAAATCACGAATCACGATAAACGGAAATGATTCAAATCGTGATTTGAATCGTGCCCATTTCTGCATGGATCGACATTCCATTAGTAAAAACATTATTTTTTGAACGGGAAAAGATAAAAGATCAGAAAGTAGTGCGCATACTTAAAAATTTATTGTTTTTGAAACAAAATTCTCGTCATTTGATTGAATTATTGGGATTGGAACGGGAAAAATTAGTGGCTGGAAGATTTTCGTTTACTCACCACATCTATCAAAGTTTCAAACTTCTGAGTCATAAACATAAAATGTTTAAATTTTACGATTTATAAGCAATTTTTCATTCTATTATTTATTCGAAGTGAAGTGAAGTGATGGCAAAAATTCAAAAATTAATCGAATCCAAATGTTTTTGTTTTCAATAGTGATTAATTTATATTACTTCAACTCCACTTCAAACACAATGTCAACGAAACATTTATGCCCTTCGTAATTCGGTCTTTTTATTTTTCCGCTTCGAAACACCTGATATGAAGAAGATCACATTGATAACATACCAGTTTTCTCAAGTAAAAGGTATTTCCAATTTTTGTAGTGCAGATTTATCGTCTCTGAGCTCAAGTACATCAAATTTCGATAGATATCCGGTGTGATTGATTGATTCACCATAAATACCACCAGCATATTCCTACAGTGACTTGATTTTGTCGATTTTAATCAGTCATTTTTGACTGATTCAAATTAAGAGAGTGAATTGGGCCAAGTTTTTTGTTTTTGTTAAAAAATATATCGTACGTATGCTGCTAAATTCGAACGTTCATAAATCGGTTCAGAGTCATATTGTAGGTCTAGGTACATCACATATGCCGGTACCATTTTTTTTTTTTTTTTTGGAAATCGCATACGACAAAACGTAGATATCCCCAACCATACTCTCTCATTTATAAATCAGTGAAAATTATCGAAAATCATTTGTTAGTCGGAATCGCAGAACAGTGACTCTCTACTCAGTGAAAAAATTTCACCAAAACCAATGAAAAAAATTGCTGGAAAATTTTTGAAAATTCACTGAAAAGACAGCAAAACGTCTAAAATTCGTTGAAAACTCGGTAAAATTTGCTAAAAATGAAATGAAATTTGTTGAAGTATTCAGTATAAGTATGTAATGAAAAATCAATGAAACTCGCTGATAAATGAATAAAATTTGCTTAAAAGAAATCGATAAAAATGCGTGTCTAGCTTTTTGTTGGATTTTACATTGATAGGTACCTAACTAAGCATAATTAATTTTTAATTATTTCCACAGAATTAACCTACCTCCTGTTATTTTGCTCATTCCTCACTATCCAGGGTGATACCTCATTCCATGAAAGAATACGTATACAACAGAATGAAATCTATGTAAAGGGTAGACACGAAATAAAAGGTACGTGGTACAGGGTGCACTAGCTAAGGGCAGGTATCACATTTATTATTTAAATAAAATGGCAACAATTACAGCTTTACAGCTAAAGAGCTTAGCTACGCAGCATTCCAGAGCCAAAACATGAAAGTTTTTTTGAATAAAAATTTCGTTTCTGGCAATCAAACGTAACCGTGTCTTTGTAGTAGGAAGAATACCTTTCATATTACCAACTTTTTACCACTACTCTCGTTTTAAACTTTGAAATTCAATAACTCCTTGAAACACGAGTTGAATTGAATTGAATTTTTTCATGAAAATCTAGAACATTTCAAGGAGTTTTTCATACTTTAGAAGATTCAGAAAGGCTAACGATTAAATGTCATTTTTGCAAAATCAAGTTCATTTTTCAAAGGCTGGGCTCCAAAAAAATGAAATTTTTAGGCGAATAAAGTGGCCTACGAAAAAATAATATGAACGAAAGAAAATTGTAGAGAATTGATTTCCTTTTCTACTTAGAGCATGAGTTGGACTATTCCATACTGAAACGGGACAAAAATGAAATCGGGTCTTTCGATTCCGCCCAAAATTTTTTTACGAGTTCCCTTTGATGGTCTATTCACAAAACCACGATCATTTTTTTCCAAGCCTCAAGATGGTGGGGGTGGGTCTCGAAATTTTTATGCTATTACTTTTTTTTTTTTTAGCAAAATGCTCAATTTTGAAGGCTGATGTCTTGAGATAGGTTGTATTCGGGGGGAAAATTGTTTGCGGATCTGAAAGAGAATTAATAAAAGATTCAAAATCGATAATCACATTTTGAAAAGCTAAAATCTGAACTTTGGCGGTGAAAGCTCAACTTTCTGCCTACCAATTTAAAAATCTGAAAAAATTACAGTAAGTGCCCCCACTTTACCCTCTTTTCAGCCAACAAATTTTCAAGATGGGTCTCCAGACTCCTGGGGAGGGGAGAAGGGGTACAGGAGTCCACAATTTTGGCGAAAATTTAAAAAAATCGAAAAAGTGAAGTAGCACTTCGATTTCTACCAATTCGAAGACACTAATTTCGAATATGTACTAGTACTTGGTTTTTCCATCTGACCCCTCTGACCTTGCTATTAGCTCGATTCCCTTCAGAGGGTCGGAATTCGAAAAAATGAAAAATAACGTGTGACCTGTCGCCTAAGTTCGAATATCTGCCTATTTTTTGGTTTTGACCTTTCAATACACCCCTCGCTCCCCAATTTTGAGGAAAATATGTTGAAAAATTTTTACAATTTATTGTTGTCATTTTATTAAAAGAATGCCGACGCACCCTGCTCGTAGATACCCATCACGATGAATTTTCGACGTCCTTCACCTCATTTAAAATTAACCTCACCTTTTTTTTGAAATTACGCAGGGTTTCATCAAACAGTAGACACATCTCGACTTCGAGAAATTCAACCATCAAACTGTTCCACAAACGTTTCCGAGTTTTGTTTAAAATGGGGAGACCAAGCTCAATTCAAAATAATCCAGAGAGACGACTGTGAAGTATACGAATACGTTTCCAAACATGATGAACCCCTGAATGTAGCATTCGATATATCCGGCCTCCATTTATACGGCGGAGTTGAGCATGATTTCCAAAGATGGCCTATGGAGTTTGACAACTACGCAGAACATCCTTTTGTGTCGTCCGACAAATATACGAAAGGTGTGCTGGAGCCATTTTGGCTCACATCGACTGGCGCATATGTCTACGTGGATGAAAAAACACCTTTATTTATAACATTGAATAAAATCAATAATACATTTGCTTTGATAGCAAAACGAGAATCTCCTTATATTCGTAAAAATTCTTGGACTGTTTTAAACTACACAGTTTGTGAGCTAGAAAATGTAAAAGAAGCCCAGAAACATGCCATTGCTAATTTCCTAGGTAAACCTACAGGAATACCTGACAAAAGAATGGTCCAGTATCCAATTTGGACGACGTGGGCTAAATACAAATCAAAAATTGACCAAGCCATCGTCATGGAATTTGCCAACGGAATCAAGAACCATAATTTCCCCAACAGCCAGTTGGAAATAGATGATAGTTGGGATATGTGCTACGGAAGTATGGAAGTGGACAAGAACAGATTCCCAGATATGAAAGGACTGGTGCAAAATTTGAAAAAACTCGGTTTCAGGGTCACCTTGTGGGTACATCCGTTCATCAACGAAAACTGCGAACCGTACTTCTCCCAAGCAAAGCAAGCCGGTTATTTGGTGAAAAATAGTGCCGGAGAGACCAGAGTAACTTGGTGGAATGGTGAAGCTGGTGTGCTAGATTTCACCAACCCAGAAGTTGAAAAATGGTGGTTCGAAAAATTGAAAAAAATTCAAAATGAAACTGGAATCGATTCGTTCAAATTCGACGCTATGGAGAGCAATTTCCATCCAGAAATGCCTATATTCGCTCGAATGGATGATAATCATCCTGAAACTAATCTCAGAGCGTATTTGAATTTTACTTCAAAATTTGGTGGTATGATTGAAGTGAGAGTAGCAAGAGGTTCTCAGAGAAATGCTAATTTTGTTCGAATGATGGATCGCGAAACCAATTGGAATAAAAAATTAGGAATACAGACGATGATACCTACGTTACTTCTGATGAATATTTTAGGATACCCATTCGTGATACCAGATATAATCGGTGGAAATTTATACGATGAGGATAAAGTTACCGAAGAGATGTTCATTAGGTGGTTGCAAATTAGCGTTTTTATGCCAGTGTTGCAGTTTTCTTATCCACCTTGGGACTATAGAGACGATGTAAGTTGATCAAACAGTAAATTTCCATACAATCGAATAATATCCAGTCAAATCCTCTAGATCTACATATGAAATTTGATTTTTATGGTCTGAAAATTTTCAGTGAAATTCTTTTCTATTTTTGCACCAGTGAGGAGAATAATTTTTTGTTGCTGCTAATTTTCGATTTAATTTTCCAAAATTTTGCATGGATTAATGCTAAAATCAAAGAATCCCAAATTTTTTCATCTTATTATGCGTTGATTTATGTTGTTTAAAAATCATTTCACATAGACTTTAAAAACTAAAGATTTTTTTGTATTTGTCTCTCTGAAAAATCATTTTCCGCCATTTTTCTCGATAAATTGATATATTTTCGTGACTTTTGTAAGTTTAATGGAATATTTAAGAATTTGAATGTACAAAGTCGAATTTTTTTTTTAATAATTAAAAAAAATGCAAGAGGGATAGCCGGTCAAGTAGGGTTGTTTGGCCTTGGAAACCGATCTAGACCACCTCTACCCCTCAAAGACAACCATGATGAAAAACCATTGTGTTAAAAATTTTTCCATTTTTTTTTGGGGGGGGGGGGGTGAAGAGAGTAAAATATGTTTTATCGACATTTTTTCAATTTTTTATACCAAGTGAAGATGAAAATTTAGTGTTTTTTTCAAATGGATTTTTGTGACAATTTTTCGCCGAGTTGTGACGTTTTGATAATTTTGAGCCGCCATTTTGTAAAAAAAAAAAGTCAAACCTACTGTGGATTTTTTTTCTCTCAAAAAAGGCTTATTTATCCATTCAAAAAAAATGACGAGGCGAAACATGGTAAAAAAAAAAAGAAAATCGCCTTATTTTGCATATCCATAGTTAATTCCCCCCTGCAATGAAAAAGCACCTTGAATTTCCATCCCTCTCTGCCCATCAAAAAAATCTCTCCAAATTAACCATTATATGCACAATTTAAGTGATAACTGGATTAAATAGTAATGAACTTACACAGGTAGTCAAATTGACGCGTAAATTCATCGATTTACATGCCAATTACTCAGACAAGATAATCGAAGCCATGATTCATGCCAGAGAAACCGGTGCTCCAGTTAATCCTCCTATCTGGTGGATTGATCCAACGGATCCCATCGCACAAAGCATCGGATGTGGTATGATAACTCTTTTATTGAAAGATTCAACCATATCTAATTCTAATCAATTATACCTACAGAATTACAAAATAATGTAAATATTATTTTCGCACAGAATTTCTTTTAGGAGAAGACATTCTGGTGGCTCCTATAATTGAACCAGGAGCTAGAAAAAGAAATATCTATCTACCTAGAGGTATCTGGAGAGATGAAAATCTTGATACGCCACCTCTGCATGGTCCGATATGGCTTATTGATTATCCTGCTACGTTACAAACTTTGCCATATTTTACCAAATTAAAAAATATTGATGATGATGATGGTGGTAACAGCACCATTCGTTATAAGTTGTTTTCGAATTTTACTGAAATCTGTGATACGTCGTCTTTCTCCATAATTCATTTCCTGTATAGTTTTACTTTATGGGCTGCGGTAATTTTATTGTGTATAGCAGTTTACTATGCAGATAAGAGATATCATTTTTTAAAATTGTGTAGATTAGGTAATGGATTGCCTTCGACGGCTTCGACTTAGGCTTATTTCGTAGAAGACCGCACGAGACATGTTAGTAGATAGACGAGTAGACTAGACGCGCTGTCATTTGGGCTAATTTTTTTCATTATACTTTGTTGCATTCCTTGGTTTCTTTTCTCGATGAATTAACTGCCCCATCGTATTTAATTTAAAACCCTCGATCGGAATCATTTTTCTGTTTTTTACTTTTTTCGCGTCATCTCAGGCGGTGAGCAATTAAGGGATGGTTATTTTGAAAAAAATTAGTACCACTTACAAGTGTACTTGAAAGTATTCTGAACTCGTTTGATTTTTTGTTTAGATTTTTCGATAATCAAGATTGGGAAAGGTGTAGAAAGAGCCTTTTCCAATGAGTCGAAAATGGCCCTTGACCCAGAATTGGTCAAAATGGACCCAAAATCCCGTCGTGCAATGAGTGTCAGATTTTTGCCACAATTTTGCCACAAATGTGTCAATTCAGTGTCAATGTTTTTTAACCAATCAGAGTAGAGAAGACTCCGCCTACTTTTCGTTCCGAGAGCAACACAGAATCAAAGTTGTCATTATACTGTCAAAATTTTGCCAAATTTCTGTCAACACTTTTTAACCAGTTTTTTACAGTGGCCTCCGGTGACAGCGATATGGCGTGAATTTGACATGTTATGGAGGGGGGGTGCTTTAAATAATTTATATAAATGTCATTTAATTGATGCAAGGGCGAAGTATTTAAAAAAAAATTGATATTTAATGCCTAAAAAAGTGTTATGTTTCAATCTTTTAAAAAGATCAATTTTTTAAAAAACTGTGCCATAATTTCGGTTGAGCATGAACAAAGTTAAAATTATTATGAACTATTTGAGGCAACAATGTGAAAAATACTCCTTTTTGCCTCTCACCAGACTTCGAATACCATAAAGAGGAGAAAATGGGAGACCTTTTTTTTTTTTGCAGTCATCGCAGATAGGTTGATATAGTTATAATTACGATCATGCCCGAGCGAAGCTTTGAGAAATTTGAATTTTTCAATATCCAAAAAAGACATTTTTCACGTAATCCCTGAGGGGAATGATTCTTTACGACGTTTTTCGATGTATTTTAGATACACCTCTCAGAATTTTTTTCAGATTTTTTCAAGAGGTGGAATTTGATCAATTATTAGAAAAATCGCGAAAAATAAATGAAAAGCAGTAATTTCAAGTAACAAAAATGAATAACTACGCAGAATTTTGGAATATTGTCAAAAAAATCAAAAGAAATTCCGAGAGGTGTAAAATATATCGAAAAACTTTGAAAAAAATAATAAATTTTCACTCATCTTGGAATTGTCTTTCCTGAGGCGATTTTAAACTTTCGAAGTCAAATTCAAGATCACTAGAGTGGTTGAAAAAAGCTGAAAAATTCCAGAGTGCCCCCCTTTAGTACTTCTACCTGTGTGCAACGTTTGAAAAAAATCTATTTAAATTTTGTCACTATAGAATTTTTAACCAGAGAACATCACACATTTTTGGGCACCCTTCCTTCCAGGGATGAGATAAAAATTCGGTCGTACATTTTTAAAATCATCTTCTACCCAGAAAAATCGAATGAATTGTAAACATTCAAGCATTAAAATTCTAAACTGACTAGATCATTGTCATAGTCTGGTAGCCATGTGGCATAGGATAGGTAGTTAGGTAGTTAGGATTTTAGGGTTGCAGGTTCGATTCCCCCCTCCTCCTGACATCAGGAATTTTAGTGGAAAAATTTGGTACATAACCATTGTAATTCTAGAGAGAATGACAATATTCATAATCAAATCATGATCTAGGACTCCCTACATGCTTTTTTTATTTAATGAATGCGGATAAATTTAGGTTTTAATAACACTGCAATTCGTTTAACATGCCGCTACGCCAGCTACACATGTGTAACAGTGCCTAAAAAAGCAGTTAAACCACTTATCTTGAATATGTCAAAAGAGTGTCATTTCCATGTCATTTCACTGCCACAGAGTCAAAACGCTGTCATACCCGCTACCAATAAACTGGTTTTGTGGCAAGATTTTGACATTACAGTGGCAATTCCTGCTCCGCGCTGATTGGTTGAATTTTGCCATTTTCGTGTCATTTTAGGTGTCATTTTTCTCAGTCAAAATCGTGCCATTTCCGTGTCAAATGGCACCCGCTTTGCACGACGGGATGTTACTCATGGTCTAGAAACAATAACATCCCCCCAAAAAATTGACTCATTACCCCACCCTTTCGGAATTGTCGTGCTTTTAATGTCAAAATTTCAACACGCTATAATTCTGGAAAGGGTGGGTAAACCATTTTGAAATTTTCATTTAGTTTTTGAACGCCCAAAAAAGTTTTTTTTTTCATTTTTTAATATTTTGGAAATCCTTTTCTGATCTAATTTGGGGGATGAAAATTATTATTCTACATATCATAGCCGCACTCAAAAATTAATTAAGAGAAGGGCAGAGAATTACAGAAAAAATAGGGAAATGGGTTAAATTAAAAATTCGTTATTTTTCACTAATATTCAGTCAAAAATCATGATCTTTTCTAAATAATTGGAACTGATTGAAGACTCGGTGACTTTCTGAAAATTAGTGAAAAATCGTTGATATTTTTAAAATGAAATGTGTAAAATACTGCCCGAATGAAGCATTGAAGGGCCAAAATATGCACTCTTTTTACATTTTTGTAAGAAAATCTGTTTTGCGAGCTTGAAGGAAAGGGCTAGAGCCTCCTGAATACCCGTTGGGTGCGCTCTGAGATACTATGCCCCTGTCAGAACTTTGAGGGTACAATGTACCTCTTGTACCCCACTTTCCAGCCCACTGGTGGATTCTAATTTTTTTAAATTTTTTAAAATCATAATTCAATTTCTAGTTTACAGATTGAATATACTATACTTGGGTAGTCGTGTGTACTGGATACTTTTTATTTTGAAAAAAATACAATTAAGTATATTTCTAGAATTCTATTCCAATAGTCTTTTTATCACAATTAGAAAATCGATGAATACTTCATGTTACATTTCCTAAATTTATAGTCAACTCTATTGATTTGATTGGTACCATTATGTCAATTTTAAATATTTTGACTAGAAGTAGAAGGTTCAAATAAAATGCCCTCAGAAGAGGACAATTAGGTTAAAAAATTTTTTGATTTCGATCTTTAAAAAATTCTGAAAAATACTCTCGATTGGATGCAAAAATTTTCTCTAAAAATCGTTAAAAGCTCAAAATTTTATTACATTTCCATTTTTGAAATTTCTTGGTTCCATGATGAAAAATTCCGCTGCGAGAGGAATCCCGACTAACTATTCCGAACAATCAATAACTTCCCATTCGCTATCATACGTTTTCTTCCCGGTAGTAAATGTGAATACATGGCGTCTTTCTTGATCTTGCTTTTCATAACCATCAGTATATAGGTATTCGTTGTAATATTTATTTTTAATTCGAATTGCATCTGTATCGGCTACTTCGAGATTCCAGGTGCTATCTTTGATATAATCGCCTCTTTCTCTTCGCCACGTCAAAACATACCGTCTTCTGTGGTCAAATAGATTTCCACCATGAGCAAATAGGTATTCGTTCAAATCAGCATTGATGAGTTGTATTTCATAGTCGTCACGGAAGTTCGCACGCCATTTAAAAGTCGAGTCGTTTCTGGTTTGTGGGATCCAAGTAAATACCAAACGTCTATCTGAATCAAGTAATTCTTGATTAGTACCAGCGTAGAGATATTCGTTATGTACGCCATTTTTTAAACACACGGCCGAAGAAAAGACGAGGTTCTTCACCGAAATGGGTAAATTTGATTTGATATCTTCGTGTCCTTCCCGAAATTCCGAATCTAGATCACGATAATTGGAATTTTCCATCACTTTTTTGACATGACGAGCCAGCGGTATCACATCATTTGTATACAATTTGTCAACATTTTCAAGTTTATCGAATGCAGCTTCGTTGAGTGCTGCAGATTCCGCAATGTTAGTGTCTGGTCGTAAATTGCAAAATGCATAATTTAATATATCTCGAGTGTTCACTTTATCGGAAACGTTTTCGATTACTTTTTTATAAATATCACTCATGTTCTTGTATCTATTTGTGTAATCACAGTGGAGAAATATATCAGCGCTGTGCTGTTTGGCCATTGTATGTATTATAGAATTATCAAAATAGGCAGCTGAAATTACTTCAACAGCTGATCTATGATTTTCATTCCACAGATTGCAAATTAATGATTTTGTTTTGCTCGCGACCACATCTGTCGAATTCTTAGTCAATATTGTTTTTAAATGTTGGGTTAATAAAAGTAATTTCTCGGAACTGGTATTATTGTTTGATTTCATTTCCTCATATAAGGTCTCGTAAACTTTAATCTTGAGTTCAAAATTTTTAAAAGAATCTGCGGTAGTTGTAATCAAATCAAAATTATTATCAGTTTGTTGATTATAAATAGTTTTGAAGACTTTTCTCAAAATGGCATCGCTGGTCGATTGAAGTTGTATCTCGGCGAACGAAAATTGACTCATTAAAATGTTTTGCGCCACACTGTTCGTTACTACTGTTTCTAATGTTTGAAAGACATCCTGAAGATTCTTTGCGTTCATTTCATCCTTTACCTTCAGATCTGCCTTCAGGGCTTCCAACGATTTCTGAAGGTTTATCATTTTGCTTTCCAAAGCATTAATTTTCAATTTATCTTCCGTGATCAACGATGTACTATTAGCCAATATTGAAAGTTGCCCTTGGATAATTTTTATTTCATTCTCGATATTTTCATATTCACTTGAATTTGAGCTGGAAATGATTGGAGCTGATATTGTTTCTCGTTTGTAACGGTTACCGTGTGGTATGAGAATTACTTCGAATTGTTCGACTTCTTTTTCAATGTTTTTCAATTGGATCTCATCATTGGATGGACTCGCAAGGAAACGAAGTGCGGTGAGGTTATTTGTGAGAATGTGTGATACGACGGTATCTTCGGCGCTATGCAGGTATACGATGGGTACATAAATTGCCAAGATCATTACTCCGAGTATTCTGCCGGAAATGGACCGATCAGCTTGAGATATCAGTTTCATGGTGGCCTCAATTCGTTAGAAAAGCACCTAAAGGAAAATTATGATTGTATTTTTTTTCATTCAGAATGATGAATCTAAAAGTACGATTGGGAGATAATGTGATATTTTTTAGGCCATTTAAAAACGCGAAATTTTGATATTCTTGAAAAAAGGATGTAAATTAATTAAGAACATGCCACCAGATAACAGGCAGACTGAAATTTTTGTACGCCTGCTGGGAACATCTATCCAAATTTCCAAAATATTAGTAGGTTTACTCTTTCATTTATAAGTGGGTGGAAATTATCTAAAATCACTGAGAAACAGCCAGAATTGCAGCACAGAAGAAAATCAGTGAAAAAATTTTCACTGAAAGCAATTTAGCGAGAAAAATCGCTGGAAAATCAGTGAAAATTTATTGAAATGTCAGTAAAATTTTACGAATTTGGCTGAAAATGCAGTGAAAATCGTTGAAAAATCAGTAAAAATTTCCTTAAAATCAAAGAGTTTTGCTGTTTTTTTTCTGTGCTGCAATTCTGCCTGTTCATCAGTGACTTTTCACTGATTCAGAATGAGAGAGTAGGAATAATTGTTTTCCGTTATTACTCGCTTTGTTCGTTTTTAGATTTTTCCCCTGCCAAAAATTGACAAAATGTAAAGACTTGATGAATTTCGACGATGATTATAAAATCGCAAGAAGAATTATTTTTTTAAAAAGCCTCAACGAACCCTTTTCAATGCTGTTTTGCATCCAATAGATTTTGGTAGCTTTTTTTCAATTTCTGACATAAAAGAAAAAATTGGAACAAGATTACTTCTTTTAACTTTTTAAAATCGTGCATACTTACCAATTTTGAAAATTAAAGTATCATTTTTGTGCTATTTTATAGTCGTGTGGGATAAATAACTAGGTGGGTATTATTATTTACAAACACTTACTTAATTGTACGAAATGCTGAATTTTTTTTCACGTCACTCAAAGTTGCAAAATTTTTCAAACCAGTTTTATCGCAAAATTTTAATTTCAAGATGAATCAAAAAAACTTAAAACGAAAACTAAACACCATATGGTATGCACTCATGTGTCGATATAGAATAAAACTTCGTTCCAATAACTCGGTATTTATAGCGAACTGAGATTTTAAAAAAACATTGGATGTCATATTTATTACATTTAGATAAAACTCGACTAAGTACTTGAAATCATTCATTTTTCTGATGAAAAATGATCATCAAACTTTACGGCTATAAAACGTTTGATTAAAAAAAATTTCAAGAGAAAAAGTAATTGAGTGAAAAATTCAACATTAAATCGTTGACCTTTGAGAATAAGTAACTATATTATTATCAATTTATTTAATAATAGAACTTATGTTTTTTTATATTAGATCATTCTCATTGTCAAGGATAATTTTAGATGAATTACGCATACGTAGTCATTAAGATAACGTGAAATAAAAACTTAATTAGATTCCGATAGAAATTGATGAGTCGTTCTTTTTTTTTTTTTAGAAGACGTTTTCAGAAAAATATCAAAGTTTCTCTGACTAAGTATTTATGCAGAAAATGGAGCTAAAAACGTCACTTTCCAATAATACTAGCAAAGAAAGTACTTTTGTTGACTTTTAGAAAAGCGAAATTTTTGTTTAAGTTAACAACACTGCTACAAAATCTATTTTTTTGACGTTTAACTAATAAACACACCTTGAATTTCATAAAAATTTCTTTGAATGATTTTTTTTTTTTTTAATTTCATCAATATGACCTAAGAATCTTGGGCTCGATTTTGAGGAATTATAGTGAACGATTTAAATTTGGAAAAAGCTAAAAGCCGAGAATCTAAAGCTACGAGATATTCGTCTTCTTTTTGAAGGGCCATGAGTGGCATTAGCTTTCAAACGGAGTGGGTCAAGGATGTGAAACAGGCAGATACGCATTACATTTAATGACTTCTAGGTCTACTCTCTGTACTGATAAGAAACAAGAATTTCTTGTGGAACGTCTCTTACTCCAAGTAACTTACTAAAAGTTCCATCAAAATTTATGCACTTGAAGTGTAACAAGTTTCTGAACAAAAAGAATTTATCAAACTTTTTAGTTTCCGTTTCTTCCTCTGGGTGTCTGCTTTTCTAAAAATTTAATATGTTTAAAAATAATATATAAATTCTCCAAGAATATTTCATAACTTTCTTTTCCTCCAGAAATTTCGATTATTCTTGAAAAAATTCTCACTTTTTACTCACATTTAATTTGGCACTAGTGTTTTGGATTTTTGAGAAAATCAACTGTGAGCTGTGACTTAATTTTCCATAATTACAAAAAAAAAAAATTGTTTTCATATTCATGGAAACCTCGTCCTTTGTAATTACGGGAAAAAGTCATGAAAAAATCATCCAAAAACGCAGTACATATTATTGAAATCGCTCAGTAAATAATTTTTTCTACAAAGAACCTCCTTCCCCGAAAAAATGAGTATTTAAAATATCTTCCAAACATAAAAATTGAATAATTTTTCATTTTTAAAAAAAAAAGATGAAGAAAATCCAGTCTAATTTTGTTTGCAAAAAAAAAAAATTATTGCTTGTACCGCACTATGATAAAAATATTTGCTTTGGCTTCATTTGCATGATCTCTATCTTCGATTTCTGGAAATTAATTTTTCTATGTATAACCTGATAACCTTTGTCTCATATTCTTTATGACCATGCTTTCAAAAACTGAAATTTCTTCATTTTCCAAGTATAAATTGTAAAAAAAAAGTCGTATTTAGTCCCTAATTAACCTTATTTGAACTTTTACTTAGGTTGATCACGCAAGTTGGACCACAAAGATGAACCACAACAGAATATGGTGTGGCAGCTCGTTTCATCCTCATCTCCTATGGAACACCGCAAGTCTGCTTATGAAGGTAAATTTGCAATTTTTTACAATGATAACCAAAAATATTGATGAAATTTCTATTCGAAGATACCAAAGGTATTGCATTTAAAATGCACCTGACAACAATGTTACTGGACTGACGTTTCATAAAAATAGATACCTACTTAGTACTTACCTATTTCATCTGCGTAACAATTTTCTACCGAAAAATTTGATCGACTTTTCTGTTTTTTTTTTCTGAATTTGTGCTATTCTAAAGATTTAAAATGTTTGAAAATGATAAATTCTGAAATAATTTTTCATCGCGTACTTTCTTTTCCTTAAAAGAATTCAAGTATTCTTAAGCTGGAAAAAAATTTTTCCAGTCTTTTTCCAGCATGAGTGTTTTGGAATCTTGGGAAATAATTTACTTACGTTTAACGTAATATTGCGAATTTTATAAGTATAAGTTATTGAGGAGAAGTCAAAAAAGCTGAAAAAAAATATCTGAGAAATGAAATCCAATTCTTATGAATGAAGATTTTTGTGTTCGGCAATCGGAACCTAAACAAAAATCCTTTCGACTTGAGTAATGTTTCTACAAGTGATTAATCAAACGGGCTTTATTGGAGAAGAAGAAGAGAACGTTTTTAGTCGTTAAATTCATCTCAAATATGTAGCTAATTTTATCGAAATTTCTCCCTTAAAAAATGCTATAATTGTGTGTTTGCGAATACTTTTTATTTTAAACGAATACAAATTTCTAGAATTCTATTATACAGCGTGATAAGACACATACAATTTTGAAAAAAAAAAATCATCTCTATTAAACATTTGAGGAGCGAAATTCTTGGCATCACGTATCCAGTTCTCGAATTTTCAAGTACAAGGATTTGGAAAAACGCTTCAACAATCAATAACCTTCCATTCGCTATCTTTCGTTTTCGTTTTGGGAATAAATGTAAATACGCTACGTCTTTCATCATCTCGAAGTTCGTAAAAGTCCGCATACAGGTATTCACTGTAATACTTATTTTTAATTCGAATTGCATCTGTATCGGCTACTTCGACATCCCAAGTACTATCATCCAAGGTTTCGCCTCCAGCTTTTCGCCACGTTAAAACATACCTTCTTCTGTAATCGTATGTGTTTGTTCGGTGACCAAATAGGTATTCCTTGAAACCAGCATTGACGAGATAGATACTATTATCGTCACGAAACTTCACATACCATTTAAAAGTAGAATCATTTCTGTTTTGTGGAATCCAAGTAAATACAAAACGCCTTTCTAAATCAACCAGCTCTTGATCAGTACCAGCATAGAGATATTCGTTATGTACGGTATTTTTCAAACATACGGCCGTAGAAAATACGAGGTTTTTTACCGAAATGGGTAATTTTGATTTGATATCTTCATGTCGATTTCGTAACTCCGAATCTAGATTATCGTAATTGGAATTTTCCATAACTGTTTTTACGTAGCGAGCCAGAAGTATTACAGCATTTGTGGACAATATGTTGGTATCTTGCATTTTATCAAATACAGCTCGTAAGATTACCATTTCCAGTTCCAAATTCTTTATATTTTTCGCTTCGTTTAGTATTGTTTGAACATCCAACGAATTTATAATTTTATCAATTACTTCTTTAGAAATATTGTTTACGAAAGATTGAGGAAAATCGTTCACTAACGTGGTACCGAATGCGCCGACCTCTGACCATGATCCATTATTCAAAAAAAGGTTTGTAATTGTCTCAATGGCTACTGGTTGAATTGCATTGAGTAAATTTTCAAAAAGTAATTCAGCTGCAGTAGCGTTAGTGGTATGATTGAGTATTTCTTTTTTGACAGCTTGGCCTAGTCGTATTAGTTGCCAGACATCTCCATGACCATTTGCTCTCATCTGATTGAACAGAGCGTCATAAACTTTGAATTTTCTATCGGCATCAGGAATGAATTCACCGAAACTTCTCAGAATATCAATATTATCAGCGTTATGATTATACACTTCTTCTACGATGTTTTCGTAATTAACATCACTCGCCAATTTTAGTTTTCTTTCCGCCGAAACGAATTGTTTGGATTTTATGTGTTGTATTATATCGTCAAATAATACAGCCTCTAATATCTCAATGATAGTGGTTATTATCATCATGTTGGTGTTATCTTTTTCTATCAGCTCATTTCTTAAAATGTCCGGATTTTTCTCTAATTCTTTGGCGATGGTTTCCAAAGAAGCGACTCTCATTTTATCTTCCACGCTTAACGATGAACTTCTGTTGAGAATTTCTACTTCTTCTTGCAGTTTGCTGATTTGGTTTGAAAGTATCAAGAGTGTACTGGAATTATAACTCTGCAGAGTGGGAGGTAACAGAGTACCTCGTTTGTAGCGAAATAATTGCTTCTGGTCGTCTGACAGTTTTCTGCTGTTGAATCGGTCTACGTTGTTAGCGGTGGTGATTTGTATGAGGAATACGATGAGTAATGCTGCGGCTGGATTGCCGAAAATGGACTGCCCGACTCGAGATATCAGCTTCATGGTTAGTTTCACCTCGTCAAGGACCTGAAAGGAAATAAATGATAAGGAAATGTTTTTCACGAATTACGATTAATTTAATAGTATTTTACGTGTAGACTGCATATAGGCGTAGATATAGGGGGGTATGGGAAATCATCCCCTTCCCCATATTGAATTAGCCTCTCAAATCATTTTCCAAGTGTTCGCTTCCATCGAAAAAATGCACGAATCATTAATTTTCAAAAGACGAAGTATCATTTCTTTTAAATTTTCGACTTCCCTTCGCTCGGGTGTATGAAAATTAAAATATATTCAAAGTTGAAGCGTTGAAAATTTCACCTCCATCTCAATCAATACTCGGAGTGTCTACAGATTTTTAAAAATCAAAATTCGCGATTTTTCCCATTTATCCACCTTTTAATTCTCTCAATTTGCCCACCTTTCTCTAAAAAAAAAGTACATTATGTCATCAAATTTATTGCACAAACAAAAATTTCTAATCGGAATGAGCAAGGGCAAAATTTTTTAGAAAAAGTGTTCAAAATGTTGAAAATTTTAAATTTCTGCCTCGTACAGATGGGAAAAAATTATGAGACTCAACTCCAGATCCAAATTTGGTCCAAATAACTTCTAAATGTTTTTTGAAACCTAAAAATACTTCGCCTAAATTTTTGACCTTCTACCACCATCTACAGGAGTTATCCACTCTACTCTTATAATTTGAAGTAAGAAGCGAGGACATTTTTTGAAATTTCACAGACTACATATGAGTACCTATCTCCGGTATCTCATTGGTGCAACTGTGGTAATTTTTCAATATTTTTCATTTTTACTCTTATTTTTTGCAGTTTGAAAATGTAAAAATCAAATTCTGCCGCCAAATTTTTCCTAACTTGGACATTTCATTATACAATAGAACCTCGATTATCCGATTTCTCGATTATCCGATCATAAAATTTTATCCGATTTCACTCAATTATCGGACTTTAAAGTCCAAAAGTTGGAAAATAGGTACTTCATTAATGGTACTGTTTATGGATCTAAGTACCTACTTTTTCATTTTCAAGAATTCTGATGAGGTTTTTTTTGAATTTTTTGTTCTAACGTTGTTTTTCTTTTAATTCAGGATTTTATATTCTTTTTTTTTTCTTAAAATATATCCATGTCAATTTTTTTGAATTCTGAAGTACCCATTTTTACTGAAAAAACTGAACTTTCGGATTATCCGACTTTAACTTTTTGGCATATTCAAGGTTTCTCCGCCCAAATTAAATCGGATAACCGAGGTTCTACTGTAAAACATAAAAATAATTTGAGTTTTTTTTTTTTTTTTTGAAAAATACTAATTGTTTACGTTTTTAATAACATTTCATTGGGTAAACAAGAAGTTTGAAAATTTTGGTACAAGATTACTTTTTAATTTTTTGAAGCTCGGCAATTTTAAAAATTAAAACATTATTTTTTTGTCCACTATTTTGACCATTGTTTCGGCGTCATGCCATGGCTTATTCAAGTATCTGCGTACGAATATGATTTATTTTAGGAGAATGCAAAGTTTTGTCTGCTAAATTCACTTTCCATAAATAGTAAAAAAATAACTGATCGGGTTTTGAAAAAATTTCGGAACTTTTTTTTTTTGAGAAATTGGTTTGGGGAAATATAATATTCCAGAAACCAGATTTAGGAAAATTAGGTATGGGTACATCCTACATCCATGTTACTTATGCTCAAAAAGTCAAAAACAGAATTTATGTATAAATAAATATATCTAATAGACCCAAAGGTATAAAAAACTGTGTACTTATCATTATTTGCAAGAACTTACTTAATTATTTGAAATGGATTTATTTTTTCCGCGACACCAGTGCATTAAACTTTTAAAATCGAATATCAGTCAAGTTCACTCAAAAAATTTTCAATGAAAACTGTACAGCATGTGAGCCCAGATGTCGATATGGGCGCAGACTACGACTATATTCCAATGATGTACCTATTTAAAGCGAGTTAGGGTAGGGAAAAAATTATCATGTCTAATTACGTAAGTACAGATGGAAATCTCTAATCTTCTGTTTTCTTATAAAAAATCATTATCAAACTTTGCCATAATTACATATATGTAATTAACAAGTTGATCTGGAATATACGTGCATACCATGTTTCTATTTTTATTTCGGGGTGTGATTAAATGCGATGGATAATTACTTCCAAAGTTCATTATGATGTCGTTAAGCTGACGCTGAGCTTTGTACAGAATAATGTGTACTTACCTAAGTATGTGTAGGTTAAGCACATTTATTCCATTTGCTCGATATTAAAAATTTCTAAGTATATTAATAGTCATCTATGGTCAAAGTGGCATCATTTTTCATAACCCCTGCAAATTCATCAAATGCAACATTAATGACATTGTGATATTGTACAGAATCTATAACTTCGTAGGTTTTTTCAAAAATGATGCCACTTTACCTGTTAATAAAATTTTACGTCGAATTTCCAAAGCTTCGAAAATTTAGGGGTCGTTTACTTTTTTTGTGATAATAAAACTGTAGGTACAAGGTACACAAAGTGAAATCTGGATTAAAACTTTTTGTTCAGGATTTATATGTAGTCCAGTGGCAGATTGCAAGTAATCTCAAGTGATGATAGAAGTTTGAAATTTGGTACGATGAATAAGATCATCATAAGAGATTTTTTTGAGCCCGGGAGGCAATCGCTAACCTCATAGGAGGGGGAAAGGGGAAGTTTGAAAGGCGGTTCGGACCTCCATTTTTTGAAATCGGGCTATCGATCCGATCTCTGTGTCATTTCTATGTGATTGAACTCCCATGAGTTCAAAAATGTCATTACTTACTTTTGAAATCCGAGAAAGAGAATTCCTTCAAATTTGAAATTTCCCACTTGCACCGTGTGTTTTCACATTTTTGCATAAAGTTGAATAAAAATCCTTTTTTTTTTTCAAAACTTTGCACCACCGGCCGATTTTTTTTTACTTGATGGGTACTTTTTTTATGATTAATTAATATACTTACGTAAATAATAGGTATATAGTATTCAAAGGTCCTATTCGTTAAATTTCTAACTTCATTGGGAATTCTAACCAAGATACATCGAGGATTAATTTTGTCTAAAAAGAATAAAATAAAGAAAATTTTCACATTGAATTTATGCGAAATTTGTTCATGTTTCATCAATTCCGAGATAAGTATATTCAGGATTCATTTATCTAAAAAGTTTAAAATAAAGAAAATTTTCACCTTGAATTTATGCGAAATTAGTTTATGATTCATCAATTCCGAGATACATCGAGGATTCATTTTATCTAAAAAGTATAAAATGAAGAAAATTTTCACATTGAATTTATGCGAAATTGGTTCATGATTCATCAATTCCGATAACGATGTTGATAATCGAGTAAATGAATTCATTTGTAAATATGTTTTCTCTTTTATATCGACCTGTTTTATCAGTTTTCCTAAATGCAACCGAATAAATTAAGATCATTTCTAGGTATATTCTTATCTTAATGGGTTCAGAGGGGTTGGATGGAAAAACCAAGTACTTACATATTTGAATTTAGCACCTTCAAATTAGTAGAAATCAATGTCTTACTTACCTCACTTTTTTAGATTTTTTTTTGGATTTTGTTTAAAAATGTGGACCCCTTCTCCCATAGGGTTGAAAATTTGTTGGTTAAAAAGAAGGTGAAAAGAACTGTTTATTGTAATTTTTTCAGAATTTTATGTGGCAGTTTTCATCTTTGACCATCTCGTCTAAATAACCGAGAAGATAAGAAAATTTTTCAGTCGTTGAATTAATCTCAAGTGTATAATTTTTATCAAAGCAAGACAGTTTTTTCTAATGATTTTTATAGTGTCAAGGAGAGATATTTGAAGAAATAGATTTTTTCTCGTGATTTTGGTAATTAGGTACCGAAGTACCAGCATCTAATTATGTACTTCAAAATGTGTAAGTACATAAAAAATTAGGTAGATAGTAGATACCTACGTTCAAATTTTTTAAAAATTATTTATTTTTATCGTGAGTCTGTTTCTTTTTTTAGGTAGAAAATAAAACAATTGTTTGGATGATATTATTATTTTAAACAAATACCTACACATTTTTAACATTTTATTTCGATACGTAGCATCGAAATTTTATTGTTCTCTTAATTCATATATCGAACCCTGCTGAATGAAGTCTATTCTTAAATAAAAGTTCTCATTATTATGCATACATCTACTTGCTCTCTAAATCTGAATCAGTCGAAAAACTGAAAACTGACTGATTAAACAGCGAAAAGTGTGCAACTGTTGATCAGTGAAATTTGACTATCAATCAATGAAGAATTACTGATTCAATTGGTGAATTTTCATTTTTGAATCAGTAATATTTTTTTAACTACTGAAATGAATCAATAAAAATTTCAATTTACTAATTCAATCCGTGATTAATAATTACTGATTCATTTCTGTAATTGAAAAAAGATAACTGATTCAAAAATGGAAATTCACTAATTGAATCAGTAATTTTTCACTGATTTCTACAGTTGCACACTTTTGGCTTTTTAATCCGTCAATTTTAACTGATTCAAATTTAGAGAGTATAAAGTAGGTATGATATTTTTACCGTAGGTACTCGACTTGTCTCGATTTTATGTCGTGAAAAGACCGCCGATTTTCAAAGAAATTGTTTTTTATCAAATCCCGTGAAACCACTATGTGAAAAATCGATACAAATCAATTTTTCACGTACCTAGTGGTTTCTCGGGTCGGGATGTTTTCATACTATAACTTTGTTTAAAAATCCTCTCAAAACGAGTCGATTTTAAACGAATTTGTAGTATAAAATTTTTTTATGAAAAACAATTTCGTTAAAAATCTACTCGAGTCGAGAAAATCGGTCTTTTTACGACATCGTCGATTTTGTAAAAAAAATCGTCTTAAAT
Source organism: Pseudococcus jackbeardsleyi (assembly GCA_038380155.1). NCBI lineage: Eukaryota > Metazoa > Arthropoda > Insecta > Hemiptera > Pseudococcidae > Pseudococcus > Pseudococcus jackbeardsleyi. The sequence goes on from CM076242.1 coordinate 9,977,369, forward strand.
CGATATACGTAGGTAGATATATGGCGAAAAACCGTGATTGTTATTGATTTGCCTCGATGTGGTTTCGGAGGGGTGGGGTATCTTAATGAACCCGGTAAACATTTTTTGCGTTTTTTTTTGCGATTTTTTTGCGTTTTTTCCAACCAAAACGCAGCCAAGAAACGCAGACTTAATGACTTTTTAACGACTTTTTGCATTTGTCGAAGGTGATGTTGACTGGTCAAACGAGTTTCTCTTGGCATGATAATGAGATGAAACTAGTTGTCTTTTGCGTTTTCGTTGCGTTTTCGATGCCAAAAACGCAACAAAAACGCAATTGCGTTTTGTCCAAGAAAACGCCTGCGTTTCGCAGGCGTTTTTCGTGTTCTTTACATACCGGGAAATTGTGTTTCATTTCTAGAGTCGAGTCATATTGGAAGTGTAAAAATGTAAATTCTCAAGAATTCAAGAAAAAGTTTTTAAACAATTGAGTTACTCAATTTCTGAATTTCGGTCCACGACACTAATGTTTGACATTTTGGTTTTATTTTAAAACATTGAGTAATTTTTGAAGTATGAATTTTGACGATAGAAATCATCTCTCTGATTAGTTTTTACTATTATTCTGAATTTTAATCGATGCAACTTGACTCACTGAATCCGAAACACTCAAAATCTCAATTTTGAAAAAAATGGCACTTAGACACTTTTAGAATTAGTGGGTCGATATGCTCCAAGATTCCACCGTCGATCAGTGCTTTATGTCCAGGAATTACCTAAACCTGAGAAGTAAATTTATGAATCAGAAATGTATAATTTTTTTTTTACCTACCTATATCGAGAAATAATACCATACATGTCTGTAAAAACATTTATGAATAAAGTGTGTTCTTGCATATTTATCTAGGTACCTATTACATAATTTTATATTTCTAAATACATCCCTCAGTTATAGATTTGTTCCTTGATTAGTACACGAAACTTTCACATTCCTAAACCTAAAACAAACTATGAGTAAGTAATTTAGGAAGAATCAGAACAATCAATAATCTCCCATTTGCTATCCTTTGTTTTTTCCTTAGTTTTCTTTGTGAATACGTAACGTCTCTTATCATCTAGTTTTTCCTCAGCATCAGCGTACAGATATTCATGATATAGGCTATTTTCCAACTGAAAACCTTCTCCATCGACTTCGAAATTCCAAAAAACTGTGTGTTCGGTAATATATGGATTTAATATCTCGGATCGGGTCGTGAGTGCCAATCGTTTTCCTCCAGCAAAGTTATTCGATTCATTTCCAAACAATTTCTCACCACTGTTTAAATAGACGAGCTCAGCTCTATTACTATTAATCTGTACTCTCCATTTGAATTTCGCTAACGTAGTTTCATTTTTAGGAATCCAAGTGTATACAGGATGCATTTTTAGCGCATCTGCGTAACCTTTCAATTCCGTATCTGCTGCAAATAGGTATTCATCGTGGTACGAATTTTTTATACATATCGACGATGAAAACATGAGAGTTTTTATCGACGCTGGTAATTTATTTTTTATATTTTCGTACGGCGATCTCCATTCTGAAGATAGGTTTTGATATCTAAAATCCATCATTGCTTTATTCATGGAGATGGCTAAAAGGAGTGAAATATTGGCATTTAATGAACCATTACTTTCTAATTTATTGAATATTGCACGATGGGCTAAGATTTTCGATCCCAAATGAGGAGTTTTTTCATCCACCGCTTCCATCAATTGCTGAAAGTTCAACGTGTCTATCACTTTATTAATCACTTGTTCGTAAAAATCGCGTCCAAATGAAGTATAGTCTTCTAGAAAGGCATAACCGATACATTCAGCGATAGAAAGTAGATCTACATCAAAATATATAAAATTGTCGGAAACCAATTGTATTCCTGGTGTTCGAATTCCATTCGCCATGGTGTTGAGGAATAACTGTTCAGCCACGAAATCTGTCGTCCGATTGAGTACATCCTTTCTCAAAAGTCGGCCTAGTTCTATTACTTCCATAAACGCTCGAAGGGAAACGAGCTCTTTTTCAGCGCTCGTTATTGAGTTATATAAAGCTCTAATAATTTGGAATTTGGAATCAACGTTTGTAACAGAGTCGTAGAATTTGTGAATCAATTTCAAACTTTCATCGCTATTATTGTACACTGTTTCTACAGCTTTTGCATAGGTCACATTGCTAACCAGTTGTAGCTGCTTCTCAGCTAACGAAAATTGTTTTTGTCGGATTGCTGATACAGCTCCATCGAGCAAAATTTTCTCCAAAGTTGAATTAATATCACTTTTATTTCCGAAGGAGCTGTTTGAAGCATCTGTTACCATAGAACTTCCCAAAGTATGATTTTGTTTCGAAGTTTGTATCGTTTTTTGCATGTCTTCGGTGACAGTTGCTGATTTAGCTAGTTTCAGTCTATCCTCCGAATTTAATTGGGTGCTTGAATTCAAATAAATGAGGGTTTCTTGTAATTTGTTGACTACTTTTTCGATTATGACAAGTTCACGGTGATCGAAGTGGCGAGTGGCTGTGTATTGGTGCTGGATTTCTTTATTCGGTTGCAAAACGTTTGCCTCCAGTTGTTGAAGTTCATTTTCAATGATCTGCAATTGGATTTGATCGTCGTTGAGAGGTGTACTGATGTTCTCAGCGGTGGTTACTTGTATTGCCAATGCTATCACCATAAATTTGAAAATGTGTCTAAAAATGGACTGTCTGGATTGCGAGCTCAAATCCATGATCTGGTATTTCAACGGAGAAGAATGTCTGCAAACAAAAGAAAAAAATAACATGTAGGCACCTCATAAATTTTTGGCTAAGCTAAAAAAATTTGAAATTAATGTCTGACAAGTCTTCAAAAATTTACTAAAAATCATGTCCCCTCCTCCTCCTCCTCCTCCTCATTTCAAATAATTTATAATTCATCAAAATATATTATTTTTGTAATTTTGCTACAGCCTGAAACTCCTGCCCTTTATCATCATTCGAATAACGTATCCGAAAGTTTCGTTCTTCCGTATTAATAAAAATGAATCAGGTCAATTGAAGTAGGTAATTTTATTGCAATAAGTTTGATGATTGAAAAAAAAAAAAAAAAAAAATGAAAAACCAAGAAATCAACAGTTGTACTCCCCTTTTTTCATCTGTTTCCTTCTCGCTACTATCTGCAATTTTAAAAAGAAATCAGTTAATTTCGGTTTTTAATAAAAAGTAAAAACTAAAATACTTAGAAGACAAAATTTTTCATGTATTTAGAACGTCAAGTTCAAATATCTGCTACCCGTCTCCGTATCTACTGCTACTCTTCAATTCATGTGTCCTCAAATTTGAGCATAAGTTTTTAAAAATAAAAATGATATTACCTCGAGAGTGATACCCATATTAGGCGCACCGGGGGGGGGCCTCAGAGGGCTTGAGCCACCTCCAGTTCGGAAAAAATATTTTTTTATTGTAAAAATATTTAAAAGTGTATTTTTTTTGCTTTTCAAATAGTATTTTTTCAAAAAAATTTCGCCCTTGCTTCGCTCGAGCAGTATTTTATTTATTTTATTTAAAAATTTGATAATTTTCAGCTAATTTTTCAATCAAAAATCACCAATTCCTCCATAAATTCATAATTAACGATTTTTGACTGCAAAATCAGTGAAAAAATAACTAATTTCCCCCTCCCGATTTTTTTTCAAATTATCAGCCCCTCCCCTAATTAATTTCTGGGTGCGCCTATGGTGATACCTACCTTACTACAGAGAATGAAAAAACCAGAACGGGAAGTCCGCTTAAAACATAATGTATATTTTCATGAAAATTGGTGGATTATAGTTTACTTAGAAAGGAGAATACTCCACAAAATTTCGAGGTTTCTCGCTCAAACATATGAGAAGGCTGAAGCTAATGGGCTTTTGAAGAAAACGTATTGTTTGCTGTTCTTGAGTAGCACTGCCTGCCTGCTAGGAACCTCGCTCATATCCAGCTTCTAAAAAGTGCCTTTTGAGTTTTTTTATTTCTCTGATTCACCAATCTCGAAATTTCGCAGTATTTTTTGTTCTTTGAAGAAGAGTTGAAAATTTGTAGATCGCAAATTTAAAGATTTTTCAATCATTGTTCAACAAATCTGCATGAACATAAGTACGTATAGGTTTTGAATTTCCTCAAGATTTTAGTAGACAATATCGTTGATGAAATTTCCACAGAAATTAATTAAAATTGATTTCAATATAGCTGGAAATTTTCTAATGTACTTTTATAGCCACCAAATAAAAAACTTGATATTCATCTAAAATATTCTTGGTGTTCCCAAAAAATTCTCAATTTTGAAATGTTTGAAGAATAAGGAATTCAAGTTTGGTAAATAGATACTGAAAAATTCAAAGTTTCCTTTTACAATTTTTTGGTATTCAATTTTTTAAGCGCCATTCTAAGTTAACTATTTCACAAATTTCTATTGTAGTTACAGTTTTGTAATATTTTCGATTGTGTTTCGAGTCAAAAATTCAATTTTTCCTTCAAAACTGACATTTATTTTCATTTCTCAAGTTCTATCCGCTCTATTTATTTTCGAATAAAATTCCGAATAGATGAATTTTTGTAGAATGTTTTTAACTTTTTCAATTTTTTAAAAATCATTTTGTTGGTTTACGAATCGCATTAGCTAGTATCTGATTAAGTTTATGAAGAGCGTTGACCTTACACGATATGAATACACAATTAGCTTATCTGTTATTGGTCAAGAATGAATCATCTGTCGGTGGCTCGGTGCGATAATAACGAGATGAACTAACCTCAGATTTGTTTATGCATTATGCAGATGAGAAGTTGTACACATAATATATGCATCTTTTCGGAATTTTTATTGGGAAGAAGACAGTATATTTATACATAATTCTACTTCGAAAAATTCGCCACCGCACCCGGGATTCCCTCCCATATTCCCCGAACTGCCAGTCTAACTCGTTAACTAATACATAGGTAAGTACATACATATGCCACTGGATAACAGAATTTAACAGCTCTAAATTTTATGACCCTACGAGCAACGAAACACGATACAAAATGAACTTAGATTGGTGATTAATTGATACTTGATACACTCTGTGACAAGAATACCTAATTAATAGAAAAAAATATAAATATAATCCTAATCTAAAAAATGTTTTTTTTGAACGAATGTTTGCTTTTATAAATTCATTTTTTCTCCACAGTTTAGAAATTTTAATCGACGATCTCATTGAGAATATGAATTTTCAGCTTTTCCATCTAATTTTTAATATCCATTTTACATCAAAAGGCAATTCTAATTTTCATAATTTCTCAAAAAAAATCTTTTGGAATTTAATCGTCCTGCTGAGCGAGAAACTTTTCATTTTTTTACTACATATGTTTAATCATTATGTACCTCTACCTATACTTGCAGTTTTCGAAGTATCCAGGTCAACTTTAAAACTTTAGCCACTTATATTTCTCTATAAAAACTGATTGGAGACCTTTGTTTTGCGACATTAGTCAAATATTTCCAAGGTTTGTGTAGTGTGTATAAAAATAATTCAAAAAATAGAGGGCCATACTTACAAAAAAATTAAACTACCTACATTTACTTACATGAAAAGACCCCACTTTTATTAGTACGTTACAAATTTATATTGGAAAATTCAAAAAAATTGTGTAAAAATATGGGAAAATGGGTAAAAATGATTTTCTAAAAATAGTAACATTGCTTTTATTATGAAGTTTTGTCGGGTTTACCAAGGGTATTGCAGATGTAAATTTTCAAGAAGACTAGAAATAGCTGATATATTCGAGAAAAGGTTAGGTATACCTAATTCCTTTCCTTTCTTATTTTAAATTAAAATACACGTAAAAAAAGAATTAACTCACCAAAAGTGCAATATTCGCCACAAATCACAACACCAACCCAACACGATAACAAAATGATCAAACCATGAGACCAGTTGTTCTTAAATGACCTTACCTATTCGTAAATTTAACACCGCAGAGCAAACCGATTAAGTTGAAGCCAGTGTTGGGTTATCGCGGAGAAGCGGAAAAACAACCACCACTGGTCTAACAAATAAACGGCACACGTGTCCGGTCTGAAGTAGACGCTGCGATGTCTCAAATCCAGTGTTGAAGAAGTTCCTTAACCTTTAGAATGTAAATGCAAACATTAACGTCTCAACTGTAGTCGAAAATATCACTCAGCCTAAAAACTGAATGAATGTCGGAAAAAACTGAAAAAATTTCGATTTTGCTTATGCTCAACCATAAATGCGAACAGGTATTTCCGAAAATTTTCATACCTAAATTCTTCTCATTGATTCTCTACTTTGTGAACTAAAACGAGAAAATTGAAGAAGCCTGCATGAAATTTGAAGCATGTGTTTTTAATCTTGCTGTAGGAAGGGAAAGCAGGTATCAATATTTGAGAAATATTAAATATTTTCAGTCAAAAGAATTTCAAATTACTATAAATTTGTCAATTCATGTAATCGATCATTTCAAAGAAATTTACTAGGAGATCGATTTTTGAGAGCGATATTGGAAAAAATAGCATTATTTTATTACTTTTTGGCTCAAGGAAGGTTACGAATTATCATTTTCAGATTTTCATGACTTGACGATGCTTTTTCTTCAAAGAGTGTAATAAATTTGACTATGATACTCGTACATTACTACTCTTACATTATCTATTAATTCTTCTTTGGATATTTTTATTTTCCCCATTTCTTCCAACTTTTGAGAAACATTACTAAAATGGATTTTTTTTTGTTTTTATTACAATTCGAAAGACCTGCAAAAAGAAAGGGCTAATAGTTGAACATTGTCGCCAATAATTTTTTTAAGTAGCTAATTTCAAACTGAAATCTTCAGTAGAAACAATTTTTTTCAATTTCCCAAATAGGTGCTTAAAAAAATATAAAAATAGTGATTTTCTACGAATACCTAACTGAAAAATACTTGAAACGAAGGCGAATAATCTGTGCCAATAGTATCTTCAATGTTCCTGCATGAAGGATTGATATCTAAATAGATACAATTTTTAGTTTTTTTTCCTCCTAAACGGCTTGTGATAAAAAGAATCAGTATGCTAAATTGTTCAATCCAACTCAAAAATCTCTAGTCTTGCTGCTCTTTTTTGATCTCAATTTTATTATCATCTACTTTTTGCATTTTTCAACTGTACTAATGCATTAAGCTTTATTTTTTTGTCTCATTCTTGATTTTCTGACTTGGTTATTGTATCGTTAATTTTCTGAAGTAATTGACCAATAAAAATTCAAATAAGGTTTTTATTTGGTGATACTAGGTAAATAAAGTTATAAAAATGGATAAGTAGAAGTACCTACATACATTTTTTACAAGAAATATTGTTAAAACGAAGATAGAATACGCTATCAGAAATAAACTGTACCATAATAAATGTTTTAGTTTTTCAAATACATCACTCTTAAGTTAAAAGTCATAATTATGCATTAAGTAAGTACGTTTGTATAGATAACTTAGACCTACTAAAAAGTAATAATTTATTGACATTTGATTTTAGAGGAATTGCTCTTTCCATACCTAATCATTTTAAATATCCAAATCGCAAAAAAAAAAATGAAACAACAGAGCCAAAAATTGTAGTTTTGAATCAGTAGTAGCAAATAAGGAAATATTGCTATAAAAATTATAAAAATTTACTACCCCTCAAAATATGGAAATTTCGTGTTTTACATTTACCTATTAACCTATGTACATTTTTTTTATGTAAGTATCTAGATAAAACACAAAAAATAAGTTTTTATAAAGTGTAATAAGGCTTTAATAAAATTCAAACACTTCTATCTCAAAATTACATTTTTTGAAAGCTCAAATTTGAAAATTCACTTTGATGGGTAGGTATAATAGACTATTCTTTGCCAATTTTATCTAATTTTTTCTAAAATTTTATTTTTTTCATCGTAATAATGAATGATGATCTCTCATGTTTCCAAATTTGAACAAAGATGTCTTCTTTAAGATAGAATGCCACCGACCTGTATGTATTTTGGTTATGACATTTAAGGCAATGGGCAATTGAATCCAATTAATTAATCAATGCGAAATTCGATTTACCTGGAATATTCGAGGTAATCGCATCAGATAATTTTTTAAAGTTTTTATCGGAATCCTGAGTTTTAACCCCAATTTGGCGATTTCCTTTAATTGATATTGACTTTGGTTTATTTTTTCTATTGAAAGATTTTTGCAACTCGTGCTTGAAGTTTTTCAAAAAAGTAGCATTATTTTTAAAATCTGGATTTTCTTCCTTCACATACCAATACAATGTTTTTGATATTTTTGAGAATTGACCATATCTTAATTGATCGATGATTATTTCTTGCATTTTTATAGGGTCAAAGCTTAAATTTTCTGGCGGTATACTCGATTTAATCGCTGCATTGTTCAGTATTTCTTCAAAATCCGTTATAATACTGATGGCATCACCTTGTATTTCCTGTAGTGATAACTCATCTGTATCTTTCGATGGAACGAATTTTTCCCCTGTAGCTTTCCTGACTAATAAATCTAGCAGTAAAATTGTACCATTTGTATCGAACTGAGCTCCTATTTGGGTTATTGTGGCATTACCCATGGTGTTATTTGGTATTTCACCAGAGCTATTAGATGGTCCACTGTTGAAATTTTTGAACCAACCGAATAAATTATTCATCCATGAACTGAGTGTGCTGCTTTCATCACGCAATTGTTCCTGATGTTGGTTGATGGTCTCATTTTTCTCAATATGAGAAAGATGATCTTCATTGCCAGCATGAATTTCATTATTAAAACTGGAATAATATTCATCTTGGTCGTTGTACTGATGAAATATTGATCTCTTTGGTCTTTTTTTATCAGACTGATAATTCGAACCTATTAGATCACGAAAAGTTGTTATTTTTGTATTTTTTGAAGATGGAGGAAGCAATTTCAAACGTTTCGATATCTGATTCATTTTATTGAGTGGTTCGAAATCAGTAAACGTTGTTACTCCATATGAGGTATATTTACATTGATGACACCCCTGAACAGGAATTTCTTCGAAGTTGGAAGGGATTGATTGTGAAAAATTAATTTGAGGGATGTGGTATGTTGCAATGTAAGATATATCTTTAGTAGATCTAGTTGCTGCTTTAACTATAGACTGTTCTAAGAAAAGATGTTTTTTATTTGAAAAAGTTGTTGGAGCTTGAGGTTGAAGATGATTGCCGTCAGTGCTGTTTTCAATTTTTTTTACATCCAAATTAGAATTATCTTTAAGGAAAACGTAATCATATTTTTCTTCATGATAAAACGAAGTTGTGTTGGATCTGTTGTCTGAAAACACTGCTACTGCTTCATTCTTTGAAACGTCAGCCCATATTGCTTTATTTAGTTTGAATTTTGTTTTCAATAGTTCTTGAATATTCTTAGTGTAGTAATTGAAATTCCACGAATTTTGGTTGAAATTCTCGAGTTTTTGTTTATATTGTTCCATAATGTTAGCTACAAATTGCAGAGCTTTAAATGTGTCATATGCTTCAAGTGAAAGCTCTGTTTGCATGTTTGTATTTGGTAATTGTCCATCACTATAAAGTATTGCATCATTGGAGATGATTTTTGGTTTGGGCGATTTCAAGTTTGTCACCGTTTGGGTGGGAAATTGGGTCTCTTTCATCAAGGTTTTGTTGATGTCCATTCCGCCAATTTGGTTGATGCTGAAAAAAAAAAAAACAATTTTTAGATGAATGTCGTTGGCACCCCAACTAATTTTGAATTTATTTTTACTTACTTATGGTTTTTCTCAACGTCAGTAATACTGCGAATTCTGCGAATATTTTCTTCTTGCATTTGATTTTCAGTTATCTGATGTATCGACTTTTTCACCCTGCCAAAGTGGTCATTCACATTTTTATTTTCAGCTTCATTTGAGATTTGAATTTCCCTCATATTTTGGTTCACACTTCTGCGATAACGTATGTTTGAATCTTTCTTTGAATTGTGATTTACATGTTGAGTTGATTGTATTTTTCCAGTGATGTCTGAAATCGTTTTTTCAACAGGATTCTCATTATTTGTAGATAGTATGTTTTTTATTGTTTTTTCATTTTTTGGTAAGTCGGAACCTGATTTCACCACATCTACCAGTCCTTCATATATTCCTGACTCTGAAAAATCTGAACTAGTGCTGAGACCATTCTGTGTAATTATGTCAGAACCAATCTGATTACTATCTGAAACTGACCCAGAAGATAATTTTTTAGGATTCTCATACGTATCTGCAAATCCTTCTGCTGCTTCAACTATGGCATTAGAGTTTGGATTCTTTTTTGCTTTTGTTACTGCATTATATGCATTTCCAATTGCTGACGACAGTGTTGAAGGTTTTGCTGATATTTGGCTTCCTATTTGATATCCTCGTTTTGCACCTGAAATAACTGCGCTGATGGTCTTTCCATTAGAGTAATCCCATTTCAGTGGATTGAGCTGAAAGTTATTTGCTTTCACTCCTGCTACATATGCATATATTACAGGCATAATAAACTTGACAACTGCTACTATAGCTTTAAATACTGCAAAAAGCCATGCAAATTCTCCATTTGGGTCAGTCATTGATATCGGTGAATTACCAGAATATTTGTAAGGGCTAAAGTATTGTTCTTTTGGATCAAATTGATAAAAACGACCAATACTTGGATCATAGAAACGAGCATGATAATTGTACAAAGATGTTTCTTCATCAAATTCTTGTCCAGTATAGAGGTAAAAGATGTGTGATTCAGGATCATTTCCGTATTTCCTCATCATGTGCCCATAAGGCAGATAATCATAGGCTGCTACAACTTCATTTCCTTTCATCACTAATCTTATTGACCCTTCATGGTCTGCAAATACATTATAGAATTCATCATGACGGTAAAACCCTAACAGTCCATTTGCACCATAAATATATGTTGTAATTAGTACATCTGGGGATACATCTGGTGATATGTAGGTGATTTTTTTCTCAACTAGAGTTTTTCCTGATTCATCTCGGATGTAATGTATTTTGTATATTGTTTTTCCGTTATTATCAATCAATTTTTTTAGGATTCGTTCTCCTTGCATATCATAGTGAAATAGCAGACTTCTCCCATCCACAAGTTTCATTTTGACTACTCTGTTTGATACTGGATGGTATTCAATATTTTTTATTCCTTTATGTAGTGCTTGAATTACATTTCCTCTATTGTCATATTTCATTTCAAAATTTGTGGTACCTTGAATAGAAGAAAATGATAGATATTTCACATTTATAATCTGATTTGTATTTTCTTTGTATTCCAACTGGTAGCGGTCGAAGCCTGTGTAGAAAAGTTTGTGGTTGCCATTAGCATCAATGTCATAAGATTCCACATCAAATTCTGCTTCTCCTAAAATATTTCCAAAATGGTCTTGTAGAACTCTTACTATTTCTGGAATATAAGACTGGTAATTTTGCAAGATGCTGTTGAACTCATCTGTGAAAGGATTAATTAAATAAGATTTCTTCTCCAGCATATTCACAATATCATTGGTGACTTGTTTGATAGTTGTTTCATCTCTGTATGAAATCCATTTACTTATAGCATTTTGTATAGCAGCTTTAATTTGTGGTGGTTTTTGCTTCTTAGCTAAACATGAAACTATGATTCGCTGTAAAGGTTGCCCATACATTCTATAAGTGACTGATAAGTTTCCCAGATCATCAAACATATTGGAACGAATCATAGATTTGCCTGGTTTACCATGGCCAAAAGCAAACTCAGATTTTTCATTGTTCTGTATAATATATCCAGATTTTTGTAAAATCTGCCAAATATCTCTGGAAGTTGTACTGTTGAATTTAGAAATCTCCTTACTGAATGTATCTGGTTGTAAAGGTAATGGCATTTCATTGCCTACAAAATATTTTCCTTTAGTTAATTCTTGATGATTACCATAATCGTAAGAATGTCCATAATGGGAAGGGAAACCTTTCATTCCAAGTACTTTTTGAATATGGTAACTTCCTACTCCATAAGTGCAAACTATTGGCAAATCTTGGTTAAGTTTTGAATAGAAGATCTTTTTCTGATGATTATTATTATCCAAGTATCCAGCTTCTTTTAGTTTATTGAAGCAAAGCTCAGAATCAGATTGGGTAATTCCAGGACCAATGAAAGAGTGTTTATTGAGATTTAGGTTTTCATTATTGCATTTTTCATGCCATGTTGCCTCAAATTTGGTGGAAGTTATTGTACCATCTCCATACCCCATACCACCATAACTTTTCTCAGTGTAAGAAATATCTTCAGTCAAGAATTCATCTTTTATTTTAGTCAGAAATCCTGCAGAGTTATAATTGAACCAACGAGTGAAATTTTTATTAGTGTTTGGAGAGTATTCTTCAGTGTTGATCTGGCCAGCAGGTTTATAGGTATACTGAACAAAGAGGTTATCTTTTTGTGGTACTCCAACACTAACCATCTGGCCCAATTTATTATATTTGTAAATCAACTTGAATGGTTTATCTTGAATATTTACTGGATATTCAATCTCTTTCAATTTCCCAGCTGTATATAGTTTATTCACCTCCATCATTTGTGGGGTTTCATTGCCAATAGCTGGGATTAGAACACGTTTGCTCAATGTTTTCTCATCTGTGGTGAAAGTGAATTCCTCTATTAATGGATTACCATCATTGTAGGTTATAACCCTTTTAGTTTTTTTCCTCAACATAGGGTCATGTTCAAAATCATTATAATCAAATTGTTGATAGACTTTGGTGTTATTTTGTGCCAATGACATATTCAATAATTCTTGCCTAGAATATTTATGTGTTAGTTCTCCTCTTTCATATAATCTGCCAAATTTATCATAATCGTAATACATTATATTTTCAGGATTACTATCTTGGTTATAAAATATGGTGAATTTTAGTAAATCGTCATCATATATGTGTTCAATTTTTTGCATATCCGGCATTTCTTTTGTTAAAATATCATCATTTTTATTATAAGTTATGAATATACCCAAAGATTTCTCCATAGAATCTTGTCCAGTTGTTGCATTTTTTGAAGATGAGAACATCTGTGTTAATGATCGAGTTTTCTCATGGTATGTTGGAGGGAGTATTTTTATAGCATTTCCTCTACTATCGTATTCGTATGTGCTCAGTACATCCCTGGAATTAGGTATTTCTATGTATTTGGCTACTTTGTTTTTCTTATTGTCTAAAACAGTAATGTGTTTCACATCACCTGGTTTATATTCCACCTGATAAGTATAATTTTTGTTTTCAGGATAGACGTTGTTGATGTATGTGTTTTTGGTGAAAGGAGAGAATCGTTTCACATATGGACCATAAATGGAGAAATCTTTACCAGGTAAGCCAGTTGAATTTTTTTCATTTAATGGATTATTAAAATATGTTGTTTGGCTATATCCATATTCTCCAAGGATTTCTTTTGATTCTCCAATAAGTTGCCCCGTTTTCCATACTGAATTATTGGAATAAGGATCTTTATTGGTTACAAAATTTGATTGGTAGGTGAGCAATGATTCTATATTAGACCTTATAATTTGAGCAGGTTGAGTATTGATGGTTTGTCTGCCAAGTTCATCATAGAGATATTCTCTTATGATGGCAGTGTTTTCAGTTTCCAATTTAATTTTTTGTACTTTTTCTTGAAGTAAGTTTGAATAAATTGTTTGGATGGTTGGTTTGTTGAAGACAATTACATCATTGAGTTTTACTTCACCTCTCAATTTCATGAAATTTATTGAAGAATTGTGTGAATTTCCATCAAAATAAATACCCCCATCAATCCAAATAAATAAACGTGTTTTCTCAAGCATTATTATAATTTCTGAATTCAAAGGCATTGGAGATCTTTTTTCCAAGAATATAAATTCGGCAATGCTTCCATTACTTTGAAACGTCACGCCATTTCCAAATTTCAAAAACGAATCATTTTTGTTCAAAGTCAAGGTCATTCTTATACCATAAGAATGTGAATCAATCTCAACAATGTTCAAAGTGAGATTATCCTCATTTGAAGTTACATGAGAAAGCTGGTATGGAGTGATTCGCCAACCTTTGATCACGTCTATTTTCCAACGCTTCTCAAAAGAAGAAGGTGCAAAATTTTCATAAAACCCAGATTCTGGTTCAATTTGTGTAATGCTATTCAAGGGTACCATTTTTCCAATACTTGAAGCTTTAGTGTATGTTTTAAGCTCTTTGAGTTGACCATATTCATCAAACAATGCCATTTCTTTGTTGTGTTTGTCATACATGTGTCTTTTGACTAATCCATCTTGGCGTATTTCATCTTTGATCTGCATGGTGTTGATGTTATAAACTGTGGCCTTGAAAGGACTGCTCATTGGGGAAAATCTTATATGATCAACATCAATGTTTGTATGTTCACTTGGAGATACAACAATAGATGTGCGAAGGTCTTTAATTTTATCTGATGATATGGTTGAGTTCGCTTTAAATTTAAAAATATCCTTGGCAGATGCAAAGTCGACTAAAACCTCCACATAATACCAATTTCCTATTTGATATTTGATTTCCCCCAATCGAGTATGCTCATATATTTCTGAATTATTTTCCAACTGTATATTTGCAGTTAGAACAGGTGTGATAGAAGATTTGAAAAAAGTTGTATTATGAGGACGTAGCCAACAAGAGGCTATGTATTCTTCATCTTGATTTTTTGGTTTGAAAGTTCCATATAAGATACTTTTTGATAATTCCAGGTAGCTTTGACCTGTGAATGAGAACCCATTTTTGATTACATCATTTTCTGTAAAGATCCATTTTTGAGTCTGATTTTTGGAACCAATTTGATTTTCTTCATATTCTTCAAAGCCATAATATCCAACCTCTTCATCTGCTACCTCATTGGCAAAAAATTCAGCCACTTTCATTTTACCAGTTTTATCATAAATGGTTGTGTTGGAATACAGAGTTCTTTCATCCACTAATGTACTATTTTTGGTTTCCTTCTGGTCTTGTTTGAGTGGTAAAGTTTTAATTAAGTTACCTTGTCCATCATAGTATTTTATTTTTTGTTCTTCTGAAGGTTTGTCAATATATCTGTCTTCTGTACTCCACCCAAATGATTTTTCATCATTTCCAGGAACTACAGATACTTTTTGATAATACACTGCGTTATTTTGAAATTTTGGTAAATCATATTTATACCCTGTGCTACGTTTGTTACTTTTATCAAAATATGTTGATGTTTTAGTGATGACAGGGTTTGGTAGTGATTGACTCAGGCCAAACATTTGACGAAACACTAAAGTAGAATTTCCATTTTTTACAACAAGCATTTGGTTACTTGATGGCAGAAGCTGTTCACCATAACGTAATGAAATGACTTTATCAAAGTGACCATTTTTCAAAAATTTAATTACTTTTGGTGTTGAAGTAGATTTTTCTTGGTAGGCCACAAATACCGGATAACCAATGTAGGCATCATTGAAATCAGTTATTCCTAAATTTACCAAAATATTGTCTAATTTTTTCTCATCAGTTCCTACGTATAATTTGATTGTTGAGGATTCATTTTCTTTTCCTAGAATATATTTGTCTCCTAGCACCAAAAAATTTTGATCTTTTTTAGTTTTTGCAGATTGGTCCTCTTTCCATTCAGAACCAGTAAAGGTGAATGATTTCTTTCCAATTATTGCTGTCTGAGAGTTTAAAATTGGAATATTTTGAAACATTTGGTTCTGAGAGAGTAAAGAATTTTTTTCAAATATTTTTTCACAAGCTGTTTTAAACTGGTCTTTTTGACTTTTAATGGCTTTTTCTTTCTCGTGTTGAGGAGCTCCTGAAATTTGCTTTTCAACGTCTCTCCTAGTATCTTCCAGAAAAGAACTAGGAAATTCCTTCAGGATAATTTTATATTTACTTCCAGACACATCGTAGCCAAGTTTTAGTTTGTAGGTCTTTTGTGCTCCGCCAATTGTGAATTGATAGTCTTCATTTAATTCGAATTTAGACAAATCTTCATGAGGGATGCTAATTTGTTGCCGTTTAACCACCTCATGTTTTTTATTCAAAGTGAATAAATTCACAGTGGTATAAAGTTGACTACCTTGTAAGCACCATCGACTGAGTAAAAATAGATTATTATACATTTTTAATGCATTTCGTTCAAATGTATTTAATAGATCTTTTAATAATTCTTCATCCAGGTTGAATTTATCCACTGTTGTTTTTATGCAATCCATGGCTCCAGGCATGTCTTCAATTTTTTTTGAACGCCAATTTTGGCGTTGATCCTTGAACCCAACCCAAAAATAATAATTGTTGTAAACTACAAAAGTGGTATCAAATACAACCACTTGAGAAGAATTTAAAGAGTTGTAATCAATAGGAAAATCCGCTTTGAAATTTTGCATCTGCCAAGTTTTTGTGTCCTTATTCCAAGATAAAATATCAATAGGAGAGTTTTTCTTTATTGCAAGTATAAAATCTTTACCAAATTTGATTTGGATATCCTTAGGAAATCTGAATTCCGATGCTTTTATCCATGTTTTATCTGGTTTGTGAAACAAATGAAGCTCTGTTTCAGAATCGTATTGTATAATTACAGCAAAATAATTGTCCGCGGACACAGTTTCATATGTTTTTGCCAAACCTTGACCTAAATATGGTTGTATGGTTGATACTGAACGATCATCTGTTGCATCTTGCTTGAAAGTTTGAAGCGTTATTTTTCCAGAATACATGGAACTCACAATGATGTCCTCATTTGTAAAATCTACTTTGTAGTTGGGAGGCACATACAGTGAGAAACGACTTATTTCTTCATCAGAAAAAGATACTTCACCAATTGATTCGTAATTGAATTCCATTTGTGCTTCTGAAGGTAGAATTACTTTTTCCATCATATACGAGTTTGATACTAATTTATAGTCGAAGCTCAGAATAGGTTTGTTTGTTGGATCATTTTCTTGTTTAATTTCTGTCAAAAGTCTTTTACCATTTGACGTATTATAGATAAAATTAATCTTTTGATGATAGTTTGGAGTGGTAATGGTGTAACCCTTCAAATATCGAGATGTTATTAATTGCTGTCTGATGTATCCATTTTTATCCACAACTGCAGGTGCATCATATTCCTTGTTATCTTTAGAAGAGTATTCGAAAGTAATCTCGTTCTTATTTAGGTTTGTTATGGTTTGGCTGGAGATAGTTTTGAGGTAGATTTCTCGTGTGAAGCTGTTGTTGGGACCAGGTATGGTTTCATCAAATGTGTCATAAGTAATTTTCATAATTTTATTTTCATCTCTGAATTCTGTCAAATACCACGAACTGGGAATTTTCATTTGACCTTCGGAGCTGCTCCCAACACCCTTCCAATTTTCCCATACTACTTCCCAGCCTATCGAGTTCTTTGTGGCAGGAATACCAGAACGTCCGTAGATTTTTGTTGTGTTGGCTTTCTTCACTTCCCATTTTTCTTCAGCTTTATAATAACGAATTTGTGTGTCCGATGTTGCATTATTTGATATTTTAAACGAGTATACATCTGGGGTGGAATTATCAAAATCCAGTTTCAACAAATTTGGTAAACCATCTGATACAACGTAGTATGATTCTGTATCTTCGTATATGCTGGTGCGATGATCCATTTTGATGTAATTTTGAGGCAGACCAGACCAACCTACCCCCAAAATAGTCGATTCTTGACTTATACCATTGTAAACAAAGTTCAACGCGATGTCGTTGGCAAAAGCACTGGTGAGAGATATCAAAGGCAACTGGAAACTGACCTTTCCTGTGTTTTTATCGACGGCGTTCAATATGTTGGAGCAATCTAAATCATCTCTCAGCAGACGGACTGGTTTTTCTTCTGTTGATCGAGTTTGAGCAACTTGTGGTATCAAATTTTGCGATGCCGAGGAGACAATTGTGTTTTCCTTGGGGATGTAAGGTAATTGTTCCTCCACAAACCGGTTCGTAATGGCGGTAATATTCGCCCAGTGCAGCTGACCTGCTTGATTGGTAAAAATCATGGGATTATTTGAGGAAGATGCTGGTAAAACAGCATTTATTTTTCCATAACGTTCTGATATTGGGAGCTGATCGTCATCCAAAAAAGATAACCATTGATTGGTGTCTCTGTCGAAGGACAATACATCAATACCTCGAGGTCCTGTGAATAACATCTCCTCGAAACCGTCCGAATTGATATCCTCGAACATAATCGATTTTATATGCTGGTCAGTCCATCCTTTGATTTCGGAAAACAACGAATTGTAATGCAAAAATGAGTAATTTTTTTGCCGATGGTAGTAGGTGTACATGAACATTCCTGTTTTATTGAACACAACGATATCCCGAAATGAATGCCCAGTCACATTGGGAAAAAATAAATTCTGTTCCGTGTCATCAAATTTGGCTCCATCGGCAACTTGAAAAATAGGTTTGATGTCTAGATTGTCATCAAATTCGTAAACATTTAAACCATCTTTATTTCGAATTATAATACTTTGTTGACTTGTATTCGCAAGGTCAGCTAAGAAAAAATCTGACAAAGAATAGTTTCCAATCGGGCTCAGATCGGTTTGAACTGGCCATAAAGGATAGCCACTACCAGATATTAGCACGCTTCGATTTAGGGTATAGAATTGCAACCCTGTATCTTCATGTTTTGTTAATACCCCTATTTCAGCTTTGAGTCGATAAAAGTGGCCTATTTTTATGATGTTGTTGGGCTCATTCCAACGAAATGCGTTGTGGAAAGAATTTTCTTCGTAATCTGCGGTTCTTGATATTAATTTGGTATTGTTTTTTTGAAATTGGTAAACGTCAATGCCTTCGTGAGTCTTTACCATCAAAATATCATCATTGTTCTCGAACGAGGGGAAATGTAAAATTCGATTTTTTGTAGGGCCCTCGGTTTCCAGTGGTTTGCTCCATTTGATTTGCCACGATTTTTCATTTATACCAAATTCATATTTAGTTAAAGTATTATTGCTAAAAATGTAAAATTGTGATGGACTGTCAGAAGGTTTGGTTTTGACGTTATAAATGAATGCATTTTCTTCAAATGGAATTATTTCCTTTGAGAAGTCCAATTGATATAAGTTTGACATGTTTGAGATTTTCGAAACCGTAATTATGATAAAATATTGAGTTTTTTGATTAAAACCATATTCAAAGATCTAACGTCGTTTTTTGCGAAGAGATTGGTTGTTGGCAATTCAAATTTTTCAGTCCTGTGAAAAAAAAAGTGTTCTAATAATTATTAAATCTAATTACCATGTTGATAAAAATGTTCAACACATTATTATAAATATTTACGGAAATAACAGAAAAAATATTTTTATGCGTGGGTACACTAAGCAAGATAGAATCAGTTGCCAAAAAGTGTGGAAAAAAACTTTTGAAAAATATTAACCGTTTCTGCTTGCGTATTCATTTAATAATAATAACTTGCGTCTTTGATTGGAAATTTTAAGCTTGACCTTCATTAAAACATAAAACAAGTTTGACAGTTGTATTCGTATAACGATCAGAATTTTGTCCAAATCAATGACTTATTTTTGGAAAAATGTAAAAAAAAAAATTTATAATGCGATGAAAATGTATTTAGGTACGTACTCAATTATCCAAACTGTGGTGTTGAAAACATCGACGAGTTACTCGAACCCCGTTCTCTACTCAAGATAATTTGATTATTTTTTCGTGAGTAGCCCTGTAAAAAATTTATCATAAGAGATGTGTCGATAAAATAATAATGATTGAAAAACAGTTTGATATTTGAAGGTACAAAGCATGCAAAATAGGGGAGGTCAGGTACAATGACATGACGAAGCATAAAAACATGAAAATAGCATGAATTTTGATCATTTTTGACGAAAAGCATAAATTTTTAGCATTTTCCTTCTGAACTTTTGTATCGAAGAATTGTTTTTTCAATCGTGTTTCAACTTCGCTTCTTTATAAAAAAAAATTTCGCCCTCGCTTCACCCGAGCATGGGCAGGGTTTCCATCTTCATTTTATTTAAAATATTGTATCATTTTTTGATTTTTTTCAGACAAAATTTCTCAATAATCATGATTTTTTTACTTGAGTTTACCTTTGCACCTGATTTCTTTCATATTTGCCTTTTTTCTTTGAAAAACTGCGATTACACTAATGCCAGCAAACTTCCCTAGTTAACTATACCATGATTGAACGAAGTCGAAATTTTCAATTTGGTATTTGTTTGACAACTTTTAATACTTCTATTATTCTCGTTTCCTGTTATTTTTTACCCGATGAGGTGGTACTATCTCCTCAGAGTAAAACTGCTAGAAAAATGCTTAAAATTCCTGTCAAAATGAGTATGCGTAATTTGTGGGGGGGGGGGGGGCGCTTTTGAGAAAATTCGGAACATGAAGAATTTTACGTATAAAAATGGTACGAAAAACATGAAAATAGCTGCATTAATTTTTTCTCTCGATCCAGTAGTCACCCTGCTAGTAAAAAATTGGAGATTACAGATTTCAAATCTTTCACTCCTAAATAAAGTTCAAAAATCAAAGAAATCTATCTTTTTATTTTTATTGATAGGTATCTAGCTATCTACCTATTATTATTATTATTTTTAAATTTAAAAGTGTCGAATCTCATTTGGGAGTTGAGGTTCATGTCAGCGAACCAAATTTTTTTCCATGTTTTTTTGATGTCATTCCACAACTTTTTTCAATAAGGTTACATTTTCAACTTTTACGGAAGGTGCCAATACGATTCGTACTAGTATCTACTCTCACATTTATAAATCATTGAAAATAATCGAAAATTACTGGAAAACAGTCAAAATTGCAGCACACCAATAAATCAGTGAAAAAAAATTCAATGAAAGCGAACAGTGAGAAAAATTGTTGGGAAACCATTGATTTATTGAAACTGAAAGAATTTTTGGATTTTGATATTCGGTGTTCGGGAAAATGGATTTATGAGAAAAATTTTCGTGAAATATCCTACTCGGGAAATACTTGTTTGGGATTGAATCCCCGGGCATAATTTTAGTACGTGTGAAAAACTGGAATTATGTATTTTAAAAATGACGAAAAGCAACTGTCTCAGAGGGGAAAAATTATTTCATTTTATTGAACGCGAATCCATTGAAAATTTTTTGGAGGAAAGCATGACATTTTTTTCGAGGTTCTTAAGCGAAAGAGCAAAGTGCAAAGGGGGCTAAAATACCAAAAAGGAACAGAACGACGTTCAAGTGTTTAAAAATCAAAAAATTGCCTGATTTCTGAAATATTTTTCCAAAATGGAGAAATGTTTTGTGTACACGAGAAAAAAATGTAATCCATTATTTTTCGATGAACTTGAATTTGCAAGTATTGGAAAATCACGTATCATCGAATTTTTGAATACTAGATGTTGATACCTATAGCTAGGTACCTACATTGAAAACTTAAAAACACATCATTCTAACTTTACAAAATATTGTTCCAAATTAGATTATTTGTGAAAAAAAAATCCAATAAAATTGATCTCTGCTCAATTAAAATATTACGAATATTGAAAAAATTACTTACTTCTGCTTTGTGAACTTCTTTCGATGAATTAGAAAGATCTATCTACGTATTAAAAAAATATCTGAAAGTGATGCTGATCGCATCATATTATCGGAACGTTCAACACGTAACAATTAATAACAAAAATCAACTCAAGTAGTTACTGTTTAAACGAAACTTCGGTTGAAAATGAGTCTCAACATTGTGATAACATTTTCAGCATAGTGTACAAACGCCTGCGTCTTTCATGAACCCCAATTCTTTTGATGCCGCTGTTTGCCAAGTTATGTATTTCCATGAGCCTGCCAACGATTCCCCTAGTGGAGTTATTTCAATTGGAACTATAATAAATTCACGTGAAACATGTTCACTTTATAATGGTGGAAGTTGAAATTACCCCTCGATCTTGTTATGTTTTTATATTTTTATACTTAGTGCGAGCCAAAAATATACCTATTATTTGGGTTTTTTCACATCATGTTCAAGCGTGACGTAGGTATAGTTGAAATATTTTTTACCAGCTCGTGTTGGATGAGTTTGAGTAAAAATTGTTTTGATCAGCTGGGTTTTTCGAGCTTGAATAAGCTTATAGTTTTACCATCGCCTCTGCAAGTTGAAATATTTTCTCAGAATCCTCGAGATGTTTCTCAATACCTCAAGTTGGAGTTGAATACGCGTTCATTTAAAAACCGTCGAGAAATATCTTTCGAATTCTCGTCAAGCGATATCAGCTTGACCGCACACGTCTCTCTTCATCCTGTCACAGTTTCTCGAAGGTACTTCAGGTAGTTACATGGGAGGTTTCCCACCTCTAAGTAAAAAATTTGAGTGAAACAAAAATAAACCAAAAGTACATCATAGAAAAAAAAATACCCGAAATTTCTAGAGCCAGTTCATTTTTCAAATTTTGCGAATTTTTGAAATTTCGAAATCACCTCATCGCCATTCAAAATTGAAAATTTGATGTATCCAATTAACAAAAAAAAATCTGAAATTTGGTATACAGACCCAATTTTGGGCTTCCCGAATTGGGTAAAGGGGGTGTCAAGATGTATTGGAGTTTGCTAACATTTTTGGAATTTTTCAGCGCTTAAGAAAAGCTCATAAAATTGGTCTTTATGCATAGGCGCTCCCAAGGGAGGGCTGAGGAGGCTCAGGCTCCCCTTAACTTTAGAAAAAAGTTTTTTTTTTCATTTTAAAAATATGTAAAGTGCATTTTTTGCTTTTCAAACGGTATCTTTTTAAAAAACTTTCGCCTTTGCTTCACTCAGGCAGTATTGTAGTCATTTTATTTTAAAAATTGATAATTTTTTACTGATTTTCCAGTCCAAAAATCATCAATTCCTGAATAAATTCCCAGTATTTCAGAAAAAAATCAATGATTTTTGACTGAAAGATCACTGAAAAATGACTTGGTAATTTAAAAATTTGACCCTTTCCCCCCATTTTTTCTCCAATTCTCAGCCCGTCCCTTGAATAATTTCTGGGTGTGCCTATGTCCATATGAATTTTAGCACCAATAATCGCGGATTACCCATATTAGCGATCCTGATTGATTGAAACACAATTTTCCAAAATTCATTTCTTCGAGTTGAAATCTACTTCGTACCTTTCAGCAGAAATTTTTTCTGAAAAAAATTCATAGGTGAATATTTTCCTAAAACAATTTTTCAATGGTAAGAATTGACTTTCTCATCTTGCTGGTTGAAGCGTCCTGGCTTCTAAACTGTTGAATTGATTTGTTTATTGTATACACATATGACACATGTGTTCGTACTTAATATTCATTTAACAATGGTAATCGTCGTCGTCGATTGCCAAGTTATTCGAATACGTTTGCCAAGGGGCTTCCCCGTAGTAATTATTTTATAACATTTTTCATCATGAGTTTAACCAAGCAGCATATGTGGTACACATTTTAACGCATTGTCAGAGAAATAAAAGTGCTATAAATTAATCAACTAACGGTGTGTTTTTGAAATTATCTGTGCTGGTCTCGGCCAAGTTCATTATCATTACCTATTATTACCGCTTCTGTTAATTTATAAACTAACAGTACCTAGGTCAATGAATCAGTGATTTTTTTATAATGAAATGAGATGTAATTCTATGCAGGTGTGAAATCGACTTTTTTGGGAGTTGGGGCTGGATAACGCAAATTTTCTAACCGAACTAAGTACATTGTAAAGGAGTTGACCCCTTTCCGTGCTCTTTCACTTCATTATTTATTTCGAATTTGTATTTTTTATTTCAACTAAAAAATCTGCGAAATTGTTCAGTTAATTTTCCTCAGAGAAGCGAGGATGGAAAATTCTCAGAAACGTCAATTTTAAATACAAAATTTTGTATTTTCAATTTGAATAAGAGTAGGAAGATGAATTATGTTTCGGATTGATAAATCTAAAAAAAAGTGTTACCATTTCTAGTTTAAAATTAGTGAAGGAAAAATGGGATAAGGCCGGGCGTACCGAGGCCAAAGTTTCTAAAAAATTTGATTTTCAAGCATGGAGAATAAGTTTCAAAGAGAAAAAATATAATGAACTGCATGTGTAGCGAATTTTTTCATGCACGAAATTTTCTCGTGTACAGCTTGCGCAGCACTGTAGCGAAGTTGCCACTATTGGGTATAATTCTTATTGCGGACAGAAATTTAACATCAGTTAAGTTGAATTGTGTGTCAAGAAGACGCATTCCTTAAATAATTTACGCCAAAGCATTATTCAAGTCTCAAGTGAAGTTTCATTCATTCAAACAACTTGAATCCGAAAGCAAATTAATTCATACAGATACGTAATTCGGTAAGTAGGTACCTACATAGATACTTACAATTTTCTGTACAATTTCAGCACTTTCGTAAATGCAGCTCGTGATGTGGTCACAAAAAATACTTCAAGAAACTTCCGGTAATATCTACTGCAGGATATCCTCGAAAATTTTTATAGGTATTCAAAAAACCAATCAAAAATTTGATCAAGTTTTCATGTAATTCGCCATGTTCTTCTATATCTATGGCAAAAAACGAAAAAAATTGAGTTTCGAGATTTTTTAGCGCTCCTCCCCCTCGTAAAATTGTGATTCAACTTCAGTCTATTGTGGTTTCAAATCGATAAAATGCAGTTGTCTGATTTTCAAGGCTCTTTGATCGGATCAAGATCAAACCAATTCGTTTGTCGTTTGTCGTTTGTCCTATTTTCTAAAGCTGTATGAAAAACATTATTACTGATAAAAATTTCGTAAAAAACATCCGTTTAAAATTTTTTCATGTTATAGGTTCTCGTACGTAGAATCAATCGTCGAATTTCTGGCAAATCACGTCAATATGATGCACTTCGCTGGGAAATTGTTGCTTATCACTATCACATTTTGTGTATTGAACGATAATTTCATTAATGCTGAAGTGGATGACAGATGCTATAACTGCATACATGTTCCCGGTAAATGGGTTAAAATAAGGGGATTCGCTAGAACATCTGAAAAGTATGCTTATGCTTCCACTGCTGATCGAGAGCAGTTTTATGTTCCAAATTACGCGTACGATGTGGTTAAAACAGCGGCACTTATGAATTTAGATATTTGGGTCAATACGAAGGGTTTGGATTATAGTGTATTTGCTCCTTACTATAGTCATGATTAATTTAAGTGGATTAATTGAAATTACCTACCATGTTAATGCCTACATCAGAATTGAAATTATACCTAATTGGATTATTTCATTTTAATACTAATAGGTATTACTGAATTTAAGAAATAAAATATTTTCATTTTGGAAATGTGCGTTTCTTATTTTTTTGCTCATAAAGAGAAAACTATAAAATGGATGAGCCCGCATGGGTAAGGTGTCAAAAATTGTTTTTTGAGTTGACAATGATTTTGAGTTTTTCAGAAGTGATAGAATCGAATTGCTCCTTTCGATGTTGGGATGTGAGAAATGAGAAGTGAGAAATGAGCTATAACGTACCAAAATCTGACAATTTTGTGAAAATTTTTCGCAAAATTCTCGATTTTGGATATCTCTAAATCTTGGGGTATTTTTTTCCTATTCAGAGGGGCCCCTTGAATTTTTTTTCAATGTCGCAGATGGATTTTTTTCAGGTGAAGAAAATGAATGTTTAAAATGATCATGCGCTTGAATAATCATAGGTATAGGTAGAGTGAATCTCACGTTTTTCCAATTTCCATTGTCCTAATTATAATGGCAACTTGAACTTTTCAATTGAAAATTCGTAATATTTTGCTGATCTTTCAGTCAAAAGTCGCTAATTTCTTGGTCAATTTCTAATTTTATCTTGACTGAAAGATCAGTAAAAAGTCACTGATTTTCAAGTAAATTCATTTTAGTTATTGAAAAAGGTAAAATTTTACTAATTTTGATTGATACAAGAGAGTAAAGTGATTATTTTATTTAAAAAATTCTGCAATTTTTCAAATTTGCATGTCTTACTCGTTTTTTGAAAATACCCCAATTTTGCCAATGGTCCAGGATGTAAACTTGAGCATCAATTTTTTAACCTAATATTCGTACATATTGTTTATTGATGTCGTGTTTTGTAATTTCAAATTTCATGAATTATTCTTACCTTGGTGCTGATGAATTTCATTGTTTTCAGATTTTTCATGAATTGATGTCGATTATCCCACTTCTTGAAGACTGCATCATTATAACGAGCCCTTCTTTTCGGACAACTTTGGGTGAGTGAATAATAAGAATTTAAAATAATGTGGTAACTGATATTGCTCATGTTTATAATAATTGGGATACGATGGATAATAACATTCTAACGTCAATTTGAAATAAACCTAAAACTCCAATTGTTTAAGAAAGCAGTGATTTTTAACTGAAAGATCAACAAGAAATCATTAATATTCAATGAAAATCATTTCACTGATTCACAAAGGCAAAACTTCATGAAAGACTTATTCAGATTTAGAGAGTTAGCTTATAAATGTCTCAAATTTGATAAATTTTTGATTCTCACAGACATTCAAAATCAAAATGTTAAATATAGGTACTTAATGTATTTTTTCAATGCCTGTGATTGAATTCTCTAAACTTGGAAAAACTGACCATTTTGATGAAGATTCACTTATGTACCTACTGAAAGGTGCAATTTTTTTTTTGTTAAAATAATATTTTCGAAAATTTTTCTTCTGCAATTCTAATGAGAAATGGACACTTACCTTATTTTCGATGTTTCAAAAACGGCTCAAGTGCTGAGTTGGGTACCTATGTATATTTTTAATTCTTCGAGGTTATAAGATGTTCGAAAATTTCTATACCTTGATATCACCAAATACCAGCTGTTTATGATTTTCAGGGGCGGCGCGATGGGTGGTATGGGGGGGGGGGGTATAATACCCTCCCAGACAATTTTCAGTCGGCAAAATCGGCAAAATTTTGGAAGTATGAGGTGAATGGGCAAAATCTCAGAAATGTCAGCAAATTGAAAAAGTTTTAGAAATTTTGCAGCATCATCAATAAAAAATTGAGCCCTTTTAAATTTCAAGTTTGTAGTCCTCTTTCATGAAACACAATCCAACTTCAAAATTATTTACTTTCCAAACCGATATTTTCCAAAAATTTCGGCCTCGCTACGCTCGGCCTTATCAATTTTTTTCTTATACTTTTAAAACAATCCAAATTCAACAAAAATGATATTTTTCCTCAAAATTATTTCAATTTGTTTTATCAATTTCTTCTCATCAAAACTCATTTTTGAAGTCAAAAAATTAATTTTTTTAAAAGCTTTGGCCTCGCTATGCTCGGCCTTATCATTTTTCTTTTTGAACATTTTTTAAATACAAATGGTCGGTTTTTTTACTCAGGTTAGATAATCAGTTTATAACATTGTTTTATGGGACTTGAAAAATTGTCTCCCTCGCTTCGCTCGGGCCAAATTTATTTACCTTCTATTCACATTAAAACTTTAGTTGAAACAAAAAATTCTCGTATTGTCAAATTTCAGAATTCTTACTCGGCAATTTTGAATTTTTTAGTCGGCATTTTTGAATATCATTACACCCCCCCCCCCCCCAAGTTTATGCTCGAACCCCCTCTGATGATTTTACATCGTAATTTGCAAAACTTACTACTTCAATAATTTTAAATTTTAATGCGTTTAATGTTTTAACCATCTCCCTCTCTCACCTCCCATAAAAATTATTCGGAAGTTTTTTTGATAGATTAGGATTAAAAACTGATGCATTTATTAGAAAATTACATATCTGTGGTCTGTGGTTTTACTGAGTATGTAAAAGACTTAATTTTAAATATAAACTCACAAAAATTGAAAAGTTAGTGGTGTTTAATATCACAATAGTACCTTGTTGTAAAATAAAATCTTTGTAGGTATTTTTACGTATCTAGACATTTAGTAAAAACTAATAAATAGTCATTAGTAAGTATTGGTTATCGTAATCAATTATAAAATTCATTCAAAGAGAATGTACCTAAGTCGATAAAATCGATACGTATATTTGTATGATTGAAAACTAAAGCTAAAGCAATGACTTTGCGAATGAAGCTTCAATTAATTTATTGACTCTATATTGGTTTTATTCGAAGTATTCAATGTCATCGTATTGAAAAAATTGATAGGAATTTGACGAGAGTCTTGACTTTCGACAGGAATCTGATTTTTAAATAATTTTTGTCGAGTCGATATTGATTTTGGCGAATTTTTTGTGTCAAATGATTTTTCCAGGCGATGTTTCAAATTTGTTAAGAATAAAGCATTCTGTTCAAATTTTGGATTCGCTTTTTTCGCATATGAATACAAAGCTGGAGATATTTTCGAAAATTGTCCATTCCGTAGTAGATCGATAATTATTTCTTGTACTTTGATGGGATCAAAAATCAAGTTTTCCTGCGGTATATCCAATTGGATGGCAATTTCGGTCAATAAATCTTCGAATTCTGTTACAATACTGATGGCATTTCCTTGTATTTCCAATAAGGAGAATTCATCGCTGTCTTTCAACCGAACGAATTTTTCTCCGGTAGCTTTCCTGACCAATAAATCGAGTAATAAAATCGTACCATTTGAGTCAAATTGCATTCCTGATTGAGATGCTGTGGATTCAAATGGTGTTTCTGTTTCGTGTGATATCTCGTGCTTGTGAGTGATATTGAGGAAATTATTGGTGGAGTTCTTCAGCCAACTGAACCAATTATTCATCCATGAACTGCTCGTATCGGATTCCTGGCTTGGATTATTCGTGACATATTCAATTGTATTGTTTTTCTCAAAGTGCAATGTGCGATCTGCCCCATCTGGATTAATCCCTTTGTTTGAACTGATTGGATTTTCATAATATTTGTTAAATTCTCCAAAAACTGATCTCTTTTTTCTTCTTTCTTCCGATTGATGGTGCAAAGGATCATCAATTTTTGTACTTTCAACTTCCTCGGGAAACTTTATCGCTCGTGGTATTGACCATTGATTTTTTCCATCAGTCAGCACATTCACTCCGTATGATGTGTATTTGCATTGTATACATCTTTCTTTGGATGACAGTTGCATAGTGTTTGGAAGATCTTTTAAAAAGTTTATTTCTGAAGGTACCTCGAATGCCATCATGTAAGATATGTCTTCGGTAGATCTAGTCTGAGATTTAATGTTTTTATTTGATATTTGTGGTTTCCTGACGAGGTCTTTTCTAAATAATTTTTTCTTATTTTTAAGCGCCGTTAACGCATGAGGTTCGCCACAATTTTGCGGCGACCAAGATTCAAAGGGTGCTGATGAAATGGCGTTTGCCATGTTTGAAATTTCTTTTATTAAGGTGGATTCTCTGATTGTTGATTCAAGCTTCATTATGTCCATGGTGGTATGCGTAGCCGAGTATTCGGACATGAAATCGTGTAATTTTTTAAGCCGTTGAGATTCGTCAAATTTTCTTAGCTTTGTTATATCCTGAAGTTCGTTCCAAACGTGTTCTTTGAATTTTTTAACGATATATTGAGCAAACTGCTTACCCTCTTTAGAATAATTTATAGTCTTATCAGCAGTCTCAGTTTTGCTGCGTATGACAGCCTCTTGAATATTTTTTTGCATATCTTTAATCTTCGATGTAAAAATTCGTTTAGATTCTGTAACTAAGGCATTGACTTCACTTTGCGTTTCACGAAGAAACTGATTTCCCTCTGGTTTGTTGTCAGCCTTTGTTTTACCCACTTTTGCATTATTTCTCAAAAAAACATAATCTCTGCCCTCGTTGTAATAATACGATACCATTCCGGGAGCTTTATTGTTTGAAAATCCCACAAAAGCTTCATTTTTTGAAATGATAACACTGATTACTTTATTTGGAATTTCACCTTCTCTCAGCATTTTCTGTACTGTTTTGCCATAGTTCTTGTAGTACTCGTAATTTTTTGACTCTTTGTCGAAATTCTCTCCTGAAAATTTCTTCAGCTCAGTGACATAACGTTTAATGGTGTCGGCAACAATGGTTTCTATTCGGTGGACTAATTCTGGTGGTATTTCGGTGACCGAGTTTGTCTTTGAAGCTGACCCGCTGCCGGAAAATATTGTGTCACTGGATGGTTTGGGTTTTTGCAAGTTAGTTACCCCGTATTTTGAGTAGTTTTTTCTTGAGTGTTTGTTTTTTGCATCTTTTTCATGGTTTGAATAAGTTCTGTAAAAAGAAAACGGATTTATTATTATTTTTTAATTTGTTCGGGCTCATTCCATTACCAACAGAAATTTTCAGCTCATCAGCTCTTCCAAAGGGTTATTCTATGTTGCTTGAAGAAAATTCTATTTGCCTCAATAATTTTACCCCAACAACGTGGGAAACAATCACCTCCTGTTTTACATTTTCTTTTTCGGTAGTGAATATAACAAGATAAGAGGCTCAGATGAAGTTTTATAGTAAATAGATATGGAAATTCATATTTTGAACCCGCGTTTTGGAAAAAAATTTAAAAAATACAGAAGCGATGTGCCACATATTTTTTTTTCTTCTCCAAAAATCAAGTGAAGTTGTATGAGGTTGAAGGGTGATTCCAAAAGGGTGCGTTGAGATAAATATAGTCTTTGGACCTTTCTGAAACATGGGAACGTTGAACTTTTTTTTTAAAAAAAAAAACACTAAATTTTCAGTATTGAAAAATTTTATAAAAACTTGTAGAATGATGAGCGAGTAAAATTGGAAGATCAAAGGTTGAAAACTGGTTGAAGTGTGATAAAATGACCTTTGAGGAACTATAGATATGTATTATTAGGCACTTACTTTTTGTTCTTCATTTGAGGATTTGTGATGCTGCGAATTTTCCGTACACTTCGAGTACGCCGAGTTCCCAGACATTTTTTCATCACTGTGTCGCCCTCTTGGTCTGGTTTTTGCGGATCTTTTTTTGTTTTGGATTCCCCTGCTTGTGATTTTCTTATATCAAATTCCCCTCCCATTTCCACTTTCCTTGGAACGTTATCAAAATCTTGTGTAGATTTATACAAATTATGGTCCAGCCAACCCACGTCCTCATCCCAATTCAAATGTTTTCCTTGAGAAGAAATAGGTATTTTAAGTGAATTTGAATCTTCATGCAGTGGTTTAATATGTTCTTTATTTAAACTCTTCTTAAATTTTGGGTTTTTATATGACAAAGAAAGCTGGCCAACTGAGATCATTCCATTAATCATACTGTGGTAAAGATAAATAGAATGAATGTCCCCTCCATTTTCTTTAGCTTCGGTGTATATTGCATATCCTGTACCAGCAATGGATCCTATTCCCAAGGTCATTGCAAAAGCACTAAATGCAGCGGGATACTTGATAGCTGTGTTCTTCCATACATCACTTGATAATAAATTCAATACTGATTTGGCATCTCCAGGGGCATTCTTTAGAATGGAGAATACTGTCTCCATTTTTTTGCTGTATTCATGCAATGAATCGAGTTGTTTGTAAGATGGTCCATATTTCAATGATTTAAGTATGATATTTCCATGCGAGGTGAAAAACTTATGTCCTTGGCGTAGTAATATTGGCAAATCAGGTGCCATTGTAAATGCATCCAAAAGTCCTGCCCACATGAGTGGATTTTTAAAATCCCAATCAGAAGCTGAACCATGCAATGTGAATATCCCTGCTCCGGTGGTTGCTGTACCACTTAAATATGCACCTTTAGCTAATTTTGAAGATAACTCTGAGTAAATTTTGCGTGCATTCTGGATACCAGCTCCTAATCCTGAACCTAGGGCAAATCCTTGAAAGGCAGCGTTGAATGTAGCCGGAGTGAAACTCCATTCAGCGGGATTAAATTTACCATTCACCGATACCATGTTGATATATGAAGCTCCTAACCCCAACCCTACTGTCAGTGCAGTAGCTTGAGCTGATGTGATGGACAACGCAGTACTGAAAAATCCTACAGAACCAGCGAATCCCATTGGCATCAAAGCTCCTCCAATTCCACCACCTACAACTCCCAACCAAGTACTGGCTTTGTTCAATTCCCACTTCAATGGATTCCAGTTATTATTGGCACTTGCGCCTCCTAAGTATGCTCCAAGTAATCCAAAGGCAATTGGTATGAGGAAAGCAAATTCTCCATCGGGATCAATCGTTGATACTGGTGAATTACCAGCATATTTATATGGATTGAAATATTGCTCCCTTGGGTCTATTTGGTAGAATCGACCAATACTAGGATCATAGAAACGTGCATGAAAATTGTACAAGCCTGTTTCTTCATCTAGTTCTTGGCCTGTGTAGAGATAGGAGATGTATGATTCTGGATTATTTTCAAATTTTCGCATAATATCCCCATAAGGTAGATAATCATAGGCTGCTACTACTTCATCACCTCTGATCACTAATCTTATGGATCCTTCATGATCAGCAAATATGGAGAAGAATTCATTACGACGCAAAAATCCTACTAAACCTCTTGGTCCATAAATATATGTTGTAATCATCACATCTGGGGGTAAATTTGAGGAGATAAAAGTCAATTTTTTCTCTGCCAATGGTTTTCCTGTTTCATCTCTGAGGTAATGAATTTCATAGATAGTTTCTTCTTTTTCATTGACCAGTCTTTTAAGAATTCTTTCTCCTTGCATATCATAATGGAATAAAATACCCCTACCATCTATGAGTTCTATTTTAATTGGGCGATTTGATACTGGATGGTATTTAATATTTTTTATTCCCTTATGCAATGCTTGAATTACATTTCCTCGATTGTCATGTTTCATTTCAAAATTTTTGGAACCTTCTTGTGAAGAAAATGATAAATATTTCACATTGTTTATTTGATTAGTGTTGTCTTTGTATTCTAATTGGTAGCGATCAAAGCCTGTATAGAAAAGTTTGTGGTTACCATTAGCATCAATATCATAAGATTCTACATCAAATTCTGCCTCTCCCAATTGTTGTCCAAAATGTTCTTGTAAAACTCCAACTATTTCAGGAATATAAGACTGGTAATTTTGCAATATGCTATTAAACTCTTCAGTGAAAGGATTGATCAAATATGACATCTTCTCTAGCATATTCACAATGTCATTAGAGACCTGTTTGATAGTTGTTTGATCCTGGTATGAGATCCATTTACTTATAGCATTTTGTAAGGCAGACTTGATTTGTGTTGGTTTTTGTTTTTTAGCCAAACATGAAACTATTATTCTCTGTAGAGGGTTTTCATACATTCTATAGTTGACTGAAATGTTTCCTAGATCATCAAACATATTGGAATGAATCATAGATTTACCAAGTTTGCCATGGCCAAAAGCAAAATCAGATTTTTCATTGTTCTGTATAATATATCCAGATTTATGTAATGTCTGCCAAATATCTCTAGAAGTTGTACTGTTGAATTTAGAAATCTCCTTACTGAATGTGTCTGGTTGTAAA
Source organism: Pseudococcus jackbeardsleyi (assembly GCA_038380155.1). Classification (NCBI taxonomy): domain Eukaryota; kingdom Metazoa; phylum Arthropoda; class Insecta; order Hemiptera; family Pseudococcidae; genus Pseudococcus; species Pseudococcus jackbeardsleyi. Next base: position 10,010,773 of record CM076242.1, read on the forward strand.
GGTAATGGCATTTCATTACCTACGAAATATTTTCCTTTAGTTAATTCTTGATGATTACCATAATCGTAAGAATGTCCATAATGGGAGGGGAAACCTTTCATTCCAAGTATCTTTTGAATATGGCGACTTCCTACTCCATAAGTGCAAACCATTGGCAAATCTTGGTTGAGTTTTGGATAAAAGATCTTTTGTTGGTGATTATCACCATCTATGTATCCAGCTTCTTTTAATTTATTGAAGCAAAGTTCGGATTCATGTGATGTGATTCCAGAACCAATAAAGGAGTACTTATTTAGATTTAAATTTCTGTTGTTACAATGTTTATGCCATTTGGCTGAGAATTTTGTTGCTGTTATTGTACCATCGCCATATCCATAACCTCCATAACTTTTCTCTGTGTAAGAAATCTCTTCAGTTAAGAACTTATCTTCTATCAGAATCAAAAATCCTGCGGTATTGTAATTATATTGGCGGATAAATGTTCTATTGGAGTTTGGTGAATGATGTTCACTGCTCACCTGACTATCTGCATTATAAAGGAAATTCACGAATAAATTTTCATTGTGCGGCACTCCAATGCTAATCATTTGACCAAGTTTATTATACTTATACATTAACTTGAATTGCTCATCTTGAAAATCTGTGGGATATTCAATCATCAGTACTTTTCCAGCTTTATAAATTTTTCTAATTTCAGCAACTTGAGGAACTTCATTGCTTTCAGTTTGTATTAAAACTTGTTTAATAGTAGTTTCTTGATCATTGTTGAAGGTGAATTTTTCTATTGTCGGATTTCCTTCATTAAAGGTGATGATTCTTTTTGTTTTTTTCCTCAATATAGGTTCACTTTCAAGATCATTATAATCAAATTGCTGATATACACTTGCATTTTCTGTAGTAAGTGTTAAATTGGTCAATTGCTGTTTAGTGAATTGACCAATCAATTCTCCTGTTTCATACAACCTGTCAAAATTGTCATAATCAAAGTATGTGACATTTCCTAAATTATCATCTGGATTATAGTGGATGGTAAATTTCAGTAAACCATTGTCATAAACATGTTCAACTTTCTGTGAATCTGGAGTTTCTCTTGAAATGACGTTGCTATTGTCATCATAAGCCACAGATATTCCTAACAATTTTTTCAGTGTGTTATAATCTGTTGAAGTGTTGTGAGTGAATGATGTCATTAGTGTTTGAGCTTTTTCGTGATACAGCGGAGGAAGTATAGTTATTATGTTTCCTTTACTATCATATTCATATGTGCTAAGTATGTCTGGAGAATTCTGAGCATCAATATACTTTGCCACCTTGTTTTTCTTATAGTCAAAAATAACAATATGTTTCACATCCGCTGCTTTATACTCTACTTGATGAGTGAAATTCCTGCTAATGGGATAGACATTGTTGATATATGTATTACTGCAAGAAGCAGAAAATTGTTTAGAATAAGGTCCAAAAATGGAGAATTCTTTTCCAGGCAAACCTTCTGCGATTTTTTCATTCAAGGGATTATTCGAATATTTTATTTGACTGTATCCATATTCTCCCACAGCGTCTTTTAATTCTCCTTCCAATTTTCCTGTCTTCCATACAGAATCTGTTGAGGAAGGATTCTTATTTATTACAAAATTTGGATAATAAGACAATAATGGTTGAGAAATTGTTCTGGTTACACAAACAGCTTGAGTAGTAATAGTTTGCCTTCCTAGTTCATCATAAAGATATTCTTTCACAATGACTGAAGTATCATTTTCCAATTTGATTTCTTGTAATTTTTCTTGAAGTGAATTGTAGTAAGTTATTTGGATACTTGGTTTGTTAAAAACAATCATATCGTTCAGTATGACATTCCCAGATGCACTTAGCTTATTTATTGCTGAACTGTTTGCATATCCATCAAAGTACAACCCTCCATCAACCCAAATGAACAAGCGGATATTTTCATTGATGATAATAATTTCTGAATTCAAAGGAATTTGTAATCTTTTTCCTAAAAATGAGAATTCACCTTTGGCTCCCAAACTTGTGAATATTACTCCATTACCAAACTTTAAAAATGCATTTTTTGATCCTAAAGTCAGGTAAAATCTCATTCCATAAGAATTTGAATCAATTTCCGACAAATTTAAAGATAAATTATTCTCATTAGTAGTCAGATGAGATAAATGATTTGGAGAAAGTTGCCAAGCTTCTGTGGTATCTATTTTCCAACGGTTTTTGAATGAAAAAGGTGCAAATTTTTCATAGAATCCAGTTTCAGGCTGAATTTGCACAATGTTGTTTAGTTGTTGTATTCTGTCTATGCTTGAAGCTTTAGTGTAAGATTTTACTTCTTTGAGATGACCAGTTTTGTCAATTGATGCTACTTCTTTATTATGTTTGTCATAAATGTATTGTTTAATCAGTCCATCTTGGCCAATTTCTTCTTTGATCTGCATTGTTTTTTGATCATAAACTGTGCCCTTAAATGAACTCTGTAGTGGTGAAAAACGAATATGGTCAACATCAACGGTAGAATTTTCAGTTGTGCTTATGAAAATGGATATTTTAAGATTTTGATTTGTGATTGCTGATTGAGTTGAATTTTCATTGTATTTTGGTGTATCTCTGACAGCAGAAAAGTTGATCAAAACTTCTACATAGTACCAGTCATCAAACTGGTATTTGATCTGACCCAATCTGGTGTATTCAAATACTTCATCATTATGTTCCAATAAAATATTAGCTGTAATGAATGGTGCAATCAAAGTGTCATCAATTATTTCATTGTGAGGTCGAACCCAACAAGAAGCTATGTAATCTTGATCCTGATTTTTTGGTTGGAATGTACCATAGAAGGTATTTTTTGATAATCTCAGATAGCTTTTGCCTGTAAACGAGAATCCATTTTTCACAACATCACTTTCTTCAAAATTCCATTTCTGTCCGAGACTTTTCAAACCAATTTGGTTTATTTCATATTCCTCAAAACCGTAGTATCCAATTTCTTCATTTGATATGTCATTAGTGAAGAATTCTGCAACTTTAAATTGACCAGTTTTATCAAATATTGTTGAATTTATATTCTGATTTCCTTGTTGGTCTACTGTATTATTACTTACTTCATTCTGGTGCTCGTCAAGTAGTTGAATTTTAATTAAATCACCTTGTCCATCAAAGTATTTTCGTTTTACCTCTGGTGGTTTACCAAAATATGTTTCTTCTTTAATCCATCCATAGGAATTTTTATCATTTCTGGGGATAATGGATAATTCTTGATAATATACAATATTGTTTTGAAATTTAGGGGAGTTATATTCAAAACTGGTGCTTCGTTTTTCATTTGTATCCAAAAGAAATGAAATTTCACTAACAACTGGGTTTGGTAAGAATTTGTTCAAACCAAACATTTGATGAAACACCAAAGTAACATTCTTTCTACTTGTAGAAGTGGTTGGGATGCTTAATACCAGCATTTGATGATCACTAAATTGTGTTAATTGTTCAGAGGGAGGCAATGATATCACTTTTTCAAAGTTTCCATCATTTGAGAATTCAATTACACGGGATGAAGCTATTGATTTGTCATAGTAAGCTAAGTAAACTGGATAAGCATTAAAAATCTCATAAAAAGAGGTAATTCCCAGGTTTACTAAGCTTGTGCCGGAGATTTTCTCATTATTTAATTCATAAAGTTCAATTTTAGAGTTTTTACTTTTTTGGACCAATTGTAGCTTATCTCCTAACACCAAAAAATTTTGTTCAGTTTTGTTTTTTCTTTGGGGAAGTTGATCTTCCCATTCAGCACCATTAAACACGAATGTCTTATTTCCACACATGATAGTCTGTGAATTTAAAATTGTAACATGTTTCCATGGATTAAAAAGAAGATCTTTTTCAGACGATTTTTCATATTCTGCAGTCCACTGAGCTTTTACATTTTCAACTGCTTCATTCTGCAGTTCTGAGAGGCTAGGACCTCCTCCAAAAACAGATTCAAGTGTTACAGGCTTCTTTACCTGTCTCCGAATATCCTCCAATGTAGGGCCTTTGATATCAGTGATTACAAGTTTAAATTTGTCATTGGATATTTTATAAGCAAATGTTAAATCGCCATTTTCCAATTTCAACTCTAGTAGATTTTCTTGAGCTACTTTGAACTGCTGGCTTTTAGCTATCTCGTATTTGCTGTCCAATACAAATAAATCCACAATAGTGTATAACTGTCCTCCTTCTGAATTCCACCTACTTAATAAGAAAATATTTTTATACATTTGTAATGCATACAGTTGAAAAAAGTTGAGCAATCGTTTGGTTTTTTCATTATTCAACTGAAATTTATCAAGTGTTGTTTTCACACAATCCATTGCTCCTTTCATTTCCTTCAGTTTTTTTGACTGCCATTTTTGTTGTTGGTCTTTAAACCCAAGCCAGAAAATATTATTGTTGTACACTACAAATGTATTGTCGAATGCTGCCACAAGTGGTGTGTGTGCTGAAACAGTAGGAAAACTTGTTTTAAAAATTTCCTTCTGCCATCTTTTCAAATCTTTGCTCCATTGTATCATGTACACTGATGAATTCTCATAAGTTACTATGAAATCTTTTCCAAATTTAGTAACAGCATCTTCATCAAAAGTGAATTCTGAAGTTTTCTTCCACATTTTGTTCAGAAAATTGAGTTCTTTTGTGGAACCATAATGTATGATAACAGCAAAATAATGCTCTCCTGGTATAATTTCATAATTTTTTGCAAATCCTTTACCTAAAGTCAGGGATATAATAGGAACAGAATGATTGCTTGTATCTTTCTTGAAAGTTTCTAGTATTATATTTCCATTGTCAATGTAGCTCACTATGACATCACCATTTACAAAATTGACTTTGTGATCACTGGGCACATCAAGTCTGGTATCACCCAGCTGCTTATCAGGAGAAGATACTTGACCAATGGATTCATACTGAAATTCAGTTCTAGTTCCTGATGGCAAGGTTGCTGCATCTAAAAAGCACAAATTTGAGATTGATTTGTAACCAAATTGTAGAATAGGTTTGGTCGTAGGGTCATCCTCCTGCTTAATTTCTGTCAATAATCTTTTCCCGTTTGTTGTATTATAAATGAAAGTGATGTTTTGACGATACTCTGGAGTGGAAAGTGTGTAACCATTTAAATATCGAGATACTACCAATTGCTGTCTGATAAAATTATTTTTATCGATTACCTCAGGAGCTTTAAATTCGTCAGTATTTTTGGCTGCATATTTAAAGATAATCTCGTTTTCAATGGTTGTGATACTTTTTAGATAGATCTCTCTAGTAAATTTATTGCCTCCTGAGATGGGCGTCTCAATCGAATCATATGTTAGTTTCATTACATTGTGTCCATTGTGCACTTCTGCCAAATACCAGGAGGTCGCGATTTTGGATTGGTCTGCAGAGCTGGTGCCTAATCCTCTCCAATTTTTCCATACAATTTCCCAGATTATCGGCTCCTGCGTTGATATATGGCTAGTGCGTCCATAAATTTGTGTGGTATTTGAACCTTTAATCTCCCATTTCTCTTCATTTTTATGATAAAGAATTTGTGTTTCTGACTTTGCGTCGTTGGAAACATTGAACGAGTAAATGGTATCGGTGGAATTATAAGAATTCATGTTTAATTGAATCGGCATATCATCAACCACTAAAAAGTATTTTTCTGATTCTTGAAATAGACTCGATTGATGGTCCATTGTTATAAAATTCCGTGGTAAGGACCAACCGACTCCAAGGATATCTGATTCTTGGCTAATTCCATTGTAATTCAAGTCTAATTTGATGTCATCAGTGGAAATAGTGGAGAGGTCGACCAAAGGTAATTGGAAATTGATTCTTCCTGTATTTTTATTCAATGAGTTCATTATAAAAGAGCAATCTAATTCATCCCTGAGTAACCGAATTGGTTTTTCCGTTATATTGCGAGTTAGAACAATTTGAGGTATCGGCTGTGACGACGATGATGAGGTGGACTTGGAAATCTCAAAGACATTTTGTTGCTCTGCAGTGTTGATATTTCCTGATGATGGACTAGCAGATGTATCCACCGGAATGATATTAGCCCAATGCAATTGATTCGAGTAATGAGTGAAAATCATGGAATTATTTATGATTGGAGGATTGGCCGGTATAATTGACATTATTTCACCATAACGTTGAGAAATAGTGAGCTGATTATTATCCAAATAAGATATCCATTGATTACTATCTCGATCGAAGGATAAAAAATCTACACCTCTAGGTCCCGTAAAAATCATTTCTTGGTAACCATCAAAATCGATATCTTCAAACAAAATAGATTTTTGGCGATCTTCTGTCCAACCTTTGTTTTCAGAAAATAACGAATTGTAATGCAAAATGACATAATTGCCTTGATCGTTATTATACTGGTAAATAAACATGCCAGTTTTATTGAATATAACAATATCTCGAAATGATTGCCCGGTTAAATTTGGGAAGAATAGAGGCTGTCGTGTGTCTTCGAATTTGGCTGCGTCAGCGATTTCCATAATCGACTCAAATTCATAATCTTCATCGCATTCGAAAATATTCAAGCCATGTTTATTCCGAATAATAATATTTTGTTGCCCTTTACCTTTAATATCACTCAGAAAGATATCCGCTAACGATGAATAATTCGCGAAAGGGTTTGAATCGAGTGCAAGAGACCAAATTGGATAGCGACCGAATGAGAGCGACTCTTGATTTATGACGTAGAATTGTATTCCGTAGTCTTCGTGATTTGTTACCATTCCGATTACAGTGTTGTTTTGGTAGAAATGGCCCATTTTTATAACGTTATTGGCCTCGTTCCAACGAAAAGCATCATGAAAAGTGTTTTCTTCATAATTTTCGCTTTTCAATATTAAATTTAAATTATTGTTTTGAAACTGGTAAAAATTGATACCACGGGAAGTCTTTTCTGCCAAGAAATTATCGATGTTTTGAAATGTAGGAAAATGTATGATTCGATTATTCGCGGGGTCATTGGTTTCCATTGATTTGTTCCATTTGGTTTGCCAGGATACCTGATTGCGATCAAATTCATACTTTGTGGCGATTCCATTACTGAAAGTAAGGAATTGTGTTGGGTTACCAGTGTTGTTGGAATTGATGCGGTAAATGGGTACATTTTTTTCATTTGTGAGAATCTGTGGTGAAAATTCCAGTCTATATGAGTCCGCCATGTTTGAGACTTGATTGAGTGAGAATAGATGAATCTCAGCAAGGTCTTAATTTTTTTTTCTTTTTTTTTAAATCCAAAACAATATCATGTAATGAAGTGCCAAAAAGTTTGATATATCTGAATTGGTACAAAACTATTGATCTTCATTTTTGGTTTTCTGTAAAAAAGCACAACGTGACATTATATCATAGACATGTTTAAATATTGAAATTTTTACAAAACAAGTACCTAATGTATAATTTATTACTTTTTTACCATTTTTCTCTCACAAAAATGATTTCTTTACTTACTTATATTTTTCATGCTCAGGAAAGATTTGAGAGAAGATATTTGAAAATTCTTCAGTCTAGATTGTTGTATCAGATTATTTTTTCGTAAATGAAAATCGAAATGTTTTTTTGTGAGCGATGAAATTTGATCAAAATTACCTTTGTACTTACTTCGGAGTACATTCCTAATTGTAAAATATGCAATTTGAAAGAAATTTTGAAAATATGTAAGATTTACTCTTGAAAATTTAGTAAAATAGCAACAAAAATTGTTAACTATAATGCTGAGGAGAATAAGTAAACCAGAATTTAATTTTAAGACTTCAAAAATAATCCAAAACATTTTCCTGTTTTCGAATTCAGCAAATCCGTATCTTGAAATTTGTAAACGAATTTTAATGTTTTCTTCCAATTTTCTTATATGAAATTTTTAATTTTTACCAATAAAAATAATTCCAAGTTCTGATTTTAATCGGATGTCCGCGATGCGAGCGATGTAAAGAATTTTTTTTGAATTTCATCATTCCGATGTTTTCTGAGCACGGAAGAGTTAAAGAAGTCGAGAATTACAAAAATATTTCGTGTAAGTACATAATATCTGAAAATATAATGTAACGTTGCGTCGTATGCGAAGTTGAAAAATAAAGAGGGAGACAAGTAATTTTTAAATAGAAAGCAATTACAAGATAAGAATAATTTTATTAATAACCAGCACGAATTCCTCTGAATTTACCATGTGTTTTTGTTTTCGTTGGGGCGACGCGACGGTATCACTTTGTATTTTATTAGTTATCGCATTGTTACTATTTACAATTAAATTTCATTTATCTAAGAATTTTTTGAAATTTTGAATGCGATTTTGTGATTGAAGGCAGAGTTTACGTTTTTGATTTACTCATTTGTTCATTTTATTGTAAGTATAGTTAATTTTTGGTGTAAAGATCGAATAATTGAGGAATTTTTTTTGATATTTTAAGGGGAGAATGAAAATATTTTTCCTGGTTTAAATGAAGCTTTAATGCTTTTGATCTGAAAATGCTAGGCCAACGTTTGTCAAATGACTTTTCAAAGTTACAGTCACGTTATTCATGATTTTCTACCTCTTTAGTCACTATAAAAACATCAAATTTGAGGCCAAACTTTCATTTTTTCAAATTTTTTTAGAATTTTTTTTTACACTGGCTTTTCAGTTTTATTTACAATTATTCTTTAAATTATCTTGAGAATCAATTCGTTCTAAATACTTACAGAAGAAACGTAAAATCAACTCAATTAATTCTATTGAAAAATATTGCTTATGGACTGCATGTCAACGTCTCATTGAAGTTTTTTCTAACTCACCATTATGTCGTTCAAAAAAATTATAATTTGAATTTCTCAATGAAAATTGGATTTTCAAATTTTAATTCCACTATCAAGCTACTTTTTGTCAGAATCATCAAAAAAATAATTTCATTTTCACTTTTTTTTTCAAATTGTTCTAATAGGTAGGTACGTATTTTGCGAAGTTTTTCTAAAATTTCCAGAAAAATTTTCTTTTTTTACCCAAAAGCATATTCAAACTTTTTAAAAAAAAAAAAAAAAAAAACTCTTCTGAGTAGAATGTTTGAATAATTTTGAGATAAGACAAGGAAAACAGTTTATTGGTAATTTTTTTTTGAATTTACATTCATAAAAATGAAATGCGTACCTATTGGTACATAAGTAAGTAAGTAAGTAAGTAAGTAAGTAAGGTATAATATACTAAATACTTGCAACGTTGCAACTTATATTGTAACTTACCTACTTATTCCTGCAGTTGAGTATTGTTCTATGTAGCAGAAACAGTATTCTCGAAATGTTGATTATTTAAAAATTAATTCAAATCACGCGAATTTCTCTCTAATTTATATGCTTGATACGAACTCTCAGCCAACCATAACACAGAACGCACTAAAATTATACTTTCTTTGAAAATTGAATTCAACATCGAAACGTGGTAAAAATTTTCGTCGCAGCGTGTTCACATCTTTTGTGACTCGAGTGAAAACGGAATTCTACGATTGTTGCCAACATTTTACGTGGGTATTTTGAACTGATGGATTTTTAGATGATGCGATGTTTTATTGTTGAATATACTCGTATTTAAGTTACCCCTAGACCTTCATTACAAGATTCTCTTGTATTATTTTTTACAGTCAATATTAAAAATTCAGATGTTTTCTCCCCCTTTCTTTCCATTATTTATAAATTTTTGTGATGAATATTACATGTGTATAAAGTTCATAATTGGCATTTCATCTCAATCAACAAATGGGTAGCATAAGTACCTATTTACCTAATGATTATTTTTTTAAAATATTTACAAAATTCAGGAATAAAAAAAAATTCATACGGTTGATAATTCATCAACTATGTTACACGTCTCCAACTCCGATCTTCTTTCTGAAATTTAACGTAGGTAGTTTTTAAACATGCTTTTTTCAAAAGTAGATGAGACAAAAACTGCATAGGTGCATCACAATTTTTTAAAAATACTCTGGTTCGGTCATCTAATATCCTATCTTTTGTCTCTTGTACTTACCTACTTACCTAGATATTTTATTGCTTACCTACATCACATTGGCGCGTCATTAATTAAAGAAAATAACTGAGAAAATGAAACAACGAGCTTTGTTAGATTATTTCATGATGAAATTCGAAAAAAAAACTTTGCAGTAACCCTAGAAATTCAGGAAATTTTACCCCATAAATTTCAAAAGAAAAAAGTGAGTAAGTATAAATTGCCGCGTGCAATAGTTTCAGTTCCTACCTAATTTTGTGAATTTCTCAAAATTCTTGAAAATATTTTAAAAATTTTTCAAAGGAATTGAAGTCGAAGAAATTTTGAAGAAAAATCATGTCATTTTTAGGCTTGAAACAAAATCATAGTTCCATCTAACAAATTTTTACCCCTCCTACCCAACAGTAAAAAGATGCAAAACTTTAAAATTTTACTTGTATGAGAGCAACGCAGTGATAAGTTGAGTTACTACTTGAGTTTACAGTTTACACACGCCTTAAATGGAGTGTGAAACTCGCCTCGAAAAAGTTATCTTTAATGTTATTTTTATACTTACCTAAAATAAATAACCAACTTTTTCTTCGAACTGATCCCTTAGTTTTTCTATATTACTTGGCCCAATTACACCTTAGTAGAAATGTGAACAATCAACAAACTCCCATTTACTAGGGTAAGGTGGCTCCCCAGAAGGCTCGTACGTGAATACCCATCGTCTATATTCATCTCTATTCTCATTTTCATCCAGGTATAAATATTTAGAATCGGAGTAATAACTCATTTGTAGTCCTTCTCCATCAACCGTAAGATGCCAGGTTTCAGGGCCAGCACATTTCGTCACAGTATCATGTCTATAAGTATTATGCAGAACTCGATCGTCTTTATATAGGTATTCATTAAACCGAAGATTTAGAATTGTAACGAATAAATCACTATCAAAATCCACTTTCCATTGCAATTGAGCTAAGCTATGTCTAAATCCATGCTTAGGTCTCCAAGTGAATGCATAACGATTGCCATCGCGCCTATCGTCAGAATTGTCTGCAAACAGGTATTCATTGAAGTAGGAATTTTTTATGCAAATGGGAGATACAAGTACGATATTCCTTAACGAACGAGGTAATTTGTTAATGATAATTTTGTATCGATTTCGCAAATCTTCATTGTTGAATTTGGGATCGTCCCATGTCATTTTCATGTGGCGAGTTAATGTAATTGCAGCATCTGTGTATAAAGAACCACTACGTTCCATTTTATTGATTATACCGTCATGAATCATTAATCGATCTTCCATGATGTTGAAATAGTGGTCCACTATGGTCAACATATCTCCCATATTTAATGACGGAGTAAAAACTTTTTCAATTACATCCTTGTAAACATCGCCTAAAACTTTCGAACCAAATAAAATACGGACTTTATTTTGTAACTCTGAGACCAATCGCCAATACCTATTACTCGTGAACGCCGTTGACAGATGAGTACGAAATGAATTTAGAATTTCTTCGCCCAGTGTACAAGAATCGGTTTCGTACTTTTTACTTATTGAAGAAGAAAGTACGATATTTCTCAACGAACCGGGTAATTTGTTTATGGTAAATTTAAATCGATATCGCCAATCTTCATTTTTAAATCCGGAATCGTCCCATGTTATTTTCATGTGGCAAATTACCGGTATTACTGAATCGTTGCATAATCCGTCGTTTCGTTTCATTTCATCGACCATCACTTCATAGATCATTATTCGTTCTTCTGTTGTGTTTAGATTTAGGTCAACTTTTTCCAAAATATTTTCGGTATTCAACGATCCTAGAATTTTTTTAATTGCTTCATTATAAACATTGCCTAAAAATTTCAAACCTAACGATCTGTGGATTTCGTCTTTAACCTCTAGGACTGTTGACCAAGATTTATTGTTGAGGAAGGCATTCGAAATCAGTGCTTGGAACGAATTTCGGTTTTCTTTCCATAAAGCGCGAATGAGTGATTGGCTTTGGTCTGTGAGAGGCTCATTTGCTACCTCAAATATTCCTTTTCTTAATGATTGGCTTAGGCGAAGCCAAGTTCGAATATCTGTATGATTGTTGCTTTTTAATTCGTGATATAAAGCTTGATACAGTTTGAATTTTTTTTCTAAATCTAAAATGGAGCCGCCGAAGCGTAATAGTAAATCAAAGTTATCGATCTGATGGTTGTAGATTTTTTGTACAATTTTTCTGTAAATTGAGTCGTCCGTCTGGAGCTGTTCTTCGGCAAATGAAAACTGATGCGAATTTATACTTTGCATCATGCCATTGAGTATCGACGTTTCCAATTTTTCTATGATGATATGCATTGTTACGGAATTCTCTTTTTGAAAACTGTCCAGAATAGTTTTTATTTCTTTGATTGCGGTTTCCAGTAGGCTGATTCTGGTTTTATCTTCGACGCTTAAAGATGGGCTTGAATTTAAATGTGCGAGTTGTTTATTCATTCTGCTGATTTGATTCTCGATCATTATGAGTCTACTCGGATTATTACTGGTCGTGGGGTTGAAGAATTTTGGTGTGGTTTTAATGGATTTTGATGAGGGTTTCGACAATTTTGATGAAGTTTTCGACGATTTTGATGAGGTTTTTGATGATTTTGATGTGGCTTTTGACGATTTTGAGGAAACTTTCGACAATTTTGATAAGGTTTTCGATGATTTTGAAGAAGCTTTCGACAATTTTGATGCGGTTTTCGACGATTTTGATGAAGTTTTCGACGATTTTGATGTGGCTTTTGACGATTTTGAGGAAACTTTCGGCAATTTTGATAAGGTTTTCGATGATTTTGAAGAAGCTTTCGACAATTTTGATGCGGTTTTCGACGATTTTAATGAAGTTTTCGACGATTTTGATGTGGCTTTTGACGATTTTGAGGAAACTTTCGACAATTTTGATAAGGTTTTCGATGATTTTGAAGAAGCTTTCGACAATTTTGATGCGGTTTTCGACGATTTTGATGCGGTTTTCGATGATTTTGACGAGGTTTTCGACGATTTTGAAGGGACTTTCGACGGTTTTGATGTGATTTTTGATGATACAGATGGATTGCTGGACGATTTTAATGATTTTCCCGTAATTTCAGACGATGTTGATGTGGAAGCAGATGTCGATGAAATACTTCGTTTGTCACGATGTAAATATTTACTGTGGCTTTTCAGAAGAACTGATGCGAATTCATCGATTAAGTTTTGAATAATGTACAATTCGATCTCATCGTTGGACAGTTGTTTCGGATACGAAATGGCAAAATCTAGATTGACGTGATCATCAAATACGATGGTACTTTGTTCATTTTGCGACACGTTGGAGAATCGGTTGATGTTTTCAGAAGAGCTTATTTGAATGACTATCAAAAAAACTGTAATTGCAAGTGTAGCTCCAAAAATTGGCCATCTGATTTGCGACATTGTGACCGTAGAAAAGTTCCTTTTTCTTCTGACACTCCAATGAAGAGCTAACAGAAAGAAAAAATAAATTTTTTTATGCAAATTGATCAACGTGAATAAATTAGTCATGTTGAGAAATACGTAATTAATGCTTAATGCTTATATTTGATGAGATCGTAGAAAAGTAGATTTTAAAAAATTGAGGAAAAATACCGAATTCACATTGTGGCGTATAATGAATGATATTCACTGGTCTAGCCAGCGCCAGCGTAGCCAAGCAATTCAATGAACAGTTTTGTTTTTTTCAGGGGCAAAATATTTATACTTTTTTCGTGTTTTCCAGTTCCCTTCTTCAATTTTTTGACGTATCAAATTTTTTAGTTACGAGAATCGTGCAATCCCTATTTCTGGCATGGTAAGTTCGAACTGAAACAGCAAAATTTTGTCCTGTTTTCCCCCTATTTACGTATTTTCAAATAGCGCAGGAGATAGGTAATTAGGTATACTCCTTACTCCAGGGATAATATACTTTGTCATGTCAAGCCGGAAAAGATTTTTTTTAAAAATGCTTCACGAACTCGAGCCAAGTGAGAGCAAAAAATTTTTAAAAAAACATATCAAAAGCCAAAAATTATTGATTGAAAAAATAACTGATGGTGAGTAAAAGCAGAAGAATTTTTGTAAGAATTTCTTTGAAATCTGGGTAAAAAAGAGACCTTTATTTTGAGATATAATCTCAATTTTCAAATAAGTGTAAAAATATTTAAACCCAATTACTTGAACTAAAAAAAAGTCCACTCATTTGAAAATTATTTATTTCGAAATATTGTTGTCAAAAAATTATTCGAAATAATTATTTGAATTGAAATGACTTGGATTTTTGATAAACAGGTGGTTTCAATTTTTAAAAAATCAGCAAAGTTGCGAAATTTTTTACAGAATATACTCAGATATTATTACGTTATTGTTATTGTTGAAAAAAATATGATTTTAAGATCACCAATACCTACTATCTAAATAAACATTCATTTTTGATGGACTTCGGGAGAATGTGGCTGTATCTACTTGACCCTCTTGCCTATGGTTGTGTAATTACTTATATTATTGATGACTTTTGGTTAAAATACATATCAGATTTCTATTCACTTTTCATACTTTTTAAAACTCTGAAAAATGATTTTTCTGATAAGAAACGAATTATTGAATTGAAATTGGCTTTTTTTTAAGTGAATAAGTTGGGAACACAATTCGAATTGGAAAATTTTATTTGTAGGTGCGTAGGTAGGTATATTTCGATCTCAATTTTTCTTATGACATTATTTTATTCATCCAATTTTAATTCAATGTTGGTATCGGGACTCGAAGTTTGTTAAAAATGGATTCACGAAATTTCAAATAAGTACATATTTGTTTTGTAAATAAGTACTTAAATTTGGATCAAATAAAGTTTTCAGCTGCGCTATGAGTTTTTAAAACTCATTTCAATACGTATTAGCAATATAAAAATATAGGTATCTATGTAGGTGTAATATGTGGATGTAATGACTTACTTTTTTGTGTTCAAATCATCTAAATGAATTGAATAAAAATATAAAAACAAAAAATGTCTACAATTAGTTATAGCTATTGCGAATTGTTATTGAACTAATTATTGTTGGAAGAATATGAACATTACATACATAATGTGCTTTCAAAACAAATTTACACCAACCAGTGATGAACTTATTCGTTCATAATACTGAATTTTATCAAGTTTCCATCGTCGCAAGGATATATCGTTTTTCACGATTACATGTATATGTATGAAATTTTTTATCACTTACATATCTATAGTATGAAATTGAAAACGACATCCTTTATTTATCTAATCGAAGTGTACTTATACAACGATGAATGCGTAAATTTAATATGTACTTGATCGAATTTTATCAATTTTTCATCGTCGCGAGGATAATTATCGGTCTTCTCGTGTAAGTAGATTAGATACGTGAAATTTTTTAATCATATTATTATATGAAATGGAACTATGGTTTATGGTACATCCTTTATTTATGTGATCGACAACAATAAATGGGTAAAATAACATGTCGATGTTTTAAAAATATGAAAATAGTAGAAAAATTTCAAAAATTCCAAATGTAATCGGTTTGGTTAGCCATAAAACATTATTCTAGTCGATACAGGCCCGTAGCCAGAATTTTGTTTGCGCTGGGGCAGAGGAAATGTTGGGTGGGCCGACATTTTTTGAGGTTCGGATATTCGTGAAACATACCATTATTACCCCCCCCCCCCCCTCCTTTATCAAATCTTCTATGAAGTTCAAAACCATTTATTTTTTAAAAATGAAATGACATAAATGTATATTTCATAAAAAGTTTTTAAAATAATTAAGTAGGTATCAGAAAAAGTACGCTAATATATTTGCAAACGGCGGGATTTGTAATTAAAATTCTCTCAATAATTCTTCAGATGTAACTCAGTGTTGCCAGACTCTTCGACGATCAAATCGCCAATTTGAGAATTTCAAGTCGCCCATTAGTCGCCCAACACGAATTTGTCCAAAATTTCTCAATATTTAATCATTTTGACCCTTGATTTTTTTCAGCACATCATATTAATTGCAATTATCCTTATGCCCGAGCGAAGCGAGGTCAAAGCTTTGAAAAAATTCGATTTTCAATGTCCAAAAAAGGCATTTTCCTCCCTATTTTAGTCAAAAACACGCCAAAATTCTCCAAAATCTGAAATCGCCCAATTGGCGACTAGTCGCCAGAGGTAATTTTTGGTCGCCGATTGACCTTTTCAAATCGCCCAATCACATGGCAGTGTAACCATTTCATGAACGTAAAAATATTTTCATTTGATATTTCTATGTAGCTGAGCTGTTTTTTTTTTTGAACTTTGCTAGCTGGGGCAAGCGACTTTCCAGCCGGGGCGCCGCCCCGGCTGCCCCACCTCTGCCTACGGGCCTGAGTCGATATTTTCTGTTCTTTTGCACAAAGTTACATCTCGTAGAGGTGTATTCATGATACATAGTTTTTTCTATAATTTTGGTGTAATTTATCATGTTTTTTACGGTTATTTGAAGTTTTCAATCGTGAAAAACGCCATATAAGCAAAGAGCGACCACCCTGAAATAGTATATTATGCAATGAGGGAGATAAAGTAATTTTCGACGAATTTTGAGGTTTATTGCCCGAGCGAAGCGAGGGAAATAATTCAAAATCGTCGAAAATCAATTATCTCCCGAGTTCCATACGATATTTTTTGTTGTAGTGTGAGTAAAAGGCGAGTTTGAGCACTCGAGCGATTCGCGAGTGTGAGTAAAAGTGCACTTTTACTCACACTACGATGAAAAATTACTTTTAAAAAAGGTGGCTTTTTTATGTAGAATTTTTGTGTGTATTCTGTTGTGGCCATTCCTTCAAACTAAGGGCCAAAAGTTTCAAAAAAATTTACAGAAATGTAATTTTAGCTGATTTTTTAAAGTGTGAGCGTTTCATACATAGAAATAAATTTCCGAATGGGAAATCCAATACCATATTCATGTTAGTAGGTCAAAATATCTCGATACACTCCCTTTTTGCAATAGTTTTTCTTGAATTTTCAAAATTTACTTTTTTCAGTAATTCATCTTGGCGAAAAAACTGAAAAAAAAAATGAATTTCGAATTCGATACTTTGGGTATAAGTGAAATAATCGCGTAATAAAGGGTGTCAATCGGAGTGTTTTGACCTGCTGAACACGAATATTTTTGGGTGGCCTTTCAGTAAAAGAAAACTCTGCTTAGGCACCTACATACTTTGTTCTTCAATTTTCATCAAAATTTGACGTAAGTAAGTTGGTTTTCAGTCCTCCTCGATGTACCTATGTATACCGTTGTATTTTACTCGGAATAATGTACACGAACTAAAAAATTTCTTCACTAAATTTGATAGATTTTAGTGATTTCTGCTGCGATTTTCAAGTATTGCCGGTATTCAAGGTGAAAATTTTCCGAAAAAACGACACGTTTTTTGAAAACTATTAAGGATGATTATCCACCAGGGATGGGCAAAATCCGTGAAAGAAGAATTTCAAATTCAAAATCCAAAATCCTGTTACAAAGCGGATTGAAAATCCAAACTCTGGGTGTGAAGGTGATGGGAAAAAACGAAAAAAATTCTGAACCCTGAAACATTTCTATTTTTACATCACAACTTGAAAAAATTTTCATAACCTTTTGAAAAGTTAAGAGCTCTGAAGTTAATCTTATTATTATTTAATCTAGACCGTTGATGGTTCATTATCATTTTACAAAAAGAGAACAACCGCTCAACCCGCTCAACCGGAACCAGAATACTAATCTCTCATTCCGAGCACAGAATACAATAAATTAGGATTTTAAATCCAAAATCCACTGCAGTAACGGAATAACGGATTTCAAATCCAAAATCCGCGATGAGAGTAGACTTAAATCCGAAATCCGGATTTTGAGTTTTTTTGGATTTTAAATCCGGAAGGACTTAAATCCTGCCCAATCCTGTTATCCACCGAACTGCTTTTGCAAGTCCTAAATTTACGTGAAATTGAAATCGCCGAAGTATCTTCCCTCAGTACCTACACTACTGAGTGAAGCTTAATGTTTTTCTGAAAATTATCGAATTCCAAAGCGTTAATACAATCAACTGTTGAATTTATTTTCAGACCGAATACTTACAATGACTTACGTGTTCTTTATTTTTACTGATTCCCAAGCGATGGCTGTACCTTGTTCAATAGATAAAAGATGTTTTGATTTTTTATTCTTCGTAAGAAATTTTAAATGATTAATATTCTTTCCGGGAGGTAATGAACGAATAAAATTGAAAAAATGCTTATTTCTTTTTGGTAGGTATCATTATTTTGGTACAATTAATTAAATATGGACGCATCACTGATTATATCTTATAGATAGTAGGTACTTCATAATAACATTTTGAATGTAATAAGTAAATGATATTAAGTTTCTACTATGCCCATTCACGTGAACCTGATAAAATTATCTACACGTTCTCGTAATTGAATTCACTCAAAAATAAAACCTTTTGATTTTATGAAAAATAATTACCTACAATAAAACGATTTTTTTATGATTATCGAATACTTAGATACGTTACTTCGTAGCGTTTCTTGTTGACTTTTGGCCTTAATTTTGCGGCTGACTTTCATGTTCTCGTTCTGGCGGTTATTTCAGCTAAAACCAATTCCAAGATGGTGTCGGAATATTTAACTCCTATGTTGGTTTGGTGCAAAGCCTTCGTTGATACATTGAACCTGACAACGCATGAGGTTGGTGGGGCTGGGATTCACAAACTGCTTGAAAATTTCTCTGATGTATCTTCGTGTTTGCGTTTCAGCCTTATATCTGGTCAACGGCAGCAATATTATCTCACGGATACCAGAATCGTATAATTTCTGGAACATTTTTCGCACCAATCTTTTTGCTGATGGTCGAGTTAATCCTATTTCTCAAATGTGCATTTTCTCAAATTACTATCGCCCCACAAACATTCACGTATGAAATTAATCTAAATTCTAATTTCCCGAATACCTTTTTCTAATTTCTTTGGTATGCGTACGCTCGCGAGCAAGCATACGTGAATTGTATTTGCGAAGTAATGCCTGCTTATTGAATAAATTGTCGCAATTTTTTCTCAAAATGAGCAGGCTCTTAGATCGCCCTATTTCCGCGGCATAATAAGTGTTTAAAGGATAAATAAATTTTACTCGGAAGCAAGAATTGGATGGTTCTCAAAAACTAGTTCATTTATTTTATATTTCTTTGTTGATGGTGTCATGTGATCTCAATTTGAATTCAATTAGTACCTAAAATTTGTTGATGAAATTGATTGTTTCAGGTTTGAATGGATTCAGTTTCTCACTCCACTGATCAAAGAACGCATCATGCAACCGAACAAGTCACATGAAAAATTTTTGGTGAGTGTTACATAAACATTTTGGTGATGGGCTCATTCCATGTCTTTTCGAACAACCGTTGCCAATTTCATGCATTAGGCAAAAAATTTGCCTATTTCATGAATTAGGCAACAAATTTTTTAAAAATTACATCATTTAAGCAACGTTAATTGAAGCATAGAAATTATATTCGTGGATGCAGTTTTGTAAGTGTGTGATGCGAATTATGAAAGAGGTTTTGAATGGAACGGCATGCGACATTTTAAAATGTCTATCAAAATTTCTAAATCAGCCCGGAAATTTTTCCGAATATTTGTAAGATTTTGGACGAATTATTTTGACTTTTTTTTTTTTTTTTTAAATTTCATCTCCGCAGAAATTTGATTAATTTTGATCTTTTAAAAAGCAACTCGATTTTTTTTTAAAAAAAAAAAGCAGTAGGGTAAAATGGAATTTCCATTGCTACTGCAGTTTCGGTATCCTTGATCTGTCTGTGTACCTACCTAATTTAATTTCAATACAATTTTGAACTACTAAATGAAAACATATCACTGCATGAGTGAAAATTGACTCCCATATCTTAATCAAATTTCGTTTTTTTCAAGTTCAAATGAAACACTGTAAACATTTTGAGTCCTTTCATAAAAAATGAGGGCCAGAAATAATTCACTGAAAATTCTCATAATAAGGAGATTGTAAAAATTTTGAGCCTTTCGTAACAAATGAAAATTGAAAACCAAAAATTTTCAGATTTTTATTACCAATGTTTTTTGTACCTAGTAATTTTACAGTTTTTTTTTTCAATAATCATCGAAATTCTAAAAAAAATTGGAAATATTTTCCTTCCTCGCTCCTTATGTCTAACAGGTTCTGAAATTGATAGAAAGACCAGAAATTTTTGTTTGTGATTTACTTGATCCTGGAGTACAGTATTTATGTGAGAAAGATTTTTGGAAAATTAAACTTCAAAATTGTTATCCTGGTTGAAGGAAAAAGAAAGTGAGATATTTTGCATCTTTTTTCAAATTTTGATGATACCTACCTGAAAAAAAAAACTGAAATTACTATTAAAAATCTTATCAGTCAATTATTTCTAATCCTCATTTTTTATGAAGGGGTTCAAAATTTTTACACACATAAAATTATTGTCAACTGTGTTTTTAATCATCAATAAACTGATACCCGTTCATTAATCTCCCAACTAACGTAAGTTGAACTCCTACTTCATCGTCTCTAACCCACCGGTAGGCAGCACATGAAGCCAATGCAGTATCTCAATAAGTAGAAAAGTTATTATAAGTTCATTGTTTTCACAAAATAACGAAATTCAATATAATTTTTACTAACCATAGATTAAATCTCTAATGCAAAATATGAACAAATAAAATTAGGTATTTGCAATTATGCATTTAAGCGAAAACTTACGTGAGTATTTTCTCTCAAATTTTTTTTTTACTCTGCGTCGTTCTAGTGAAGCTTTTAATGCTCGAGTCTGAAGCAGAGGAAAAGGTATAAGTACCTCAGGGAAATTCTGAACAATCGGTGAAGTCCCATTTCAGAGGGTGTGATGGTTTACTTGTACGGTTGTATGCAATTACATTACGCCTATAATCATCCCGTTTTTCATCCGCATATAAATAAAAATTGTTGGGGTGGGAGCTAATTTCAACACTTTCCCCGTCAACATGAAGATCCCAATACCTGACTGGGTCAGATTTCACTAATAAATAATATGTTTCATTTTTGTCATCCGAGGAGTAACGTAAATGTATAGCTTCGTTATATTTGACATTGCTAATTTGACAACGATAATTATTTTCAAAACTTACTTTCCATTTGAATTCGGATGATTTATATTTACCCGTGGGTATCCAAGTATACGCAGAGCGATAACCGTAATTACCAAAAACATTGTTTTTCTCGTTCATCTCTTCAGCGTAGAGATATTCATCGAAATGGGAGTATTTGATACAAACCGAGGAATGAAGCACAATATTTGCTAACGAACTTGGTAACTTGTTGATAATAATTTTATATCGCGATTGCCAATCCGCACTGTTGAATGCTGGATCTTCCCATGTTGCTTTCATATAGCGAGCTAGTGGTACCACATAATTGGTATCATGTAATCTTCCTCTTTGTTCGAGTTCATTGAATATTATTCCGTGGATTATTACTTGTTCTTCAGGAATTGTAATTTGATGAGATACGTTCAATACGTCTCCGAGGTTCAACGTTAACCAAACATCATCAATTATTACCTTTTTGTACATATCGCCAAAAAATTGAAAACCGCATGTTTTTCGAATTTCTTCATTGACTCGTTTGATCGTCGGCCAATTCCAAGATTCATTTTTCAAGAAAGTAGTAGAAATCAGTGCAAGGGTTGATTTTTCATTTTCTTCCCACAGTGTGCGAATAAATGTTTGACTGTTCTCTAGAATAATGCCAGTTGATACGTCACATACTCCTTTTCTTATAGATTGGCTTAATTGGAGCAACTTCTGAATGTCTGCCTGGCCGTCGGTTCTCATTGCGTAATATAAAGCTTCATACATTTTGAATTTACGTTCTAAATCTACAATCGAGCTCCCGAAACTGAGCAGTAGATTGAAATTACCAATCTGCTGAAGATAGACTTTTTTCACTATTTTTTTATAAATGGAGTCGTCGGTTAATAATTGTAGCTGTTCGTCGGCGAATGAAAACTGACGAGCGTTTATGCTCTGTGCTATGCCGAGAAGTACCGATAATTCCAGTTTTTGCTCAATATTTTGTATTCGCTTATCCTTTTCACTGTCGTTTTCTGCGTATTCTTTTTGCAAACTGTCCAACGTGATATGTAAGTCTCTGATGGTTGTTTCTATTGCATTGATCCTATTTTTATCCTCAGTGCTGAGTGATTTGCTGGTATTCAAATATGAAAGTTGTTTTTGAAGATTGCTGATTTGGTTCTCAATCATTAGCAGACGACTGGAATTAGAGCTGGATGTCGGAGGAGATATACTGCCTCGTTTATAACGGTGCGAAGATTCATGAGTAGATTGCGAGAGAACAGCTGCAAATTGATCGACTGTGTTTTGAATGATTTGCAATTGGATTGCATCGTTGGATAACTGATTCGAAACCGAATCTAGGAAATTTTGATCGTCATAGTGAGACGTGGTAATGTATTGATAATTTTGGTACGTGCTGGAACGTTGGTTAATAATTTCAGCAGAAGCGATGTGCATAAAAAACGCAATGCTCACAAGTCTGAAGACAGCTTGAATGATTGGACATTTCAGTTTGGTTTTTGAATTCATGATCGGTTTCGTTTTGACACTAGGCGCAATGAAAATCTGAAAGAAGAGAAATGCAAATTTTTTTGATGAAATTGGGGTTGTGAAAACAGAAGTAGCGCAAAAATGCCATCATAAGTGTTAAAAAATCACCCATATGCCTCTAATATTTTTCGAATTTTTTTAGTCTGAGCAGGGACATTCCGAGCCTAAGTATAGGGAAATTTTTTTTGCACGCCAGAATGAAAATCCTAATACAGATTTCAAATTTTCCGAACTAGGTACATATGGTACCTAGACCTACTACCTACGTACCTGATTCAACTAAATTTCAAGTAGAAGATAGCTGCAGCGAATATAATTGAAAATTGAGGAATTAAATCTACTTATTCAGTAATGAAACAGCCTGACTTTGGGGAGAAGAGATAGGACGAATGACATACGAATTGGCTGACCAACTACCTACATCATTTATTCCGAATTTGAATTATTTTTCAAAACCATTCCTAATTTCATCTTACTTTATTGAAAACATTTTCTGAAATTGTCCAATTGTCTCGAACAAAGCAAGGGCGAAAATTTTACAAAATTTTATAATATCATGGTGAATAAAAAGGAGATGAATTTGACTCTAGCGAAGTGAAGGTGAAAATTTTAGAAAACCTCAAATTCAAATGCCATAAACAAATTTTTGGATCAATAGGTGAATTCGAATAAAAAATTGCCAATTTCTACTTTGAAACTAATATTTAAAGGAAAAATACGATAAGGCTGAGCGCAGCGATGCCAAAGCTTGATTTTCAAACATCGAAAATATGTTTCAAGAAGATGTAATAAATTAGTTGAAATAATTTGTGGAAAACCTGATGAAAATAACTTCTGGACCTAGTTTTGGATTATTTTTCAACAGTAGAAAGAGAAATACAAAAAAGTCGAGTGCAGCGAGGCCAACGTTTTTGAAATATTCATTGCTTTTTTGTATTGAAAAAATCCGTAAGTAACACTGTTTAATTTTCCCAACTTGAAAAATGAAATTTTTTACTGGAAAATAGATCGTTTTATTCTGCTTTCTCATTTAATAAAAAATTAATAGAAGCCTGTTCGACTTTCCAGTTTGGGAAAATATGAAAATCTTCGAACTTGAAAAAATACACCTAGGTACCTATTAATAAAGATAGCGAATTTTCTTAAGTCGGAACAACTTGCTATTTTTATTCATATTTACTCTAGTTGGAAAATTTTACCATTTTGTATTTTTATTTTCTCCTGTCAGAAAGATATGAGTACAAAAGTTGGATTTTCCCAATTGCGAGGTAGAAATGGCAAATTTTTCTTTTAAAAAAACAAAAAAAAAACTTGAAAAATGCCTAGGGAGGATAAGCCACCCCTCCCCTACCAGTACGTCCGTCCCTGAGTCTGAGTAAGAATATAATTGTGATTTTATTGATTGCCAACTTTTGATGATCAAATCTCGTCATTTTTCAAATTATAATCGTAGGTGATTTGAATTATGAATACGCGATTTCTCATGAATTAACTATTATCTTTTTTTACATTAAAAGAGCTTGGAACCATTTTTGTCGTCTCAGTTTACTTTATTTCTCCTTTTTTGTTCTTTTCGTTGTTTACAAAATTCATCTATGTAGTCTTCCTCACCGTACAGATTTGCGAAAGACCGAAGCTGTCAAAAGTCAAAACACAGTTGGAACTGATGACAGTTTATTTGAATTATTTTACCAAAATTTGTTCATAACTTTAAAATTCGACTCTATTTTGAGAAAAGTCGCAAGTTGGCGATTTGAATTTAATAAACATAAAAAAATTAAATTTGCGACCAGTAACTTTTCAACTTTTGATTGGTTAAAAGTTGTGGTAAAAACTTTTTTTTTCGAAGTAACCTCATTGGGAATCACTAAAATCATTAGGTAAGGTGAATATACTCGTAGGTCTGGGTACCTACTTACATGGGTATTTTGCAGTGTTGTAAATAATTTACGTGAAATTAATATCACTTACCTACCTATTATTTCAAAAGAACACCAGAAGCTTTGTGTATTTTTTTTGGAAAAAAAATTAAAAGAAACTTGTTTTGTAAAATAATTTAAAAGAAACCATTGTTTGTACGAATTACGTATTAAAAGATTAATATATCACTTCTCACGATATAATGCAACACACTGGCGTTGCATTTTCGTTAACAATTGGGTTTTATTATTTTTTCTTATCTTCACTCATTAACGTTTTATTCGGAGTAAAATTTCATATCGCGTGCCAGTTCAATGTATTTTCACCTATCCCGTAACTAAATAGGTAGGTATATTCCATAAATATCCCATCCATTTTTAATTGAAAAATTTTGTCAGGGGAATTTTGAATTTATGTTTTTCCAAGAATTTTTTTTCGCTCGTGGTTCTATAAACTTGAATTGAAAGAAATTGCGTCGTCAAATAACCTATAGAATTAAAACTACCCAACTCTGAAGAATCAAAACTCAACTGGACTCGAAATGGAAATTTTTGATTTTTTTAAATAATCATCTTTGCGCATTCTAATTTTTTGGAAGCAAAATGTAATTAGGTCGATACTCAATTTTCTATCATCTAACATTTCTTCCTTTGCTTCTCATGTTCTATCTCCAAATCAATTTGAGATTTTTTTACCCCCAAAAAAACAAGATACCTGCAAATAATGAAAAGTTTTTGAACGATTTTTATTTGTAATTTGCAGTTATATCTACCTATAATGTACTTATTTGAGAGATACATAAAAGAACATCGGATAAATCTGTGGATTATTATTATTTTCTGCACTAGGATGGACGAAAAAAATCCATTCCTCAAATTCTGAAATCCTTAGGGATAGGTAGATAATATGTACTTCATTTTGAGTCTGAAATAAATCCTATTTCTTGGCACTATTTTCTAATTTTTCACCGCAAAAATAAATTTTCCCTGAAATGAAAAGTTGGCCGCAATGAAATTCAAATTTTTCAGTTTTTTTCGAAATAATATTTTTGCAAAAATGTAAATTTCAAATAAAGTTTTGGTACTCAATTTGGTAGTCAAGAGGAGAATATTTTGTTTTTCAGAAATTAAAAATCTCAAATTTTCAACAATCTACGAATTTCAATGAGATGTTGCGAACCAACTCTAAGAAAACAGTGAATTTTTTTTTTGAAGATAGCTATTCAAAACTATTTTATGAACCAAGACTAAGTGTTAATTATAATTTTTCATGGCAACTTAAAATGAATCATCCCAATGGATTTGGTCAAAATTGGAATACTTTTTTTTGAATTATTGCACTTATTTAAGTACCTACCTACCTATTCTTTACATTTACTAGGAAGCACATTTACGAAGAATGTTCGTTTAGATCACGATGGTATGATACTTATTCTTCATGAAAATTCCAAACAGTCAACTAGCTCCCATTTAAAGGGATAGTTCGGTTCACCTTCAGGCTGGTATGCAAAAACATTACGTCTAAAATCATCCTGTTTTGTGTCATTATTGACAAATAGATACTTAGCATTTGGCTCGTAGTGTACTTGAACTCCGTCTCCATCTACTTCAATATTCCAATCGAGTGTTCCGCCCGAAGTTACCACATATTGACCATCGTCGATAGTCTCATCAAGAAAAGTGATGCATTCACTATACTTGACATTGACGAAATTAACTTGAAAATTGTCATTGATAGTCACTTTCCACATGAATTCAGACGATTCATGTTTATCCTGTGGCATCCAAGTGAACACTGAACGATACCCGCTTATGTTATAATATTCAGAATCGGCAGCATAAAGGTATTCGTCGAAATGCGAATTTTTTATACATACTGAGGATTGAAGTACAATATTTCTCAACGAACCGGGTAATTTGTTAATGATATTTTTATATAGGTATCGCCAGTCTTCGCTATTGAATGCGGAATCATCCCATGTAATTTTCATGTGACGAGCCAGTGACACGGCATTATTGGTGTATAATGTGTCGTTGCTTCCTAATTTTCTGATTATTCCTTCGTGAATCAGTATTCGTTCTTCTATGGTGTCTATATTTTTATCAACTTGGGCCAACATTTCTGGAATATCCAACGTATCCAAAACTTCATCGGTTACAGAAATGTAAACATCGCGCATTAAATTGAATCCACACGACCTATAAGTTTCATTTTTAAGAGTTTTAACTGTCGACCAAGATTTATCATTTAGAAAAGCAGCAGAAATCAATTTTTCAACTGTGTCGCAATTTCCTTCCAACATTGTACAGATAAATGATCGACATTTGTCTGCAATATTGCCAGTTGCTATGTCGAGTATTCCATTTCTTAAGGATTTTATTACCTGGAGTAATTTTTGGATATCTGTATGACCATTGATCCTCATTTCGTGATATAAAGTCTCGTACACCTTGAATTTTTTTTCGAAGTTTTGAATCGAGCCGCCGAAACTTAATAATAAATTTATATTTCCAGCTTTACGGTTGTAGACTTTTCGTACGACTTTTTCGTAAATGGAATCATCGGTCAGTTGTAGCTGTTTTTCCGCGAATGAAAAATGACGAAATTTTATACTTTGGGCAATACCAATCAGTATCGAAGTTTCTAATTTATCCGCGGTGGTTTGCATTGCTTCAGTGTAGCCTGTTTGAAAATTATCCAAAATTATCTGAAATTCTTTTATCGAGGTTTCCAGTGTACTTATTCTTTTCTTATCATTGGTACTTAAAGATGTGCTTGAATTTAAATATGCTAGTTGTTCTTGCATTTTATTTATTACGTTTTCGATCATGTTGAGTTGAGTCGAATTGCTGATGGGAATTGAAGAAGGTTTGTTATTGATACCTCGTTTGTTGCGATACAAATGTTCGTGGTTGTCTTTCAGAACAGCTGTGACTTTATCGATTACATTCTGAATGATGTTCAATTGGATTGCACCGTTGGATAATTTTTTTGGACTCGAATTAAATACATTTCGGTTGATATTGGACGATAAGGTGGTGTTTTGTTGATTTTGAAATTTTCGGGAGAATTGATTGTTGTGTTCGGAAGAAATGAGTTGCAGTAGAAACGTAAAGCATAAAATTGTGGAAATGGTCCTAAAACCCGACCAACTCATTGGTGGCAATGATTCCATTATTTGACTGTTTGATGAAACTCTGCAGAAAGAAAAGATATCGCACGATTAAAAATGGTTTATTTTCCAATAAGTAAATATGTTCGATAAAAAATTTCAAATTAGAAGTTATACCTAAAACGCCATTACTTATTAAGTATTAGGTACAAAGATTTTTTGTTCATCAAATCTTTCAGAACATTCAGAATTTTCGGACAAGTCACGATCAGTAATTCGAAATAAGTATCTACCTACGTAGGTCTAGGTAGGTACATCAGTTACAATCTCGATTTTCCTCAATATTTTAATAACTGCCTTGCGAAGTGCAAAAAGGTAGGCATCCCTACAATATTGATTCGAATTATTTTTTAGTACGTGTTAGGCGATTATTAATCGATTATCAAAATAATCGATTAATCGATGTGAAAAATAATCGTACTTCGATTATGTTTTCAGAATAATCGATAGTCGATTAATCAATTTTTTCAGCAGAAGTAATCGCATAATCGATTATTTTTTTACTTCTCCATTTTTAAGCCAAAGGGAACAAAAATTTGAAAACATATGACACAACACAAAAATTTTGAAGAAAATTTAGAAAAAAAAGGGGGTTGGACCCGAATAAAGTGATGTGTTTTCTGCAAATTTTTCACATTTTTTTTTTTTAGAAATTACTTAAAAATTTTCTAAAATATGATGCTCCTTGAAAACTTTCTTAAAATTTTTCACAAACCTCAAAATTTCTCAATATTTTTGAAAAATATTAAAAAATGATTAAACAAATTGCAAAATTAGGTTAAAGTCCCTTATTTATACTAAATTTTCACACTGTGCCCTACTTTTCTAAATTTTTGTCCTATTTTGGCCCTAAAGATGTAAATTTTCTAAAAATTTGAAAAAATTCAAACGAAGTTTATCATTTTTCAATCCCAAATAATACTATTTGCCGACCTTTGCAAAAAAAAATTATAAAAATCTCTAAAATACAAAAAAATTGATGTGCAGTAAAAATAGGTAGTTCGATTTTTTACGTTTTCATCGCATAATTTCCATAATTAGTTACCTATGTGACATAATAACATCATAAATAACGTCACTTATGAGAAAAAAGGCTTAAAAATGTCTATTTTTCGGTGGACAATAAAGGGAGAAAAAATCGTACGAATTTCTACTGCGATTGTAATCGATTAATCGATTATTTTCCCGTCTTTTAATCGATTTCGGATTATTTTGAATAATCGCATTTTGCCTTTTGCCCAACAGTGAATAAAAACATGATGAAATAATTTACGAGTAGGTACTCATAAGTAATTTTCAAAAAATAAAAATCTTTACGTCTAAATTTCAGTAAACGTGGGTAAAGAAAGAGAAAAGAGCTACGAAATCGCTATTTCAGATTCTGTTTTTTATACATTCTCGAATCATTGAGCGATCCATATGATATCTATTATTTCAATTATTCAGAATGCTTATTGAGAGTTCAACTACGAAGTAGAGAATCTTAATCAATAAGCATACCTACTCAGAAATTAATTAAGAGAGGGGCTCAGAATTCGAGAAAAAATAAAAAGAAAGGGATGAAGGGTCAGATTTTAAATCTCTCACGATCGTTCAGTCAAAAGTCAAAATTATAGATTTTTTCTGACAAATTGAGAATTTATTGAGAAATCAGTGGTTTTTAACTGAAAAATCAATGATAATTATCAATTTTGAAAATGAAACGACTAAAATACTGTCCTAGCGAATCGTGGGCGAAAATTTCTCGAGAAATACTGTAAAAAGAGCAGGAAAACGCATTTTTTTCATCCGGGCCGTGCAGAATCATTTCGTTCAGCGAGCATTCGATTCTTTTTTACGTCTTATCACGTCTTATCAGTATCTGAAAGAGGGAAACTGGAGAATGACGAAATTAACAGTTTCCGATTTCGTCATCTTTTGTACTCGGAATGGCTGAATTGGTATAAATTATCAAATATTATTCAATAATTTGTACTAATTTAGTCATTTCAAGTACAAAAAGTGACAAAATCCGAAACTGTTAATTTCGTCATTCTCCAGTTTCCCTCTTTCAGCTACTGATAATAGATGACCCGTTCACGAACGAAATGATTCTGCACGGTCCGGATTACTTAAGAAATTTTAGATCCCGGTATGCGGCAGCCCATCGCCAAACCTCATAAAGGGAGGAAAAAAGAAGGTTCAATGGGAGATTCCCCGGATTTTTTAAAATTAGGCGTTCGACTATATTTTTTTAGTGCAGAAAATTGTATAAATGCCAATTTTGGGATGTTTCAAAAATGATTTTCATTCAGGTATCAACAGGGGCGAAACATTGGGGGGGGGGGGGGGGGTGGTGGAACACCCCCCAATGTCAGTCGGCAAATCTTGGAAAAGTCGGAAAATTTTGAATAAACTTGAAAAATTTTGAAAACAGTCGGAAATTTTTGAAAAAGTCGGCAAATTTTTCAGACAATGAACCATTACAAAACGAACTATTTCCTTTCTGAAAATCATCAATTTTTCAAATCTTAGCCCTCGCTTCGCTCGGGCATATAAAATTTAAAATACATACATATGAAGAGCGGTTTTCCAAAACGCATTATTGACAATTTTTTCGAAAATGGTTTTTTTGCGCCAAACTGTTCAGAACAACATACTACACAACATGTACCACTTACCTACCCAAAAACCTACTTAATCTCGGTGTTATTCAGCATAAAGCGACATCCTTAATTCAACATATGTTTTCCAAAAGTGGTAACACTGATTTTAAAAAAATCGTCAAAAAGGTCACCAAAAGCCCTACACAATGGAAAAAGTTTCAACTTTCTACCTATCATAGTTTTCGAGTTATCCACGCTCAAAGTTTACCATATCTTGACCATATCCAATTTTGCCTCAAAACTTTAAATGCTCGTGGCTGCCCTCCAAAAAAACTTTGAAAGTCGCGGTTTGCGGCATTCGTCATCTCTCATCGAGGTCTATCCACATGAAAAGTAAAATCAGAAAAATCGCCGACCCCCCTTACCACTTTGCGTATTAACTGACATGGAATGATTCCAATCAGTTTTCCAAAACGCATTATCGCCATTTTTCGATGTCCATTGTGGGTAGGTAACGATCTTTCAAACTTTGACATGTCACTTAGTGGGTTGAGGACCATCTCCATAACCATGTTAAAAAGGTTTCATACCGAATATACTTGTTTTACTGGATGGATAAAGTTTTTCTCGTTTATCTCGAAAACACGTTTTTGTCAATAATGCGTTTTGGAAAACCGCTCTTCATATGTTATAAGAAATATGGGTTGAAAAAATATTACCTCCCCTTAAAAACTAAAACATCTATTAAAATGAAGAAATTTTAGTTTGAAATGCCTTTTTTTTTTTCAAAAAGTTTTCGCCTTCGCTTCGCTCGGGCTCAGTAAATTTATACAATTATTTTTTAAACAATTAATTCTTCTCGCAAATGAAAATCAAAAAATTTGGTGGCCATCTTAAATGAAATTTTTGAAAATGTTCAATTTTTTGAACGGAGGTAATTTCAGAAATATTGTTTTTTTTTTGAAAATCAAAGAAGTAGCACAATAAATAAGATTTTTTTATTTTCAATGCGTGTAGTTGGTAAAGTTCTCTTTTTTAAAAAAGAAATAATGGTCGCCAAATTTGATTTGACATGTTCACTCAGGGTTTTTGTACATGTTCTGAGTAGAACTTTGAGTCGGCAAATTCTGAAAATTCATAGGTTTCGAGTCGGCATATTCGTGGATTCCACCCCCCCCCCCCCCTAACCAAAAGTGAAGTTTCGCCCCTGGGTATCAAACTACTAACTACCTATAAATACATACTAAATTCAAACACTAAAATAAAATAAAGATAGAGATACCTATTTTATTAGAAATGTTTACTTTAAAAAAAATTCAACTTTATTGTATGTAGCAATTAAGGTTATGAGACGTAATTCTCACTTCTAAAACCTATTTACTTTTTCTCACATCAATTTCATATTTAGATAAGAAACTTGTCTAAATGTTTATTTGAAAAAAGACCATTTTTTAAATAGTGTAATAGAAAATGACCTCTCTTTCTCTGTTCTGCACTTCAGTTTTTAATAATAATGCACTTGGTATTTGTAACTTTGGTGAATACGAGTATTACCTATATTAATATTTCATACGGTGACTTACCTTTACCTAAATGCTCTCAAATGAACTATAAATATCAACGTATTAAAAAACTCTGAACATGGTTTTTGTACAAATCATTCGAAGAGAACACTATTCCGACGTATTTAAATAGGATATGGTTGCATATTATTTTGAAATTCATTTTATTAATTTTTTTATCATCTTCTGGTTTCCGAAGTATGATTTTATTTTATCAAACAACATTTCTTTATCAGTTATCGCTATATCAATTATCGTTTTCCTGTGCAAAATATTTCTGCACAGTTCGTTATCAAAATAGTAAGACACATATTCTACGATGATTTTTTTTCGCTCGTGGTTCTATGACAGTTTAATAAACTTGAATTGAAAGAAATTGCGCCGTCAAATAACCTAGAATTAAAACTGCCTAACTCTGGAGAATCAAAATGCAGTTGGCAGTATTTCCATGATATTTTTTTGAGAAAATTTTATCAAAAATTATTATTTATAGTAAGTAACCGAAGTAATCGTTCACTCGATTTTGAAGTGTTAAAGTACCTAAGTGATTTGAATTTGATAAAAATCAAAAAAATCTTCAAAATTTATGATCTGCTACTTTTTAGCCGTCATGTATCGGGCAAAAAAAATTATTCGATATTATGATCATTGGTTCAGAACATCAACTTAATTTACTTTTACGAGGATTTAGAAAATCATCTGCCTACTGAAGCGGCTAGAAAAATATAGGTAGGTATTTGAAAAATTCAAAATCGATCAATTTTCCTATGTTCCGATCACGCAAAAGCCTACAAGTCTTTAAAAATTGTAAAAAATTCAATATTTTCAAAAAATTTAAAAATTATTAAAATTAATCTTTTTAGAGATTATTTACCGTAGACCAAAAGGCACGTAACGGTTTTTAATTTTGATAAAATGAAGTACATAAGTAGGCACATAAATGTATCTACCTATGAAAAGCGATTTTAATTCGTTAAAAATTAAGGCATTTTCAAATTCTCTACCGGCGAATTTTCAAAATTCTATTGGAAAGGTTCATGAATGGTCAAAAGTTGCAAAAACATTCCTTCACCAAAGTGACCACACTAAGAATTACTCACTTCGCCTTTCCAATATCTGAAGTGTTCAATTTTTTGGGAAGGCTCTCCACTCTAAGAAAATTATCTACACCAACTTCTTTAATTTTCTTCAAAATTTGACTTACGTTGATTTACGTTGTTTTTCATAAGTATCTATTCGAATAAAAGTGTTGAACTAAAAAAAATATTCATTATAAAAACTTGATGGATGTTAGTTGCTTATTTCAACTACGTTTTTGAAATATTGTCGATGTCGTGCATGGTACATATTTTTCTAGAGAGAGAGAAAAATGTAATAGAAGAGTGACATTCCAAAACGCAGCAAGTCCAAAACTAGCTAATCTTGAGAAAACAAGAAAAAATTACAGCAGATGAAGGCTTCATTTTTTTTTCTTAGCACCTACCTAAATTTAATGGGTGGTCAATTTATATATTAAGTAGACCTATTATGGAAATTGACATCATTTGAATTTTGAAAAAATTTACAATACTTACAGTTCCAAAATATAGCGCAATAAAGTTGCGGCCTTGATTCATTTTTCAAATGGACTTACTGAGCTTTGGGATGCCGCTCTTCAATTTGTGATACGAATATAGACATGTGGACTCATTACATCATTATGGCACTCTTTTTCCTACTGTAAATTAATGAATACGGTTAACCTAGTTTGCAGCTTTTGCGAATAGGTACCTAGTTGACATATGAAATTAGAACCGCTTACTCTTTCAAGAGAAAATCACGAAAATTTTGCGTAAAAAATTTGGTTGGATAAATTAAAATAAACGATAATCTTTATACCTTTCATATTCCAACAGTGAATCTGTATGAGATAGTAGAATCCGCTTAATGGAATCATTCGGATAACGTTATCAAAATGTTTCGGTCTCGATTTCTTGTCCTATTTACCCATAAATTACGCCGTTTTATGTGATCAACCCGCCGCGCCGGTTATTGGAATCGAAATTCGAGCTGGTTTTTCATTGACAAAAATGTAATTTAGTGCGCTATTTCCGATAAATATGTCTCTCTCTTTCATCTTTTTTCATTGAAGACACAATTGTGCATACCTGACTATGTGGTGGTTTAGGAAAAAAGGGACCTAAGCAGTCATTTTGGCAAAAGTCACTTTTTTTCTTATTCGGGACTGAAAACCTATTGAAAATCGATTAAAACCACTCCCGTGGCCCATTTCAGATTTTCTAGTAAATTTTCGCTGATTTTCTAGAGAATTTTAACAAATTTTTCAGCAATTTTTTCACAGCTTACTTTCAACCAAAGCGGATTCTTCTAGTGTTGAGGTTGAAGTGACCAAAAAATCAAATTAATTAATTCAATAATCTACGTATAATATTGGAACGTTTTCATAATATGAAGGTAGAATTAAGTATTTTTGTATGTGCAATGAAGTGAATATTTTTACAAAAAAAAAATTCTTCGTTTAATGCAATCAGCCGGTTAATGTGATCCATATTGTCTCAGACTACATTAAGCGGATTCTACTGTATTAATAATTTTCTTTTTGAGTGTCCATCATTCTCATATTACCTGTAGCCATAGGTCAAAACTATACTTACCTATCAAAATCTCTTGAATTTGGAAGTGAGTGCTACTTTTCCTGCTTTTTTTTCAGATGTCAAAATAAACGATTCTCAAAAACTGATAAAGAAATACGTTATGTCATCTTGATTACAACGGGCAAAGTTTTTGTGAGTACTTTTTTACATTTAAGGTTATAAGTGTGTATTCATAAGTGAAATAGATAGTTTTTCTTGGCTAGAGATTGCATACTTGAGTACTTATCACATACTTAGAAGGTACATCATAGGAGCGAATTATAGTTTACATTCTTGTTTGTTCATGATCTCGTACATTTTTGTGGTGTATCCTAAGAAATATCTGAACAGTCAACCAGTTCCCATGTACTAGGGTAAGGTGGTTTTCCCGCAGGGTTGTTGTATATGAATACATAACGCATGTTATCATCTCGTTTTTTATCATCAACAAACAAGTAGTTATCATCAGAGAAATAACTCAATTGAACTCCTTCTCCATCTACTTTAACATGCCAAGTGCAGGAAGAAGAGTCTATTATTGCATCAAAGCACTTATTACAATTATTACTAGAAACATAGTTTAGGAATTTATTATACTGGACATTGCGAATTGTAATCCAAAACTCTCTGGTGAAACGAAGTTTCCATTTGAATTCGGGCGATATGTTGTTATTTTTCAGCTTCCCAGTGAATACACGCTGCTTACCATCAGAATCGGCTGCATACATATATTCATTATAGTGGGTATTTTTTATGCATACCGAAGAAGAATGCACGATATATCTTAACGATCGAGGTAATTTGTTGATGATGATTTTATATTGATATCGCCAATCCTCATTGTTGAATTCGGGATCGTCCCATGTTTTTTTCATGTGGCGAACTAATATCACCACAGGATCGTCGTGTAATGAACCATTGCGTTCCATATTGATTATACCTTCGTAAATCATAATTCGTTCTTCTGTAATGTTCAGATTTTGGTCTACCTTGGTCAAAATATTTTCAATACTCAACGTATCCATCACTTTTACCATCACCTCTTTGTAAATATCGCCTAAAAATTTCAAACCGCTCGACCTATGGATTTCATCTTTGATCTGTTTGACTAGCGACCAAGATTCATTTTTGAGAAAAGCAGCTGTAATTAGTGTAACAGATGAATTTCGATTTTCTTCCCACAATGTACGAATAAGTGATTGGGTTCTGTCTCTAATGGTACCAGTTCCAAGCTCGAATATTCCTATTCTAAGAGTTTTACCAAGCCGAAGTAGCGCCTGAATTTCTATATTCCCATTGTTTCTAATTTCATAATATAAAGCCTCATACAGTTTGTATTTTTTCTCCAAATCTGTTATAGAGCCGCCAAAGCGAAGCAGTGAATCGATATTATCGATCTCATTATTGTAGACTTTTTGCACGATTTTTTTGAAAATGGAGTCATCGGTTAATTGCAGATGTTCTTCGGCAAATGAAAATTGACCCGATTTTATACTTTGTATCATACCGATGAGTATCGTCGTTTCTAATTTATTAATAATGACCTGTATCGTTTCGGAATTTTCTTTTTGATAACTGTCCAAGGTGGTCTGCATTTCTTTGATTGTGGTTTCCAGTATGCTAATTCTTGATTTATCCTCGGTACTTAACGAGGTGCTTGAATTTAGGTATGCGACTTGTTCTTGAATTTTGTTAAGTTGGTTCTCGAGCATTGTAAGCCTATTGGAATTATTGCTTGGAGCTGGGGGTATGAAATTACCTCGTTTATAACGATGATGGGTTTCGTTTTGGATGCTCGAAAGCAAAGCTGAGAATTTGTCGATTACGGTTTGAATTATCTGTAATTCAATCATGTCTTTCGATAATTGATTCCAATGTGAAGTGGTGAAATCTGAGTTGTTGTGAGATACGATGGTACTGAGTTCATTTTGAAACGCGTTGTAGTGTCGAGTGGTGTTTTTAGCCGAGTTTAGTTGGATGAATAATGCAAAGACTGTAAATCCAAATGTAGCTCCAAAAATTGTCCATCTATCGGACGACATTGCAAACATAGAAAAGTTGTTTTGATCACTCTGGTAAACAGCTAACAAACAAAAAAATGAGAAAAAATAAAATAATTAATGTCGTTCATTTAGGTTTCAGTAATAAATTCAAGTACCTAACTACCTATTCAAAAATTATCATCTTCATTAGGTATTATGTTGAATAGAAGTGGGTTGGGTACCATAATTATTGGACAGTTACGTATATCTTAGCGATTACCGAACCAAAAATGTGACTAGCCAAATGACAGTGTTTGATGTGCAGATGCGCAAAAACTTCACAAAAATTTGAAAAATTTACGTAAACATGGGGAGTCATTTTTTCAATTTCATTTTTCTAAAAAAAAAATTACTCTATCTTCCCTCGAACAATCAATAATTTCAATTTCTTTTTTATCCTCCAACATGAACATGTACGCGAGCGAAGAAAAATTGAAAAATTGCACAATTTGTTAGAACAAATAAACAATACACTCCTTAATCTGAATTGAGTGCAATTCACTTATTTGAATCACTGAAATGAATTTAACTGGAAATCATTGGTTTTTACTGATCCTTCAGACAAAATTGTTGATTTTTTTTGACAAAATGAGAATTAATTTGAGAAATCAGTAATTTTTGACTGGAAGATCGGTGAAAAATCATTCATTTTTATTAAAATAATTTCACCGATTTTCCAAGGTAGAATTTCATTAAAGAATGATTCCACTTTGGAAAGTTCTATATGTTTATTCTTTCAACAGGTAGGATTATTAAAATACTTATTTCCCGAGCGAAGCGAAGGCGAAAATAAAAAAAAGTCATACTTGAAGATCAAAAAATGAACTTTTTCACATTTTTGTAATAAAAAATCCCCCGACTCTCAGCTGATAACATTCTGTTCATTGATTGAAAAATTTCCCTTCCTTGAGAAGTCTAGAAAATTTGAAATGAATTAATCCATAAAGATTGATAGGTGAAAATTAATGTTGAAAAAGTTATTATCCGCGGTCAGAGCACGATTTTAAATTTCTATCCTTACCTACTCAATACATTTTGAATTTTCGATTCTTTATCACTAGAATCGATGATAAAATTCAAAAAATTTGACACAATGAATAATATCACGTCACTTTATTTGCCTCCTTTCCATGTTACATAAAAAAATATCGTGTGTAAAATGTCTGCCAAAGATGTAAAAATTCTCCGTTTTCCAATTCCTAACATTTTTATTTCCATCAACTTCCTAAATTTTCAGACCTTTTGTTTCAATAAATGGGATTTTTTAAATAAATTCAGGGAAATTATTTTCACCATAGGCTTATTATTTTTGTCCTGATTTAGATTATACATAGGTATGCGTATAAAATTACTTACTTTTTGTCTTCAGATCGTTCAAATGGGTTGGGTTGTCATATTTAAAAATATAAAATTTGAAAATTATCTAAGGAAGTATCGCAGATATTGTTATCTAGGTATGTACGAGTACGAAGTACGAAATACGACACAAACTATTGACAGTATAACAGCATATGCACAATCGACTCAAATAATTATCCCATCTATGTTGAAATTATCCATTTGTTATATTGAATTTTATCAATTTTTTACCACCCCCACCGCCGTCACACTCGCGGACTTGTTATTGTTCACCACGCCACGAGTTAAGTATAATATCATATCTATGATCTACTGTGACATGAAATTAAAAAACGCCCAACAATTTTATCTTATAAATTAAATGATCTTATTCGCGAGAGACATTTTAAATAAAATTCGCAGATATTCATTCATCCACAATGGAACTTTCAATTTTCCTTGAAAATACAGTAAGATGTACCTACGTTTCAATGTACGATGTATAATAGATAGGTACTAGAGATCTGTTTAATACTTACCTAACTCACTCATATCAATAGGTAGTTAATTTTTTGAGTACTCAAAATTTCTTCTTTTACTTCATATGTTCCATCTCCAAATCAAATTTCATAATTTTTTTAATGAAATATTTAGATAGGTACAATAAAAAAAATGAATCCTCAAATAATAGTCTACAGTTCACGGCCAGAAAAGTGCTCTGGAAAGTGAATTTGCTATGAATTTTTGGGGAACAAAAAAATCAGTTGGCTTTTTGTTGGTATGGATGGGGTATTCACGAAAATGAGTATTTTCGATTTTTGCCGGGTCACTAGGGGGGGCTGGAGCCTAAAAACCCCCATTTTTTCAAGTTGGCCGGGAACAAAAATTTTTTTGCCATTTTGTAGCACATGCTCCCCCGAGTCCGAATATGTGTTTCATTTCCTTAGGCATGGTCACAATGGTCCCCTAGGGCCCCCAAAGTGCGATTTTTGGTGAAATTTGGCCATTTTTGGAAGTAAAATGATTGTGTAGACGTCATAAAGCTCGCGGAACAAAAAAAAACTACCTTCATGGGGACATGAACTCATTCTGAACCGATTGAGCCTGATTTTTTGGAAAACGGCCGGCACAATGAGCCGCAGGCGAATTTTAAAGATGCGGCCCCCGGCAATTTCACAAAAAAAGAAACAGCTATAAAAGTTTTACAAAATGGCTATGCACGCGTGTAACATATCAAAATGGGGTGAAATTTCGCGAAAAATCCGAAAATGCCGATGAATTTTGATTTTGACCCCTTCCGAAAATTTTAAGGGGAAAAATTTGGTCAATTTTAACGGATTTTGGAAAATTGGCGTGTGACCTGTCTAAATGGGGTGAAAATTCGCGAAAAATCCGAAAATGCCGATGAATTTTGATTTTGACCCCGTCCAAAAATTTTAAGGGGTGAAATTTAGTCAATTTTTGACCAATTTTGAAAAATTGGTGTGTGACCTGTCATAATGGGGTAAAATTTTGCGAAAAATCCGAAAATGACGATTAATTTTGATTTTGACCCCGCCCAAAAATTTTTAGGGGTGAAATTTGGTCAATTTTTGACCGATTTTGAAAAATTGGTGTGTGACCTGTCAAAATGGGATGAAATTTCGCGAAAAATCCGAAAATGGCGATTAATTTTTATTTTGACCTTTTCCGAAAATTTTTAGGGGTAAAATTTGAAAAAATTTTCAGTTATTTTAAAACCTATCATTTTAAGTAAGGTGCAGTGGGGTAATTGCAAAACAGGGGTAATTGCAAAATCAGCATCTGGAGGTAAAAAAAACACATTTTTGATCGCGCCAATCATTGGTAGGTTTGGGTACATCTATTACCTATATACTGACCCCGCCGGAACGAAATCGGAACATACATGTGCTCTGTGGAATTATTTTTATGAATACATGTCAAAATCACTCCCAAGTAAAATTGGAGACATTTTTTCCGAAATGGCCGATGACATGTAAAGTAAGACTTTTTCGAACCGTTTTTGTTTTGTAAATTATACTAATGGATCCAATTTTAAGGCAACGCTACCATCTTTGAAAAATTTTCATCAGTTTAGGGGGAGAAAGGGGTTTTTGCATTTACCCCCAATAATGTCATACTGGGGCAATTGCAAAATCGAAAAATTTCATAGGTTTATTTCTACTCTCATAATTTTTTCAACAATTTTCAAGTGTAAAATGAGTCGATAATATAAAAAAAAAGTTTGTAAAAAAATACTAGTCCTTCACAGGTATGAAAATTTATATCACGTTTTTTGTATTCATATAAAAAATTTTGAAACTTTTGGAGGTAATTATCAAAATATTGTTCAAATGTCGACGAAATTTGTGTTTTTCACTCAAATAAGTCATACTTGTGACAAATAATCGCTTATTTTTAATTTTTAGCTGATGAAAAAAAAAAATTAGAAAAATTAAAAATTGAGATTTTTTTCACTTCTCTGAAAATTTTTTACTTTGGCGGATATCTCAGACAAATCTTGATCAAAAAAAGGTTATGAATATAATAACAGATAGTAAATTTTACGTAGATTTCGATTTCGCAATCAGAATTGGAAAAAAATTAACTCCCTCTGAGATAACGTGCGATTTCGCATTTACCCCAGCCAGGGGAAATGCAAAACTTGAAATTGCAAAATTTTAAAATTCTGTTTTCTTGCAAAAGGGTGCATGAAATGATACAAAATTTTCTCCACTGACAGAGAACTCCTTGAAGTTGGTGTGACAAAAATTTGAGATTGTTTGGTGCCATACGGCCATCTCAGTGTGCTGGCAAAGTGGCACTAATCAAAAAGTGGTTTGCAATTACCCCACTGCACCTTATCAAAATGGAGTAGAGCTTTGCCTAGAAATTCAAAGATTCTAATAAATTTCGATTTCGACTTTTTCTGAAAGGTTTAGAGGTAAAATCTAGCCATAAATGTCAATGAATTTTGATTTTGACCCCGTCCAAATATTTTAAGGGATGAAATTTGGTCAATTTTTCAGTAATGAAAATGGTCCCGATTGAATAATACATAAATATCTATCCTTAAAACTATATTTTTCATGTTCTTTTAAAATTTCAAAATGTTTTAAAAAGTAACAATAATTTTTCACGATTGATTAAACATTGACTAGATGGTGGGTTATCTTAAGAAATATCCGAACAATCAACCAGTTCCCATTTACTGGGGTAGGGTGGTTTGCCTTTTGGTTTGTATATAAATACATAACGCATATTTTCATTTCGTTTTTTATCATTAACAAACAAATACTCCAGATCATCTTTATAACTCATTTGAATTCCTTCTCCATCCACTAACAGACGCCATGGGCAGGGAGGATTTGTCCCAGCATAGTATCCGTCATCCAAAAAATATTTATATGTATAGCTCAAGACTTCATTATACTTAACATTGCGAAATGTAATCAGAAAATCGCTACTGAAATCCATTTCCCATTTGAATTCGGGCGATTGTTGTTCATATTTTGGTATCCCACTGAATATGTAACGGTAACGACGATTATCATTGGTCCAATATTCCGAATCGGCTGTGTACAGATACTCATTATAGTGGGGATTTTTTATACAAACCGAAGAAAAAAGTACGATATTTCTTAACGAGCGAGGTAATTTGTTGATGATAATTTTATATCGATATCGCCAATCTTCATTGTTGAATTCAACATCGTTCCATGTTTTTTTCATGTAGTAAGATAAAAATATTACAGAATTGTCGTATAATGAGTCTTGACGTTCTTTTTTATAAATTATTGCTTCGTAAATCATTATTTGTTCTTCTATAATGTTCAGATTTTTATCAACTTGGGCCAAAATATTTTCAATGCTCAACGTATCCATGACTTTTTCAATTACCTCCGTGTAGACATCATCTAAACATATCAAACCACAAGATCTATGGATTTCATCTCTAATCTGTTTGACTAGTGGCCAAGATTCATTTTTTATAAAAGCAGCAGTGATCAGTTTAACGGATGAATTTCGATTTTCTTTCCACAGTGTACGAATAAGTGATTGGCTTCTGTCTGTAATGGTACCAGTTGCTACCTCGAATATTCCTTTTCTGCAAGCCTGGCTTAATCGAAGTAGCATCCGAATATCTATACGATCGTTGTTTCTTATTTCGTAATATAAAGCTTCATACAGTTTGAATTTTTTTTCTAAATCTGTAATAGAGCCACCGAAACGTAGCAGTAAATTGATATTTGCGGCCTGATTGTTGTAGACTTTTTGCACGACTTTTCTGTAAATGGAGTTATCAGTCAATTGTAGCTGTTCTTCAGCCAATGAAAACTGACCCGATTTTATACTTTGTATCACACCAGTGTGTACCGATGTTTCTAATTTATTAATTATGATCTGTATTGTTTCGGAATTTTCTCTTCGAAAACTGTCCAAAATCGTTTGCAGTTCTTTTACTGTGGTTTCCAATGCGCCAATTCTTACTTTATCTTCGGTGCTTAACGATGTGCTCGCGTTGAGATGTGATAGTTGTGCTTGCAGTTTGTTAATCACGTTCTCGATCATTATGAACCTACTGGAAGTATTGCTGGAGGGAGGTGAAATATTGCCACGTTTGTAACGGTAATGGTATTTTTGATGGCCGGTGGAAAGAATTTCTGCGAATTTGTCTATTACGGTTTGAATTATGTGAAATTTGATCTCGTCTTTGGATAAATGCTCCGAATGCGAAATGACAGAATCTGGGTTGCTGAGGGATGAGGTGATGTTTTGTTCATTTTGTATCGCATTGGAGTGTCGATTGATATTTTCAGCGGAGTTTATTTGAATGAGTAAGGCAAAGAGTGTGATTCCAAATGCAACACCAAAAATTTTCCATCTCGTAGATGGCATTGCAATCATAGTGAAGTCTTGGTCACTCTGAAGACCTAAAACAAAGAAAAAATATATCTAGTCAGATGAAGATGTTTAGGTTGGAAATTATGTTTGATTAATGAGTGGAAAGTTTTATGGCACCAAGGGATGGATTAAGAATAAAAATAACCATGAATTTTGACACCCCTCTCGATAATTTGAAAAAAAATTGGCCCCTCCCCTACTACTCCTCATTGTCCCAGAGAATCTCGGTTTGGGCTGGGAGTGAAAAAAGCTCAGAAATTAATTTTGCGAGTCAAAAAATACGCATTTCGACACCCCACTCGATATGTTGGGGAATTTTTCAATTTGTTTCCCTCTTCAACCCTTCCCTAAGGGTCTTTTCAGGGGTTTTTGATGAAACAATATCGGCAACGTATCCCGCAAATAAAGAACCGTGGATTTTGATACCGTACTCGATATTTATCAATACATTTTTTTACCTCGACCTCTCACCCCTGTGGATTCTGGTTTAGATTAGGGGTAGAAATGGCTCAAAAAATCAATTTAAAAGCCTCTGAATACCCTTT
Organism: Pseudococcus jackbeardsleyi; assembly: GCA_038380155.1. Lineage (NCBI taxonomy): Eukaryota > Metazoa > Arthropoda > Insecta > Hemiptera > Pseudococcidae > Pseudococcus > Pseudococcus jackbeardsleyi. The sequence goes on from CM076242.1 coordinate 10,054,165, forward strand.
GAAATCATATTTTTATTTTTTTATCCATAAAATCGGTATGAAATATCTTGATAAAGTTTTGCTCGTTTTTTTTTTCTCTCAGTCACACTTGTACATCATTGTTGAGTAATCTTCCTGGGGGGGAGGGGAATGAAAAGTAGCTTTTTCGACTTGAAATACTACATTCAAGAAATCGAATGCCGTTACAGGGTGTCCCAACAGGTCAAGCTGTCTGAAAAATCATAATTTATCTACTCAAAATGTCAAGCTTTTTTTCAAAAATTTCAAAAATCGTGAAAATTCCATTTACCTTTGATAAATATTAAAAATTATTTATAAAAAAGAAAAATATTTTCGAGGGAGGGACAAAAAGTGCTTGAAATTTCTTTTGGTCAAAAAATTGGGGTTGGTTATCAAAAGTCATTCGAAAAGGTCATGCTAAGTCAAGCTTTTCTCTCAAAAAATTTTGTTAGACACCCTGCGGATACCCAGAAAGTTCTGTCTTCATTTCTATGGCTTTGGTGAAATTTTAATGTCTCCGTATCATGGTACGACTGATTTCCAGTAGAAGGGGTTTTCGCGGGGCCGTTTGAGGGCATAGTTCGCGTTTCGCACGAACAATAGTGAATCCTCATAGATTTCCGATGCCCTTTGGAGGGGAGGGGAGAGGAAGTTATATCATATTGTTCGGTATATCAAGTCAAAAAAAAACTTGGATCGGAATTTTTTCCATACTTTTCCATTTTTTTGTCCAATTACATTGAACTTGAATAGAATGAAATTTGAAAAAAAAAATGGAGGGGAGGTAAAATTTCAAATTACTCATTTTTCTCTGATTTTTCAGTCAAAAATCATAAATTTTTTTGACAAACGGGGAATTTATTGAAGAATTGGTGATTTTTGACCGAAAAATCAGTCAAAAATTATGAACTTTTAAAATAAAGTGACTAAAACACTACCCAAGCGAAGCGTGGACGAAAATTTTAAATCAAAATTGCTTGAAAAGCAAAAAAATTTACTTTACACACATTTTTACAATAAAAAAATCTTCTTTCCGAGCTTAGAAGGAGCAGGAGGGCTCGAGTCCCTAGTCCCCCTTGAGTATGCTTATGAATACGAGTACATTGACGTAAATTTTTTAAAAAAGATTTTCCTTTCATTTTGTATCCTTATTAATATACTTAAACTCAATCGCGTCTCTTTTGTTTTTTTTTCTTTGTTTGTTTGTTTGTTTGTTTGTTTGTTTGTTTGTTTGTTTGTTTCTTTCTTTCTTTCTTTCTTTCTTAAAAAAGAGGAATTTAATTACGTTGAATGCGGGTATACTCTCTTAATTTGAATCAGTCAAAAATGCCTATTGACTGATGAAATAGCCAATCAGTGAAAAATTACTGATTCAAAATAGTGAATTTTGATTATTGAATCAGTAAAAATTAGTTGACTGCAGTAAATTTAAAAGTTATCACCTTTTAGACTCCTTGCTAGCTTTTTTATAAGGCTTCCCTCCCCAAAAAACGGAATTTCCCTTCCATCTTAGGTAACTATTGATTGTGCAGTAAAAATGGTGCAGTAATTTTTTGTTCTACCTATACTTGAAAGACAAAATGAGGGTTACTAAAAACAAAGTTATGGGTTATTGAAACGACAAATTAATACTTATCTATTGAATTTTATTAAATTATTACCTAATTGTACGTATCTGAATTAGGTATAGGTACTACTTACTCGCCCAAGTTGTTCAAATGAATAAGAATCATTACCGTAAAAACTTATTATTTTTATATTTATTTCAGGAATTGTCTCCTTACAACACAATTTAATAAACTAATGTTGAATTCATGTCCGCAACAAAATTCATATCGTACATACAGGATTTTCTCAGGGTCGGATATCAATATTTTTGTGAAATCAAATTTCTTATCGCTTGTTTTTTCGTTGTATTCTTTCGAATTTATTATCATCTTCTGACAATTTATTATCGAAAATGTTGTTTAAAAAAACAATACGAATCATCTTCACGATAATTTTTCTTCGTATCAGGTTTACCTAATTAAGGTTTCGCTTTCTGTTTCTGGAAATAGGTACAGATATCGATGTTTTTAGAGGGGTAAAGTATAAAGTATTCATACTAAGTAATTTCACTTCTGCAAAAATTTTCCTCAAGATAAATTTTGTCCATTTTTTTTTTACTGTAGTTAAAAATTGATGCTTTTGAAGGACCGATATGAAATGGAATACTTGATCATGACAAAATGAGTGCCGAAGATCAAGGGGATTTTTAGAAAATTAAATTCGTATGTCTATGTACCTAAAACCATTGATTTTTTTTTACATTCATAATACGAAAATATTTAACATGCACGTAATCGGAATTGCAGGCCTGGTGGAGTGGGGAAGGGGTAAATGTAGCGACAGATGGGGTAGGTAATTTTTACTTCGTCGTTTCAAAATTCAAAATTTAGGCATTATCTACCCCTTCTTCAATTAAAAAAAAAATAATGCAAAGTAATTATTCCTGGTGTTTTGTTTTGTTTACTTTAATCGTGTCGCTGATGGCAACACTGATTGACTTGTTTTGTTTTTTTTCGATTTTATCAACAAAACAAATTTTACATATCAGTAACATGTCGTGATCGTGATCATATTTGATTTTTAACCAAAATTTTTCATTTCACAGGCAATTGCTTTAAATTAGCGAAGATATCATGGCCAATCGAAGAAACATTTCGATCACGAAAGCCCTAATTCCAAGTATCCATAAGGTAAAGAATGTAAAGATGCAATGATTAATTTTTTCGTGTTTCATCGTATGATCTGTATCTGTATGCGTATTATTTTTACTTACTTATTTGATGTTCTATTATTTTGTTATTAGTTTTTCGAATTGGTTCCCTACGTAATTGTTACATTAATTTCTGATGACATAACTCTGGAGCTACGTAGAGATGACAAGCAGTTTTATACTCTGAGTGCCGGTGCCGGTGATGAAACGAAAAAAAAAAACAATGATAGAATTGGATTTGGGCAAAGAAGTATGTATATTCAAGTCAATATTCTATTTACGAAGGATGATATTTGTCATTCATCATCAGCATTTAAATCGGGTATTATTTTTCTAGATCATTGTTTATTCAATTTTACAATTTACTGCACAATCGTGAAAGAAAACTGTTTAGCCAATTTACTAAAATCCGTACAGAGACTGTAGAGATGGAGGAACTATTTGAAAATTTGACGTATGTATCTTATATAGTGTTCATTGCAATTTAAACTCATTTCGATTTAAAAATGCATTGATTATATTGGATGTCGTAGTTCTTGATCACAGTGATTCAATTACATATTTTTGATATTTTACTTCACCAGCCAGTGCTCCGCCATACAGGATTTATTATTTATCTTCTGATGTGAAAATGCCAAAGAATTTGTTTACATTATTCAGTATATTTAGCTCTTTTCTATATTAGCATCTTTATGTAGCTTTTTCACCTTGATTCTTTTAAAAGGAAATCTGATCTAATTTGATTTTTAATTTAATGTGTATCCTTAGAAATAAGATCATTTCGTGTCCTTACATTTTTTTTCGATTTTATAGATCAGTAATCACTGTGCAATGTTTGAAAATTCGGAATGATGAGAAAATGTATCAAATATCGGTAAAGAAACGTATTGCATATTCATCTTGTGAAGAATTATGCCAGCAGGATTAACTCACTTGAACAATTCGGTAATGATTATTCTAATTTATTTGTGTGAGTGTATTTTTAATTAATCAAGTTCAGTAAATTGATTTCTATTCATTTTTGTTTCATGATTTAGAAAAGAAAACGAAAAACGTTTTCCTGTGGACTCCTTATTTTGGCTGAATAACGAAACTATTAGAATCTATGAGATGTATAAATGGAAAAAATAATCATAATGCCTGTTGTGTGATTATTGGTGGGTTTCACTATATTCTGATGATTGAGTGACGATCGTTAGATCTTTATTATTTCAATTGATGTAAATTTTTCTCTGTTAAATTAGATGAAATGTAATCAAATCCAGTGCTATAACGATCAGCTGAAGCTAATTACATGTACATCTATTTAACGTTGTTTCACGAAAATGTCAGATTAGTATTCTCGACGAAAATAATCTTAAAAGTACGTATGATATATTCGAGTTTCTTTCTTTTGATTTGAAAAAAAATCATCATTTTTTTCATTCTTAGCTCCAGTACTGTTTTGATAAACGACCTAAAACTGGATAAGTTGTCGCTACCGGTATTTTGAATTCCACACGTACCTGACCACTATTCACAATCAATCTAAACATCGCCTGCAGTCAATTCAAGACCACCACCGCATCTGTAAACTCGAAGTAGGTAGCAATTTCGACGTCAAGCCGTCAACCAACTTATAACTTGAATTAGGTAGATGTTGTATTTATGAAATAAAAGTTTTTCATGTCGTAGAACATTTGAAGGTGTTTGGGTGTTGGTGTTTCTTCTTCTTTGTTTCGTAATTATCTATATTTATACTTTTTCAAAAAGTTATTTTTACATTATTAATTAAAATCATACTTTTAAGTATGTACTTCTATATCATATAGAAAGGATTTATCTTGAATTATCATTTATTGCAGTTTTTTTTTTTTTAAGTATGTATGTACTATTTATTATCATGTATTTATTCAATTTTATTTATTTATTTTTTCAGTTCAAGATGGCATAACTTAGTATTACTAAGCTGTTAACTAGATTTTAGTGCATACCAAGTCTTGGATTGTTCTTCTCAAGGCTTTCTCCTATTATGAAATTCAACCCTTTGATAATTAGTCATCAGCATGTAAAACTTTGTAAATGTTTGATGATACGGCGACGAATCTCGAAATGTAAGTAATTTTCCAAGAAAATTCGAACCTCATTTAGGCCTATCGTCAAGTATGTGTACTCGACTAAATACACTCGAAACCTTATCATTTGGGCAATTCGTTTAAATAAAGTTGAACTTGACATAGAAACTTCAATGTCATCTGGGAACTTCGTAGAGATAGGTAATATAAATTTAGATGAATTTGGATTCATTGCAGGTTAGAAAAGAACTTCAAATTGAATTAGTGTTGAACTTGGACGAATTACGAAGATCTCTAGAAGACTGATTTCGGGTAAATATTGATTATCTGCGATGATACTCGACTGATGTGATTGTAGTGTGGAAAGGATAATTTAAATATCAATTTTTAATGTTATTGCAGGATTTTTATGGATCTGTGCTCGAATCTGAAGATATTTGCGATCAGGTACCTAGCCATTCCTATGCGATATAATTTAATTCTTGAATTTAATTTTTCAAGATAGAAATGAGTACCTAGTTGAATCAAAAACATTCTGAACAAGCAGTTCTTGACTAGGCCTGATTGATTTTTCATCATAATATGTTCAATATTTGATGAATTATTTTTCGCTATGGCTAAAATTTGGAAAAATATGCTATTGTTGATCTCAGTCCGATGAAATTTCCGATAAGAAAAGTCGTTTTAAACTTTTCTTCTTTCAAGTTGAACAGGAGGTAGCTGGGAATCCATCTCTAGACCTCAAAACGTAGTGAATGAGAAATTGAAAATTTCAACCCTCTTGATTCCATATTTGCCTCTCTCCAGCAGGCTTGGAAATTTAACTGTATTTTTAAAATTCTAAACAATCAAAATTATTTTTTTCAACCTAAAAAGGCCAAAAGTTCAATTGGCAATCATTTTTTACACTGAATTTATTCTTCGGCGTTCCTCAAAAAATATCTTTGTTGCCAAGTTTTGAAAAAAAGTGGAAAATCGTTAGAATATTCACATGATGTCGAGAAAAATATGGAAAAGTGATATTTTGAAGGATCCTTGGTGAGTGAAAATGGAAAATTATTTTCAGTTGAAAGCACTTCCACTTTTCCCTAAAACTATTTTGAAAAAAATTGAAATTCATTTTCGTAATTCAATTTTTTTAACACCTACAGTCAGATTTTAAAATTTTTTGGGAGAATTGTTAAATGTAGAATGGGGGGGGGGAGAGGTGTTCCATGGCGTTGCTTTGAGGTCTAGGCACTATTTACTTGCTACCCCTTCTTTAAATATCGAAAAAAGTGCAAAAGGATTTCTCCCCATATCCAACTAATGGAAATGATAATCAAACACCCCAAAAAATCAAAAATACTTAATGAGAATTTTTCGTTCAAATTCTGCCATTCAATTTAAACCAATTTCCAATTTTTATGGGGAAAAACATCTATTTTTCTTTACCTATTTTAGAAATCATATTTTCATTTTTCAAATTTCCATTAAACAAACAGAACAGTGGTAGAAAAAAATCAAACTAACGAGCGAAATAAACACCTTCATCTTAACGAGCTGACCAATAGATAGCGTCACATGTTCGTGTTCTCATTTTAGGCTGGCGAGAGAATAGTACGAGGAGGAATATAGTATAATTCAAACATTTACCTTAATGTTAGTATTTTTCTTTGATGTCAGTCGCCATGTTCTCAGCAAAATATTCGAATTGTTTAGTGTACTAATTTCGAATTATTTTATTGTTAGTGTACGAATTTTCGATTAAGAATTTGCGCGTTTGTTTTGTTATTTTTTTGTAGCGTGGTTTGCTTCGAAACGGACCAAGTGTTTCGGTGTGTTCGCGTTGGTTACGTATCGCCATATTAATTAAGAGTGATTGTTTTTTATCAGTGGATGTGAGAAGCATGTGTTGAGAAGAAATCAATACTTGTTTGATAGCCTCGTCTGCGAACCAGTCACTATCGAGGTAAATATTGAAAATAATTCACTTTTTAGTGTTTCCAAATCCATATCAATACTTTGAGTACATTACTCAAGTTATACTTCGGGTATCATTCTGATAACCGGATATTTGAGTGGGGTTTCAAGTGATATCACTTGTGAAATTAGGAAACGGCGGAGAAATTCGAAATTTCGAATTATAGTGGTAATTTTTTTCTTAAAATTGACTCTACTATGAAGTGGTATACTTAAAAAGACCTATGGTGTTGGCCATTAATGGATTTATGCGTCGTATTTATGTTGTTATTTTCTCTATATGGCTGCTACAATGTCACCGTCCATTATTATTACATTCTACATCCACATCGATACACTATTTCACCAATTAATTTCTATCGATGACGTGTATTATTAAATTTTATTATCGGTCCTTTGTGTAGAATCTCACAATGTTATCATTTCCTGTGTATGTGCTACCTCGTCTCATCACTTCGCTATCTGTGCGAAGAGCTTGGTCGGAAAATCATCTTATGCCTTGAAAATTATCTAAATTATTCGAGATTCGAACTAATTAGTGTACAGAGGATTGAGCAACTGTGAGTAGCGATTTGTAGATTTCTGAGGTGAATTCTTATCTAGGTCATGGAGATGAGAATCTGGTTCTGGTGAAATGTTTACTACATCTGTTTTTGAATAGCTTTGTTGTGACGAATGCTACTGTGGTTATTTTTCAATAAGAAATTATTCAATTTGAATTGAAATCTAGGTTCGAAAAAGCTTTTCAAAGCTATTATATACACCGAGCAACATGTTTGTGGTATTGATAAGAATGCTTACGTTTCTCACTTTAGTCCACGATTTGTGTGGTTTTTTTTCGGATAGTTGATAAGTTATGAACGTGTGGAAGTGTTTTTGAGTAGTGATTTGAGAAGTAATTGAGGTAAAATTACTCATTTTTAAAATTAAATCAACGGAAATGTCGAAAAATCAATCTTTTTAGGTGAACGATCGTCTTAATGACGATGTCTCGACGTAACGGAAACAGTAACGGGTGAGAATTTTTTTATTTTTAAACGAGTTTGTGTGTTTTTTGGTATAAAATTCGATTGCAGATTTTGGTATGAGTGAATTGGAGAAGTTGAGTGGATAATAGGATCGATTTTGTGAATAAATCTCTTATCAGTGCTGTGATTTTTCTGTTGTTTCTACACTTTCTATGAATAGAGTAGTTTTAAGAAGATATCGATATGAGTAATGATTTTTCGAAGTCACTCAGAAACCGTAGGAAAAAAAGTGATGTGAGTTTTCATTTTAAAATGCTCGAAATATGTAGTACCTTGGATGATTCATTCGATTATTCGAGTCACTGATTGAATAAGTATGACTAATTCGAAGGAGTTCGCTACTTACGAACCTCTTGTTAGAATATTAATTCTCGAAGTGGATGTCTTGGAAAATCGCGTACAATTTTCTAACATTAATAAGGAAATAAGGAATACATGCAATTTTGAAATTTGTTCGAAAAAAGTATCGAAGAGAGTCTTTTTCACTGTATTATTAATTTAGTTATGAAATGGTCCATAAATATCTCATTATTGAAATTTAAATCATCAAAAAGTGTTCCTAAAGTAACTTGAATATGAGCCCCATCGTTTTCCAGAGCTAAACTGGCACCAGATTCCAAAATTAAATTTTTTTTGATAAATAATTGTTTTTAGGGTCAACCGATTCAAATTTGGGGCAACGGGGGGAGGGGGTCCAAAATAAAATACACGATTCTTACTCTACAATTTTTTTCGAATTATCAATTTTTTCAGATCAGGCTCAAATAATTATTACAGAATTTACTTGAGGTCTTCTGAAAATTTCCCCTAAGTTCCTTCTGTGTTTCCCCATTTTTTGGGTCATTTTGTTAGTAGGTATAATTTTACAGGTTATCGGAAGATTGGCTTGAGATTTTTTTTTTCAAGTCTCAATGTGGCATCGCTCTTCTGCCTTCCAATTTCCCATGGAAAATTGTTGCGTTATTTTCATCCCAGTGATGAAAAAAGTCGTACAATTTTCTTTTCCATCCTTTCAGCAGTCCAAGAGGGGTATGGTACTTCTCCCATTTGAAGTAGATACGTAATCGTTTGTAAAGTTTTTAAGAACATCAAATCGAATTTCGATGACCTTTTTTTTTTATGTGAACAGTCTGACCAAGCTTCTTTACTACCTTAAAATTTGATCAAAATTGAAACAAAAATTGCAAGAATACCACGAAAGTTCCTTTTGTATTATTTTCAAAAGTGCACGTCGCACTGTATGAATTTGATCCTAATCCCAGATGGTTTTACTGTTGAATTGAAATCTACTAAGATTAAAATTTTTTCATTTTGGGTGAAATTCAAAGTTCAAGGGTAGTGGAGTCTGACAATAGAGCCTACTTTTTTCGAAAACATTAAAGACAATAAATCACACGATTATTTGGCTATGTTTCGAATTTTTGGAGCGAGGGCCAAATATTGAAAATGAATTTTACATTTGAGCTCTACCTCCTCAAAAACATTACCAACAGACAAAATAGTGTTTAATTTTTCAGAATTTTAGCTCAAAATTTGAAGGTTTTTTTTAGGGGAAGAGGATCAATTCGAGAAGTTTATTTGAACTCAGTTTGCTCTAAAACATTACAAATGACTCGTCCTACGTTTTTATTAATTTTATTTCATTCTAACTAAAATTTGTGAATTCGTGGACTGAAGGGAGGGGTCACATTTTATAACTATCCTCCTCCCCCCCCCAAAAAAAAACCAGAACTACAAATGATATGTAACATACATTTTTGTGATTTTTGAAATTTCGATTCAAATTTAAAGGTACGGAGGCTTATTTTAAGTTTCACTTTTTCAAAATTTTAGCAGTGATGGAAAACTGAATTTCAGATTGAGGCAAAACTTTTGAAATACGTTAAACAAGTTCCAAAAAGGATTTTTTGGGGATGGGGAGAGGGAGGGCCAGATGGAGTTTTAAAATGCTTGAATCCTTAAAAATGAATTGTGAAAAACTGGCATAATCAAAATCATAAAAATTCTTGGAGACTCTTTTCCCCTCCTCTTCTCGAGCTGATCAACCAAGAGGGCAGATATGATATTTTCAAAATTTGATGTCATTTGGTCGCTAGGAGATAGCGGAGGAGTACAGAGGGTGAGAGGTTAAAATTAATTTATACTTCTCTGATTTATCTTCCTGCTCGTCCCAATTCGAACGTCGATTGACTTGAAAAAATCTATTGCAAAGAAAAATGTGATGGATTAATAGAATCCTGTCTTTTGGTTTTTAGGTGAAGATGGGGAGGGAACAGAAGGTGCAAAAAATCAACTGACAGTAACTTTAGAACGTCTTTCATACTCTTTCATTCTGAATCAATTGCAACCCAGAAAAAAACAGCAAATTTCAATGATTTTTCAAGGATTTTTACTGATCTTTCAGCAAAAATTCATAAATTTTACTGACTTTTCAGCGAATTTTCTTTGATTTTACAGTGATTTTTCTCACTGCTTCGTTTTCAGTGAAAAATTTTCACTGATTTTCTCCTGTGCTGCAATTCTGACTGTTTCTCAGTGATTTTCAATAATTTTCACTGATTTATAAATGAGAATTAAATCCAATAATTTCACTTTTGGAAAAATTAAAAATTCAGTCACCTACAATTTTTTATGATTTTTGAATAAAAATAACTCTTGAAATAAAATTCATCGACTTTTTAAATTCCTCTTTTGAAGCTCTCTCTTCCTGAATTGAGTTCTACATCTTTTTATTTTGGAATTTATGGTTCGATGAAACCTTATTCGAGGCTATTTCGAGACACCCTTTGTACCTACTTCGTCGATTTCATTCCAACATTTTGTTCATATTCTCAAAATAATTACCAAATTAGTAAAGTTTCTTCCCTTCTAATTTCGACAATTTCACCCAAAACGAATAAATTTTTACATTTTGATCGCGTGGATCAGATAACTCGATAAACTCGCTATCCAACTCCGCGGGTAATAATTTCGCAGTCTGGAACTCCGCGACTATAAGATAATTGCGAAAATAATTGAAAATTACGCTAAACCCATTAAAAACTCGTAAGTTTTAATCCCCCTTTTCAGCGTAAAAAAATATCGACTCGGTTGAGAAATTAATTTTTCACGTTGAAATAATCAAACAACGTTAAATATGGCGATAATTTATAAAAAAAAAAAATCTGAGAATATTTTCTCAATGTTAATTAATTTTCGCCTTTCAACTTGGTTGATTCTTTTGTACAATAAAAAACCCTACTTAAGATAGCTTATTAAATGAAAACTTTCGGCGTGTAGTTTGATTTTACACAGAAAATTTTCGAGGCCGGTGAAATCCGATTTATTGACAAAAAAATTTCCGTTCTTGTAATTTCGCCTTGGCTGTGATCTCGTAATACGATACCGTCTCGAAATTTTCATCTTGTAATAAATTATCGAAATACGACGATATTTTAATACAGACAAAGCGGGGTGCTTTTCGTCGGCGCGAATTCAACTCGCCAAGAATTGTTTCAAAGGCGAAAGTTTATTAGCATTTGGGTCGCATACATTAGAGAAAAATATACCATTATTCGTAGATATACATAAAGGCAAATTGCAAAATGCCGCCTAGGTCGATGTTATAAATCATGCCACGCGAAAAAACTGCCGAGCTTTTTTATCGAGCTAGCAAATTTTCAACGTTGAATTTATTTTTCTTTAAAGAAACAAGGTTACAGGAGCAATGAACATCATCAATATCTATCAACGGTAATATAACAAAGTCTCCAGAATTAAGAATATATTGTTCCAAATGGTGTGTTTTTGAGAGGGGAAAAAATAAATTGTTTTTTCTTCTCTTCTGGGGTTAGTTTCGCCATGTTTTTTCTGTTCGTTTGCTTGAAATACCAAGGACACATTCGACGATGCGCTTTTATAAGAGGAAATTTTTCAATTATTAAAAGTACCCGGATTTGCGATGTTATGTTGAGCTATCGAACTCGTACGAAGGAAAACTGAAAATCGAATATTCACGATCGACCAGAAACGATTGTTTTTCTTCGAATAACGAACCGATGGGGGAATTTTCGAGGGCAATGGCAGCTTTTGATACGTGCGTGGGTATTTCTAAAGGTATAAATAGATTTGAATTGGGTATTGATTGCGAATGTCGGACGAGCTTAGAAGCCAGCGAGGCAGCGAAAGGGTCGTCCAAGACGTGCAAATTTTTCCAGTTGTCGGAGCTCTCGGGTTAGGGATTAAGGATTATTAATGAGTCAGATGGTGGTTGAATTTGTGGGTGGAAAATTTCACCAACGGAAATGAGTGTCAATTTTTTCGTAGGTTTGAGGGTGGAAGTTTGTCAAGGAGGCATCGGGAAGGAGGAAGGGGTGAATTTTGTTTGAAATTTGACCATAGTACTTGAAAATAAAGATTGAAGAGAGAAGGCATGGTGGATTATTTCAGGTTTCAATTTTTAAATCAGGGAGAGGTGAAATGTGTTTAATTTGAGGAATTTAACAAATTATTTTCCCAATTTTCATTACATATCGCATTTTTTTAGTTGAAAAATAGTAAAATACTTCAATTTTTTTAACATTTTCCACCGAATAATACATTTTTTTCGTCGAGAAAAAATACGAATAACGTATCTCATTTTTATTGCTTTATCTTACTGCGTTACTGGTTCCAAAATTCACTAAAAAAGAAGACAAAAGAAACATGATTCATGCATTTCTCTTCACCGAAAATTTTTCTAATATTTCCCATTAACAACGGAAGTTGAAGAATGTTTAAATCTATTCCATGGCTACAGACGTGTGCTTAATAATTCGACCTTTGGCCGACTACACGTCACAATAGCAATAGCAATTACTTTACTGATAAGAAATCTCCGATCTGACGGAATCCTCGTGAAGAATTAACGTTCGCCAAGTTTTATCGAATATTAAGTTTCGAAAGAATTTATTCGGGAATATTTTAACCGCGTTATTCTTTGTAAGTATTCGATAACTTTTTTGGTAACCTGTTTACCTAGTTTTTGAGAATTTAGATGTTCTGCTATTTTTTTCTGGAAAATGAACCATTGTATTTTTTAAAATTTATTTTGTAAAAAAAAATAGAAATTGAAATGAAAGGAGGGGAAGAGGGAGTCGGGCTGAAAAAGAAAACCCAAAGATCAAAATTCCAATTGAGATTGAATTTTCATATTTTTTTGATAAGTACGTAGAGATTTTTCCTGGAGAATACGTATTTTTTTTTTTTTACAAATTTTTCATTTCAAATCAACTTTTTTCTACTTACCAAAAATTCGATGTTTATAATTAATTTCAATTATTTTAAAAATTTTAGAAAATTTTTCAAACTGTGTTGTTGTTATTGAAAATTTCTACTTCATTAAATCTAATAATTCAGTAATTTTGTAACCATTTCATCGAAGGAAATGAACCGTTCCAATCATAACTACATACTTTTTTACGAACCATTTACTTATTCTTATCCAGCTCCAATAATTTGACTATTTTTTAAAAATGATTCGATTTAGATCAATCGAGAATTTGCGAATGATTCGTTCGAGAAAAGTAGAAGTTTGGTAAGATTCATTTCAATGAAATACTCATTCTCGTCGAATACCCTCCCTCCCTGATTTAAAAATTGGTACAATTCTGAAATTCGCCTTTTCCGTCGTAAAAACAGAGAAAATCGTATTTTTTTCAAACAATTCTAAAAAATTTCTATTGTGATTTGAATAATTGTCGCTGAATCACATAGTTTAAGTTTACAAACGATTTGTTTGAATAAGCCATTTGTTAATGAACAATCGTTACAAGTGAATAATTTTTTCGCTAATGGTTCTTTTCCTAATAAATCACTCGTTCAGGAATAATTTATTTTCTTTGAATCAGTCATACTCTTCGAATCAATTTTCCAACTAGCAAAAACGAATTTAAATGAATCAATCGTTTGTGAACGATTTTTTGAATGAATAATTCATTGAAATGAATCAGTCGTTCTGAACGATTCGTATGAATGAATCAGTTGTTCCGAACGATTCGTATGAATGAGTCAGTCCTCAGTCGTTCCGAACGATTCGATGAATGAATCAGTCATTCTGAACGATTCGTTTGAATGAATCTAACAGATCAGACGTTTTAAAATGATTTCTGCTTGTAAATCAGTCCTTCGTAAACTATTTTTTCGAGTGAATCAGTCCTTTGCGAAAATGAAAATTTACTGATTTCTGCAGTGACATAATTCTGTCGATTTGAACACATTTCAGAAAATTCAAGATTACTTCGTTGCATGATAATTACGGGTAAAAAATTTAAATTTTCTCGTTTTTTGATCAAAATTTGAATGAAAAACTCAGTTATCTCCTTCTTAATAGTTCTTTAGATGAACGACCAATAAGTTGGAATTAATTCTAGATGAACGAGTGAATCATTTAAATGAATAGTTCACTGATTGACAGTCAAATTTCACTGATCAGCTGTGGAATCGGGGAAAGTTCACTGCCAATCAATGACATGATTCCGTCTCTTTCAATCAGTCAATTTTCAGATTTTGACTGATTCAAGTTTACTTAGTTGATAAAATTTCCATTTCAATTAATTTTTTTTGTTCCATTTCTTGGTCTGTTGTTTTCATTTTTGAAAATTTTACGGCCTTTCGCTTTTTTTTCACCTTTTCAAATTTGAATAGATGGGCCATTATTTTTCAATTTTTTCAAATTGTCATATCCCCCTCCCTTCTGCAATCTGATCCTCAAACTAAATTTAATCGACGTGAAATTTTAATATCTTCTGCCATTCATCTTCATCTCTTTCCTCTCCTACCATATTAACAATTTCCTGCCTGTAAAAAGAACACACCCTCGTGACCTAAAATTTCCACGTAATTACTCCTCGCCATACTTTCCAAACACCCTGTACATCCCATTCAGAAAAAAATACGAATCAAATTAACGAGCAGAATAAAAAAGCCCTTAATTTTCTTCAACCTTTACGATACAAAAATTATCAATTGCCAGCTCGTTCTGCGTATATGAATAAACTACGAGAGAGCGTTAATAAAAAAAAAAAAACTAGGTAAAAGATTTATCACGTACGTTTTCCTCCTCGTTTTTGGAACGGAGGAAAAAAAGGAACGATGAGAGAAGAAGAAAAAAAAATCGCGTACTTAATTTGGTTACGTATGCGTTATGGCGTTGAAAAAAGCAACACTACGGTGGTACATTTACCAAGAGACTACTACGGTTATTGTGATGTTTACTTGCGAAAATTTGGTTTTTATAAAGGCCTTCTTGCCGCTTCGCAGCTTCCAGCTTTCACAGATTGTTTTTTTGTTCAACGTTCGCATGAAAAAATACGCAGAACGTTCGTTTAACGCGAGCAAAGCAGAAAGAAATTACGTAAAACGAAACAATAAAACAGCTCGAATAAGCAAAAAACTAACAAGATATTTAAAAGGCATAATGAAAGAAAATAATGGAAGGAAAATTACACTGTACCAGATAAAAAGCAACGAGAAACGTATTAAAGAATAAAGAATATACCAAGTTGAGAGAAACAGATAGATAAAGATGGGGCAGGCAGCACAGTAGCAGGAAAAAAGAGTATAATATTATGGCGAAGAAGGGAGAAAAAATGAAAAAAAAATGAAAGAAAACTATATACGTCGCTTGGGTTGTATCTAGAATATATAGGTATTATATATATGTACGTAGTTAAAACAAACACCACTACACAGCGAAACAATTCATCAAAAAGTTATTTAAAATTGCACCAGTAACTCTGTATGTCTGTGTACCTACCCTTTGCTTTATAAACTAATATTATTTACCCTCGGTGTTTGAATTTTTCCACCGCCAAGTCTGCGTGGCGTTAAATTACTCGCCAATTTTTTCCAACTTTTCCTAGAGAATTTTACGTTTCTCAATCAAACGTTGAACTTATGCTTTGGAATAGAAAATTCCATCGGATGCGCCAGCGTTACACGATGAGATGTGTTTTGTGTAAAAAGAGATGATAATAGTCGAAGGTAAAAGAAAAATATCTTATTCACGATCCCTTTCCTTTGGCTGCTTGGTGTTTGTACATTATACCGCACGTGCACACACACCGCCCCCGGTACAAATCTTCCCCGTATAATGGAGCCAATGAACCCCAACCCGAAAAACACGAAAGAATATTTTAACGGTCTCGTCACGGTCTACTTGGGTAAGAATAATTTGACAAGTCGTCGAGCCAAGCCGTGAATATGAATAGCAGCCGTGATGTGATTCGTCGTGATGCACTAGAAAATACGAAAAATATACGTAATTTAAAGCAAACAAGTGAAAAGCGTCGATTTCCATTTTAATGATATTCCCGTCTCCCTTTCTGGGGGTATTAAGACAAATCAGCCGAAAATCGTGGTCGTAGGTTGTAAAATTTGTAAGTATGGCGAATTAGGGTAAAATAATGATAAATTTGGATTCGGCGGGGTCGAATGTGTGTCATTTGATACCCAATGGAGGAGATGTGAAGAGGGGTGAGGAGGATGGAGTTGAGAAATGTTTCGAGCTCGTTAGGGTACTAAAAAGATATTAAAAGAGATAGTAAGAGGAAATATAATGGTGATATATTTTCAACAGTTTTCAGTTAACGTATTGTGCATATAATTTTGAAAATCTAGCTGGAAAAAACAGAATTTGATTTAGAAGTCATTTTTGATTTTTTGGATCCTCTCCTCAACCCTTAAATTTATGGCTGTACGAAGTGAATAAATTTTTTATCAATTTTTCATATTCATGAATAATAAATTTTTTATCAATTTTTCATATTCATGAATTTTTTAATCTTAATTTATTCTTTAGATTGTAAACATAGATAATTTTTTGGAAATCTCTTCAGAATTTTCCAAGAATTACTCAATTATTTTTTAAAGTTGGCTGAAATAAGAGTAAAAATTTTTTTAAATGATGTAAAGGAAGAAAAACAAAAGCATCTTAGGAGAAGTCAGGAATCATTCAAAATTTCATTTGAGTAATCTAAAATTAGTTTTTCGATCGCTATTTCGCGTTCAAATGTTTCAAAATAACCTAAAAATTGAATAAAATTTTAAAAAAATTTGTTGAAAAATTGAAAAAATCTGCGAACGGTTTTTAAAACTTTAGCCGAAATTATTAAAACCATTACCTACTAGAATCTTTGTTCAAAACAAATTGAAAATTTATGGAACTGCTATTGAATATTTTTGACACATGCTCTCTAAATTTGAATCAGTCCATAATGCCAAAATTGACCGATGAAATAGAGAAAATCAAGTCACTGATAATCAGTCAAATTCCACTGCTCCTGTTAATCAGTGATCTTTTACTGCCAAACAGTGAAAAATTACTGATTCAAATAGTGAATTTTGATTATTAAATCAGTAAAAATTGATTGAATTATTGTAATAAATCAAAATTAAATGATTCTTACAGTGACTTAATTATGTCGATTTGAATCGATCAATTTTGACTGATTCAAATTGAGGGAGTGAACAAATCGCGGTATTTTGAAAATGATTGTCAACTAATTTTATGCTTTTTGAACTACTTTTCTTACAATTTGAAGATTTTTTCAACAAATTTTCTGAAATTTTTAAGATTATTTTAGTATTATAAGCCACGTTTATCGCATTTTAACGAATTATGTGCTCTCTAAATTTGAATTAGTCAAAATTGACTGATTTAAATCGACATAATTTAGTCACTGTGTTGGAATTAGTGAAAAAATTTACTGATTATCAGTGACTTGATTTTCTTTATTTCATCAGTCAATTTTGGCATTTTTGATTGCTCTCTTAATTTGAATCTGTCAAAATTGACTGATTTTAATCGACAAAATTGTGTCACTGTAAGAATCAGTGAAAAAATTTACTGATTCAATCGGTGAATTCTCATTACTGAATCCGTTGAAATAAAATTTCACTGATTCAATAATGAAAATTCCCTGATTTGAATCAACCAACTAATTTTTACTGATTCAACAATAATAAATTCATTATTTGAATCAGTAATTTTTCACTTGATTGGCAGTAAAATGATGCTGATTAAGTGGGAAATCAGTAAAATTTGACTGATAATCAAATCAGTGACTTGATTTTCTCTATTTCATCAGTGAATTTTTTTGGGACACCATGTCCCAATCACTGATTTATTTAGGACAGAATTTCCAGATTGGCTTTTTAGGGACACTACGTCCAAATCCAAATTATTGATGTTTTTGGCACACAATGTCCAAATTGTTTTTTTTTCATGTTTAAATTACTTGCGTTTAAGGAAAACTATGTCCATGTCCAAGTTTGATTTTTTGGGACACTATGTCCAAATCACTGATGTTTTGAGAATGTTATGTCCAAATTGGCCTTTTTGGTACACATTGTCCAAATTATAAATTTGTTAAAAACATTATGTCCAATTTTTTTGGTTTTTGGTTTTTCTTTTTGAACACAATGTCTAAATTACTAAGTTTTGGAAACACTCATGTCCAAATTGCCTTTTTTTGAAATTCTATGTCCAAATTACTGATGTTTCTGGGACATAATGTCTAGATTGACTTTTTTGGGACATCATGTCTAACTTACTGATGTATACTGAGGACTTTGTCGAAATTGACTTTTTTGGGATACCTATCTGTAATGTCCAAATTACTGATGTTTTGAGGACATTTTGTCCAAATTGGCTTGTTTGGAACACTATGTTCAAATTATTTGATGTATTGAGGATATTAAGGTTATGTCAAAATTATTAGCTTTTTTGGGATGTTTTGTTCAAATTACTGATGTTTCGAGGACACAGTGTCCAGATTTGCTACTTTAGGACATTATGTCCAAATTATTGATGCCTGTAGGACACTATGTCCAAATCCAAGTTGACGGAATTTCTGAGACTCGATTTATCCAAATTACTGATGTTTCTCAAACACGTTATTGAGAATGTCTTTTTTTGGAACAACATACCCAGAATGTAATGTTTTGAGGACAGTATGTCCAAATGAACTTTTTTTGGGGATACAACGTCCATATTACTGATATTTTTGGAAAACTACGTCCAATGCCTTATTTGGGGGTACCCAACCAAATAATTGATGTTTCTAGGACACTATGTCCAAATTGATTTTTTTTGGAACTTCATCTCCAAATTATGAAAACTTCTTATCCTCGATGCTCAAACGAAAGAGAAACAGAAACTTACCAACCACTTTACACCAGCTAAGAGATGTCTTAAAGAAGGGTGCCATGAAACGGGGGAAATTCACATCCATCAACTATCCGCTAAACGCTACCATCTCGCTACAAATCCTAACCAATAAACTTACTCGCCATTTTCACCCAAATCTCAACAAACCAGCAGATTGCCAATATCTCCAAATTCTTGTTCAAAGTTTACTATCCGACTAAACCATAATGAGGCCATAGACTCGTACCCAGCATCCCGACACCGGTAAAAATCTCACTGCGGTACGAAAACGATCAACGAACAGCGTCGACAAAAGGACAAAGGGTGGCAGCCCGGGTCGGCGGGTCCGAGTCCGGGTATTAGATTATAATAGTTTTTTAAGTTGGAACTAAATTAACCAATACTGCGAATATATAGGGCGGCGTGACGCGGGACGCGGCGGCCGCACAAAGCATATGATTTGTGCGTAAAAATGCACCGTGACGCGCAACTGCTGTCGTGGCCTCCTCGCCTCAGCTTCCTCGCGAGACGATAACGGGATAAGGATGCGTGGCGTATCGTCGCAGGCGCACTGGCTTCCACCGTCGACTTGGGTTTGTATAAAGATGAGGAGAATTTTTCCACATTGACTACCGTACGCGCCGCGGCGACTATTACGTGCCGAGTTGGTGCTCCGGTCGGACTCGTACGTTTCGCCAGAGAACTCGAATTCGCCGACGATTCGCGCCAACGTCCTAATAATCCAAACTCGAACCGATTTGCCAAAATTTTCCTTCGATTTGATATTTTTCCCCCAAGTTTGAGTGTCGCGATCAAATTTACAGCCAAGTTTCGCCCAGTGTCGAATAATTCGCAGAGTTTTGAGTGATACGAAAATTTTATTCGGGGTTTTCTCCTTTTCGTATGTGGTTTGTGCGAAGGTTTCTCCAGTGTTCGCGATACGGTTCGTATTGTTGAAAAAAAGGTTGTTGTCCTGTGATAAGTTTTACTCGATTTGTGCTCTAATCGGTGCTGGTGGTTTTTTTTTCGCGAGTGCCTGTGTCTGTGTCCTTTTGTGCGTCCAAGTGAACGTGTTTCGTGTTTTGCTCTTCTCGAGTCGATATCGTATCTCTAAAGTGTTTGGTAGCTTCGCTCGTAACCTGCCGGAATTTTTTGCCTGCTCATTTCTCGAAAGAAAACCAACCGAAAAGGATACGGTCGCCGAGGCCGCCACCGCGCCGCAGATTTATCGAGGCCAATATGCGAGAAACGGTAATCTGAAAAGTTTTAATTAAACCGTTCCTCTTTGGTCGAGGTTTACGAGGAAATTCGATAACGTCGACGCAATTTTTAAACAGGCGGAGGGACGCGAGAGGCGGCCATATCGTGTACACTATATAGCTGCTCTCTTAAATGACCGTATGTAAACTTTTGCGCCGCTTAATGGATTCCATTAAAAGGGTACTTAGAAATACGTATACGACCCGTGCTCTACGACAACGACAACGACACCGACACCGAGACCGAGATGACGGCATGAAATTTTTTCTCCTCTTTCGCACTTTATCAAATTATAACCGACGACAAGCTACGAGATTGCTCCACAGTATCGAGGCGATGGTTTCGATTTACTTGTGGAAGAAAGTCGACCGATGGTGGCAGGGGGTCGTGTTTCAGAAAGCTGATTATATGAGGGGTTAATTGGTCGAGAAGGTTTGTTGAGAGGGGAAAATGGGTGAAATTGATGTGATTTTAATTGTGGGTTGGGCCAGTGTTGGGTCGAGTTTGGATGTTATTTTGGATTGAAATTTAGAATAAGGAGGTGACTGATTTTATGGAGTTTGGGTCATAAAATCGGATTTTTCATTTTCAATCAGTGAAAAGTCACTAAAAAACGATGGAATTGCAGCTCAGGGAAAATCAGTGTAAAATTCATTGATTTTCAGAGGATTTTCTCAGATTTTCAAATAATTTCATTCATTTTCAAATAATTTCATTGACTTTTTAGCAAATTTCAGATATTCTGCTGACTTTTCAGTGAACTTTTACTGATTTTCCAGCAATTTCTTTCACTGTTCCTGTAATTCTGACTGTTTTCTGGTGACTTTCGATATTTTTCACTGATTTATGAATGAGGAAGTGAAGTTTTCAGAATGATGAAAAATGTTGATGCGATTTCTTTGTTCAATTTTTTGTACTTGTCAGTTTCAGTTATCTCTCGTTGGAAAAATTCGATGTAAGGGATTGCTTAATTTATGGTTTTGTAGAATGAAATAAATTTTAAAAGGCAGGGAATCAGTTCTAGTATGATTTTTTAATCATTTTTTTACGTTTTTGAGGTCAGGGTTGGATTTTTCTTGGTACAGAAATCGAGTATGAAAAATTTATTCTACGAGACTTTACGTCAGCAGAAGCGTTTCTTTGTAAATGGAGTAGATAAAATTGTGAAGGTTGAGGGGATTGATGTGATTTTTTTGTCCCAGTTTTTAAATTTGTTGTCCTTTCTTCTATAAAAATCGAAAATGATGTTTTTAAGTTTTCGTTGTCGAACGTATCATTGTGAATTTTGATGAGAATTGAGGTACCTAAAGGAATGTGTGTCGGTTCGTCTAAAAATTCACGAAAAAGTCAAAATAAAAAATTTAAAGATTTTCCAATTGTATGTTTATTCAGTCGTTGTGGAAAATTATTCAGTATTTCTGGAAAACAACAAAGAAAAGTGATGAAAAAAAAAAACTGAAAAAATGATGAAAATTTGAAACGATAATCTGTTGAACACCCTGTGTCTCTTCTCTATATATCTGAAGCAGGCATTTAAGGTAAAATTCTGTAGATATTTTTGAATTGGTAAAATTATTATTTTTTCAAACCAGTAATTTCTTTACTGATCTTATTTGTAAAAAATTGCTGATTTCTTTCTGAAAAATTGTAAATCGACGGAAAAATCAGTGATTTTTTACTGAAATATGAGTGAAAAATTGCTGGTCTTCAGGAAATTTATTTTACTGAAACAAAAAGACAGAATTTCTTCTAATTTGATCAATTTGAATTTAAAGTTCAGAAGGTTGGGTATAAATATTTCATTTTGAGTGAAAATTATTGATCCTGGGTAGAAAACTGATTTGTTTGGGTTTTTTTGATTCACAAAATTATCACTATCAAATTGAGAGGTCTCGAGGAAAGATAAGGCCTAGATCCCATTTTCAGATTAATTTTTACCATATTGTTAATCTATGTTGGTTACTCTCTCTCATTTATAAATCAGTGAAAATTATCGAAAATTTCTGAAAAACAGTCAGAATTGCAGCAGAGAAGGAAAACAGTAGAAAAATTTTCCCTGAAAACAAATCAGTGAGAGAAATCACTGGAAAATCAGTGAAAATTCACTGAAAAGTCGGTGAAATTTAAGGTGAAATTTTGCTGAAAATTGATGAATTTCACTGATTTTTCGTGTGCTGCAATTCTGACTGTTCATGAGTGACTTTTCACTGATTCAGAATGAGAAAGTAGAATTCTATTTCCTTCGAAAATGGGAAAATGCGAAAAGTTGATCAAGTTTGTGAATTTTGAGTTTTTTTTTTTATTATAATCGGAAAGTGTGTCTCCCTCAATCCTTGTGGATTGGGGAGAATGGGTCATGGTTCAATCTTTATTTCATTTTTATTGTAATTGTTGAGTTGGGTTTTGAAGTAGTGCATTTTTCCAAACCTCGATATTTTTTAATATTGAAATTCAGTAAATTCATTCTGTAAAAAAATTGGAAATTGGTGGTAAAATGTTTGTGAATAATTAACGAAAAGGTGTTAAAATTACCTTTCAATTTATTCTTTTGAAATGAAAAAATAGTTTGTTTCAGTTTTTGATTCTAAATCCTAAAAAATCCTAGAAAAATTACAAAATTGGCCTGATATTGTTATACCAAACAAGGTAAAACTTGAACATTTTTTAAAAATTTCATATCAATTATTTTTGTAATTTTATGACAGTTTTAGTCAATTTTTATTGAATTTTCGATTTTTTTTTTGGTTTGGAGTTTGTATGCAGAAATTGAACTTCGATTACTTTTTGTTGAAAAAGGGGCTTGAAAAACGTGTTTTGCAAAAATTCTGAAAAAATGCTATTGAAATAATTGCACTTTGATTTCGAAATTCTGCTCGATCATAAATTCACCATTTAAACTGTACAATTCATTTATGTGCTTGAATGTCAAAATTTTCATTTTTTGATACATTTTAGTCTTTTCACTCGGTTCTAACCATTTTAGATCGATTTTCCCATAAGTAATGGTTAAAATTTTCAAAAAGAATACCTATGTATCGAGATTTACTGTCAAATTTTCGAATAAAATGTGTTTTCTGATTTTTCCCCCTTGAATTATAAAAATCGCAAGTCTTTCCTTCCTGCCACAAAAGTTTTTTTTCCTGTATACGAGATGAATCGAGCATCATAAGATTTAATCAAATTATTATAAAATATAAATATTACACTCGTATTCAATTCTCTTCACTTACCATAGTCAGAGGTACACGACATTACAAGAACGCTTAAATGAGCAGACTGATCGATTGTTTACTCAAGTACCAGCGGTACAATACGATGAATAGAACAGCAAAGGTACCCCACCGCACCCATTCCGTATACATCCGCCAACGACGATAAGGTGGTAATATAGTACAATGCTAAAGAGGGTGGAAATAAGGATGGCTCGAGTTCTAAACATGAACCATATTGTTCCAATTGAAAAAAGCCAAAAGCGAAAGAAAAGAGACGGTTTCTCGCAACCCCTTCCTTCATCAGCATCGTAAAATTACCCAGAAAAAAAATCGTTATTGCGAAGTAACCGAGAAAATAGGTCTACGAGGTCGATAAATGGAAAAAATGACGATTAGATTATTAACGTAAGAAAAATATCCAAGGGTAGTGAAAAAAGTTCGACTCCGTTTAATTGAAAGTTTATACCTATTTCGAAATGCTAATTCATCAAAAAAAATATAACTTGTTCGGTGAAACAGCCTTTTAAAAAATTTTCACCTTTTAGTTTTTTTAAATTTGATTTAGTTTTTTTCTCCTTTCTCCCGAGTTAATCTGTTGCGTATTTTTTCATTTTCGTTTGGTCCTCGGATGATTTTAATAATTTTTTTTATGAGCTGAAATATGGAGTTAATTTTTCGAAGGGGTTTTTATAATTTTTAGGGTGTGAAATATTAATTTGTTGAAAGAGTGAAGAACTGAAAGTGGAATAATTTTTATCGCGTAAATTTTTTAATTTTTTTCATCTTCGATGGTTTGTTTTTCCCTTTCTCTATTATTTTGAAGGGTCTTTTGCTCGAAATTTTGCACTCTTCCCCAGTCTCAAGAGGTATTCTGCTTGACATTTCGCATCTTTCTTCAATTTCAAGAAAATTTTGCTCAAAATTTCACCACCTTGCTCAATTTTAAGAGAGTTTTTGCTCAAAATTTTGCACTTTTTGATCATTTTTACTCTAATTTTGAGATTTTTTGAAGACAAACCAATAATTTGATCGAATTATTTCCTATGTTGAGAATTCATCTCCTTGAAAAATCTACCACTGTGAAGAATGAGAATTTCATTCATTTCTCCTCACCTTTCCACTCCTCCAGATGAACCTATTGTTACGTCATCGTTACTATTTTCCAGACCTACGTGGAATGTGCACCAGCTACCGCCGATAGCCACTCGGTACGACCATAACTCGCCCTGAATGAATTCATCTCGAACACCATGCAATGATTGCGATTGTTTGACACCTCGCGACCGCCAGCATTACACGTGACCGCATCTTCCTTCTTTGATACGTTCGCGAGCCGCGAGCGAATTACCATATAGCGCGAATAATTAACGGATGTTTTAGATTGCGGAATAAGTTATACTGTCGAGAGTTTTATCTTTCAGATACTGTTAGCGTTTGATACCCATACGTGGTGTACCAGCTTCACCATGGCTGGTTCGTTTCGTATGAGACGAAATATTTTATGGTGCGAGGAGTAGGACGAGGTATGACGCCGACATTTATGAGAATATACGATATAGGTGAAAGAATGTACTGTACATAAATGATAAGGACGATAATGTACGTGTGAGTGTATAGAAAGACGACGATGATGTGTAATTTGCGGTATTTTTGGAAATTGGACGTGTCTCGGTGCTTGAGAAAGATAACGTCGTGTGGTGGAACGCGACGTTGACGAGCTGACTAAAGGCTGAATTGTAAACACTCGAAGAATGTCGAATAATTTGAGACTTTTTGAGTACGTCGTGATGGAATATTCGTTTTTTAGACGTTCACATTGGAGAAGGGAGCTTAAAAGTTCTATGAGAACGTATAATTGGCGATGTGGTGAGAGGAGAAGGACAATTTTTACGATTTTTGTGGAAAAAGGTTGCCTGAATGTTGCTTGAAATTTTGGGAGTGTTGATCAATGAAAATTAAGTTAAGTATCGAAAATCGCAGAAAAACTGTAAGGATCGGTGCATTTTAATAAAACAGTAAAAAAATTTCTGGAAAATCGGTGAAAGTTTACAAAAAAGACAGTAAAACATCTTAAATTTGCTGAAACATCTGTGAAATTCTTTGAAAAATCAACAAAAATCCTTTGAAAATCATAATTTTGCTGATTTTTCCTGTGCTGCAATTCTGACCTTTGATTTTTCTCTAATTCAAAGTGAGAGAGAATTATTTCATGATCTAAAAGTATATCGAAATGAATTACTTATTTTTAAAAATTTTCTCCATTTTTTTTTTAATTTTTGAGAATTGCTTTTCGATTTTGGCTTGAGTGTCAGATGAAGCTTCACATTTTGAAATTTCTACATCGGCTTCTTGAATTTAAATTTCTAATTTTGAGTTGACTTTCAATTTTGAATTTTCTAAAAGAATTTTTACTTTATTGAAGTGTTTTTTATTGGTTCGATTTCCTTCGAAGAATCAGATCTTTACTATAGAGGAAAGCAGTGTAAGAGCTGTTATGATTTATTATTTTTTTGAAGGAAAACTTTTGAAAAATAATCTGCAGATCTATTTTTTGAAATCAGAAAAAATGGAGATTATCGCATTTATTATCATGATGTCATAATTAATTTTCTGTAAATTACGCATTTGTGTTTTTTTTTCTAAATTTATTTTCATTATTTTTTCAAGTTTCATAGTTGGAATCTGCATTTATATTTTTCAACTTTTTAATAATTTTTTTATCGCCTCTATGGGACGGCAAAAAATCTAATATTTTCGACTAAAATCAAATTTTTCTGTCTCAAAGTACAATTATTTTTCTCATTTTTTTCTGCTGCAATCAGAAATACTTCTTCTTTTTTTTACCAAAACTGCAATGTTTTTCAAAAAGTTTGGATTTTTAAAAAAATATTTTGAACGATGAAATGGATGGTTTTGGGTTTAAAATTTCAGATATTAAAACAGTATGTCTATTGTTTAAGTATGTGCTAATCATAAAAGTCATAAAAAATTCATAAAATCAGAAAACGATCTTGAAATTCATAAAATTTTTCTTCTTTATTCAAGCATTTCAAAAAATTAATCAATATTTTCATAAAAAGGATGGATAACAAAATTTTATGCAAATGTTTATAAAAGTTATGAAAATTTTGAAATCTACTTAGTTACCAATTTGGTCATTTTTTCGATTTTAGCTCTAAGGAAGGGAGGGGAAGGAAAGAGGTCTGTAAAAATGCAAATTGTGTTTGTTATTATTGTGATTTTTGAATATCAAAAAATCAAGATGATATTAGGTAACGTTTTCAATTTACTAAAATTATCTCGCTGGGCTTTCAACGAAAAGTTATTAATAATTTTTCATACTTTTGTTCCAGTCTTTGAAGGGTTTTTTTTTGATAAAATTTGGTAGAAGGGAGAAGAAGGGATAGAAAAAATTCAAAATGGTCATTTTTCTCCCCAATTTTTTAAATGTTATGTTCAATTTTTCAAGTAGAACTGTAAACTTATTCAATTACCATGTTCGTTACATCACAAATCTGTTCAATTTTCAAATAAAATGATTCTATTTTCATCGTGAAATCGTAAAATGGATTTTTGAAAAAAAATTCGAGGTAAAGTGTATTTTGAAGTCAACTGTAAAAAAATTGAATACCTATCCGGGAATTTAATGGAAAAAAAAATCTCTGGAACAAATCCATATTATTAAAAGCTTTTTCTCCAAAGTAAAAATCGCTTATCAAAAAAACAACAATAACAAAAGTCAATTTAGGAACTAAGAAGTTGTATATTCAAAATGAAAAAATCACTTTTTGAAAAAAAATTTCATTGATGACGTGAAAGGGTAAAAGTAAGAATGACAAATTTATAAATCATCTCGAGTAATGTCACAAAAACAAGTAAAAAATCAGCCAATATCACAATATCAGTAGGTAAATAATACCTACATATTTCATGTCAGATTACTTCGTTTCTTTTTTTTTTTTGAAATTTAATACTTACCTAATGGCGAGTCATGTGATCTGGCATTTTCGGTCGTCGATTTTCCATTATCAGTTTTGTGATTCACTCTTGAATAATTTTCATGAAAAGTTTCATTTTTGCAAAAATGGAATGCTGCCAACATCATTTCAATTTTGTCTTTTCCTTTTTTCGCATTTTTCTGTTCTTTTCGATTGAAATTAAAAAACTCATCCGGCTCAAATCTAGGGGGCTGAAATTTTGTATTTCCAATTTTTAAAATGAGTATGAAAAATGTTCAATTTCATTTTTTTAATTTTTTTGATACTTTTTTCATTTTTTTCGTATAATTACCTCTGATATTTAAATCCACAATACACACTTTTAAGCTCGAAAAATTTTGAACATACAAGTTCAAAACTTTATATTGAGAGGTGACAGAGAGAGAAAGGTTCTATCAAAAAAAATTCGCAAATTTTTATTTTTTTCGAGTACATACATTCATTATCATTACTATTGTTTTCCACAAATTTTTCATTATTGTGATTCATCTTGCATGCTTCGTACACCTGTCTTTGCCTAAGACGTAAAATTCTCCTAAATTGGTCTCACATTCAAATTGACGACCATTTTTGTCAATCCCCATATCATAGCATTTGCCTTTTTTGGTTCATCGTCATTATCATGAATCTGCAATCTACACTTTTGCCATCAATCAGTCAGCGCAGGTTACGTGAATAACACAGTAATGAAGATGGCCGCGACATAGAGACATAATGTAGTTACATAATGGACAATGGAGCGTAAATTTCAGGCGAGAAATTACCGCCGCTCGATGCTACGATCGTGGCATCGCGAAGGCAAAATATGTACATAATACTCGTAAAATGCTGCGGTACAGATAATACGACAACGTTGTCGAGGAGACGAGCGAGAATTACCGTCGATTTGTGAATAATTTAATTAAGAAAATTAAATTTTCACCAAAAGTACTATTTTTTTTTATTACGGCGAAAATCTAGGCCGCGTTCTTCCACGTCAACCTAAAAACAACAATTTATTCCCAACGGTCATGCGATCGTTGTATACAAAGAAACGTTTGTGTTTACACTAACGAACATCTATACAGCTACTACTCGAGTACCTATTTTCCAATAATTCGGTCTCTCGTATAGTACAAACCTAAGTAACGAAAGAATAAACCCTTTCCACGCTCTTTGTGGCATTTGGTTTGGAATTCTTCGATAAGGATGTTTCTACTTGGTGAATTCTCGTGTGGCGACATTAATCATTTGTTCTTGAAATGTCTTTTTATTTAATGTACGACAATCAATCGTTAATGTCGGTTTTTTTATCTGCGTGTGGTGTTTCTTTCTTTTTGTTTCTGGATACCCTGCTTCTCTTTCTCGCGTTTTTTTTTTTCAATGCATCTTTTCAACTCTCGCGTCTCCGAGTTAATTCGACGTTGGTCTGTGTGACGGTTTTTACAGCTCTCATTCACTCATTAACGCTGTAGTGTTTCCTCGGACCGTAGTAACGGCTGTGAAGGTCAAGATGAGAGGTGTGGATGTGTAGATCACGGCACGAAATTTTGAATAGGCGTATTTGTCGCAGATCTCACCAGTTTCACTTTTCAAAGATGGTGTTTTATTTGAAAAAACTGCGAGAAATGTTAATTTTTTAAAACTCGATATCAAAATTTGGAGTATTAGGAAGCCTTTAGCATGTTTTTTTTTTTTTGGTCTTTGGCAACATGAATAGATGAAAATAATGAATCGAAGGTGAGGAATGAATTTTAATTTTAAAATTACATATCTGTATTTGAATGTGTAAAAAACTTTGATTTTAGCCATGGAAAATTAGAATTTTAAATTTTAAATTCTGAAAAAACT
The DNA here is from genome assembly GCA_038380155.1 of Pseudococcus jackbeardsleyi. NCBI lineage: Eukaryota > Metazoa > Arthropoda > Insecta > Hemiptera > Pseudococcidae > Pseudococcus > Pseudococcus jackbeardsleyi. The sequence continues at coordinate 10,083,434 of CM076242.1, forward strand.
GTTTTGCAGCCTTTGCATTCTAAATTCAAAAATTGGTAAATTTTCACTTCGTGAAATTCGTATTTTCGATAAAATCATTTCCTGCTCCTTTCTTTTCCAATCTGATCACAACTTCCATCCTTGCAATAAGTACCATAAAATTGATGTTTTTTTTTTTTTTTTTTTTTGAAAAAATTGTTCGAATTTTGACGAAAAATTGTGAAAAAAAATGTATAAATCACCAAGTCTCGTAGCAGCTGATTCAGATGATGATTTTAGGGAAAGATGAGGAAATGAAACTTTTTTGGATTTTCATGTGGAGCAGACGATGAGGCGAAACATCTAAGTGGCAATAATACCAATATCAAAGGATGAAAAATAATGAGATCAGGGCAATGAGAAAATTGAAGAATTATGTGTTTTTTGAATTAGAATTAATTCCTAATGTTTACTAAAAAAAACTGAATTTTTTTCCCCAAAAATACATGGGTGTTCTGAACCAAAAAAAGGCAAAAATTTCATAATGTTTTATTAAAATTTTAGAGAGCCTAATCGGGGACTTTTTAGTGACTTTGTCACTTTTTCCACCTCTGGCCAATCTTATACCCATGCATAGTCACTATTTTCTTCAGAAAATAATCGTAATCACTTTTTTTAAAACATTATATAAAATAGAGTAAGTATCTAAATTATAAAAAAATCCTCTTCAACAACCAAGATGTCTAAAATGCTTGGTATTTTTGCTTCTAAAGAAGTTCTAAAATTACAACTTGAAAATTTGGCCTTGAAATTTCAAAAAAATTTGCTTTTATTTTATTATTGAAATATTTTTTGGAAAGATAAAAAAAAGTTGTTCAATTTTTTGGAATTTTTAAAATCTTTTAAAGTTTAATTCCATTGGTGAAATTTTTTCTTGAAATATTTCGTTTCAATCTTTTGAATAATTGTTTGAAAATATCATTTTTATAGAATTTTGTACAAATTTTCAATGAAAATTGTTCAGTTGATATTTTAAAAGTATCGTCCATGCGTTTTAAAAATTGATCAAGTTTTAGAAAAATTGCTTAAAATTTAAAAACTTGTCTTATTTGAAGGGAATCTCTCAATGCTTCAAAACTCGTTCTGGTGAATGATAAAAAATGCGTTCAAATTTATAAACATCGACCAATTTTTATAAAATTGACGTAGCTAGGTAGTTTAAAATTTTTTTAGTTTTTGAAAAATTGAACAAATTTTTGAAAATCTTGTTCAATTTTTAGAAAAATGATCCATTTCTTGAAAAGTCGTACAATTTTTTTTATATTATGAAATTTTGAGAAAATTGTTTCAATTCTTGAAAAATTATTGGAAAACAGTCCAGCTATTGGGAAAACTTTGAATTTTTAGGAAATCATCCTGCTGGTTATTGAAAAAATAGCCCCAGTTTTAAGAAATCGATAGTTTTTTAGAAAATATTCCAATTATTAAAAATGTTTTTAATTGTTGAAAGATCCTTCAAACGTTCCGTCTTAGAACAAAAATCATTTGAAAAAAATATTTTTATTAATCAATTATTTTTTGAAATGAGTTACTCGTTCCAAAATTTTTGAACTTTTTTCGCAGGAATTTTTGAAAAATACATTGCCAAGAAATATTAATCTGAATTAATCTGAATTAAAAAAGAAGGTAGTTCGATCACAAAAAAAAAAAAAAATCAAAATTTCAGAATATTTTGTTGATGACCCATTTTTGTGGAAAAATTTATAAAATTGAAATTTGAAAATTTTAAGCGGTATGAGGAGAAGGGAGATTGACAGACGTGATGGGAAATTTCCTATAGAATTCTTAATCAATCTTCACGTATTACATTTCACATATTTAATTCAGGCCAGAGTTGTGCATGAAAATAGGGTTTCTTTCCGAGTCCAATTTTTTTTTTTTTTGAAGACTTATTAGGGCTGAAAAAACTGTTTTTTCGCTCCTACATTTTTCCCCTTCAGCTCCGATCTCCTCTTCCTGACCATGATTCAGGCTTGAATCACTTCGATTAACGTCATCGACTTTTGTCATTTTTTTTTATTCATTATCCCACCGAATAAAAAATTATTCCAACGGTGACGAAAATTTCCATTTTTATATTTATCAGTCGCCAAACTTTAGAGGACATTGAAGACTAATGCGGCATCGTATCGTACAAAGGAAAAAACCACACAACATCGCCGGTTAAATATTTACCTTTTAAGCAAATTTTTTTATCGGTTTTTTTCGCCATTACAACGATGACATATTTTTTTGGTTTAAAAAAAATAAGAGAGAAAAAAACGAGAAAACCGTCGAGCCACGATGATTAAGTCGGTGCATCGTCGAATGACATTTCGCACCAAGCTATTGGAACTCAACCGTACACTATGGTCGATTTCACTTATATCTCTATAAAAATTACATCGAAGAGAAAAGGAGAAGAAAGGTATACGCGAACTATAAAGAACGCTTAAACCCAACGTCAGAGTAGGAAAAAAAACTGACGACTCATTTTACGTACGCGATAGTTTCTCTTTTTGAAATCTACCCAATCTGTGTAGTTGGTTGGAAGCTCTAGACAACAGGCAGGGGTGTCGAGCAGTGTGCAAATTATTAAAGCAGACTGTGTAGCGCGTATACGGCGCGTGCTTCGAAAGACAAAACGAATCTACGTGCTTTATACTTGTACCATCTAATTAAAATGATAATTACACCGGAGCTGATGTGCCATTGCAGCAAAATTTAGTGTAATTTTTCATACGCTCGATCCACGATCCATCCACCATAAAAACCTTCGTTCCCTGCTCCTGCCACATCTAAAGAGACTCCCTTAGCTCAAAAATATTCGATCTTAATGCCCCTCGAAAATCGGGCAAGAAAAAACTCAAACGAGGAATCATTTTTCTTCCGGTATTTTCACGTTATGTACGAATCTGAGCGAGGGAATTGTCAGATTTTTAAACGGAAGAGGGTTGCAGCAGGATCGACGATACCGGTGGTGGTAACTTTACGACGTCGGCATTTTTCTCCTTTTTCTTCAACGAACGTAGAACGAACCCGGGCGAAATGCGGTCATTGAATTTTAAAATACGAAATCTCAATGATTGAAATGCCAGAGGAGAAAAAGGAAGCTCGAGAATGTGGAAATATTTGCAAGTTGCGTTAACTTTTTCCGCTTGAAATGATCGGCGTAATTTTTGCCGCTCCGGTTTTGTACGCTGGCGCTTTCAAAGTGCTTTTTCAATAGTTGCACGATAACGTCGACGTATTCCCCTCGTAGGCAGGCTCGAGCTTTAATGAATTCGTAAAAATGTATAAACAGCCCTGAGCTTACTCTATATAGCCTCCGTTCTCCTTGCTGTGTGTTAACCTCACGACGAAAATTTACTCCGCAGCCCGTTTCCGTGTACCAAATGTCGAGGTTCGATGTTGGAATGTCTTTGAAATTGGCTACACTCCAATTTGCGTCGGGTTACCAGTTTATATAGAAATCGTATCAATGTATAACCTATTAAAACAGCCCAAATTATTCGATGAGTAATTGTAAAGCTCTACGCAGGATATTTTTCTATTCGGTCGCCAAAATTGGGCCAAATTTGAGCCGATGACTTTGCCCAATCTGTGGCTAATTTATACAAGGAAGGAGGTATCCAAACTCAAAGTAAATTTTTGAGTCCATGCAGAAAAATATTGAAAGTACACTTCAAGGCTGAAAAATTGCAAAATTTTCTGGCGACTCCGAAACGTCTCGAAACCGCTTCCAATCGATTTAGCAGATCGAAAATAAGGCCCGCTGGCGCTGTATGTAAAATTTCAGCCTTTTTCGTTGATTGAATCAAATTCTAATAATTTTACAGGCTATAAAGTAACTTGAAATTTCGAAAATTCGCCAAAATTTGAGAAATGCACTTCAGCATTTGAAATTTGGGATATGGGGTGCTCTTATGGTGTACCTTCAATTTTTTTTTGCTTGAGCTCAAAATTTTACTTTGAGCTGCATGGTGTCTACAATGATCTGGCAAAAAATGTTAAAATTAGAATATGAACAGTACTTTATCGTAATTATTATAATATTTACGATAACTTACCATAATTACTGAAATATGTGCGGCAATTTACCATAATTATTGAAATATTAACGTTAATTTACAGTAATTTTTAGAATATGTACAGTATTTTACCGTAATTACTGAAATATTTACGGTAATTCACCATAATTACTGAAATATTCGGTGTAATTAATCGTAATTATTGAAATATTTACGGTAAATTACAGTAATTGTTGAAAAATTTACAGTAATTTACCGTAATTACTGAAATATTTATGGTAATTTACCATAAATACTGAAATATTCGCTGTAATTTACCTTTAATTACTACAATATTTACTGTAATTTATCGTAATTATTATTGAAATATTTTCTATTATTTACCGTAATTACTGAAGCATTTACGATAATTTACTGTAATTATTGAACTATTTACGGTAATTTACCGTAATCACTGAAATATTTACGGTAATTTGTCATAATTATTGAAATATTTTCTATCATTTACCATAGTTACTGAAACATTTACGGTAATTTACTGTAATTATTTAACTATTTACGGTAATTTACCGTAATTATTGAAGTATTTACTATAATTTACCATAATTACTGAAATCATTACGGTAATTATCTATAATTATCGAAATATTTACAGTAATTTACCGTAATTCAATTCACGATAATTTACAGTAATCATTAGAATATTTACGATAATTTACCATAATTACTGAAATATTTACGGTAATTATCAAAATTTTCACCTCTAACATGGTGTCTACCGGGCATGGAAATCATGAAAAACATTAAAATAGCATGAATTTTCATTTTCTCAATCCATTAGACACCATGAGTTGGGATATCTCTCTCGTTTGTATTCAAGTATCGTATAAATTGGTGGAGAACGTATTAAAAAGAATTTCTCGTAAATACCCCGAAATAAAAAATATATACTTACCCTCTATTCGTTGATCCACACGCGATCTCACTATCCATTAATATGTAATAAAAAAAATGACATAAAAAGGTATTAAAATCAGAACTAAATCTTCCTCGGTGCATTATAAATGGATAAATAAACAACCAGGCTCGTATAATAGATAACAAGTTAACTGGTTTCACGCCCAGTTTATCGCGTAAGTTACAACCAAGTGAAAAATTAACCAGTTGGACAAAAAGCGAAAAAAAGAAATACCTACAGTGAGATGGAGCAATATGTTCACGACGTATTAGAGAGATCCGTTATATTCTCGTTTTTTTTTCTTTCATTCTCTCATTCTTTTGTAATTATTCAATTGAAAGCGTATTCTACCGTACCATTTGTCGAACGTCGCTGGAAAATGAAATTTATTCATTTTAAAATGTTTAACGAATATACGATAGATCTCTCAATAACGAGTTCATATTGAATAACAATTTATTGCTTGGCAAGGAAATACGAGCAGATTATTCGCCGAGAAAAAGTATTCGCGTTTAAGTACCTAATCGAAAACATTTACCCTTCGAATAACTTTTTTAAACCTTTAGATCTGACAAAATCCCGCTAAAATGGTAACACGGGTCAGATGTAATGCTTATAAAATATTCCTATTACGTGGAAAGATTTCTTTATCGTTTGCCAGCGTTGTGTAAATTCGAGCGGATAGCGTGTTTTGATGTTTTATAGTTATACGAAGCCCCCCTTCCCTGGGCCCTTCTTTGTACAGTGGTATAATGTAAACCGTCGTAAAAAAATCCTTCCGCAAGCGATGATACTTTTTTTTTATACTTTTAAAGCCGCGATGATTTAATTGAATGGTGTTTTTTTTTTTTGTGGCTAAGATCAATCGGCCAATTAGGTGAGAGGGTTTTAATCTGCGAGATATTTTGGAACGTGATCAAGGAAAATGTGTTATGGGTAGGGCAAATTTATCGTGTGAATTCGAAATGGCCGAAATTTGGTGGTAGTGATGAATAAACGAAAATTAATGAAAATAAACATCAGTAGGGTAGTATCTTCTTCCAGTTGTGTTTAAATGTCATGATGACTTCGAATTCGAGATCAGCGACCTCGAAAACCTAGATTTCGATATGTCACATGACCATAGTTTGAAAAGTTTCTAAATTGTTCCCCCAATTCATTTTAGCCCCCTGGAGTTCACCCCTCTCCATTATGTGAAGGGAGAGATTTTAGTCTACAGGTTCTTTTTCATTTAGAAATCAAGACTCATGGCCGGTGTTGAAAAATTTTTTCTCTATTCAGTATTCAGCACGGATCAAGACGCCGTTGAATCAGTTTTGATGGTCAGGTGGAGGGGAGGGGTGAGGTGGGGGTAAATGATGGAGTATTTCAAACCAAGCTACACAGTTTGTCAAATGGCAAATGTTCAAAGCATAGATTACGAATGTAACACCAATTTTGGTTTCAAAAAATTGATATTGTGTACATATAAGGGGGTGTCAAGAAGGGGCGGGGGCTACTAAAATCATATTTCCTGGAACATAGCCTTGTGATATGTCATTTTCTAGGTTTTGGAGCACGTGGATTTCAAATATGACATTATTTTTGGATTTAAAGAATTTGGTGGCAACTTTTGAGCTGTCATTGAGTGAGGACCGTAAAGCGGGGAAGCAAAAATTATTTTCAATCTGATGTAGCCTTGTGATATGTCAAATTCTAGGTTTTAAAGCTCGTTAATTACGAATCTCGCAGTATTTTTTGGTTTTGAAAGATTTCATTGCCACATTTTTGAGTTGCGAGCGGAAAAGGGGTGAGAATTGGGAGCGAAGGCGTAGCTAGGGGAGTGAGTGGGGCAAGAAATATTATTTTTAACCGATCGCAGCCTTGTGATGTTTCAATTTCTAGGTTTTGGAACATAGAGATTTTGAATCTGAGCTTGATTCTGGTCTTTAGTGATTCAATTTCTCCGCCCAGCTCTTGTGTAATTTTTTAGTTTTTAATCTGAGAAATGTTCTCATTTTGTCAAAGTTGGGCAGTTGGAAAAACTTCAATACTTACCCTTAATTTTGAGTTATTTATTTTCAAGAATTATGTTTTCACGACCTTGGTTCATTTTCTCCTGCCCCTCCCTCCCTACGATTATGCTGTTTGTTTTTTTACTTTCACCTACAAATAGCGAAAATTTTTGTTTCTAATTCCAATTGTTATTATTTTCTGTTCCAGATGATTTAATCAAATTGACGGTGGAGCACAACACAATCTCGTATCGGTTCGTACGTGGTGGCTGGTACATTTTCATCACCTCGGTCGTGGAAGATCTCGCCTTTAAAATGAATTCATAAATATCGCTGTTGAAGAAGACTCGTAGCCCAACAACCGGTGGTATTCTGCAATGCCAAAAGATTTGCCAAACAAGCCATGTCGTGCTGATACGAAAAAACAAAGCGTTGTTGCGAAGAGCTGTAAAAATTCGCTGATCAAGGTCACCAAAGTCCTATCGAGTAAGATAGCGAAGAAGAAACCCGAACCGAAGAAAAAGGTGAAAAAAATCGTACAAAATGACGGAGGAACAGACAAGGTAAAAGATCGAAAAAAGGCCAATATAGTGGTACCGATTAAAACACGTAGCGGAGCTTGCCTAGTAGACTCCAATGCAAGTAAAACGAATGGCCCGAAGATGAAAGAGAAACAGAAGCCAGCTGCGGAGAAGCCTAAGCCAAAAGATGACAAAAGTAAAGCAAAAAAGGAACCAATCAAGAAGGCGTCGGTTGTTTTAAACAACATCGCTGTTACAACTCCGGTGACGCCGACTGCCACCAAAAAAGATCCAAAAAAGGTAAAAAATGATAAAGAAGGAGAACCGGTTGCTAAAAAAGTATCTAAAAGTGCGGCTAAAAAAGATGCTGAAACATCCGATAAAAAAGAAACGATTAAACCTGAAAAAGTAGACAATACCGAAACTGTTACACCTCCAGTTGCTAAAAAAGATACTAAAAAGGAAAAGGAACCCATTAAGAAAATGCCCAAATCCAAAAAAGATGCTGAAAAGAAAGATACCTCAAAACAGGATAAAAATGACGATAAAAATACAACCAAAAAAGAAACCGAGGAACCGATCAAAAAAGAACCCGCCAATAAAAAGGAATCAGCCAATAAAAAAGAACCAAAATCCAAAGAAGATATCACAAAAATTTCGGAAAAAGAGCCCAAACCAGCAAAATCAGAACCAGCCAATAAAAAGGAACCAAAATCCAAAGAAGATACTGTCAAAATTTCAGAAAAAGAGCCCAAAGCTACCAAACCAGAACCAGCCAAAAAACGACCTCCTAAAAAAGCTAAAGATCCTCCTGCTACAAACGAAACTGCCAAAAAAGATATTGATGATAAAATCACCGCAACAGCACCTCCGACTGAACCCGCAGACAAAAAAGAACCGCCCAGTCAATCGAATAAAATAAAATTCTTCAAATCTAAATCCAAAAAAGCCGAAAAAGCCAAAGAACCTGTATCAAAAAAGAGCAACGATCTGAAAGATGCCTTCAGCGTGTACGATAATATCGACGAAGACGACGAAGGCACCCATCTTAATAAAACCATCTCCAAAAAGAAAGAACCTTCCAAAGTAAAAGTCTCGAAAATCGGCAAAGAGACCGAATTAAAAATGAAACAACATTTGGAAGAATTTAAAAAGACTAAGCTCAAGGCCAAAGATACTTCAGTCAAAGATGACAAACGAAAACTCGAAAGTGACAGTGAGATCGATAACAAGGCTCGTAAAAAAGTAAAGAAAAATGTCGACGGAGACAACGACATTGATCACAAACCATCGACAGCGCCACCGCAGCCAGCCCCATCATTAAAATCGAAATCAGCCTCGAAAAAGACCAAACCCAAAGAGGAAGAACTCTCATCCCCTTCATCCGATAGCACCCCTTTGAACAGACTCGTTGCAAAAACACCCCCTACGAAAAAAGACTCGAAATCAAAAGCCTCGGCTACCTCCGGGGTTAAAAGGGAACCTCATTCAGACGATAGTGAAACCGAAACCAAAAAGAAACCCAAGACTGAAACTCCGAAAAAAGCTCCCAAAAAATCCCCCGCCAAACCCTCTCCCGCTAAGAAATCCGCCGCAGCTGAGAAAAAGAATGAAAAAACTCCCAAAAAATCCACCCCCAAGAAAGTAGTCAGATTCGAAAAACAGGCTGCTCCAAAACCAGTACCCAAAATTGTTAGGAAACGTAAGCAACGGATGGCTTCGTTGAATGCAATGGCCATGGTGCATTGTTTATACGATAATGATAGTAAAAGTGCCTCGGTGTCTTCTTACGACAGTACAGAGAATTCAGACGATAACCTGATTATTGAACCGGTTGAAACGAAACGTAAAAGAGAACCGAGTCCTGTACCTGAGATCAAAGTCGAAAACAAAGAAACAGCTGTGGTTAAATTTGATAAAGAACAATTCCTGGGTGATAACCCAGCTGATCCTGTAATTAATCGAGAATCTCTCAGGACAGCTCCGGGTCTCAGAAGTATTGGCAAACATTGGGATATGAACAGCTCATCCATATCTTCAACTTTATCAGACGAAAACCTCGAAATGATCGCTTCGCCTATTGTCATCAAAGAAATAACATCGTCGCTGGAGAAGCCAAAAAATGCCTTGAAGAAAAAATTCGCTCGAGCCCTCAGACAACAAATATCCGAAGAATCGTCTGAAGAAGAAAAACACCAAGCGTTGCTGCTCGAAGAAAAGAAACGTATGGTGAGGCGACGTCGTCGACAACGCAAAGAAATCACCATGGATTTGAAAGATATGGTCGTCTGCAAACGAATGGCCAGCTTGAACGCTACAGCCATTTTGGCTGCCAGTTACAGCAGTCTGACTGGTAAAAAAACTATTACTGTGAAATCTTCAGGCAAAGCAGACGAAAAACGAGAAAATGTCGAGAATTACGAGAAAACCACTGAAAGCGTCATAGCAAAGATTAAAAATAGAAAATCGCCTTTTATTAGGAAAAAATTTAGCTCAAGCTCAGACGCCGATGTCGAAGATGAAGCTGATCTGTCTGGTGGCGAGGTTGTTGTGAAATCTGCCTCGAGTAGTGGTAAACAGCAAGTATCGTTGATTGTGAATCAAGATTCTGGTGTGACCATTACCGGAGTCTACCTGAATAGTACAACTAAATCTACACATCATCAAGGGTACTGTAGCATATCGGGAATGCAGTACAGAATTTCGTCTACTAGTCATACGCAAACTGAAGCCACCACAGTTACGACCGAACCGATTGTACGAAATCCACAGGAACCGTTGAGGCCACCGGTGAGTAATTATCTTCCTTTTTTTTATCATGATTTTAGTTCAAGTACCTAGTTTATAATAAATGTTGAGTTGGGGAAAAGACCTGATAGTGTGAAAATTTCCCCAAGTTCAACATTCATTCATTCATATTGCCTCGAATTGAAAAATTTATAGAAATATCGTTCAAAATATGAAAATCTTCATTACCTATTATAATTGAGCATCGATTACTCCCTCTCCATATTACAATATTGCATTTTCAATGGAAAAAATTACGTTCAAATGAGAAAATTTACGATAATCATAACCTTTTTTTTTTAGGAAATTGTGAAAATTCTGCATTTGAATCGGAAATATTGGGAAAATTTCAAACGTGGGAAAACTTTAAATTACCTATTAGTTTCGTCTCCCCCTTCCTTCCCAGATCTTGTTATTTTTCTGTTTTTCCCTGAAATTTAGACTGGCGCTGATGTGGAAATACTGTTTTGAAAAATTTATTTTTTCATTCTGAATCAGTGAAAAGTCACTGACGAACTGTCATGAATTGCAGCATGGAAAACCCAGCAAAATCCACTAATCTTTCAAAGATTTTCACTGGCTTTTTCAAAAATTTTTACTGATTTTCCAGCTAAATTCATAAATTTCACTGACTTTTCAGTGAATCATCACTAATTTTCCAGTGATTTTTCTCTCCGATTTGTTCTCAATGAAAATTTTTTCACTAGTTTTCTCCTGTGCTGCAATTCTTGACTGTTTCTCAGTGATTTTCGATAATTTTCACTGATTTATAAATGAGAGAGTCTGTACCGAATTGTATAAAATTAATCTGACATGAGAACTGAAATTTACGTAAAGTTGAATAGCAAGTTGATGTATTGACTGCGGAAAATTTATTGAAATCTTCGATAAACCAATGTAATAAATCCTTAGAATTGTTCGGTTTTGTTCAAAAAAAGTTACAAAATGTTTCCTCATTGAAATAATTGAAAATATCGTATCTTCAAATTGTGTAGTGGTCAAAAAATTCTTTCAAAAAGGTAAATGTTCTCAACTGCAAAAATTTACCTGATTATTTGAAAAATAAGTTGATCATCTTTGAAATTTATAATGTGACAGCGAATACAGAAAGGGTGTATCGACCCAAAAATCGTGTTTTTTTAATTGTTGATTTTAATGAGAAATTTAGTATACAAATTATCCAAATCAACAATTTAAAAAAACACGATTTTTGGGTCGATACACCCTTTCTGTATTCGCCGTCACATTATATTTCCATTCAATTGAAAACTTCAATTCCAAAGCAGCGTAAGTACACAATTCGTGCATGAGAAAAAGAACATTTATCAATTTTTTTTTACTGTTAGAAGCTGAAAAAATTTACAGCTGAGCTCATTTTTTCATGTACAGCTTTCAGACTTACGCCGCTTCAGAATTGATGCCTTCAATTCATTTTAAAAAGCCAACTTTGAAATAAAAAACTTGGGTATATTTTTGGTCACAGTTGACTGTCAATTGTCATACTATGAAATTGAAATTATATCTGTGTATATTTTGAAAATTACTTTGGATCTTTCGAGTCCTTTTCAACCGTGGAGTGCCCTCAAAAAAAATTCAATGACAGAAATTTGGTGTCATTCTTTTTGAACGCTGATTTGAGTAATTTTCGTGTTTTTCTTCTATCTCGTGCATAATTCTTCTTTTGGTAATTGAAAAGATTTATTGTTTTAAATCGTTGTAAATTCATTTTTTCATAATTTTCGATCATTTTAGAGAATTTTTATTTATGTTGTTAACGATTTTGAAATTCAGATTTCAATTTTTGAGATTTTATTAAATTTTTTGTATTCAAGTTCAATTTTTTCGAACGATGAAATCATTTTATTCTTACTTCTATTTTTTTGTGTAGAATAGAGTCGTTTTAATGATTTTATAAAAAATAATTTTCACATTTTGAACTATTTTTAAAATAATTTTTACAATTGTTCAACGTTTTAATCGTCTCTTTTCTGAATTCGTGAGGTTTTTTATCAACTTTATCTAAAATTTCATCAAATTCTGCCACATTTTGAAATTGGGTCTTCACCATTTCAACAATTTTTTGAAGTTTGTTAACTACTCGTACATACAATATTTTGATATATTTGAAAGTTGAAACCTTTATTTGGCAGACTTAATGCCCAAATGATTTTCTAGCTGTTGAAAATTATCAAACTCGGGGTCATCGTCACCTTAATTTTTATCAAAAATTTCTCTTCGCCAATTCGTCCTTTTGTTTCGAAAATAAAACCACATCTTTTTCCAAATCAAACCGAATCATTCAAAGCATTCTGTTGATTCAAACCTCGTCTCCAAAAATAGAAAAAACATCACAAAAACTAATTTGTAATTAAACCTTTCGCGTTCCTTTAATTAGGAACGCTTTATACACCTAAAATTATCCACCTACCTTTGGCCTTACAAAACAAACGCGTGTAAGTATACGCGTGGATTTGTGATGCAAAAAATCTGTCGTTCTCAACGTCGCGCATCGCTGTCGACTCGAGGGTCGCTTAAAACTAACCACGTCATTAATTAGAACCGCTTTTACGCGCCTTTGTTTTTCAAAATGTAAATCTTAATTATTTCTTTTGCCCGCGTTACAGTTTTACGACGCGACGACGACCGAACGACCAGAGTGGCGATGTTTTTTTGTGTAATTTACTCGTCGCTGTGTGTGTTTTGTGTCTCCTTCGGCGTTGTTTTCTTTCGGCTTAAATGCTCAATCTGCTGCGCTATGTTTGCATTGTATAAAATAATGACGATTTAAAACAAAAAGTACCTCTACGTATACTTTTTACAACGAGATTCTCAATGATAGGGATAGAAATGTGAATTTATACGACGAACCGAGTTGATGAGGTTTAAATGAAAGTTCAGATGGAATGTGGGTGTGCTCGTGTCGTCCTTAAGCAATTAATTTTTTTACGAGTTCAGTTATGGTGATTTTTTTACTTTGTTCAAGAGTTCTAAATTTTAGATGAGAGAAGAAATTTAATGGGAATGAAGGAATTATGTGGAATAAGCGAAGAAGAGTTTAAAAGGATGAATTTTTTTCAGAGTTATAAAAACAGAAGGTATGCGAAGGATTTGTTGTAAGCTTACGTCGAACAAGTTTGAATTTATGAGAGTTATTAAGTAGCGAATTTAAAGGGTTCGAAATCAGTGGTGCCAGTTCAAAGGCTGAAATATCGGTTTATTGAAAAATTGGGAATATGAGGTATGTTTCCTTTCGCTAACTTCGTATTTTTCACAAATATTATTTCGTTGAAAACACTGATTTTTGAATTTTTGATTTTACAAATTCAACGTTATATTTCGACAAATTTTTCGATTAAAATTTCAGGTGAAAAAAATTGAAATTTGTTTCGATAATGATGTCAAGTCGAAAATCGGATATTAAAACATAAAATTTTCGTTGACTTTTAGAAAAAATTTAAAGAATTTAATCAAGTTCGGAAATTTTCATCAGTTTTGTTTGAAAAAATTATCTAAAAATTTTCTATTCATAATTTCATACTCCATTTCACGTAAAAAAAAAAAAAAGGTCAGAGGTGAACGTTGATGCAGTCTACTCAAGCCAATTTTTTTGAGGGCCCTCGCGAGCCCCCTAATGAACTCGATTCTAGGACGATTCTTGTCTCTTCTGCAGGCCTGAAATAGCACGTATTTAAAGTTGCAGGAAAACTGTTTCCTTTCCGGCTGTAAAATTTCACAATAAAATAAAAATAAATTAAAGAGGATTTTAAAAATTTTCAGCTCGTAAAAAATTTCCAAAAAAGGGTCTATGTAAATTTGACCTCAAAAAACGCGGATTACCTACCCATATTGACAGCCTGTTTTAAGCCCAATTTAGCAAAATTCGTTCCTGCTGCTTCAAATCCATGAATTTTTGGACAGAAATTTTTTTGGTGAAAATAGACTAATTTTCCTGAGGGTTCCAAAACTGCTCAAAACCACTTTTAATCGATTTTGATGATCAGAAAGTAGGTAGATACCAAATTTCTGAATTTTTCGTCAAATGGATTAAAAATTTGTCAATATTTGAAGAATAACTTTGCCACTTAAAATACTCAGAAAAGTTGTGTTGGTTGGAATATCTCTCTTGTTTGAGTTGGATTGAAATTATTCAAATTAAAAATTTCAGAATTCGCTCTTAATTATATTTCTTAGTTACTTTCCTCTATGAATAATTCCCAAACTAAAAATACTCGACAAAAAATAACGAAAAAACTAATTCAAGGCCCTTCAACCTCTAATTTTTTACCCAAAGATTTTCATAATACGTCTCAAACTCTTGATTTCGTTTCAAGTCACAGTGCTCAGTACGAAAGACCCAAAAGTAATCCGAGCTTACAAATGCCAATTTTAATTTAATACGACCTTTTTTTTCTTCTTTAATAACTTATTTTAAAAAGGGAAGCCAGCTCGATGGACCCTTATTAATTGTAATAAAAAACATGATAAATTTTAATTAAACGTTTAACATAAATTAAGCAACGTTTAATATTGAAATAGAGAAAGGGAAAAAGAACCAGGTCAACCTTTTTTTTCATCTCTTTATTAAGGGAAAAAACTGCTACAGTGTTGTTATCATTTGGCATTATTTATATAATTTTTTACTCTTTATTTTTTATCTTTTAGAAGTACGAAAAAAACTCAGTGTGACCTTAGGCTCTTAGCCAATAAATTAAATAATAAGCATCCTCGTGCTTTCGAATCAAGCTCGTTGAAAATTTGATCCTAATAAAGATTTTCGCCTACATACCGAAGCCCCCTTCGATAAACTTATTAACCGCTGAAAAAGGAAATAGAAAAAGAAAACCTGGTCGACGTACGAGAAAAAATTACCGATTTCCGAAACCGACGTCGAGCCGAGAAACGAGACCTAGAGACGAAACGCTGCCGGTGTGAAAATGTCGACGACGAGAATGAAAAACACGAACGTAGGGTGGAGAAAATGGGGAAGCGAGAGAAGCATCTAAACAACGAGCGAAAACATGTAAATGTTTGTAATAAAAAAGAGTAAATAATCGATGCTCTTTTTGTATAATGGCGAGAGAAGCTCGCCTCTCGCGTCGCGAAAAAGGAAACGAAAAAAAAAATAGTATAATACGCTACAAGGGACTAAAATGCGTTGTTTCAAAACGAGTGCGGTGGTTACAGCGCGAGCCGCAGGCGAGTGCTGTAATAGCACGAGTTTTGAAACAACATGCATTTTAGCCCGTTGTGGCGTATGATACTTTTTATAATACTTACACGTAACGAGTATCATTTCGTTGTTGTTTTGGGTGTAAAATTATGATTCTGACTGAAAGACTGAGAGCGGGTCAGTTTACAATTGTTGTATGGCAACTGTGCAAATGTATTTTACAATAATTATCACTTCGTTGATAATCATTTACATTATTTTCATACTTTTATTATCTGTTTATTAGACGTGTCGGTAGACGTACACATACAATTGAAAAAACACACTCGTCAATAAAATAACCGGAACATTCACAATATCAAATATTCTTATACAAATTCGAACAGTAAATTCAAAATTCATTTCATAACAAGCAACAAGCTGCTACAAGATTACCGGCTAATGAATATGTTTTGAATTTTGATAAAATAATCGGCACAATCCAAATCAAATAGATAGCGCTGCTGTCAACGAGAAATTTATTTTACTCCCTGTAAATTGTTTTACTCCCTGTAAATATGTTTTACTCCCTGTAAAATAAGTCGTCGCAAAACATTCATTTTACACCCTCAAAACAACAACGAAATGATACTAGTTACGTGTAAGTATTATAAAAATTCGTTTATCTATTTCTCATAAAGTTTTTTTCTGTTCTGTTCTCGTTTTGCGAAAAGTTGCTGCGAAAAGAATAAGGCGTATAACGGTATAAACGACTCTTTTATTTGGAGCGACGCTACGACGATGGTGTGTTTGTGTTACGAAATTACTACGTGACTGGGACGTGTAGTGTACCGAAGGGATAACACAGGGGAAAAGATGGGGGTAAGAAGGCGTATAAGAATTACGTAAGTATAAAAATCAAAGAGAGAAGAAAATTCTACCCCTTATTTTTCGGCACTTGGTTCTTAATCACTTTAACGCGGCGCGTACAACACGGTTAGCGAAGTTGGTCGCACGAAATATGGCCCGGTTAAGGGTTTAGCCACTTAAAAGATGACCTTTTTTCCCTTGCTTTTTTTTTCAACCTTTGAAAATTTTCTGTTCGATGTAATTGAACCTCTGGTTTGGGTTTTTCCGCAGATTACCGTCTCGTTGCATCCGGATAGGCAATCTCCTCCTCAGCATGTAGGCCTGAACGCAAACCATCCTTCGCCGGTGAAGACCTATACGCCTTTGGGAGCGTTGTCCAACATGCAGCCTCCGGGATCGCCTCATCATGTCCATCATCTGCATCATCATCCGAAAACCGTGACTATATCGTCGACTCAGGAAATCTCCTCGCTCGAGAGGCACGGTTGCCCGAGTGCTTTCAGCGCGCCGGCTGTGTATGGGCCGCCGCCACCGCCCCCGCCGCCTCTACCCAATGTGCCTACGAGGCCGCCTCCGTATCCTATTTTATCGAAGACGCCGCCGGAGCCCGGATTTGTTACAGGTAAGATGGTTTAATTTTTTGGTGGTGGATTGGATTGGAGTTGGAGGGATGAGGAGGGTGAAAATTTTGAGTGATTTGGGTGATTTTTTGAAGAGTATTTTGGAAAGTTATGCCAGTTTTTTTTTGATTTTTTGAGGAGTTGACGAATGCGACTACTTTTTCTGATGAAGATCCATTGAAAATAATTTCGATTCGTTTTCCTTAAATGGCAATTTGTATACTGGGTGTTGTTTGTAAACGTGAGCCCTTTAAAAGAGGAATTCTGCTACCTAATTAACGTCTTGTACGATAGTTTGTCAAAGTTTACCAATATTAGGTATCGTAGTGTTTGATAGTTGTGAATTATGTTGCCAATTCCGCAGAAAGTTTGTCTTATCGTCATTCTATTGTTCGAGAAAATTGACATATTTGGGATAGCGATGGCAAATTGAAAGTAAATTCGATTTTTTTTTTTTTGAATTTAGGTCAGATTCCTGAATGTTTATCAACTATTCGAAATAATCGTCGACTAAACTGAAATATTTTTCTTTTGAAAAAAGGTATTATTTGGATAAGTAGTGGAAATGTTTTCAAGTTTCCAACTACATATTTTTCATTTGAATTTCAAGTTGATAAATGAAAACTTATTAAATTGAGGTTGAACTGAATAATAAAACTTTTGCAGTCTTTTCCGAAAATGATAAGGAAAAAAGAAAAAACTAGAATTAAAATTGATGTGAAATTGATGTTTATTTTTTTTAAAAAGTGGACAGAGATGAAATAAGCTGATCCCTTCAATAACCACAAAATTTTAGTTTCGATCGTGAAAATGGTGAAAAATGGCCTTTACGTGTCAAAATAATTCAATTTTTGTTTCAATGATAAAATTTTGTTTTACAGCATTTCTTTTCACAATTTTGAGAATTATTCTCAAATTTTTGAAAATCGACTTCAGATATCAAATTTTTTCTCAGTTTTAGGTCGTCTTTCTATGAAGACGGTCTCTATTTTTTTTAAAATCGAACGTTTACGATTTCAGTCTTGAGTAAACATTTTTTGGATGAAGGCTTCTATATGAAATGCACCATCCTCAGATGTCAAAAAATGGTTTTTGAGTTGCCATTGGTTTTGGGTCTTTTAGGAAGGGTGGAATCACGGGAGAACCTCAACTCAAAAAACGATTTTTGACATCTAAAGGTGGTTTCTATATATATGTAAAAGGGCCTTAGCCAGAAGAACCTTTCAATTTGAGGAATTGCTCTATTCATCTGAATTTTTTCATCAACGGGTTGTTTATTTCGATTTCAACTGTTCATTTTTTAAAAAAATCATTTTGAAAAAGTGCGAATTTTTTGGAATAAGTATTATGTTTTTGGCTGTTTTTCCTGAGAAGATTTCCTATAATATTTTCAAAGATTATCGTGGACGAACTGAATTTGGCATACCGTTTGGATTGAAAATATTTAAGTTGAAACTTCTCAAGTTTTTGTTTGAAATGAAAATTTTCATCATTTTTTACTTCTCTAAGATCGACTTTTTCTAAAATCTAAACATAAACTTCTCAAAAGAAGTTCAGCCTTTGAAAAATTGAAGAAAAAAATGGGTTTCCTGACTTTTGAGGGGGGAGGGGGGAGGAGAAGGAGTTATTAGCGATGTTTTTTCGCTTATTCTTGAACTCTTCATTTTATTAAATTATGAATAAACATTCGCAAAAAATTGAACAAATGAAGTTGGTAAAAATTTTTCAAAAGAGCTAAAACGAATTTTTTTGAAAATTTATTTTCAGGTTACTTTTTGTCTTTAGATTTGATCTTAAATTATTCCTTCCAAAAATACCACATTTCACAATTAAATTTTCTTTTGCAATTTCTGTTTTTATTTTCACTGCTTTATTGAGGAAGTATTCAAAAAATTTTATTAGTGATTTTGAATTCTTAATGTGAAAAAATTCTGGCCAAAAGCTGTTTTATGGTTGAAAAATTGGCATTTGACGAGAAAAATTTGAATAATGCGGATGAGTGAACTCGAGTCACGCAACAGCAACGTAATTATTGATTTTCCAAGAAAAATGAAATTACTACACTTCTCGTTGAAAATTTTTCGAGACGTATTTTCGTTTTGCATCGTTATTTTTTGCAAAAATTTCTTTTTAATGAAATGATTTCGATTTAATGAACTATTGATGAAATTTTTATCAAAAATGACGATGAACTCTGTTTTTGGATATTTTCTAAGGAATATTATTTTCATTTATGAATGTGCTGTGACGTGAGATGAATGATGAATTTGAATCATGTATTTAAATTTACGAGTTCCTAAAATTGAATTGATCGATGAGGAGGGGAGGGGGTGAAATGATTTCATAATGTGAATGTCTTTGCACTTGAATTACGTTATGATTGGATTGATAATCATGTTTAGCTAATGGAGTACCAAATTTTGGGGGAAAAAAATTATACCTAGACAAATTGTAATTTTTTTAAAACACTGACCCAAAATTCGAATTTCAGTGTAATGCTGAAATGAAGTTTATTCGAAATCCGATGTTTAGATTAACCCTTATTTTTTACTAAAAATTTCTCGTGAAAATATTCTCAATCATGTTCGGGTTTGAAAAAAAAATCGAGTGCTTCGAAATGTTTGTTTTCAGATTCTACTAATAATTCTTCAACATTTCCAAAAGAAAATTTTAACAAAAATCGATGGAATTTTTCAGTTACTTGAAAAGTTTTGGAAAAATTATTCAAAGGAGAAGCTAAATTGTAGCAAAAATTAGAGAGGTCAAAATTCATGGAAAAAATAGAGTAATCTGTCATTCAGTGGCGTAGTCATAGAATTTTCAATGGACATAATGTACATATTCGGTCCTTTCTGCAACTGAGTGTCTGAATCAGTCGAATTTGGTGAAATTCTGGCTTCTTAAATCTGAGAAAAGTCGATGATTTTTTATTGATTTATCACCCCTTCAGTCAAAAATTACTTTTTTCTGAGCAATTGGAAATTGACTGAAAAATAAGTGATTTTTGACTGGAAGATTGAAAAATAAGTGATTTTTGACTGGAAGATTAATGAAAAATCACTGGTTTTTAATGAAAATTTTTTTTTCTACCGATGGGTTCGGACTACAAAGTTCATTAGCACAGTCTAAAACCGCCACAGCGTCGAATGAGGAATGAATAATTCAAAAACAGATACTATCATCGGTAAAAACAGCAACTTTCTGTAGAAAATTTCCTATCGTCTTGAGAGTATCCAAAAAGAGAATTGACTGATTGGATTGAAAAAGGCACGAATTTTACCTTTGACTGATTTAGATATTCGAGAAATTCATAGAGGGTGGATTTTTTTTGAAAAATATTATATTTCATGATTCGAAAGCAAGAAAAAAAATGAAATGAAAAATCTCGAAGTCCCTAAGCCCTTCTCTTGGATATGCCCAAAAACTTCGCTTCATTGATCTTCAGAAAACTTTCCAAAAAAAATTTTGGGCACCTTCCTTGATTGCGCCCTTGAACATTACCCAAGCTCCAATTTCTTCACAGTAAATCAAAATCACCAAATTACTCGAAAATTCTCTCCCAAAGTACCCCCGTTGCGTCGAAGGCCACCTTCGAAATAAAAACGCCTTCCAAACAGCCACCTACCAACCACATTTTGAGAACCAGTTGCCCACTACGCGGAGTAAAACGAAAAATATGCAAATGATGGTCGACGTACCTACACCTGAACACGTTAAACGATTAATGGCGCCGCGACGACGACGACGAGGTAATAATTTCGAACGTGTTAATAGATTTGCATAACGATTGGAATCGCAGGAGCGTATAAAAAGGCGTCGTTATACTATCCATACTTAAACCTCTCACATTTACATCGAACGAGAACCAATTCTCCAAAAGAGAGGGATTCCGAGAGGCGAAGAAAACAGAAGGGCGTTCAGCTATATCCAGAAAACATGAAAATTACGTATTTCGGTTTTTACTTCCATAAATGGAAACATTGTACATTGGTCCAAGCCTCTGAACCGACAACATTGAAACCAATACTCCACAAAATCGTGTGCAGAAAACCATCCTATAGCTAAAAAAATTGATAATGGAAAGTTCACGAGCTAAAATTGATTCAATTTTTTCTATTAGAAGCTCCAATTACGCGCGTTGGGCGAAATTACCGATAATGCTCGCTCGTCCGGTTCATTATTGTAAACGAGCGAATATCGAATGGTTCGAGCGTATTTTTTTTCTTCGGGTAAATAAAAGTATAAATTATCAACAACCTTGAAATTTTTACCCAACTTCGCAGTTCGATTTTGGCCCGCTGCGTTCAGTTCGTTGTGTTATGGTTGGAAAACGTGTAATTATATGTCACTCAACTCGACACAGCTCCGCCGCCTTCTCGATGCGGCAGCGTTTACCGTAAACCTACGAAGGGGGCCGAAGGGCGAGGTTAATTAAAATGTATAGAGGAGATGGCGTTGAAAAGTGGCGCTTTACAGTAAGAATGGCACCTGTTAACGAGGGCTGCGTCGAGTTCGGGCCCATTCCAAAATACCATAATACGAGACCGAAATCTGGCGCGGAAAATCTCCTCTCTTCTGGCTTCTCGTGATTTTCTCTCAGCTATCATATCGTATAAGTATGAAGTACTATATAAGGCCTAACAAGCGTTACAAATGCGGTAATTTGCGCCGAGCGGCGTTTGTTGGGAAAAGTGGCACGCACGAACGCGCGTGTGTACATCGCCTCTGCCGCATGGTCGTCCGATAGAAAATATAATAACAGGTAGAAGTACTATAAAGAATTTATTCGGCCGCGAATCGCGTCAGGAATTTTCTTTCGGCGCGCCGCCGCCTCCTGTTCGAGCCAAGCCGGTGGTGGCGGAAAACGAAACAAAGCGGAAAATCTTGGCTGTATGTTTCCGCACCACGGTATGTCTGGTATTCGAGAGAAGCGAAGAGGGTGAGAGTGGAGCGAAGGTACAGTGGACGGCCGCAGATCAATATTTTCACAATCTAAATTCGTTTGAGCAGATACCAGAGACCTGCTGCCATTCCCCTCGATCGTGTGCGCGTATATCTTCATACCCCCTTGGAACTCGTAGCCCTAGCGATGGTTTTTTTTTCCACCTTGTATATCGTCGTAAGGCTGACAACGCCGAAAAGATGTTCGTGATATCGCGTTATTAAATGGGGAAAACAGCGTCGCGGCGGCGACCGGCGACGTCATCCGAGGTGTCGTTTTTATGTACTCATTTTCACCGTCCCGAGAAACGCGGTGGGTTTTTTATTAATATTGCGCCCGTACTCGACGAGAAAACTGTTTATTCGACGATGTTGCGATAATTTCCAGAGGTTAGGCTATTGTGAAAATTATTAAGCAGGATGCCATCGTGAACGAGGTTTGAGCCTTTTTTTTCACGTAAAGAGATCGCCTACGTAGATGAATTTTGCTCCCTTCTTTGTTGAACATATGCGAAATAAAAGTTTATAATTTTAGTCGTAAGGGGTTTTTTTAGCATTGGAAAAAATTAAGCTGGTGTGGAGAAATTATTTCAGCAAGAGTAAGAGTACTTAATTGAAATTCTTCGGCTGTTTTTAACATTTTAATTTGGCTTTAGCTGCCTTGAACTGTTCTGGTTGGGAAAAGAGTGCGTAGAAGTTCAGAATCTACGTCATTTGCATTTTTCTCACATATAAAAATTTTCATTATAGGTATTAACTGTTTTCTAAAATGAGTTTGTAACGTCGGATCGACGCCGTCGTTGTTTCGGAGCTTTTCCCACAAACGTAGGATGTCCTTGGTTTTGCTTCCGAGTTGAAAATGATTTGGAAATGGTGTTTTTTTTAGAAGAATTACGTAATGAAATATGGTGTTAGGGTCTGTTTCTGCGAAGAGGTTGCTTGAAATGAAAAATGGATGTTTGGATCGAAATCAGCGCCCTTGAAAACCATGAAATCGATATACATGTCGATTTTTTATCAATTTTTCACTCTGACCCCTTTGTAACCGCCCCCTTGCCCTTTCAAAATGACGATTTCCACGACTATAGTGTTGTAAGAGTTCAATTGCTAGTATTTGGCTGAATTGCACGATTGACAATGTTCTGAGCTTATTTAAGCTTTCATTGTTGTTTGAGGATGAATCATTGAACAAGGGAGGGAGTGTTGTGGATCAAAGAGGGGCGAGGGGGCCAAAATGATAAAAATCGATGTTGTATGTCGATTTCATGGTTTTCGATGGTGCTGAATTCGAATCTGAAGACTATTTTGATGGTGTGATGACGTAATTCCAAATTCGACGGTGGATCTGGTAAAAATTAATGTAACCTTGATTTTCCATGAATCATTTTTCATTTTTCCCCTAGATATATTCATGTTTCAATCAATTCAATCAAAAATTGAACTTTGCAATCTGTGATGTATTGTTTTTGGAAAACGCAAGCTAAATTGAATTCTTACAAAATTCTATTTGAGTCAGAAATTTTCTGTCTTCCTACTTAAAAAATCAATTCTAAATGGATGGTTCTTTCATGATTTTGAAGAAATAATTTTCACTTTATTTTCAAAGATTTCGATATTGTGATATTTTTAATCATTTTTTTGACGTTTTCTTTTAGTTTTATTGTCCTTTTTTTATTTTTCAATAAAATGATTCAATCATTCAACAATTTTTCTCAAAATTTTTTGGCCTAAATTTTTTCAATGCCTAATCAGTAATTTATTTTTATATTATTTTCTCAATGATTTTGTGCAATATTTCAAATTAAAATTGTATTTTCCATCGATTTTTATAGGATTTTAATTAAATGACGACCTTTGCAATCCGAAATTTTCTGAATTTTTTTAGATTTCATCACAGTTATTCAAAAATAATAATTTTTCAAAAATGCCAAAAACTATGGAAAACATCGACTTGTATTTCTTCAACTTTTTAAGTCAACCCAAACAGTTTTATTCTTTTTCAGTCCGATTTTTAAAAACTTATTCTCGCAGACCTTGAAAAATGTCCAAGATAACTTTGGAAGTGGAAAATTCAATTTCACCCCTGAAATGGAAACAGATTTCACAGTTCTGATTGGCAGTTGCTCTCTCATTTACAAATCAGTGAAAATTATCGAATATGGCTGAAAAACAGTCAGAATTGCCGCATAGGAGAAAATCAATGAAAAAATTTTCACTGAAAACGAATCATTGAAAAAATTATTGAAAAATCAATGAAAATTCACTGAATAATTGGTAAAATTTTCGAATTTTGTTGAAAAATCAGTGAAAATTTTTGAAAACTCCGTGAATTTTGTTGATTTTTCCTGTGGTGCAATTTCGACTGTTCATCAGTGACTTTTCACTGATTCAGAATGAGAGAGTACAGTTCAGCTTTATTTTCTCATTTATAAATCAGTGAAAATTATTGAAAATCGTTGGAAAACGGTCGAAATTACAGCATTGGAATGAAGCAGTGAAAAGAAACACTAAAAGCAAACAATAAAATAAAATTGCAGGAAAAATAGTGAAAATTTGCTAAAATTCAAAAAAATTGCCAATCAGGTATCCATGTGCTGTAATTCTGACTGTTTTCAATGACTTTTCACCAATTTCGAAATGAAAGAGTAGTGTTTGAACATATTTGTAGAAGTCAAAAAAAGACATGTTTTCCCCCCTACCTATTGTCAAGAAATTTTCACCGTTTTCACCGTGATACTTCAGTTTTTTCTGATGGCCACGAAAAATGTCTTGAAAAAGTCAAGAAAATTTGATAGGTCAATCCAGTAGATATCTTGAAAATATTTATTGTATGTATTCTGGGAGATTCTTTTACATTTATTTCATTTCTTCTCCAATGTTTCTCATCTTACGTTAGTTCTTTTTTATTTTTATATCGAAACCAGTTAGCCATCTCTCTCTTTTTTGAGAGAATTCTGGTAGCAATCTTTGCTTTTGACTTGACATTTTGCTTATTTTTAAAAAATTTTGGCTTTATTGGAAAGAATTTTCATTTCTAGATAATCGAGCAACACATTGACAAGTTCTCGGTTATGAGTTCTGATCTTAATTTTAAGATTTTTTTTGAAAATTAGGTATGTCATTATTCTCGATTTTAGCCACTGTAAGTCACTAGTTGGCCATTTTTTCGTGATGTTTTCTCAAATATAGAATTAAACTGCATTGCAAAAAAGTTAAAATGAAAACCAGTAAAATACTGGGAAATTATTATTTTTTATTTTCCAAAAATTAGCTTCTTTTTAAGTCAAAAAAATTTCAATCTTTTTCAATATTTTATTAGGGAGGAAAGGAGAGGGAGAAGATTTTTTATTTTCGATGAAAACTCTTTAAAAATTGATAAATTCAGTAGTTTTTCTGTATGTAGCAAGGTTGAATCATTTGCCTGTAGACATAAATTTGTTGGAAAAATGAATCAAAAAAGACATAATGGCTGATAATGGAACGATAAATAAATTTAAAAATTAACTTATTCGGTACATATTTTTTCATAGCTTCGAATATATTTCGTTTGCATTTCGATCGTGACCTTTTTTCTAAAATTAAATTCACATTTTCCTACTTTTTCGCTCTCTTTTGAACTTTAATCAAATCCCTTTTTATTCAAGTACCTAATTCATACTTGAAAACTAATCAACCCACCAATTACTATAATTAACATACGGGGATGATACAACTCTCACGTAGGAAATTAATAAAGAACACAGGCCATTAAAACCGATAAAAATCGACATTTTCCACCATACGCTTCTCCGATGGATTTTTCATTTTCAACGATGCAGATGTCGAATTCGACTCCAGGGCTAATTTTAATAACAAAGAAAAAACCTACCGTAAAGCATGCGGTTGCAGTCTTCGATCCATGGCACAGCCGCCACGATACCAAAAAGCGTAAACCGATATAGCCGTCGAATTGAAAAGGCAACCCAATCCACCGCATCTTGGCGGTAAGGCTTTTATACCGTTGGTAATATATACAAAGGGCTTTTAGTGTATACGAGCACCTACGTATACGTAATTTCAAGATAATTAATTCTGCGTAAAAATATCGAAGAGCTTTGGGTTTAAAAGTGGAAAAATCGCAGCATAAGTACGTCTCGTCGGTTGTTTAGAATTAACCGCATAGGAGGCTGGGATCCGGGAGCGTGTTGTCTTTGCATCTTCGGGCTAATTGGATTTCTACTGCGAAAGAGTACGTAAACTTCAAAGAGTCGAGCTTTATAAGCTGTTCGGATGCGCTCTTTATGAACGAGTTTTACCTCGCGTGTGTTTCGTTATCCGTGCGGCAAAGTTTTGTGCAAATGTGTATCCTACCAAGATTTTCAAAAAGCAAGATTCTAAAACCTTTAATTATTATTGTTATGCGAAAGTACACAGTATCGATTACCGCGGAGCTTATGTAAGTGCCATATCAATAAATTGATTATTACGTAGACAAATTATAGCCGCATGCCGTCGCCCAGAGCACTCGTATCGACTATCGAAGCAACGAATTTAATATTATTTAAGACCACCTCCTACAGTTTCGAAACCCTTTTTATTACACGTACAAGTACGTGAGGCGTTTGCACTTCGTCGCCACCAACCACCATATTTTCCATATCGAAACGATACAGCCATACCCAAACCTACTCCGTACCTTCTCTTCTATAGGTATTTTTGCGTGTAATGAAGCAAACAAATTTAATAAAGCATTAACCCAGCACCCCTCTTCATTCTCGGCATGTCTCGCAAAAGCCATTCGTTTTCGGTTAACGCATCCTTCTCCATCGAAACATCGTGTAAAGATAAATTTAGTTACGAGTTTCGTGTTTATGTTTACTATATCGAAGCAGAAAAGCGTTCGTCGAAATTTCCAGATGCAATCCATTGACAGTTCGTTAACAATTTGGCGTGTACGAGAGAAGACGAAAACTTAGCTCGTGTCCTTTTTCTTGCCCTTTCTGCTCGTCTTTCGACGTCTCTATTGTGATAGCGAATTTCACAAAAGAACAACTCGCAAGTGTATCCTTTTGCTGTGTTAACAATACCGTATAAGCTTCAATTTGTCGATTACTTGTGAAAAAGCAAGTACCGTCTCGGTTCTTTCGTCGAACGGTGTACTCGAATAACATAATGTAGGAAATTGATCTTTTTTTTTCGTTGGCTTTTTTTTTTCGTCTGTGTGTATTGCGGATATCGGTTTTTTATTTGTTCGCCCGAAGTCGAGCCGAGAGCGGTTTCAACGACGAATTAGTCGAGTGCGTGTTGAAAGACGACGAAAAGCTTGATTTTTCGAGGGCTGCGTTTCGTGGGCGAGGGGTGGAGGGGGAAATTATGGTGATGTTGGTTGGCCAGCGGGGAAGGTTTGAAAGAATTTGTGGGGTGGTAGAGGGGGTGAGTAATTGATTTTGAAAATGCCAAATACATTTTTTTTGTTTGTTGTAAACAATTTCCTAGTTTTTAAAATTGGAATTTTACGAATTTTTTTCAATATTGTAGGTAGTCATAAAAGAAGAATTTTGGAAAAAAATCACAGGAAAAGTCAGAATTGCCACACAAAAATTAATCAGTGAAAAACAATTTCACTGAAAGCTAATATGAAAAAAAAAACTGAAAAATTAGTAAAAATTCACAGTTGAGTAAGGAAAAAAGCAGTAAACGTTTTTTAAAAATCAGTGAAAATCCATTGAATTCTGATTTTTCCTGTATTGCAATAAATTGTAATTTTTCGGGGGAGGGGGGGGGGGTGAAATGTGTCAATGATATGGTAAATGTGTGAAAAGCTTCATAAAAAGGGTCAAAAAAAAGGTCACGATTTTGCTCTACAAATTTTATTCCACTATTTGTTGGTAATGGTTCAAGATTTATTCAAAAAAAAATAGTATTCGTTTCATTCGATGAATTTCTTTCTTTTATTTTCATTTATTTTGAAAGATTTTGACCAATATTAGGTATGCGATTTTTTTTCAATTTTTCCTCCTTTAAACCCTTTAAAGTTATTTAATTTAATTTATTTTTAATTTTCTGGTTGTGATTCCGCCATGTCTGAAAAAAAGTTACAAGTATAATAAAGACTCTGATTTTTCGTTGGTGAAAATTCAATGAATAACGTGGAAAGAATTGCTTGAAAAATTTAATGCTTTTTTTTGAAGCCGGAGGTTTCGAATTTATCCCTTCCCACCATTTTCTACCTCAGAATTTTCTGCAACTTCAACTTTAGCCGTGTTTTTTTGACTTAGGAAGGTGAAATTTATGGATTTTGGGATCGAAAATGTTTCAGAAGTACATAAAATGAAATGCTTTGACCTTTTTGGCCCCATTTCAACTTTTTGGCAAAGGTTTTAATTGACCAATCTATTGTCATCTTCCACGCAGCCCTAGGAAACTGTTTGAATTTGTGAATGCTTCAGAAATGCTTTGCGAATGGCTTGGATTTATTATTTTTTTTAATATTTTTGTCATTTAAATCAGTATTTTGTAATTTTTGGTTATTTTTGATTCAACTTCTTGAGTATAAAACTGCAGAAAAAAATTGAATTTATGCTAAATACAATTTTTTTTAAGTATTGAAAAAAAGTGTAAGTCAGAGAATAATTATTTGTAATTTTTTCAACGCCTCACAAATCACTCAAAATTTGAGTAGGTACGAGTGAAATTATTGAATGTGGAATGTGAAAGATCAAGGCCTGACTGAAAAATATTACTGAACTTATTTTGGAATCATTTGAATCCCTTTCCCTATTTTTGACTTGGTTACTCGTAGTGAAAATTTGCCCGAAAATGTGCTAAGTTTTCACTTTTCGTAATTTTACTTGAGTAAATAAAGAAAAGTGAAATGGGAGAGTAAGAATGTGACCGCAAAAAAAAAACGAAAATTTAATTTGGAATTGA
Organism: Pseudococcus jackbeardsleyi; assembly: GCA_038380155.1. Taxonomy (NCBI): domain Eukaryota; kingdom Metazoa; phylum Arthropoda; class Insecta; order Hemiptera; family Pseudococcidae; genus Pseudococcus; species Pseudococcus jackbeardsleyi. The sequence continues at coordinate 10,112,211 of CM076242.1, forward strand.
TTTTATAAAATTCCCCGTCTTACATTCCTGATCCAAATGAAAATTTTTCAAATCGTTGAAATGCATGAAGTGTCACAATTGAAATTATGCAAAATAAAAATTCTACTCTGAAAAATTGTATTCTGTAACGTTACAAAATCTGAATTCTGAAAATTCTCATGCACTCTCGAAGTTTTTAGAGCTAAAATTAAGGTTGTTAAAAATGTTTCTGTATTTCACTCCAAACTTGAATTCAAAAAGCTGAAAACTCTATCGTCTCCTTTTCTTTCGAAAGCTAAATTCTGAGGATGAAAAATTCCAAGTAGTCAACTCCAAAGCTGAATTCCGGAAATTCTCGTGCAGTCTTCTGAATTTTGGTGCTTCACAATCTCTCCATCTCCTCCTGTATTCCTTCTAGAGTTGATTTGAATAAATCAGAATTTTTCTGGCTCTTCCTCTAAAGCTGATTTTGAAAAATTGAAAATTACCATAACTAAATGTATAAAATTGATATTTTATTACCCTCCAAAAATAAATTTTAGAATTTTCCCCTTAATTTTCGAAACTTTTCTCGGATTTTAGTCCAGAAAGAAATCTCGATGTTGGAAATTTTTCGGTTCCTCTCTTCCAATGCTGAATTTTGGTAATTGATAATTATCTTGATTTTTCACTTTTTTCCACATTTGAATTCTGAAAGCTGAGAATTCTCATCTACCCCCTCCCTCTCCCCTCCGAACTGGACTTTGCGAATTCAAAATTTTCCTGTAAGTTTTTCCAACAGAAATAAATTTTGAAATATTCTCACAACCGTGTTGCTAACTCTCAATTTAAGCTCCTCGAAATGTTGTCTCAACTTTGCTAAAACATTATTAGGATGTTATTGCAACATTTTTTCCAAACATTGCTATTTTTGATTTTGCTAAATCATTTAATCAAAATCAACTACACCTCCTTCCCATTTCCTTCCCCTTAAACCACACATCCCTCTAAAACCTAATCAACCCCCACCTCGATTCGACTCCGTCTCTCAAAACAATCCCACCACTTCGCACTTGAATTACACGATATCGTCGTAATTTTCATCTTATACACTCGAGCCATCACATCTTCGCGCGCCGAACCACCCATTAAAAACTAATTTCGACGTTGGTTTTCGCAACTCCAATCTCCCTCACCCCTGCCCATCGCCTTACGTTCTAATAAATCAATCACTTCGACGCCGCAGCTCGGAAAAAAAAATCACGTAAATAGGCAAACGAACGCATTAAAGCTTCTAAAACATCAATCGTTTCATTAACCACGGTTGAATTTTTCATCGGCGGTTATAAAAGCCCACGATACGAGAGAGCAAATTGCCGACGGCTTAAAAACCTTATGTTTTCATCCGATTGAAATTTATTTATCAACATCCTTTTTTTCTCCCTTTGCCTCTTTTTTTCCCCCTCCTTCTCGACTCAATGTTCGGCACACGCAACGCGATATATTTATAAAGCTCATCTCATTATATACCGTCACACTATAATACGTGCCCGATCAAAAGAGTCCTTTCGACGCCGCAAATATTGAAAAGATTATCGGAGCTTTTATACGATAGTCTCGCCTCCGGTTCGAAAACGTTCCGCGCCGACGCTTGTTATTAAAACGAAACGCCGTGTAATGAGATTTACAAAAGTATAAATTGAAAGTTCATTACGCTTTTGTGAATTATAAAACAAAAACAGATTAGCTATAACGTTACATATAAACAAGCTGCAGTATATTTATGGCTGTACGTATATGAGGACGAGGTATTTGTCTCTCTCTCGCCACTCGGGTATTTAAACCAATTAATATATCAAATTTCATCGACGTGTGGATCGATTCTTTACCTCGGTCGCCTCTGGCATCAGCTTGCACATTGTGTACATTTGTAAAGGTCTTTAAAATAATATACTATGGTTTCTTGGGTATCACACATTAACATCGGGCTTTCTGGTCTACAGAACCGGTACAAATGTGAGAAATGGGGAGAGGAGTAGCTGATATTCCCCTACCCCTAGAAAATTATATTCAAAATTTGACTAAATTGGATAAAATTTATAAAAATTCCAAAAAAAATTCAGAATCTTTTTTTTTGCTTTATGACGAAATTCTCGAAATTTGAATACTTACTTATTTAATGCTTTAGAGCAACGTGCATCGAGTCTGAGTCTACTGGATACAAAACATGAAAAATTTCTTCTTTTTTTGAGATTTTTCTAGTCTTCTTCATACGATTTTTCTGGCTTCAAATTTTCCCAAAATCTTTCCTTATCATCTTTTTATTGAAAAATTCAAAGGCGAATAAAACGAAAAAAATTCAACTTTTCATAGCAAAATCACTAAATTTTTTTCGGTTTTCTTTCTAACTGAGGTAATTTTTTTGCCTATTTCTTTTTTTTTTTTTTGTCAGCAGACTTTTATAAATTTTGTCAAAACTTTTAACAGAATACCAAATTTGAGACATTTTCCACCTATAGATAGATATTCCATTCCCAGAAAAAATTGCTGATTGAAATCCAGATTATTTTGATATCGTTGCAATGCATCAAATGCCAGAAGTAGCTTTTTTTAAAATTTTAATTCATATCTATCTATTCAAAATCGATTTTTTGAATGTATTTTTCCAAAAATTGATTTGAAAAAAAAAGAGAAATATACGAATGATAGTTAGAAAAATCTTGAAATTCTTTTCCAACACAAATTTACAATCATGCTCCCTCTCAAACACCTCCACCCTCCAGCTTGGTTACTGTAGAGGACGTTGAAAAATCACAATTTATGAATTCAAAAATTCAAAAGCTTTTTATATTACAATTTTGAATTTCCACGTTCACTTTTTATTCAAAGGGAAGAGGATGGATTAGAGAGGCTACAAAAGAACGGAACGCTAGTCCCAATCCATACGACAATTGAAAAAAGTGATGTCGATATTAGAGCAATTTTTTGAAACCAATTGGATTGGATTCTTCTCTCCCCCTCCTCCTTCCTTGCTTAAGATTTTTCTATAGAAATTGGAAAATCTGAGTTCTTACAAGTGAGCTGTTTGTAGATTTTCGTCTAAGGTTAATTTATGATGAAGTGATGTGACAAAAACAAAAATTGCAATTTGTTGAAAAGTAATGTTGCAGGAACTTCCGAGCAGTGTTTTAGCTACGTAGAGATATCAATTTGAGAAGTTCGAATCTGTGTTATCAATACCAGTGTAACAATATTTCAAACTTCATTTTTATTAGGAATATTCTTACTCGTATTTATATACGAGTATCAGCGAAAATTAAGATTTTCCAGCACAGTAATAAATCAGTGAAAAAAGTTCACTGAAACTGGACAATGAAACAAATTACAAAAAATCAGCGAAAATTCACTGAAAATCCAAATGAAATGTCTGAAATTTACAGAAAAATCTGTGGAATTTTATTAAAAACCAAGAATTACACTGTCAGTTTTTGGAAGAGAAGTACCTACATCAGAAAAATTTCTAATTACCAAAATTCGATGTTGGGAGAAAGGAACTGAAAATTTTTAAATCTGAAAATCATTTGAATCTGTGAAAAGTTTCGAAGTAGGTATCAAAAATTCTACTCTGGAAGAGTACAAGAAAAATTTTGAAATTTCTAGTAATTCAGATTTTAAATTCGGTGTTTTTATATGTGTGAAGGGAAGGGAGGGGAGAACTCAGGATTTCTCGAAGAATTATGAAAGTGTGGACTTCCTCTATGAAAAATCCCTCGCCACTTGTCTAATTTTTTAGATTTTTTTGTCAAGTTGAAAAAAATTTGAATTATTGAGAACACTCATTTTGAAAAAAAAATAAAAATAAAAATACATAAATAACTAAACGTGTTTAGAAAATTTGGGAGACAATGATGAACGTGAAATATATTTTTAAAAAGGACGAAGACTTGTAAAGTGTGACTCTGGACTCGCTATCAACTCAGCATATTTTTATGTTAAACTCATTCGAATCAGATTCAAAATTTTCAAAGACTCGGGTTTCGATTTGGTGTCTCGATATTCATGGACTCCACCCAACCCTGATAATAAGAAATATTCTGAGGCATGAATCATAATCAATCTCCAATCATCTAGAATTTTCACTAAAAATTAAAAATCATTTGCTGCCTTTTCCAGATATACTCAGATTATAATTTTTCTTTTTTCCTCCCCCTCACCCCTCCTGAAAGTCTCGGAAGCGGACAAAAATGCCTGAATATTAACAAAATGGCTGAAATATGGACAATATATCGCCCAATATCAGTGGCGCTGCCAGGGGGTGTTCAAGGGGTCCGCTCCCCATGAGGTCAAAAATTTACGTGAAAAAAAAATGCCTTTTTAGAGCATTAAAAACAAATTTTCTCAAAGCTTCGCCCTCGTTTCACTCAGGCATGAAGAAAATCTCAATTATTTGAATTGTTTGCAATGATTATGCAAAAAAAGTCTCCATCTTGGTATTTGAAGTCTCAAGTCTCTATACTCACTTTGTACCTTCCCAAAGAAAGCTTCTGACACTATTGCTTGAAGTTTCTGGTCATTATTTTCGTTTTGTAAGGTCAAAATAATTAGTTTGAAAGTTGCTTGTTCCAAAATTACACCTTTATCGAAATTTTTTCTCTAAATATTTTATGCAAATTGTATAAGAACTTGATAACACCCGAGTAATTGTGATTTCTTGATAGGTGCATTTATGAATGAAAATATTTCAAATTTTGAATTTACTGTCCTCATAGTGTATTTTTTGGGGGTTGGAGTGAGGGGGGAATGGTGAAAGGTAAGCTAAAAATTTCTCGAAAAAATTCGGAAGCTCGGACCCCTCTTCATGACAAATTTCTGGCTACGTCACATTTCTCCTTTCTATTCTCAAAGCATCCATCCACCTATCTCGAAAAACACGCGACCAAAATTTCAATTTTATTCGCTCGAATGATCGGTGAAAAATTGGAAATATTTGCATTTCGCAAGGACACTCGAAAAATACCAATTTTCAGGTGAATTTTTCTCCACCGAAGAAAACACCATTTCAACTTTCAGTCTCGATAAAAAGTTGGAAAAAGCTGTCGAAAATTCAATATGAAATTCGTCATTCGACTTGAACACTCGCATAGGTACCAATTTCGGTTGGAATTTTTTTTCACTCGATAAATATTTAAATTCGGCGAGTGGAGAATTATTGAAAAATTTTCAATTCCCTTCGGAGAGTAAAATTTATCGAAAAAGATTTCATCTTACGAATAAAACATATTCAATATGTTGTCTACCTCTTGGAAAATAAAAAAGAGCGCAGAAAAAAGAGAACTCGTCTGTCACCCCTTCCCAGTATTGTTTTTCTATTCGGTAACATTTGGAAAACAATATTAATATTTATACCTGAACGGCAACCGTAATAAATCACGTGTAAAATTTGGTATTCATCGATTCGTGTTTACGTTGTTGGGCCTTGTACTTGTGCGCCAGTGTTCGTTTCGGAAAATACGCGAAAGTTCGGCCGTCCATGAGATAGACACGAATAAGGCAAAAAAAGCTACGCAGACGATGAAAAAAAAAGCCAAGAACTCGTTCGCAATAGCGAGAAAATTACGTACACGAGGTGAAGATTACGTAGCAGGGGTAGGGGAAGGAACGAAGTATATAAATGATGTTAGAAGCGAATCTAAAATCCGAAAATTTCTTATATAAATAGAATTTAGCTAAATTATGGCGCGAAAATTGCCATAACGTTTGGCGCGATGACGTTTTATGCATCGATTCGCACACGCGAAAACGACCAACGGTAATCTTGTCGTTTTGCATGGATAAAGAAGAAGGGGTTGGTTTACGGTGGAGAAAAGCTAAAGAAAGATAAATCTTCTTCGCTTGTCTGCTTCGAAGTAATAGTTATATAAGAGTGTATAACTGATGCCCGAAGGTGGATTCTTTTTTACTTCGCTATCCTCTCCTTCGGATGTCTTTCAGTCTGTCTGTCCTCGCAGATACGAGTACACAGCGATGAAAATTTATACGCGAATAAAATCTTGTTTTCATTCTGCATCTCATCGTAAGTGCTGCGTGGTATGGTCGAGATTTTGAAAAATATGAAAAATTCGTCTACGTATAGAAAAAGGTACAATGGCACGATTTAATACCGAGGTTTCCTCCCTCATCAACGTTGAGTAAAAAAATATCGTTCGCGAGGACGAAGTAGAGATCTATTTTCTTGGCGACTCTTCCCATAACCGGAAATCCACACTGGAATTATTCTGTCGTACAAGACGACGGTAAAACGAGGGGAAAGGGATTATACTGAAATTTGCGATGAAATTAAAGCACTATGATATAAATAAGCTGGCACAATTTTTTTCCTTCGCTTAAACCAAGACTCGTACTGGTGGCGAGCTTTTTATCTGTGGAAAGCAGCGGCCCTCGGTGAGCCCGTCGCTTAGTGGGCTTTTCCTTCTAATGAGAAACTTTCACGAGTGTATAAATTTTGCAAACTGGCCGAGCTTCAAAATTGACCCAGTTCTCGTTTAAAATAAATTGAAACAATTACGCGCCGTCTAACCTATATTTATTCGCTGATAAAACTATACGTTTTAGTCGGCCGGAGGTTTCCGTGTTCGTACGAGTATATTTTACTTTCACCAGAGCGGAGCCTTACGTGTGGTGAGGTTGTAGAGTGGTTCGTTGTTGCCGAAAATTCTTGTTTGATTTGGACGGATTCTCTGTAAAAGGATGGTGGCTATTGAATTTAATTGGTGAATTTTATCAGAGTGAGGCTCGAATGTTAAAATATACCTTGAAAATTAAGGCGACCTTAAGAGTTTTGAGGAATATTTTCTTGGGTTCTGATTGGTTGAAAATGTGATAAGGAACTTTTAAGGTTGCCTTGATTTTCAAGGAATGTTTTAACATTCGATTCTGAGTGGATCGGTTTTCTTGAGGTGATTTTTTTTTCTGGTTCTTATCATTTGAGTGTTTTATTTTTTGTTTGGATTTTTGAAAGAATGATTTCATGACTAGATTCAGTATTCAGTACTTGGTTTAAAAAATTGATAAATAATTTGGAAAATTTTTGAATTTTTTATATAAATTGAAAAATTTTTCTTCCTTAAATTGTAAAAAAAAAGGTCAATTCAAATTTTATAAAACAAAAAAAAATTTGCTAAAAAATTAAATGATCTTGTCATTGCATTAAAATTTCAAAGCAGAGTAATGGACCAGATTAAAATTTTAGTTGCTATATACCTAGTTGAACAAAATTTGAAGTCATAGATTGAAAATTTGACAATTTTTACATCAGAGCTGGGCAAGATCATTTACAAAATGATCTCAGATCAGATCAAGATCAATAAATAAGAAATGACCAAGATCATTGTTACGCAATGATCATTGATCTTATGATCAAAAAAAGATCAACATCAGATCATTTTGATTTTTTCTGAACTTATTCATCGTAATTCAGCTAAAAAGGCAATCTTATTTTTGTTCTTCTAACTTTAATGAGAAAATTCATATTTTTCCCTTGGTAAGAAAATTCGATCTTTTCATCCGATTTCAGTTTTTTTTCTTTTTGGGTTTCAGTATGAAAATGTAGGTGAGTAGAAATAAAAAGCTGTAGATAAGATAAATTTTTGGATATAGTGTTTAGCTTTCTGATTCATACAGCTAACTTTTGGCTAGCTTTAAGCTTTTCGGAATTCAACTTTTAGCCATATTTTATCAAAATTCCGGCTTAAAACTTCCAACTTTCACCTTAAACTTCTGATTTACAGCATTCTGGTACCTCAATGATGAAAATCATCGCCCCTGAATATCATATTTTCTTTAAATTTCAATTTTTTCAGCTGTAGAAATTTTTTCTCAAATTTCATTTTTTTTCTAGAGCAATATAAGTTCTTTTTTTCTCTTGAAAGTTTTTTTTTTAAATTTCTTTAGCTCCAGTTTCTTCATTTACTTACTTACTGATATTCATCTCAAATATCAACAAAACTTACAAAGTTCCATTTTTTGATTTTAAAAAAAACTGTCATCCCTTGAAATTCTTCGAAAAAATTTTCATCCCAAGTTTTTCATTTTTCAAAATTTTTTTATTCTAAAAATTTTGAGCTGAAAAATTGCAAGAGCTGCAAAAATTGATTTCTGAGGAAACATTTCGAGAGCTAAATTTTTAAAGAAAAAATTTCATATTAAGAACAAGTTTCTAGAGTTGAAAAACGTATGTATATTATTATAAAAAAAAAGACTACCAGAGTCGAAAAAAATTTTAACAAGAAAAATTGGAGAAAAAAATTTCTGAGTTGATAAAAATTGATAGAAATACCAAAATCACAAACGAAATTAAATACCCATAATTACGAAGGAATGCAAAAATTAGAAAATAATCTTGAGAATGGTCTTTCTGATTTAAAAAAATCATTATGTAGATCAGATCAAGATCAAAAATTAAAATATGATCTGTATCAAGATCAATTCGACACAATGATCTTTGATCTTATGATCAAATGATCTAGATCATGCCCAGATCTGTTACGTACAAATCAAGGAATTATTTAGGGTGTTAATTTACATTTTTTGGATAGAGTTGACTCTGAACCTCGAAATCAGCATGTTACGGAGATGAGCAGATTGGAAATTTTAAAAATTTCATGATAAGCAGAAGTTTTGACTACAATTTTTTTATTCAAAATTATGAATTTCTAAATAACCCCCTTTAGAATGGCGGAGAAGGATTAAAGTTGAAGCTTGAACTTACTTAATCATTTCAAACAATTTTTTTTTTAAATTATGAAACTTGACTCAGAAATCGTTTTTAAATTTTTTAATGTTATCAGCAATTTCATGTGTTTTCTGAAATTTTAGGTGAAGTTTTTTTTTCATTTTTTATAAATCAGAGATGATTATGATGATTATTATTATGTTTTTTGTTCTAAAAATACTTTTATAGGTGAGTGCATAGGTATTAGGTACCTACATATTTTAGATTAGGTATCTCATTTCAAAAAATCTTCAATTTTTTTCAAAATTTAATTTTGAATGAATTTCTTATCACCATTTTTTTTGGAAATTTTGATTCTTCATTCATTTTTATTGCAGACTGGAAAAAGAAACATTTTTTTTTCAGAATAGATTTTTACTTGAAAACTTAATCTAAAAAATAAAATGTAAGAAATTTAGATTCGTTAAAATGATTTGAATCTCTGAACTCGGGACATCGAGTTTTATTCTCTGATAAAAAAAAAATACTCCGTATCTTTTTTCGAGCTGACTTCGAATCTAAGGATTTTTTCAAGAGTCTCATTTGAGAGCAGACTCCGACTCCGACCAACCCTGCCTCTTATTCTTGATTATTTCTTATACACGAAATTCGCCTTAATAAACTCAAGATACAAGTAATATTCTCGATTTTTAAAGATTTTCCCTCCTAGGGAAAACTTGACCTCATTTTTCAGTCAAAGATTTACTCGATTCGTGTTTCCAACGTTTTTCCTGTAGTTAAACTCCATTTCTCGAGGGCAATTTATTTTCCCCCTGAATCTCGAAAAATGTTTCCATTCATAAAAAATTCATTATTATCGAGGGCTTTTTTAAACCAAACTTTTTGATGAGTTTTCCGCACTAAAGTTACATAAATAGGCAATCATGGTCGAGTTTGTTGGAATAAACGACGGAAATTTACCCGACAAGACGATGAAAAACATTTATACCCGAATCATTTCTTGTTTTCGTTTCAATAACGTCGAAACACCAGCACCATTTCTCGACGTTTATTCCATTTAAAAATTACCCCTGTCCCAAGACACCGGGTCAACGGATTACGAAACACGAGCGGCAGGGGGAAAAAAGAAGAAAAACTTTCGACTCGAGTCGCGACATTTATATCGTCAACGGACGGCAGGGGTTTTGAAAATTCATCGAAAAACCGCCCCTTCGAACCGGAGAAACTTCGGTAACTACGGCGAAACGAACCCTAATGAAAAATTTCGCCGACGAAATTCGCTTTATGAAGTAAAATTCTGTTCGGGAATTTGCTCGGCTCGCGTAAATAGAATAGAACAGCTGCCGCATCGTTGGAAACTTGTGTAACCCTGCGAATGGGTAAAACTAAAAAGCAATTTCTTTCGTCCAAATTCCCGTAGTGTTTTCGAGTTTCATTACATCTGCGTCGAAACACGTGCTCGGTGTTGAGTTACGAAAAACCGTCGACGTCGGGCGTCGCGGCGAGAAAATCTACACCTATATAAATCTCAATTAGTCTACGATAAAATTTCAAGTATTGCGATCACATCGTCTCTCGATATACGAGTTTCAATTAAAATAAATAAAACGAGAACGTTCCGGGAGGGTGGCGACGAAGCAGCATACGAAAAAAAAAGCCAAACAAAATTTACATTTTATATCGCACGAATCGCTGTAGGTTTTTTTTTCGAATTTTATACAAAAACACGCAGAAAATCTAATACCGAGGGATTTACAGACCGTATATAGGATTAAGCGTATCGTGAACGTGTTTAATTTGTTCTCGGCTATTAACAAAAGCTCTACGGAAATTAGACGATTAGACCGGACACGATGGAAGAAATTTTAATAGGTAACTTTGGAAAAGGATGGCGTTGGCAAGTTTCGAACAGGAATCCCCTTTCCTGCCAGCCTGAGTTCTGTAATCGAGGCAAAGGTGTAAAGATTAGGCGAGTTTTCGAAAATTTATGAGGAAGGGGAGGAGGAGAAGTTCGCAGTAATTCGTGATTTTAATTTGTGTAGAAAAAGGTGATCGAAGGAGGCGAACGAATTGATTTTTTAAATATTTTACTAGGTAACTGTGTATTATACACGTATTTTGAAAAAAAATTATTCATTGCGTCAACGCTAATTTATTTCATTTTTTTGTTTCAGGTGAGTCACGAATAGAATTCTTAGCATTAGCATAAAAAGTTCAAAAAATGAGTAAGTAATTTTTTATGATTTCGTATTTTAATGGTTATGGTATGAATTATTTGAATTTTTTAAAAAAAAATCACCCTATTTTTCCGTTCATATGTACCTTGTTTTTTTCACCTTTTGATGTTTTTTTTCGCTTGGTCGTCTTCGAATTTGTGTGTTTTGTTCTTTTTTCCTGAAATCATTGGTAGCAGAATTCAGTGGTTGTTAGAAGAAGGAGAGGAAAACTTTGCTATGGAAAAAAAAAGATTAAAAATTCAGAGTTTTCAAAAAAAAAAAAAGCAACAAAATAATGAACAAAACAGTGTTATTTAGATCGTTAAAAATCGCAATGGCATTAAATTTTTCCACTCAAAATAAAAATCTTCCAAATTATGAGAAACCTTTTTGAATTGATGATTTTGAGGGACAAAAATTTTCGTTTTTTTTTTTTAATATTCACGACGAATAGAATTGGCAGGTGCATAAAGATATTCCGTTCTTTTAAAAAATCGCAAAATTGCATTTTTAATTGGAAAATTACTGTGAGAAAAAATCTGTAAAATTCTTCTTGTGTGATGAACTTTTTTCAAAATGAAAATTTGTAAATTTGGGATTTTGAATAAAATACGTTACATTTGGACTAGAAAATTGAAAACAGAACTTCACGAGTAAGAGTTTGTATATTTTTTCAGCCCCTCACCCCCCCCCCCACGTTTCCCCCTTTTGATGATACTAATTTTGATTTTAATCTGTTTTACAAGTGATCAATTAATAATTCCTTGAAATTTTGATGATAAAATTATGGATTTTTTAAAACAAGATCTGGCGAATTTTCGCTCAAATTACAAATTTTTTTCTCCTTGAAGTTTTTTTTCAATTCTTTTTTTCAAATTTCACGGAGGATTTTTTTCAAACTTAAAATCGGTTCAACCGTTTTCGAGATATTGAACTTTTTGTGTTTTTTAGGGGTTGGGGGGTGGGACTTAGCCGAAATTTCAAACAATCAAGGTAAAAGTTACATTGCGCTTCAAATTTCGATTTCTCTAAAACTACTGAACCGATTGAGCTGAAATTTTCAGGATTGGCAAAGAAAGGTTTGAGGACCTTACAGAAAAATTTTCAGCCTGATCGGTTGAGGCACACCGTCTCTCGGTAGGCCTAAAATTTGTAAACAATTTTTTTCAATAGCTTACTGAAACTTGAAGGTCGAATAATTTGAAAACTAGGCATTCTCAAAAAAATCTAATGACTCATTGTCGAAAGCAAATTTAATTCTCTACAACTTGCTAAACAGGCATTTTTCGGGAGGCCCCTCCTTTGGTCAAAAACGGTCCTCAAAGGATGCAAAGGAGGGTCCAATGCTCGAAATTCGCATTCTGGCATTAAAAAGTTTGTAAAAAACTTTGTAAAAGGGCATAAACTGATGTTTTTTGGGTCGCTGATTCCGAATTAAGTCTTTGTTTTTCGATTTGAATCCTCTACATGTTCCTAAGTCGTCCCTCGGTAGCTTCAATTTGTGAACTGCCATTTTTAATTTCTTATGCAAGCTTGAAACGTAAATACGTAATTTGAACAAAACTAGGGCTCTTCAAAAAAATCTAATGACAAATTATAGAACGCAAATTTAATTCTCTACAACTTCTTATACAGCCTTTTTTTGGAAGGCCCTTCCTTTGCTCAAAAACGGTCCTCAAAGGATGCAAAAGGAGATCTAAGAATCGAAATTTACAGTTTGGCATTAAAAAGTTTGTGAAAAAGCGCAGTTTGATATTTTTTGGGTCACTGATTCCGAATTTGGTATTTGTTTTTCGATCTAAATCTTCTATATGTCCCTAAGAATATAAGAATGCCTGAGGGGATGGGGACAGTTGAGCTAAAATTTCAATTTCGAATAATAATAGTAACTTGAAATAAAAAATAAAAAAAATGGCATACTTACTATTATTTCATTCAATATCAATTTATCAACTTTTTGAATTTGTGCCCCCCCCCCCACCAGGTACCCCTATGGATATGGGAGCTTGAGGGCCCAAAATTTTGAGCTTGAGTGCAAGACCGAAATTTCAAATTTCAGTCATTTTACTTGATAAATAGCGTGGGTACCAATTCTTTAAACTTATGTATTACCGACTTTTTTATTTTGATTTGAGCCCCTTCCCTGGATACACTGGAGTCCAAAATTTCGAGTTTGGTACTTCTCAGTAGGCTCAATATTTGTGAATAGTTGAACGAAAGTAAATTAAGTTTTCTACACCGACTTTTGTGGAAAAGTCGGTTACCTTACGCAGAATGCGTAAGGTTTTTTTTTTCATCAATTCTTTTTTTCAAATTTCAAGGAGGATTTTTTTCAAACTTGAAATCAGTGTTTTGGAGCTACGTACAATTACATACGTATATACGTATTTGGAAAATCCAAATTTCCAACAATTTAAATTTTTTGGACCGGGAGGGGGTATCGGAAGCTACGAATTGTAATAGAAATTGATTTTTTAATCCTAAAAGGTGCGAATAGTCATTTTTTTCTCACGCTTTTCCTTCTTAAGTACTTCTCAATTTTTTCACACTTACCTCTCCCATTTTCAAATGTCGAAATACCTATTACTTGTTCACACAACTTCAATTTTTGAATTTGTTGATTTTTTTCTAATGAATCCTGACCTCACTAACATCATTTTTCAACCCTTAAAAACATACTTACACATTACTAACGTAAGCCATAAAGCAAACACTCGCTTTTACGTACACACCTTGTCCCTTAGCCAGGTTGTTTCATCATCATGTTCCCCCCTTCCCCCATTCTACTCACCATGTAGATGTTATCTATCGTCAAACACGTGGCTGGCGCTTAATTAAGGACTATGTAAACCATCGTCTGTGACTTTGTAGCCATGGCACGCTCATCGACGAACAGGTTAATTAGATATTCGTTGATGTATTTTTATGGAAAACAAAGAATTTCCATCTCGTATTCTTCTTAAATCCTTCGTATTATTCATAAACAGAGAAGTCGAGGGGTGGGGAGCTGTAGACATTCACCTAGCACTCGATTTCAACTTGGCTGACAACATTGTATGGCTATTTCGAAATTTGGCATTTGTATAATCCACGTCTCGAAAGAGAAAAAAATATGAAAAAGGTGCTGTGTGCGTATCTCAAGATAAACCTATTCTATAGTCGAAATACATCTGCTCCGTACACTATAAACATAGTTTCGGGTTAGACGCTGCGTCAGAACAGATGCAACGGTTACCTTTCTTTATTTTTCATTTTTTTCAGCCTCGCTGGTGCGGCGACCGAAAAGAAACGCCATTTTTAGACATATTATTGTAGGTTTTCGAATTGTAATGGTACTTTGAATAACAGCTGGGGTTTTGGTCGCGTGCCTTTGGGATTTTTATCCCTGTGCATTTACCTTTTTTAAAAAGTGTTGCGAGCAGCGCCATCTTCGCCGGGTATTATTCCGAGCAGAGTGATTTTATTTACTGCTTTCTAATTATTTTTACTAAAAATGGGATTTCGACGGTCTAAATCTCAATTTATTTTCAGCTAAAATTTTCAAGGGAATTTTTCAAATTTGAATTTTTCAACATGAAGATGTCTTAGATCATTTTTAAAAATCTCTTCTAGTGAAGTACTTTTCAAATTCAAACAAATTTTTGAACAACACGTTGGAGGTTGGAAATATTTAAAAATTCGATGTTGAAAAAATGTTCGATTCTGGACCATTTTTCAACTATAAGATTTCATGCAATTTTGTAATTTTTTCCAATTTGATATTTTCAAACATCTCTTCCAACTTGAATTTTTTTCTCATCAACGACCAATTTAAAATGGTAAAATACCCATATATAGTGCGATATTGGATTATGCGAGAAGCTAGAAATTGAAAACTTGAATCTTACACCTTGAACCTTTAACGTTCAACCTTCTGGAATTTTTTTTAAACACTGAATTTTTTGAAATAGTTTTTTCAACGTCATTATTTTCAAAATCTCTTCTAACTCAAAAATTGAACAAAATTTTTAAAAATATAAAATGAAAAAAAATTGAATTAAAATTGAAAAAATTGTAATGAAAAAAGTTTTACTGTTGGAAATTTTAAAAATTAAAAATGCAATTTCAAAAAAATTGGATAAATTGAAAAAATTGAAAAAAAAAAATTTAATAGTTTTTTCAACGTCATTGTTTCCAAAATCTCTTCCAACTCAAAAATTGAACAAAATTTTTAAAAGTATAAAATCGAAAAAAATTGAATTAAAATTGAAAAAATTTTTACTGTTGGAAAATTTAAAAATTAGAAATGCAATTTCAAAAAAAATTGGATAGGTAAATTGAAAAAATTGAAAAAAAATTAAATAGTTTTTTCAACGTCGTTGTTTTCAAAATCTCTTCACCTCAAAAATTGAATAAAATTTTAAAAAATATAAAATCGAAAAAAAAGAATTAAAATTGAAAAAATTGTAATGAAAAAAGTTTTACTGTTGGAAATTATTTCAAACTCTATCGGTAAGTCCGCTAAAAAATTGGATAAATTGAAAAAAAATTGGATCAAAAAATTTGAACTTTGTATAAATTTAAACTCAAAATCCCATTTCTGGCAAAAATAATCAAGAGCTAGTCTTTTATTTATATTTACAACCTAATTGAACGTAATGGATAACTTGTGATTACTACACCAGCATCAGGACGAAATTAATACCGTCACGATTAACTTTTCAACTTTTGTGCTAAAACACGTCAAGATGTACATGTCGAAAGAGCGAGAGAGAGAGAAACGACAACGGAAGTACAAATACCATTTACTTTCTCCTTACAAAAGCGCTACACCCTTCCCCCTCCCTCCACCAATTTCATTCTGTATCATTATATGCTCAACTTTTACTTTGAATTAAATTTAAATACGTTAATAGTAAATTTATCGCGATGTAAACATGCCAAAGAACAAAGTAACCGGCGGCTGTGACTGCATCCCTCCTCTTTCCTGCTCAATTGCTATGATAAAAGAATGACAAATCGCAGAGATTTCGTAATAATTTATCGCTTCATCTCGCTCATCTGTACAAAGAACCGATACCAAGAGAGACGATTTAATAGTTGTGGACGTACGAGTTGAAAATTCCAATAATGTCCGCATACGATGGTTGTGCTTTCTATGAGCTAATCTATGTTCTCTCTGTGGAGACTGGAAATCTAGCTTGTGTACGGTGATCCCACCGATGTTGGATTCATTTTAGCCTCCTATATAGAGACATATCGCAGACTAGTTAATTAGACACGAAAACTGGTTTTTAATTAAATTGTAGTGTGTGTGTACACGCTATGGTATGGTAAACGCCCCCGCCCAGGTAAGATACCGTCCTTTTAAGTAATTACCAACGTAGGATAGCTCGAGTGTATATCAAAAGGTAGCATTTATACGTCATTTCGATCCCCCTCCGCTTATTCCGTTCGTCTCTGAATTATGATGATGGCTCGCTGCCGGGTTCCAACTTCCAACATCCGTAGAAATATCTCGAGAGCTTCCCGAATTCGCGTCCTCGTCTTATTTCCATCTAGCTCGAGTCATTATCATTACAATGATTAACACTCGAAACACACGAATTAGAAGATATCTCCGATGATACTGGTTCGTGCAGCATCTCGAATTACTCGACTGTGGCTGGAAATTCTTTCAAAATGATGGCTTATTTATCGAACTTGAAATATGCGACTTCTTCCGTCACATCTGAGACCGCGACTCGCGAGATTCCCACGTACTTAGGCCGCCACACGATCGTGCTCGTCGATGGGTTTGTTTTGGTATTGCCATTGCCGATGATGCCGGTGCATTCGTCGGTATTCGGCATCTGTGTGTGATGGGTAATAACGGGAACCGCATCCTTCTTCCGTCGGCGCCATTCGAATTATATTTATGCCGGAGTTTGAGTGTCGTTGTGTATGAGAATCGAGCGTGGTGCATTGAAAGATATTGAAAAGGTTTCGATTTGATGAAGGGGTTTTTTAGACTGGATTTTGAGACGGGTTTGGTGTGAAAGGTGCTTCGAAGGTGGTGTTGGATAATTGGTAGTTTGGTGAATGGAGAGATAAACGATGAGATTTTGAAACTGTTGTGAATGGGAATTGAAAATGAAAGAATGTACCAAATTTTGTCGTTTTTTATTCTGATCATTTGTTAAAATGTGTGATTTTTCAAGTAATTTGAAACAGGTATCTGAAGAGAAAAGAAACGTGAACAATAATCTATGAAAATTATTGTGTATAAAAATGATTGAAATTTTGAAAAATTTATAAATTTAACAAAAACTAATGAAAAAATTTCAAAAAAAAAGTCAAAACTTGAAAAATGTGCAAAAAAAGGTCAAAACTTGAAAAATGTCTTTTTTTTCTTTTTTTTTGACAAGTGGTTTTTCGAAAGGAAAAAATCTCATTCACGACCATTTTTAAACCATCTTCTTTCAATTATCTCGTTTCAAAAACCTCCGGAAACGACATTTTTGAGATGTAAATTGGCCATATCTCAGAAACTGGTCTCAATTGCTCAAAATGGACGCCACGTCTGTCTATCAATCGAATTAAGCAAATTTTTTGTGAATCAATCAAAAGTCTGTTTGGAATTTTAAAATCATACAAAGCTTCTAAATAAATTGGAAAATGTTTCAAAATTGTAGAATTCGTAAAAATCAAAAATTTCAAAGCTACAAAAAAATTTAAATTGTTCACTTGGTACCCTTACAACAAATATTTTATTGAGAAAATGCAAATTCAAAAAAAAAAACCTTTGGAATTGAGTGTTATTTTTTCAATTTCGAACATCTTTCGCGGTATTTCAACCGTTTCTATTTTTTATATTTATAATTTTTACTCACCAGTATCTCTTCAACTCAATTTTCATCACACATTCAATTCTGCGATATTTTATGATTTTTTTGATTGAATTTGTAATTAGCGACTTTTAATAGGTAGTTGTACACACACAATTACAGGGTGTCTAACAGGTCAAGCTGGTCCTGAAAAGTCAAGCTTTTTTTACTAATTTACTCAAAAAACCAAGCTTTTTTCAAAAAATTCAAAAATCATAAAAATTTATTTACCATTGATGAATCTTGAAAATTTCTTATGAAAAAGAAGAGCATTTTCGAGGGAGGAACAAAAAAAGTGCTTGGAATTTCCTTTAAAACTAATATACACAAGGGAGGGGGTAAAAAAATTTGGGGTTAGCTTTTTTCTCAAAAATTTTCATTAGACACCCTGAATTAGACAAAAAAGTTCAACGTCGAGGAGACTTTATCACTATTTCTTCAAAGTAATTTTCAACCGCAATATATCTTCTTTCAATATCTCGTTTCTAAAATCTTCCAAAAAAGACATTTTTGAGATGAAAATTCCCCTTATTACAGAAACAGAACTCGAATACCCAAAATAAACATCTTTTCTATTGATTTTAAGGGAAGGAGGGTAGATTTCAAAATTTTTTGGTAGTAGGCATATTATCTGTAGTGGAAAAACAATGAATGAAAAATAGGATCCGAAGAAACTTGGAAAAGCGAGACTGGTTTAAATCCGTATTTATTTCCAAAAATCGAACCAACTGATGTACATTTCGACTTCCAATCTTCTAAAGTATAATGTTGAAAATTAAAAAAATAATGAAAAAATTGAGAGAAGAAAAATTTGGGAAAATTCTGAGTAGAAAGAAATTAGAAATATTATTTGGACTGAAAAAGATGAACGAAAAATTGCAGAATCTGTGTCTGATCTTTTGTAAAATAGAATATCTAAACATGGAAAAAATTTAGAAAATTTTTAGACTTGAAAAAACACCCATGGAGCTGCACTTTCTACGTTTGATCTTCGGAAAATTATTCGAAAAGTAAGCCAAAATTGAAAAAAAAAAGGTAATAAAAATCGATCAACTAGAAAATGATTTGAAAATTTATGAAAATCGTTTTGTCCAAAAAAACTGTACCTATAAAGGCGATTAGAATAATTGATTGAAAGTGCGTAAAATTGATGAGGTTTCAAAAGAAGAAATTTTAATTCCCAAAAAATCGAGTTTTTACCGTCGTCTTAATTGGAACACCCACCAACAATTTTCAAAATATGCTCAGAGTTGAATAGAAATTTGAGCCCAAAGTAAAGCAGTACCATTGAAAAAAATTCACCTCAATCGAAAGTTTTTCAGGAAATAGTTTCGATTGAAAAATTACTCATTTTCTGGATTTTTTGTAATTGGGGGGGGGGACGCAGGAAATACGGAATTTATCAAAAATTATAACAATTTTCCATCACAGTTTCAAAAAATTTTATTGTGCTTAGAACAATTTAAATACCAAATGTTCGCCATTTTTCGAAGAAAATTTTAAATTTTCATCATTTTTATGAAATTTTTGTGACTTTTTTGCAATTTTGATCCAATTTTTTGTGTACAGATTTTCGAATAATTCTACAATGTTCGCAATTTCGTCGAAATGTCATCCTTAGATCAATTCTCATTCTACAGGTAGAATATAAAAAACCAAGATTCTCACCCACCTGCTTCCTTTGAAACCTGCTTCTCACCCAGCCTTCCAAAATAGATCTCATCTCCGCCCACTTTCAACTCCAAATTCTACCGCAATAAATCAATATTCGAAGATCATCGTATCTCGTAAACGAAAGAATTTGAACTAAACAACGCCAGCAAAGGCATTTAGGAAAATTTGTCATCTTGAAATGGTGAACTTTGTCGTATAAATTTAATGGAGAGAAGGCAACTCGACTATGGAAATTTATAGCCCATTACCAGGCATACCGACTGCATAACATGGCTGAAAGAAATATACGAAAAAGTGCCAACAACGACGATAATAAAATCAACAATGCTACGATGGACTTAACATTTTTTTTCGCTCGGCAAGTGTGAGTAAGTTTTCGCTGGTATTACGAAGAGACAACGTATAACGTGAAGAGAAGTCTAACAAAAAAAAAGGAGCTGAGAAGGGAAAAAAAACTTAAATCATAAGAGAAAACTTTATCCTCGTTTTGCCATTTGGGAAAATGAAAGCCATTTAAATATGTTATTTTTCAACCATTCCAAACTCCAACAGACGCCGTTTATTAAATTTTTTTGCCCCGAGTTGATCTATCTTTCTCTCTCGTACGTTTCGAGATGCTGAGCGAATTGAATGTGACATTTTTTTCTCTTTTTTTCTCTCTCTCTCCTCGGCCGACGTATAAAAAGCGGAAAAAACAGGGAGAGGATTTACAAGCGAACGCCAATTACTGGTCGTTTCGTCGAAGCAGGTTTTCATTAGTGTGTATATCGTGTATATCCTAATTCCCATCCAACTTGTACCCCGAGAAAGCACAACTTGCGAGCGAGTTTGAGTTTTGACGTTTGCGGTTGCGGATTTTATATAGCTACGTATACGAGCTCGCGAAAACGCCAGCTTCGGTTCAATTGATGTCGATTATGTTGTCAAGTGCCTAGTTTTATAAGGGTGGTTTTCAGATACGCCGCGGCGCCGCATCGTGGCCGTGTTTCAGGTGCGCCCTTTTTATACGCCATCGTTGGCAGCTTTATACGTGTAGAGAGGTCTTTATTCCGCAGGCGAGAGGCGGAAATACGTCTGAAGACAGCTTTTACGCACGTTGTTGTGATTTTAAGTCGTAAAGGAATAGGAAACGACAATGTTGACAGGCGTGTTTCGATAGATCGTCTACAATAACAAATAAAGATATACCGCAGACCGAGACGAGACGAAGCGAGACGTTATTTTATCGCGATATTTTGCCGAGCATTTGCGTCGCTGTGCTTTGAACTAGATGCAGTGTCGCGGTTTCTAATTAATGAGCGAAAGTTCGACTTTTCTAACGAGCTGAGAAAGTGTTGAGATGCCAATGTGTGATAAATTTCTCAATTTTTGTGCGAATGAAGCCCTTGGGGGGAGGGGTGTGATTCGAAACTGAAACTTTGGTCCACAGAGAGATTATTCAATGTAAGGACAAATTTGATCCTAAGAATAATAGAAGCGGCTGATCTCTTGGTAATTTTACTTTCGAATGATATTTTTTGATCTATTTTTTTCTGAAATATATTGAAAAATCTCCAAAATTGTGAAAAGATGATTTTTGTGGGAAGAGAATAGAATGCATCATATCCGAGAATTATCTGAATTTTAGTCGGTTTTATTGCCTCTTCTCCCCCTCCCCCCCAAAAAAAATCGAAAATTCATAAAATGAATAATTTTTCAGTTGGCAAGTCCATCAAAATTGCTTTACATTTGGCTCAAAATTTTATTCAATTATGAGCATTCATTTTTCAATTTTTGATAGATGTTCTTGAAACTGGAAAAGCTCAACTTTTTTTGAAATTGAAATTTCTTTTTTTGAAACTTCATCAATTTTACGTTTATTTTCAACATTGCACATTTTTTTTGGCAAAGTAATTTTCGTAATTTTTTAGATCATTTTCTCATTGATCGATTTTTATTCATTTTTTGCCTGTTTTTCAAATAATTTTCTGATCAAGATCAAACGCAGAACGTGCAGCTCGAAGGTGTTTTTTCAAGTTAAAAATTTTCTGTATTTTTTCCAAGTCCAAAATTTGTTTTATTTTTAGCTTGAAAAAAAAATAATTCTAATTTTTTTATTTCATAATTTTTTCAGCGTTAAAAAATTTCTTTCTTGTGTTTTTCAGCTCTGAATTTTTTAAATTCAGTCTTTATCTAAATTTCGAAGTAGGTATTTTTTTTCAAAAGATCGGACGAAAAATCTGCATCATTTATTTTTTTGTCTCCATTTTCTCTCATTTTTTCCTACTCTGAATTTTCTTCCCAAATCTTCTATCTCCCAATTTTTTCTAATTTTTTTTTTTCAATTTTCAACATTTCTGCAGAACGTTTGAAGTCGGAATTAGATGCATCTTTTGGTTCAATTTTTGGGAATTAATGTGAATTTGAGTCATTCTCTCTTTTCCAAGTTTCTTGAATCCTATTTTTTGTTTTATTATTTTTCCAATTTTTCCTTGCAGCATGCATACGACCAAAAAAATTCAAAATCGATAGAAGTGGTGTCCATTTTGGGCAGTTGAACTCTGTTTCTGAGATTTGGCCAATTTTCATCGCAAAAATCACTTTTTTGAAGATTTTGGAAACGAAATATTGAAAGAGAATGCTTTAAAAATTCGTTGCAAGAATATTTTAATGAACGATTTCAATTTTTTAGATTTCGGAAGAGTTGATAGTTTTTTTTTCAATTATTATTTTCTAGAGTTCATTTTGAATCAGTTTCCAACTTATTTTGAAGCTTTGAATGATTTTAAAATTCTATGATTAACAATTTTTTTATTATCAGGTTAAATATTATGGAATTTTAGCCTTACGTATGTGTTTGATATTTTTTTCAAAATATTCGTCACATCATGAAAATTTTCAAAATTATAAAATATCTTCTGAATGATTTTAAGCTTCTTGTTTTTAAAAATTCAACGATACTTCAATTTGTACAATTCGTGAGCTTCTTGAAATTATTTTTACGTTTTTTCAAACTTTTAGGGAAGTAACTTTTCTATTAGAAAAAATTATCATTCTAAGTTTTGGACTTCATTGATTTTTCCAACGCTTTGAATGATTATAAATTTCTCGTTTCCAAAATTTTGAAACAGTCTTGAAAATATTTTACAAACTTATTCGAAATTATGAAAAAAAATTCAACTAGTAAATTATTTTGTAAAGGAATTTTCAAGTTAAAGGTGAAGAATTCTAAAATTACTCACTTCGAAAAATTGAAAAAAAAATAGCCGTTAGAGACCAAACATCTTCAATGAAATATTTCTCCTCCGAAATGAGCTGAAGTTACAATTCTTTATCAACTTTTCAGACTCAGGGGAAAACTTACATCTTGCTTGATATGCTCATCCATCAACACAAAATATTTTTAGAAATTCTAGACTTGAAAAAAAAAATACCAACGGAAAAATAAAGTCACATATTTTAAATAATTTTTAATCAAATTTTTTCTTCAAAAAGTTATCATTTTTGAACTTGTGATCGAGTTAAAGTTTCATTAGATGAAGCACAAAGGTAAAAAAACAGAACAAATTATTTTTACGACCTTCTAAATTCTTCATATTTGAAAATGTTATTAACCCTAATTTCTAACCAGATCAATGACACCTCGAGCTTTGTACTGTCCATAGAAGAAAAAAATTCATAAAATGAAATATACGAGTATCTACTCGTACAATGTACTTTCAATCCTTCACATACTGCGCTTTTATTCGCAGCTTGTACATTTTTCCACATTCAGCTACCTACGATCAGCTCAAAGGCTCCGAACCTATAGAAAAGCCCCACGTTATTGATGAATTTGGCAAATTATCGATAGATAAGCCTACAGTATACTTTTGTTTAACCAACTGACAACGAATAAATGAAAAAGAAAATTTCGCAACGAAAAATTTAACCACGATGAGGTGAACGTACCTAGACCTACGTTCTGTTCGTATATTGGTATTTCTTCTCTTTTTTTCGTGCTTATACGACGAAAGAAATTATTTTTAGAAAGTTTCAGACGACCTCTTTTATATTGGATGACTTTGCATCGTCTTCAAAATTAACCCGTAGAAGAAAAATTTTCGAAGTGAGATAGACGAGAAAATTGGCAATAGGCGGGTTCAAATTGTTATCGCTCGGTTCGATTTCGTTGCTCAAAAGGGAGCAATAAGCGAAGTAGTTCGAACCGAGCGTAGGTATTTTTCGGGGAAAATTTTACGTTATATTTTAAACGTCTCGTAGCCATCGTTCTTGTAGAAGCTTTTATTTCGAATTTTCGAGTTTATTATTTTTTGTAGGTTTATTTTTCTCAGTCAAATTTTACCAGAATGAGTCGATTTTTTGCAAATTTTGGAAATATCAAAAACTACTTTAAAAATATTGCAAAATTTGAATCCGGAAAAAAATTTCAGAAATTGATTTTAAAAATCACGAATTGCATTTTCATAGTGTCTGCCGAGCATGAAAATATCATGAATCTTAATTTTCTC
Source organism: Pseudococcus jackbeardsleyi (assembly GCA_038380155.1). Lineage (NCBI taxonomy): Eukaryota > Metazoa > Arthropoda > Insecta > Hemiptera > Pseudococcidae > Pseudococcus > Pseudococcus jackbeardsleyi. The sequence goes on from CM076242.1 coordinate 10,136,125, forward strand.
AATCCAGTAAACATCATGATTTTATGAAATTATTGAAGTTGAAAATTTAGCTCAGTTGTTTCTTCAAAACTTTTTCAACAGAAACTGTTTTTCAAATGTTTCTCTACTATTTTTTTTTAAAATTCAGATTTTTCAATTCAATTTTGCTCTCAAATCTTTTTGTCTGGCATTGATTGAAAAAATCATTTCTACGTATTGAAAAACTTCTGGGAAAATGTTTTGTAAAAAATTCAAATTTTCTTGAATATTTTGAACAGTGGTAATATTGGAAAGATTTTTTCAGTCAAAATCAATCTTTACTGGATTTAAAATAAGGAAAAATTTTTGAAAAGTTGGAAAATTTATAAAATGATGCTGGAAAACTTTATGAAGGTTAGGTACTTAGTTGGTTTTTTTAAGATACTTGATAGGAAAAATAGTTTGAAAATTTCTCAGAAAATTAAGTTGGGAAAATTTGAGGTACACTCCTCTCCCCCCCCCTAAGTATTTAGCTTCGTCATGCCACTGATACTCATTGGGAAAAAAGATCATTTGTGAGTTTGTCACCTCTCCGGAAAAATTTTTTCAATTTTTTGTAGACTCTGGATCGACTCAAAAACTCCCACAATTAATTTGCGATTTTAGACCTTTACCTTGATTTGATCAAATTTTTGTATTTTGTTGGTCCATGAGGTAATTTTGATATTTTTCTTTGATAAAAAAAAAATACCAAAATTTTTTCGGGTGTTGCCAAGATTTTTTACAGTGTTGCCACTCTCACCTTATGCTACACGAAGTTTATCACCCCTGAACACGACAGCTTCAAAGTTGAAAGATTAAGTTAATCTCTAAAAATTGTTCTCAAATTTCAAACTTGAAAATTGTATTTTCCAAACTTTAAAATTCGAAGAATAAATCTCATTTTGAAAATCCTATTTAAAATCCAACCCCATTTCGTAAGTCACATATAATAAAACGCCATCAAGTATAATTTCTCCTTCTCGGATTTACTTTTTGGAATCACTCCAGAATACAGTTTATAGCTACTCGATGGCGTATCTAAAATTACAACTGGAGCAACTCCATCGCCAGGTGAATCCCCTCTCTGCCACCCATTCCGAACCTCACGTACGAATCGGATTTTCCATCGGTGCTGGAAAATTACAAATTATAACTCGACTGACCCGAATGCACCGGTCGTTCTGCGAGAACCGATTGGCGAAAATGAATCAGCATATTTAACACATTATTCCTATTATACTTTGCCCCGGTCGTCGCTGCCTCTTCGCGAACTCGTACAACACACATACAAAGTCAACAACCGTACAATGACTCAGTGTATTAAAAAAAATACAAAATAAAAAGACAGCTCGCGTCGTCGTAATACACAAAAAAATTCGTCTTCGTTGTCTTTTTTTTTTCAGAACGAAATAAAGAAGAGAAAAATAGAAGAGAAAAAAATATACAGTAATATCTGCCACCATGACACAAAATTTTTTGTTTTGGCCATACCTTTGGTAATTTTTGATGAATTTTGGATTTCTTTGCGCCATTCGATAGATCTATGCATAAGGTTTATTGGATAAAATTTTCAGACATTTTGCTTCATAAACGTTGAAGATATGACAAAAATAAAAAATAAAAATTTCTGTGTCATGGTGGCAACACCATAGGCCACCATGACACAAGCTATTGTCACGTTGACACAGATTTAAAATACATTGGTTTTATAGTTGCCACTATGACACAAACAAAAATTCAAAGTGTTCACCATGACACAGTGCCACACAGTTATTTTTGGTGATACAAATCCTTCATTGAAGTTTTGGTTGATTTTTTTCACTATAAAAATGTGAATCAAGCTAGAAACAAACATTTTTATACAAAAATGGATGAAAAATCAAAATTTGCATCATTATCGCAATTTTTATACTGTGTCATTGTGGCAACTACCAATTTGTGTCAAGGTGGCAACACAGTCGAATTTTTTTCAAAGCAGTATTACCAACCTACCAAGTCTTCATTTTCAACTCTCTTTTATGCCAAAAGATGCGCAATTGAATGACGATTCCAACGAGATATAACATTTTTATTTTATTTCTCATTGGGCCTCTCCAATGCAGAAATTAAAATTGAAAAAAATTTACTTTGGTGAAAAAATTTTCATTTTTTTCAATAAATATTTTTTCTTTTCAAAAGTTTTCCATAGATCTCTGCGAATGATAGATATATGATGGGTCATATCATTTTACGTTTTGTAAATTTTTTTCACGCCAGAAGCGCTTATAGAAAAAAAGTTATGAAGGGTGTGTCAACGTGGCAGATGTGTCATGGTGGCAGACATACCTGTACACAGTAACACAATGTTTATTAAATTGTCTCACTGCGAGAGACAAAAAGAATCCCATTACGTATACAAATCCCTTATCTCTCAGCTGTATATATTTTTTTCACGTAAAAAGCAAACGTTTTAACAGATGCAGAAAAGAGAGAAAAAAATCGCCCGAAATACGTATCCTACTAAAGAATTTTTCAATATTACAAATCAGCTTTTCTAGACAATTTCTCAATTTCGACGATGTGTTCTGGATTTGGAGACGGAGTGGGAAAGGTGACGCGAAAGAATGAATAAAATAAAGCAAGAAAAAAACCCAGGCAGTTTCGCGTACCGAAATATAACTCTTAATATTTCACGGTTTGTACATTTTGTCGTATGGAGTGATGGAGAGAAGGGGGAAAAAAGGGTACAAGAAAAACTACACACTTGATACCTGGTGCTTCTCTCGTTTCATAAACAAGAAACACAGAGGAAGGAGGCGGAAAGAAGGAAACTGTGCATGAAACCATACACTAACATAATTCGACGAGTAAATATCTACGAGCTTTTGCTTCTATACGAGTATGGTTTAATTCGATCGTCGAATACGTTCGAGTTTTTCGTGCTCCGTTCATCCGTTTGCCATTAGGAGGAAAAACAGCACAGATACGTCATTGTGTATATGTATCGAAGCATCGAACCGCATGCAAAATCTAATATATTTTTCTTTTTAGCCAAATAATGAAAAAAAAAAGTAATCTAATGTAGGCGGAAAGAATCCTTCCTCGGGTTCGTTTCTTTTTCTTTTGTGAGTATAAGAAATTAAGGTTCGATATGTTATTCGTGTAGAATTTTTTGCTATCATAGGTTTACCTAATACGGGATCGTGTTCGAGTTCAATACCTATCTGGATGGTACCAATGTCAAAAATCAATCGAGCAAAACTGATGACATCCGTATTTTGTGAAGTTTGGAATCCATTAACGTGCTACGTCATCAGTTTCGACTTGAAAAAATAAGTGATGTTGGTACTGGCTACTGGATCACGACGTTGTAACCTGGATTGACGTCCTGTCATAATTTGGATCATAATTTGATCAAGTGCACTGTCCCATTTTTCTCATTGTTCTTATGTATGGAAAATTTTTCGAAAATTTGGATTTGGTTTTTCTAGTTTTTGTTGCTGCTGAACAATAATATTGAACATCACTTTTGGGAAGTAGTTGGATATTTTTACTTTATGTCCAATGAATGCGTTCGTTGTACTGGTGATTTTTGGAATTATGAGGCATTTTGGGATGTTCATCGAGGATTTCATTGTGTTTGTTTATTGGGTCTATCTACGTACTTGTGATTTCGTCGAATTTTTGCTATTTTTCAAGGGTCAAAATTCATTTTTTTTCATGGTTTAATTGTATGGAATGAATTTTTGGTTGATAATTTTGAAATTTTTCAACCAAAATGATATTCATACAGATTTTTCATGAATATTTTCTCAATTTTGAACATGGAAAGTTCACTTTTTAAAAAAATTAATTTAGTGATGAAAGTTATTGAAAAATACATCGAAGTTGAGAAAAATTTTTCTATCGCATTTCAGACATTGAAAATACTTCGGTCTGAAGCAAAAATTTGTTTCAAATTACTGAATTTCTCTTAAAAATTGTTCAAAAGAACTCAAATACGGTTGAAATTTTCCAAAGTTTCGAAAAACTTGTTGGAATTAGCGGGAAAATGTTTAAATCCACGACAAATTTATTTGAGAAAGCAAATTTCATTGAACTGTAAAATAGAAATTTTGACAGAAATGGGACTAAAGTCAACTTTTTTTTACAAAATTGTGAGTAAAATGATTGAAATGATTGAAATTCGGACGAAATTTTGTTGTAATTGTTAATTTATGTGACGAAATTTCTTAAGCATTTGATGTACTCTCTCATTTCGATTCAGTGAAAAATCACTGATGAACAGTCAAAATTATAGCAAAGGAAAAAAACAGCAAAGTTCACTGATTTTTAGCAAATTCTCACTGAATTTTCAAAAATTTTAGCCGATTTTTCAGCTAAATTCATAAATTTCACTGACTTTTCATTGGTTTTTCTCACTAATTTGGTTTCAGTGAAGATTTGTTTACTGAAATTTTCTCCTGTGCTGCAATTCTGACTGTTTCTAAATGATTTTAGATAATTTTTACTGATTCGTAAATGACAGAGTACCTTTAAATCAAAATTTATTGTAAATTTTAATAAAATTTTGGGTTTCTACCATGAATTTAGTCATTTAACATCCCTTTCTGAAATGGATAAAGTTGTTGATTTTTTTTTCATTGACTTTTTAATCAACTGTGGTGATGTTGAATTTTACAGTTTTTTTCTCACTCAATCTTAAATCTTGGCATTTTTTAAAAGAATTTTTGGTCTAAAATTTTTGTTCTTTTCCGAATCAACATTCAACCGTTTAAGAGAAAAAAACTACTTCATGATTATTGAGAAAAATGATCAAGATAATTAAATAATGCTTCTAATCGAGAATATTGCATGTTCATAAAACCTTTGTAAATTATCAAAATTTGTAAAATTTTGATTTTTACTGATCTTAAATACCTACTTATAAAAGAATGAGAAAAATTGAAATTATCGACTCAGAATTTCGCCGTTGAAGCATTTTCAAAGGTATCCGTGGTCTCAATTAGACCCTTTCAAATAATGTCTCGACATATTTTATTTAAATGATCATTTTTTGAGCCATCAATTTTTTCTCCAAACAGGCCCTAATCCATCCAAATTATTAATTTTCCCAATAATTTTAATTAAATTCATAATATTTTTCGTGATAGGTACTTCAAACTATTTCTATGTTTTATGATTTTTCAAACTAATACTGATCGAAAATTGATACGCCGAGTTATTTTCAGAAATGACTTTGATTTGATCTTATAAAATTGCACTAAATCTGACACATTTACGTCAATTTTTAATGAGGAGGAATGATGAAACATGCAAGTGTTGACGTAGTTTTATCCAATTTGATTAGATTTATCTGATTTGATAAAATGTTTTTTTTAAAAACATTTCAACGCAGTTGAATGTAATTTTATGCAATTTTATCGATTTTTTTTATCATGTTATCAGAACAAGTATTCAAGATATGATTCTTTTTTTGAACTACTCTCTCGTATTTAATTTTATTTTGGATTTGTACGTAAACGTATGTGTCTTTTTTATTAAATCTATATTAATTTCGCGTTGTGACAGAAGAAAGCTTGCCCTCCTACAAAAAAAAGTTGAAAAAATCAATACTTCGGTTAATTCAAATATGATCATTCACGAAAAAAATTACCTGAGGGATCAAAACTCCATTTTTGAGATGAACGATTTTTTTGGTACTTTATTGCTATTTTTCTTGGGATACAACTTGAAAAAGTTGATTTTTTTTATTACAAAATTGTAAAAAAAACGTGCATTTTTGGCTCCTTAAACAAAATTAGTCAACAAAAAATTCGCCTGGGCAATATTTTAATCACCTCTCAACCAATTACCAATTTGTCAGAAAAACCCAATAATTTTGACTGAAAAATCAACGATAAATAACTGATTTAAAATTCGACCCCCTCCCATTTTTCTCAAATTCTCAGCTCTTTTCTTATTTAATTTCTGGGTGTAATTTTGCTTGGACGACAAATTATTTCAAGGATTGAAAAACTAATTATTCATAGGTGCTTCAATCAATTAACTATTAAGTATTCTTATTAGTACTCTCTAAATTTGAATCAGTTAAAATTGACTGATTAAAAAACCAAAAGTGTGAAACTGTAAAAATTAGTGAAAATTTCACCAATTTAATCAGTGAATTTTCATTTTTGAATCAGTAAGTTTTTTCAACTACTAATTTATTTCAGGAGTTAAAAAAAGATTACTGATCCAAAAATGAAAATTCTCTAATTGAATCAGTAATTTTTCACTGATTGACAGTCAAATTTCACTGATTAACAATGACACACTTTTTGCTGTTAAATCAGTCAATTTTCAGTTTGTTTGACTAATTCAAATATAGAGAGTAGGTATTTTTTTTGACCTTACAAAATCTTCTTCGACTACGTCATCTCATTAGCCCAGATTGATCACATTCCTTCTTAATAAAGAGGGAAAAAAGCACCTTTCGTTATTCGCTCACTCGAATACAGCACTTTTTATTCCAGTTACCTACGTTGATTATGTTTGAAAATTCGTATCCCTCGCTTGGCCCTATCTACCGTGCGACAGACCTTATAAACTTCTCCATCTCCGCGAGGAGTATCTTTCGGCAAAAAAATAAAAGAAAAAGCAAGCAACAAAAAGACTCGATTCTTTTTCGCCAACATAACTACGTATACGAAACGAGCAGCGAAAAATCCATAGAAAAATGTTAAAGACCTCGTGCCATACAATCACAGAGAATAAGGCTTGTGCTACAGATTATAAGTATACCGAAAAAGGAGAACCGTCGAGAAAAAAAAAGAGAAGCGATATACTATACGACGACTTAACGCCGAACCTTTGGCTTTGATGGGGGAGAAGGGGAGACCGAAAAAAATAAGTTTATCGTACCGAAACGAAGACTATGGCAGACGTTGAAAAGGGCACCCCGTCAAGTTGTATTGATCGTTAAAAACATGTTTAATCCTTCGTAAAGGATTTCGCAGCGTTAAGCCGAAGGCCGACGATAATTTAAGATCGAACAATACCCGGAATGGATTTGTGACGGATTCAAATTCTGATGGCATCTGCTTCTCCTATTTTTTCTCATCCGGCAAAAAAAAAATTGGAACGAGAAATTTGTAGAAGGGAAAAGCCATTTCCAGTAGAGATCCCGCGTATTGGCTGTTTTCGTCATTTTCTCTAAAAAAAATTTCACGTATTTCGCCAATAAAATGAGTTCAAAATTACCCGTGTTTTTCGGCCTTTGTACGAGGGAGCAATTTATTCAACGTTATCGCGATAATAAAATTGTATTAAGAGTTCGCATACCTACCAGAGGTGTACAGAGAGCTACGCAGAACGCGGTTTAATTCGTGCTGCAGAATAATTTCGCGTATTGTAGCGGTTTTGATTATATTTTCGTCGAATATGTGTGCTAGTGTTTGTGCGTCGATGTAAATGGCGTATAGAGAGATACATTAAGACATAGTAGCGCATCTAAGCTCGCCGAAGTAATCAAAAGTGTACCGAGAACATATTCTGGTCAAGGTTGTTACCGCGACGAATATTTTTCTCGTTCGCTACGAATTTTCCACCATCCTTCGTTTCGTTAATTTTCATCTTCCCCTCCCCAACTCCCCTGCCGCCTCCCACTGACGAGTCATTTGTCCGACGACGCGCCAAGTATGACGACGCCGAAGCTGCCCCCTCCAGCTCTAAGGGTTGAATCGACAAACCGAGTGGGGAGCTGAAAAGGCACGAAATTCGTTTAGCTCCTGTAATAGGAAAAATATGCAAATTTATTAACGCGAATCTACTCGGGTTAATTTGCTAAAAAATAGTCGTTTTTAATTAGAGAAATACGAGCGTTACGGTGTGTAATTAATTGCGTAATTTTTGTTATGTTTCAGGTAAGTCGCTGGAAAAAGTGTTGGTTTAGATGTTTTTCACAGGCGACGCCGACCGAGTACAGTTTTTCCTCTTTTCTCGTCTACCACTTGTACTTTGTATGGGGTACGTAGACGTACTTTATACCGAACTTTCAAGCCAGGTACTCGTATAATTTGGTTATTTAAATTCATGCGCTAAGTCTATCCCGTTCACGATAAGGCTGTACGCGATTGCCTCTTTTTTTTTCGTCTTTATTTTTTTCTCTCTTTGAGAATGAGGTGTTTCTTCGATTCGGTTTTAGAGCGTTTTTTTCTTTTTTGGTGAATTTGGACGATCGACGGGTGTGCAGTTAACACGTGTAAATGGGGGATTTGGTCGACGATGGAGGTGGTTCTGTGTTTGAGGAAGGTATTTGGTAATTGAAGCTGGTGGGTTTGAAGGGTGATAGTTTCGCGTGTGAAGTGGTACGATGGAAGGGATCAAAGGTTTAGGAGATGAGTGAGTCGTGAAATGGATTGTGGGTTATTTTTGAAGATTTTCTATCTTTCCTCCCCTCGAATGAGATGGCGTGGAAATCAAAGAATATTTTTTTTTAGAATGAAAATTTAAATTTGCTGCTGGAACGGTCTTTTTTAATAAAGAATTTGGGTTCAATTTATGAATTCCACAGATTTTTGAGCAAAGTATTAATTTTCTATGAATTTTGGATCAATTTTTTTTGGTCGTCCGGGAAAAAAGGGACCTTAGTAGGAATAACAAAATTCAGAGAAAAACACGTTTCAAATTTTTACTTCAAAAATTGGAGTGAAAAATGAAATTATTCGATTTTAAATTTTAATTCGATTTTTTTGGTCACTTCAACATTAGTGGTCTCTTTTAAGCAAAAATCCGCTTTGGTTGAAAGTAAGCAGTGAGAAAATTGCAGGAAAATCTGTAAAATTTCGCCAAAAAATCAGCGAAAATTCACCAGAAATTCTGAAAAAATTCGTGATTTTCGCTAAAATGACTGCTGAGGTCCCTTTTTTTGGACGGCCACATTTTTGGAAGTACAAAATACAAATTTCACATTTCTGTTAATTTTTTTCTGAATAGTGCTTTGAAACTTTTTTTCAGCACGCTGATTTTCTGAGATATTTTAAAATTGAGAAAACTCGAGATAATCATTTTGAAAAAAAGTACCCACTTTTTTTCAAAACCATCGAAACCTACTATTTCTAAATCTTGGTAGGTATTCAAAAAAATTTTCAATTTTTGAAAATTCAATTTTTCAAACCCTATTTCTCATTCAACATTTTTCAAATGAAAGAGGAGAAATAATTTCAGCTTTCAGATTTTTTTTTAGCCTTCTGTCTCACGTCACAAAGAAATGAAGTAGATTGAACAGGTGGAAGGGGAAGGGGGTTAGAAGATCAGGCGATCGAAATTGGGTGTTTTTTTCCTGTAAACTGAAATCACACAGAATTGGTGAAATTCACCCTTTTTGAATGAGTAGAACTGGTTTATTTTTTGTTGACCTTCTGGTAAAAATTCACCAGCTTCTCAGCCAATTCTCAATTTTTCAGAAAAAATCACTGATCCAAACAGGAAAAATTTCATCGAATTTTACTGATTCTAATGTAGGAAGTAATGGACGTTACTTGAAATTTTTTGAAATTAGTTCTTGTTTTCGTAACAGAAAAAAATTAATATTTGAAGCTGAAAGATCAATTTTTATCCTCCCTCCCCTATCTTGAAGAAGTTTTGAAAATTTCCTGAAAAAGTCGTACTTTTTGTTTATAAGATTTTTAGTCTGAAAAATAATTGTATGAAATTGTGTTAAAATGGTGAAAATTATGTAGTCTTTTGATTGATTTTCGTTTCTAGATTCTCTTTCCAAATATTAATGAAATTTTTTAAAAACTTTTCGAGGATTGTAAAAAGTAGGTCAAGGAAACTGTGAAAGATTTAGAAAAAACTAGATGAAAATCAAGAAAAATTCTCGAAAAAATCGTAAAAAATTCCTTTTAAATCGATAATATTTTAGAAAAAAAAATAAGCAACTGAGTGTTGGAAAATTTTCGAAATAATTTTTTGTGAGATTCTAAAATAACGTAGTTGGAAAACATTTAAAAAATTCACAAAAGCTTTAAAAAAATTATGTTGAATTAAAATCTCCAAAATTAGACGAAAAAAATGTCAAAAAAAATGAAAATAAATTGAGCAAAATACGCCAAAAATTGATAAAAATGTTTACGAAATAGTCAAAAATGCTCTTGAAAGTTGACCAAAAATTTTCTTTGGATTTAAAAAAAAATACCTTATACCATTTTTAAATTTATTGACGTATTTTTTCAAAGAATTTTCAACGTTTTGGAATTTCGTTCGTGTTTTTTGAAAAATAATTCTAGATTTACTGAAATTTGCTCTGTTTTAATCCATTTTTACGAGTTTGAATAAATGGAAATGATACATTTTCTTACCACAGTGACAACTTTAATGATTTTAAGCCCAATTTATTTCAAGTTTATGACATTTTCGTGGCAGTGATATCAATTTTTATTAATTTAGGTCAATTAAATGGTTGTAAAATTTTTCCATATTGCATGTTGCTCATTTCATTAAATTTTTTTCTCGTGTTGGGCACTTCGATTGAAGTGTTTTTTTAAAATAATTTTTCAAATTCTTGAAATAGGACTCCTGAAAATTCTAGTCCGTCGATAGGTACTCAATACCATATCAGAAACTTGGAAATTCGTCTCCTGTATCCTCTTCAGAGCTCATTGTGGTTTTAGGATGAAATTACCTTTGATAGAATACCATTATTCTTTCTTTTTGAATTTTGTGGATTTCGACCTTGATTGAACCCCTGAAGGGGTGGTAACTGAAAAAATTAGGATGTTTTTTGTTTTGCTCATTAATGTTTCCCTAGTTCGAAAATTGATAGTCTTTTCATTATTTTAGAGCGCAGTTGAGAAAATTCTGAAATGATTTGAAAAATTTGATCAATTTTATCAATAACGCATAAATTCAAACCAGAGTAAAAAACTATCAAATCCTTTCCCATTCAACAATAAATCCCCATTTTCATTTCCATTAAATAGAATACGGTTTTCCACCCGATAATCCAATTCAACTCCATCCTCCCCTTTCCCTCAATTATCAACCTTTATCTGCGACGATCACCTTAATGACCCAAAATTTCGACCAACACCGTCATAAAAGAACCTACCAGCCGTTCGGTCTGCTAAAGAAAAAACAATAGCCACCGACGACGTGTTAATGGCTGCTCGCTCGAAGGGTATTTGTAAATTGAAAACGACACTTTTATTGATATTAAAGGTCGACACGATAACGCTTATCACGCAGAGTCCTTTAAAATGCGACTAACGGCTGGGTTTATAATACATCGCGAGTGGATGAGAAGGACGAACGTCGAAAAAAAAAAGAAGAGATTTCAATCGAGCGATAACGCACACGACGAGGGTTATAAACCGATACACGTATTACGCGTACAAGATGTTTTTTTTCGGGGTGAGAGGAGGGTTGAAGACGTAAGTGAACCATATTTAAGGACCTCGGTTTCCATGAGCTAGCTCTATAGGTAATACCACACATCGATCGCCTTTTTATTCCTCCTTTCACCCTTGTCACGCTTCTGTTTCGCATCAAATAATAAAATTCGAAGAACCCGTCGAAACGATAGAACGAGTTTATCTTATTACGTTGGTAAAAATCTGAACGCGTTAAAATAAATCCCCGGCAACGTGTATCTGCGAGTAAAAATAAAAGAACAAGGGAGGTGGAAAGTGAAAAAAATACTAGTAGAACCCTACGTAGTGGCATTAAGCCTATTCCAAACACTTAGAATGGTCGATAAGGGACCACATTTCACCAACGTTCGGGTTAATATTTACCAAAACACGCGAATACCATTATAGTCGAATTCATCGTGTTGGTTTGGCCCCCCTCCCCAATCCACAGCCGTACTGGATACCGAAAAATTCGACAATTACCTTGAAAATACACCAGACCTCGGTCGTTTCAATTTTCTTCGCGTATATTTCGAAAAAAGAGAAGGGAAATCGTTGTGACTGAAATCGATCCCCCGTTCGACGCTCAGCCCAGAGCCAATGGTACCCTTTTGAAAAAAAAAAGAAATAAAAACTTTCACGTTTAATTTTCAACTTGTCAACACTCCGAGAAGAAAAAAAACCATTCGAGGTAAACTCGTCGAAAAAACTTAATTTAATACCCGAACAAATACATCGACGGTTTGCAAGCTCGAAAACAACGATTCCCTTCCCTTCCACGGTCCCTCCGAAGGTAGTATTGTACGATTTCACCAGTTTTTCGACGTTCTTTAGGCGAAATTTTGGTCTCGAAGTGTGCACGTTTTACAGACCTTTGCATGTGGGTGGTTTGGGTACATTTTACTCGATCTTGTGTCGTGGCAGAGGTTTATCTATTAATGATAAAGAAAATACTGGCTAAATGAGATAAATTTGTAAAAAAAGAAAAAAAAATAAAGTGGGGTTTTCAAGAATGGGATTTATCGGAAAGAGGATGTCAAATTCGGTAGCCTTCGAAATTGATGGGTCTCTTTGTGCTTTAAACTGAAGTTGTGGGAATTGCGAGATTATCAATCAGGGTTTTATCATGGTGATAACTGATAAGATATGTTTGAAAGAAAGCTTTTAGGCGTTTGTCAGGCGTATTTTTACGTATTTTTTCCTTTTTCTTTAATTCTATACTTTTACTTATCACTGATAAACACTACAATTGGAACGAAGTAGTGAAATTGGTCTGATTTTAAAAAAGGCCAGATGTGTTGATAAGAAATAGAAATTGGAAAAAGTGAAAAATGATAATTTTTTTCTTTTTGCTTAATTTTTCTCCAAATTTCTGATGAGAAAATGTGTTAAAAATCTGAGTATCAGAAATATTTGGTTACATATTTCTTTTTAAGGCAGCATCTGGTTAGTTTGAAATTGGGTTTTGAATTATTCGTAAATTATTTAGGAACAGGAATGTTTTTTTTTTTTGCAAAAAATTGAAAGAATTGTTATTTTGACTTTGAAAAATTCCTAAATTTTTTTCATCACTTTTGGTTTTTGGAAAAGTGAGCGTTTTCCGTCATTTTTTAAATTTGAACAGTTATTTTTGTAAAAAAAAAAAAAAAAAAAAGAAAAGTCGAATTAGTAGGAAATTGTAAATAGTTATTAGGTATAGCTATAAATATAGCTCTGAAAATCGTTTATTTGGATTACGATTTTAATGTTCATACCTGTTTTTGGACTTTTTTCTTGGTAACTAGTTGTACAAGTGGTTAAGTGTAATTTTAATGCGAAAATTCTGGTTCTAAAAATATACTTCTAATGTTTCGAATCAAAGTTTTGAAATGTTGGCACAGTTAAAACAATATTTAAAAAAAAAAAAAAACTATTTTCAGAGGTTCAAACCTCTTTATATTTTTAAATATTTTTTCAACAGGATTGTTATTTACTTATTCATTAGAATATTTCGATGTGATAATTTTGTATCCTCAGTTCAGATTTTCTAAATTGTTACTGCGAACTAATTTACTTACCTACATACCGAACTAACAAAGAAATGAAGTAGGAAAATCAATGAAAATGAACGAAAAACGAAATTCTTATTTTTGTGTTAGTGTGAAGGAAGATAAACGAAAAAAATGCTTTTCTCAAAAGCTGTTGAAATTGGGGCGAGAGAAATTTTTCAAAGATATTCTCTGTATAAAATTTCTATTTTTTTTTCGAAGGAAAACAGAAATTGGAAAAACAATGTTTTTTAATTTTGTTCACCAAAAATATTGGTCAAGTTTTCACCTTCACGTACTCCTAATCAATTGTTTGCGGTTTTATTTCTTTTATTTTTTAAAAAAAAGAAAGTTTTTCTACCAGAATACCTGAAAATGTTGATTGTTACTGAGCTTGGTTTTTTTTTGTACGTAAAAAATTGAAATAATGTAAATTTCAAATTTTTTCAAACTTAAAAATGAAATGGAATTGAAAAGATCGAATAATTTTACCATATGCTCTTTTGTTATCGCCTAGTATGCCGTAGAAATGATGAAATTTCAGCTTTTGAATAATGCTTTTGTTTGAAAAAAAATGGAAATTTTCTCCTCGATTCATTGAAGTGTCGTCAAATTTTCTCTTTCAACAAAATAAGAAATGACAGTTGAAGCGTTTACCCAAAATTTACCTTTTTTTCTCGCAAAATCCTCCATTTCTTGAATGTCTACATTCGTCACCAATCATCCTCTAGATTGCTGTATGTTCGATTTTCTTCTTGGCATTGGTCGGTGGGGAGGGGGGAATAAAATTTAATATTTTTACAATCAAATTATCAATTCGAAAAACGTAGAATTTCAAAACATGGACTAAAAAAATTGTTTGGAGAGGGAAGAATGGGAGAGAAATTTTCGAAAAATGAAAAATTTTCGTCTGAGATAGATTTTTTTCCAAATTTATAAGTAGCTACATGATTTTCTCGTTTTTTAATTTTTTTCTGGTTCAAAACAAGAATGGAGGGTAAAAATAGTTCAATATTTTTCGAAAAATTTCTTAATCGAATCCAATTTTTTTTTCAATAGAATTTTTTGTAATTTTGACGCTGCGGGGAGGAAATCTAACCATTCCCTCTTTTAATTGAGTCACTGAGCTCAAATGATCGTAGTGAGATAATACTTTTTTTTTTTGAAATTCAGGTCGCTGTTTATTCAAACTTTTCTTTGTGGATAATAAAGGGTTCTTCCAATTTTTCAAATATATACCTACCTAGGTACTTACTTTATTTAGGTGCCTAATTTTTGGAAAAATTTTCATTCTTCAATAATGCATGGTGTCGAATGATCAATAATTTCGTGCTAATATAAAAATCTAACTTTTCCGACCTTTCGAACCGATTCCGTTGATTTGTGAAACTCTACTTCAAAAATTTCCTGCTTACTGGGCTGAAAAATTCTCACAAGTTCCTTAAACTGCGTCACTTCTAAAAATAATAGGAGGAAACTAGGTCAAAACCTCTTCTTCCTCGAAGACCCCTCCCCTCGTATCATTCTTCTAACAGAATCAACAAGTCATCTATCTTTATATAGCAATTTCAACGCAACTTCAACATCTCTTACGATTATACAATGAAAGAAGGAAACTTTTCCGAAGCACGGCACTAAAAATAAAATTCCATAATAAAATGTTCCAAATGACGAAATTTTCTCCACCTACACAGAAACTTCTTTCCTCTCGACGTCGCCTGTCTTCCAAATAACTCCACTCTGCCTTCTCGATCTCATCTCAGTACCCAGAATTCGAGGCGCGTGTAAAACACACACCTGCTGGAAGCCCGAGGGTCCGCCGCAGCCGAACGATAAAATTTCAATTAAATTTCGCGGCTTAGACGACATTTAACGGCGCGTATGGCTTAGTCGACTAAAAGAAGGAAATGGAAATGGCTCGAAATAGAGGGGTACGAAGTATGGGGAATAAAATCCAGCGGAAAAGTTATAATTATGCTCGACGGTTGTATGTGCGAGAATCTTCCAGCCGCGTATATCGAATTTATATACCAACCAAGGATAAAATAGGCAGCGAAATTGTAATTCTGCTACATAATCGTTTCGCGACACGACGTTTTATTTCATTGGCTTGGCCTGGAAAAACACTCCGGATTGAGAATTTGTCTTCGGCTGGCACACCTTACGAATTAGAAAGATTTTTCAGCCGGTACAGATAACGGTTCGGATGGGCGAGAGGAACGTTCGCTCCGGTGATTTATTAGTATCGGAAATTAGCTTCTTTCTACTTTGGTGGATTTGGCTTCGGATGGGGCACCTTAAGGTTGAAAGGGGTACCAAGACAAGGCCGACGAAAGCGATGCCTCTGTGAAGATTTCCCAATCCCAGATGGAAAATCTTGCCGGATGGGAGGCGAGGAACGGTTCAGCACCAATGATCGATCACCGTGACAAGGTACACCTCGAATGCCACGTTTACTTCGGCGAGCCGGCGTAATAAAACAGTTACATGGGCCACGGCCAGGTTGTTTGTCCCCCTTCTAGTGGCTCATCGTTGTTATCGTTTTAGTTTTACGCCGCGAGAACTGTGCGAACACACCGAACGAGCATTCTATTAAAGAACGGTGCGCCTCATCGCCAAGACTACTCAAGTGTTCTGCGTTGCTGACTCGTTGCTTTCACGTTCGCGCAATTTTCTTACCATTTCGTCGCGGGAAAATTCTCATTTTTCTTTCGCCGTTGGTGCCAGATCCGTGCTCGGTGCGGGGTTCAATTCGCGAATCGTTTTTTCCACGATATGATCGCGAATCGATGTCTCAGATGGTGCGAATTGATCGTCGTCTGAGAAAATTTTCGTAAGTGAAGTGATGTGTAGTTTGTGATGTGATGCCCCCAAGGGCCCCTGGTGCAATCGTCTGATCAGTGTGCGATGATCGAGCTGTGATTTTTCCCCCCTTCTGCCCTGATCCTGGACCCCTAATTTTGTTAAATTTTAAGAAAATTTGTTGTGATCGATGTGATATTACCTCATCTTTTTTTCTTCTACCGTTCGCTTAATTTTTATTCAATTTTTTCTCTCTGTTTTTTGTGGTGTTTTGTTAGATTTTTGTGTAAGTTCGCGAAACGATGCATTTGTGCGGTGCATTTTTTTCTTCTATGTGATAATTTTTTTATGGTAAATTGATCCACCATGTATAACGCCGATCGATACGATTCGTCTGGTATTAGCAAACTCGCCTGGTACCTGAACCTGTTACCGGAGAAAGATCGAATTCCAAATTTCGGTCCTTACTCGAGCCCCACGACTCCGATACCGTCCTTACCCGCTCACTTACCTACTTTTCCTTCGACGTCGCCCGATAGTCCGATGAAATCGCCCCAGACGCCACCGGCCACCTCAGCTAGTCCGTTCTTGAGGAGACCTTTTATGTTCGACGATGACACCAACCTGTCTCTTTTATCCGCCGCCTTCTTCATACCGAAAGGATTCTTCGGCGATTTGCTACTGTCCCAGTATCTCTGCAAATCTGGTATGTAAATCAGTATGTACGTACGAGTATTACGTATGTATTCTGCGAGTACCCCCGGGCCCCGCATTGTCTCAGTGGCTGAGATGACCGTTGCGTTGTTTATTGGCTGGTTGATATCGCGTGCTGGGAGTAGGCAGATGGTGCGGGATGAGGTGCAGAGATGATTTGTTGTCATAATGTTGGTATTGTTGTGGTTGATGGTATGTGGCCGGAGAATGGTTGAAGTCGTAAAAGAGCTTTGGATCGGAGGTGGAATTTTACGGTGAGGTAGTTGTGTAATGAGGGGAGGGGGAAATGAAAGATGGAATTGGGTGATGGATGGTGAATGACTGGAGAAAGAGGAAAGAAAAATGAAATTTTCAGTTGTGACGAATTTTTTTGATTTTTTGGAGTGTGAAATTTTGAAATTTTGTGGGGTGGTGAAATTTTTCCCAAAAAAAATCGTACGAATAACGGAATAAGTATCTTAAAAAATAATTTTTTTCAATTTTTATACGATGAAATTTTTTTTTCTCTTTTTGAAAAATTTTTTTCGATTTTTTAATTGGTTCTAATTTTTTCAAATAAAATTTGCACCAAAACTACAAATATTCTAAAAAGTTGTTTAATTTTGATACTTTACTGATGAAAAACCTAAATCAAGTTTTTTAATTCATTTTAAATTGTACCCCCTCCCCGTGCTGCTCCTCAAACCACGTGATGAAATATAAATCTAGGTAGTCGAAAATTCCAACTTTGAAAGAAGCAATTTGAAAATTTTGGTCAGTTTAAATAAAATCTTTTTAAAATTATAAAGTTTTATTCACCAAAACCAATTACTATAATAAGGTAGGAAAAAGGGAGAGAAAAAATTGCTGCAATGATGATTTTTCATGGAGTGTCAGAGAATAAAAAAAAACTATACTTATTTATCTTGAGAAATCAGGAATTCAGTAAATATTTAAGAGTTATTCAATTTTAATAAATTTTATTTTTTTTATTTTTTCCAATTTTTCTCATCTTCAAAACTTTTCTAATATTACATATTAACAATTTGACGTTCGTAATCGAAAAATTCAAATCAGTTTTTCCATTAATGAGTATTTTTAAACTTCCATTTTCCCTCCCTCCATTCATTATTATTACGAAAATTACGCCAATTTTTGAAAACCTCCGACAATTTCGAAGTTTTTTGTTGACAGAACATAAAAAATTTGTGGGATTTCAATGAGGTATGATCAGGTGTCCAATCAATTGGCATGATTACGAATATACGAATTACAGTGAAATCGTCTACCTCGTAGGTACATAAATTTGTTCAAAGCTAAAATTATCAATTTTCGTGTTTAAAAATTTTTTTATCAATCGGTTCAATTTTCAAAATTCTTACGTTTATTTATAGTGAACAAAAAAATTAGAAACTGAAAAAATTTCATTGTCTTTTTTGCAGAAATCAAAAATTTTCAAAATTTTTCATTTTTCTCGAATTTTTTGATCGAAGAATAAAAAGAAGAGCACTTTTAATGGCAGATTGGAAGCCAGAAAAATCTGATGAAAATGCCAAAATAAAATGCAGAAAATGGCAAGAATTTCTGTTTTTTATATCGAATATCGAATCATCTAATCCCTTCTCCCTCCTCCTTCCTCCTCGAAAATGTTATATATTTTACTGATGTATTCAATTCCAATATTGTGGTCAATTTTTGAGAATTTCATCAAAATCAAAAGATAAGTACGTAAAAAATTGAAAAAAAAATGTTTTCCTTCAGATTTTGTGCATTTTTTATAAGTTTGAATTTTATGATTTTTTTCAGTTGAAATTTTGAAAAATTTATGAATTGAATTATTCGTAGAAATCTTTTAATCATACGAACTTGAATTCGTAAAAAAAAAAACTGATTTCCCTGAAAAATCGTTGATGAACAGTCAGAATTGCAGCACAGAAAAACACCGCAAAATTCTCTGATTTTTCAAAGATTTTCACTATTTTTTCATCTAAATTCATAAATTTTACTGACTTTTCAGTGAATTCTCACTGATTTTCTTGTAATTTTTCTCACTGATTTATTTTTAATGAAAATTTTTTTACTGGTTTTCTCTTGTGCTGCAATTCTGACTGTTTCTCTCTTAGTGATTTTTGATAATTTTCGCTGATATTCATAAGAGGGCACCTACTTGAAATATTCTAGTGATTTCGACCTCGCAAATAATTCAAGAGTTTCGAAAATTATAAAATGATATGAAATCAAATTTGAATTCCATTTGCTGCTAAAAATTCAAAACTATTTTAGGAATATCTTGAAACTTTCGAAGAACTCTTAATAGTTAATTTGTGTACAAAAAAATACATTTTTCAAAATCGATCAGATGGGGAGTTGGAGAGAGGTAAAATTTGATAAGAATCATGAATTCACGAAAAAAATACGTATCTGCGTAAAATTTGAATTCTGAAAAGTGCAAAAAAAATTCGAAAAATACTTCCAACTATTTGTTCGAAGAAAGAAAAAAATTAGTTGAAAAAATTCGTCGTAATCTGTCTGTCTCCGTTTAAAATTTATTCTTCGATTTTCGTGTAAAAAAATAATAATTAGCGAACCTGTTCATAAATCTAAAAAAAATATCCCTAATATGGAATATGACAAAGAAACAGAAAACAGCACAGGTGGGAAGTTGATCAATAAACGTACAAAATCCAGGCAAAAGAAAATACCAACGCCAGAAAACATTACGAAATTAAACCCCATCAAAAAGTAAACTCGTCGGAAAATTATACCACCATGCCTAGGTATCGATAGCGAATTCGCAAACACCACAGCATTGTTGCTAAACACCATCAATGTAGACGGCTCGAAAACGTTGTTCGCAGACGAGGAGGGAGACAGGGAAGGATAAATTTTTTATTGACAGCAGGTGGTCCTTATATGGTCGGATACATGACAAAAATTTTTTTCGTTCAATGTTATCGTATTTCGTTTGGCGCTTTGCAAAGCGGTCTCGTGTATTTATTTACGAGAAAAATTTTTTTTCGCGAATTTGATTTACGAGCGAAAATAAAAATTTATGTTGCGATTCGAACCATAAAAAAGTTTATTACCGCGCGATATTCTATTTAAATTGTACAGGCTAGATGCGATATTAAAGCACGGAATTTTTACGCGTTTTGGGCAAAAAATTACCCGAGCTGGGGTTCTTATGTAGGATGATTTTACGTATAGAAAGCCTGTTATTAAGACTCGATGGATAAGTTATGGGTTATTCGATGTTTTAGCTCGAATACAAAGTATATTTGAATAAAATCGATAGTACGATAAATTCGTCTGGCTGCCGGAGCACAAAATGTGTACATAAAAGTGCATCCTATTTCGATTCGACGATGAATTTTAACACATGTGACCATGGCGAGAGTCTCGAATGCGATGAAAATTTTGTTTGATGATTAAATTGTAGTCGTGTTTGATATTCAAGTGGAGAATTTTTATTGCCAGCTGAATAGAGACTCGAGAGACGATCGATTGTTTAATACGAAATGAGAAAAATTTTCCACTAGAAGCCAAATTTTTGGTCTTGATTTTGTTACTTCATCGTCAATATTTACAAATCGAAGATATTTCACGACCTTTTTTTCGACGATAAATGGAGCAGTCAGCATGTGTACGAAGGTGAACCTACCTAATATCATTTTCCCCCCTCGTACTATTTTCCTATTCAAAGGCACCTGCGTCCAATGAATCAAAATAAATGAATTTCACCGGGGAGAGAATTTTTTCGTAATTTTCGCAGATATTTCGTTCTGAAATAGGATTAATACTGACCTCAGATGAGAATTCCTCGCCCATAGGTTTTTTTTTCACTTATCATTCTGCGGTTTCGTCGAATCGACGTGGTTTCTTTTTCAATATGAGAGAAAATAACTAATGTGATAGTTTCACGATGAGTCAGAATTTACCTGAAATTAATACATTGTTTGATGAATTTGGTGTCCATTTATGGAATCGAATTTGTCGTATCATCGAATGATTCGAAGTTCACGAGTTCATTGCGGATAAGTCCACGTAGGATTTTCGTATCGATCGACCAATGTCATTAATGTTGATCACGTATAATTGTTTTGAATAAATTGACCCCACGAAACGATGATGAAATATCCAAGCGCAGAATTTATCTCGTTACGAAGAATTTTACTGTTTGTTTCGAGAAATTTGGATTTTTATTGAAATGAGTCACAGATGAAAATATTCGTTGCGAAACTTTCTACGAATTTATTTTTTTAATTCGAACAATCAATGTTTTTCTAGAGAAATTAAACGATTATCGAGGAAAAGGGTAATGTAACAGATTTGGTGGTACGATAATGGTGTAAGTGTGAGATTTACGTAGAAAATTGGTATATTTTTCGAGGGTTTTTCTGGTAATCAGTTTTGTTTATTGAATAAGCACGATTTTTCTGAGAAAAATAAAATTTAATGAGCTGTAATTAAAAAACATCTTTGTTAGATGATTCCGGTCTGAAAGTGAAGACTGAATGAAAGGGAGGGAATTTCCTGAAAAATATTCCTATTTTTCGAAAATATCAAAAAGTCTATGATTCTGACTTGAGTTAGAAAGAAAAAACCAGTGATTTTGAAATATGGACTCAGAAAAAAGGGTTTTCTAAGAAATCGTCATTTTTTTTGTTTAAAAAATTGTTCTACAAATTTTCTATCATTAGGTATTCCAATTTTTTCAAAATAAAAAACATATTCGACTAGATAAGCTCCAGAAAGTGCAGCTTTGATGAATTTCACTTCAAATTAAACTCTCTGAATTGGAATAACTTTACAAAATTGAATGAAAATTCGAAAAGAAAAAAAAGAGAAAATTGGAAAATTCACAGCACAAAACATCTCCGTGAGGTTATTTTGACCGAAAGAATTGAAGATCTTACAAAAATTAGAGAATTTTCTGCAAATGTATTTCTGTTCTCTGAAAATTTCATCAAAAACTCGAAATAATGGTGCATAAGAAGAAAAATGTTGAAGAATGACTAATTTTGAAATCAAAACGATTCAAAAAACAAATTTTAATTGAAAACAATTTTCAATAAATTTTTCATCATATCCATCCTTTCAAAAAAAAAAAAAAAAAAAAAAAAAAAACGAGATCCAGAAATGCAGCTTTGTTGAGTTTCACTTCAAATTAAACTTTTTAAATTGGAATAATTTTACAAAATTAAACATAAAAAATTTAAAAGAAAAAGGTACGTATAAACATTGGAAAATCTACTACGCAACGTAAAACATCTCTGTGAGGTGATTTTGGATAAAAATTGACGATTTTGCAGAAATAAGAGTATTAATTTTCTGAAAATTTTTTTCTGTTCTCCGAATATTTCATCAAAAATTCGAAGTATTAATGCATAAGAAGAAAAATAGAAAAAATAATAATTTTGAGATCAACAATTCCAGAAATAATTTTTTTCAAAAGAAATCATAATTTTTGTTAGAAGCAATTTTCAATGAATTTTTCATCGTGTCCATCTTTTCAAAAAAAAAAAAATCACATTCGATCATATGAGTTCCAGAAATGCAGTTTTGATGTATTTTATATCAAATTAAGCCTTGCAATTTACAAAATATTACGAAAAATTGAAAATGGAAAAAACTAGAGAATTTACGACACAAAATATCTTTGTGAAATGCGTCGAGTTGAAGAAATAAAATTTTCGAAATAGGAAAGAATTCTTTGAAAAATATTTCTGTTCTCAGAAAATCTCATCAAAAACTCCAAGTACCTATTGATATTCATGAAGAAAAGTATAGAAAAATGACAAATTTTGAGCTCAACCTGAGATATTATTGAAAAAATCATTGTTTTTAGTTGGAAAAATTTCAATCATATTTGATCATGTGAGCTTCAGAAATGCAACCATCATGAATTTTACTTCAGGTCAAACCATCTCAATGAGGAAAAATTGGATTGAATGGAACAGTTTACAATTCAAAAATTTTCGTGAGATAGTTTTGGCCAAAAAATAGAATTTTCCAAAAAGTAGAAAGCTTCTTGAAAAATATTCTGCTCTCCAAAAATCTCATCCTAACTCCAAAATTTTGAAGGCAGAAGAATAAAAAAGACCAATTTTGAAGCCAATACCCCCAAAATAGTTTTTTTTTTCAATGAAATTTTATTTCTTTGCTAAAAAATGTTTTAAAGAATTTTTCATCAAATTCATCTTTTTGAAAAAAAATTGATTCGACCAGATGAGCTTCAGAAATACACCAATGATGAATTTCTTTTCTTTAATTCTCTCACGTCAGTTGAAATAATTTTACAAAATCATACGAAAAATTGAAAAAAAGAACAAATGTAAAAAAAAATAATAGAATTCACATCGCATAATACGCTTTGTCGAAATACCGTTTTATCATATTCCCAACTACCTTCATCCTCCATATTAAGCAGTTGTCTTGTCTTCTTGAAATGTACGTAGGATTGAAATTTTTTCCTTCCTTTTTCGTTCGTCACATATACTATTTATTCGTAGTGTATTCAACAGGTTTGGTTTTTTTCCACATTTCTATACATACTACAGAAATCGTTGATATACCGTGTGATTTTTAATTTGTATATTTTACCGGTGTTGGCTACATAATCGTATAAACTGGACAAACGATTACCAGATTTAATGCGTTGGTATTTAAAATGTATGGGTTTTGTGATGCATATGAATAGGGTATCGAACCAGCTGATATACGTAGGCAGTTTCACCTGAGATAAAGGTTATACTTTTAACCGGCATTAGCCAGCTGACAACCTTTGTTTGCTCGTATCTCTCTTATGGTCTCGAAACTCTCGTAACGAAAAAAAAGGATACGAAAAAACGGTTAGTCGCAATCTGTTTTTTTTTACCCAAAAAGGAAATGAAAACGTATCTCTTTATATCGAATATCGACGACGTGATGGTAATTATCGGGAAATTTTACATCGTGCGGTGAATTTTTAATTTCCCTAGGTGCCCCGGTCTCGTTTCATTTATTTGTAATTACGAGCCAGAGCAGTGTAATGTAACAAACAAGGCAGCGGGATGTTGATTGGTGAAAAAGTTCCTGGATTGTGGATTTTGATGGTTGTATTTTGCTAGGTTTTTTTTTTTTTCATTGGATTCAGTTGTATGGAAAGTTGATCTGCTTGACGAAAATCTCCTTCAAGGAATAGATTGTCGAATTTCGTATCTTTAATCTATTCGAGCTCTTGACCGAGTTTCGAAGATTTTTTAAGTGTTTGAGAATTGGGTTTTAATCGGTGTGGTAAAATGAGAGTAAAAAGGGTTCAATTTTCGTTGTCATAAAATCAATATGGTTGAAAAAAGTTGCCAGTAATGGGTCGTTATTTTTTGTCGTTTTCTTTGCTGTAAGTAATCAATATCTTCAAGAATGAGATAACTGATGAAGAGGTTACCCTTCATAAAATTCGAATTACCTACCCTTATTTTGAATCTAAACCTATGTTTACATCTTTTTTTCGAAATGATTTTTTTTCAGAGTGGTAGATTCAAATTGAATCTTCAACTTTTATGATTTAAGAAACACCTACGTGTTCAAATAGCCAAAAACTAATTTGAAATCGCTTTTCAAAATATTTTCCCCTTACTCGAAGGTGTATGAATCGTCAAAATAGTGTTGAATTATTTTTGAAATCAAAGAAAAAAATTTATAAATTGAAAAAACCGTTCAAACAGGTTGATTGTTGAAATTATTTTGATAGTGTTAAATGTTAACCAAAAATTTTAGTCATAAAAATTAATCAAAATCTACTTCAAAAAATTATTTTGTTTAAACTTTGGATAAATTGGCAGAAAATTTGTAAATTTTAGTAAAATTGAAAATTCTTTAGAATTTTTTCGATACTCTCTGCTATTGAATCAGTAAAAATTCATTGATGAAATAAACAGAATTGAATCATTGTGAAAATCAATGATAGATAAACAACTGATTTAATTGATGAATTTTCAACTTAGAATCAGCGATTTCTTCCATAATTATTACTGATTCAATCGATTAATTTTAATTTTTTTTTTGGTTCATGGCTACTAAAAAAATTATTAAATCGAAAATTAAATTAAATCAGATCAATTAGTAGTGAAATTTCACCAATTTTTTAGTACATACCTAATTTAATTCTGGCCAATTCTTCAGTGAATTTTCACTGATTCAAATTAAGAGAGTTAGATTTCGTAAACTTAGTACGTCAGAAATATTTCCAACTGTGATGATGTGATGGATTTTTTTTTCAGAGAAAGAAAATCATCCATTTTTTTTCTTAATTATTGATATAGTTCAAATATTTTTTGATTTCGGTCATTTTTTGTCAATTTTCTGGTTGGATTCATTACAGTTATTGAAAAATATGAAAAGATTTGTAAAACATCAAAAGTATTCAAATTTTTATCACGTTTGAACTTTTTGAATGAGGAAGGAAGGGGAGGAGAGGGAAGAGGAAAGATAGAATGGAAATCCCTCTCGAAAAATTCGACTAATAGATTCTGAGAAGCTTACAAAGATCTTCCAATAATTCTGTATTTCAATTCGGAAATTTTGTTGGACACCTTAAATTGTTATTTTTTTCAATACCTTCTTGAAGTTGGAAAATTCGAAATATTAAAAAAAAAATTTCCTGCTCATTTCATGAAATTTTCTGTCAAAAAATATTATAATTTTTGATTTTTTTTTCAATTTTGAAAAAAATTGAGAAATTGTCCAAAAATTTGAAAACAATTTATTCATAAAAGAAATTTGATAACACAACTTGAAAAAATAAAATAAAATATGCATTAAGTATACCAAAACATGAAAAAAAACGTATCTAAGTAATTCTTATTCGATCTGCAATCCAAAATTAACGATTTTTTCAATAAATAAAATGAAAAACGTCTCTGAAATTATCAAAAAGCAAAAGTTTGGATCTAAAAGAAGCAGGAGGGACATCTAGCTTCCTCAATTATCACATTACTGCATTTTTAGTTGGGTAGTTCAAAAAAATTTGGCTTGACTAAAAATTTAAAGAAAAGAATGATTTTTTTCCTTGGTAAATTTGTTGAAAAAATTCCAAAATATCTTTAAAAATGTCATTTAAACCGGAAATGTTCAATTTCCGTCTATGCAATGCCAATATCAGTCCATCTCCGGAAAACATCTTCGAAAACTTTATTGAAAATAGATTTATCTTCGCAATTGTAAAAAATAAGACGATCGATCATTCCAAAAAAATCCTCAATATCGAAAAATAAACCACCAAAAAACCCATCGACACTTCTAATCCGCTATCTCTGGCTCCTATTCACGTACCTTATTAACTTGGCAATCCGCGAACACCCAGTTCATAAGGCGAAATTTCTCCGGCCTCACGATCTTGGTCGAATTACCGCAGCAGCATTGACAGCTTTATGGGACAAAGCGGAGGCTTGACCGAGGTAAAAAAAAATCTACCATCTACATACGACCAAACGAGCCAGTATCTTTGTACGATTACTTTATAAATACTCGTCTTTGTACATGAGCAAGTATGTGTGCTTGTTCCTAAGATAGCCCGTTTTATAACATTCGCGTATCGTAATATTATCGTTATCACCGTCGCGATGTTGTTGCCAGTAAGACGAAAAAAATAATAAAATAAAATCGTTACCAGTATCAAACCGCGATTACAAGGGCCATAAGGCTAAACAGAGCTATGGTTAAATGGACAATCGTGACTGTTGAAATCGATCAAATTATTCCAAGTTGGTTTTTTCCACGATAGTTGGCCGCCTCCTTTCGAACGCTGCGGTCTTAGAATCGTTGGAGCTCTTTTTTTCCTCCAACAGCACGATATTTTGGGCTCTTACTGTGTAATCAAATTACGATATATCGGGCGATTCTGTATTGCGACACGAATAAGTCTCCAGAGGGTCGACTCTGCTTCTCAATTCCGCGACTGTTCCGTGCTGCGACCAGAATCGAGGATTTTAAGTGATTAAAAGTGGCCGACATTGATGGCGTGTCGCCTCGCGTACTTCCTCCTCGGTGATTTCCAATTCGTATAATGGCGATTGCCAACCAAGATAGGGGTTTGTTTTTACCACGTGACCAACCTTATTGAAGTTTTCGGTTAGTTCGATTTTCGTGCAATGAAAGGGATAATTTGAGATTTTTAGGGTCACTCGGTCGTTTTATTTTCAAACGAGTCTTTCGCGATGATTTTCAAAGGGTTCGAATTTTCAGGGTCGAATTATTCCGTATCGATGAGATTTAATTACCGGGTGAATATTTTATGTTTCGAGGTAGGTCGGGAATTTAAAATCTGAACGAAATTTCACGAATTGGTCGAAATGGAATTTTTATTTTACAGATTCGTTCGTACGAATATTCGAATATCGATTTTATTATTTTTCAAAACATTCACGTCGATGGAGGAAAAAAACATTACAAAGTTGCTGATAAAACGCTGTTTTATATTAAAAAGTTGTCATCGGGGGTGAAAAGTTTGCTGCAAACGTTTTTAAAAATATAGTTAAAAAACAATCTAAATTTCAAATAACATTACTTTATAGTTGTTTTGGCGAATAATCAATATGACGCTGCACGCAAGGTCGGATTTTGTAGAAGAGGGAAAAACGAGGGTAGATGGAAGTCCCCATTCTTACTGTTCGACGTCTCGAATACGAAAAAAATTTACCTCCGACTTCGGATGTTCTTCTGAGCGTCGCGTCGTTAATCAAATATGGAAAATTTAATTTACAATTGAAATACGACTTGTGTTGTTTTTCGTTTTGGAAACAGAGGCGTCGGAATTGGAAAATCGTATCTTTTTCGTGCCCTTCGTATTTTTTTTTCTTGGTATTTTGCTTTTATTTTTAACCCTCGATGGATTGATTAACGAGTCTTCGGCGGCGTGAACCTTTGAATGGTGTTATTAAATATTCGATGAGTAGTTCGAGACGTGAAAAAAATCGGCAGAGGAAAAATTCTAGCATGAGATTGGCTAAGAATGGATTAACGACGTGGATTTATATTTTAACCGCTTGGTGGGAAATTTTCGAGGTTTTTTTGGTCGCAGTAATTGATGGATGTGGGAATTTTCCCGCCAAGTTTTTCAAAAGAAATTTATTTCGAGGCCTTTGGATCATTTTATCAAATTTTTGTCAAGTCAAGAGCAAAGTTATTGGACTTGGTGTTTTCGTTCAACTTTTACATAAAGTTTACTGGTTGGGTTGTCTAATGATGATGAAATTTTTGATGGATGGATTTTTCAATGTATAGACTTTTAATGTTTGAATTGGATTTTTTTAATAGAAATGTGTAGTGTGGATTATAAAGGGAGGAAGGGGTCAAAACACGACAAAAATGATCGATTTTTGATACATTTTTTCTAAATAATTGAAATAATGTGGAAAGAAAGTCCATAATTATTTATAATAAGTTTTTTTTTTTGTTTCTGAAGTTTCAATTTATTAAATTTGAATGAAAAATTATTATTCGTCAATTTGTTCCACAATTTTTCTATGGAGTCAACTCATGATTTTCAATTGTAATAAAATTTTAGAAATTTCATTGAGTATTGAAAATGAAAAATAGAAAACATCGAAAAATTTTGGGACAACTGTCCCTTCCAGAGAAGTGCTGAAAATCAGAAATTGAAGATTTGAAAAATTGGCAAATGAATAAATAAAATAGATCTGCTTTCTTTAAATTTGAAATTGTATTTAAAAAAATGGCAAAATTGGACTGTTATTTAATAATTCATTTCCATAATCTAATTATTTCATTTTTAAAATTATTGAATTTTTTCTTTGATGCCGTTATCGTTCTTTTTAAAATCAAAATTTTCGTGAAACAGAAGACTTGAAAATATTCCATCAGAAATCTACAATTTTTTTTTAAGTCGATGTACTGTACTTGTATTTTTATTTAAAAATTTGGAAGATACTTTATACGTTTTTTAAAAATTTTCTTTGTCTTGGATACTTTGATAATTTCTATCATCAATTTTTTGTAGTCGTAAATCCATTTTTAATTGAAGAGAGTCATTTTCAGCTGTTTATTGCTTGGAAATATGTACCTGGTGTGGATTTAATATGTGCGTAAAATATTAATTTTTCTGGTCAATTGAGGTCAACAACTTCGAAGAATTACGAAATTGGTTGAGAAAATGAATTCGGTTTCTTTAAAATATGCATTATGCTTTCAAAATGAATAATTAAGGGCAGTTTTACCACTTCTTAAATTATTTTCTTTATTTTGAATTTAGGTCATTTTCATGCTTGTAAATTCTTAAAAGTACCTTCCCCGATTCCTTTTGATATAATAATAGGTAATGATATGCAGTCAGTTGTAAGTTTCGAAACGAGTATAGAAGGGGTAGGAGAGGGGAAAATGGAAAAGAAAAAAATAAGTAGGTGTAGGTACAGAGAAGTTTCTTTCCTTGATCTGAAATTAGAGAAGAAAAATAGAAAATTTTCCTCTACAGTTTTCGACGATTGAAATTTTTTTCATCTCCTCCTTTTTAAAAAAAAAACACTATAAATTTGTTTTTTGGGTTCTTTGATTTGAGATAAAAATGAGTATCCTCGTACCAAGGTGTCTTAACAAATTTTTAGTGATAAAAGTGGCAAAAAGTCCAGTTTTCGTTTTAAAAGTCTTGAAATTTTCAATGAATATTGACGAATTTTTTTCATCATTGAATTTTCTTTTTTTGAAATTTCTCATTAATCTCTTCTAATCTTTTCGATCAAATTTTGATTATTCTTCTTGTCGAAAAAATCCAAAAAAATTGCTCGAATTTTCTACTAATGATCATTGATGGCATGAATTATGCAGATTTTTTCAGTTTTTTCATCATTTTGTTCGAATGGAATTTTATCAATCTGTTCTGATGTTTTCGGTCAAATTTTGATTATTCTTTTTGTCGAAAAAATCCAAAAAATCGCTCAAATTGTTTGCTAATTTGTCAAAAATTTCGAAAAATGTCCAATTGTCTACTAATGATCATTGATGGCATGAATTTGCAGTTTTTTTCAGTTTTATCATCGATATGTTCGAATGGAATTTTATCAATCACCTTTGATGTTTTTGATCAAATTTTGATTATTATTTTTGTCGAAAAAAACCCTCAAATTGTCTTCCACTTCATCAAAAATCTTTAAATCGAAACAAATCATTAGCTGCTTTGAAAAAAAAAAAAACTGTTCAAATCTTGAATCAAACTCATCTACTTTTGCCACGTATCCGGACGCCATTTTGTAACCCCAAATCATCCAATAAAAAATCCAACCCGATCGATAACTTAATTCGTACTTGATAAACCTAAATCAAGTACAGGTGTATTTGCGATACTTGAAAATGATGAAAAATTTGCATTTACGCAAACTAATGGCCCTGGTTTTCGACCACTTATCGATAAATTCTGCATATTACGTCGCATTTTTTCGCCTCACTAGGTAAGCGTGCTTTCGATACAAATGCGTAATCATCTCATACCTACGTAAAATTTACAAGCTGCGTACATTTTCGTACATCGAATTCGAAAAAAAAATGAAGATTAGACTTCGAGGAGAAATGATCTCGAAATTTTACACGACTCGTAGTACGATAATACTCATGTTATCAGCCCAGATAACGAATGGCATTACGTTTTAATAGGTCTGGCGTCAAAAACCTTCCAAGTGTTGCTCATCGAGCATCGGAATATGGCGACGTTGATAAAAATTCGGACGAGCGGCGAAGGGCGAGAATAAATTAAAATTCGGCGCGAATTTTTATTCTACATAACGACGACGTGCCGACGTCTCAGTAATAACAACGTTGCTAAAACCAAGGGTCACGAATGAGGAATAAAAAACCGCAGAGGGAAAAATGGTCATCTAATAAGTGAACTAAGCGGTTACGTAATTCGCGTACGTTCGCGATACTTTCTCCGGGCCCGTTGATGACAAATAGAAAACCATAGCGATTCGAAAGATCTCCCAATACAAGAAGGTACCGACGTCTGCGGAATTATGAACTATTCGAATGTTAATTGATTCCAGAGTCGAGATGAAATGCAATGAGAATATAGACTTGTTCGTAGAAGCGTGAAATACTCCGAGAGGTTTTTTTTCTCTTCTCTGGTCCGCTTGGTAACCGGAGAACATGTACATGATTTCGATGACAGCTGTGGCAATCTTTATTCAATACACGAACTTAGGGTACTATTCGAACTCGGCCCGAGTCTTCTAATCCGACAACGAGATGTGCAATTGCTAAGAAACTCGGCGTATTTGGTATGGTATTGTGAATACGTGTGGATGGGATGTTCGATGCCATTTTTATGCTACGTTTCCTTCGATGGATGTATTTTTCCATCTACAAGTCGAAACGATGATGGTTCGTTAATTCGTTACTGGCCTCATACGAAATGACGATTTTGTTTCGCATCCTTTGTTTTATCTTGGACTGGGCTGTGGGGTTTGATGATGGAGATGACGAGGTACAGGTGCTTTGGCCAGAGATGATTATTACAGGTGTAAGGCGCAAAGAAATAGCAGCTGGTTTTGGGGCTCGTGCGATGGCCACGAGTTCTTCGGTGAGGTTTAATTAGAAAACCCGCGTGGTCTGAAGATCCTCGCCGTGTGTCCAGATTATATGGTGGTCGTGTCGAGAAAACCCCATCTTCTCGTGTACGAGCGTCAGAATACCATACACAGGTGACTTGTTGTTGCTCGATTGTTGATCCTTTAAAGAGGTACTTTTAAATAGAGCTGGCGAAGTAAATTTTTCGTATGTGTGACGCACAAAGAAGTGCAGAAATAGCAGAAGAGGTTCCAAAAAATTTTAGGTGGGTAAAAGAAATTGAATTTAAGTTTGTGGGGGGGGGGAGGGGTTCATGGATGGAAAACTGAATTTTTATCAGTATCAGTTTTTTAATTTCAGTTTTCAGTAAATTTAGACTTTTTCAAGGAAAATTTTTGAAACATTGCAAGGAATTTCCATTTACTTTTACTTTCTAAAAAATTGTAAATTTTTTAAGTGTAATAATTTCAAAACAGTAAATAAAAACTAGATCTGTTGGAAATCGAATTGGAACCGAAACGAATTTCAGTTACCTACAGCTCAAGTTTTCACTTATCATAATTTTATTTGCTATTTCAATCCTAGTTTTTTCAACTTCTAGCTCCATAGTTTTTTTCAGTTTCAGATCTAGTTTGAGTTTTCCATTTGGGAGGAGGGGGAGGGGGAGAGTAAGTGCTTCTAAACTCGAACCGATAGGAAATTCGTTTCCTATTTGGGTTATAAAACTAAAAAATATATAATTTATGGATTTTTCACTTTTGAAAACTGGAAATTAATAAATATCAAACTTCTAAATCTTGATATCAGCCATCGAATTCATGAATTACATCAATGAAAAATTTTAATTAGAAAAAAAGTACGAAGAAAAATGTTAATTTAGATACTTTTTTGATAAAATTTCATATGTAAATAACAATAAGTAGCTGAATAATGAATATTTTGAAGAAAATCCCAGTGTTGGAATTAGAAAAAAAAATTGAATGAAGAATTACTTGAAAACTGAAAAAAATTGAGAAAAAATTATAAGATACGAATTTTGGATGAGATCAAAATATTGAAACTGAATAATTGAATTTATAGTTTGAGAAAAAATATTTTAAAAGGAAAATGTTGAGAAAAAATAGAAGTGTTGAAAAAATAACAAAAAGTTATACATTCAATTGAAAATTTTTAAAGAAAATTAAAAATCAAATGTAATTTTTCGAATTTTAATGCTGAAAAAAAAGAAATTTGAAAAAAAAACACTCATGGGTTTCAAAAATTGGTTTTTGCTTTGACACTAATTTTGGGCCTTTTAGAAGAGGTAGACTCAAAGGCTATGATTGATATTTCTTGCTTGTTTTAAAGAAACTTTTTCAATGGATATTGTGAATTCTTATAATTTTTTTTGTCGGGTGGGCCAGATTTGAGATAAATTATTTTTCAGGTGAGCCAGGCTCACCCAGCTCACCTGCTGAGTATTGTCCTTTTTCAACAATTCATCTATCGACATCATTTGCAATATCGACTTCGATCTGAAGCTGAACTTGATAGAGAATTTTTTTCGGATAGAAAAATTAGAACAAATGCTATTTCAATTGGCAATTCTTAACCCTCTAGTGTTTATTTTTGAATTTCGAAAAGTGCAAAAATGTTGAAATTTTTTTGAAAATTTGAATATGAAATTCAAATGGAGTCTAATCAATAATAAAAAATGCTCTCTCAGTCATGAAAATTATCGAAAATCACTGAGGAACAGTCAGAATGGCAGCACAAGAGAAAATCAGTGAGAAAAATCACTGGAAAATCAGTGAAAATTTATTGAGAAGTCAGTGAAATTTATGAATTTAGCTGAAAAAATTTGAGTTTTAATTTTTTTTGAAAAAGATGATCTTTTTTTAAAAAAAAATTCATCACGTTGGAGAAAAATTAAGAAAAATAATACTATAGGTACGAGTCGAAATTCTCATTAAAGAACTAGGTATCTTTTTTTAGTATGAAAATGAAGAAAACTCTGGAAAATATGACTATAAAATTTTTAAGCCATTTGAAATTTTTTGACTATGATAATCTTAATTTTCGCAATGTGGCAAAAAGTTAGGAAAAAGTATGGTTTGGGTTAAAAATATTAAGAAAAATTTCTTTTTGTCAAGGATTTTTGATTTTTTGGTCCCAGAAAGTGTTTTCTTTATATTGATGGAAGGAAACAAATGAAATATTGAGGAGTCGTAATTCGTAAAATTGAAAAGCAGTTGGAAATTTTATCGTTTTTAAAAATTTATTTTGTATAAATTAATGATTAGGATTTAAAGAATGACTTGTTCCTCTTTCTCTCATACTACACATGAATTTTCCCTTGAGTATAATTTGCTACAAATGCTAAACAGGAAACTCTGGCCATGCTTTTAAGGGATGTAATTGGGTATTTGCTGAGGGAAAAAAAGCTCAGAGATGCTGAATTATTCTCTCGAAACGATTTCTTTTCTTATTTCGACTGCCAGCGATCAAACTGGTGCATGTGATTTGCTTGTGCACAAGAACGAGAAATTAAAGCGATCGGATAATTTAACGCGAAATGACCCATTTATTTTGCCATTTACTCGGTTCGGCGGCTAGCTCAATGTACGCACCGTGTACGGCGCTTTGCTGGTAAGTTCATTGAACCAGATAAGAAATTGGTGGGGAGTATACCGGAGGTTTGTTTTGATTTGTATCTATGCCTAAACATGTACGTATCCAACGGTGTTTCTGTTTGGTGTACGATGAAAAGGACCTTAAAACGATGCAAGGGTGGTAATTTTCGTGGAAAATTCAACCGTCGCGTAATATCGTTTACGAGTGGAATTTATTAAGTGCTGGAAAAGGCCCGTGGAGCGTCGATGCGATGATTCTGTGTAGTTTTGTTAGAGCAATTTAATATTCGAGCCAATGAAAGTGTACCGGCTTAAGGTGATAGCCCTTGTGACCCGGTTCGCCTCAGTCTAATTTACGCGGTTCGGCGAGCCGTGTTTGGACGAGATGAATGGAATAGATGGAGATTTTAGTGCCGGATTATTGCCTGTGTTTGTTTTCGCCGAGGGGTTTTCTTTTTTCCGGATTGGAGTCGGAGGCACGGCCGTGTTTGTTTAATTTATTGGATGCGAAGGGAGGGGAAGGGCGAATTTTAAAGTAGTGTAATTATTTACGTACTGTTTGTTAATTTTAATGTAATTGGATTGCGAATTAATGAAGATTTTTGTCTGTTTTGTTTGTTCTAGGTGAGTTCTGAAATTATTCTGGTAGATTTGGTTGTTTTTACGTATCGTAAGCTCGTATAAGGGTGTCAGAATTTTTTATTCTGATATACCTTTGACCTGAAAAAAGAAGAAACAAAATGCCTTGTGAGTAAAATTGATTTTAAAATTCTTCTTGCGACAATAACCGTTCTCAGTAATGAAAAAAATCATGTGAAAAATGTGATTGTGATTTCAAATCAGAATCATTTTCAATTTTGATGATTTCAATCTCATCAAATTATGATTCTCCCCCCTCCCCCGCTAGAGTGCGAGGTTTAATTTAATCGTTTAGTCACAGCAAACGATGAACAATCAAATCTTGCAATATTTTCTATTTTTGCCCTTCTATCGAAAAGGATCAAAAAGAAAAGTTCGAATGACAAAAATTAATTATTTTAAATTTCCGAATTAAAATTCAATCATAAGTTGTCAACTGCGAAGAGAAACGAGAAAAATGAAAAATTGGCAAAAATTTCATCTTTTAAGTTTCTAGGAAAAAATAAATAAAAGAAAAAATAATTAAAATTTTCAAAACTTTGCTCCTTCTTGAAATTTTTTTATCGAAACGTGAAAAAAGGAATCCATTTTTGGAAATATTTGATGAGGGGAAAAGGTATGAAAAATTCAAAAAATAGTAAGAATTTTATTTTTTGAATTCAGTGAACACCTTATTTATTGGAAGAGATTTGTGATTTGAATTGTGTTCAAAACTAAATATTGCATTTTTAATCGAAAAAGTTGAGTTTGAGTGGAAAATGCGACAAATGTAACGATTTTTTTTTTGAAAAAATTTGTATCTATTTTGAAGGCGAAACATATTTTGGGAAAATTGGACCTTAGTAGATATTTCAAGTTTGTTAGAAAAATAGAGAGGGGAGAATGTCATTCAGAAAGAAAATTTTCAGTTTTTTTTCTCCCATTAATGCCAAGTTTTTGAGTTGTCCGTGGCGGTTCTGACGATTCCTTAAATTTTTAAATGAACCATTTAATCAGTTCGAGGACACACGATTTTTTCATTTTTCCAACTCAGAATAAGTATGTGCAATTTCTCCTCGTCCTCCCCAGGTCTGTGTCGAGGGAGGAATAATCTCCGAGCCAGAGTTTTTCAGAAGGCCCGTTAGAGTTTGCTAGGTCTAGAAATTTTCATCTTAAGGACCTTCAAACAAAAAATTTTACTGAACCACGTCACATTGACGTTCAAAAGACTTTTCTCACATTTCTCCCTCGAACTTCGATTTTTTCTGTACCATTCCCTCCCTTTCCCCTCTTCATCTCTCAAAGTCATTATTCAGAAAACATTAACAATTTTGCCATTACTAAGAAAATCTCTTCTCCTTTTAGAAGTCCTCACTTTCAAACATTTTTGGCTCAAAACTAATTTTGCTAGATCATAAATTAAGAATTATTAGTGAACATGGATGAGGAGAAAACTAGTTCAATTTTTAGTTCAGAATGTATTATTGGCAACGTCGCAATTTAAAATATTTTTCAAAAAATGTATCATTTGAAATAATTTTAGATTTCTGATTTTGAAAGGATTGAAAATTTTTTGAAGTCACCAATTACCTTGAAACGTCATTTTTCTGACCTAAATATAATTTTTTTTATCGTAAATAAATTATTGGCAACGTCGCATTTTGAAATATTTTCCAAAGATTCAATTTCGAAAAAAGCAATACCCAAGTCAATGGCTACAATTTTCAAATTGATATTTTTTGTAGTTCATTGGGATTTTTGGCTAGATTTTGAATGCCAAATGTCCTTGAATGACTGAAATTAACAAAAATGTTGGATGCATTATTGGCAACGTCGCATTTTCGAGAAATCTTCCAAAAATTTCAGCTATTTAATCGCCAAAAGTAGACAAAATTAAATTTTCACGTGATCTTTTCGTAGTATTCTTGTCAAATGATGTCCCAAAATTATTTTTCAAATGCCTGATCGTTGATTTGCGATGTTCTGAGGTAAAAATTGTTTTTGAAATGGATTATTGGCGACATTGCACGGATTTGAATTTATTTTCTTATTGTCCTGTGGAAATACCTCTTGTTTCGAATAATTCTTTCAGCTCTCTTGTTGGGGTCCAACAAAACTATGGACCGAGATTTCTTGACCCTGCATATGCCTTCTCTATCTGATAAAAAATTGTATTTTTAATTTTAAAAAATACATTTTTCAAATGAAAGGAATTTTAGTCTGAATAATCAAAAAAATCTATTTCAGACAGAAATCTTGATTTTCTGAATTTTCGGAAAATAAATTTCTTTTAGACTTTCATTCGATGGTTGTGTTTGAAGCGAAGAATTGCTTGGGAAATTTTTCAAAATTAAAAAAAAAACTGGTTCAACGTAATTTTTTTTGAAGATCTCTCACCATCCGGATATTCTGTTCTCTGAATTCGTCGAAGCGATATATCTGAATCTCGTTACTCCTCCCTCCCATCCTCATTCCCCATTCAACCGCTACCAGCGAGAAAAACCTCTTCTCCAACCTCATTTCACCTTTCCTTACCGTGGGGAAAAAACTACTCAATCGTACGCTCTCTAATTCGAACGTAGGAAACCAAAACGACATCGCGCATTCCACAATCCTGATGAATGAATCGGTACCATACCAACACCGCGACATAAAACGGGCTACAGAAAAAACCGTCGTCATTCAAGCATAGGTCTTGATTTATCGTAAACTTCGCCGCCACCTCGCCGAGAAAAGATTGATAGAAGTCATTAATATAAAATGAAAGCAAAATGGCATCGGGCCAGTCGCCTCACAATGCTGAAAACAAAATAAACATCGACAATTCGAATCGAAATCGTCCACGAAAAGCTGACGAGAAAGTCCATCTGGCGAATTCGTATCTCGTCTAGATGAATTTTTACAAAAATACACCCGACTGATTTCAACAAGGTGGTACTTTTCGTCATCGAGGAGTGGAAAAAAAACGTGAGAAGTTGGTTTCGAAAAATTCACGCGTTTTGGCTCATTTTACTCG
The DNA here is from genome assembly GCA_038380155.1 of Pseudococcus jackbeardsleyi. Classification (NCBI taxonomy): domain Eukaryota; kingdom Metazoa; phylum Arthropoda; class Insecta; order Hemiptera; family Pseudococcidae; genus Pseudococcus; species Pseudococcus jackbeardsleyi. Next base: position 10,173,815 of record CM076242.1, read on the forward strand.
AGCAAATGTTCAATCTGCGGTTTTACCTTCGTGTTATGATTATACCAAAAAAAAACCTATATTTCGTGAGTTCTAACCAGTCAAATCATCAAGCCACAGCTACTTCTGCTAGTCGACAAACCGCAAATTGTCCGCATACTTTAAGAGAGACTAAAAGGTTAATGATACGTGTCTGTGAAAAAAAATTTCTAGCTTTTGTATTATCGTTGGGAACCTCTTTCGAGCCAGACGCAATTACCAACACGTGTGCTGGCGAATTTTGCAAATAAAAAGGACGTCGGTCCGGTGCGAAATTTATACAATATTTGCACGAGCTTTTCTCGCTCTCGGGCCAATAAAAACTCGAAAAAATGGCTCGAACGAGTCGGCAGTCACTTGTTGAACGCGTTTAATCGTCTAGTTCGCTTCGTATTACTAAAAATCTTGATAACTATCTTAAGTTGCGGTAATTGACTGTGTTCATTGTACGTTTACACGCCAAGCAGACGAAGAAAGAGAATACCAAACACGACGTCGGGTATTATGAATAATTTCGAGACTTTGAAAAGCACACAACACGACGTATCGTGGCATCGTTAGCGTCGATCCGAGTACGTACTTTATACTTGGGTGAAATTACAAATATTTCCAAGGTTCGAGTACCGCGTATACGTATTATGACGTATCAGTTCGAGTGAAAAATAATTATTAATTCAGAAGGGTTGGATTCTTGTATTTTTTCCATCGCTGAGTCGGTTTTCTGCGATGTGAAGAACTAGGTCAGATGGCTCCGTATTCTTCCGCAACTTCAGTATGGGGGATAATTCGTCCGAGTGTATGAAATTACTCTGCATAAGTAACTAAGGTTGTAAATGGAATAGATGAGTATGGTATAAAAGTACTCGATGACAGTTGTCCCGTATACAAAGAATACCTACCTGTGTGTGTAATATTTTCAAGGGTAAAGTCATTACGAATCGATGAAATCGAATGACGATGTCTGTAAGGATTAAATACAGGCCCAAGACAGTTATTTATTTTCGAACGAAGAATCGTCGCAATTTATTAATATTATTGGTCGGTATTATTCGGAGGTAGCCTGGGTACGAATTGTTTCAGAAGAGTAGACTTCAAAAATGATATGAGCTGTGGTGATAGTTTGTGATGAGGATATCGAATGATCGTTGTCGAGGATCATGAAACAATGGATTAGATTTCATTGCTGACACCGAAGTTGAAATTGGTTGTTCGTCGAGGAAAGTGGTACCAGCTGATGCACTTGAAGGCTTTCAAGAATAAATTAAAAGGTGGAATTGAGCATGGATGAGTGGTTTTTTTCACTGGTACGAGAGAAAGAGGAAGTTGAGGTGTCAGAAAGTATCAGTGTTTGGATTTGAGATGTGTGATTGAAAGTGAGGTGCGACGAGGGATTGAATGAGGGAGCAGGAAAAATTTTTTATGCAATATCTGATTTTTGAAAATGATTATTCAAAAAAATGACGAAGTTTAAAAAAAAAAACTGTCAATTTTTTCAATACATCGAGCTTGTAAAAATTGATAACAAATTTTTAATGTACCTAAGTTTGAAGTTTAAATAAATTATGAGCAAGAAAAACGAAAATCTTGTTTGAATGGGAAGAGAGGGGAAGTTGAAAATCGTAAAATTTCTGACTAAAACTAAAATTTTCGTCTTACAAGTTTTTCGACTCGAAATGCAAAATTTTTCAGTAGGGTTGCAATTTGTAATAATTTTATAATTTATAAAAAAATATTTTTGCTTCTCCAGAATTATCCAATTTCCATAAGAAGCAAACTCCTATCCACTATTTTGCTGTTTTGTTGAACCTCAGTCATCAATTTCATCAATTTTTTTTTCAATCTAATCTATGTATTTTTTGAGGCCAGAAAGTATCTGTCATTTATAAAATAAATAGGAGGGGGGGGGTAAAATCAAAACAGAAATTGTAATTGATTTAAATGAATGAATATGAAGAATTTTCAAATTTTTTTGTGAAGGCTGCCTCTGATTTAAGTGGAAATGGTGTCTGCTGTTACAAAAATGTTACAAAATTACAACAATGGTATAGGAAATTTTAAAATTTGAAAAAAAGGTACCAAAAAAACGTTGAAATGGTACAAAATTGACCAGATTAGTACGAAATTATTAAAAATGTTGGGAAACATTGAATATAAATGAAGAAAACCTGAATTTAAAAATGTTTGAACATGGATTTTGTCTTGTCAAACATTTCTGAATTCTTAAAACATGAAAAAGATGGTCAAGTCAAGATCACTGATTATTAATTTCGTGTTAAATTTTGATCTTTTTGACCTTACTTTCCTCCTCGTGCACTTCAAAATCATGCGTTTGAGGAAATTTTGAGCTGAAGATTTGTTGCCAAATATTACGTAATAACGAAAAAATAAATGAAAAACACGTCAATTTCAAATTTGAAATTTTTTCACTTATTTGTGTCTTTTTTTTCAAAATATTTCCAAAAACTAAAATTAATTTAAAAAATTAGTAGATCCTTTGCATAAAAACAGATCTACTTCGAAAAATACAAAATTGAACTTAGATTCTTAGATTTGCTGTTTTTCAAAGATTGGGGTAATATTGTTTTCAGCATTCAATTGCATCTTTTTTCATTTTTGAAGGAAATGTGAAAATTTATTCATGGGAAAAATTTTCTCACTATTTCGTTTTTGGTTTATTGAATATTGCAAAATTGGTCTTATGAAAGAAAGAAAATGGAGTTTCGATTTTCAAAATGTACTACCTTACCCATAAAATCACAAAATTTTATCCAAATAATTAAAAATATTTGGAGTCTTTTTTACGAATTTAGTACAAATAATGAGCATTCAGAAGTTCTTGACTACAGAAATATTTGAGAAGTAATAAAATTTCAGCTTTTAAAACCTTTTTTTTTTTTTTTTTTTTTTTGGAAATTTCGTTGCAAAAGAATATAATTTTTTTCTGAATTACTCAAGTACTTTGGTATTTTTTTTTTCAATTTTCATAAGTTAAATAATTTTTTTATTGCTAGAAAATCTCCTCGATCATTTTTCTGACTACGTCCTCATCCTGTAACCATCAGTTTATTTTACCTGCGGATTATTGCTGAGTTTTCAGCGAATTTCCCTAATTTTTTCAAAAAATTTCAAATGTTTTTTCGACTTTTCAGTGAATTTTCACCGATTTTCCAGCAATTTTTTCACGGTTATTTTTTTGAAAAATCAGTCAAGTTATTCAAAAAATCAGGGATATAATTCGAAAAATCAGTGAAAATCCACGTAAGTACCTTCAATACCTTCATTTTTTTTCCTTTTTCCTTTTCTTTTTTTTTTTTAAATTTATTTTTCAAACTCATCATTATTTAATCGAATTTTTTGCTCTCAACTTATTGAAATAAATGAAATTGCCGAATTTTTAAAAAATTTTAATTTTATAAATCGGCATTATCTTGATGAAAAATTTTCAAACTCTCATTTTTTTTCTATTTTTTTAAAGAATGTTTTTTTTAGAGGGAATATTTTATCGAAAGTCTTGCGATCTATCTGCATTTCAATTCGAATATTCTGCTAGGCACATTCGTAATTGAATGTGATTCTGTAAAATGATTGAAATTTTCACATTTGATTTTCTTTTTCAAATAATTAAAATCTATAAAATCTATCAATCAACTTTATTCCCATAGACTTTTTTAATTGTGAAATTTTTGAATAAAACATCACCCTGCAAAAATACATTTTGTGCTTGAATATTCAAATCGCCAACTTCAAAGAGCATCTATGAAAATATCTGATCATTTGAGGCTGTAATCGTATTCCATACCTTCATTTTTGTAAAACCAATCTGTAATTTTTTCGCCTTAAAATTTCTTTCAACATTGAAAACAATTTTTAACCCCCTTTCCCAATCGTGAAATACTCATGCAATTTGTTTCTATTCATTCTGAGCCCTCTCGAAGGTGGTTTTCCTCCATAAATAATCCAAAATAAAACTCCCTCGGGCCCTATAAGCACATACCCATCTCATACTTTTCTCATTTCCACGTGCTCAGCATCAATTACAATCACTTTAGGGTGCCAGGATACCCGTCACAAAGACCCCTACAATCTTTCGGGTAATTTCCCACCGCCAAAACGTTCCAGGTCAAAATTCAATTAAAAAATGTACCCGGGCTCACGTACTGGAAATAAACCAGGGACCATACGAATATTGAATAAGTTATAGGTACATGCTACGTAGTGAAATACCTAAGTACCTATAATTCGTTCAGGCATAAATGTACAACCACATACTACGTACGTAAACCTTATATCATCTATTTTGTATGACGTAACACGTGCTGGCCGAGTGAGGATGACGATAGACGATTTATTGCGCTCGATTCTAACCAGAGAGACCGGGTTCGAGAGATAATTATATCGATCTGTATGTGCGATTACATTCGATTAGAACTTGAAAACTCGGTTTGGCTTTTTACCGCCTCGTTCGTCGTTGGGTTTTCAATAAAAAGCTTCACGAAGGGTTCGTCGCATAGAGGAAAATCACCAAGATAGTAATAAAGTTATCCGCACATACGCCCGTACGGGTTATTAGTATTTTACGCTCGAAGTGATTCATCCATAATTGAAAGTTGTTTAAATTACCGGCTAAATGTGGTTTTGTGTCGAGTTTACAATGCGTTAGATGTCGTCGTCGGGAGCTTTGGTCGTATCCTGCGCGAAACAGCTCGCCAGACCTTTATGGACGTTGTAAATTTTACAGGTGATTATTTTCTATACGTTTGTTGTGGTGTTTTTTTTTCAACTTTCTTTGGAACTCCGCTCGCGTACGAGTCGGCGTTTGGAAAAATTTTCACGAGCTTTTGCTATATATATTTATTAGGCGAAAGTTTAACGAGCGACCGAAAGATTAAATGAACGTCGAAAGTGCGAATAATTATAATTTAATGATCGGTACTACAACGTGGCGATACACCCAAAAATAACGTCTTTAAACGGCGCGTATATTGAAAATAATAGCGAAGATAAAAACCCAAGCGAAATGTGCAAAGTTTAATTAAATTATGAAAATAATCCCCCCCGGAAGGCTCCCGGTCCGGCGAAGCTTACCAGTTTAAGAAGTTTATCCGACTAACCCCTGCGCTGATGGCGGATACACCGTCTCGTTTTCTTTTTACGTATTCGCGAAAAGAGAAGCAGCCGACTACCGGGTTAAAAAATCTTCGAGATGATCCGTTTTATTATTCCTGCTCCCCCGGTTCATCCTCGATGGATTTTTCTTTCGGTTCTCGACTCGTCGGAGGATTGGTTTTGGACGAATTTAGAGAAGAAATTAGCGTATATATTTTGAAACGTTGAAATACGATTGGAGGAGGGGAGGGGGTGAATGTGAAATTTGGATTTAATCTTTGAACCTCTCTCTTCCCACTTTGCCCATTGCTGAATCGTTAAAAATTGATTTAAAAATTGATAAAGTTGAAAACATGTCAAAGCATCGATTATAATCGTTGCTCGTCTGCCTAGATCTACTCTCTCATGTGAAAAATATCGATAATCATAATCATTGAAAAAAAATAATAAAAATTGCAGCACAGTAATAAATCAGTCGAACAAAATTACTAAAAGCAAATAGTAAAAAAAATTCTGGAAAATCACTGAAAATTCACTGAAAAGTCCACAAAATATCTGAATCTTTTTGAAAAATATTAAAATTTTTTGAAAAATCGTGAAATTCTTGAAATGTTTTACAAAAGTCCGCTGAAAATCATAGATTTTCTTTGATAGTAAAACTTATGATCAAAATGCATAAACAAATACATTTTTGGAATCCTCTCGTCATGAACAATCAAATGGTTTTTTTATCATTCAATTTCGAGCATTTGGATGGAAAATGACTTTTTGTCCAGAAGTCGGAAGTTGAGAGGAGAAAAACACCCGTAACTCGGCCAAAAATTGCTCAAAATGCAATAACCAATACATTTTTGGGATCCTCTCGTCATGAACAATCGAATGGTTTTTTTCATCATTCTATTTCGAGCATTTGGGTGGGAAGTTGGTTTTTTGCTGTGAAGGGTAAATTTTTGGGAGAGACCTCGCGCGGAAAAATTCTGGCAACTTTTTTGAAAATCACCCAAAATGCAAAAACTAATACATTTTCGGAATCCTCTCTTCAAGCACTTTGGAATGGTTTTTTCATCATTCAATTTCGAGCATTTGGGTGAGAGATATTATTGATTTGCGCGGATTGTAGATTGCGAAAAATGCTGGTTATTCGGTCGAGAATCGCTCAAAATGCGAAAAGTATACACTGAAAAAAAAATATAATAAAATTTATCCAAAAAAATAATAACGCGTCCCAATTCTCAAATAGGTAAAATTTATCATTTTTTTGAATAAAATTTATTTTTTTTGGTAAAATTTATTAATTTTTTTGACAAATTTTATTATTATTTCTGATAATAAATATTATTTTTTAGAACAAATTTCACCTATTTTGTGAATTGAAACACGTTATTATTTTTTTTGAATACATTTTATTATTTTTTGATTAAAATTTATCATTTTGGTAAAATTTATTAATTTTTTTGATAAAATCTTTTTTTTTTTTTGATAAAATTTATTATTTTTGGGGTAAAATGTATTCATTGTTTTTTCCGTGTACATTTTCGGAATCTTCTTTTCAAGCACTGTGGAATGGTTTTTTCATCATTCAATTTCGAGCATTTGGGTGGAAGTTGGTTTTTTGCTGTGAAGGGTAAATTTTTAGGAGAGACCTCGCGCGGAAAAATTCTGGCAACTTTTTCGAAAATCACCCAAAATGCAAAAACTAATACATTTTTGGAATCCTCTCGTCGAGACGAATGGAATGATTTTTTTACGAATAAATTTGGAGCATTAGAACGAAAGTTGACTTTTTTTCCAGCGCGAATGATTGATGGATGGTCGACGCCGCAGAAAAATGTCCGTAGCTCGGTTAAAAATTGTTCAATATGCAAAAACTGATACATTTTTGGAATCCTCTCGTCATGAACAATCGAATGGTTTTTTTATCATTCAATTTCGAGCATTTGGACGAGAAATAGCTTTTTTACTACGTGAAGTCGATGAAGAAATACGTCCATGACTCGGCCAAAAATTGCTCAAAATGCAAAAACTAATACATTTTTGAAATCCTATAAAAAATATTTTTTTGAAACTAACTTGATATCAGATGTCAGGATGAGGGGAAAAAACGTATCCATGTTTTCAACATTTCCTTTCGAAGGAAACTTTACTTCAATTTTTTTTTTATTTAACAATTCAATATTATTTCAATGATTCTTACAACAATTGTGATGAGTAATTTTTCGATTTTAAACAATTTAATTCTTTGTTCATCTTTACGAATTTTGGACCTTTTTTCAACATTTTAGATTAATTTTTGTACTCGTTTAATAATTTTTCCCCTGGATTTTTGTAGTTTTCTTTACAGTAATATTGGAATCTCAGAAATTTTATTCATTCTTGGGTACTCAGGTAACAATTTTTTGAAATTTTTCAGAACTGCATATATTTTTTGATTTTGAAAAAAAAACACATTGAAACCATATTTTTCAAATATTAATCCATCGACTTAAACGTACCTATCTCACCTCGCACCAAATCTCCACCTCGGCTCTGGCTTCAAAACACTCGCCGTGTCCCCGTTTGATTTATGGATGAGATGAAACATCGTAAATATTGTCGCGTTAAAAGAAATTTTCATTACGCGAGTCGATGTCGATTGTTGACTAATATGGATAATGACGTTGTGTTTTTTCTTTTTTAAATTGTATATACGTGTATAGTGCGACCTTGAAGAGTGTTTTTTTTCACCTTCCCTATATACTTTTTAACAGGTGGGTAAACAAAGCATTGTAATGGTACGTGTAATATATTTATACGTGTGAGTAGGTCTAGGTATTTTGTAAAAAGTTTATTTGCTATGCTGGTGCGTTGATAATGTTAACGTCAGGAAATAAGGATCAGGTGAACGAGTGAATTGTTCATTTCGAGCTTGAGATAAGATGTTGTATGAATACCTAACTGCGCGTTATTTAATTATTCCGCGAATTGATGCAAATTGCGAAACTTTATCCTCGCGTATTGTACGGAATCAAGTATTTATACAGGGTTCTCTATTCGAACAGCAGCAGGGTTGGTGAGATAAATCTACGAAATACGAGTACGAGTATGGTATTACTTTTGGACTTATTTACTTACTCCAAAATAAAAGCGGCATGGCGACGACTTTTCACTGATTCTGGAATCGGATAAAGTTAAGTGAATGGTGGATTTTTGGTGTAATGCAGGTGTATCTTGTATGAGAGCTCTAGGTGACCTAGGGAAGGGAGGGATGAGGTGGAAATACCTCATCTCGCTAGTTCATAGGGGACTACACGTCTGTAGCAATGCTGGTGGCTGGTGCCTGCTTTTGAACGAGCCTTGTTCAAGAAAAAGGAAACAAAAACAATTAATTGCCTCGAGTATATAAAATGCGAAATTAAAAGACTATCGTGTTTTCCCCCGATATTCGCAGGAATATGGTGAAGTGAGAAGCTGCCAGAGGTGAGGTGAGGTAGAGGCGCAGGTGCGATTTTCGTATACGTGGGTTTGTGAATTAATGGAAATGATGAGTTGGCGTAATTTTTTCGCCTTTTGAGGGTTGGATTTTATTTTTTCCGGGATTTGTTTGGTGGTCGATTGATTGTTTTAAAATATGCTGAAAGATTGGATGTTGAATGAAGGGGGCGGGGGGGGGTAATTTTGGCTCATGCTGAGAAAAAGAAACTAATTTTGAATGGAAGAAATGAAATTTTTTTGTTTTTTTTTTGACGACAAGAATTCTGTCGGTTTAGAATTGTTTTTCAATTTTCTCGAAAATATATTTGCCATGGTCAAAACTCAAAATTGAAGTACATATTTTGACGGGTCGTTGACAATTGTAATTCAAGCAGGTTTGTAACTATCATCAAAAAGTAAACTTGATAATTGATGAGAAGTTGAATTTTGCATATTTTTCAAGTCTTTGGTATGTTTTTTTCATTTTTTTTGAAAATTTGATCTTAAAAATTTGAAATTTAGTTTTTCAGATAGCAATATTTTTTGATTTTCCACCCTTCCTCTCCCTGCCTCTGTCCATCTTGATTGATTATGTTATTGAATGATGAATAATTAACTTCTTCCAACTTCATCTCTATTTGAGAAAACGTTGATCGGTTTTTAATGAAATTGGGACTTTCAGTTCAATTTCATTCCTCAAGTTGACTAGAAAAATTGTTGGGTAATTTAATTAAAGACCCCTCCCCTTCTTCCCTAAAAAACCTCTCATCAGCGATTATTTTTTATTATAATTCATTGATGAGTTTTTATCGTTCAAATTTTTATATTTCAGTGGTTTTATTTCAATTTTTCTTTTATCATTTTTTTTTTTTTGAGACAGGAATCCATGAGAAAAAAAAGACGAAATAACATGTGAAATCTCACAGCAAAAACAAAAAAATCTATTCAATTTTTTTTGAAAAAATTGATTTTCACAAAAAAATGTATTTTTGGACATTAATTTTATTATTTTCAGTTTGTAAACTTTTTTTAGGGGGGAGGGGATTTTAGTTGCAAACACAAAGTAGAACTGAAAATTTGACGTCTTTGGAAAAATTTAATTCAATTTTCAATATTCCGTTCACTGATGAAAAATATCACATAAAAATAATTTGAGATCTGTTACAGTCGTTTACGAACAACTCATAAAAATTTCTGTTATTTCTATACGCTTGGCTGAGATGTTCTTCAGTTGTTCCCGGAATCGTTCGGACGTAATGTTCCCAGCAAAACAACTACATTTTTCCCCAGTTATTCCTACTTCGGATATTTTTTTCAAACTGGTGATCACTCTCTTTCTGACTTAGAAAGATGTCAGGGAAAAAGGATTATTTTATTTTAGAGATTACGTCGCGTTGAGTCTAAAAATTTTTGAACTTCAATCAAACGTTTGGAAAAATTGAATTTGAAAAAATGTATAAAAATTTAAAATTAGAATAATAATTTCCAACCTCAATAAGATGGTAAAAATTTGAACCAGGAAACCGATTTTTTTATTGAAAAAATTCAAATTTGTTTTTTGAACTTGGAAATATTTTTAGAGAATTTAAATAATTTTTTTTTCAATTTTGAAAATTGAAAACTTGAACTTGAAAAATATTTTTGTATTAAAGAATCTTTAGGAAAATTCAAACTTGGAAAAAATATTGTGAATTTGAAGAAATTTTGAGAAAATTTGAACCTGAACAACTGCTGAAGAATTTTATAATTTTGAGAAAATTTTTCTTGAAAAAAAATTGAAAAAAATTGGCCACATATATCCAAAAAAATTGTAATTTTTCAGAAAATTTCATAGTTTGTAAGCTGAAATACAGAAACCACCCTTTTGAGATCAAAAATTGGGGTTTGAATTGAAGATCTTTTTGATTCTTCTCCTTCTGAAAAGCCCAAAATCATTTTCAATTCAAAAACCAATTTTTGACTCCTAAGAGTTGTTTTGTTACTAGTTCACAAATTTGAAAAAAGTTTGAGAAATTTCGTTCTTGTTCACTCTGATTACGAGCAGACCACCACCACCCAACCCTCCCTCCACCCTCCCGCCCCCAAATAAACATTTTTTTTCCAGATTCTGTCATTTTTACTTTTCTAATTTCCTCTCATCATTAATTATTTTTTGTAATGATTGTCAAAAATTTTGAGAAATTTTCGAAATAAATTTCCTCCAAAAGAATAAAAAATTTTTTTTCAAAACTTGCATGTCTTTTATCCTCCATTTCTTTGAGAATTTTTCATCGTTCCTTTTATGAAAATTAAATTCCAATTCTTCATAGAACACAGAATCCGAAAGAAAAACCCTCAGAATCGTTTCGCATTGATACAGCATCTTTTCTAACATGTGTACCACGTTCTGGCCAAATACATATCCAGATGATCTTATTTGTACAATCGGAAACCGCACACGAGTATTTGTCATCCAAGCACGATATTCTCTTTTGATACGCGACGAATCTACGTAGCATGTCGTGGAGAAAAAACCCGACAGAAAAAATATAGTACACCCGAAGCTGACACTCGAGAAAAATAACCTCTTAATGCGGCAATTTTGTCGTAAACAAGGCCGAGCAAGCGTATAGTTGCCAGAGGAGAGATATGAAAATATAGCGTTGTTATTTTCGACCAACCATTCGATCTCATTTGTTTGCATTTGCAAACTACGACTGCTTTACGGGTGGAAAAAAAATACACGAGGAAAGGTGGCCGAGGAGGACTATGGAAAAAGAGTTTCAATGTGTACGAGATAACAAAAAAAAAATAAAAACACGGAAAAACCTTTGTACGGAGACGAAGACGAAGATGAGACGACAACGCCGTTTTTATGGAGCTTTTTGCTGGTGTAAAGTTGGACGAGAGGGGGGCTCCGTAAAAAGGGCCGTTTTGGGTCGCGTCGTGTCGTATGGCGCTGCGAGTAAAAGTGGCGAGAAGAAATTCTATCAACATAAACAATGTTTAGTGTGTTTTTTTAAAGGCTTTAAAGTTATAAAAACGGCGTATTTTGTAAGTTTTTGCGCGAAAATTGGAAATCATTGCTATTCGCGTGTACCGAAAATTGCCAGTAAAAAGTTGGTAAACATAAGTGATTGTTTCGGACTTTTTATTCGCGCATTTCGAAAAACTATTTACCAGAGTTTAACGTGTGTTACGTTTTCGAGTCCCTCTGACTTTCCTCGTTCTTTTTCTTTTTAGTTTTTATACGCGAATAGTTAATATTTTACGCGAGTCTCGGAGATTTTTATTCGTGTGTAACAATTCGTCGTCGGTTTGAAGATTTTTAGCCTTTTTCCTAGTTGCTCTTTTCGTCTATTACGTTGTTGTGGGATTTTTACGATCCGGAGAGATGGTGGTTTTTTTGCTCCGCTCGTTCGTCATCGTCCTCGTAAGGCACTTTCTCCTCGATAAGACGACGCGACGTTTCACCTCGAATGTTGTTAGCTTTTCTGTGCTGGTCGGGCGACGCAGAGCGGCGCGCGATAATGATACGGCGAAATTGCGAATATAATTAACCTTGTTTTCGAACTCTCCTCGGGGATCCGACTGAGACGAAATGTCGAACAGGCGAATACACAGAAGCGTTATCAAATTACACGGATCGGAATCGCGTCTTTTGGCCGATTCGAAGCGTAGTGTTTAACCCTTTTCCTTATGTAAACATCCGACAGACCGGATAATGAGGGTGGAATTATGGGAATTCGAGTGCGACGCAGGAACGTGTGTTCGATTGATTTTCGGTGCCGTTCGAGTGGAGTTGGAATTGGCTTGGGTGGTGTGTTGGTGTGTGGGATGGTTGAGACTCGAGAGTGATCGGTTTGTGATTTTATGGGCAGAGGTGAGGGGATGTGAAGAGATGGATTGGTTGATTGGTGAATGAATCTTTCGAATGAACGATTTTATTGAGTTGAATTGTTCGATTTCATGTGGACAGGCAGTCGTGATGTGAAATCTTTTATAAAGATGCTTATGGCATTTTTCGATTCATAGATATCAAAATTGTTATCTGAAGTCTCAAATCACGATTTTCGAAAAAAATCGATTTCATTGAGTTGGCAAAAATTGGACCTAATTGATTTTCTTGAGATTGTTGGATTGATTCATTATGCGAAGAAATTCTAATTTGTTGAAAAAATTTCTGATTTATTTTTGATACGATGAATGATTTATTCGAAATAACGAGAAAAGCACGATTATTCATTTAAAAACTTCAATTAAGTACAGGGTGACCGAAAAGTAGTTCCCAAAAATAAATGCTTCTCAAAAATTCCCTAATCAATTTATCCGAAAAATTTCAATTCTGGCAGAATCCTTGGTTCATTACTATTCGATCATAGGTCACTTCATAGATTCTCAACTCATTTAAATTTTTTGTGAAGCATAATTCGATTTTAGTTGATAATGCTACAGCTAAACATAGTCAAGCAAAATTTAAAAATTGCGCGGAATAAAATCTTCGAATATCTGGGGGTAGGTTTCAAGATAGCCAAAAGCTTGATTTCAACCCTGTCAATTTCAAAACAATGCGTTCAACCTTGAAATAAGGAGGATTAGATTTCAGCGCTTCACAAATTGAAACCAGATGATTTATCCCTGAATTACTGAATTATTTTTCTGTTTTACGAGAAAATTGTGGATTATTGAGGTTCTTCGAGCAATAACTTATGCAGAGATTAGAAGACAGTCTATTTTAGTAGAATATGAGAAAAAAAAGATTACATCGCCAATAAATTTTTTTTACTGAAATTTTAAATTTTTTTCGGTATGTACTTCTCGGTCACCCGGTATCATGAATTTTTGATTGGATTTTCACTCAGTTTTCGATGTTTTGAATGGTTAACGATTTGGATTATTTCGAAAGTTGAAAAAGTAGCTCGAAAAAAATTGAAGGAAGCACGAATTTCTGTTTTCTGATTTTAGTTTGAACTTTTGTCATTGTTTTCCTTTTCGTTTACGAAATGATTCAGTCGTTCGTAAACGATCCGAAGTCTTGAAATTCAATAATTTTGTTGATGGAATAATGGAATAACTACTTCAATGAACCGTTGATTCAGAAATGAAATTATTCGGTCATTGGCAAACGATTCTTTCATAGAACGAATCAGTCGTTCTCTTCAAAAGGAGATGATTTAATCGCTTACGATAGTAACTTTCTTGAAGAGAATGAATCGTTTACTGTTCAATACGAAATACCTGTCTAGTTCTGAACGAAATGAGTTGGTCGTTCGTGAACGAATTATTGACGTATTGAAGTGAATCATTCGTTCGCGAATGATGGAATTGATTTTTTTTGTATTTCGTCGATTAATGGAAAAATTTGTCAATGCTCGGCGCAAGTTATTCAATCGTTCGTGAACGAATCATTTATATGGAAGGATCCATTCATTCATGTACGATTCAAACGAGTTTTTTGTGTGAGAAATTCTGTCATTTGATCATTATTTCATGTCGATTCAGTCGTTCGTGAACAATTTACTTATGAATTGATTTAGTCATTCGTGAACGATTCACTTGGAAACGATTCATTCGATAATTGATTCAGTCGTTCGTGAACGATTCATCCATGAATTGATTCAGCCGTTCGTGAACGATTCACTTGTAAATTGATTCAGCCGTTCGTGAATGATTCACTTGTGAATTGATTCAGTCGTTCGTGAACGATTCACTTGTGAATTGAAATTGATTCAGCCGTTCGTGAACGATTCACTTGTAAATTTGATTCAGCCGTTCGTGAACGATTCACTTGTGAATTGAAATTGATTCAGCCGTTCGTGAACGATTCACTTGTGAATTGAAATTGATTCAGTCGTTCGTGAACGATTCACTTGTAAATTAATTCAGTCGTTCCTGAATGATTCACTTGTGAGTTGATTCAATAGTTCGTGAACGATTCACTTATGAATTGATTCAGTCATTTGTGAACGATTCACTAATTCCTTATGATTTGAATTAATTCTGTTGTTCGCGAACAATTCGCGTAAGAATTGATTTAGTCGTTCGCGAACGATTACCTTAGAAATATTTGCTTTCTGCTATGATTCTACCATTGAGAAATAATTTTTCATTCGCATACAATTTATTGAAGCGAAAAGCAAATATTTGATAAATTCCTTGAGGAATATAATCAATCGGTCGTCAACTCGTCTTTAAAATGAATCTGCTGTTTATACGTAAACTGAAGATCGAAAATATTTAGTTGTTTGCGTCAAATTCGTAGCTAGAGTTTGATGAGGAAAATGATTCAGTTCGTTCGCAATCGATCACAAGTAGAATGGTTCACTCGCTGAAACGTTCGTGAACGATTCGTATGTCCAACCATTCACGTGAAAAATGATTTAGTCGGTCGTAAAAGATTCGTGTGCTGAACGATTTATTTCTCAGTTGATTATTTTTTCGATATTTCAAATTAATTTTCACTCCATTAAGGAAACGAAACTGAAATGGAAGCGAAAAAATTCAAACTGAAATCAAAATTGAAACTGAATAAACCAAAACGATTCGTTCATTCACAAATAATTTACAAATTCAAGTTATAATTTGTTTCTGATTGGTTGATTTATCGTTCCTGAACGATTCATCTGTGAGAAAATGAATCAGTTGCAAACGATTGATTGAAAAAATGCATCAATGATCCAAAAAAGATTCATTTTCTAATATTTTTGTGTCCTCCGAATTAAAATGTTTCTTCTAAAAATGAGTTCTCGAACAAGCCATTTCTATTTCATAAAAATTATTTTAAAAATTGAAAGATTGACGGATTCGATTGTTTCAAGATGATTCCATCTTTCGTGAACGATTCACTAAAATGACAATTCTTTCGTTCTCGCGATCAACTTTTCGAGATACCAATTCAATTAGTTTCAATTCATGATTGATTCTGTAAATCGTCTTCAAATTTTCTATGGAATGCGTATCGAAACATCCTATTTCGATCAATTATCCACTTACAATCCAATCAATGTTACCAATCGAATCAGTTTCAACTTGAAATTACCCAAATTACCAAACTTTAACCCTATCGCAATTGGAAAATCGTCGCAAAATATCTCAACTGCATTGACACACATTACAACCACCGTCATATTATCGCAATAAGTGCCTATGCGTTTTCAATACCCTCTCGTCCACCTCCTTCCCTGCCCTCTACGACGTCGACGTTTCAAAGACACTCCAGAGCGGTACACCGAGCGCACAACGTGCTCTAATTTATTAAAAGTTAGCGCTCCGCGACACGGCGCATTATAACGGTGAATCCTCTAACATTGTGTCGAGTTTCCAAACAAATTAACTGTTTACAAATTTAATAATCTAGCCGAACGCGTATAAATCACGAACCCGAAAGAGAAAGAAGGGTCTACGCGTCGCGCTGCGCTATATCGTCGTGTTTCACACTTCCAGCTCGAAACTCCGAAAGCACAGCGACCCAGCGAACGTCGCATCGTTCCAATTTAGCGTCTAGAGAAATGTACAAGGTGTACCCGCAGCTACTTCATGGGCTGCTTAGAGGTTTCCTGTATGGTACTCGTGGTACATTGTACTAGAAAAAGAAGGCGGTCTGGTACGGCGAAGACAGCAACGAATGCGATATACCCAGTTTACATGTAAAGGTGGTGGAAATTACATAATACCGGTACCTATACGATCGCGAGTTGTTTTTAATTGGCGTTAATTGAAAATTGATACGTTTTTGACCGAGTTTCCATGCCACAGGCGAACGTGCAAATAAGGTATACGCCCTGCCTTCTACACCAGTATTCTCTGCTGGACTTTTTTCGTGGTATCCGGAAACTGCATGTTTGAGGGGTACTTGCACTTATAGCCACTTAGGTATTCATGCGTGACTCGGTAGTGTTTATGAATAGTGTTGTGGTACCAGTAGTATTGTAATCTTTGGCATGTGCTAGGATAATTGGTTAGAATGGGTAACTGGTGGTAAAAGTGTGCACGAAGAGGGCGAGTGGCTTGAAATATGGTTATTTATGGATTTTGAAATTTGACCGAGTCCAGATAATTTTTTTTTTACCAATTTTGTGTTTGAATTTTGAGCTTTAGTTTTGAAATTTTGGAAATTTTTACCCCAGAAATGACAGTTTTTGAGGCTCTGAGGGATAAAATGGGTCGAAATAAATGAGAAATTCGTGATTAACGACTCAAAGTCAAACATTAGATTTTAGATTTTTTCAAGTTTCTAGTATTGTCTGAAAGGTTGAAAAATTTGAGCAAGTTCTTGATAAATAAATTAAGTCCAAATAATGATTTTTTTGACCAATCTAAGGTCTCTGGTTTTGAATCTGGCATTGATTCAGACTTTCCAGCTTCGTTTTTGAGGTAAAGTCAATTTTTACCCCAAAATTGCAATTTTTGAGATTTTGAGGCTACTGCTCAAAATGAACGAAACTTTTGATCGAGTTGCTAAAAACTGACTCAAAATTTCATTTTCTTCGATTTTTTGGTATTTGGAGGCTAAACGTCAGAAGAGACTGTGAGAAACGATGGCTCGAAAGGAATAAATAAAAAATTCATGATCAAGGGCTCGAAGTCAAAAATTATACTCGTATTTTTACCGAAATTTTCCTAACCTGGAGTTCGTCTAAAAGGCTAAAAAAATTAGCAAATTCTTGAAGAATAAAAGTAATCCAAATAGTGAAGTCACTGATTTCGAATCTGGCATTTTCATTTTCGAGATATTGTCAATGTTTATTGAAAATCGCGTTTTTGAGGCTGGGTGTGATTGATGATGGCTTGAAAATAATTTAAAAAATCGTGATCAGCGGCTTGTAGGCCAAAATTTCACTTTCTTTTACCTCAGTTTTCTCAATTTTCAGTCATTCTTCTGAAAATCTAAAAAAAAATTGGAAAATTTTTGAGGCATGAAAGAAATCTAAAAAAATAATGTTTTCCAGGAATTTTGAAGTCGCTGATTTTGAGTCTGGCATTGGTTTTTGAAATTCAAGCTCCACTTTTGTGATAATTATTGTCAATTTTTACCCCAAAAAATTTGGTTTCTGAAGCTTTAAGAGACTATTGCTTAAAATGAACGAGAACTTTGTGATCAATTTCCTGAAAATTGTCCTAAATTTTTTTTGGCCATTTTCTCAATTTTCATATATTTATCCAGGGGTCTATAAAATTTTAAGAAAATTCTTAAAGAAAGAATAAAGCTCAAGTAATGATTTTTTTTACCAATCTTAGGTCACTGATTTTGAATCTGTCATTAGTTTAGTTTTCGAGATGTTGTCAATTTGTTCTTAAGAATTTTAGTTTATGGGTCTGTTAGAGGGGATGACTAGAAATGAATGAGAAATTCTTCACCAGCGACTCATTGTCCAAAATTACACTTACCTCAATTTTCTGACATTTTTTTAGAAATCATAAAAAATAGAATGAGAAAAATTCTGAAGAATGAAAGAAATTAAAATAATCTTAATCATGTTTTCTGACATTGCTTTCAATAGTTCAAGTTCCATTTTTGAGGCATTGTCAATTTTTACCACAAAAATTGCTGTTTCTGAAGCTTTGAGAGACTATTGCTTAAAGTGAACAAGAATTTCGTAATCAACCTCCCAAAAATTGACTCAACATTTTTTTTCTTCAATTTTTTCAATTTTTGAATACTTGTCAAAGAGCTTAGCAAAACTGAGCAAATTCTGGAGGAAAGAAAAAAGCTCAAGTAATGATGTTTTTCGACTAATTTGAAAATTTTTAAATCTTAATTTCGAATCTGGCCTAAATTTTAAGGATTTGAGTTCTGTTTTTGAGATATCTTAGATTTTTGAGCTAGTAGGAGTCGTAGCTCAAAATGACTGCAAAATTAGTAATCAGAAATCCAAATCTAAGATAAGTTCAATCTCGAATTTTTACCTCATTTATGCCTACGAGGGAAGTATCCGTATCCCAACTCAAAGTAAGATTTTGAGTCGAAACAGAAATGAGCAAAGTGCATCAGGAAAGAACCCCCTGAAGGTTTACTTCGAGGTGAGATTCCTCCGTTGCGTTGGGATTTTTTTTTTTTTTTTTGATATAATTTGTCCAAGGGCCCAAAAAAATTGAATGAATCCTGGAAAATCTATGAAAAACTTCTAATGACAATGTTTTTTTCACGCATTTAATTTTTGGGGCTCGAGCTTCCTTCTCAATACATTTTTATTTTTTACCTCAAGTATGCCATTTTTAAGAGATTAATAGACGCTCTTTTCAATTAAAAGCTGTTCACTGAATAGAACTTCCTAATTATATTTATATTTGCTAACCCTTGAGAACTTTTAATTTATTTTTCCTTTTTCTTTGTTTGTTTCAGGTAAGAAAACTTCACAATCAATTGAACCATCAAAAGATGCGGTTTATCACCGCTCTTTTCTTTCACCTTGCTACGTCATTTTCAAATTCGGTCTGGTAAATATCTTCCGAACCTACCTACGCTCGGTATTACCTACCTACGTATCTCGAACGTATTTTTTATTCTCTTATAAAACGACGAGAAAAGCAGCGCAATCCTTTAGCGCTGACGAAAGATTCGCTCGAAATGATTTTAATATATTTTCGTCTACGTCTACTCTGCGTGATTAATAGCTCGAAATGTAATCTAACAGAATTCCAAGGTAAAATTGCAGCTTGGGGAACACATTTTGCGAAGGTTTCGTGTATTCAACTGTTTTTAACCCAGACACCGATGCAAAAAAAAATCACGAAAGGTTGAAATTCTAAACAGAAAAGTTTTCGAGCCATTAGGACATGCGTCGCAATGATACGCTAGGTACAATTTTTTTTTCTCTCTGCTGTTCTATCTGGGATTATTTAAAATTTTGAAATGGTGTTTGGAGAATGTCGTAATTGTAACCTTGGGGTTTCGCGTTTAGGTTTTTTGCGGCCTCTCTTTCCCTTCCTTGATCCACGTGTTTTCACTTTTCATGTTCGATATTTCGAATACGAGTAGATTTCGCGATGAATGTGTGAAAATGGTGATATTCGTATTTTCCTAGTGGGAGGTGAGGTAAAGAGGGTGTAAATGTTGGATTTTTTGTTTGTTTTTTATCAACTTTTCTGGCTATAGTTTTTTTTATTATTATTTTCAAGTTATGGTGGTTGCAGTCGTGACTCATTCGTAGAAAAATTTCATGTTCAAATTTTAATTTCTATTTTAAATAACGATACATGTAGAAGGATTAGATTTTATTCAGCCTATAATTTTGTTCAGAGAGATATGAAAATAATTGTGTCTCGAGTATGTACTTATTTTTAATGTCTGTCTAAAAAGAGTTTTTTTCAAAGTCAAAGATTTCGTTTTTGTCCTCTTTTTTTTTGATTTGTCAAAAATGATGAAAAAATGCTGGATATTTTTGAAGATTGTTGGATTTTTCAGATGTCCGTTTCGTAATTGAAATTTTTTTTTCGTAGAAATTATTTTAAGTGTTTCAAAAAAAATTATTCTTTTTTTTACTTTTTGGTATCTACTAAATAGGTTTAGGTAGGTACATTGAGGAGGTTCTTAGGAAAAAGGACCTTTTGGTCGCAAAATTGATTTTTAAAAAAACACACAGAATGCGAATGGTTGGGTATAACGATTTTCTGTTTTTGATTTACTTTTTTGGAAGCCTGATATGGCTTCAGAACTAAAATTTTCCTATTCTAACAGCAAATTTCCCATAATATGATTGAAGAAAAATCGAATTTTTTCGCCGTAAATACGTTTTTTACTCAAAATTTTCACTCGAAAACTTTGAATTTTCTTCAAAATTTCGTTTTTCCAGCATCATTACTATAAAATTTTAAATCTTTACAGAATCGTCAATTTTGCATGAAAAAAATCACTAATACCTCATTTCATGAATAATTTTATGTAAATTCAGACAAAGTCAAAATCTCAAAACGACTTTTGTGACTAAATGGTCATTTTTCCTAAAAAAAAAAAAAAAACTCAGACCTCATTATCTGAACATTTGACATGTTTTAGAATGAAAAATTCTTGATGAATTGTTCGACCAGTTTCTTTCTCTCCCCAGAAAGTCTAGATTGTTTGAAAAAAAATTCTCTCCTCGACGTATACACATTCTGTGTATCCGGCGCTTAAATCCAGTCAAAATAAAAACAAGTATTCAATTGCCCCCTTTTTTGCATTAACGGTCAAGCAGGTATATTCATTTTTCGTTAATGGTTTTAAAAATTTGGAAAAATGTTACAAAACATCTGGAAAAGTAAAAAAAAAATAGAGTAGGTAATTCTTTCTGCATTTTTTTGGGGGGGGGAGGGGGGGAGTCATTGAGAGTAAGAAGCGTAAACTTTCAAAAATTTATGAAAACTGAAAATTCATTTTTTAAAATTTTTACTGAGAATTCGATAAATTGTTGGGGAAAAAATTATCAAAAATTTTTTAAGAAGGAAAGAAAAAAAGAAACATTAGTAAAATTAAATTTTTTTTTAAAATTTCGATAAAACCAATAATTTTTTTAAAGAATCTGGAAAAATCTCGTTAGGTTGGTCTTACTTGTAAAAATTATGAAAGAAAAAATTGATGATGGCTGCCAATTGGCCAATTATTTCGGAAGCGAATATTTACTCCTCTCCTCCAATGTAATAAATATTCAATTTGAATATTTTTCGTAGAATGAGGTCATCGAAATGACAAAATTGAAAAAAAAAATGAAAAAATCAATCAAACACAATCTAAATTTTGAGCAATTTTCCAAAATTGAGTGGAATTTTTTATAACTTGTTCAATTGTACTCAACTTTTTCAAAAACTTTATTTAACAAATTTAAAATCTCGTAGGTAAATTGAAATTTTTCTCTGAAATTGGAATGTTTCTTAAAGAAAAAAACTATAGTTTTCAAAAAAATGACGAATTTTTCAACGCTTTTAAATTATTTGCTAAAGAATTTCGTAATTGATAGAATAAAATATTGAAAATTTCAAAAAACCTGTCTCTAAAAAACTTTATCCTCGCTGGAATCCATTTTAAGGCATATTAAACTAAGATACCTATTATTTTTACATCCCTTCTTTTCTTGGAAATTTTCTTCCGCACCACGAAAAAAAGAGGGACCAAAAGGGAGTCTTCAATAATACACCGAATGATCTTCATTTCAGGTGCCATGGCCACCAGAACTTATCCACCACCGTCAAACGAACTCCACAGAATTTCTTTTCCTCGTAAGTATCCACGATTGTGGCTCTCTCGTACCTATTTTAAATCAATTCGCACCCTCCACCACTTTTCCCTTCTATCACCTAATTTTAAGAATTTTAAATGAAAAATTAAGAAAATTTTTCACAATCTGGGTCGTCAAAAGGTGCATCCGAGTATTGGAATTTTCTGCCCATATAATTACCCTCTTTCCCATTCTCACCTGCCCTTTCCCCGCTCAAGATGTCATCTCCACGACACAATTTATTACAGCTTTTCATCTAATATAAGGGAAAGAAAATACCCGTTAAAAAAAGCACCTCGTATACTAATTACGTATAAACTCGACGCCATATAAGGCTCGTATAATATGTTCTTCATATATGCTGCTGTCTTATATATAAAACATAGTACACCGAGTAAAATGGTACGTGTATCGTATATACTTTGAACAATATAACGCGATACATAGGTATAAACTATACAAGTGCATGTGTATACCGTACAGACGAAGTGAAGAGATTTGCGAACTAATAAATTTACTCTATAAAACCTTATATACTTACTATATGTATACGGGAAAATATAGGAACGTCGGGAGCCCTTTCTGGAATGGGGAAAACAGGACGGTAATTTTGTAAGCGTATATACGTAATAGAGTATCGCAGCACGTCTTCTATAATTCTGCATTCTATTAAAGGATTTTCTCGTTCGTAAAATTTACTCTTTCGCCGACAATTTTTCCAGCTCACTCGATCGCGCTACGCCGCCAATTTACCCCTGCCATACGAGTAAATACGAAGCGCGCTAATATTTCACCGTATGGTATAGTTTTAGCCCTTCTCACCCCCCACATTCATCTGAATTTTTATTCGATATGAAGTGTAGACGATGAGGGGGACTTTGTGTTTCGTGTTGCGGTGGTTCGACTTTGGTTTAGGAGTTGGGGAGAAAAAAGCTCTCGTATGTTGGCTGTGCTTACGTCATCGTCGCGGTGTTGGGTGAAATGTCGTAGTTGTGTGGCGAGGCTGGTGTTTTTCGTATGTGCCCTTCGTATTTAGACGACGCGACGGATGAGGGCTGGCTGGGTGTATTTTGTATTAATATTTTGTCTACAGAATTGCACGAAGTTGCAAGGTTAAAGAGATATTAAAGGGGAGGAATTTTGTTGAGAAATTCATTAGATTATGGACGAATAAAAAAGATGGTACTTTTTATAATTTTTTTGATTTTCATTGATCGAAATGTCATCAATTTTGCCTATTTGGTTTGTTTCAGGCGTTTTTTGATGCTTCTAAGTGTGAATTTGGTTTGGACTGGGGGCGTATTTCTAATTTTAATTTTAAAAAATGAGGGGAAAAGAAGGCGAGTTTCCTGATTTTGATTGAAAAATTGTCCAAATGCATTTCTCAAAATTTTATTACTTTTTTAAAAATATAAGATTTTGAGACATCTTTTTTTCTCTAGACAATGACGAAGTGGATATGATAAGAGCTACGGATATAAAAGATGGATTTAGGGAGGAGGGTTCAAGGAGGTCCGATAGATGAAAAAATATGTACCAAAAATCAAAAACCAAAATAATTGAGACCTGATTGTCGAACATTTCGGTCCAAATGATCCGAATACTTGTGGTATGTGGTAAAAGGTCATTTTTGGCCCCTGGCGGATCTTGATTGAAATTTTTTTTGTAATTCGATTTGACTTGGTGGAAGATGATTTTAGATCTCATGAACAAATTTTCCTTTCATCCCTGAAGGCCTAGGGCTCCAAAATACGTGATTTCTAAGCTTAAAATTTCATTTCCACAAATTCTACCGATTTTTTCAAACTTATCTCGTAAGTAGTGGTACCACAGGAGAATACCCTGAAATTTTTTCAGATTTTTCTAGCTGCTTTAATGACCTGGAATTTAATTTTGAAAATTTCAAATCGCCCTAAAAGACACATTTTCGAGATAGGCAGATTTTTTTTTACAATTTGTGAAAGTATTTCACACTTCTTAGCGGATTTTTTTTAGAATTTTTCGATTGTTGAAAATTGGTAAAATATTTAAAAACTCTGCATAATTTATCTTTTTTGTTCTTTAAATTTACTGTTTTTCATCAATATTTCCCAGTTTTTTGTCCATTTGCCATTAAAAAAAAAAAAAAATTGACAATTCATAATAATCTACATTCAATCCAGACTCAAAATGAGCTTCAATTAGCAATTTTTTTCACAAATTTCGCAGATCGTTTTTTTACGAACTTTTATCGATTCTGATTCATTTTTGAGATAAATTTTTCAAATTTTTAACCAAACATTAAATTCAAGAGGAACTGTCTCTCAAAAGCGATTTTTTATTGAACGAGTTATATTCATTAATTTATTACAGGAAAAAAAATCATTAACGAATAATGAACCATTGGCACCTAACAAAAAATTTAGACCGTTCGATTGAAAAATATTCCACTTCGTAGATAATTTTTTCGACCGAAAACCAAATTCCATCTTCAATTAAATTGCACTTTCGATAATTTGTCAATTTCACTATTCCGGATCCAAGTAGGTACATGATTTTTCTTTGAAATTATTTGAATGGAATTGCTAACATCCGTATGTGATTCAAATCGAAAACTTCGAGTCACCGATCCACTTTAAATTTCTCGTCATCGTTAAATTTAGAATTAAACTCTGTTGTTGCAATAACCAGATTAACAATATTTATTGCGAAATTTTCTCGGAAAGGTTTTGTTTGGCGTTTCTCGATTCGTTTCCGTTTCCTAATTGAGTAATTCTGGTCAATATAAGAATAATATCATCAATTTAGTTCAATGATTTAAAAATAAATTGGTGGTGAATATGAAATCGTAATGCTTCAAATTGAAAACTTTTCGAATTCGCGTTTCAAAATGCCAGCCATTTTGAAAAATTGACACGAATCACGAATGACTTTTTTTTTAGAAAATCAACAGTTTGAATTTCGTTTTTTCAACTCGTTTCTTCAATTTTTTGTTTTGAAATTCATCAGAAGTAAATCATTTTACAGATGGAGTTTTTTTCTCCTTGTACTATGCAGCGAAAATCATGTTTATGAATTTAATGGGTTGAAAATGAAGTTTTTGCGAAAAAATTTTTTTGGGGTTTTGATTTTTTTCGTTCTAGGTTTTCTATTAAAAATTTGGGCATGACATTGTCAATTTTCATCAAAAAAAATATCATGTAAGAATTATTTTAAAAATTGGACTATTTTTGACTAAAAAAAAATCAATTTTTTCAATTCATCCAAAAAACACGTGCTTTTTAAATTCACGCAATTTTTTTTTGTTTTTCGATCATTTTCACTGAAAATCCCTTTTTTTTTTCATATTCACAACGAGTTGAAGAAAGTCGGAAATCTCCTTTAATTTATTTCATCTCTTATTTGAAAAAAAAATTATGATCGAGTTCATTTCGCAGCAAAAAATCTGACACCAATAAACCCTCTAAAAAATATTACCCCGCTTGCATTCAGATCGATATTTTAAAAAAACTCAAACTAAACAAAGTCGCCATTTAGTCCGCCAAACAACCCTTCGCCACCGAGAAAACCGCCATTAATAAGAATAACTAAAATTTCAATTAACTGAATAACATCGATGATTCGATAGCTGACCCCGATCCAGCATCTGCAACTCCTCCAAATTAAAAAACTACACCGTCGAGAATTTTTGAAATCGATTCGCACGATACAGAAGCCAAGACGCAGAGAAGTGCAAACGAGAAAAAAACTCCAACGAAACAGCACACTTTCGAAAACTTGGGTAAAATTCCAAAATCACGTTCGAAAGTTCTAAATTATATCATTAAAAATAGACGAAGACGATGGGTGAAAAAAAACTCCAACGTTGAAATTTCGCTGATCTTAGCGCTATATAAAATAAAATTCGAGTAGAAAATTCTGTTCGCTGGACGAAAGATTCTCGCAGGAAAAAAATCCATCTCCGAGACTTTTTTTCTTGGCCGAGATGAAGGGAAAACCCCCTAGACGAAGGAATCCAGTTTAATTCAATTTGTGTACGTACTTTGTCGTCTTCTCTAATACGCCAAAGCACGCGTCACGGTTCAATCCTTCAATTGGTAATAAATTTGTCGACCGAATAAAATAGTTCTTTTATCGTTAAACCGCTCGAGTATCGTAAAGTGGGTTGGAAATGGTTGAGACAACGCGTAAAAATTGTTATTCGTTAAAAGCCTGTTTTTATTAGCGTTTTTCTCTACAGCGACGTGCATTTATTGGACAAACGCCAGCTTGTATTTTTTTTCACTCCCCTTCTCGTATCCCTACTGCGATTCGATTTTAGTATTTCAAGAACTCATTAGCCGGGTATATACAATGTATTGTTAAGGAGATTTTTTTTTACCCCCGGAACCCGTACTCGGTCGATCTGCGTCGTCATTCTTGTTTGCTCGCGCGACGTCGCGAAGTCGACGACAACCGCATAGAATCTCATCGAGTAGACAAAAAAATTACCCATTCGAACCTTGAAATATTTGGCTTGTATCGAGACGACGACTAAAGATGAACAGATTTCATCTCAATATACCTATGTACTTTTTTTTCTTCTTCTTTGGCTCGTGTAAAAAAAATTTCTCGATTTTTTTCTTCATTCTGAATGGTTAAAATTCTCACACTGTAATCGAGACAGTTGGTTGATACTCGTAGCCTTGAAGCTGCTTATTAAACCACCTCGTATGCTACAGATTCTATTAGATATACGGGTTTCATTTCGTTTTCGTCTTCCTTTCTAGCTCTACGCAGACTCTCATAGCCGAAGATTTAATTGTGGTCGACGCCGCACCACGCAGCGTATGTTTTCCTTATTATTTAGTACAACAAACATATACCCTTAGGGGATCCTCTGGCGTGATTCCCTTCCTCCATTGTGTTTTTACGATTCAGCCAAACAAACCGCAAACGTCCCATCGCACATAGCGAAGAAATATAGCGATTCGATGTACCAACGATGAGATCTCTCGCTAGCCTTTTTTTTATTTTAATATTTCAAATCCATTTGTACGAGATTACTGGGGGGAAAATGCGAGAAACATTGGAATGCTCGAAAAAAACGACATCGTAGCGATTGTTAATATAAAAGCTCATACGAGATGGTTTAAAATGACTCTTCATTATTGCTGGGATTTTCCGCCAAACGCGTCGAGGCCCGGAAGCTCGACAATCTGGATGATGGAGTTTCATCTGCGATGTGTAATTCTTCGTGCTTTTTCCGCTCATTTTTTGTCGGTGGAAGAGAATGAGAATGAAACGCTGGCGAAAACAATCAAAAAGCTCAACATTTCCCAGTTCAGAAGACGAGCAAATAACCTGTACTTACTCTTTAATTTACGAATCAGTGAAAATTATCGAAAATCTTTGGGAAAAGACAGATTATGGCACAGTATAATTAATCAGTGAAAAAAAATTGCGGAAAAATCAGCGAAGATTCACTAAAAATTCAGTGAAATATCGAAAATCCGTTGAAAATCAAAGAATATTTTCAGTGTACCTTGCAATTCTGAACATTATCTAGTAATTTATCATTAATTCAAAATGAAAAAGTAGCAAAAGAACGATGTTAGTTAAGTGGTTTTTTTAAAATTGAAAAAAAAAATGAAAAAATACAAATTTTTCAAAAAAAAATGAGAAAAATCGATATTTTGGGAAAACTAAAATTATTGAAAAGAAACAATCCCATGATTTTGTCTTAAAGAACTCAGAACTGAAGTACCTATAATGATATCAAAAAAGCAATCATTTTCATAAAAAAATGTATTTGAATTATTTTCAAAAAGGAAAATTTTTTAAGAAAAAAAATCAAACCTTAAAATCAAGGATCATTTACAGCAAAAAAATCAAATGTTAAAGAAAACGAAAAGAAATGAACCCCATAAAAATCCAACTGGGACAAGAACACTGAAAACATGGGATAGGATATTATTAGAAAAAAAAACTCAAAATATTTTCAGCAAAAAAAAAAAGATGAAAATTCTAACCAAACTTTTGATAAAAAAAACGAATATTTGATACTTCGAACTTCAAAATATACATGGTCAAAAAAAGTCCTACCTTATAGGATCCACTCGTCTTCCTCGCAATATCCCCAAAAATTTCAGCTGAATCGGTTGAAGGTTGAAGCATTTTCGAGAAACCAAATATTTTAAAAACAGAACAAAAAAAACTTGCGTATAATTTTTTGGTTGCGTTTGGAGGCAATCAGTGTTTTATTAAAATTCTCATTTTTGTTTTTACTACCAGAGAGGTTTTGAGATGAAAAGTCCATTGAAAGAAAAAAATGTTTAAATGATTTATTCAACGATTACCTCTGAAATATATTCAATGTCAAAATCATAAAATCAATGGGGAATGGACAAAAAATCAACGCACAATTTTACGTTGCTCTTCATTTCCTTCTTCCAAATTGTGAAAAAAAAACGAGCCTCATATCTCCCATCTCTTGTTTTTTTTTTTAGTTATAATTAGGGAGCGGATTAATATGAAAACGCATATTTTTCTGTATCCAATAAAACTGGACATATTCAGGGTACTTTTCCGTTTCACATCATTTTGAGAAGAATGAGCCCTATTTGATTTTGCATATTTTGCATATTTCACTCAAAAATACATATTTTTTACATATTTACTCTGTTTTTAGTACATATTTCCATATATTTCTCCAATTTTCGGTTTTTTAGCGCATATTTCTCAAAATTTTCAATTTTCAATGTTTTTACCTTTGCATCAGAGAAAGATTTTCAAAACATTGAAACAATTAAAAAATGTATTTTTTGGGCATTAAATTTCCAATTTTTTCAGAGCTTTGCCCTCGCTCTGCTCGGGCATAAAAATTTATAATTGTACAATCCATTTAAAGCTGAAGTGCGAAAAAAGGCTCCTTTTTGTCCTTTTACCCCTCCCCCCCACAAAAAAACCTTTCTGGTTTTCCAAATTCCAACTCTTTGTAGGTTCAAATTCGCGCCTCTTGTTTCAGTCGATGTAGAAATTAGTTGCAGTGCCGAAAATATGATACAATTTTGCAATAAAAATATTCGATTTTACTTTCAATTGACAATAACGTGTATTTCGATCAAACTTGAGAAAGTGTAAGTGTAAAAAAGGGATGAATTTTTTCAATACCTTTCAGATGATACCCATAAAGACTTTGCATATTTTAGCATATTTTCGATTTTTAGAGCATATTATATGGCATATTTTACGATTTTTGGTGCATATAAATCCGCTCCCTAGTTATAATTCTTATTTGTATTAATTGTCTTTTTTACTCAAAATCTCAAATAATTTTGATTTTTCTATCTATAGAATTACCATTGTATGTTTGTACTTTCTCTTTTGTAAATCAGTGAAAATTATCGAAAATTACTAAGAAACAGTCGAGGCAGAATTGCAGCAAATGAGAAAATCAGCGAAAAAAATTTATGAAAAATCAGTGAGAAAAATCACTGAAAAAATCGCTGAAAAATCGGTGAAAATTTACTGAAAAATCAGAGAAATCTCACTTCACTCAAAAATCAGTGAAATTTCATAAAATTACAAAGAAACAGTCAGAATTGCAGCAAATGAGAAAATCAGTGAAAAAAATTTACTGAAAACAAATCTGTGAGAGAATCACTGGAAAATCAGTGAAAATTCATAAAATTACAAAGAAACAGTCAGAATTGCAGCAAATGAGAAAATCAGTGAAAAAAATTCACTGAAAACAAATCTGTGAGAGAATCACTGGAATATCAGTGAAAATTTACTGAAAAATCAGAGAAACTTCACTTATTCAGTCAAAATGTCAAAAATCAGTGAAATTTCATTTAAAAATCAGTGAAAATTTACTGAAAAAAGAGTAAAATTTATGAATTTTGCTGAAAAATCAGTGAATTTTGCTGATTTTTCCTATGCTGAAATTCTGATTGTTCATCAATAACTTTTCACTAATTCAGAATGAGAGAGCACCTACTAGCCTTCGTATTATTTTTTAAAAAAATGAAATTTTCTCTTTATTCGAGTGGAATAATTTTCCCCCGACAAGAGGTAATGATTTCAGTTTTTTTTTT
Organism: Pseudococcus jackbeardsleyi; assembly: GCA_038380155.1. NCBI lineage: Eukaryota > Metazoa > Arthropoda > Insecta > Hemiptera > Pseudococcidae > Pseudococcus > Pseudococcus jackbeardsleyi. Next base: position 10,203,615 of record CM076242.1, read on the forward strand.
AGCCGTAATAGGTACCTATTGGTTTAAAAATGCCTGAAATTCGTTCCAGAAGTTTTTCTTCGGCATTTGAAGTGCTTATTTTCGAAAAATTTGGTCCTGGTTTCGCTGGAGCTAAATTCACAAACGAATTGGAGTACAAATTTATGAAATAACGAAGAGGAGAAAGAAAATACAAAAAAAAAACAATAATTGAAATTTATCAGTTGAAAAAATATTGGCGAGTGTAGGGAGTAGGATGTTTTTTCCAAGCTCAAGAGAGAAATTTCTGCAAAATTTGTTTGAAAGGTGTTGCTAAAGCTCTGTCTGCGTTGTTTTCAAAATTTTTTTTGAGAGGAGAAAAATCATGCTATTGAGATAATCACTAATCAGCCTATGCCTTGTTAAACCTCTCAATTTTCTTTGCTCGTTAATCTTTATGAAGTAATTTTTTGTAATTTAAAGCAAGAAAAAATGGTTCAAAAATGGCCAAAAAAATGGCTAAAACTTTCATTCTTCAAATTCATTGTTTGCAATGATTTCAAATCCTTTTCCCATTCAATTCGCCTTCTTCAAAACCCCTTTTATCGAGAAATTCATCCCATTCGAACATCTCACTCGAACGCCAAGCTGCACACCGCACACACAAAGATCTTAAATCATAGGGCGTGTCTTTTTCTATGTACAAAGGTGTTTAACGTGTAATATGTTACGCTGCATTAACAACACAATCCAGTCTTGGTAGAAAACATACAGCAGAATCGAATACGAGAACGTACTCCGCAGGTATCATACATCGACGCGATTTTTACAAGAAGCTGATTTATTTATCACGACTATCGCACCTTTAACTCTATAGGGACTAAATAGGCAGCGAGGCTTTTCTCGGGAATTTTTTTTCCAATTTATATGTTAAGAAAGTTCGCTGCTGGAAGGAGGGAAGCCAGGGGAAGCTCGGTGATATACTTTCACATATTGTGCGCCTGTGTATGATAATTTTCTGCGCCTTGTTGTGTGTTTTCAAACGGCGATTTAATTTATTATATAAACGACGCGGACAATTTACCAATTAATGGAGTCGATAAGGCGAGTAATTGATGGCAGATTTGGTTTACGTCGCTGAAGGGTGAAACTGTAACAGTGCCACGGAGAAGGAAATTAAAAAGCTCTCTATAGTAAATATTTCAATCGTTTTATAAACTAATGCATCAATGTCATTTATAAAAATATGTCTAGGTGGTTTATTTTACTTTTTTTTTGTATGCGGATTTTTCATTCTCTCAGCTTGCGATGAATTTACAATGTTTATCGATACATTTGAAAAGGTATTGAAGGATGAGTGAGGATGAGGGGAGTCTTTTCTCCAGATCGCAATATTTCTCTCAAATTCTTTCCAATGTTTTATGAATTATCTTCTCAATACGTCGTTTAAAAGAAACACTGAAAATTGTATCGATGATTTAGAGTAAATTAGTCGTGTATTTTATGTTCTGTACGTCGCGTTATTAAGTAGGACAAAAATCGATTCTATAAATGCGGCACTTACTTATTTATACACGCTCTTTAACGTAGCTGCATTAAAAATTAAGATTAACCTTGTTCCGTTTGCTCGATGCATTAATCGTATAGCATACTTTGTTCAAAATGTATCGTATTTTTTTTTTTCTATGTCATCCGCTATATAAACGGTTTCAGCACCATCTTATACGTATAGCTAGATTATAATGAGTTAAGGCGGTGTTAAATGGTTTAATCGACGACGACAATCGCAGTCAAGTAGACAATCTTGTAAATACAGATGAGATTTCAATTCGATTCCAAATCACCGGTTTTTATTCATGTGTAGATGCTAACCAGAGACTTGCCATGGTTAAGTAATAAGAGCAGTAAAGAGGGCAGAGGTGGGTGGGACCGGAGTCGATCGAGTTTTTAGATAGGCTTCTATAAACTGCTACGGTGATACGTGCTGGTAGGTGTCTGTGTTACACGGTCTTGTTTGCAAGTTGTAATTTAGATTGTTTACAGAGGTTTAGTTTTTTTTTTTTTTACTTTTGTAGCTGGGAGTATTTATAGGTTGAGTTGATTTATATTCGGTTGCGAAAGGACGAATGGAGTGAAATGTTGAGGTTAAAGGGGAGAGAAGAAGGGAAGGTTGGAAGCAGGTATTTTGAAGTGAAAATGGGAGAAGGATTTTGAAAATAGCAAAAGTATAGAAAAATGTCTGAAAACCATTTGAATCGGATGAGGAACTGAAAAAATTATTAATCTGGCTTGAGAACGATTCAAAAAATGACAAAAATTGTTTTGAAAAATTGCTACAGCAGCTTCAAATTTTACATCCGTATGGAAAAAAGACTAGAAAATGAAAAAAGATTTGAAAATTTTACTGTAAAAAGTAAGAATTTGTAACGTTTTGCTTTGGCTTCCTTGAATTTTTCAATTGGAGGCTGAAAAGAGGGAGTGCTTTTTTGGGCAGAAGAACCTGAAAAATAATTTGAAAATGGCAAGAAAAATCCAGAAAATGTAAATTATTTTTGTTTTGAGACTTCAAAAGTCACTGTGTGTGAATAAATCATTGGAATTTTTTTAAATTTCATTTGAATTTTTTGAAAATTCAAATCGACGATCAGTAAAAAAAATTATCAAAATTGATTAAAAAAAAATTGAGTATTAAAATTGATTTTAAAAATCATGAAAATTGATCTAGAAAATCATCAAAATCGATTTGAATAAATCATCAAAATTGGCGTTGAAAAAAATCACTAAAATTGAAATTCGAAGAAGTTATGCGATAAAAACCAAGCCAGCCAAAAAAATTATAAATTTTTTGAATTGTATAGGTGTCATATGGAAAAGCAAAGATTTCCATTCCCCTCGCCCTCCCCACCCAAAAAACCAAAACAAATAGGGTATTTCAACTTTAATGGTTGTTAGGAGAAAGAGTGGAGGGTAAACCTGAAAATCTTTCACACCCAATATGCCAACATTTCTGACACAAAAAACCGATTGATACCAGAGATGTAGTAATTTCTTTGAGTCAACGACGAGTACCTCTCAATTTTCCAAGCACTCTCAATCCCCCCTCCCCGCATTTCCACCAATGGACTCTTTTTTGCTATTTTTTTTTATAAAGAGATGGGTGCCAAAAATTCAAAATCAAATATTAAGGGCATACTTAATTCGAAATTAGACGAGGGGTGGGAATCGATCCAATTTAGGGTGAGGGGGTCTGTCTGCCCATTTTTAGGAATTAAAAAATACTCTCAAGATTTTCAAAGATTCCCTCATTTTCTTGGTCTCAACTTTATAGAAATAGTTTGTCAAAAATTTTAAAAATAAAAAATTGTGAAATAATCCACCGTTCCAAATGGGCGCAAAAAAGCAAGAATTTTTGTTTTTTGATTTCAATACGTTTGGTTAGCAAATAACTCTTTTTTTTTCAAAAAAAAAAGTTAGTTGTCAAATGTTTAATTCCCCCCCCCCCCACCTACCAGTTTTTGGCTCAGAGTTCATCTCTGACAGAAGACGCTGCTTTTTTTCTCAATTTGATAGATAATTGATAAAATGGAAAAAGTTGAATAAATTTCAATTGAAAATTCTGCAAAACTGATACCTTTCTTTGGAAATCAGAAGAAGAAAAAAATCATTCTAGTGAGGAATTTTTAACTGTTCGTCTCTCCAACACGAACTTATAGTGAATCAACAATCGAAATACGTTTGCGTAATGATCCAAAAAAATTGAAAAAATGTATTTTAGGGGGAAAGAGGGAGGAAAGGGAATGATATCGCGATTCTTATCAAAAGCAGGTAGGTAAATTTAATAAATTTTGACTCATACTCGTACATGAAATTTCGAGCAATTTTTTGTGATATTTTAATCGTTTTTATGGTGAATTGTTGCGATTTATTTTTATTCAATTTCAACATCACAAATGAAATATTACCATAATAATTTCTCTTCGTATTCTCATAATTTTTGCCTTTTTTTTGGTTGCTTTTTCGTCCAATTATCCATTCCTTTGGCTTCTTCTTCCCTTTATTTTGCTTTCCATTCTTTTACCACGCTAGTCGCTAGTTACTGATTTTAATACTCGTGAAAAATTACAACTTTTTTCCAAATGAAAAAAAGCTGTAGTGAAAAATTTGAACCAAAGATCGTCTCTTTTGTCGAATTTATTCACCTTTCATTCTGTCAAATACGAGTACGGACTTTGTCGATCCAATAAACATCACGAACGAACCGAAATAACGTCATTATCGTTTCTCGTATAAAAAACTCCGCCGTTACATTACTACACTTGTCGATTTATAACCTCGCTGAAATGTTTTTCGTGTTTATCTCTTTAAATATGGATTTTTCGGAGGATAAATTAATAAACGAAAATATTCCTCGTAAAACTTCCCACATCGGGCCCGTAATAATGTCATCATCATTTTCCCCGGACGAATGGCTCGTACGTACGCGTTTACGTAATTACGTCGTTATCGCGTGACCAAATTTTCTACAACGTGTCTATTTTTTTTTCAAAAGAATATCGACTTGAAAATTGAATGAATTGGAAAAATACATCGAGTCGAGTTGAGCTTTTAAAATACGTAGAAGGTGACGATTGAAGAATCCGAAGAATGGGAGAGGGAGGAGGGAGATCAAAACTCTATTTCGAGAGCAACTTTTGTTTTCTAAATTCGTTTTTAATTTGATAATTTTACCAAATCGTTTTCCTCCCCTTGTTAAAGTTGATACATAATTTATTTTTAATTTAATTATAACGAAATTTCATCGCTTTGTTTTTTCCCTGGTTTTTCGTTTTATTTTTAACGTCCGAAAAAAAAACACCAACAACCCTTTCTGCGAAACTCATTCGAATTCGAAATATCATACGTGCGGATGGAATTCACAGTTCATTAGTCATATCAAGTTTTTATCATTCTATAATGTATGTTTTTCCCCTGTCGAATAAATGGTCAAACGAATAACCTTACACCGTAGAATCGGTCTAATTTAAAGTTTAACGGGTAATTGCGTGAAATTTCACCCTTTCGAGGAGACGTGGAGGGAAGGTCGGTTACGTCGGTGGTCGTATAAAAGCGTAAATCATCGTGCTTTTAAACAAAGACCCCGAAGGCGGTGTTGTGGCGTGGCGTAAAATTAATACTTCGTGTTGGCGGCTTTGTTTTGATGACTTTTACGCGTATAAAAAGATATCGACGTGGGTTGCTTGGGAAATTTTCGGACGGATTTTTTCCCAATCGGGGTGTCTTTCGAGACCTTCTTCGGTAAGGCGACCTTTGCGTGGTAGATGGGGAAATTTTTATTCGATATTTTTAATGTTGAAAAGTGCGGAATTTTTCGACGTTTTGGAACGACGAGATAGAACTGTGACTAGGAGAGGGGCCTTGCTCCCCTGGAACAACTCCATCTGGAAAAATGTGTCAAAATCGCTTTTTTCCCCCAGCCTTGTGGAAAACCCAAATGAAAATGCTGCCTTTGCATTGCATCCTTTCACTTGGTCATCTGATTTCACACTCTCAGAATTTTTCTAATCAATTCTCTCTCAAAATGTTGAAAGTTTTTGAAAATTTCATTCAAAAATCTTTATGCAATTTCAATTTTCTTTTTAAAATACCAAAGTTTAGAAAATCTCATCTCAAACGTAATTTTTTTTGAAAATTCTGACAAAGATGTATTAATTCTCATAAATAATTCTGAACAAATGTGTGTTTTTTTTTTTTAAAAAAAAAAACATTTTGGTATTTTAATAACTTTTTCAATAAATTTTTATAAATTTTGATCCAAGATGGATGATTCTTCGATAGTATTTTTTTAAAAATTCACATGAAAAAATTGCTCAGATCCTTATGAATTGGGATAGAAAAAAATCTTGAATTTTGACAAATATTGATAAAATGGCTTACTTTGGGTATGAACTTCCAAAAAAAAATTAAGCCCTCTCCCCTTCTTGCTCAGAGAAGAGCGAATCTAGAAGTTGGAAGACCTCAAAGTTTTGTCATAAAAAAAGACAGTTTTTTCAATTTTGAATACTGCCACCTGCTCAAAACATTGATCACTCTTTAAAAGACGTAATTCAAGTATCTACTCTCAGCACATAATTCACTTTGAAATTGGATCCATGATACATTTTTTGCCCTTTACAAACTGATTGAAAAATAGCAGATCTCGAATAGAAAAATTTTCGATTTTTACCAAATTCAAATTACTCACTTGAACGCATCGAAATTGCAAATAATAGTTTTTTTTCGTCATCTAATATAGTTTTTTATGGAATTTTCAAAAAAATTTCACGACAGTGTTGCCAAGTGGATTTTAATTGCGATTATTTTCATAAAATTGATGTTTCTAGCGCACAGGGATTCGAAAAATGGCCCAAACTATTTTTTTGACATTGAAAATTGCAATTATTTTTTCGAAGTTTTTAAAGCAGTATTTTCATGTAAAATTTATTCAAAAATTCCATCCAAAAATTTTAAGAAAATTTTGCTTCGATTTTGAAGATTTTGAGTGACTGATTTGAATTTGGTAAAAAGAAATTATATTGTTGTATGTAGCTTGAAAGATGAGTGTAGATTTTTTGCAAAATGAAAATTCTCATCTAATTTGAGGTGTTGGATAAAATCGATTTTTCAAAAATAATCGATAGTCAATTGATCAGTGGAAAGAATAATCGATTTTCCAATTAATCGGTGAAAAAAAATGATCAATTGATGGATTATAATCGTAGTAGAAAATTCGAACTCTTTAAAAGGTTCTAAATTAGGTACTTTTAGGAAAATTCCTTGACCTTCTTATTGCAAATCTAAAAATAAAGTAGGTAAAAACGTAAAAATAGTAGTTTTACTTCAAATTACATTGGCGTCTCTATTCTACACTATTTTTTAGAAATCTCTGCAAATTTTTCTAAGGAAGTTGAGCAAAAATTTAAAGTGTCATTTGGAATTGGGTAGAAATAGGAAACATAACTTGAATTTCAGAAATTTAAATGGAATTTTTTTGTTTTTATGGCCAAAATTGAACAAAAATTTGTAAAAATAGAACACAGCACAAAAAAATAGAAAAAATAGAATAGTTTACCAAAAAATTCGTGGTTTTTTGTCAATTTTTGTAACGTCAAACTTTCTTGAAAAATTATGAAGTTCTTCTAAATTTCTTAGAATTTTTCTCAAATCTCCAAATTCTTAAAAAAAAACTTTAAAATTCTTGAAAAATTTTAAGAAATTAAAAAAAAATTATGAAGAATTGGCAAAAGCACGTATTTTTTAGGTCAAGACCCCTATTTTTTCTGAATTTTCCTCAAAATGTTCACATGATGTCCTATTTTTTCAAATCTTTGTCCAATTTTTACTCAAAAGACCCAAAAACCAAAAAATTGAAAAATGATCGATTGGACGATTTTCGATTATTTGATTTTTCTGAAAAAGTGATCTAATTACGATTAATTTTTACGTCGATTAATCAATTACCTAACGATCGCCCCACATTTTTTGTCGATTTATTTGAAATGTCATTTACCCTCTTTCAAAACAACCCTGGCTAGGGGCCTACGACGAGGTCATCGAATGAAGTGACGATCGAGATGGATCGATTCGCAAAGCTCCGAGTGTTTTTTCATGGTTGAGCCGATGAGCGAACCCATTTGGCAACACCTCCTCACGAATATCTTGCCTGGAGGATACGATATGTCGAAAAAATACCGCACGTCTGCTCCATACACGCGTTCGACTTCGATCAACGTACGAAAATAAAGAAAATGTTGCTGCGGCGAGATGCGGAGGAAAAACAGAGAAGACAGATAACATCTGTTGGTGATTTTTCTAAGACCAAGCGGCGTTTTTCTTTCGTCGATGTGGCCAATTTCGCGTGTATAGTTTTACTCAGGCAGCATCCCAGCATCGGATATCTGCGAGAGGCGATCACGTTACATGAGCTCGTGTTCGGATGTAATCGTTAAAATATCAAAATAAAACAATAAATTTGCGCGGTGCGGTGCGACTGGATGCTTTTATAGCGGATACTTGGAGGTTAGAATATGCTTCATCATTATATAGGAGACATTGAGATTACGTTTTGATTTCGTTTCGTAGCATAATGTCGTTTATTTGCTCACGTAGTCGCGCGCACTATTTGGACGTCTAAATCGTATGTAGTACTAAGCGAAGTACAATTATTGCTATTGCGAAACCTCGCCTGTGCCCTGTGTGTTCCGGGAGCTTGTAGTGGTGCTCAAAATGAGTGTATTGAAAACAGAATGCAGCGAGTCCGACAAGGGCATCGCTAATGCTATTTTTAAACAGCATCCGGTAACGAGACGGGTATTTTTCGTATCGCAATGATAAGCCAGAGATTGATAACGATTCGCAGAAATTACCCGGAAATCGGAGCGAATGCCGATGATGCATGGTCAGTGTACGTATACAGGGTGTCCGCGAGGTTTTGGGTGTTGGGTGGGGAGGTTGAAGGGTGGATTTGGAGGAATAATGGTGGAGTTGTTTGAAAAAACTACAAAATTGTTGGGAAGTTGCATGCAGTTGTGAGTTTTTCACGTTGAACGTGTGAAATGAATTTTTTATTCATTAATTTACATCAGGAAAGTAAATAATGGAAAATTTGATTTGATCACTTGAAATCATGATTTTCAAAAGGCCAGTGAAGAAATTACTTATTCAAAATTTCAATGAAAACCCTTGTATAAAAATTTCCATAAAAATTTTCAGAAGATTAAAAAACATCAAATTAAAGTTAACCAAATGGAATCAAAAGAAATCAATGAAACCAAACATAATGACGGCCAAAATGAGATGGTTTTTTTTCTGAAAGAACCATTTATTCAAGGTGAATATTTACTAAATTCCACCCGGACCGAAGGATGGAAAATCCCGGCTAATCTGAGGTATGAATGAGAAGTAAAATTGAAATTCAGAGTCCCTTCAATCTCTCATTGTCAATCAGTGAAAAACGCTCGTGAACAATTAAAATAATTAATTGCGGCTCAAGAAAAATCAGCGAAATCGACTGATTTCCAGAAAACTGCCAAAGAAATTTCAGTGCTTAATTCTACTTTGATCTCATTAATTTTGAAATAATTTTTTCAATAATGTTACTTAAGAAATTTTTATTCATTTTCCTTTAATGAAAAATTCCTCGTTTTCTTTTTAGTAAAAACTTGTGCACTGATAAATTTTTGTGAAAAACTTTCACAGATTTTCTCCTATAGTGAAAACTTTTTTTGATTTTCTTCTAGTGAAAACGTAGCTAATATTCTTCTAGTGAAATGTTTTGCTGATTTTCTTTTAGTGCAAACTGATTCACTAATTTTCTTCTGGTGAAAACTCTTGACTGATTTTCTTCTAGTGAAAAAGTTCCATCCACGAAATTCCTGCTATATAGTGATCCTTTTTTCACTAATTGACTTTTTGGAAAAAACTTCCACACATTTTCTTCTAGTGAACACATCGCTGATTTTCATCTAATAAACACTTTCACTGATCGTTTCACTGATTTTCTCGTAGTTGAATTTTTTTCTGATATTTGTTTAATGCAAACTTATTCACTAATTTTCTTCTAGTAAAAAGTGTAAACTTTTTGCGGATTTTCTTCTGGTAAAAACTCTTGATTGATTTTCTTCAAGTGAAAACGTTTCACTGATTTTCTTCTAGTGCATTTTTTGCTGATTTTCTTTTAGTGCCAACTTATTCACTAATTTTCTTCTAGTGAAAATTTTTACTGATTTTCTTCTAGTGAACACTCTTTACTGATTTTCTTATGAAAAAGTTCCTATCCACTGATTTCTTTCTAATGATGACTTTTTTCATTGATTTATACTTTATGAAAAAACTTCCTTTGATTTTCATCTCGTGAAAGCGTTCCTTTCCACTATTTTTTTTGAATGATCTTTTTGTTCACTGATTTTCAGTTATTTTGGAGTCTTCAACTTAATTTTTATTCAAGTATGTGAGAAAAATACCGCGTTAAAAAAGAATAATAAGTGAGTTGGAAGAAAAAGACCAAAAATTCATCTGGTGGGACGTTCCAAATTTTTGTTTCAAAAAAAAAAAAATTAGATATAACCTGAAAAATTGATTTTGCCCAGCCAAAAAGTTATAATTCTTGTAAAATTCATCAGAGAGGGAGAGAGAAATATAAAATTGAATAATTTTCGGTTCTTCAATTTATTCGCATGATCAAATCATGAAAAGCTTGCCCCAGACAAATTATTCACCCAGGCCCAAAATTACACCATCTCTCCAAGTCTATTTACTTTTTTTCACCAGAAAACAACGTAAACAAATCATGTAAGAGCGCAATCTTCAGTTCTTCCTTCTTCAAATGCCGCAAACCACACTTCAATCTAGTTTATCTATACCCGCAGCAGGAATGAATTACGCAAGACGAGCCAGTACCTAATTCTAAGAATTGCAAATTAGAAGATGTTGTTTCTTTTGGCTGCTGACGATGCGATGGCGCTGTATATTATGTAATTATTTCGTGCATGCGCTGGGTAAATGAACCCATTTTCTATGTAGTCTGCAGCATCGCAGAATGGTGAAGAGAGAATTGCAATGTTTTACATAATTTAACCCTGATATGTCTCCCTTTTCTGGATGATTTATTTTCTGCGGTATTTTAGACCGTATTTTTATTTTTCATCGACCGAGTGTCGTGTTACTCTCTGAATCTGAAAAGACAAATTAGGTGGAACTTTGCTTTTTTTCAATTTTTTAGTGAAATAGTGAAATAAATTTCACCAAATTTTCGTAGACATTAGAAATTTTTTATTAAAATAATAGATTTTCCCCTAAAATTATAGATTTGTTTGCTAAAGTTATTGAATTTTTATTAAGAATTTAAAAATTTTCACTAAAATTAGACATATTTACTAAAAGTGGAGAATTTTTTTTATCAAAATTGAAAAATTTTAAGTACTGGAATTGGTAAATTTTCAGTAAAAGAAGAGAATTTTTACTCGAATTATGCAATTTTCACTAGAACTTTTGTTAAATATAGAGGATTTTCACTAAAAATAGAGAATTTTCATTATAAACTTAGAGTAATTCACTAAAAAATGAAAAATTTTCACCAAAAATGAAAAAATTTCACTGAAATAAGAAAATTATCAAAAAAACATGAAAAATTTTTACTATTTGTATCATTGAAAAATTTTCACTAAAATTGAAAAAATTTCACTGAAATTGGAAACATTTCACTAAAATTGGAAACATTTCGCCAAAATTGGAAAATTATCACTAAAATTGGAAAATTTTCACTAAAATTGGAAAATTTTCACTAAAAATGGAAAATTTTCACTAGAAGAAAGAAATTTTCACTCGAATTTACAATATTTTCATTGAAAATTTTCACTGAAAACTGGAAAAGTTTTACTCGAATTGGACAGTTTTCACTAAAATTAGAATTTCTTCACAGACTTTGCTGTTAATTGTACTCGATTTTCACTTGACAGTAAAAAATCATAAATTTTTTGACTGGAAAATCAATGGAAAATCGATGAGAAAGCACTGAAATTTAAAAAAAAATTGACTGATTCAGATTTGGAGAGTAGTTTGAATTGGTTGATACGAAGATTTACAAGACATCCTTTCCCTTCCCTTCCTCTTCATTTCTTATGTATTTACAACAAATCAAGGCACAGAACGTCATTTTTTTACGATTTCAGGCCGGTTTATTGGCTCGAAAATCATACGATAATGGACTCCATTGTACGCAGGATCGCTAAACCGCTACTAAAAACCTTTTCAACAAACACATTTCGTCTCGATTAAACACCTAAGTAGCAATTAATTCGGAGTTTGTCACGGTTCCGTAGCATTTCGATCTGATAAAAAGCAGCACCGACACCCTCATTACATTGAAAAACCTATAAACGTACAAAAAAGAAGCGGAAGCTCGTATATAAAATAAAAAATGACGTCGAAAACGAACCACACAAAAGTTGTAATAAAGAAATCAACGAAGATCGGAGCGATTACACGCGTAAAAAAAATGAGTATAGGAAAAAAAAACCACCACGAGACTCAGCGTGGTTCCCCGCGCCATCGACTTACGGCGGGATTATAAAACTAGAATTAAAGTTAAATTGCGATTACAAGAATCGTTTAAAGTTTAATTATATAATTATATACGACAAAAGACGGGCTATATTACCAGTGTAAATATGAATACCGGCGCACTCGCCATATAATGACGATTAAATACCCGCGTAAATTTGCCCAGTCGTCGATGTGCATGCAGACATAGTGTAGAGCTGGTTAGACCCGTACAAAACCCCCCTCCTCTTCGCCGATTATCTTTTTGTTGTCCATTGATTCGCTGGTACGTGTAAATTCGTTTACATAAAAATCTATTTATGTTAATTGGTCAACTTATTACGTACTTAGATGTGTGGATGTGAAAGAATGTGTTTTAATGTGGTGTGGGAATTAATTTGGTCAGAGGTGATGAGGTAATGGATGGGAGGGGAGAGGAGCTGGAAATTTTTCGTTGCTCTTGAGAGTATGAATTCTAATTTTCGTTTTGGAAAATCTCGTTGTTTTTCATGAATTTTTAATCCCCGAGGCTTCTTTGGCAGGAAAGATGGATTGTATTTTCCCATAATTGACATGGAAACTCGTCCAACAATAATTGTATCCACTATCCAGTGTACGACTGAATAAGTATGATTTTAATGTGAAAATGTCGAAAATACGTTTTTAATCAAGTTCTAAATCCTTTGTGTATTCAAGGCAGGTATTTGTATGGTAATTGACTTGTAGAATTCGAAAATTACGATAAAAATATCATTAAAAATCAGTTTGTTGTGCCAATTTGGAAAACTACCAATTTTGGGATAACTTTGAGAAGGAATGTGAAACTCTGAATTACGAAATCCAAATTTGAAGCAAGAAGCATCCCTTGGTCCTCTCTCTCGATTTTGGATCTTAAAAGTAATGATATTTTTGAATTTTAATCTCATAAAATTGAAATAGAAAAAAATGATTATTCAATTTTGAAAAATGAGAAGTTGAAGAAATGTTCCTTTATTGTTTTTTTTTGTCCTTCATGAAGTTTTGTGGTGGCCTTGTAGACTTTGAAGATTTCATTATGGTGCCAAATGTCATTGGCAGTCAAAAAGAAGAGATTTGTCAGCACTCTGTTCCTTGACCCAAGAAAATCTGGACTTGATCGATTTTTTATGGAAAAAATTTTTTATCCGTAGTTTTTAAAAGGTTCAATTTTGAATTTTCGCAGGGAGGCTTGAATAAGTGTTGAAGGTGATTCTTTTTCAATATTGATAATAGACGAATATTGCAAGCAGAGGCTCCAGTAATTTTTTGTTGAAAAAATCTCCAATGATTCTATCTACCTACGTAAAAATTGGTCAAATTTCATGAAAATCGGTCTTTCTGAATTTACTCAACTTTTTTGTGGAAAATTACTAATTTTTTGTAAAATTTATTTCAGCGAAATTCCATCAAGTTTGAATGATTCAGATTTTGAAAATAATTTACAAATTTATCAGATATCAAATTTGAACTTCGCAAGAATAATTATTGTGACGTAAGACTTGGAAAAAAGGATATACCACTCAGAATTTTTTTGTTGAACATTCTCAAAAAAGACAATTTTTGAGATTTCTTAGTCAGAATTTCTAAAGATTGGAAAATTGGCCAGGCATTCATTTTTCTTGATTAAAATTTTTTTCGAAAATTTTCCTCTTAGAATGGATCTAGGAGTATTGTAAAATTTTGAAAATATTAAAAACCAGAAGTGTAATCTTGAATAGAAAAAAAAGTAACAAATCTTATGTACTTTGATTTGTGATTTTTCAATTAAAAATGGAAAGAAAAATGAAAAAAAAAGTAATACATGTTTTATATCCTCACTTCTTCCAAAAAAATTCAAATTTTCTATGCAAAAAATTCCATTCCTCATCCGACTTATTTTATCTGCTCTCTCATTTATAAATCAGTAAAAATGATCGAAAATCGCTGGAAAAACAGTAATAAATCAGTGAAAAAAACACTGAAAGTAAACAGTGAAAAAAATTGCTGGAAAATTAGTGAAAATTCTCTGGAAAATCAGTAGAATATTTGAAACTTCTAGAAAAATCATTGAAATTCTTTGAAAAATCAACGAAAATTCACTGAAAATCAAAGTTTTGCTGATTTTTTTCTATGCTGCAATTTTGACATTTTTCAGTAAACTTTCGCTAATTCGAAATGAAGCTCAAATTTTTCAAAAAAAAAATCGTGTTCAGCATCATGTTTTGAATTTTTTAGATGGAAAGGATGAAACAAATGTAAACTTTTAATAAGTGGTCCTGAATTTTGGTAGGATGCCTTGCATAATGTTTTTGATTTTTGTATTAAAAAAATGAGTTTGAAATGAATTTAAAAAAATGATTTGACTATATTTTTAGTCTGGCCTTTGTTACAATATCAAAAAAAAAACCTTGAAGAAAATCATCGAAAAGTCTTGATATTTTCATCGAATTAATTTGAAAGATATTTCAAGGTTCGATTTCTTTTGGAACTTTTTATTCATTTTTCAAATTGTTTTGGATCAATGGAGTCCCTTTTCTCGAAAAATGAATTACAATCTCTGATTTATCTGCCTTCCCTCTGACTCTGGTAACGGATAAAAACTTGAAAGTGCTACAGCTTTTAAAAATCTATACGTGACAGCTCCTCAAATATCAGTAATTAACCAAATTTTATAACCCAAATTCTGCCCACCTCACGTAATTCGGTCGACACGACGTTTTATAGACTTCTTATCCAACTTCTGGTTTGTTTTCCATTTCATTACTCGGAACGATTTACGAAGCGATAAAAAGCAAAATTAGCCATTTCATTGCACTTGGGTTGAAAAAAAAGTTCATTATCGAGAAAAAATAAACTCACACGATCGCGATGTAAAAAAGAGATAACTCATAAAAAGAACCCGTCTCTGCATCTAACGATGAAAAAAAAACCTCTTCTAACGCATGGGTTTTTTCTTTGAATTTTTTTTCCAAACGAGAATAGAAGTTGCATCGAATTGTCATGGCAGACATGAACCATAAAAATTAATACAAAATCTCCGGCGGAAGGAAACATCCGGAAGATGTTTCCCGCCTCTTGAAGTATTACATAAAATGTAGCAAAAGATACCAAGTGGAGAAAAATGACATAAGAACAATTTCGTTCCATTTTTATATCGGTTTTTCTCCTCAAAGCGTTTGTGTGTTTTTCTCGAAAACATATTTCAGTGTAAAATTTTTCCATCGCGAAAATTCCATCAAGAGACTTCAAAATTGATTCAAAAATTACCTAAAAATATTTTCAACCTATTTTGACTTTGAGTGTGGAATATTCCATTATGGAAAATTTCTTCTCGAACCAGTGATTCCTAATTGATGTTTTTTTCCCAGTGAAATTTTTACTATTTGGATAGAGAAGAGAAGGTGAAGGGAGGTAATGGATGAAATCGTTGAAGAGTGAAAAAAGAAAACACTAAAATGAACAAATTAATCGGCCATATTTTGGTTTGACAAGATTGTCATCAACAAACCTCGTCGCGGATAAAATTGGACGATTAAAAGGGACTCGAGTATACAAGCACTCACCTTTCAAGTGCTTTGCAAATATTTCCCTATATTATTTCGGTTCGACTCGGCGGGTACATTTTCCGCATGTATAAGACCATATCTTACCCAATAAATCGACGATAAGCTATTGAAGCGAAATTCCGATATTTTTGCCAGTTCGATGCATCTCTTGTGTCATTTAAATTCGTATTTTTTTTCCTTTTCATCAAATAGATAAATGGAAAATTGTATAAAATGCTCGAATTGTTCATTTAGTGTGGAAAAAACCTTCTGCTGAGGACATGTTCGTTGTAGCTGATTATCAAAAGGGCAATGAAGAAGAATTAAGGTAAATTAGGTGGAATGAAGGGTGAAGAGGGATACAGAGAAGGATTCAATAAAAATAAAAATTTAGAAGGGATTTTTGTCTTGTTTGCGACGTATAGCTTCTGCCTATAACGTTTGGGAAAGTACTTTGTTTTGGGGAAAATTTTTGCGTAGGTGGAATTGAACGCCTTGTGCGATGTTTTTTAGGCGAATGACGTCATAACAGTGGCTGTTCCATGTTCTGATAGATTACAACAAGTATTTGGTTGTGCAAGTTCGGTCGTCGGTCGTGTTATGATAGGTACCTATCTGATTCGTGTATTTGTTTCTGATCTTACATCAAATGATGAGATATGAGATGAGACCAAAAAAGTGCAATTTTCATAATTTAAATTTAGTTAAATTGAAACCATTGAAGTTCAAAAAAAAAGATCGCCAAAGATTTTGGAGTATGGTGGGTTTGATGAACGCAAGTGAGTTATTTTTTACTTTCAATTTGATTTTTTCGTAATCTGGTTTGAAAAAAGATCACATATGTGTAATTTAATCCGGGTTCATTCTTCTTCGCTCGATATGGCGTCGAAAAAATGGTTTTCGAGCCACACACCGCGAAACGCAACCGACGACCGACGAATGATATCAAAAACCTCGATAATTATAGATCGCGTGATTAAAAATTGGTAACACTGCCCAAGTAGTATTTTTCGCTGGCGAATCGACCTTGACCATAGGTTATGTGTTTCCCTTCGACTCTCCTCCAGCGACGTATTCAATTGGCTCTCCTCAATTTGTTTATTACGACAGATACCTACCTACATAAAGCATACCTATTGTGTCGAGCGAGGCTGAAATTTCGCATGCACGATATAAACAACCCTCGCCTTGGATAATTTTTAATCCTCTGCACGAGCCGAATCCTACGAATGGGTCGCAGAAGCTATTTAAATGTTCGTAAGCGTGCTAATTTCGTAGCCTTTCGCTCCGCGACCAAATTAAAGTGTCAACAAGGGACAGATTCTATTCGATTGGAAATACTTACGAGTGCGATTCGCAGAAAGTTTCCAGAAAATATGGCTACGTGGCTATTTGCGAAATGAAAATGGCTATGGAAATGGCGATTCGAGTCGACGACCTGGTACCTACGAAATTACGTACGCGTACGATCGATAAAAAGTCGAAAGAAAATTTTTTCTGGTGAGATAATGAATAGAAATGGGTAATTACGTGACGGCTGTGATATCATATCGAGATAGAGAAGAGAAGTGTACTTTTTGGGGGAGCGAAAATTGATGGGATTTTTGTTTGACGTCAAATCGGTGAAATTTTATGGTGGGGTTTTTTGGTGGAAATTTTGGATTGAAGTGATCTACGAAATTCACATATATTTTTATTAAAGAGGTTATGAGAAAGTTTGTGTTTCGAAAGTTGAGATGAAGGCAGGGCTAGATCATGAGGAGGCAGACTGGCGGAAGGGTAGATTTCCTTCCATTTATCTTAAAATTGCATTTTTTTTAATTCAAGAAAATAAAGCTCAATTTGAAAATTTGATGAATGTGTTGTCTGTTGAGGGGTTTGTTCGAAAAAACTTGACGATTTGAGTCGGAAAAATTATTTCTTTTTTCAAATCAGAACATTTTGGAAAATCCCTACTTCATCGTTTTTTTTTTTTTTAAATTTTGTCTCTTCAGTTATGTGACACCCCCTCCCACACACTCACATCTAATTCGTTCTTGGATGAAGAAAAAAATGAAGGTATCTAAATTCATGATTGATATTAAACGCGAACTCCCTCGTTCATAAATCAATCAAAATAATCGGAAATCACTGGAAAAGAGTCAAAATTGCAGGCCAGTAATAAATCACTGAAAAAATTTCATTGAAAGCTAAAAGTGGACAAAATTGTTAGAAAATCAATGAAAATTTTCAGAAAAGTCGGTAAAATGTCTGAAATTTTTGGAAAAATCAGAGAAAATCCAATGAAAATTGAAAGAATTCTAATGTCCCCTGCGCTGCAATTCTGCCTTTTTTTCAGTGACTTTTCACTGATTTGAAATGAGGATGAATGTAAGGTTTTCCTAACCTATCTTTTCCACTTCTTATTCCCTTCCTTCTCTTCTCCTCCTCTCGTACCTTTTCCTCTTCCTCCCCTCCCCCCTCTTCCTCCTCAGAACAACAGGAATCAACAAAGAATGGTTGAATATGATTTGAGAGACAAAATTGTCAAATACAAATCTAAATAAAAGTTTTTTGCTTTTTCAACATTTTTCAACTCAGATGATGAATTAGAAAATTTTGAATGAAGATGATGAGACTTTTGAGTCAAATTAGGACTTTTCCGACATTTTTTAAAACTTCAGTACCGTAAGTATCAGTTTTTCTTTTGTAAAATTTTCCTATTGCATTGGCGTATTTTCCTATTTTCATCCCTTGTTGAAGTTAATAGACATATAGCGAAGTTAATTTTGAGGTTTACAGATGTTGTTCCACCCCACTCCCATTCCTTTTTCAAAAATATTGGAAAATGATTAACTCAATTTACAGAAAAGCTCAAAATTTACAAAAAAAATTGACAGGTAGTTTAAGTGATGAAAAATAATGAGATTTCTTGGCAATTTTGGACTAAAAACTAGTGAAAATTTTTGAGAAAAGTAGGTAGAAAATGTAATTTTTAGCTGATTGAAAATATTTTTATTTTTACTTCAAAATCGTGATTTTTTTGCACAAAAATGTGACAAATAATTTTTTTAAGATTTTGAGCACCTTTTTCAGAAATTTTTGCCCTCTTGCTTCCCTCAGATTCGATAAATTTGTTCATCGTATTTGAAAAGTATGATGTAAAACAGGTAATTATAGGTATATCTCCATCAATTCTTCTCCTTTTCCATCCCAGAAAATTTTAATGTTTTTGAAGCTGAAAAAAACGTGTTCCTCTTTATTTTCTTGGAAAAATATCTGAAAAATTGGCCATAAAGACATGGAAAAGTCATTTTTGAACAAACCACGAATAGGATTTTAATAATTATTCAATTAGTGGAAAAGGAACTTGTTGACTTTTTCAAGTGTATTAATTTTTCTGTTTTGGCATAATTATTTGAAATGTTCCGTTATTGTGGCGTGGAGGGGAGAAGAGGGCATGAATAGGCTTTTTTTGGGGAAATCGAAGTTGGAAAATGTTTATGAATAAACTCCAAATTACATAGAAAATGAATTTCAATCAAAAATAAATGGTTTTGCTCAGAAAACGGTA
This sequence comes from Pseudococcus jackbeardsleyi, assembly GCA_038380155.1. Taxonomy (NCBI): domain Eukaryota; kingdom Metazoa; phylum Arthropoda; class Insecta; order Hemiptera; family Pseudococcidae; genus Pseudococcus; species Pseudococcus jackbeardsleyi. The sequence goes on from CM076242.1 coordinate 10,222,743, forward strand.
TCTTGTTTTCATTAGAAGTCAGTGTAATCAATTAAATTTATAAGGTGAAAATGTAAGAATTTAATGTCCAACTGATTTTTTCTTAGCAAAAATCACTACTTTTTCCCTGATTTTCATCACTGGAGAGTTTTCTAAAAAAAACTTCGGAAGCCTCCCTCTTTACTCCTCAAAATAGTCCAAATTAGATCCTGGAATACTTCTATATAGGTAAACAAAAATAGAGTTTTACTTCTCAAAATTTTAGAGGCTTGAAAATCAAAATGTTCCATAAAAATTTGAGAAATTTTTTTGTTAGCAAAATATTACTGTTTGAGATTTTTTCAGATTGTTGAAGGAAATGAAAAAAAATCTTGCTTTTTCACTTCCAATGACCAAAAAAATCAAAACCACATCGAACCCCAATTTTAAAAAATACTCCAACATTATTAAAGGCCAAACACCTTTTCAATAACCCTGCCTTTCATTTTCCACCACAAAATATTCCAGGAAAAATCCAAGATGCCACATTCTCATCATAAGAATTTTCCAACCACGATCAAATCTCGCCCTAAATCTATCCGAACCGAATTTTTAAAACCCTTTACACGTAAAATACCCGTTAACCGTTCTTTTATCCTCGAAATACCTTTGCTCTAAATCGCCACCATCGTCGTCGTTAAAACAAAGGCCAAAAAACCCACCGCTTTAATTCCTCTTTTCGTCGGCCCGTTTTTCTCCTCGCTCTAGCTTCCTTATTACTACATCACTTTCTCATTCAAGTTGGCCAAACTCTTTGCTAATTTGATGCCGGCATCTCGTTAACACATTATAGGTAAAAAGTTGATTAAGTTCACCGTCTCATTCATCCGATGGGAGTCGTAAAGCTAAAGAAAAAGTTAAGTTTTTCAATCAAGCCAACTTTTTCCCAACTAAAAACGCAAACTTGGCTGGTAATTTCCTTTCTTATCAAATTGTTAATCTTTCGCGTACAGTTGACGTGAGGCAAGGTAAAAAAGAGGCATGCTTTTCCATTACTCCTTCGCGGCAGGTAAAATACAATTCGTCGAACTGGAGCTGTGAAAGGGGGAAAAGGCCTTAAATATGGCGACGTGTATGTACAAAAAAAAGTATTTTCTGTACACATGTTCCTCGGTTCATTTATCGTTTCGCATCTGTTGTTGCAATTTTTTTGCTCTTTTTTGATGTTAAAAAAACACTCGTACGAGGTAATATTATGTTCGCATATTTTACACGGGAATATTTACGTTCAATTGAAAAACATGGTTTGTGTACTTGTGTGTAATCTTTTTTCACTAAAAATACCGCAGAGAGGAGCGTGGAATTAAATCTGATGCAACGAACCGATGCGACGCTACAATATCAGTTAACACATCGGTGTGGTATTTTCCTCTGTATCTTTGTCCCTGTTCTATTCATTCGGTTAGTTGGTACGTGGTCGGTTAATTAAAAACCCCACGAATGGGACAATTCACCATACCACGATCGTTTTATAACTGTTCAACTTCAATTAGACGCGTTAACGGACGTCAATCATTCGACCAATATGTATTTCCACGTACGACTTTTAATAAAGGCCTGCGAAAGTCTCCGGGGAGATGCGACGACGTCGATTTATATTCATCGTCGACTCCGACGAATTTTTTTTTCCAACAGCTTGAAAAAGTCGAAGTCGCTCGGAGCACGAAATTCGATAATTCAATCGTAATGGCTACCAAGATTTTCTTCGGAATATTAAAAACTCGAGCGTATTTTCGAATCGATCTCATTGGCAGTTTTAAGTAACGAGTTCGCTTCCAATTTCAAATCCCCCTGCTCAGCTGTCCTATCGTGGAACAAAAGAACACCGCAGACACGAGAGAGCTTTTTAAAATTCTCCGTATCAATTTATCCATCGTCGTCGTCCAAAAAGGTGTATTTTTCCCCCAAACGTCGATAAATTTATTCGACGAGGTTTCAAACGTTAATATTGTTTTTTTGTTTTGTTTTTTTCATTTTGCACAGTTTATTTTGTTATATCGCAGCGCTGCTTTTTTTTCACCCTGGTTCGAGGAGAAAAAGGGTAAATTCTATTTACGGATTTGTCGCAGCAGCCACATCTTCCATATTTCGCTTCTTCGATAAAGATTTACAGATTCTTCGCCTTTTTTTTTTCAACTCTCTCGAGCGGAGGACGATGTTTCGTCTTTGTCTTGCTTTCTATACGCTAGAAACGATCATTATGCAAATTCGAGACAATAAATCGCGGCTCATTTGATCGCTCGAATTATGTATGAGTATTTTTGAGCCGGTTTTATCGATAATACCGGGTGATTTGTCTGTACCGCTGGCTAATGCGGAATCACAGATGTTTAGGTAATTAGACTACGTGTAGAAGAGTTGGGTACAAATGAAACGTGTTTTAGAGTTGCTTTTTTTTTGTGTTCTTTAATGAATCTAACATGATTTTGGGTATGGTGTGGTGATTTTGTACATTCGCAGATCAGGTCTGCGGGTCATGTGAGAAAAACATGTGATAGTTGTTTGTGTGGACAGATGTTCCGTAATGGGACATCGAGAATGTCAAATTGTCCCATTTTTTTCCTTAATTTGGAGCCGAACATAGAGGTAGAGGTATTTTGAGACGAAAAATTTCAAATTTCAAGATTGGATAAAAACAGTAGCTAATTTTTTTCAGATAAAATGTATTATTGACAACGTTGCTTTTTCAAATATTTCAGTTTAAAACTAATTTTTAAGCCTTTGTTGAATGCATTTGGCTAAAAACAGTAGCTAATTTTTTTTTTAGGTGAAATGTATTATTGGCAACGTCGCATTTGAAAATATTTCAGTTTAAAATTCATTTTTCAAGCCTTTGTTAAATGTATTTGGCTTGAAACAGTAGCTAATTTTTTTTTAGATGAAATGTATTATTAGCAACGTTGCATTTGAAAATATTTCAGCTAAAAATTTATTTTTCAAGCCTTTGTGGAATGTACCTATTCAGCTAAAAACCGTAGCTAATTTTTTTTAGATGAAATGTATTATTGGCAACGTCGCATTCGAAAATATTTCAGTTAAAAATTCCATTTTCCGAGCCTTTGTGGAATGTATTCAGCTAAAAACAGTAGCTAATTTTTTTTAGATGAAATGTATTATTGGCAACGTCGCATTTGATAATATTTCTGTTGAAAATTCATTTTTCAAGCCTTTGTTGAATGTATTTGGCTAAAAACAGTAGCTAATTTTTTTTAGATGAAATGTATTATTGGCAACGTTGCATTTGAAAATATTTCAGTTAAAAGTTCCATTTTCCAAGCCTTTGTGGAATGTATTCAGCTAAAAACAGTAGCTAATTTTTTTTAGATGAAATGTATTATTGGCAACGTCGCATTTGAAAATATTTCAGTTGAAACTTCCATTTTTCAAGCCTTTGTTGAATGTATTTGGCTTGAAACAGTAGCTAATTTTTTTTTAGATGAAATGTATTATTGGCAACGTTGCATTTGAAAATATTTCAGTTAAAAATTCCATTTTCCAAGCCTTTGTGGAATGTATTCAGCTAAAAACAGTAGCTAATTTTTTTTAGATGAAATGTATTATTGGCAACGTCGCAATTGAAAATGTTTCAGTTAAAAATTAATTTCTGAAGTCTTTATGGAATGTATTTGTCTAAAACCGTAGCTATTTTTTTTAAAAAATTTTTTTCAGATAAAATGTATTATTGGCAACGTTGCATTAGAAAATATTTCAGTTGAAAACTAATTTTTCTGCCACGACTCAAATCTTTTTTTTTCTGAAAAATTGACTAAAAATTATCATTTCTAGGTTTGATAGACCCGTCGTTTTCTGTCGTTTCTTAGAAAAACGACACTTTGAAAATTTTCCAACACGCTGAAATTACAGCTACGACTCAAACAGTTTCGGATCTAAGGATTAGAGCCCACTTTCCAAATCGGAAAAAAGGGCCCATCACAACTCGAAAAAAGGGCTCTCCACATACTTTTAAGTATCAGAAAAGTTTTCTCTTATTTTAGTCATTTTTATCAAATTTATTAATTTTTTTATTTGAATTTTCTTGAATTCAACCCTGAGGATTATTCTGTCTGTTGCTCAAAAGCTTTCACAGTTTAGGTATATAAATAATTAATACAGTTTACTATCAATTAAAAATTAGGTTAGGTTAGTGACGAATCCTTCCGTTTGGTGTTTTTTTTTTTTTGCAGAAAATGTGGAAAAAATTGAGGAAATGTGTTTTTTTGGAATATTTCTTCTTGAATAATGAATGTCATCTTGAAATTTGGTACCTAGTTTTTCAAAAATTCAATTTCAGAGAAATTCACCCTAGAAAATTTTGAAAAGTACCTATATCCGAATTATAATAAAAGGAATTTTGAAATTCAAGTCGAACGAAATTAATTTTGCCCAAATTCTCGATATTAAAATTAAAAGTGACTCTTCTTCCATATTCGAATGAAATCATACCTGTTCTTAAACCGTTAAACCTCCTAAATGCTTCACCCTGTTGCAATCTCAATCCACTTCTCCATCCCAACCCACAAAATCCCATAAAAATCAAACAATCCACCTTGAAGTAGCTCATCGCGAAAATTCGCATTAAAAAATAATTCCACCAAGGTACCCAAGCACACAATGTAACAAGAACCACCTACTTAGCGTCGGAGCGCACTCCACAAAAGAGATAATTTTCGCGAATCCGACGCGCGAATTATTCCACAAGGAAAGCAGGAGTACCGGAGGGAATCGCTTCTTCGTGGTCGTCGTTAAGAAGGTATAGTTTGTCGATATTAACCCGCAACCGAGAGCAGCAGGTCGTTCACTTATGTCTGTTGTGTACAGAGGTATAATACCTATACACTCGAAACATCATATACTTTATTTTGAGCGCACAGAGCACCGGCGCTGGAACTAATTGTATCGGTTGCTCCTCGATTGACCTTTCTGCGGCTCGGCGCTGCGCTATTTTCCCCCTTCTCTTGGCGTATCTCTTTGTAATACATTGTCGACCTCCGACAACGCTTTGGCGGCGTAGTGCGCGGTAATTCGGTAGCGAGAAGATTTTCACCGCTTTTTTTCTCTCTCTCGTCGGTGTCTTGTGAGACGCGTGAACAGAAAAAAAAAGTTTACCGGAGATTTACGATGTGTTGGCGTATTCGTTCAAGACTCCGGCGGCCAACTACAGGAAGTTTAGGGTTAATTATGTTACCTATACGAATACGGTGGAAAACAATCTTGGTAAATTTTGGCCTTTTACCGCGTATAGGTCGACAAAGTATGGTAATTAGGTGGTCCGGTATGGGTATAATTTTTCGGGCATCACGCGATGTATCATTTTACGTGCGTTTGCCACCAGCGTCAGGACTGTCAATATAGGTGTTGTTTGTGTAGGTTTCGTGAGCTTCGAGTCTACACGAAGGTCGAATTTGCGCCACCCTTACCGATGGGAGGGGGTTCGGTCATAATACAGCTGTTAAAATGGGAGATGGGGAGTCCGAGAGGTGATATAGGAATAATGAACAGAGCTCTTGATGAATGCGTGTACTCGAGAAGTTTGTCGTTAACTCTTTACCTCTTGTAATGTTTAAAAGGGTTGTTATAAGAGAGTGACAGCGACGCTGAAAGGAGCTCGTTCATAATTAACAGAGTTTGTAAAATGTGTTGCAAAGAGTTGGCGTTGTCGTTTTGTCACTGACAACCAATGTCACCATTCCCGAGCGGTTCCGGCCCGAACGTATCGCTACCCGGTGAATCTGGTAATTTGGAATGGATGCTGAAGAAGGGTTGGTAATTGGAAAATTTCGAAAAGCAGTACGTGGTGCGAAGTCTGATTACGTTGGAGTGTTGGCAAATTAGCGTCGTGTTTGAAAACTAAATAGAACGTTTTTACCTGGCGGAAGGGTGAGTGATTGTCCGGACCGGTGTCCTGAAGTGTTTTTTCAAGTTTTTATCTGTGCTGGTGTACTCTTGAGATGGTTCTTAGGAGCCGAAATTCGACTGAATTTTCATTTATGGGATTTTCATTTGCATTGGTTGAGAATTTTCTTTTAAAAATGGGATTTTCAAAAATAATTGTGAACAAACGGGCTCTGCAGCCCCCTCCCTCGGACATTTCTAAACTGTTTGTGAGTGATTATTAATGAAAAAAATTCATCATTTGTTTCAAAAAGGTCAGGTATTGTCCTTTGATCAAATTTTCTGTTCTTTGGACAATATTATGTTCACTGCAAAAGTTTCCTTTTTGGGACACTATGTAATTTCAAGTCAAGAAAAAAATGAATCGAGAGTCATCATAAAAGAACCTCCTTGCCAAAATTTCCTCAGTATCATGAAAAATATGAAAATTTTATCCAATCAACGAAAAAATATGAAATTCAGAACATATCCTATTTTGACCGCCGAATTCAATGGAAGTAGTTTCAAGACGTTTCGGATCCTAAAAAGCCCTGGAGAAAATTCTACAAAAATGGTCAATAAATTTTTTGTATTTTATGAGATTTTCTGTAATTTTGGAAAATTCCAAAATTTTCAGTCTGCTCCAAAATGTTTTAAAACTGCTTCGAATCGATTCGGGAAGCCAAAAATTAGGCAGTGAGTATATATCAAAAGGTCTGGCCAAATAAGGGGTGAATTTTCGCGTTTGCTTCTCTCGAGGTCTCGAAATTCACCCCTTTTCAGTTTTTTTATGAAAAATCAGTTAAAAAAAAGTAAATTTTGAAAATTTAAGCAAAACGCTTGCAAAAAGGGTGTCTATCGGGGAATTTTGACCTGCTGAACACGAATATGGTATTGGTTTTTTCATTTAACCCTTTCTTTCTGTATAAAACGCTAAAAATTTGAAAAATCTGCTAAAATAACAACGTTTTTGTACGGTTTTTCGCATTTTTCGGCCCTTAGTTCAAAGAATCGGCCAAAACCGAATGTACAGCGAAATTCTACATAAAAAAACGTGTTTTTTAGTAATTTTTCCAAGTTGGTCGCTCTTCGCTTATATGCTGTTTTTTAAGATTGAAAACTTCAAATAGCCAAAAAAACATGAAGAAGTGCACCAAAATTTTTGAAAAAATTTTTATAAATACACCTCTACGAGATGTAATTTTGTGCCAAAGAACAGAAAATTTCGTTCACTTCCGTTGGAATTGAAAATTCTTGAAAATCAGCCAATAAAATGGCCATATCTTATAAAGGGCGGGGATGGGGGGGGTGTCAAAACGTTTTTTAGAATGTTTTTACATCCAGGTGCTAGAGTGAAAATCGGAGCGGGGGCCAAATTCACCCCTTATTTGGCCAGACCCTTTCAGCTGTTTTTTTTTTTTTTATTGGGTCGAATTTTTCATTTCGCAAATCGATGAGATTCTCTCTCATTTAGAAATCAGTGAAAAATAATTGAAAATTACTAGAAAACAGTCAGAATGCAGCACAGCATTAAAATTAGTGAATAAAATCGCTGAAAAATCAGTGTAAATCTACTAAAAGTTAACAAAAACAACTAAAATTGGCTAAATTAGCAAAAATTAGCTAAAAATCAACGAATTTTGCTGATTTTTCCTATGCTGCTGTTCTGACTTTTTTTTTTCAGTGGCCTTTTCACTGGTTTGAAATGAGAGAAGAATTTTGAAAATTTGTAAAATTTCGAAACAAATGAACTTCAGTAGGTACCCGAATTTTTGGATATGAAATTATTTCGTTAGGTGCTCTCAAGTAGAATTATTGAAAAGTCACTAGAAAAGTCAGAATTGCAGTACATCTTCGATTCTTGGTGGATTTTTGCTGATTTTTTTCAATAATTTCGCTGAGTTTTGAAAAAATTTCAGATATTTTGTTGATTTTTCAGTGAATTTTCGATTTTTTTTCATTTTGGCTCAAAATTTCACTTTTAATTAGGATTCTTTTCTTTTTTTAAAAAAAATAATAATTTACTTGATACAATCTTCTTGTATAATTTTTGATGGAATTCTAAAAAAAAAATCAAAATACACAAAAAAAAGACCAAAATTGAAAAAGGAAAAGGGAAGAGAAAGCACCAAAAATTCTATAAAATTCCGTCAAGAAGGTACATCATGATTTTTCATATAGCTATAGCTAAATACACATAAATCTGGCACGATTTCATTTCTTAATTCAACCAATCTACGAATTAGAGAAGGAGAGAGCGGATGAAAAAAAGCAACGGGCCAAAACGTCAACATTTTCAAAAATCCATCATTAATTGTTCCAACCACATTCGGCATCGGCATCAGCATCAGCAAATACAAATTTGAAGTTTGTTTATCTTCAAGCCTCTTAACTTCTCTGGTGGAAAAAATCAATGAAAACAATCACTCGAACGCTTCCGAATTTCGAAAACAAATTCGACGTTTCTTTTACCTTTTCACTTTTCAGCCTTACATTCCCCAACACCATTTTCAAAAAAATTATAACCAAAGGACATCCCAAGCTCAAATCCACCGAAAACAACCAACGATAAAGTCTGGGATGAAAAATACAATTTTTCCAGATAAAAAGTCTGTCATTAGTATCGACTACGAAACGTCGACAGTACCGAAACACAGATAATCAGATGTTACAAAGTTAACATGAGCGAGCGCATCGCGAAAGACAAAGCGTTTCCCAAGGTCGTGAAAAATCCACATACATGTTTCAGTATTAACATCACAGTATAGTCTAACCCGACGGACGATTTATTTTCAGGACATGCGTTTCATTATCAAATACGCCGAAGTAGAATGGGAATACGTTTACGCGCATTAGATAAAATTGAAAAAGTTTAAGACGTCGGACCGCTGTCTCGAGCTCGAATCCTTTCGGCATATTTTCGAATAAAAATTATTATGGCACGTGCATCTGTGGCGTGGATTTTCAAACCTCCCAACACTCCGCGTTATAAAAATCGAACAGAAAATTAATCAACGGGATGAGATCAGCTTGGGGGGTAATTCAATTTGGGCTTAATAATGTTGGCACCTCGGTCTCGCGCGCCCACCACACATCATAATCCGATATAAACCTCTCATTACAGATGGATAAAAATTCAAGACGAAAATTCGTAATTACCTCGCAACATTATTAATTCGTGGCGTTCTTTCGAAAAAAAAAATACGAGAAACCAGTTCCATTCGAGTAAAAGTAGCTTCCACATAAAAGCCGGAAGAATGGTAACCAATAAACTGGTTACGGCGAGCGGGATCTTCTCTACTACGTCGAGATAATATTGCACGATATGAAAGAGAAGAAGAGGAAAAAAAACCTATACACGGGATGTTTTCGCTTTGAAAAATACGTAGACAGGAAGAGAGGAGATAACGAATTTACGAGCATCCATATCGAGTTCTGTGGTACTCTTTTGCTTGTTCTTCGCATAGTATAGTAATTGATAAAGTAAACGCCGAGCCGCATATTTGAAATTTTTCTCACTGATTTTTCCACGTACGAGCTTATGTACTTGTCAACGTCGTGTAGAGCTACGTAGCTTATCCAGATTATAATTTGATTTCCGATTTAGGGGGGGAAAATTTTCCACTCGGAGTCGACTAAATTCCAGTACTACTGTTGCCGAAGGTGCAGGGTGCGATAACATCTCTGCATAGGTATTTCATTGGTAGGGTGAGCTAAGATTCCCAAAGGTATTGAAACGATGCGAAAGGTATTTCGAATCGAGTGTTAATTTTCGATCTTATAGTTTATTGCGAGAAAAATATTAAGATTTTATATTTCAATAAAAATTTGATTTTTGAAAAAAATAAAACAGATCATCCTTTCTCTCTGTACTTGACCAAATTTTCAGTCACTCAAATTAATTTCAACATTTTTTGGAAAATTATTAAAAACCTAATACAGAGAGATATAAATCGGAATATATGATTCATTTTTCCGGAAAAATGGAAAAAAATTAAATGACGTACTTCGACGAAAACTAATGATAGAAAAAATCGGATATTTTTAGCTTCTTTTTTATCATCAGGCTGTTGCTGATGTATTTCGATCACCCACCCCCTCCCCCTTCCCCCCAAAAAATCAGTTAAACAGAATATGAAAAAAATGTTTCCTACTTCTGATGACTCAGAAAAAGATAAAATTGAGATTTTTTGATTTTTTTAGCCAGCACAAAACTGTTTGATTGGTGAAATATTCACAATACATTTTTGAAAATTTACGAGCCAATTTTTAAAAAGCGATGACTATTTGTCATTAAGGAGGCATCAGATTTTGAAGTAACTTTGCTCAGAACACGATGTTCAGAAATAATCATAATTTTGATAAATGTGCCGAAAACAGGAATTTTGAAAAATGCACACAGTGCTCCCAAAAAATGGAAATTTGGACAGTGGACATGATGTCCCAAGAGAGAAAATTTTGACGGCGGACATAGCGTCCAAAAAAACAGAATCTGGACATTGAACATGGGTGTCCCTTAAAAACAGAAATCTGAAAAATCGTAATATTGGCCCCAAAAAACCATAATTTGGGCAAAGGACACAGTTTCCCCCCTCCAAAAAAAAAATCGGACAATGGACACAAGTCCAGAAAAAATGAAATCTGGACAAAGGACATGATGTTCCAAAAACAGAAAATTTAGACAAAGGACAAAGTGTCCCAGAAATAGAAAAATCTGAACATAGAGAAATATTTTTCCAAAGGTCATACCGATATCGACTCATAATTTTTGTGTTTCAAAAACTGAATGAAATTCGTCAAGAACTTTTAGATCTTTTTTTCACGTTCAAGTTCATAAGTTCAAAATCTAATGAAATGCCATGTTTGATGTCCAAAATTCAATGATGAATTTGGTTTCCCATTTCAAAGATTGCCTCCTTCCAGTTCTGTGACGTACCAATGTTAAAATGCCATCAGATTCGAAATATTCCAAGAAACTTCTTTTGTGAATTTTCACTGATTTTCTTGCAATTTTTTTACGGTTTGCTTTCAGTGAATTTTTTTCATTGATTTATTGCTGTGCTGCAATACTCAACTGTTTTCCAACGATTTTCGATAATTTTCACTGATTTACATGTAATGATTTGTTTGGACGCTTCCAATTGTGAAAAAAAATCGAAATCTTCAAAAGCAAATTGCTCAATTTTCAGTTATTGTGGGTAGCTTTTGATTGACGTGTGTGAGTATGATTAATCATTCAACTATTTTTCAAGCTAAAATTTTGGCAATAATATCTAAATTTTCCGAATTCCACGTATTTTTTCCAGAATTTGAAGCGGTCAAACGAACCAATTTTCATAGCAATGGAATATTTTTTTAGAATTTTATCAATTTTTATTGAAATATTTTTTCAACTGAATTTTTTTAATCAAGATATTACATGATGATATTTTTCTCATTTTTAAAATTTTTTCTAATTCAGTTACCTGCTTTGATGAAATTTAGAAAATTTTGATACCTATCTTCTGGAAAACTCCGATTAATTGAATTTTTAGGTGATTTTCTTGCTGTAGTTGACAATCCGTTCATTTTCCCGCCATTTTAACCTTCTTATCCCCTTCTCTCTCTTCTTCCTCAATTTTTACGAATAAAATCATGAATTTTTCACAATTTTTTAATGAAGGGATAAGGGGTGGTAACGAAACTGATAAAAAAAATCACTTGAATTCAAAATTTGACCTAAATTTCATCCTAAGAAGCAGCTAAACAGGGTAATTCGAAACATTCGGTCATCAGTATACGAAAAACGCGTATAAATAATTCTCAAAATACTCGGAAAATCCGTTTCCCTCCTAAAATTAATAATTTCCAAATTACCCTCGTAAAAAAAAACTCCGCGAAAAAAAAATTCCATCGAAAAATAGCGACGTCCGTCGAAGTGCTCGAAAATTGCGACGATAACATCAACATCGAATTGTGGAAAATTTAGTGTGAAATTGCACGATGAGTCTACGACGACTCGAGTTTCCGAACGGGGAATTTCGTTTCGTGTTATTACGAAATTAGACTTTATGAGTCTACAGGGTGAAGCTACTCCATTCAGTTTCGATTACCGGACGCGGGACGTTTAAAATCGGATTTTGTGCGAGTAAAAGGAGGCTCTTGTTAGGGAACCTCGAATACCATTCGGGTATCTTTTTATTGAAACTCCGGAAAGTGAGTATGGAAAAAGAGGAGACAAATGGAGTAAAATTAAATTACATATAAACGACTCGAAGAATTATTCAGTTTGTCGTCGTATAGCGGTGGCGCTGGCATCGTATTTGTACGAAAATGATGCAATTTACCGTTCGTCATCGTCACACCCCCTTATTTTCCACCCGATTCGGGGATGGCTGGGAAATGGAAATAGTCCGACGAACGAAGACTGGTCGCCTGGCACCTATTAAAGCCAACGAAACGATCTCGTTATCCGTGCAAATGAGGCTTTTTATTGCGCGTTTATTTGGAAATTTTTGTCCGTCGAGTACGTGTGCTTGGATATGATTACAGCCGTAAAATTGACTCGGCTGCGCTGAGGCAAGTACATTGCCATGGTGGTAAATACGAGTACATTATACGAAATTAATACTGGCTCGATTGTCGAGCTCGGCGTACGTGATGTTTACGCGATTCGTTGCCTCGCCGGTGAGAATTTTCCTTTCGTAATGTTGAAATTTTTTTTTCGTGATTGCGAATCTTATCGCGATGACGTCAGAGGTGCATTTGGGATCGACCGTCGACGCTGTTGCACAATAGATAATGACGACGATGCATTCGACTAGTTGACAAATAGCACGTAGTTTGGATGTTTCGAAGTTGTGTTTTTTCGCGGGTCCTGCCTCGTACCACGAGTCCTTGAGCTTGTGCGAAATGTCATCGGCTGCGGTGATTCGTCATCTGTGGGAGCTGATCAGATCGAATGGTACGTGTTGATGGAAATTTTCTAGCCGAGATTGCGTTTTATTGTGGGTTTTTGGGAGATGTTTGTGTGAAAAGATGTGTTTCGATGTTGCAAATGAATAATTTCGAAAATTTGTTGTGTTGATAGGTTTGGTGTGGAGTGGTGTAATTTTGAGTCGTGATTTTGTAATAAGGTTGTTAATTGAAGGTTTGAAGGTTCTGATTTCAATATTTAAAGACTCTGAATTCGTTGATAATATTTTTTCAGTCGATGGTTGTAAATAATAAATAAACGTGTAGAATAGGAAAATTATCTGCGCGAAGTGCAGCTGAAAATGTATTCTTTGAACTGGTTTTACAATTTCTTTCGATTCTTGACCCTTTCTCTTCCATTTTCCAATTTTGGAGCTTCTGTTTTTTGATTTTTTTGAATTTCACGCTGAAAATTGATCACTCCTTTTGGGAGGGGATTGAAATCATGGAATACGAAGTAATAATTACAACGTTCAATTATTAATTTTCATTGCATAAACAGAAAAAAAGAAATGGTATCGTAAAATAAGTGAAATGTCAATTTTTTGAAACCTAAATTGAAATTTTAATTCAAGATATGCACGAACTTAGGCGAAGTGTGAGCAAAAAAATGATTGAAAACTCAAGAGCCAAAAATTTCTCACTTCTTTTATGACGGAAAAATTGTATTTTTGTCTAAAAAAAAATGAGAAAAATTCTTATTTTAGTCAAAAATTTTCAATTTGATTGTTTCCTTTGCAACTCAGTAAGATGTTTGACTTTCGTGTTCCAAACTTGATTTTTTTAAAAGTTGATTATCTACTTATCAGTATTTTGCAAAAAAATTCTTCGATTTAAAAAAAAATAGGTATTTTCAACGACTTTTCTTCTTTTTAATGCAATTCTGATGATTTTTTATGATCAAGAAGTGTAAATTTTAAATTCGTAATTTTTACAAAAGTTCTCTACCTTTGTTCTGCGTTTTTATAAATTTTTTCTTTTTATTTTCAATATTCTTCATTAATTTTCTTGATTTTCCGGTACTTTGACTTCTTAAATGGATTTTTCCTCAATTTTCATGAAAATTCGACAATTTTTTTGTTCTTTTTGAGTGATTACATTTTTTACATTGTTTTTAACAATTTTTATGGCCTTTCTTTTTTTTTATGTAGTTTACTTTTTCGTATATTTCTATCTTTTATGAATTGAAACTTTAACGTTAAATTTACTTACGCTGTTTGTTTGATTACTTCTGATGAGCCGGGGGAGGGGGGATTTTATGGTAAAACTGTGAGTTGGCAGCTCAACTAAATCGTAAGCTTCAACTTTCGAGAGAGAGGGGGAAAATGAAAAATATTGAAAAATGCAAACGAATGAATTGGAAAGAAAAAAAATTAGAAAAACAGCTTTAACACATTTCCAAAGTTTTTTGAGTTCACTTTTGAAGTAATTTCGATCCATGTGGTCTGAGCAGGGCCAAAATTTAAAATTGTGAAAATTTTTAGATTTTTTTGGTGAGACATGAAAACAGACATTCTTAAATTGAAAGAGAATTTTTGCATTTTTTGGTCCTCTCGTTTCTCTTCCTCATTCCTGCAGTGATTTCGTTCGAAATTGATCCAAGATGAGTTAGAGGTCAGAAACATACATTTTGACGTACCATTGGGAATTTTCCGGAAAAAATGTTCCAGGTCTGAATTCTTTTCTAAAAGTTATTAATGAAAAGTTGAAAATGGTTTATTTTTGAGAATTGCAAAAAAAAATCAATTCAAAGGGAATGAGCGCCTCCTTATCACTCCCCTCCCCCCTCCAACTGGATGGAAGTCATAAAAATTTCATGAAATTTGAAAAAAATCGCGAAAGTTAAGAAATTTTTGAGAATGATGTCTAATTTTTATTCAGAGAATTTTTCATTATTTTTCTCTTGTGCCTATTTGAGTTCTAGAAAAAATTTTTCAACAAGTGCCTATAATTTTTTTCACTTTTGAAAAATTTTCAAAAAAAGTCCGATTCTTTTTGTTATTTTTTTCTGAAAATAATGGCTCAAAATTAGAACTTGAAAAAAAGTTGTGAAAAAATAATTTGAGTCGAATATTCCTTTTATTTTATTTTTTTTAATTCAAAATTTGGTAATCCTGTTTGAATTTGAAAAGAGCATGATCAATTCAAATTTCAATCTCAACCTAGAAATTGCCTTTTATGCATTTTAGTAAAAAAAAAAAAAAATTCAAATGTCTAAATCTGAATCCGACAGATTTGGTAGAATTCTGCTTTCTTCAATTAGTGAAATAAATTTCGCTAAAAATTCGTTTCTCATTTTTCATTGATTTTTCGGTCTAAAATTCCTAATTTTTTCTATCATTATAGTGAATTTGTTGAAAAATACGTGATTTTTGACTGCAAAATTACTAATTTCTTAGTTAGAATTCATCTCGATCACTGATTCAAACTGATGGAATTTGAACAACTTTGACTGATTCAGATCTAAAGAAAAGAACTGACATGAACTTTTTCCTCATGTACCTGAAAATAAGCCAAATTCGTCGAAATTTTTAAAAAAATAATCAAATCCTCGATCATTGCCTAGTTCGGTTGTCAATGAGAATACCATACTTTTCAAATTGCGCCTTCAAAATTCCTAACAGGCAACTTTACGTTCAAAATTTTTGTCCCCCAGAACTTGTATAATTTCATTGGGATAAGTATAAAATTATGCGACAAAAATACGAGTTCTTCACCATCGTCGATTTCGTTTTCCGAACACCCTGTACAATATTTGATTATTCTTGTCTTTGGGCCGAGTAACAGATTGTAATCAGTTTTAAATACGTTTATTTCATTGGTATTCGACACCATAATGGGTTCGGTTGGACAGCCGATGTGACTGTGGCTGTCGCTGGAAAATTAGAAACGAATCCGAAACGTAATAAATGTCTCGTGCTTGAGCTAGTGACACGATTGAATTTTCGAAGGTACGATTCGACTTGTGAAGTACGCCGCAGCCATCGTGATATTGTCGCGACCGCGTATAATTAAGTGTTAATCGTAGTCTTTGAATACAGTTCTGCTTAATCGTTGGTAAGACGAGCTGAGCGTTGAAAATAGGCGAAAGAAACGGGAATTCTTTGTAAATTAATTTGTATCTCGTTAATTGGTAAATTTTTTTTAGGAAATTCCTCTTCTGTCATTGTCGTTGGTTTATAATTATGCATTTATTCATTTCGATTTTTTTTTTTTGTTACAGGATATTACCAACCGGCTGGTCCGCTGATATCGCACCATCACCATCACCATCATCACCACCATCACGTTCAAACGAACACGTCGACGACGTCAACGGCAGCGCTACCAGCTTCAACGGCGACGTCGACTTCCAGCTCGGCATCGGCCATCTCGTTCGCCAAAGTCTCTCAGTCGCCGCTGGTGCAGCCTCCGACGCCGCCGGCCTCCAACGTTACGCAGCCGGTATCCGAAAACTCGGATAACGAGATCACCTCAGCGACCACTCCGGCCACCGAAATCACCCCTTCGACCGAGCCAGCTCCGGAGGAACCCAATTATCCGCCTGCCTACCGGTTCGGCTCATCGGCCAATCCGCCTTTCCGGTCGCCGTCCCATAATTACCAATCGTACTACCCGTCGCCTCCGTCAACCGCTAGTCTATCCCATCCGCAGCAACAGGCTCATTTCCAGGAGATCCTCTACAGCAGTCAGCCGCCCGCTGGACCTCCGGGGCCTTACCATTTAAGCTATCTGCAGCCGAAGGGCGCCCCGTACCATGGGCCGCCGCCATTTCAACGTCGATACATTCCAGCTCTGCCGCCGCAACAGTATTTTCATCACGAATATTCGTCCTCGGCACCGGTCAGCAATTCTGTCCAGCAGCAGGTCGTCGTACCGGCCCATTCACTCAGCTCGTCAGCCGAATCCTATCATTCCGCGCCACCGACTCCTTCGGTAGTTGAGTCCTACCCGCCGCCACCGCCTCCGTTGTATTATTCGGGATACGGAAGCGCTCCTCCGACGCCTTATTATCCTTATGCTGCTTCGTCCAGAAGTCTTACGCTTGTTGGTAAGTTCAATTTTTTACGGTACGAGTTTCAGCGATAAGATCAGAATGAGAAGGGGTGCAGGTTTAATAAAGCTGGTGCTCGATGGAAAATTTATTATGTATCAGTTCGACAAAGTGTTTATTTAAAGCGTCAACCGAGCGAAGGATTTATCGACGCCATGCCGAGCAATTTGAAAGTCAATTTTTAACGTGTGGGTTTTGCAGTCGACGTTTTTTCAATTTTTTTCCTCTTTTTGGCCTGGGTGACTTTATATTAAAACCGCGATCGCAGACGGTTTTATATTCCAAAATATCGTCGCTGAGATTCCTCTTCCCTACCCCTTGGCAAAGCCCACCTTATCTCGTGTTTGTCCTCAATCTCTCGCATGACAACGTGCCACGAGGTGTACTGACAGCGTTTTCAATTCAACGGCAAAGTGTTTGTACCCGAAACGAGATGCGCCAGTATAATAACAAAATTGAGTAGAATTTTTATCTCGCTCGTGGATCGAATGTGCTGTGTAATGCGATATTGTCGTATTAATTGTCGATGGCAGCTCGTCGTGTGGGTTCGATTGACCTTTGAGAATCGTTGGAATGGGGAATAGAGATGAGAGTTGAGAATGAGGCGAGGCGATTGATGGAAATTGTGTTGAATTGGTGAAAAGGAAGAAGGGGAAAGGCAAAAAAAGCTGGATTTTTTGGAAAATTGCAGAAATATCGTTAGGAAGAGAAATAGAGCTTCTTGATTTTCCGATCCATTGGAAACGTGGTTTCGAGTTATTGGAAATTATTTTCTTCCAATTTTTGTTCGAATTGGTTGAAAATAGGGCTGGGAATGGCAATTTGAAAAAAAAAATTAAAATTGTCCTTCTAGCTTGAAATTTTTATCGAGATTGAAACTGGAAAATTTGCATTTCGAGTTGAAAAAATTTTTTATACTTGATTACTAAAATTTTAAATCGAAAGAATTTCATTTCATGAATAAATTTTAAATTTCAAGGTATTTACTGGGTACGAAAAGCCCAATTTTGTTGAACGAGTCCAAAAATATGGATAAGTCTCAAAGGGTATGGCCGGGTTAGGGGTGAATTTGGCCCTTGCTCCGATTTTCACTTTAACCCCCTTAAGTGGTGCCCCTTCATGTAAAAATATTCTAGAAAAATTTTTGACCCCCCCCCCCAGCCCCTCCCTTTCGGAGATATGGCCATTTTATCGGCTGATTTTCAAGAATTTTTAATTCCAACGGAAGTGAACGAAATTTTCTGTTCTTTGACACAAAGTTACATCTAGTAGAGGTGTATTTGTGATAATTTTTTCAAAAATTTTGGTGCACTTCTTCATGTTTTTTCGGCTATTTGAAGTTTTCAATCGTAAGAAACACCATATAATCGAACGTGTTTTTTCATGTAGAATTTCGCTGCGCATTCGGTTTTGGCCGATTCTTTGAACTAAGGGCCGAAAAATGAAAAACCGTACAGAAACATTGTTATTTCAGCAGATTTTTCAAATTTATAGGGTTTTATACAAAGAGAAAGGGTCAAATGGAAAAACCAATCCCATATTCGTGTTCAGTGGGTCAAAATACCTCGATTAACAATCTTTTCGCAATTTTTTTTTTCGAGGTCTCGAAGTTCGCCCTTTTTCAGCTTTTTTGCCATGAACGATGAAAAAAGTCAATTTTGAAAATTCAAGCGAAACGCTTGCGAAAAGGGTGTCTATCGGGGTATTTTGACCTGCTGAACACGAATATGGTATTGGTTTTTTCATTTGACCCTTTCTTTCTGTATAAAACGCTAAAAATTTGAAAAATCTGCTAAAATAACAACGTTACTGTACGGTTTTTCGCATTTTTTGGCCCTTAGTTCAAAGAATCGGCCAAAACCGAATGCGCAGCGAAATTCTAAATGAAAAAACACGTTTTATAGTGATTTTTTCAGGGTGGTCGCTCTTCGATTATATGGTGTTTCTTACGATTGAAAACTTCAAATAGCCGAAAAAACATGAAGAAGTGCACCAAAAGTTTTCAAAAAATTATCACAAATACACCTTTACTAGATGTAACTTTGTGCCAAAGAACAGAAAATTTCGTTCACTTCCGTTGGAATTGAAAATTCTTGAAAATCAGCCAATAAAATGGCCATATCTCCGAAAGGGAGGGACTTGGGAGGTCAAAAATTTTTCTAGAATGTTTTTACATCAAGGGACACCACTTAAGGGGGTTAAAGTGAAAATCGGAGCGAGGGCCAAATTCACCCCTAACCCGGCCATACCCTTTGTACGAATTTTGGCGAAAATATTGAAAAAAAATCGAAATTTTCTCACGTGTTTTTTATTTAAATTTCTAGGCATATATTTTTGCAATTCAGTTGAAATTATCTCAAAAATTACAAATTATCCAGGTACTTTAAGAAATAAATGAAATGTCGAAAAAATTTAAAATATGTGAAATTTTAGCTTTTGATGGTATTTTTTTTCAAATTTTTTTATGACTGATTTTTTCACAATTTCATTAGCTGTTCTTCTTTGCGAACCTCCTCCCTTTTTTCCATCATTTCATTATCAATTGCGTGGGTCAACTAAGTGTCAAGACTTTAGGTATTTAAAAAATGTTTTTTATGGGAAGATCACCTCGAATTTTTTTGGTTTTTCCAGAAAAGTACCAATTTTGGCTAGATTTTGGTTTAAAATCACATTTTCACGAAATCATAAGATTTTGACAGGGCTACAGTCTTATGAGAGCAGGATAACGACTTAGAGTAGTCCTGCATTTTTTATGCCTAATTCAATTTTTTTCACTTAGTCTAGAGAATAATCAAACTAGGCACATGGCATTTTTAGTCAAAAAAAAGTTGGGCATGTAATCTTTATTCATCATTTTTTGGAGAAAATTGACATTCATCATTTTTTTCAACCTCGCAATCCAGAATGGATTAGAAAAAAAAAAAAA
The DNA here is from genome assembly GCA_038380155.1 of Pseudococcus jackbeardsleyi. NCBI lineage: Eukaryota > Metazoa > Arthropoda > Insecta > Hemiptera > Pseudococcidae > Pseudococcus > Pseudococcus jackbeardsleyi. The sequence continues at coordinate 10,242,566 of CM076242.1, forward strand.
AAACGAAATCATTTTTCAGTTTGTTCACAAAAATTTTCACGCCCTCGAATCTTGAAATCCCACACTCAAAACACCTCGAAACCCTCCAAAACGATCCCAAAAATCGATTACACTCTTTATCGGCGAATTAAATCACTCAGCGAAAAGCCCAACTCGAACAACAGAACCAAAACGACGACAAAAAAAAAGGAAAACTTTAAAAAAAGGAACTTTCTACTCACCTAGGTAAAACATCCGATACGAATCAGTTTATATCGTACGTTTCCCAAACGCATCCATCTCTCAGCTCTTCCTCCCCTGGTCATTCTTTCAACCATATTTCACGCTCGTCCGAAACACCTGCTCTGCCAACCCCTGGCAACCTTCGTCAGAGCAGCACGTTGGCCGAAAAAAAAACTCTCTCCGGAACAATTTTCATTACAGAAATAACCCCCTCGAACCGCTCTCCGTCTCTAACACAAAATACGTACCGCACGTACACAAATAAAGTGAGTCTAAACACGACCGCCAGAAAAGCACCAAAGGAGGGCGGCGAAGAGGGAGCCTTACACTCTGAACTCGTGCCGCACCGCTCAGCTCGCAGCTCGTCTCACATGTACACACGTCGTTAACTCGAAAATGTTAAACTTAATTTGAAAAGTTTTCTCGGTAATTCGTGGGTGAGAAATTCGAGAGTCGAAAAGAGCGAGAAAGAGGGTAGGGCGAAAAACACGTCGAGAAAAAGAGAGAAAAAACATAAACACATTAAAATCAAGTACCGCTCGCTCGCGCCGCAAAAAGAGAACAGCTATTTTAATATGAATTTTAATACACGTTAATGTCTGCATCCCTCCGTTCAACCCCCCGCCATTAGATCCGTGTTGCTAAATAACATTCGCTCTCGCTCTATCTGCGGTGGCTCTGGCGAGGAGAAAAAATAAGCGGAAAAAAGAAGCTCGTTTTGCCAGGCAGACGGTAACGAAAGCTCGACTCGTGTAAAACTTTTTTTTTTCCGAAAACAAAATTTACATTCAATTTAGTTCAAACATGAGGAAAAAGAAAGTTTTCACCGAGTTAACGCGCCAAGCTGGCTGTGGAGAAGCGCAGAGTAGGTTATAAAGTACCTACGCAGTTTATGGGGCGATGAATTGTATTTTTAGAAGGGGACGGGGGGCGAGGGACGCGAGGGTGAGAAAATGGCTCGTTCAAAAACAACGCCGCCGCGTATAGGACGACTATAAGACGTGTTTAAAATTACTATTTAAATACTATAGTTAGTTCGTATTACGTACGTGAGCCTATATAAAAGCCAAGTATCGTATACTTCCGGACGCGTGGCTTTGATGTAGCCGCGGAGACGAAGAGGGGGGTAGGCCAGATTATCGTTGTTTTCCGGGCTCGATATATCGACCTTGACCCGGTAAAGTTTTCAAATTGAATTAAAAAATTAATACCGGATGGAATTGGCGCGTCGGTGGAGGGAAATTTTGCAAAGGAGAGCTTTTTGTTTTAGAGTTTTCTCGAAGGGTTTCATTGTTTTAGTTTTTGGGGGCGAATTTCTTTTTTGAAAGTTACAAATGTAGAGACAGGGAAGGAGTTGGTTTGAAAAATTATGCAATAAAAATTTTCAATGGTTTTTGGTCCAGAATATAGCAGCCGAGTTTTTTACAATGTTTTTCAGCCTTTGACTCAAAGTTTTTGAGATCTTTTTTGCTGAACAAATTTTGGTTAATGAATTTATTTAAAAACTGAATCAAGATAACTTTGAGATTTAGGTATTATTTTTCAGTTTCTTTATTAAGAGATCTTCAAATTCTATCGTTCAAAAATTATAATCGAAAACGGAATATTTTTTTAAATCAAATTTTGACTTTTCCGCAAGTTGTTTTTTCGTAAATTTTTGACGTTTTATAGAGTTTTTTGATCAAATTCTGGAATGACAAATCAAAAAAACATGCAAAAGGCAAAAAATTGAGAAATTCAAATTCAGTTGTCTTCAAAAGTTGAATGGTTTTATTATTAACAAACTATTGACATTTTTATGGATTGTAGAAATATGTACTTTAATTTTTTTTCCAAATCAAATTTTGACTACTCGAGTGTAGTTTCGATGTAGGTATTTTCAAATTTTGAAAAAGTTCTTGATGAAATTTGATGAGACAAAAAATGGAAAATTTCTTATGAAATTTAAAATATTCAAAAAAACAACACTTTCAGAAATTCCCCCCCTCCATAGGCGCACCCAAGGGGGGGCCAAGGGGACCGCCCCCCTTAGGCCTGGAAAAAATAATTTTTTGCTTCAAAAATGAGAAAAAAGTCAATTTTTTTGCTCTTCAAAGTATATTTTTTCAAAAAATTTTCGCCCTCGCTTCGCTCGGGCAGTATTTTAATACTTTTATTTCAAAACTTGACAATTTTTGATTGATTTTTCAATCAAAAATCACCAAATTCTCAATAAATTCTCTGTTTGTCAGAAAAAATTGATGATTTTTGAATGAAATATCAGTGAAAAATGACTCAATTTGAAATTTGACCCCCTCCCCATTTTTTCTCAAATTTTGAGCCCCCCTTAATTAATTTCTGGGTGCGCCTATGTTTCTCCCCCCCCACTTAATTTTTCAAACAAAAATTCAATTTTACGATTTCTGGAACAAGGTTTCCCACCAAGAAAAACAAGAAAACCAAAACATGGCAGGATGGTTACTTTGGTAGTAAGAAAACTTGGAAATGCAAAGTATTTTACTGTAAAAAGAAGAATTTTAATCAGTTGCATTCTTCCTTAAATTTTTGAATAAAATTATCAAAAAAAAACTTTTTTGGTCCAATTGGAAGCAAGTGGAACAATATAAAATGACTAGTAGAATCAAAAAAATAGCTAGAATTTCCATTTTTCTGATCTAGTAGACAAACAGCTTGTGAGGCCTGCTTCGGATTTAACCTACATATGCCCATAAAAAGTACGTTCAATAAGTTTTTTGGTGGATACAAAAAAATGAAAAACGGGAAAAACTTATTTTTTATGTACTTTTAGTACTTATGTTAGTTGGAAATATTCTGAATATTGGCTAAATTTATCGGGTGCAGGCAGGTAGTCACTCAAGTCATTTCTGGACCATATCTGAAAAATTTTTCTGATTTATGGAAATTTTTTTCAAATTTAAGTTGGATTTCATGTTGAATTGCACCCTCTTAAAATAATTGTTCGAATGAATCCAAGATTATTCAAATTTCGTTTCCCACATTTCCACTTGGTTTAATATCTTCTTAGAATTGGTTTAATTGAACCTAATGAATAAAGATTTTCAACGTAGAAATATGGAGCTTTTTGAACCTGCCTCTTTAAAATTCCAACTTTTATCGATTTTTATTTTTTTCTTCGGCAAAAATTTACGTGTATTTGGTACACGGAAAAAACAGAAGTTACGAAAATGAATACATTTTACCCCAAAAATAATAAATTTTATCAAAAAAATTAATAAATTTTACCAAAATAATAAAATGTATTCAAAAATAATAATAACGTGTTTCAATTCACAAAATAGGTGAAATTTGTTCTAAAAAATAATATTTATTATCAGAAAAAATGATGAAATTTGTCAAAAAAATGAATAAATTTTACCAAAAAGAATAAATTTTATTCAAAAAAATGATAAAATTTACCTATTTTGAGAATTGGGACACGTTATTATTTTTTTGGATAAATTTTATTTTTTTTTTTCAGTATACCCAATTGGCTCCTATTCTGTATAATTTCCCACAGTCTAAAGGTTGCTATTTCGATTTAAAATTGAAAAACACCTTGAACATGCTGTACTTTTCAAACGACTTTATCTTTCTAGCCCATTTCTTTATCTTAATTAATCTTCTATAAGTAGCGTAGCTTGTGATAAATTTATGAGTAATTACCATCGATTTCGCGTTATCTCTGCGGATTTCGTATAAATAGATCGAGGAATGTGAAAAAGGCGCGTAATTACTCGTGGACGTGCCATTTTAGGATTATCGAGTCTTTTTTTAACCCATCCAAAATTTGCTTTTATACTTCTTCGTTCTCGATTTAATTACGAAACATCACGAAAATGGTACGAAAAATCCCACCGATGAAAAAAAGAGGCATCGCAATTCACCACAATACCCTTTTTTCACGTCATGAAATTGAGAAAGGGGAAAAAGCAAAGAGAAGGCGACAGAGCTGTATTCAATTACTCCCACGTATATCTGACAGTATCATCTCTGCGCCTTTAAACAAATAAACAGGTAAATCGAGTAATGAAAACGTAGGCAGGCTGTGGCACCCATCCTGCAATGCGCTCGCGCTGTCATCGCACTTGAAGGCAATCTCGCCGCTTATACGACCATTTCGAATGGTAATTATTTAATTTTGGTAAACGCGGCGAGCTCTCTTTTACGTCGATAAATCGCATAAATTATCCGTTTTACACGTTCTCAAATGGAGAAGCGAGGGTTTTAAACGGTACCTCAACCTGTGTATCTTTGTGTCTATTTTAAACGAATACCGCCCGCGTCCGTTCGCCCAGCAGCCGTCGAGATGATTAAAATGCTTTCGAAAGGCGAATGGGAAGTGCGACCCGAAGAAGAGAAGCGAGACGCGATTTAATGCCAATTGGACGCGTATATTTTGGCCTCCCTGCCACTGGTATTTTCGCTATATGATGATGGATTCTACGCTTATTTAAATGAGCTCGTCTTCCGGCCTGTCTACGCCTTAGGCTTTTAGTATTTGGATCATTTTAGTGGAGAGAATTTATCGTCAATGAAAAAGATGAAGTGGTAACGTGGAGAGAAAGAGTGAGAGGATGAGGGAAAGAGAGAGTTGATTAAAATGGTGAAAATCTCCGGATTGTTTTATCTTTTTCTTAGGTTCGAATGCGTTGGTGTATTCAACAGATGAATGAGTGAGAAGTACCAGTAGGTATTTTGTACCTGTTTACATGCTGCGAGATCGGTTTAAGGATTGGTAATGAATTTAGAGATTAATTTTACGAACTGGGGCGAAAAAGTGGTGGTTTTATGATATCATGGAATCGATTTGGAAAGTGAGGGAACTGAGTCAACAGTTGAATGGTGGTATTGATTTGGAATTTGAGATGTGAAATTCTTATCGGATTTGAATCTAATTAATGCATAGTGAAGATTGGATGCAGAAGTCTTGGATTCTGGTTAGGGAGTTTAATCATATATATTTTCATGTATTTTTTATGCATGATTTTTTTTTTCTTATATGTATTTGTGATCATACCCTACTCATCCTTTGAGTCTCCTTTACAGAGTTTTTACTGGAGTAGGTATTGGAAGTACATATCACTAGTTATGTTAATTATGTTGAATGTGAGAGCTCTTTTTTCAATCATTTTCCCACATTTGTCAATATTTTCTTTATTACACTTGGTACGCGTCTCAAATGTAAGTGTACAACATTTTTCTCTTTTGTGCATTTTTTTTTTCAGTTTTGACCATTTTTATATGTGTGCAAAACATGTTTTAAACAAATGTGTTGGGTTCCTCACAGAAATGTTGAGGGTTTTTTCTCCTTCTGATGCGTTCATTTTCCATTTTGGCCAATTATTGTGTAAAATTTACTCGATTTTTTCTGTATGAGCCGAGTTTTCCACTAATTTTCACTCTTATGTCGGAATGTGAAAAGCTTTGTGTCATTCTCCTTATGTCACTTTTCTCAAAAAATCAATTTTTGTCTCCCCATAAGTTGAGGAGTTAATTTCTAATAATTATCAATTTCCCTGTAAGTTTGTCATAAGGAGCCAACTTCTTCAAAAGGGTTGTTTTCTCCTCTTGAGTCAGTTATATCACAGATAAATTTTGCCATATGCACTCATTTTTCCCTTTTTGAGTCATTTTCTCCATGTTTCAATAGGCATGTTAGTTAGTGTGAGTCTCTCCACATAAGTCTTCTCTCGCAAACCTGTCTGTATTGCATATTATTGTTTATATCTGTGCCTCAGTTTATTGACTTGGTTCATTTTTTAGGTATCTGCTCATTTTTTTTATGTGTATCTTTTTCTGTGCAAATTCCATTTTCTCAATACAAATTAATTTTGTCACAAAGGCTAATTTCTCCACATCCACATTAGTTGAATCGGTCTCATTTATATTATTTTCTTTGCAAGAGGTTGGTTAATTTTATGAATTAATTTCTGTTTAGAATTATGTAGAGGGGTGCTTAACAAATAAAATATTTTCATTGTACCCTCTTCCCTACTAATAGTGTGCAAAATCAGGCTGAATTCCTCAGCCCATAAATTGAACGTATTCCACAAAAACTAGTTTTTAGTTTAAAGTAAACCCATTTCACCTTTCGAGTGCAATGTTATTTATCAGAAACTCTGAATAATTGTTGGAAATTTGCTGCATGAGACTTGAATCCTGGATTATCAAGTTATGTGAGCAATGTCACAGACCATTAGGCCGAGAGAGTATATTTAGGGGTAGGACTGGTTCTTGTATCTCTAATTAGTTCAAAGTACAACCATTTAATTTGACTTATTTTCCACTTATTGGTTAGATTCGGCTCATATTTGGCAACACAGCTTTGGTATAGTTTAATAAGAAAATAGGTGATTGGTTAAACCACTCTGTCTTTCAACATTAAATGTAATATATTTCCTCAGTTTCTCATCTCAGTTAATTTTTGGCTCCCTTAAGGAATGGACTCTTACTAAATGGTTACACAAAACATATTTCTTTTACCCTGTGTGCAAAAAAAAATCAGAAAAAGGCAGAAAAATTAGCAGAAAAGGGCAGGCATTCTCACTTTTTGCTCATTTCAACCCCCGCTGCACGTTGAACATACCTTTTTTGATACCCCATTGTGCATCGCTCATTGTTCGTCTGGGCTAATTTCTCAGAAGAAGGCAGAATTTGACAGAATAAAATGGCAGAAAGGGGTAGAAATTATCAGCAGACTAAATTCTGCTTTTCTTGCACACAGGGTAGTTTTAGTTTGCATGGCTTTTTTTACCTTACAGTATGAAGTGCTTATTATCATTTTTATCAAATCATGCTTATGTGCTTATTATTTAAAGAGTGCGTTATTTTTTATTTATTGCTTCAATTTTATATGGTTTAATGGTGCTTATAGTTTGTTATTGTTAAATGTAGTTGTTAATTACAACCAAATGATTGGTTTGGTATGTATTCTTAATTTATTTCAGTTTCCTTAACATGTTACTTTCATTTGTCCTACTTATCTTAGCTTCATTTTTCACTTACATGTAGAGAATGTATTCAGTTCTTATTACTCATTTTTTCTCCCCATAAATTAATATAGTCTATTCAGAATTTTGTTATAACAAGTGGTATTTTCTTTTTACACACCAATTTTTCAGTTATAACGAATTTTTATCGATAAAAGAGTTATAATCTAAAATACTCCAACTCCTATTTTTGCTCAGGCTCTCATTCAGTTTCTACTCTCTCTTTACTTGATTTTAAAAATTTTGATAAGAGTGCTCTCTCTCTTCAGTCTTCCTCTCTTCTCTCATTTACTTTTTGACATTTATGCTCCTAGCACTTTTCAAATTCCTGGGCTCTTGGTCCCTCTTTAGGCTCTTCATACCGGGTGCTCGATTAATTCTGGACTCCCCCTGTACTTTTTGTGGCAAAAATCGTAAGTTAGCAATACTTTGTATTTATTTATTTTGTTTATGATTGGACAATTTATACAAGGTATTACCAACTTATGATTTTTAACATCAAAAAGTGCAGGGGGAGTCCAGAATTAATCGAGCACCCGGTAGCAAATACTCTATTTCTGTGCTGCAAAATTGATATTTTGTAATTCTTACTTTTGTCTATTTTTACTACATAACAAAGCAAAAAGTTCATTTTCTCTTATAATGTTCTTTTCTCTTTCATATTTCATTATGCATTTTTGGTGTTTTGAAGACTTTTGGCTCTTAATCCCTCCATCACTCTCTTCTCAGATTAATCCTACTCTGTGGTAAATATGCTTCAAATGAGTTGGAATTTTTTAATGCTCATACTATCTTTGGTTTTGAGATTGCAATTTTTTGCTCTTTACTCTTGCTCTCACTCCTTCAAAATGCCAGCTCTTTTATGCTCTTGCTCCCATTCTCTCCTCACCCTTCCATCGCTGAGAATACATTTTCATCAAAAACACGGTACTTATTAAAAAGTTGAGTTTAAATTGTAAAGACGTGTGAATAGTCAAGTTTTCTAATCGTTGGCCAGTAAAATAAGTATCATCTTGAAACCTCGAGTTTTTACTACCCTCTTGTGTTCATATTTTTACACCACTTCAAAATCTGGTTTTATTACTCCTTTAAAGCATTATATTTTTTATCTAGGAATAAGCAAAATGAATTTTTTCAAAATTCCACACGATGAGGTAGAAGAGCTGGCTTTGAGCTTGGATTCCCTATGTTGCATTTACTTCTTCCAGCTTTGTTAGTTTTGTTGACTGCATAACCTAAATTTTTGATTTCAAGTAATTAAGAATGTTTTTTTTTTGTTTTACAAAGCTGATAGTTGCAATATTGACTTCAATTACTTTTTATCTGTTATTTTTTTGTGTGATGGGCACCCCGCCTTCTATGTTGGCATTCTTATAGGAGGACAAAGACTGGTATCTCATTTCTTGGCCGAGGGTCAGGGTCTTTCAATCTTTTTTCAGTTTTATTGCCCTACTTGACCTAAATTTTGAATAAAATTCCAGTTATTATTGTCTTTTTTCTTAGTGGTGCAAACTTTTCCTCTAGTTTTATTGTCCTACATGGCCTGAATTTTTGATGAAATTTAGAATAGAATTTAAAATGTTACTTTCTCACTGCGTTGCAAAACCAATAGATCTGATGATGTGAATTGCCTCTAAGTGATTTTTTTAATTTTATTTATTTGTGTGATGACATCACCCACCTTCATCTTTTTGTTTTTTCCACAAATTTCTCTTAATTTTTCTCCACTTTCTTAATTGTTACCATTCTGTTGGTTAATTTACATCCTAAATCGGATCAGGTTGGATATTACAGTGATTTGTCGTCGTACTCATTCCATACTCGTCGCGGGCGAATTGTTTTTCATATCTCGACAACTTTATGACACGCTGGGATTTAGTTTAAAAGCCTTTCTGACGAAGTGCTTACGGATTTGTGATTAATTACGGTATGAAAAATTATCCCCGGAGAAGATCGGCGATGCTAAGTTGCGTCGGAGACGTCGACGCGTCTCGGTCGCGATAACGTCTTAATGAAAAAGTGTATAAGTTACGACGACGTGCGAGCAGACAAGGCGAATTGAGGAAGCCGGTGCGTGTGCGCTTTGACGCGTCTATATGTATACGTAGACGTACGCTCGTATACATGTAAAACGATTAATTAAAGAGGATACCTACTAGGGCTATAATGTAGAGAAGAAGAACGAAGAGCTCGATAATTCGTCGGCGGAGAGTAGGAAATTTCGAGCATATTAGTAGGCGGACAAACGGAGAATATTGTGCGAGCGAGTGCCGCCATTGCAACATTATTATTTCGTTAGAAAATTAATGCCGTTTAATTAAATCGGGCTCGGAAAGATGCTGGCGTCGAATACTGCGATAGGGGATGTTTTGACTGCGCTGTTACGTATGTCCCCGTAAAATTAGGTGTATAGAGGAGGGCGAGCTGAGAAGGGGAGATGTTTTAAGAGGTTGGATGATGTCGCCTTGATAATTTTTTGCCGGGTTCTTCGGTAATTTGTCGGTAGATTTTCTCTTGTACGCAAATTCTTGGTCTATTCCGTACTAAAATGGGACAAAAATGAAATCGGGTCTTCAGATTTCGCTCAATTTTTTTACGAGTGTCCCTTGGTGGTCTGTTCTCAAAATCACGATCATTTTTTTCTAGCCCTCAAGGAAAGGAAGACTCAAAATTTTAGCAAAATTGCCCACTTTGAAGGTCTATATCTCGAGATAGATGGTACTTGAGGCAAAACTGTTTGTGGGGTTTCAAAAATAATTGATAAGAGATTCAAAAGCCACAATCACATTTTGAAAAGCTCCTACTTGAACTTTGGTAGTGAAAGTACAACTTTTATGATGAGAACAAAAGATGAAAGCTACCGTTTAAAAATCTGAAAAAATTACAGTAAGTAGCCCTTTTTACCCTATTTTCAACTAACAAATTTTCAAAATGGGATCTCTAGACCTCTGGGAGCGCAGGGGTCCCCAATTTTGACCAAAATTCAAAAAAATTGAAAAAGTGAAGTAACACATTGATTTTTACTAATTAGAGAGCGCTTATTTCGAATAAATGCTTGGTTTTTTCATTTGACTCCTCTGAACCCCCTATTAGCCCCCTTTATAGGGGTCAAAAGTTGAAAAAATGAAAAATAACGCGAGACCTGTCGTTTGTTAGGTATTTGAAGACTCTGAATTCGAAAATGGGCTTATTTTTTATATTTGACCCTTCAGTGCACCCCTAGCCCCCAATTTTGGGAAAATGGAACAGTCCTCGTGGTTTTTCATCCTGTATCGAGACTCACGGAAGGTTTTTTTCTCTCTGTTTCAGAAACGAGCTGTCCTTGTCCGCTTCAAACGTGTCAAAAAAACGGACATACTGGCCCGCTTACTGGTATCATCAGTAAGGGGCCAGTTAAACAACACAGCACCCCACTATCGCCCGTAGCATTATCGTTGCCCAAAGAACCGCAAGATATCCGTAGCTTGCCCAGTCCGGCCCGTGGCAGTGCCGGATGCCGGCCGACGCCTTCGCCGGCCATAGCTACGGCCAAGAATCCATCATGTTGGTCCGAGAGCACCGACTGCAGTTATGATACAACTGGACTACTGGCGATAAGTAAAACCACCAGCGAGACGAATACCGAAGCCGTCGTCAAAAATGGCCTCAAACCTTCTCGAACCGAGCTGAAGAAACTCAAGATGAAAAAATTCAAAGCTCGAAAAACTTCCTCGAAAAATATCTGCAAACAGGATGAGAACATGAAAACTATAGACGCGTTCAGAATCAACGGACGACCTCCATTTTACACGGAATTATCCGAGAATTCCGATACTGTGGGCTTGATCGCCGCCGCATCGGTGACCGACTACGTATCCAGAGTGAAACCGACCATCATGGAAGTCTGCGAGACCGAATATTACGACGAGAACGTGCTCGAGATTGACGAACCAAAGGCCAAAAAGTTTCAGAATAGGAAACGTCGTATCGACGACGATCCTGATAAAGATATGCTCAAATCGTACCCGGTGATGAGGGAAAACGTACAGAAAATCATTCATCCGCCGGAAGATATCCAGTCGCCGATTAAGAAACCTAAACTGGACGAAGAACTGGATAAAATCGAAGACCAAAAACCCGTCGATGTGGAGAAAAATAATTATCTGCAAGCTTTGCAACTTTGCTCAGTGGTTAGTAACGTCGACGCGGAGAAATTAGTAGAAAAGGATACGGATTCGTTGATCATTGCCGAAGAATTGGCCCCGCTCAGGAAACGAGAAGAAGATAAAAGTCTGAAGATACAATCGAAGGAGACCGATACCGTCGATCAAACCAGTCAGCATAAGGATACTTTGGTTGAGGAGTGTATTGCCGAAGTTCCAGATACGAAAGCTACCTCGGACCAGGTCCAATGTAAAAGTAACCTCGAGTCGAAGAAACCGCCGAGGTTAAGACGTAAAAGATGGACGACCAAGAAGAAGAATAAAAAGAAGAGCAGCAAGGCAGCCAAAGGCAGCGAAGAGGAGAAAATCGAGGCTGAGAATGCTGAGAAAATTAGAAGAGCTGAGTTACTTTCGTTGACGCAGAAAAGAGCTTCGTGTAAATTAAAATGGTCCAATGGGTGGACCTGGCTGGGAGAACCATTCGTATCGAAAGTTTTTCTAAATGTGAGTATGATTTTAACATAGTAAATCAGTGGTAGAGTTTTTAGATGATGGGAAAAGGGTCCAAGCCAGAAAGTGGACTCCTGACTCCTCTGGAATTTCTAAGTCCAGAAAAAATTGACTCCTTACTCTCGGAGTTCAGAAAAAAATTGACTTCTGATTTCGGCTTAACTCAGAACTCAAGAAAAAAAATGGTATTCCTGACTCCAAATTGACTTCCGGAGTCACTTTCAGATCTCGAATCCGCTACTTCGACATGGCTCTGGAGTCAATTCGGAGTCAACTTGACTCCGACTCCGGAGTCGACTCTTTTGATGTTGATTTCGAGAGAAAAATGCATTCCTGCCTAATTTGTCGATTCAAAATTAACTGTTGCATTTGATGGAATGAAAAATTTGATGTCTCGGAGATATTTGGCTTTTGGAAATTCATAAAAATCTCAAATTGCACCTTGGTTCCAGTAAAAAATAGGCGATTTTATTTTTCACATCAAAATTTGAAAAAAATTTTGTATGGTCATGAACATTTTGTCCAAGTTTAAGGATAAGGGTATAAATTTGAATTAAAAGGGCATTGAATTTTAATTTGTTGAAATTTGCAAATTTTCAAAAAATTGAGTTGGTCTTTTAACTTTTGAAATCGAACTCAAAATTCAAATCATTTGAAAATCTACAAATAATTTTATACAAGTATTTTCTTACCTTATTTTGAGAAAGTTTCTGAAAAAAATATGCACTTTTTCATAAAATGGCATTTCGGCACTTCCTCCCCCCTTCCTTCCTCCCTCCCTCTCCCTCCCTCCAGAATCTGAATCAAAATATAATATTCTATGAAAATGTTTGATAGGTATGTATTTTTTTTCCGAAGACGCCGAACACTTCAAGTCGATCTCTTCAAGATTCCCTTTGCACCCCTCCCCCAAATTTCGGGTCGACGTTTCGAGAAATCTGCGAGTAAAATGCGGAATAATTCAATTCTTTTTCAATAAATCTGAACACGGTTGTTAAGTTATCTTTTTTAGAAAAAATGATGTGATGGCCCATTTGACCTTTTCCATCTACCCATTGGCTTTTGATCACTTCCCTGAAGTTCGGTCAAGAATAAGATTAGATGTAGAAGTTTAAGGTCACTGGTTGTTTTTCTTGGTTGAATTGATTTGAAATGAATTTATCTTCTTATATTATATAATTTCAAGTTCATTGGACCATTCTTATCGATTTGAACTATTTTTGACCTTATGAGTCTTTCGATTTCGCTCAATTTTTCTTCTATCATTTTTTATGTGACAGGGGGCAGGGCAGAGAGGGTAGTTTATCAAAAATGATGTTAATATTTAAGATTAGCCGTACAAAAGGCTCAACAATCCACACTATTTGACGAGATTATACTGGTAAATTTTATTTTTTTTGATTTTTTTCAAAATTTTAATGATCAGATTGGGGCTTGAGACAGATAAAATTCAGCGATTAATTCGAAATTCGAAGTCAATCTTTAAAAATACCGCACTGGTTTATTTTAATTATTCCTTTTTGGTCTTTTTGAAAATTTTTTGTCAATTTTTAGTTGAGGGAAAATTTTGAAATTTTAGATTTTTTAAAAAGTTGTTCTAAATGTGTCTGACTGAGGGAGGCCAAGGCGAAATTTCTTCAATCAAAAATAAAGTAGAGCCAATTTTTGTTCCTAGAAAATGGATCTTTGATCTTTTATTCAGAATTCCGCAGCGGAAGTCGGCTTACGGAAACTCAAAATTGATGTTTTCGCTGATTCTCCCCCCCCCCGCTGTGAATTGTCCCTGAATTTACACCACCTGCTGTGCCAAAATTTCAGAGCAGCACAAAGACTGGTTTTATTACCCTGTTGGGCTGTTGGGGTCTTATGTCTTGTTCTTTTCCGCCTGCCGATGCCGGTTGGATTTATTAATTTGGCAACGTCGCACGAGTAGTGGGGAAACCGGTTTTGAACGTAGCCCCTCCCACTTTCAATGTTAACTTCGGCGTTCCTAGAGCTGCTTGTCTCAGTCTAGGTTTGGCTCTCTTACGGAAAGGTTGTTCAGAACATTATTTTTTGGGGTGAATTTTCTTGAATTTTATTTCTTCATTTTCAGGTTTTACTTCTTTTTATGACTGGTTGGAATCTTCTTCAAAAAATACTTGAGTAAAAAATTTTAAAAAGACTTTCCAAAGTAGAACCGGTGCATCAAATCTAAAATTTTTAACAAATCCGGACGAAAATATGGAAGGATATTTGGACGTTTGAGGCATTTTTTGTTTAGAATTCTCTTCAACGAAGGTCAAAAAAGGCTGCAAAATAAAAGATGAATTTTTTTGTGATTTAAAATTGTAATTCTGAGTTTTTAAAAAAAATGTAAGTATGAAGATTTAAAAATGAAAGCGAGATTTTAAAAAAAAAAGCTAAAGAAGTGAAACACTGCTCTGGAAATTTTTTATAGCCAATTTTGAGCAGAATTAAAATTTTGTCCTTGACGGATTGGGGAAGGTAGTAGAAATTTCTGATTTGTCCATCGTGGATTTTTTTGTGGATTTTTGAATTTTTTCGAAAAGAGATCAAAGGGGTTTTTTGTAGTTCAAGATAGAAAATTATGTTTTTTTGAAAGGATTTTCCAAATCATAAAAATCAAAATGAAGAAATCCCCCTTCCCTCTGATAAATTCTTTCCTGTCAAAAATATCCAATTTATTGTCCTTGTGAAAGAATATTAACTTTTTTTTCCAGATCTTGTTATTTTTTCTTGAATTAGGTCGAAAAAATTCCCTTTTTCTAAAGATGTGATTTTTTACCTCAATTTTGAGAATTAAGGCAGGCTTCCCCCCTTTTTTCCCTTTTCATGTGAAATTTACTCAATGTAATCAAATCAGGTTTTGGACAGCAGTTCTTATCCTATCCAAACCCTTTTCTAACTTTTCTTTTTTTTATTTCCACAGACTGAAGGCTCCGAGGTGCTAAGAACCTGTTACCACGCCATGAAGCACCAATCCGGCGACATAATTAAACCAAAAGATTGTATACTCTTGAGATCCGGCAGTAAAAAGTCTGATTTACCTTACGTCGCCAAAGTGGCTCACCTGTGGGAAGATCCGGAAGACGGTAAGTACCTCTTTATCCTTGATCGGCTCTCGCTCGTTTCCATTTCCTTCTGTTTCTACAATACACGCACATCGAACGCTAATCCGTATTAAATTTTTTACCTTTTTTTTTATGCGCAGGCGAAATGATGATGTCGCTGTTTTGGTTCTACAGACCGGAACACACGGAGCATGATTCGATACACAGCGAATCGCCTTACGAGTTATACGCGTCTAAGCATAAGGATATTAATAGTGTAGCTTGTATCGAAGATAAATGTTACGTTTTAACATTTAACGAATATTGCAGGTACGTGTTCCATTTACTCCCAGTCGTAGATATGATTGTACGTAGGTAATACGGTTTTCTAGTATAAATGTGAAATTTTTTCGCATTTTAAATGCCAACGTCATTGTTAATCGAGCCGCAGAGAACAAAAGTGAGATGACGCGAGTGCAGGTGAAATTTCCCATTTTAATGACGTCAGTATGCAAGTTCCCTTGAAAATTTGTACATTTTGGTTGTCTGTTGCTCATTTTTATCTTGGAATTGGGCAAATTTGCAAAGGAGGGGTTGTCTATTGACGAAAAATCAACACAGAAGGTGGTATTTGATTGCTAATTCGCGAGGTGATTATAATTCGCACAGAGTTGTAATAAATTTCGTTGTAGGTACGTCGTACCTCGTGCAAATACCAAAACCGGTTGCTTTCGACTACCGCATAGCATCGTTTAGGTTCAAATATTAGCTCAGTGACCAACGATGTGAGAAGAGAAAAATTAGGACGAAATTAATAAGTATAGGGTGTATTTACAGGCGCGCCCAGAAATTAGGCGAGGGAGAGGCTGAGAATTCGAGAAAAAGGACAAGTCAAAATTCAATGGAAAAAATGAATTAACTGTTATTTTGGTGATGTTGGGTGTTTTCTGAAAATTAGGGAACTTCTTCTGGACTGATTCGCGTACGTACAGATTTGAGTCAAGAAAAATTGAAAAATTTGGGGATTTTTGAAACGAACAGTCAATATACTCTCAAAGTTTGAATTAGTCGAATTTAGTAAAATTTCAACTTTTTGGATCATTGAAATGAATGAAGCTAAAAATTGACCAATTTTTTAGTCAACCTTGCCAATTTTCTGACAAATTGGAAATTGGCCAAAAAATTGGTGATTTTTGACTGAAATATCAGTGAAAAATCACTACTTTTTAGTAAATAACATTTTTCTGGTCCAAAATTATGTTTGAAAAGCAAAAAATACTTTCTTTTTGATATTTTTGTGTAAAAAATCTTTTTTTGAGCTGGGAGGGCAATTGAGCTGGCTCAGCCTCTTTCATGAGTACCTACGTCTGATGAATTTTTCGAAAATTTGTACAGTATGTTGATTTTTAAAGATGACTATAGCGAGCTAGCCATTTTAGTGACTAGATGATTTTTTTTTTTTTAAAAAAAGGATTATAAATTAGACTTTAAGAGTATTCGAAGCCTTTGAATGAGATTCTGAAATTGGTCATTGTCCCTTCTTGTCTGATTAATCTCGTAGTAACGGAAAAAAAAGGAGTAAAATTACAAAACAAAAAGAGTTACTTTAAAAACAGAAACACTGATAAAAGTGTGTGTAATTTCAGATTTTAATTAGTTTTTTTGAAAAAGAAAAATTCTCGCTGTATTCAGGCAAAATACTTTTCATTTTTACAGCAAAATGACTGATTTTTTCGACATTTTACAAAAATAACATTTGAATTAGTGTCTGTGAATAACTATTTTGCTTTCTCAACGTCAGTTTTCAACAAAAAAAAAAATGATTTTCATAATTTGAACTTTTTTTTGAAAATTGTCCTTTTTTGCCAATTCAAATCTCGATTTTTTTTTTCATCTCCACAGTGCAAATTCAGGGTATTTTTTGGTATGAAAAGATTCTAGAATTGGAATGAAAAGTACGAAAATTTTTGAAAAAATTGAAATTCAACTGAAGTAGACGTGTTTAAAAAATGAGAAGGTACCTACTCATTTTTTATGGTTCAAGTAGGTCTTTTTTTTGGTAAAAATCTTTGCTCTCGATCATTTGAGCTTGATAAATTTAAAATTTTTCCTAAATTTCCTAATTTTCATTCAAAAAACATATTTTTTGGGAAAAAATACATATTTTTCTTCATAATATTATTAAAGATTTTTTTAAAATTCAATTATTGAGAAAAAATGGTATTTTGGTGGCTGAATTTCTAAATTTTTTCCTTCCCTCTTCTCAGAAATTTGTACTTCTTCACGACGAAAGATAAATTGAAAACGAAAGGTGGAAAAAATAGTTGTAAGTGTAAGTATTTTGTTCTCCTGTAATAAGCAGGAAAGAATTAGAGGAAATTCATTTCTCCTTGATTGACCACTGCAAAAATGTATGCAAAAGTGAAGATTTTTAGTCTTTTTTTATCACTTGAGTCATTTTTTCGGAGGACGAATGATTCAGACACAGTATCCCAAACCTGCGACCAAATTAGAGTTCTAAAGGAACATATCAAGGTGAAGAAATTTTAGACAGTGTGGTATCAGAATCATATGTTTTTGGACCCCCGAGTAAATTTCCGGGGCCATTTCCAGAAAAAAAAAATGAAGAAATCCATAAGAATGGGAAAATGGGCCAAATTAAAAATTTTTCAACCCCTAATGAGTGAGATAATTATAGAAAACCATGACTTTTGACCTATTGAGATCATTTTCAAAATATTTCCCCCCTTTTCCTCAAAAATTATCCCTTAGGGGTTGGAATGAGGGGTCTAAATTGAGAAATATTCGAATGCGGTATCAAAATAAATATTTTTTCTTCCTGAAATCAATTCTCGAGGTTATTTTTTACCCCAAACCTATCACCAAGATATTTATGAAGCCTTTTAACATGAGCACCTTGCACGTACCATACTAAAATACAATTTTATTTTCTGTCCAAACTCAGGTACCACAAAAGCATCCGACAATCGGAAGAATCGGTCGACGTGTCCAGCGTAATCGTGCCACCGTTGTCGAAAAAACGTTATCCTCGTCATTCGCTGTTGCCACCGGAAAACACCTCGCTCGATTTGGTATATTTCTGCCGCAAAATATACGATTTTCGCCAACACAGATTACTCAAGAACCCATTTTTCGTATAATCGTACTCCTCCCTCTTCTCCCCTCCCAAACGACGGAGTGAAGATCTGCAGATCTACGGTGTCTTTTAAATGTTTATATGTTTGCATACAACTGTATAGTAATTTGTTGAATTATTTATTATGTATAAATGTACCCATGATTTACGTCTTTGTCCCTGTCCCCCCTCCTCCCTTTCCTCTCTATTCTCTCTTTTTTTGTGTAATTGTTTCTTCTTCTTTTATTTCGCCTTAGATAAATTTTTTTCTAGTTGTCCCCCCCCCCCCAACGAAGCGCCCAATGTGCTTTTTCCTCTTTCGCTTATGTTAGTTTGTGTGTAGTCCGCAGAGTTTTCGGATTTGTGATTTTTATTCCTCCCTGCCCTCCCAAGTCATTTTTTTTGTCTGTGCCCTGGCTGATGATCGAATTCGTAATGCTTCGAATTAGCAGCGTCGACTGTTTGTGGTCGAAAAGATACAGAGATTTGGATGCTGCCGGTTGCCTTAATTATTGGTCACGGTTAATTTGGGTCATCTGGGTGAAAATCTATATAAACGTGAAACGTGACCGGTATTTACCATCGAGCAAGGTTAAACGATCAGGTTGCTCTTCGCAGAGCCAAACTTCCATTGTATTGGCAAGATTCATCGCCTAGAAATAAAATGTAGTTTATTTTTTCTCAAAGCATCAAAGTAAACGTTGATGAACGAGGCGTCCATATGCTCGGAGTATTCTCGAAGGCATCTTTAGAGGTCGAAAATACGATTTTATGGGGAATTTAGTTTATTAATTAACGCTGCGAGAAAGAAGATAATTCTGAGCATTACGAAAGATTGAGAAAATTATGGAAATTCATTTCTCCCTTGAAAAAAAAAAATTCAAACACACAACCGTGATTATCAAAGTGAAAATGTTTTCATCGGTAATGTTTATATATTTTTTTTATCTACAATTAGAGTGTACCTGATCGTAACTTATGTGTAAGGAGGCATTCGCGTGTTTGAAAATTGTTTATTTGGACAATAAACTTACCGAGAAGTACAACCCGCGTATGGATTCTACGAAATTTTTTTTTTAAATAACTTATTATCGATTCGATAGTTCCACGTCGAAAAACGAGAAAATAAGAATTTCGAAGATTGAAACTCAGCCAAAATTTTAATTTTTTAATTACAATCGGTTTTGAAAATATTTATTATGGTACAAAGTACATACGAAGATTTTTTATGCACGAATTTTTGCAACAACTATTTATTATGTATTTGTTTTCTAAATAATTAATTTTAATGAGTTAATTTTACTGCTGCGTGATGAATTCGCATCGCGTATGATGTCTCTAGTGGTAGTTGGTATTTTAATTTTCAATTTTATCGTTTTATTTATTTTTTCGTTTTTATTTTTAACAGATGATTTTATTTTAGTTTTGTAATGATTTGCAATAATTTTATATAGCAAAGGCACACACGTTCAGAGTAAATTGGATTTTTTTTTTGAACAATTTCATTAATCATATCGAATACATATGTTTTTATCGCGGCTTGTCCCCTCCTTTGTACGATATTTGTGTAGATAGTATTAATTAACATTATTTATAAATGGTTTTTTGATTATTTAACAAATATAATATTTGTGTAATGAAATGAACGCGTTGGTTTGATTGTGGTAGAGAATGGGCAAATGTAAGCCTCTAGGATTAGGATTTTTTCAGTGAAAAATTTGTATGATTTTTAAACCTATTTCTTGTTAGATTTTTAAAAAAAAGTTATGTGTAGGTTAGTCAAATTAGTATTTTTTAGGGTTGAACACAACTTTTGTTTTGTGCTGTTCTGCTTCTTCATGATTGAAAACTGGAATCTGATTTTAAAACTAGTTGTTGACTTACTGGGAATCTCATGAAGTCCCTCAGAGATTTTGATGGAAAGAGGCCTCAGTGGAAAACTCTTGTCCTGAGAAACACGCCACCATCAAAGATAATATCATCTTTGGCAATTTTTTGAAGATTTAGGTAAAAATGGTGGAAATTGGAATGAAATTTACCATTCTATCCAATGCACGAGTAACACGTATTTTTTTCAACTATTTTAATAATGTTGCAGGAGCTCTGTTCGATTTTTTTAATGAAAAATTTCAAGATCTTGACAATCTGTGCGTATGATATTTTTTGATCCTCTTCATATTTTCTATCCATAGGCAAGTTGAGTCATAACAGGGAACAGTTCGTGATTTTATGGAGAATTTTTTGCCATTTTGAACCCATAGCGAAATAGAAATTGAAACTTTGATCAACCTGGACTGGAGTGGTTTTCAAAATAGGCATATTAGTCCAGTCATTGGGGCATTTTTGGAGGGCAAACCCGGACATACGCGTTAACAGCGATTTTTTTGCTGAATATTGTTGGAAATGGTCCCCTTATGAACATACTTCGACCCGCCCCTCCAGCTCCTTGTGCTAACCCCCCCCCCCCCCCACAGTGGATCAAAGCCCCCCAAAATCAGTTTTTCGCTTCTACTTCATTTTTTTTTTTGCGTATTTATGAAAAAATATCCCAGTTATATTTTTCTGCATCGAATTCCCTACAAAATGAGCTATCAATATTTTCCGTAAGTTGAATAGGAGTGGAGTAGTGGCGTCTTGAAAAATGGGGGTTTCAAGGGTCGACTTGAAATTTCGCAATAAAATGAATTTAAATCAACGCAGTCGCATTTCTGCTGGCTTATGTTTAAATAGGAACGACTAATCTACACATCAAACTTTCTTTTTCATCCCCCTCCCCCCCCATAAAAAGGCTCCTCCCCCCTTTCTATTTGAGATAGGTACTTGGAATCAGCCGATAAGTTTATCATTAATAATCAACTCAGTCTGGACTCACAGGGGTTTGAATTTACAGAAAATTTCAACAATACCGACGCCCACTCCTGTTTCCACATCTGCCCCATCTCCTACCACCCATTTCCTTGAAATTTTCCAATATTTCCCATAAAATGATTGCAAATAAGCTAGATCGTCGTTTTGTGTATTTACACCAAGTATACCTATTTTTTCAATATTTATACTGCATTACATTTTTTGAATTTAGGATGCTGAAGGCACCCAAAAGTATTTGACAAATACTCGTATGAGGATAAAACTCGCCCTTAAAACCAGTTTTTCGAATTTTCCGCCGAAATTAAAAGTTCAATCGATAAGTACTGACAATAAACATTTTTTATAGAGGGGTTAAATTTCCTGTAGGATTGGGATGGATATTGTTGAAAATTTATTTTTTAGCCATTTTGAAGGATGTGAAAATGTGTTGTGTCGTGAGAAACCATTCCTTAGGATGAAAAACATGTTTTCAGGAAAAACGTGAAAAAAGTCAAAAAATTGAATTTAATCAAGAATGAAATTTTGTCGAGAAAATATTCCCTGATGTTTGAAGAACATTTTAAGCGCCCTGTCTATTTGTTTTCGTATTTTAATTGCTTCGTACATATTATTATCATTTTTTTCAAGTTTAGTTATAATTTTTTCTAATAGGTATAACTCTTTCACAAGGTTGGCTGCAGTAGGTGACGAGATATGAGTCTGAAACTTGCACCATTGAGTTCTTCTTCGTAAAATTTTACTGTAGTAACCTAAATTTCCAATCATAATTTTGATTTTTATACTTTCATATACTTAGTCGTAGAAATTGGGAAAAATTTGATGCAAATTTTAGAGAACTTTTTTCTCAAAAAGTTGTTTTCAGTGCTTCTCAACTTTAAAATGTCATAACTTTGCGAGATTTGCTCTGATTGACCTACACTTTGTCCCATTGGATTCCTCGTCGTACATTTTTACGCATATATTATATACCCTATTGACAAAACAGCGTTTTTTGAATGGCGCTTTTTTGACACTTTGGCGCTCATGAAACGCCGTTTTATCGCATGTAAAAAAATATGCGCAAATTCTCAAGAGCGCTGTTTTTTCCAAAAAATAATGCAACCATTTATTTCTAAAGCCTAAATTGCCGGTGTTTGGCGAATGGCGTTCGCCAAAGTGTCAAAAAAACGCCAAACAAAGCGCTTTTTACAGCGTTTGGCGCTTTTCTGTGTCAATAGGGTAGATAATGCCGAAACCTCATTTTTGATCCACTTCACTTTAAGGAATGGTTTCTCATGACATGACACTTCGCAAATAACTTTTTAAAAAAATTCACTGTACTTACCCTAAATTTTGACTAAATTAGTGCAAGTGATTCATTTTGAAATTAGAAACTTATCATAAAAAGTTTCACCTCTCCCCTCCTTTCCTCCCCCCCTTCAGCTCAAAATATCCAGCGGACTGAAGTTTTCCACTCTCTCCTACCTAAAAAATAATTTAAGTGTAAATACACAATCTAGCTCATTTGCAATCATTTTATGGGAAACATTGGAAAATTTTAAGGATATGGGAGGGAGGGGATGGGGTAGATGTGGAAACAGGGGTGAGCGTCGGTATTGTTGAAATTTTCTATAAATTCAAACCCCTGCGAGTCCGGACTGAGTTGATTATTAATGATAAACTTATCGGCTGATTCCAAGTACCTATCGCAAATATAAAGGGGGGGAGGGTGAAAAAGAAAGTTTGATGCGTAGATTAGGTAGTCGTTCCTATTTAAACATAAGCCAGCAGAAATGCGATTGCGTTGATTTAAATTCATTTTATTGCGAAATTTCAAGTCGACCCTTGAAACCCCCATTTTTCAAGACGCCACTACTCCACTCCTATTCAACTTACGGAAAATGTTGATAGCTCATTTTGTAGGGAATTCGATGCAGAAAAATATAACTGGGATATTTTTTCATAAATACGCAAAAAAAATGAAGTAGAAGCGAAAAACTGATTTTGGGGGCTTTGATCCACTGTGGGGGGGGGGGGTTAGCAGTTAGCACAAGGAGCTGGAGGGGCGCATCGGAGTATGTTCATAAGCGGACCATTTCCAACAATATTCAGCAAAAAAATCGCGTATGTCCGGGTTGACCCTCAAAAAATGCCCAAATGAGTAAATGACTGGACTAAGATAGGAAATCACAAATAACCTACTTATTTTTAATTCTGTACTTAGCGCTCCTAGCAGAATTTTTATTGTACTTCTCATATTCTCGATTATCCGGGTACTTGGCAAGTATCCGAATACTTGGATAGATAGATTTGAAAAATCCGGGTTTTGCTATTCGGACCCAATCTCGATACCCGGTCGTGAACGATTCAATTCTTTACTCATCTGAAATTTTTCTAAGTCCTTATCAGTACTACTGCATTCGGCGATGATTGCTATTTACATTAATTACTTCGGCGCATTAATTATTAATTAATGCGCCGAAGTTGACGATTATGAAACAGAAATCAACAATTTTTCAATAAAGTTTGTTCCTTCCAAACATTTTTTTATTCAACGATTCAAAACAAAATGACTAATCTCTATCTCCATTGAATGTCGCTATCGCTATCGAAAGAAAAAACTTCAAAAAAATCTGTTTCTGTTTAAAAAATTATGAAACTAAAACGAAAATGATGAAACACGTTTCACTTTTTTACTTCGTTTCTCTAGTTTACTTACGAATTACGATTATTGTACGTTTCCTTCAATTGCTTACTTTCCGATAATAGCTAAGCTGAGATATTGAATTTTGCTTACGTATTACGTATTATGGTAAATGAAGACGAATTTTATTTCAAATAATAAGAAGAAAAAAGGTTTAAAATGAATAATATTATTTTGTACTATTAGAAAAAATACTTGGAGGAATTAAATAATTACAATATACATAATAAAATCATTCTGCGGAATGCAGATCATTGAAAATTGAAATTGATCAAGTCCGACTTAGTCAATTTCAATTTTCAATGATCTGCATTCCGCAGAATGATTTTATGTATATTGTAATCATTTAATTCCTCCAAGTATTTTTTCGAATAGTACAAAATAATATTCAATATTCATTTTAAAGTTTAAACGAAGTCCACAGAATCAAGATGTTCGAACTCGGGAGTCATTCTGACTTAATCATGAGCGACCGGGTATCGAGATTGGGTCCGAATAGCGAATCCCGAAAAATCCGGTGTTGGCGCCTTGGCGGTGTTTTTGTACCAGACCTCCAGACCTTGTTTTGTAAACTGGAGTTGTGTTATACTTATACGTTGAACACTAAAAATGTTTGGCGTTTAACAGTTTTGAATGTTACATGTGTTACATATTGTGATTTAATAATATAGGAGTATAAATTTACAATATTTACATGATTAATTCACATCTCGCAGTGAAGGTACCAGAATGGCGAAAAGAACAGGGCACTCTACCATTGATCGAGCCTTTGAACAAATGGTAAGCAGTGTAATTTTTGATATGTATGTCATTGTCATATAATTTGTAGCAGTATAATAAAACCTTTTACAATTATTCAGATTAATCCAGCCCTGCAGATCTTTTGTATTCTGGAAAGTAAGAAAAATGGAAATGGGAAGTCAATATTCCGCCCCTTCCGGAATTTTCCTTTCCTCCAGCAAGAATCATTTACCACGAATGACCTTTTACATCACCTTATCGATGGAAAATACAAAGATTTAGACGCTTTTCGTGTCGATATAGAATTATTAGTAGGAAATGCTCAACGTTTTTATACGGTAAGATGACATTTATATTAATTTTTTCGACAATGTGTTTATTGTATTTCGGTTGTGTAGGAGAATTCTGAAGAATACGTCGACGCTAAAGAAATAATGAACGTATTTCGTCAAGTAAAACCAATAGTACTAACTGAAGTAACTGATTACAATCCGAAAAGACAAAAACTTGCTTCGTATTCAGTGTCGGCTGAGGTGAGAAAACCTAAAATAGAATTTATTATGAAAACGATGCTTGCAGTATTCATAGCACATGCTTACAAATTTCCAGGACGCTTTAACCCTGTCCTATGTTGCAAACGTTGTTCAAGAGATGCTTGATTTGCTGTTTACCTCAGTTTATAAGTATCAGAATGAAGGAGTACAATTATCTAAACTAATGGCGGAACACTTATCGAATTGCGACAACGTTGTAGGAAACCAGTAAGTTTTGATAAATTTTCTCCCCTATCTTTTCAGAAAACTTTCATTCTAAAAAATGTATGTACTCATTTGAATGTAATTTGGCCTGTTTTCGATATTTTTGCAGCGTTACAGATGATATCCCTGCCATTTCGTTTGAATTGATGAAAAAACGCCTTGAAAATGGCGAATATAAGCGGCTTACAACGTTCCAAACCGATTTATTTCGCTTATTCAGTCGCGTGAGAGATGTTTCACAAGTCGGTACTGAAATATTTAACAGCACCCTAGAACTGCAGAAATTTTACATAATCGAAAGGTAATTAAAATTAATAATTACCAAGACCCTCCTTCTTGCATCATTTCATCAACTTGTTTTTTTGTTCCAATTTCAGAGATAAACTTTGTTGTAATGGAAATCTATTGCTCTCTCCGGCTATATTGTACACCATTCCAGATCTCGAGGATTCCGTTTATTTAAATTACGAGTCAGACGATGCTAAAAATGATATGCGCAAAGAATGGCCTCCGATTGGTCAAAACTCTTCTAAAGTTAGTACTTAATTCGATGCACATAAGGAATCAGCTGAGGAAAAAATAACAATATGAGTATTGCAATTTTTTTCTCCTATATGTTTGAAAGATGTCTAATGAATATAATTTTTACAGAACGTTATAGACCCACGTAAATCGTGCCATCACAAAGAAAACTACGTTTATTACCAACAATTTAAGGTTTCTGATGATATTACTTTAAAAACTGGTGACTGTGTTTCAATCGAAAATCTTCCCGAAAACCCAAGTCAAAAATTTATTTTGCGCATTCATTGCATATTCACCAATACGAAGTAATTTATAATCAATATGTGACTTTTGTTACAGCGAAAGAATGCCCATTCTTTTGTTCTACTGACTAGATAAATTTCTAAACGACTTACTATCGTTTTTCCAGAGGAGATGCGTTATTATATGGTTCTAAATTCCTATTTCGCGCAGATGTGGCCCTTCCATGCGATGGCGATGATGTTTTGTATAAGCAAGAAGTATACCTAAGCGACGAAAAAATAACGATCAGTGTGTCGCAGATCGGAGACAAGTGCGCTGTTTTACAGCGCAGCGAGTATATTTCGTGTAAGTACGACTCATTTGATTTCTACTTATTCATTTAGACAATACCTTTGGACAATACTCACAGGATTGAATTAATTATTCCTGTACGTATTTTTCTAGGTCGACCGACAGAGATACCAGAAAGTAAAGTGTACATCTGCCAGTCGATGTTAAGCAAATCCGATGACCATATTTCCGAATTACCTGAAAACGAGCTCAGAAAATTTCTCCATGATTCATCAGTTATAAAAGATGAAATTTACTTCTTCCATTCAACTAACGTATGTGAACCCATTGTCGACCAACACATTGCTGATTGGCATAGATTTATATGCTGTCTACTAAACGAAAATTAACTTTGTGTATTACATGTTTCATTCAGAGTATTAATGGTGCAGCTTCGTCAAATACTTCAGCGACATTGATAGAAGCAGAGTCGCACATTTCAAAGTACGTCGACGTCAGGTTATTTTATAATTTCTTTTGAAATTCTTATTATTATCAAATCACTTCTTCTTTGCAGCCATTCCAAAGAAATGCACACTTTTCACTGGAATAGCCTCATTAACATAAAACAGTCGTTGACTTCGAAAAAGGATACTTGTGATCAACGACAACAGTCTCATTCAACCGAGAAGCTTACCACTGAATACATTCGTTATCTATTGTACGATGCCTTTGTAAGGAGTGAAGAATCAGGCCCGATTATTGGAACGATTTTTAATGATTTGACAAGCTTTGCAGAAAAGCATTGCTTACGGTTTCCAAGTAAACCAGTTATTGATATTCTCTATCTTCTTATGAAAAGCCGACACGAAACCAAAATTGGGAAAGAAGTTTGTAAAATTACTTGTAATGAAAATAAATTTAACGTTTTGAATGATTACCCGCTCAAAGTGCCGGAGTACGTCTCCAAACCTAATCCGGAAGGCATATATGGCTATCAGCCTATCATTTTTACTACGGAAATTAGATTTTCTGAGTCACTCGGCGAAAAAATTTGGGTCATACCCCCACACGATGAAGATAATATTACAAAATCGTCGGATAGTACAAATTCAGTTCCTTATAACGTTCAAGTAAGTAAATGTAAACTCTTTTGGTAATTCTTTGTACATTCTGTTTGATTGATCATGTTTTGTTTTTTTTTCAGCGCGAGTTATGTTACAAATTGATGAGTCTGGGACACGCTTGGACCGAAATCGTTATGGGTGTAGAACCCAATTCGAATTATATGAAACCGAAAATATCATCTCAAATTCGCTTGGATGATCCAACAAGTACTGGCAATAGACGTAATGCTTCCGGTGGTAGTAGCCGTAATGGTTCCGGTGCTAATAGCCGTAATGGTTCCGGTGCTAATAGCCGTAATGCTTCCGGGGATAGTAATTCGAGTAAGAATTTAATGGCATGTCAGTTAGCTGAGCAAACAGTTATAGATGATGACACGCCAGGTATTGTTATCTCCTCTGGCGATCGCTTAATAATTGACACGTTTATTGTATGTCAAAATTTGGAACTATGTCGGTATCTCTCTACTACCTTCGGAATCGTGCATCTGGACGAAATATTGCTCAACTTTCAAAACAAAAAAGGAAACGAAGCACAGAAGCGACAATTTTTTCATTTCAATCAAGAAGATATTAACGGTACTATCAAGAACTGGTGGCGTGATATCTTAAAACCACAACCAGGACAAAAAAAAACTTTTCGAATGATTCAGTCCAGATTTAATGAATATCTTGCCAGAGGTTGCCACAATATTGCTATTACTTGCTGTGTTGACGTGGTGGAAAACGTGACCGCCAATTCCTATGGGCTAATTAGCAAGCCTAATATTATATACCCGAAAAACGTCGAGAAATTCTCTTGTGTTACAAGTTATTCTACGGAAAATTTATTTTTGAGCGGAGTTGCTTCCTTGACCAGAATCATTAATCGCTCATTAAAATTCAACGCCAGTTTTCCTATCACCGTGCGTTTTGATCAAAAATATCACGAAGTCGAGATCAGTTTGCTTGCAATTATTCCTTTTTATGTTTTAAGAAGAATAAGCGTTCAAAAAATTGAAAAAGCGCTTGAAATAACATTTGAAACTCATGCCAAGAAACTGGATCCATTATTGTTGTAATTCATGTGTGATTACCTTGTATTTTGCAGTATGTTTGATACGTTGTGAATTCTTTTTGTATGTATCGAATATTTTTTTTAATATCAAAAATATTGTATAGGTAAACTTAGTCGAATAATTAAAAAGAATTCATCATTATAATTTTCGTCTTTTTTTTGTTACAAAACTATTTCGAAATCGTTCGTTTATATTCTTGATTTTTTTCATTTCTAATTTAATGATATTCAAAATTTTTCGAAGTTCTTTTCATAATTTTGTCAAATTTCAAAGTTTTTTTTGGTGTAGAAAAATCTAATCGAACGATTTTTTTTTTGAATTCTACGAAGTAATCTCCATCCTTGAAATTCTCACATCTTCATGTTGATCAAAGATGAACAATTATAAATAATAATTTTGTGTTCCTAATATAGCTTACATGAGATCCTGCAGATTGCATATTATCCTAGAGAATTAATCTTTCAGGCTTGATCGATTCAAGTAGATTTAAGTACTTGATGAATTCATCTGGTTGTCATACGTTCAATAAGAAATCATATCGAAAATAGGTTAGATCATTGAAAAGAAACTTCATATTAAAAAATTATTCATTCGGGTTAACCTATCAACTTGTTTATTGTTTCGATACAGATACACGTTATTGAGATAATATGATAATAATCATGACACGAAGAACTTAGTCCTACTGAGAATCCATTTTTTATTCTTTGGGAAATCATAAGTAAGAAAACTCAAGTAATAATTTGTTTATTTTTACATACTTAAGTAGTATAGGTATGATAATTTATTTTTTCAAGTTTTCAGAAATGAAATTAATTTGCCCCGTTTTTATTTACAGAATCAATGGAGATCAGATCTGCCTGCAATAAGTATGTAAGTAATTTATTACCTATTTCGATATCTGTTTCTACTTTTAATTTCACTCAGTAGGATTTTGTTTGTTGTTTTTGCGAATAGGTAATTTAAATGTTGTACCTACTTACTTTGTCATTCAGCTTTTCCATTTTTTTCCAGCTTCAGCATAATCTCTGTCAAGAAAAGGTTTCAGACATTACCGGAGTTTTGGCGCAGTGAAAAATTACTTTTCAAAGTAAGCGATTTCCTTGAAATTGTTATTTATTACTCGCCTATTGTTTCTTACTCGCTGAATTTTCGTTTTGTTATTCAAGTACTGCTAAATGTACTAAAATTAATGGCGCTTTTATTTCAGAATTTTTAATTCATTTCAGTTTTTTAAAATGTCATTTCTTATTCTTTATAATATTAGGTACCAATGTTATTTTTATACATATTTTTTTTTTTAAGATTCCAAGAATTCAGAACAATTCAATTCTGAGGAATGGAGGAAGAAGAACTGCATGATTGATAAATTTACTCTTTATTATTATTTTTTTACAATTACTGTACAGATGTTTTCGTTCACAAGCTTATAATTACGTAAGTGGCCCCCAAATGGGAGTAAGCTCAGTAGCCTACTTCAACTCCTAGTCACACGTCCACGTCGTGGGGGCTGGGACCTCGCCGGACTTTAGTTTCCGGCGTGCAAACGTGACAGGGGGGCGTGCTCTGGGCACGCTGTTAGGTAGCAATTCAAAAAAGACTTTGTATTTTGGATTTTAGGTTGTCTGTTGCGGATGTTTTTCATGCAGGGTCACCCTATTACTGGTCAGTATCGGGTTACCCTGCATGATGATGAAATCAGGTTAGGTAATTTCAGAATGTAGGGTCACCCTATTACTTTTTAGTATCGGGTTACCCTGCATGATGAGATAAAATTAGGTAATTTTGGATTCATGCAGGGTCACCCTATTACTGGTCAGTATCGGGTTACCCTGCATGAATGATCCGGCGAGTGAATTATGTAATGTCATCGTGCTCGCTTCGAAAATAGTCGAAACACAGGGCTTGGCCATGTGGAGACCTTTGCCGGTGCATTTTTCTCTTGTCGGATCAGGCTTTATTGGTAGTGGTAGGATTTTCTTGTGACCTGCGTAATGCGCGAAATCCTGTGGCTTTGTCGAGGGTCTTTGGTCCCCATACCTATCTGGGCAAATCCGGGATGGAGGGCATTACGTGGCTCGTTGGGCAACAGGTGTCTGGTCTTTTTCATCGTGACAAGCAAAATTTGAAGATGGTCGGACCCGGACGCTCTTTTTAGTATCCTAAAAAATCCCAAAAACGCTTAGTTTTTTAAAAAAAGAAAAAAAGAACGTATGACAGAAAATTTTGGGTTTTTGTGATCTTTTACGATACTAAAAAGAGCGTCCGGGTCCGACCATCTTCAAATTTTGCTTGTCACGATGAAAAAGACCAGACACCTGGTTGCGCAACGAGCCACGTAATGCCCTCCATCCCGGATTTGCCAAGATAGATATGGGGATCAAAGACCCTCGACAAAGCCACAGGATTTCGCGCATTACGCAGGTCCTAAGAAAGGCCTACGACTAACATTAGGACAAAGTCCTGATCCGGTAACAGAAAAATGCATCGGCAAAGGTCCCACATCGTCAAGCCCTGCGTTTCGACTATTTTCACAGCAGGTACCGATGACGTTACACAGTTCACTTACCGGATTGATTTCTGAAGGGTAACCCGATACTAAAAAGTATTAGGGTGACCCTGCATGAACCGATACTTACCGAACATTAATTTTTCCCAAATCCAAAATTATTCAATTTTGTCTCCACCAAGCATGCCAAAATTACCACCAATTTTTTAATCCAAAAGCGGCGTATCGGATACGCCCTCCTGTCTCGTTAGCACACCGGACTACGGTGAGGTCCCAGCCCCCACGACGTGGACGTGAGACTAGGAGTTGGAGCAGGAAACTGATCCTGCTCCCATTTAGGGGCCATTGACTGGAAACCTGGATATCTGTGGAATAAAATTTAAAATTGAATTGTGTAATGAAATAATTAATATAGTTTTAATTGTAAAATAAAATAAAATACATAGTTTAAATTTCGAAATGAAATATAAAATTTTATTTGACAGGTGAAACTAGAAAAAGCTGATAGGGAAGGTATCCCAAGCTGAAGAAAAGTTTTAAGCAAAAATAAAAATGAAACCAAAGTACATTAGGTACCAAAAAAAATTCAAAATTTTAGGTGCTGAAGCTCATTTCTCAAATTTTGGCGAATTTTTGAATTTTCTCATAAAAATGGTCCATATGGACTTGAGCACCTATAATCGTGGATTACACAATATTGATGACATGATGACCTATTTAATCGATTAAAGCAACATTTTTCGAAATTTGAAACTGATTTAAAATTCCTTCTATTTTTTTGAAGAAACTTGAATTTTGCTCAGGAAAATTTAACTGCCAAAATTGTGAATTTTCGATTTGAACTCATCAAGTTACGAATCTCCGAAAATTGTGATTCGATTAATAAAATAGGTCACCAATATTGATTATCTGCAATTGCTGAATTTCATATGGTTCTGATATTCTTTCTCGAAATCATAATCTTGATGGATAAATGCAAATCAGACCTATTCAAATTACGAAATAACAATCTGAAATAATTTGTACAATGTTGGATTAAGAAAAACCTACTCGATGCAATACTTACTTACAAGAGGATTCTTTCCAAAACATTTTGGAACCAATATGTACCTACAATTAATTTTTAGAAAATAACACGCAAGGGTAGGTAGGTAAGTATTGACAGCGAATAGAGTACTAAGAAATAAACTAAAAAAGGTTATAAATATAATAAAAACATTACCTCCCTTAGAGCAAAACAAAAATCATCCAGAAGAAATTACAAGCTGTGTATAAAGTGAAAACGTCTGCAATTCAAACGAAATCCTCTTCGTGACAACTCACTAAGGGAGAGGAAACTAGGAAACATCTGATACATACATAGCTTTGAGAACTATTCAGCGAAGAATGGATCTGAAAATACGATCGTAAGTGTCCGCGTGTTTTATTAAAATACAAAAAAAAAAAAAAT
The DNA here is from genome assembly GCA_038380155.1 of Pseudococcus jackbeardsleyi. Taxonomy (NCBI): domain Eukaryota; kingdom Metazoa; phylum Arthropoda; class Insecta; order Hemiptera; family Pseudococcidae; genus Pseudococcus; species Pseudococcus jackbeardsleyi. Next base: position 10,274,847 of record CM076242.1, read on the forward strand.
ACAACTTGAATAATTAAAACTTAAAAGTTAAAACCTTCCAAACAAAATTAAAAATAATTACTATACCATAACCATACCTAATGCAATTATTTCTCTTGAAGCATTTTTTAACTTTCATTCTCGTCATTCTCATACTTATTCTCGCCTCGAATTTTCAAATTTTAATTACATAAGTCTCTTTCTCATTTTCAATTTTCATGTCTCACTTAAAAAAAAAAAAAACTATTCAATTATTTCAAATTCAATTGTTTAGTTTACCTTTCTTTTTCATATGAATAGAGAGCGCTAGTTGCAGATTGATGAGAATAGAGAAATGAGCGCAAAAGCCAATAAAAAATGTGATTTTGAAAAAATTGGCTAGATTTCCTCAAATACAAAGCCAATAAACAAATCTTATCTTTCAGAGATGAAATTATTTTCCAAAAATTCGCTCGGATTTTGCATTGAATCGCTAAAATTTAATTTTAAAACTCATCTAAACCACTCATCTTACACATTCTCGCGTAATGCATTAGCCACCCCATTTCAACTCCTTCTCCGACTTTGGTAAGTTTGTATAAATTTGATAATATCGATCATATTTTCATCATCCAACCCAACAGGTTGGTTGAAAAGTTGAATATTCGTCTAGAAATCAACCTAATTTGTCTCCGTTTATTCTGTACTTACAGAAAATTTCATCAAAATGCTCCTTAAATCAAGCCGACGATTGATCCGGCCTATGTCAACAATTTGCTGTCGCAGCTCAACTTACCCGGCGAAGAAATTGAACGTAATATGCTCACATTTCACTTCAAAATCTCCGTTAATTTCTTTGAATTTTACTCGCGACTGCAGCATCCGTCCAGAGAAAATAAACGATTACTGGATTGGTTCGAAACCGGGAGACGGTCTGATCAGAGGTCGAGCAGCGAGTTCTTTGCAAGATTCTCTCATCACTGATTTCATCACCTGCAATGATACAGCAACCGATGAAGACTGGAAAAAACTTATAGATAAGGTGTTTCAAGTAACTCTAGGTAGTTTCAATGAGAAAAATATTGATGGTAAAATCCTCGACTGTTGTTACACCTATAATAACTTCAATTTGGCTCGAAATTACTTGCAATACATTAGAAACGCCGGTAAAAAGTACAACGCTTCTACCGTTTGCAGTTTTATTAAATTATGTTACTTGAATAGAAAAATTTGTACTAAAGAAGATCTCGCCAAGGTGGACCAGTTTACTAGATATTTATTGGCAAAATATAAAGTATTCGATCAGATTGTTGGAGAAGCAATAGTTAAAGGATTAAGTCTGCAAGGAAATTGGCAAAAAGCTGGGGCGATCATTGCTGAACTGAAGGAATACTTGAAACCGACTTCAGCCACAATTAGCGCCTACGCAACTTGTTTATTAAATGATGATCAAGTTGAAAAAGCTTGGTCAATCATGACGGCCGCCGCAGAGGAAAAATTTGCACTTGATAACGATCTATTTCTTGCTTTGATCGAAAGAGCTAAATCAGAGGCAGATATTGAGCAGTTATTAAAGTTTTTCCAATTAAATAACATTATTCCTAAGAAAATAGTCTGTGATCATTTAATATCAGTTTATTCGCAATTTCCATCCGAGAAACAAATTACCGGAAATTATGTTTCGATTGATAGCAGGTCAGTGAAATGATTTTCTTCGATTTCATGGATATTTCTCGTTTCTAATTTTCGGTCTATTTTTCAGTGGCAAGTGTCCGAATTGCAGAGAAAATCTACAACGATGCAATATCAATGATGAAGAGTTCAAAATACTTCGCGACGAATTCCTAAATCGTGTTCTAATCAGAAACGATGTATTCAAAAACACTAGCCCACAAGAATTGAAGGATTTTTTCAAAATCGTCAAACGTAATGCTCCATTCGACATCGTTATCGATGGATTAAACGTCATGTACATGAGTGGCACTCTCAAAAGTGAACGCGTCTATTCTACACTTGTAAGCTGCATTTTTTCACCAGCTGTAAATTTTTACCACATTTTCATTCGTAACTTTTTCTCATTTAGCTCACTCAAACAGTCCATCATTTTGTAGAACGTAATCAAAAAGTACTGGTTATTGGAAGAAAACACATGTATAATTTCACTAAGGAGAATTTATCCTACGTTCGAAAGAATTCTACTTTGTTTTTTATTAACGATTTGTACAAACGATTTCTTTCTTTATCACAATCTTGGTTATTTATTTTCTTTTCTAATGCTGATTTTTATTCAGGTCCGAAGATGATCCGTTTATGATTTATGCGACAATCTACAGTGGTCCGCAATCATGTTTTGTTACCAGAGATTTAATGAGAAGCGAGAAGTTTAAATTGTCTGATGAGAAATTAGCACTGCTGTTTAAAAGGTGGCAGCAGAGTCATCAAATATTCATCGAATTTCTCAACTCTACTTCGGGTAGACTGTATTTGAAGGTATGGTGAGACTTTTTCAAGTTGAAAGTATGAATTATTGATAAGTTTTCTAATACCTGATATCTTTACAGAACCCAATTATGTTCGAAATGGCTGCTCAACCTTCCAAGTTTGGCTGGCATATTCCTTACCATCTGGATACTTACAGTGGAACTGATGACTATGGATTACACGAACACTGGCTTTGTATGAAAAAATAATCTTTGATCTTTTAACCGCTTTTATATTAAAAAGTTTTACTGTTTGTTGATTTATTATTCGGTTGGGAAGGATAAATTTTAGCTTCAAATGCCTCATTTTTATGCAACTTTTTTGTTAGTTTGTGAAATCGATGAAAATAACAGTTGGCAATGCCTTGTTTTAATCAATAATATTTTATATGAAATAAAAAACGATATCAAAATATCACTTCGAAATCACACACTTAAAAAAATACTGTAACGAATACAAATGAATATGAACGTTTTAGAACCCAAACGACTGATCATCCGAATATTCGAAATAGTCATCCAACATTTCATTCGGAGTAGGATTTTCGCAGTACTTTCCACAATTACCATTGCAATCTAAAACGTTTACTTCGCGACTTTCATACGTTGTTTCTTTCAATTGGACCCTCAAACCACATCTTCCTACGAGGTGATTCTCATCACTGAAAGTTTCTCTGACCCAATCTGGCAAACTGAGATGCATACAAACAAAAATCAAGGTTTAATTTCAACTCAAATTAATTAAAAGAACTCGTAAAATTCCGTACCAAGATTCGTAACAATTCTCGAACTTGCCATGGGGATTATCTTGGGTTTCAGCGAACCTGCTACAATCCTCGTTGCAATCCAACGTATAAACTTCACGACTTTTAGGTGAAGTCGATTTCTTGTCATTAAAAAAAGACACTCGTAAATTGCATCTTACTTTAAACGATTTTTCAGAATTCATATCAGGTCTTTGCCAAATCACCGAACTAAAATAATTATCATGTTGGTATTTTCAATCTAATACGGTAACCTCTATTCATTGATTGTAATATTCATACCATACCTTCGTTTTGGGTTCGTTCGATTATCAGTTGTTTTACTGCTGACTCGATCACCGGTGATGTTTTCCTGCTGTCTACGGCCACTGGATCTTTCTGACGAACCTGGAAAATAAATTCAACAGATTTTGAACGATTAGAATCACAAAACCAGTGCACATTTTGATATTTTTCAACGTATGGTATTTCTACGAAAATGTTGGATCCAAAACTTACAAGATTTCTTGTGAGAACGAGGAGTAATAGGTTCTTCTTTCACATTCTTTCTCTTATTACTGCTTGAATGTGTTGGCATTTTTATGTCCAAACTAACCTGTCTTCGTATGGAAGTAATACGAATGATGAAAAAGTTATGAGTGGAATTCACTTGATGAAACTGTGGACATGTGACATGTGTATTACTAAGTTTTATATTTTCAAGATAGAAGTAAAGATTTGCAAACACTTACCTCAATTACGTTGAATGTAGTGAATAGTGAGGAATAACAATGACAGGATCGTTATAACGTTGCAGAGTGGAGATGAAGAAGTTCTCACTTTACTGGCCACCGAATAATAATTCACAATTCACGTTATTTTAATCAAATGATTGTAAATTTCATGAAATGAGAACTGATACGAAAAATGGAAAAACTGTAACTTGTTTTGTGAAGACATGTTTGTGTTCTGAAAGCAATCCTTGCGGTAATTTAACAAACTAAAAACGTAAATAATGATGGTTGGTAACACTACTAAGTGATAAATATGAACTGTGATTGGTCAATTTTAAATTAATGTTACCAACTATAATATTTTCAAACACAAAACATAACAAAATTTTATTGACATTTTTTATCAGCATCTCAGCAAGACTCTGATAACGAATTCGAACCGCAATTCTGAAAAAAATTACGTAATTGAAAGAAATTATTCTAATATCTTGTAAAATTTTCGAAAGACATTAGTGCAAATTGATCCGGATAATAATAATCCACAACAAAATCTTCTTCGAAACACCTCACAGAAGAAATCAACCGTAAATGTTTGCCAAGCGGAACTTCAACTTATTTCATCCCAGTAAGTTTTTCTCTTCGAAGAAACCTCCCAGAGTTCGTAATTTTCATAAAACTACTCTAAAAGAATTGAAATCAGTCAACTTTCTGTATCCGGTTCATATATCACCGTTGTATCGAAAATGTTATGGTCGATATACCAGCGCAGAACTAAGAAGGAAAAAAGAAATTTTACTGCATGAAAAATTGTTGCCGAATTTTCGCGAGACCGGTGAGGCAACCATCGGTCAGAGAACACTCATTAACGATTTCATTTCAGGCAGAACATCTGCAACAGATGAAGATTGGGATATCTTATTACAAAATGTCAGCAGTTTGCCTGGAAAAGTGAACGAATTAAGTATTGATGGGATAGTAATGGAGCAAATCGCTGTGAAATGCAATCTGAACCTAGCCAAAGATTACTTAAGATTTATGAAAAAGAGGGGCAAAAAATTTAATAAAGTTGTTGTGATGGAATTTATACACACGTGCTACTACAATGATGCCAATTTAACAGAAGAAGATCTCAAAGCTATCGGATTTTTCACCAATTATCTTATAAATAATTTCAAAGTGATGAGTTCGAGATTATATGAGGCCACGATTAAAGGATTAACGATTTTAAATGATTGGAACAAATGCATGGAAATTGCTGAAAAATTAGTAAAAGAAGGTGTGAAATTGAATTCCGATATGTATTCAACATTGATAATATGTTTGCTAAGAAATCAGCAATATGACACAGCTCGTAAGATTTTACATCAAAGTCTCAATGAGAAAATCAAATTGTTTGAAGAGGTGTACATCAAATGGATAGAAGTTTTTCAAAATGACCCAAATCGTTTAGAAGAATTATTAATTTCTTTCAAAGACCATAACATCATTATGAAAAAATCCATCGCTGATTATTTGATTCGAGTTTATTCTCAGCTTCCTCCGGAGCAACGACTCGAAGGCAAATTTACCTCCTTAAACCGCAAGTAATCATTATAATTATTCGATTATCATCGAATATTTCTCGCATTAATTCATTTTACTTGTTATTTGCAGTGGCCGATGCAAATGTTGCCAGCAAAAATTGGAGAAAAATACTTTGCCGGAGAATGAATTCAACGAAATAAGAGATGCCTTCCTCAATCGTGTTATAGTAGGTGACGACGTGTTCGAAAAAACCACTCCGTCAGAATTGCAGTCGTTTTATAAAACTGTCCAGACTCTTGGTCCTTTTGATATTGTGATCGATGGATTAAATGTGTCATACAGTAAGGGTTCTAATCGATCTTGCCACGAGAAAACTTTGCTGGTTAGTTTGATATCTGTTATAGTTTTTAAGTACCTAGTTAAACGTTCAAATTATAATGAAATTCATTCATGTTTTAGTTAGAAAGAGTTGTTGATGTATGCTTTAAACATGATAAGAGAATATTCATCATTGGAAAAGAACATATGAAACGATATACTCCTCGCATAATGGAAAATATTAAGGAAAAAAGTCATATGTTTCTCATTAACAATGAGTGAGTAAATGGCATTTGGATTACATAATTAGCCAGTAGTTCGTAAACACGAAGAAGATCTATAGAAATTTAGAAAAAGCCTGAGAAAAATTGAAAAAATCAGCCGAGTTTGATTGTTCTTATTAGTTTTCATGAGTAATTTACATTTTGTGTAACATTTATAATGTCAAAAATGAATCTTCTAACTCGACGTGTTTCAAAATAATTTCATTGCATTCTCTTGGACTAAGAAAATGAAAATGTTGAATTCAAAATCGATGACATTATTTTTTTGAATTCCAATTTTATAGAAATTTCCGAGTTTCTTGTAAAAATTTAATTTGTTTGGTAGATCATAAGTCCAATGCTTAATCAGCTAAATGATTTAAAATGAGCTCGTGAAATTTTTCAACTAACTTATTCTGTTGTTTTCAAATCTACTTGAACGAAAATTTTCTCAATTCCTTTTTGAAATTCTTTAAGAACACTCTTCGTACTTATATTATGAACTAACCCATTGCTTACCTATTAATTTCGCCAATCTGAATTTGTTTTTACAGATCGGAAGATGATCCTTTCATGATCTATGCTACTTTGTACAGCGGGCCCAATTGTCATTATGTTTCTCGTGATTACCTAAGGAGTGAAAAATTCCTTCTTGGTAACCTACGTCTGTGTAATTTATTCAAACAGTGGCAACTCACTCATCAAATTTTGCCAATTTCTGTATTACGTGGAGAACTACAAGTACTATTTGATTATTTCATCTTACATACTAATTGAATCCATTTAATAATAACTTTATTTCGTTCTAGAATCCTTTTCCGTTCAAATTTTGTGTTCAGAGAACTACGCCTCAAAGCTGGCATATTCCTTGCCACAATGATGATTTTAATGAAGATGATTTATATGAAAGGCGTGATTCCATCGAGTGGTTATGTTTAAAAAAATAGTAGAGAATATTATGTTTTACTACCGGTTTGTTACTAAGTTCGTGATCATTATGAATACATTCGTTTTCTATTATGAAAGAACTTTATGAAAATCTGACAGATCTGTTTACAGAAACAATTGAAATGTCCACCTATGATTAAAAAAGGATTTTGATTTTCGGAAAGGTGCAGTATTAAAACCTCAACCTCAATAGCTAAATATCAGTTACCCAAATCGCTGCCTTGATTTTTGAAGAATTTTCAAAAATCTTGAAATCCGAAGAATGAGTATTCACCTATTCAACAAGAATATGTGATGATATGCGAAAAATTTACTTTCTCATCAAACACAATGAAAAAATTCTACTTGATCACGTTCACATTCCAGCGTTCCACAGTACAGTAGTCGACTACGAAAAAAAAATTTCAAAACGGTTCAACATAGTTCATCTTCTGTCACATCAAAAACGCTAGTTGCCAGATGTGAAATTAGTGAAGTCGGAGGTCGGAGCCAATTCTGCTTTTAGATTTTCACTCTGATAATTTTTATCAGAAGCAGTGATAACAAATTGAAACCCGCAATTTCTAAAGTGATGTAAATCGAAGAAAATATTCAAAAATTCCGTAAAATTATCGAAGAATCTGCGACAATGAATTCAATTGATAATCTAGAAAGATATCTTGCCATCGGATAACCTCACACAAGATGTTTGCAGAACGGAATTTTCTCAATGTATTTCGTCCCAGTCAATTCTTCTCTTCGAAAAAACCTTCCAAGGTTTGTAATTTCCATAAAACTACACTAAGAGAATTGAAAACACTCAACTCTCCGTATTCGTTTCCTATATCACCGTCGTATCGGAAATGCTACCGTCAATTTACCAGCTCCGAAATGAAAACCAAAAAAGAATCTTCGCCACAGGAAAGATTGAAGAATTCACGTGAAGTCGATGAATCCTACATCGTTCAGAAAACATTGATCAACGATTTCGTTTCAAGCAGAACATCTGCAACCGACGAAGACTGGAATATCCTGCTTCAAAATGTCAGCGGTATACCCGGAAAATTAAACAAACTTAATGTCAATCGAAAAGTTCTGGAACAAATCGCCCGGAACGGAAATTTGGACCTAACGAAAGATTACGTACAATTTATGAAAAAAAGAGGCGAAAAGATTGATCAAACTGTTGTCATCGAATTTTTAAAAGCGTGTTACAATTTTGAGGCTAATTTATCCGAAGAAGATCTCAAAACCGTTCGTTTTTTCACCAATTACCTGATTGATAATTTTAAAATGATGGATATGGAATTAGCCACTGCCACAATTAGAGGATTAACGATTTTAAATGATTTTAACAAAAGCATGGAAATCGTTGAAAATTTAATGAAAAATGGTGAGAAGATCAGCCCTGCTCTGTATTCGATATTGATTATATGCTCACTAAAAAATCATCAGTATAAATCAGCTCTCAAAATTTTACATGAAAATGTCACCAAGCCGTTCAAATTGCCTGAATACTTATATATCAAATGGATGGAAGTTTTTCAGAATGATCCGATTCGTTTAGAAGAACTGTTAATTTTTTTCGAAGAAAATTACATCATTCCGAAAAAATCTACCTGCGATTACTTGATTCGAGTTTATTCACGGCTTCCTCCAGAACAAAGGCTCGAAGGCAAATTTACTACTCTGAATTCCAAGTGATTATTATATGCTTATTAGATGATCATCGATTATACGTTTTATTAATTCATTTTCTGTATTATTTACAGTGGCCAATGCGAATGTTGTCAGGAAACATTGGAAAGAAATATTCTACTGGATGAAGAATTCAACGAATTACGAGATGCCTTCCTTAATCGTGTTCTAGTTAGCGACGATATATTCAAAAATACCACTCCGTTGGAATTACAGTCGTTTTTTGAAATGGTCCAAACTCATGGTCCTTTTGATATTGTGATCGATGGATTAAACGTGGCGTACTGTAAAAGTAATATACCTGATCATCTAAAAGCTTTGTTGGTTAGTTCGATAGTTGTATGAGTCTTTTTCTTCAAGCAGATAGTTTGAACTTCGAATTATTTAAGGAATTTCTGTGTGTTTCAGTTAGAAAGAGTAATTGATGTATGCTTTCAATACGAAAAGAAAATATTCATCATCGGAAGAAAACATATGAGTAAATTTACTCATCATATTATGAAGAATATTGAGGAAAAGTGTCATATGTTTTTAATTAATAATGCGTAAGTGAATCGTATTTGATTTCATATCCGGTCAACTGAGCACGAAAATTTGCGAAAAAAATAAATGTTGAACCCAAAATGAAAGTTCATTTTTCTCCCTGAAAAATCACATTTCAAGAACTCTTTTCGCTCTTGAAATCTTATCCATCTTAATCCATTTATTAATCTTAGCTAATCTAGATTTGTTTTTATAGCGCCGAAGATGATCCTTTTATGACATATGCAACTTTATACAGTGGATCGAATTGTCATTATGTTACTCGTGATTATTTAAGAAGTGAAAAATTCCGTCTTGGGGACTACCGTTTATGTAATTTGTTCAGACAGTGGCATCTCAGTCATCAAATCTTGCCAGTTACTCTACTACGGGGATATCTACAAGTACTATTTAGTTATTTTATTTCACGAGTTAAATTCAATAAATAAATAATTACTCTATGTTTTGTTGTAGAATATTGTTCCGTTTAAATTACGTGTACAGAGAAGTACACCTAAAAGCTGGCACATTCCTTGCTACGAAGATAATTATTGTACTGATGATTTTTTCAAAAGAAGCGAATCGGTCAACTGGTTGTGTTTGAGAAGATGATAAATCATATTTTTCTTTTACTACAGATTTGTTCCTAAATTCGGTCAGAGTGTCAGAGTGGAGATATCTAGGCAATGGGCAATTGATTTCAATTATCGAACATGGAAGTTTCCACTATTAATTTTAAGACATCAAGTGGTTCTTTTTCTAAAGATTCGATTCGAATTTGAAACTGCAATAAGTTCGAGTCTTCGAGTTGAGATTGATGAAAGAAAAAAATCATTCTATGTTTCGTATTGATTCAAAATTTTAATTTTAATTTAAATAAGTCGATATGTTTGTAATTCATTAACGTATCATTTCTAATCAATGAGTATTGAGGACATGAGGAGTAATAATTAAAGCATCCGTTAAATAAAAAAAACCACGTCGCGTCGATGGTCCATTTTATGTAAATTTCTAACTTCAGACGTTTCAGACAATAAATACTAAAGAATAAAAAATTGGTGTTCAAATGTTCAAAATTTTTTCGAATCTCGATTCAGATACTATACTAGATCGATGTAAATTAAAATTTCTTCTCGTCTTCTCAAAATCTGAATGAATCACTCTCTGAAATTAAAATTTCGAGAGTATGGATTGTGTTTTTTTTTGTGTTACTTCTTGAGTTCTTGTTGTTTCCATTTTCCAAATAAACGCTTCAATTAATTAAATTAATTCTTTTAAATCAAATCTCACTAATCTCAGTTTTAAATAATTATGGCCACGAAGTAATATTCAAATTTCACTCAACGGAAGAAAAAAATTAAAAATTTGAAAATCCAACCAACCAGTTCACACCACTTTCCATTCTCTAGATGTCGCTTCGATCGACACCTCACTAGCGCTCCTACATCTTGAAACCCGTTCAACCACGTTACCCTTCTTCAACATTTGATCTGTGACACCCCTCTCGGCTTCTCCGTTTAGTTGTTTTCTTCCAACATTTTTTCATCTCTCCTTTCCCTATTCAGTGAAGGTGTCTAAGTGTTTTTGTTTAAATGTTCCGATGTCGCGCGTTCGATTTGTGTAATTATTTGTGTTAAAATATGCTTTATTAATTATAATTTCGTATTAATTTCGATTCGCGATCGTGTATCTATCGTATGGTGTGATGTGTTTAGTGTAAATACTCGGTTGAATACATTTCTAGTGTAATAATCGCGGTGAAAATGTGATACGCGTTTGGTAGCGTTTTATAACAACCTGTTTGATTTCAAGAAAGTCCAGTATGTATTTGAATTGTTTATACTTTTCGTATGCATTTTTCTGCCTTATTTATCAACTATACATGCATTTTTAATCCATGTTGGGGTTATTTTCTCATCTTCGTTACACAAGTTGCCCAAAATCACCCTCCAATCATTGGTATTGTTATTATACTGCAACAACAGTGCAGTGTTCAGAATTGCATCGAGTAATCTGTAATAATCCTTCGGCTTAGGGCTTATTTGCATAAAAATACTCGACCTTTAATGCATTTTGTAAGTAATTATGAACACCGATTTTGAATTGCCAACACAATGCATTATTTTTCCACATTGTTGCTAGTATTGTACTCGTCGAGTGAGTAAATTGTTTTCAAAATCTTTGTTTATTACGATCGCCTTGCGATAGCGAATAACTCTTTGGTATCGATGTTTTGAAAAAATAACCTCAGCAGTACAAAAGCGTTACTCTATTTCTAATAATAATGAATAGCGTGTGCTAAAGTCAAGGTAGACAACACCTCAGCTACCTCGAGGCAATTTTTTTCCACCGCATAAGCTTCCTTTCTGGTAGTCGATCTCTGTGTGAAAGTTTTAGCTTTAGAAAGAGATAGTTTTTGATTGGGTGATGTTAAATTATGCGAAATATTTATACGTGTGATTTGTTAATGATTATACGGCCTTGACAGTTTATCGCTGTGTAATTTTTTATTAGCTACGGTGATTGAGATGAATGATACATGTGTGTTGGAAATCTAATCATAGGAAGTACCGTAGTAAAAATGTTGATAAGTTTGCTAAATAGATAACTCGTGTGAATGAACGAACGTGTCGGAATTTTTTATTTTGGAGGGAACGAGCGACGGTGATTTATCAACAGGCGCCCTTTTTCTGGAAATCACCCCGAACCAATTAAGAAGACATGGGTGTACTCCCCTTGTTAACAAATGTTAATCTTTAGACACGTTGCTGGAAAGGTAATGCACCCTGCGGTTATGGGTGTTGGAATCAGCGCAGATGTGTCGATCATCGTGTATTTCGAGGGTATCTGTATCCATTGGTGAATTTTTACACTCTTGGGCACTGGAATGGTTTGGGTCTGGACGATGGAATTGTGGGTCCTGGTTGAAACAATACAGCTCTGGAATACCTGAGCATGTAACTGTGAGGCGTGCGCGACACGTACGTAAGAAATTTTTTTCCAAGAGGTATTGTTATGTACGTTGAGAGAGAGGACGATAAACGATGCAAGACGAATGCGTGTGTGTATTTGTAAAGCTATCGAAGCGAAGCGGTACTCTCTGTATTTCTTCCACGTACCATAGTACTTGTACTGCTCTGCGAATCGACTAGGTAACATGATCTTGACAACCAACACCAAGTGAAAGATGAACGGAAGTTCTTGCATACTTGTTGTCGTCGCCAGGTATGTATAGCTTGTCATTATCGACGCTAATGGCCCCCCTGCGAACCTTGAAACATCTTCTGGCTCGTAGTCGACCGACGCGACGTGTCAACCGGTGCCGATCCCGAAACCAGTACTGTTGTCGATTTTTAAATCGAATCTACCTTGGGGTAAGACCGAATCGCCCTGCGACGATCTTCAGAAGTCTCCTGTACCCTGATTTCGGTACTGATTTGAAAAAGGTAGCACGAGAGCATGGTGGTAGCATTTTCATCGTGAATAACTCGAGCAATTCGTGTATTAGAGCTAGAGGATAATGTTGATACGAGTATGTCGTGATGGTAATGTATACACGTAGTAAAAATACGTACGCAACGCAGGTCGTAATTTACGGATGTTTATTTAAAGACGTTCGACTCCAAAGGAATACCATGGTTACCCCTGTTTTAATATTAACCACTACAAGGGGACCGGCTTTTGTATCTTTCAAAGGTTGAAAAATCAGCTGATGTGAGAAGTAAATGACCGTAGAAGAGAGCGAAAGTGTGCTCGGTTTGTGGTTGTGATGTGAGAAGGGTGAGGGAATTTTTTAGTTCAAGAGGTCAATTGAAATGAAAATTGAGAGGAATTGTTGTGGTTGATTCGAGTGGATCGAGGGGGAGGGGGAGAATGACCATAAGAATGAACAGTTTGATTTTTTCTTCAAATTGAGATCAAATTTTTCGGAAATTAAGTACTTTTTAGATTTTTTTGATACGGTTACGAAAAATGATCGAAATTGATTATTTTCCAAGCTAATGTTAATTTTTAACAGTTTTCAAAAGTTCTGAAGACTCCTAATCTCCCTGTATGCACTCGAAAGATGTTTTTGTTTTTTGATTACTCTGCAGCCTCGAGAGAATTTTAAATTTTTTTTGATGTTTCAAATTCACTTCAAATCTGATATAAATCGAGTTTGAAAATTTTTGATACCTCTTGGAAGTTCCAGGAAATATTTTAATTTTCTGATTCGTTTTCTAACTCTGGAAGTTGATAGCGTTCTGGAGCTTCCAGCGAATTTTTGATTTTCCTAATGAAATTTCCAGTATCTTTAGAACTGATTTCCAGTTCTGTAAGTCTAATTATTACTTGGTTTCGACTTCTTGAGCATCTTGTAGGAATTTTCCAGTAATTCTGGAGCCTCCAGTGGAATTTTTGGAGTCAATTTGGCAATTATGAATTTCTCGAGTTGGAAAAAATGTAATTCTAGGAGTCAAAAATTTGGAAAATTTTAAAGAAACCGATAAATACGAATGTAATTCAACTTGAAGAATTCTTCATGTCAAATTACACCAATACTTATCAGTTTCAACCTTACAACGTACGTAATTTCCTGCTCATTTCTCTCGCTGAAAAATTTTTAATTTACATTCGTGATCTCAGAAAATGATTGAATTGAACTCTATGAGCTAAAAAATTTATGGTGAACTTTCGACCTGTTTAAGTGACAAAATGCAATTTTTGGGAGTTTCCGAAGTCTGTAGTAAAAAATTTGGACTTTTTCTATTGCAAAATCTACCTATTTTAGACTCAGAAAATTTTGAAAATTAATTCTGGATGTTGGATATCCGTTTGAAATGTAATTTCGATCTTTTTAAACGTTAAAATGTGATTTTATTATCATTCTGGAGCCCCAATGAATTTTCAGTTTTCTGCAGTGCCTGAAAAAATTTCCAAAATAATGGTAAAATGATACAGGAAAATTTCATTTCATGTTTGATGTGTTTTTTGACCTCTTTGATCGACGATGAAAAATCTTTTTGGACGTTCTGAAGCCTCCAGCGAGTTTCCCAATTTTATGATGACAGAACTGGATTTCAGAAAATGCTGGAATTTCATCGGTTGTAAACTTTTAACTCTTTTGAGTGATAAATGGCAATTTTTTGAAAATTCTGAATTTTCCAGTTGAGTTTTAATTTGCTTTTATAACAATAAAAAGTGTTTTTTGATTATTCTGGATCTTCCAGGAAACTCGTATATCTTTTTCCAGCAGTTAAAAATATCTCCAAAAACGATAATAACTCGAAATTTAGAAATTGAACTTTTCACCGGTGTGTTATTTCGATCTCATCGAATGATTTTGAATTTTTTTTATGTCTTGGCGTCTTCAGCAATTTTCCAAGTATTATCGTCATTTCTGGAGATTAATTTGTACAATATAAATTGTATTAGTGTTAATTGTTTTCATTCGGCTTTTCTGAATAATAATTTATGGAATTTTCAGATCGTTTTCGAAGCTCCAGCAAATGTTCAAAATCAATTTTTAAGATTTAAATTTCGCAATGATTCGTTTTTTCGGCTTCATTAAACGATTCCGTTTTTTTTTAAAATATCTTGGAGCCTCCAAAAAATCGGAAAAAATTATATTCAGTTGAATTGAAATTTTTAAAAAAGTCTTCACTCCAAAAAATCATTTTACATTCTCAATCACCTCAAGTCTTTTTCAGAGAAGAATGGAAATCAGTTTCAAGAGTTAAGAAGCTGTTATAATTGTCTTTTAAATCTCTCTCTTCACGATTCAAGGTAATTTTTTGATCATTCAGGAGCCTCCAGTGAATTAGAAATTTTTTCGTGTATTTTTTAAAATATCCCCAAAATTGGCTTCGATCAATTTTGAATTTTTTTATACTTTTCGAAGATTTCAAAAAATATATCAATCCTCTAATTTATTTTCCAACTCTTCTAAAAACCAAAAAATAATTTTAAGAATAGAAAAAATGAAAAAAATGAAAGTATCAATGTCACGAATGATTTTTCCTTCTCAAATCTAAATGTTGGAAAAAGATATTTAGAGTTATTAGTTGAATGGATGAAATTTTATGACACGCATCAAAATTTTTCTACTGTCAAAAGCTGAAGAAAATTTACACTTATGCTCCTTTTCACATACACAGCTTTTGGACTTGGGCCATTTTGGAATTGAGGTCTTTAATATATAGCAAAAATTCGTTTTTACTTTTACATTTTTTTTTCGACTCTCATGATAATTTCTTAAAAGAAAAAAAAATCACCACGTTCGAAAATTGTCTGTCTGAAAATTTATGTAATTTTGCCATTAAGTACAATAATTTCAAGAAATTCGATTGAAAAAAATTGAACTGTCCGATCTCCTTTAGCTTTTTCTGCGTTTAATTCTTCCCTCCAGAAAGAAAATTAATTGATAGACGTGATTATATTGTATGATTTTCGTTATCAAGTAGAAATTTTCATTCGTCGAATATTTCTTTAGATTTTTGATTGTCACGAGATTCAGGGTCCCTTCTCCCCCACTATTCTTCCGTCCTCTCCTTTGGGTTTTTTCTGCTACGAATCGTCCAGAATCTGAATAAACCAAATATGTGTGCATTTGAACCGTATGAATATGGAATAATCGATACGTGAAACGGTATCGGTAAAAAAACGTGAATCACATCTATCAGCGATAAGAATACTATAAAGATAATAGTCTATTGTTGCTATGACTCAAACCCTAGCATCATGGCAAAAAGCTGAATAATCGAGCAATAATTTACACCACACTTTCACAATTCATGTTTCCGCTTGATCAATGTGCGTATGAAAATTCTCTAATTTTGGAATCGGCATCGTCGCATCGCTTCGGGTCTGGTTTCTATCTTGGAAATCCATTTTGTTATTCTTGCTCGTGCTATGGAATCTTAGACGTCGCCAGCTTTAGCCATGTTAGAGAATCGGACGATAGCGATATTCGAAAATAGTACATACGTGATTTTCAACTATAAACAAACACCAATGGCGATGGCGTCGGCTTATTTTATACCGTTATGTGCTGTTCGTATTCAGCACGTCCAAATGTCTCGACTTTTTGGATGCGAAATGAGAGACCTCTATCGAACGAATTCTTTCCGAGACGACTTAATCAGGGGCTAATTATATTGGCAAATCTGCGCCCGTTTCACTATTTAGTCCAAGTACACGAGTACGGTTTATGTATTTACAACCTTAATTAGCATTCGAGATGAAATTCTACACAAAAGGAGAGAGAGCGGAATACATCACCTATTGAGATATGTACCTACATGTGTAGTTTCAGCTACAAAAGACTCTGGCTCTCGGAGTGATCGACGAAATATGGCTCTGCGTATTTAGCGTATGTTCTTCGATACAACCTCCAATTCCTAGAAATCCGCGAGTACCAAGGAGGGAACAGGGAAAGGTAGATTTTCGCCAACGAAAGTACATACAGGTACATTGCTGTATAGCACACGATTTACACACGTACGCGAGAGATATGAGAGGCGATGATTTAATTACCATTATTTACGCCAGCCGGCCAGATATAATGGCCTCTCTATGCGGCGGCCACTCGTGGTTTGCTTGCCAATCGCCATCTCGTAATAAAGACGTTATTGGCAGCATGTTTTTCTTCGTGTTTCGATATCCATATCGCAAATCCACCGGGGAAGATTTAATTTGGGTATGGCCCAGATTTACATATTGTTTTGGAGGTTACGAGTGTATGAAGGCGACTGCAGCTAGAAAGATTGACGAGTGACATGGTGTACGGCTTGGGGAAGGAGGAAGGATGAAAAAAATGTCGATATCGCGAGCTTCTGTTGGTTTTTTACATATTTAAAGGCAAGACGAGGTAAAAGGAAACGATGTCGTGGCAGGATGATGTGATGGGCGAATTTTCCCAAAGGTAGTTATTTTTCATTTTTCTAAATGGGATTTTAGATCGTGCGAGTGAGTGTAATTTATGGAAAGAATTATTGGATTTTTCAAATGATAGTATTGCTTGATTTTTTGGCCAAAATATTTCATACGTGAGGGATAAAAACATGAATGTAACTCTCTCATTAAGGTTTAAATCAGTGAAAAACGTCGAAAATTTTTGGAAAATAGTCATAATTACAACAGAGTGGTAAATTATTGAAGTAATATCACTGAAAGCAAGCAGTAAAAAAATTGCTGAAAATTCAGTGAAACTATTTTGGAAATCAGTTAGAATTGCTGAGCAGTAATTAAATTGGTAAAAAATTTCTTTGAAAACAAACTGTGATAAAAGAGCTGAAAATTCAGTGAAAATTCTCCAGGAAGTGAGTAAATCTCTGAAAAAATTGAGCTGATTTCTCCTTTTTGCATATTCTGACAATTTTTCAGTGACTTTTCCTGAATTGAAACGAAAGTGTAGGGTTGATCATCGTATTACCCCCTCCCATTTTTTTCAATTTTTATTCATAAATTTTGATCCCTCCTCCTTCCTTCTCTCTTATTTATAGTTCAGTGAAAATGATCGAAAATCACTGGGAAACAGTCAGAATTGCAGCACAGGAGAAAATCAGTGAAAAAAATCACTGAAAAATCTGTAATAAGTCAGAGAAATTCGTGGATTTAGCTGAAAAAAGTGAAAATTTGCTGAAAATCAGCGAATTTTACTGGTGTTATTTTTCTCTTTGGATTTCTGTTTTCTGAATCGATGAGGGGGGGGGGGGGGAGAGAAAGAAAGCATTGAAGGATATTTTCCGGACCTGTGTTTTTAGGGAGCTCGGCGGGGTTCAAAAATTTTATCTTTTCAATGCGAGAGCCCTCGAGCAAAAAATTGCTCAAATGACTTCGTCGTATCGCCATCGTCCAAAGAATATTTTTTTTTACTCATTAATATTTTTGATCTGCAAAATACCATTTTTTTTACAGTTCATTTAGAAATATTTTGACCTTGTTCTCCAAAATTTAGCCAACCCATTGAAAATCATCTCAATTTCGATTTCTTTGAAAAAAGGGGAAATCGTGTCTATCTTTGAAAAATCTCGAAAAATTGGAAAATTTTGAAATTTTTGCTGGAATTTTTGGACAATTTAGAAAAAGAAATCATTTAAAAATTCTTTTTTCGAAAATTTTAGTGAAAGCTTGTCTTTTTTGGTATTTATTTGTAGCTCGAACTTTACATTATGAGAATTTTTCAGGGGGGGAGGGGGTAATTGAGAAGTTATGGGGAAAAGTTGAGAAAAGTCGCGAATTCTGAATTTCAAAAATCTGTGGACACCCTGTTCCAAAAACATAAGAATCTCAAAATTTCAATAAAAAAAAAAAAGGTTTAAAAATGAATTCACATTTTAAAAAAAGTAGAGCTCTGGATTTCCACGTTATTTTGCTGGGTAATACGAAGATTGAAATTGAGGTGATTACCGGATTTTACATCTATGCATGTCAGATTTTTGAATGCTTAAACTGTTCGTATTTTTTATTTTTGCTAATGTTTGAATTTTTTAAATATTTTCTGTCAAATTGGCTCTGAATTTATGTGTCATTTCGTCATTTCACAAATTTTGAGAGAATCAACTTATCATTTTTAACATTGGCAATTTGTCATTCACAGTGCAAAATTTTCTCCGATGATGATTTCATGATTTTGCATCTGGAATCCAATATTTCTGGCTAAAATTCAGATTACCCGATTTTTGCATTTATTTTTATTGAAAAAAAAAAAAGTATTCGGATAATTTGAAAAAAATCAAATTTTGCTTTTTCGTTTCAGTCTGATTAATTTTTCGTTTATTACGTTTTAAACGCGATATAAAATCAAGAAATAATCATTAATCAATTTGAGAATTTATCTTTGGTAGGATCTTGTAGTAACTTATGATCGATAATTTTGATGAATTGTTTCGCCATTTTTTTTCCTAAAGCACCAGAAAAAATTAATATCGCATAAAGCATTCGATTTTACCATCTTTCAATATTTTACTTATATTTTGCATTATTTTGCCTTATTTTTGCCATACAGATCGAGAAAACTTCCATAACGAGGCCATTTTTCTTGAAAATAAGCAATTTGAAATAATTTCTATCAATTTTGATAATTTTTTGAACAATTTTAACTTTCATCGACTATACTTTTCGTGCAACCCAACGTGGTGTTCTTAAAACTGTGGGAGGAAGAAGAAGAAGAATAACAGAGATTTTTTACGGTTTTTAAATCGTTTACTTTTTTTTCTGGTACACCTAGGTGATTTTTGAACAATATTTTTCAACTACCTACCTGATTTTACTTTATTTTATTCTTCTATTTATGACCAAAGACCTTGGCCATGAAATTTGCTGTAAAAAAATTAACAATTTCAACGATAACAAAACACGAAAGAAATCACGTTTCCTTCAATTTTTCGACAATTCCTGCGCAATAGTCTCAAAATCTTCGTACATTGGAAAATCCACCCAAAATAGGAAAAAAAAAGACAAAGATTGTTTTCGTTTGAAAAGCGCCACGACGATAACGTCTCGCCGCGTATATTTTGGTACCAAGCGGCGCTCTGTACAAGAGTTGTTGAAATTTTTATGGTGCCTATGAAACGACGATCAGATGGAAAGGTGGAGGGTGAAAGTGCACGCGCACGCATATTACAGAACGTATACATTACATACGTTTACGTACAGTACACTAAACAAATTGACGACGTAATGTACTACATGTGCACAAAACGGTTTTTTCTACGTAAACGTATTTTTTTCTACACTTTACTTTTTTTCATAATCGATTATGTGGTGTGGTGTATTGCTGAAGTATTGTTCAGAGAATAAATTGATCCTTTTATTACACGTAAATATGAAAGAAGAAAGAAAATTTCCCCAGTAAATGGTGAGCTGAGTTGGTACATTTTGAACAAATAATGAGACGAAAGTACTGATAACGAGCTTCGCCGGTTCGGCGCGAAGTTCGTATTTGAGTTTCGTGGTCGGCTCGCGTCATCTGATGTGATAAACCGGTACTGTGTAAGTGTGTACGCATCTTGGAAGATATTTGGGTTCACGAGATTCCATTCGTAGTAAATTTCGAATTAGATCATCGAAATTGTACTGTTTATTATGAAGGTATGAAATTATTATCACGTTTGTTGGTAATTTTTTTCTTTCTAGGTAGATGCTAACTGGAGATTTCTGAAGTAGTCGATGGGATGGGGAGGGATGACGATGGTATTTCGAGGTCATCTGTAATCGCTTTAATTCGCCGTGTACCGTTTATCCCGGAAATGTATCGGATATTGCGATTTGTTGTTTTTTTTTCGTTTATCTCTGCGTCGATTAAATAGACCTAATTGTTTGCTCGGCGTGGAATTTTTCATGTCGATGTGTTTCTAGAAAGAATTTTATCGTATGACGATGGAAAAAAACGAAACTGTTATTTTGAAGTGGGAGAATGAGGGGGGATGTGGAAGAAGTTTTACTCTATTTGTATTTTTTTATGCAGTTTACAATTTTGCCTAAAAAATTTCAAATTTTTTGAGCATTTTTTCAATTTTTGGCTGGATGAGGCTCAAATGAGATAAGATTTGGTGAATGGTGTGGAGTCAAAGGTCAAAAGTGGAATGAGAATGAGAGAAATTCTGTTCAAAATCCAAGCTTTTATAACTTTTGTTTTGCAGCAGATGGTAGAAAATTTGAATTTAGAAATTTTTCTTGTTTTTTGGAGCAGAGAATACGAAAAATTGATTTTTTTGGACTTTACAGCCAAAAATGCAAATCAAAGCCAAAAAATTTCGGTTTCGGTTGAACGCTCATGGGGTTTAAATTTTTTATTTCGGTTACGATTTTGGTTTCATTTCGTCTTCATCAGTTTCGGTTTCAGTTACGATTACGTTACAGAAAAAATAACAATTTCGATTCTTTATTTTGTTTACCTAAGAAAGTGCAAAACTAGAAACCAAAAAAAAATCACAAATTTTACCAATTTCGGATTTCTGAGCATTCTAAATTTCCAACAAATTGAAAAATTTTGATATTTTAAGCCATTCTCCTGGTTCTTTTGAACTTGGTTTTGAAAATTTTCAGTTTTCAGCGAGTAGTGAAAAAACTTGGAAACTAAAAATATTGAATGAAATTGCTACTTTTTAAGCCTTTTTGAAAAGTTACGTACCCGTCCATAACAGTGCCAAACTTCGAAAAAAAATTCATGTTTTGGTTTCAGTTTCGGTTTTCATCTCTGCTTTTAATTGTTTCTCATTTGTTTTTCTTATTTTATTTTTTTCTTCCTTTCGAAAAATTGAAATTTATTGGAACTTTTTTTTTTCTGAAGTCAAGTTCTGCAAGTTATTGGGAATCTGCTTCAATCAGGGATGCCAATTGTTAGTAAAATTCAAAAAATGAACCAAAAACTGAAACCGTAATTGAAACTGTAATTGATATTCAAAATTTGTTCAATTTTTGAGTTTATTTTAGAATTTACTCCTGATGACACAAAATTTGAGAAAAAAAATTGTACAATTCAACTTTTGATGCCTTTTTTTGCAAAAATTCTAAAATCGAATTAAAATTTTTATTTATAATTTTCACGAATTTTGTAGTTGGACATTGGACAACAGTCAGCGGTGATTAATTGTTGATTCGGTGATTTTATGTTTGATTTTCGAATTGATCGCCTTTCAATTAATCATAGGCAGTTGACAAATTCAAAAAAATTACAAAATTTTAGTTCTTCAACGTTACCTAAGTACTTTTTTTTCAAAAGTATTTTCAAATCAATCGCAATCATTATTTTTACAATAACCGAATCATAACCGTAAACTTCATTATTGAGTTGGAACCGTTACCGATATTTTTTAAATTTCTGTTTGCATCCCTGGTTTAAAAAATGGATCTAAAAATTCGGTATAATTTTGAATACTATGATAGTTTCATCTCAAGACTGATTCTCTAAGATTTTATAATTGATAAAATGGAACTGAAAATGAAAATCATGGCAAAAATTCTGCAATTGGATCAACATTCTTATTCATTTTGTATAAAAAATTCATTTTTTCTATATTTCTCTAGAAAATGATTTCATATTGATTTTTTTTTTCATCTTATTTATTTTTTGTTAATTTTTTTAAGGATTTGAACAGGTCTGCAAAGCATTAAAAATATTTAAAATTTATAAGAGAGTAAAATTGAGCAGAGGAAAACGAAAACCTGTCCTTGATGATCCCTTAAAAATTTTGAGAAAATTTCTGCCAAAATACAATATATTGATTTTGAAATTTTGTCAGGCATATTGTGAACGTAGTTTTTGGATTTTTAGTTCATTTCAGAATCTTCTGCCTCACTTTTGAAGTAGATAATTATATTTTCAATTCCAGATCATTCCTTGAAAATTGGATTTCTGAAATTAGGTCATGTTCAATTTTCGATTCAAAATTTAGTCATTTTTCAATTTATGACTTTGAAAAAATGTAAACAGTTTTGAAAGATTCCCGGACATTTTCCCGAATACGCTTTCCCGAAAGGACATTTTCCCGAATGGCAATTTTCCCGAATGCCCTTTTCACGAACAAAATTTTCCCGAATCCTAATTTCCCGAATCCATTTTCCCGAATGCCCTTTTCCCGAATACCTTGTTTTACAAATATCACTTTCCCGAATGGATTATTTTCAGGAAGGATAGCAATTTGAAGCTTATACGTTTCCTAACTCCACAGAATCCATTTTCATACTTGAATTAGAAACGTCATCTATGGTAAAATTTTAAGTCAAATACAAAAACGTTTCGTCATCTATGAAAAATAAATATTTCTCTTCTAAATGAAGGAATAAAACGTTTCCCATTTCTACGTTTCTACAATACACCAAAATCTAAGGAAAAATTGATGACAAAATTGATGGACTTGGTGAAATGAACACAAATCAAATTTGTGTCCATGGCTGAGACAGTTGAAAGAAAATGAAGACTGCTCTTAAGCAGAAAATGGGTATAGATTTAATGGACAGAATTGTGAGGAATAGGTGGTAAATATGGCGAATACGAGGGCCAAGAACTAAAGAACCTCAGATTGATATCGTATAACAAACTTATTATGTACTTAATTCAACGTTAGGTGAAAAATGAAATTTTTTTAAAAATTTCTGTTCGGGAACAAAGCATTCGGGAAAACGGTATTCGGGATAATGGCATTCAGGAAAAAGGCATTCGGGAAAATGATCATTCGGGAAAATGTCCATTCGGGAAAATGTATTCGGGAAAATGGCCGGGAACCGTTGGGATTAAATCTAACGGAAATAATTTAGTTCGGTGGATATTTGGAATGAAAAAACTTCGCGAAGAAAAATTTTATTACGGTGGCAGTACAGTTTTCACCTACATCTAAATTCATTTGGAAAAGCTGTGCGAATTCAAAAATCTTGAATTTGTTCAAATTTAATTGAACCAATCAATTTTTAGAAAAAACACAGATGGCTTAAAAATTTCAATATTTCTTCTCGAAAAGGAGGGGGAAGAGAGGGGAGATTTTTTGAAAGAATTAATGATCAAAAATTGGTTCAAAAAATTATTTTCACATCAGTGATTTTTTTGATGCCAAAAACACCTCAAAAATTTCATTAGGTATCAAGAAATGAAAAAATCTTTTTTTCAGTATTAAAAGCAATTTGTAAAGATTTTCAAAATTATGTTCTTGATCGAATCAAAAAAATTTAAAAATTTGATTTAAAAAAAAATTCATGTTTTTCCACCAACGAAATTAATGACGAGCGTTTCTATCTCCAATTCGCATGTAGTACAAACGAATACACATGTCGTACGTTTATTCCACCAAATTCTTCGGGGATTTAGATAAGGACACGATCGTCCTACGTAATTCGTACATCTACGTATTAAACTAATCGACGAAGGAAGATGAATCAGCTCTCAGCAGCGATTTACACATAGAAATAATTTTAGGTTTCCTCGTTCGTACCTACTTATTAAGGTTATTGTTTATGGAAATCATCACGTTGAACTCGGGACCGCTTGTATTTATTCTATGACAAATTCCACGTGTACCGGGAATCGGTTTCGTCACATGGCGAAGCTCATTCAAGCCAGATTATCGAACTAAATTATCTACGAATTATGTATCAAATTTCCAAGTCTCATCGTGGATCGTATACGTTTATTAAATTCGTGATGCTTAATGTACACTTATGGTTCGCTAAATATTGCGAATAGATACGTATAGACCTCGAGTACACTACACAGACATGATATAGGATGTGAAAAAGGAATTGTTCCGGTATCGCGGGAACCAACGATTAGAGAGGAGGGAACAGAGGTGTAATTGATAGGTTGATGTACGAGGCTCGCGAATATACCTTCGAACGTGAATGAAACCGAAATTCGTCTTCGTTCAGTACCGAGAATTTGGTTACTTTTTCGCGTGAAATGAAGTGTAATTGGTCATCGAATTTGAAGGTTGGAAAGCAGATGGATTTGCGTGGGTGGGAGAAGGTTGAGCGGTGCGACGAGGTGAGCGATGTTTCGTGATCTTAATACGTGAATTCGAATCGATCTGATGAGAAGTGGGTTTTTTGAAAAATTTCTGAGTTGAGTCATTGAGATTTTGTTTAAAATTTTTCAATGTTCGTGTGAGATTGAGGTTCCGTTTGGAAATCAAGGATAGTGTGATTTTTCCATTTGCTTCCTACCAGATTTTTTTGGGAAAGAGTGAGCTGAGAGCAAGATTTCTAATGATCGAGATAAGCCAAGCTTTTGATCAAGAGGTCAAACTAGTTATGCAAAGTTCAACTTTTTAACTCAGAGGTCAATTTTTTTAAAAAAATTAAAAAATTTTCTTCTTCCATTAATAATTTGTGTGAAAAAAGAACTCGTTGTGATTTTTTCAAGTCATATTTTTTCTGAATTTGGTCGTTAAAATCTTTTTTTGGGGGGAGAAGGGATGACTCATTGAAAAAATTTTAAAAGTCATGCAAAAAGGTCGAGCTAAGTCAAGCTTTTTGTTCATAAAAGTTTGTTAAAAACACCTTGAAATTAAAAGTGTTCTGAAAAGTAGGTTCTCGAAATTTTTTGATTTTTTTTGGGAGGGGGCTGTGTAGAAAATTATTCAGATTCGAGCTAAAATTTTAATTTCCTAACTGGAATTTTTTATCTGGGGTTCTGTGCTATTCAATGCCCAGTGATGATTCTCCCTTGTCTAAATTTGTCTTCTTTCATTTTTTTCTACCTGATGTCTCCTCGAACAACTTTCTTATTTTTGAAGAGTGGCGAAATTATTCATTTCTTTGATGGAAAATTTTCATAGAACGTGACCCGCCTGAATATTTTTTTCGTATAAAATTGATTGTAAATGATTTAGTAATTGACATGATGGAAAACGATGACGATGAGTAGATAATGTAAACATTACTTGGCAAAAATATCAACTTCGATGAGCGATTTGCCATTGATACGAATACCAAATTCCTTGACGACAATGACTTCAGTTCACATACTCGATGGATTGCCATGTTTAATAATTTTCACACACTTCTATCTACCTGCAACTTTTTTCAAAGGTACTCGTATTTTTCTGCTTACACGACGAATTATATTATTAACTCCTGGTTATCGCTTACTTAGCCATGGCTGTGTCGTATCATTATCGCCGGCTTGTCTCGCCGCTGCTACTCGTTAAACATAATTATGTGATGTCATCTTTTTTCAACTATTTACCTGTGATGAGAGAATTATCCTGTGTCTCGTGACTAGCTCTGCAAAAAAAAAGAAGAAAAATTTAATGAACATTTTCCATAGTGATTTAGTGCTGATTTGAAAGGACGATTAATAGTCGACTTGGAAGTCGCAAATGCGTTTAATTATTAACTTGGAGTCGCGAATACTATTTTGGTACCTTTTTTGCACTATACCAATTCTTAGAATTGACCTACACCATTCCAACTCCCTATCGCGGCGTGATACTTACCACGTTTGTAATCAGTAAATAGTCTAGACGGTTTTTGTATTTGTATAGAAGGTAGCAGGTAATTTTGCTGTCTGCCCGTTATAAAGTCGTGCTTCCTTTTGTTTGGATGGCAGTGGTGGAGATTTTTGAGATTTTTTCGAGAGAGAAAAAAAAAGAGAAAAGAATGGTCGCGATTCTTTTTCAATGGTGGTCCTTTCTTTGAAGTGTCGATTTTGGTTAAATATGTACCTGCGAAATGGCAAACTTGTGGGTAGGATGTTTGGATCTGATAACATTTCGTCGATGTTTAGATATTTATTTACTTTTTGAAGAAATAAGAACCATACTTGAATTTGACGAAACGTTTGTAACATTTGAAGCGGATAAGTATATTGCAAAAACTTTTTAAAAATGTGGAATGAAATTTTTTAATCAGCAGGCTGGTTCATTAATGGGGGAGAGGAAGAAACGTACAAATATCTAAGCATTCCATCCTCATTAATGAAGTAGAAAATACTTCATTTGTAATGTTGAAATTTTTCAATGAAAATTAATTTGTTTATGAAAGTCGACGTTCGTTGTGTCCATGTTTACTGGCAAAAAAAACCCACCAGGAAATAGCCAGAATTTCAATCTTTTTATTTACTGCAAAAATTAAAAATCTTCCACATTCGCCTTTTCCCTTGAATTTTTTAATGAGAGGATAAAGAAGAGATCCTTTTTTGAACAAATTCAAAAAAATGATGTTCAAAAATGGCCAGAAAAATCCAGTAAATGGCAAGAATTTCAATTTCTTAGATCAAAAGACATCATGGCGTTGAAATTTCGCTATGAAAAAATAAGCGAGCTAAAAAATCGGATTTTTCTGAATTTTTATTCTCAATTTTTTCCATTCTTGTGACGTAGATTTTATGGTGGGACATTTGGATCAAATTTTCAACTCCAATTTCATCGATCTTTACCTAGTAATTTCTGAAAAAAATTAATTGCAATTTACCCGCTTTTAAAATCAATTCGAAATGTTTCATTTGATTAAACTAATATCATTATCTAGTATTGAAGAAATTATTTCGAAATTTTGGTTGTCATGGGACCAAATACATTGAGGTTGAGGCAACGAAAACGGAAGAAGAGATCAGGAAGTTCAAGATTTTAATTTGATGTCCTGATCAGATTCACTTTCAAAATCGTTTTGATTACTCTCCTTGAATTCGAGGATGCGGATGAGAGGAGAAGGTAAAATTCCCAGCTTGGGAAGGAAGCTTGAAGTGATAATCGCAATTTTTAATAAAATCGAAGAATATTTGAATTAGAGGCCCCTCTCCTCAGAAAGCCAATACCTACATCGTGTTTTTTAAGGCTTTAAATTTAAAAATTCTTCAAACAAATTCAGTTTTTTTAGTCGAAAAGAATTGGATATTGAAATAATGAATTATTTTGAATTTTATAGTCATACAATTTGAGATTTGGAACTAAAAGCAGGAATTTCAAAAGTTGTAAAATCGTCAATTCTCAATTTTATGCATTAGAAATTCAATAATGAAATATTTTATCAGCTCTCAGCTCTTGAATTGAATAAAGTTTCAAAAATTCTCAAAATTTTTAATAATAAATCGTAAGCATTCTGATTTTAAAATGAAGTTTTAAAAGATTGTTTTCAATCTAAATAATCACTTTGAGAGTCCAAAATATTTCGAAAAATTATAATTAGTATAGGTACATCGTAGCATTTATGACTCTGCCGTAAAAAAGGGGCCTTGTGTAAAAAAAATCGATTTCTTCATTTTTTTATGTGTTTGGTTCAGATTTGGTGAAAAATGAGACATTGATTTTTTTACACTAGGTCCCTTCTATACGGCAGGGTCACATTTTCATCTAGTCCATTAAGTAAATATTTTTCAGATCTTGAAATTTTCTCGTTCAAATTAATCAAAAATTAATACTTACTCCCTGAAATGAAAAAATTGAAAAGTGTGAATTGGTATTTGCAAAAAAATTGAAAATCGTTTTTAATTTTTTTTTTTTTTTGAAAAAGTGTCGATGACCTCGAACTGAAACATTTTAGTAATTTCTGATTTTGTCCAATTTATTCTTGATTTTTTTTTACAAAACTTGAATTTCTAATCTTCAAGTTGAAGAAATATCCTCTGGATCTGCTTTTTACTGTACAAGTGAAGAGAGGGAGAGGGGAGATGGAAGAGGAGGTAGTGAGGAGAGAAGAGATTTATTTTTAAAAATTTCAAAATTTTGTAATTTAGATTTCGGCTGATCATATGACGGAAGTATTTTTGGGGAGGAGGGGGAGCGGAGGGGTCTGAGAGATTTCTAATCCACTCTTCTTTCCTTGAATTAAAAAAAAAAAAATGATCATGTCTCATATCGTTTGTACATTTCATCCTGAAAAATCACCTCCCATAAAACTGGTCGAAAAAATCGAAGTGGGGATCTTAATGCTTCGTTTCATCACGAGCAAAAATTAGTTTCAGATCATTCAAATTCGATCTTCGGATCGATGAGGTTGGCGATAAATATAGCCCAGCAATAATTCTTTTCGACTCGTACACGATCGTAAATTATATTTACCTATTTCCATATCTACGAACCTTCGCGATACGATAATCTTCGACGATACAGCCAGGGGAACCCGATAAGACGCGAATCACCGTCGTTGTTTACCCGGTAACCCGAAATAATCGGCTCGTAAATTTACAGTTGTTAATTTACAGTTAATTTGTCATATCAGCCGAATGGATTTTATACCTGTGTCGCGTATCAGCCAAATGAGAAAGAAATATGCGAACTTACATTACACAAGAGTCAGCCCAGCCCAGCCAGATTGGCCGCGAATTTTAATGGTCTTCATTCGTGGTCGTTGAAACAATTACACAAACAAAAGACGAGCTGGTATTAATTCGCGTGTCTCGTATGAAAGATTTGTGACGTCTTCCTCATCATCCTCTTCGGTATGTAGATGAGAAGAATTCGTCGAGAAGAATGAAGCACCATCAGCGATGCAGAAGAGAAGCAGAGAGATGCTCAATTAATGCGTACGTACGTTTATGCGAAAGACCAATGAAAAGAGAAGGTGTTTGAGAAGATGAACGATTCAATTCGTCCCTCTTCGTCTGTCCCTCCGAATGTGCGTACGATAATGACATATTTTTATACGACTCAATTTTATACGATTTGGCACGTTAATCAAGATCGACTCATCGTATCCGAAGATTCGCTGCGTTTAGTATGTTAATCGGCTGATGGGCTTCTATAAACGTAGGTATACTTAACGAAACACCGAGACGTGCATTTGTGTCATCGAGTCGACGCTGGTTTTGCATTTTGACAACCAAGACAACAATAAACGCGAGAAATTCACACGAGAAAAGCGTCACCATCGAAGACGTGACGCGACCCGGAGAGGCGATGGATTTATTACAACAAATGGCATAGGAAGAAGAACGAAAAAAAACTGGGTATCGTATGCTCTTGACCATGATACCGATTCGCCGTGATTATCTTTATGGCAAGATCAATGGAAAAAGTAGACCGAATAGTGAAATTGGTACCTACTTTAGCGTTGCCCAGCTGGCGCAGTTAAATCAATGCACATCTGATCTGCGAGATTACCCGCGGACAAATTTTTTTACTTCATGTTGGATTTTTTCGTCAAAAAATTTGCCATTTATGACGAATTCGAGATGACATAAAATAAAAGTATGCTGGGTATACTTGCAATTTCTACGAGCTGTGGTTTCACTTTCTCTCGGTTCGAGTCTTGCGATGGTTACGGAAATGGAAATTGGCGAACGAATATGGGCGGCTAAAGCGATTAGAGGTGAATTATTAATCGAGCCTCTCGACGGTTCATCGACAGCACACGACAGTGGAAATTATCTATGCGAGGTGTAATTAGTAATCGTACGTGTTGTAATACGGGTATAAATGTACATGGAGAAACATGTGTTATACCGGTAATGAACACGAGAAGATGGCGAATTGCGAAAGAAAAACGATGTCGTGGGTGAGAATGACTCAGTGTCGGACTGTCGGGGTTGCGAGGTTGATTATTGGCTTTTTCCAGCTGGAGTGCTGAAATTGGCGAAAGGAATCGGTTTTTAGATTAGAATGATGAAATTGATCTAGGGGGGAGGAGGTGGATTTTGAAGTTATTTGTGATAAATTTAAAATCTCGAAAAGTAACTTGTAATTTCAAAGGATTTTTGAAAAATAATAATTTAAAAGTTCATTATAAAGATATGAAGATATCAAATTTTCATCAAAATGTTGAAAAATACCCATCAATTTTGGAATTATTCAAATGCTTTTTTTTTCATCATCAATGATTTCTGGAAGATGAACATTCGAAATTTTCATTAATTTTTTCAATTTTGCAGAGATGCAAATTAGAAATTTTCATCAAAAAAAAGTCGAAAAATATTCATTTTTGAAATACATATTTTTAAATAATTTTCCTCACATCTGCAGTGATTTCTGATTAGTGGAAATTCGAAATTTCCTGCAATTTGGTAAATTTTGGATTCTTGGCCAAAACTACTTAAAACTTCTGAATTTTGAAAATTTCGCCCTATTTGAATTCTGGAGCGACCCAAAAATTTCTGAAGTTTTAAAATTTTGCCCTATTTTCAAAAACTCTAAAATTTTTATTGAATATCAAACAAAAACGATCAAGTAGCTCATCCTTCAGTCTCCTTCAACTTCGTTGGGGTTGAAAAGCTACAAACATTACGATCTGTTTGTTTTTTCGGGGCGTTGTTCGGATTTTTATGGTCCAAAATAAAGGATTCATAGCAACTTTTTTCCTTTTCCACTTGTTTCGCATTCAAAAATGTTCAAAAATGTGCACAAATATGTACCAAGGGAATCCAAAATTTTTTAAAGTTTTCTAAATTTTAAAATTTATCAATTTTTCAAAATCTCGAAATTTTATTGAATTTTTAAATGAGAATGATCGCAAATTTTACGCCTTTTCAGATTTCAGCCCTCCAGCGCACATGAAGCTTTTGGGGGGAAAATATCGTTTGGTCTTCATTTAAAGTACGAACAAATACTCCATTTATTATTTCATCTTTGAACATTGACAATTCAAATTTAGAGAACCCCAAATAACTCTCTTCCCTCCTCTCTCCTTCCATAAAATTTCTGGTAGTCGATTTCAAAGGTCACTATTTTCATTTTTTTTCATGGATATCTTATAGTTAAAATTCGAGAGCCTGTCGCGTCGTCAAAATGTTTGTTCGTGATATGAACTCAAATCCTCAGATTTCCATTCGAATAAAAAGCATCAATCTTTGAATTAGCATATTCTCGTGACAGAATTAAAAAAACTGATTAGGTGATCAAGTTTTTCCCACCAAAATTTTATCTATGACAGACTTTGAAAATTTTCTGGAAGTTTTGGGGACAAAATTTTGATATTTTTTTGTAACCTTTTGGTATTCAAGGCATGATCAGACTTTTGAAAGCTGGGAAAAATTATGACCAATAGATATAATGAGAATGACATTTTATTAGTGTTTAGTCAGCCGAAGTTTTGATGAAATGACATTGTTGAATGAAGGAAAACGTTTGGTTTTCCAAAGTCTGACGGAATACTTGGTAAAAATTTTGAAAACTGTATTTTGACATTTTTTCTCTTGCATCATCAAGTGTTGAAAATTTATCAAAAAGTCAGTTAAAAATCTGATTTTTATTTATTTTCTATTAAAATTGCATAGGAAGTTTCTAAAATTGAAAAAATAAGTTTAGTTACACATTGGACATTTTGATTGGAAATCATCAGTAAAAGACATGCCCACGATTCAATAGGTTTTTTTTTTTACTTTAAAGCAAAATTTCTGTGATTTTAACTGAAGCAAAAATTTCACACCAAGACACCATTACCAAACCTCCTCCATTCGAACAACAATTAATCTAACCAGACATCATTTTGATAAAAACGAAACCGCATAGAGCTATCAATCGGATCCGGAAACCAGACAAACCAGGGAATGGCAAATGATCACGTTTGTCTTGTTTTCTTGTTTCTTCGGCTCTTTTACATTGGCACTGGCGGTTTTTATCATGAATACTTCGTACATTTTGATATCGATATAGACTAAATACGCAATTATAAAATTATCAATTTTCAAATAGCACGTAATCAGAAATAATCGACAGATTGCAATGGGTCGTCTTTGTCGGTTGTTAAAAAATTACAAATAAATTATAGCCAATTCGAAGCGAGCCGGAATGTGGAACAGATAGATTATTTTCTGAGGTCATAGAATAAATTCAATGACAAAGTAGGTTATTTTAGTTTTTACAGGAGGAGGTTCAGGTACAGCTTTGGTTTTTTTTTGAAATGTCACGGTGGGAATATCCATACCTGCCAGGTGGTAACACTGGGCTGGTAGCGGAGCTCGTAGGTCCATGGCTAGAACCCATGGACCAAGCGCCATTAGCTAATCTACTTATGTAACGTTGTGTCGTTCCGCGACTGTACCTTTTATCCCAGCGTAAGCTGGAGAATATACTTTTGTAAAGTGACTAGTGTCGTCTTTATGTAATCCCTCCTCGAGAGGAGAACCTCGTGTTCATCTTTACTTACGGCACCCGGAGCCTTTACCGGAGGAATCTAACCTCACCCTGCTTGTAAGGGAGGTCCGCACGATCACCTTCTACCTTATGGAAAGGAGGTGGATCTAAACCCTTTCAACTGGCGCCCAACGCCTCATCTCAAGTTGGAGAATCTTTCTACTTTTCCCTCTTGAGGAAAACTGTACGGAACTTACCCAGGTTCCAGATCGTGGTCAAGAGTCGGGTAAGTTTTACGAACCTACTTCTTTTTCACGCTGAGAGTAAAAACGGCTCTCGTATTCGAGAGTAAACAGTCTCTCAAGCTCTCTGAGCTATTTTTTCTTTATTTTTGTGTCTTGCATCTCACGTTCGTGAGCCCATTTACTTGCATCTCACGATTGTGAGCTCTTTTATATTTTGTACTTGTATTTTTTTTGTATCTTGGAAATTTCCCTAAAAAGAAATTTTCGAGAAATTTTTTCTATCTTGTCTATTTTATTTGTGTCTTTTGTTTGTCAATTTATTCAAAAGCTTAAATTGACACAAAATAAAGTTTTTAATACATCAAAAGTTGTATTTTTTCGTAAGTGTGACGTGTTTCAAAGTAAAATTTTGTCCAAAAGTGCAAAATTTTGCTCCGATAATTACGTTCACATACGTACGTAATTCTACAAGTTTGCCTAAAACTGCAACGAACCTTCGTTATCAAGATAACGAAGCTATTTTCGTCAGTGGTGCACTGCTTATCTATAAAACGATCTGCAGTTTCTATTGTTCTGCTCTCAAACGTCGAGCAAAACATTAGAATTTTAATACCTACCTATTCGAAAGAAATAGATAGGTATCCTTTTCCATACGTAAATTCGAGTTTAAAACTTCTCGAATATTACGTACAGTGCTTATCAGGCAATTAGCATTGTACTAGTTTCGAAAGAAAAATAGTACTGCTTATTTATAGACCTACCTATTCAAAAGAAATAGGTACCTATACTTCTACGTTCTCCTTCAAAAGTTGGAACGAGTTTATCTTGCCGATTTTATTTTTCCCTTATCGCTGGTTTTCCTGTACTCACGTACGTTGAAAGAATTGCATACCCTATAAATATTAGGCAGTGTCAATTTTCAATATGTTTACTCCTCTGTTAATGCTCGCTCATTTTATGATGGCTGGAGCAGTAGAGGGAGACGCTGAACGTATTGCACGTGAGAAAAGGGAAGAGGAGGAGAGACTGAAACAACTCCAGCTTGAAGAAGCTGAAAGAGCCCGGCTAGCTGCTGAACATAATGCAGAGTTAGCCAAACAGAGAGCTGAGCTTGAAATGGAAGCTCACAAGGCTGATGTTGAAGAACAACTTCGACTTGAGAGAGAAATTACTCTCGCCACTAGGAAAGCTGAGGAATTCCTCAAGGAGAAACAAAGGCTTCTCCTTGCTCAACAATCTCTGAATGCAAGAATGCAACTCGGAGATCCGAATAAAACTCCTCATTCTAAAGCTTTCAAGACGCCTCAAGTGATTGATAGAATCAATCTGTCGTTCCCTGAAGGAATTACAACTGAAATTCCTGAATCTGAACTATTTGAAGCGCTCTCTGCAGGAAGAGATTGATACGGCTCAGGCCTTGAATCAGACGTTTGATTGGTCCAAAAGAGCTGATACTCATATCGATTTCCAAGCAATTCGACGTGAGGATCCAACGGTCAATCCCCTACGCCTAATTTAGGCCATGATACTAATCAACCTCCTCCCCCCATACCTAAATCGCCTAGCTTACAAAAGAAAGCTTATGAAAGACAATTAAAACCTTTCACGCCTATACCCTTCGCAACAGTAGAGAGTAGGCCACTCAGGAAACTCTCTGAGTACCGACCTCCTGAACTAGCTTCAATATTGAGAACCCAAGGCTATATACTCCCAAATGCTGAGTATACTGCTAAAAAATTTCTCAACGAGGGCAGAAAACCCTCCAATCCGAGCCAAAGCTATATTGAACAAAAGATCAAAGAAGCTAATACTCAGATTAAATCAACTCACGGCTACACCCCGCTTCCTCCTCTCAAACCTCTTCCTGAGGATAAGAAAAAAGCTCAAAATGAGCAAGGTGAAGATGTAGCCGCAGCAGATGATGAAGCTGTCGATTTATTTGACATTCTCAAAGAGCAATTAGACTCTATTAGAGAAAATGCGAACGAAGAAATTAGAAAAGTTTCTGAACGCATGACAGCACTCGAAGGGGTAGCGACAACGGCGGTTGTAAAATGCAATTATCTAGCAGCAAATGACAATAAATTATATTCTCAATTGGAAAGCCAAAGAGAAATGATAAATAATAATGTCAATGACGTAGATCTTCTCAGAAGAGAAAATTGCGCCCTTACTGATTGTCTGTATGAAACACACAGAGATATATCAGATGCGTTTGAAAATTTTAAACAAGTTTCTCAAACAAATTTTGCTGCTATGAATACGAAAGTCAATGAAGCACACAAAGATTCGTACGATCGAAATATGCTCTTGGCTAAATTCGCATTCAAACAGGATGCAGAAATTCAGGAGATAAAACGAACCCTGAATGCGATTCAACAGAATCCACAATCTGCAGGTGTACCCAGCATCACTTTCCCCCCCTCTATAGCACTGAAACCTCCTATCGATATATCTGTAAAAGCATTTACAGACGCAGGAGCTGTTTTTGACGAAAAACACGTTACCATCCGCCAAATTTCATAAAGAAATTTGAAAGATATGCTAAAAACGCGGACATGAATGAGATGCAAATGTGCACAATGTTCCTCCAATGTATAAAATTGGCAGGAACCACAAGTTGGAAAGAGCAAAAACAAACGATTACCTCTTTCGAAACTTTGAAAAAAGAATTCTTAAAAGAATTCTGGTCACACATTTATCAGAAACATGCGAAACAGCTGTTTGATGCAATCAAAATTTCTGCCACGTCAGCAAGAATAATGATCGGCGAAATAATCATGTGGGTTGAAACCCTCATGTCAGTCGAAAATCCTGATGTAAAGGATATCATTAGAACTGCGTGTGCGAAATTACCACAAAATTTGGCTTTTAAACTTGAGCCAAAAGATGAGGTGAGTATACCGGCATTAATCGCGAAGTTAAAAACTTTAGAAGATTACACTGTGAATCCGAATATAACCAGAGGCGTTATAATTCCTGATCTACCGTTGCCTACTCAACCTCAGGTAATTGATTGGCCTGTTTATGGTACCCCATCGAAAGATACTACGGTGGTAAAAGTGACCAAACCTCAAACTCAAACGAGCTCAAAACCCCCTCCTACTAAGAGTACTGGTACAAAACCTATACCACTACATCACGTAGAAGTAGGAGGAGAGGAAAAAACTGCTGAGTATGCAAAACCCTCGTCACCTACACCACCTGTGACGGTCGAGGATGCAAATGATTCTCAGAATTCGGAAAACTGAAAGTCCACAGCAGAGGACCCCCAGATATTTCCAAAACTTATAGATATAATATTGACATGTCGTCTATCGACGACTATGTTTTTATAGGTGATTCACAAGCTTTTGTCTGTGAAAAATACCGGAGACGTAATCAAAAATATTACCGTTTCCCTCCGTATTTGAGAGAACAACTCTCAGCTGATGATATCTTGAAAAACCTGAAAAAGGCAAGAATCACAGATAAATTCGCAATCGTATCAGTAGGGCAATATGAATATAATTATTCAAACCTACCTGTTTCGAAAATTCAGGAAAAAATTTCTGATATTTTGAATTTTTTGCTTTGCGAATTGAACATGGAATCCATTATTCTATTGTTCCCAATCGCGAGACCAGCCGTGGATAAACAACCCGGTATATCCCGCAGCCGATATTTTACGTTTCGTCGAATGTTCGAGCGTTTTACGGCTGATGATCGAGTTCAGTTTTGGCCACAACCATCACTGCAGCTTCTTCATTGTGTCCAATACCCGGATATGAAAAATGGTACTCGCGATGAACCTATAATCAGAGAAAAGAAAATTGTTCCAGATAAGTCAAAATTCTACTATTCTAAATCTGATGGTAGATGGTACCTATCGTACTCTAGTTATAAGTATATACTACCTATAATTCTAGAACGTATGAAAATTTGGAGAAAAATCAAAAGTTTATGCCCTCCAAAACATACGGGTCGATTAAGGTCATGGCATTTAACGATTCAAGATCAGATTGATTACGAAAATGAACGTATGGAGGATGTCAAAAGAACAGCCCAACAAAAAATCAAGATTTTGAGACGTGATGCTTCGAAACTATTTTCATCTGATTCGAAAACGCCTATAAAAACTTCGACTGATAATGACAGTATTGAAAAACCTGTTTTAAATTCTGGTGAACCTGAAAAGTCCACCACCCCTCCCGAAAACCCAAATTTGAAACCAGAAGTAGTTTCAGAACCTACTAACACGTCTAAAATTAAAACCGACGTGCCTGGTCAGCAAAATAAAATTAATTTGCAAAATATTGCCTATGCAGACTCTGAAGGAAAAAACCTAACAGAAAATGACCTGCATAAGTGCCATTTAGTTGATGAATTTGGTAATAAAATTCTACCAACAGCATTACTAGACGCGCTAGAAAACACTAGCACAAAAAATGTCAAAGATTTCAAAGATCTCCCTGAATCAGTCAGAGCGCAGATCATATCCGAACACTCAGACGACGCCACGTGTGTTGTCTCCCTAAGTGTCGGTGGTCTGCTGTTGACGACTCAGCTTGACACTGGAGCATATCCAAATGTAATCTCCGAGCGAACTTTCGAACATTTTTGGGAGAAAAGACCAAATAAAATTCGATTTATTCAGCTTCCTCGGGGTGTGCTCTTAAAAATGGCAAATCATGATGTAATTAGAACACTACACATGATGGCATTATTTTCGGTCAAATTTGGGCCCCAGACTTTACAAGTCCCCTTTTATATTATTAAATCGCAAAATCCGATTAGTATAATTGGGCGACTGTCTATGCAAGAATTGAGAATCCAACCTCTCATTCTTGAACGTCATGCTACATGTCATTATGATCAAAATTATCCTATTATAAAACTCGATTTTTTGACAGCTGACGAATATCAGGAACAACTCATGGTTCAAAGAATTGAACCTGAGGAAAGTGATCATAATCTGGTTGTGCACTACATAAAAAAGTATTCGCAACCAGATAGCTGGAATTTATTAGATCCAGAAGACAGGGATAACGGTCCTGAAATTTTCACTGGAGTGTGGAATCGTACTTGCGAAAGAATTGGCAAGGAACACCCTAATTGGACCACCCCTGAACGACTTGAACAAGTAAGACAGCTGATTCTTACGTTCAAGGATTGTTTTAGTATTTACCCAGGGGCTTACAATGGGAAAATGTCCAAGTTCGAATTTAAATCTGAAGAAGAAAAATCGAAACCTTGGCGTGGTGAGAAATATAAACCACCACGTAAAAAACTCGAGCGTATGAGAAAAGCAGTAAATATAATGCTTGCCCTTGGCCTCATTGAACGCTCAAATTCACCTTTCATCAATACCTCCTGCCCTGTCGAGAAAAAAGACGGCAGTATCAGATGGACTTTAGCATCAGATGAGCTAAATGAAAAATTGATGCCCAATTATTTTGAGCCCCGCCCCTCGAATACATAATCATGGATGGAGAAGATGACGAAATTTTCTCTACTCTTGATTTCGTGTGGGGATTCCTTCAAAGGATTTTGGACCCCGAATCGCGAAAATATACCGCTTTTCAATTCGAGGGCAAGTATATCAATTTACGCGGGTACCTTATGGCACAAATGTGTCAGCGTCTGAATTTATCGAAATGATAAATATGGTAATTCCAGACAGAAAAGGAATACTAAAATATGTTGACGATGTCCTACTTGAGCAAAAGATTTCGAAGGAATGGTCAATCTTTTAATTTTCGTTTTAATGCGCATAAGAGCATCAAACCTCAAATTAAATCCGAGGAAAACTCAACTTTTCCAAACTCGGACAGATCATCTTGGTTTTGTTTTAGCCAAACAAGAAATTGGCAAACAGAACAAGAAAATTGAGAAATTTGACGACTTTGTACTAAAACATACAAAGAATGGCAAATTTTCTCTCAAAAACTCAAAAGAAGTTTTAGCTTTAGTTGGTTTAACTGGGTTATATGCTCGTTTCATACCTCAGTACCAACAAATTTTGAGTGACCTTTATATTCTAACGTCAGATAAAGTACCCTTTGTATGGGGTCCTAAACAAGACGAAGCTTTTAAATTGCTAAGCGACGCCTACCATAAGGACTTTAAATTAATGCCTCCTCAGTCTGGGTACGACCTTCACCTAGATACCATGCCGACAGATGACGCCATGAATGGATGCCTCTATCAAATGATAGATGAAAAGCCACGTATTATAATGTACGCGAGCTATAAATTTAAACCCCATCAAAAGGACTTTACCATTCAAGACATGGAAATGTATACGTTAGTTACGATGTTTAAAAATCTAGGCATCTGGCTGTATGGTTCCCCCATACATGTCAGATCTGACCTACTTGTGTACGTAAATAGGTGCAAAAAAGATTTTATAAAAACACATCGTAAAATTGCGTCTTGGATTTCTCTATTACAAGGTTTTGATATCAGATATGATATGCCAGCTCAAAAGAAGCTGTACGAGCTTAAAGCTCCAGAACTCACTGTATGTGGTCATCCTACCTCTCTCCCTGAAAAAGGTGTGAGTTATACTTCGTTACAAAAGTATGAAGTGAAATTCACTGAGTCAATGACCAATACATTGATTGATTATTTGGATAATATCCACTTATTTCAATCAGATGATCCAATTATCAGACAGACGATGCTGATTTTGGAAACCCCTGTTTCAGATGGAAACAAAAAATTGAGAAATCGCAAGTCTGCGAAAGCCAAGAAATTCGAAATTGTCATAGACGATAAAGGAAATAAAATCCTTTATAGAAAAAATAAAGATGGTAGTAAAGTTCCCTACCTACCTAATACTTTATTCTATGACACCGTAGATTTCTTACACGACTCCTATGGTCACTTAGGAGCCAATAAACTAGGCTTGATATTTAACAGAATATACTTCCATCCGAATTCTTTGAAATATATCAAAGAAATTTCGAATGGATGTCTAGTTTGTAAAGCCAATAAATTTTATGGCTACCATAAAAAACTTGAATACGCACAGATTGAAGCGTATGCAATTGGAGATGTACTTTCAATTGACTTATTTGGACCTGTGGTAAATAAACAAGGCTTACCTAGGTACCTACTCGTCGCCAAAGACGTCTTTACGTCCAAAATTTGGCTCAGACCCACTGTGACCATAAAAATGGCTCCAGTGGTAAAAGCAATGGAAGACATACTCCAAGATATACAATCGAAAGGTATTGTAATTAAAAAATCCATTACAGATAATGGAAAACAATTCGTCAGCGATGAATGGAAATTACTAATGACCAGATATGGGATAAAAGATTCCCATACCACTGTTTACAATGCTTGCAGTTCATTGGTCGAACGCAGCATGAAAACAATCGCTGAACGAATTAGGGTCCGAATAAATACTAAACAAGACCCTAACACACAGCATTATGGATGGCAAAAATTCGTTAAACGAGTTGAGGCTGAAATGAATAATTCGCCTACCATCCATGGTTTTACCCCAAATGAGGCTTGGGGAATTGAAAATGAAATTTTCACACGTCTCCCTTGAAACCTGCTAAATTTAATTTTAGATTTCATTTGAAACTTCTCATAGAAGAAGAGAAACTTCATGAAGTCGCAGCCACTACAAGTGATGTACTCCTTTCTGAAAAATGGAGGAAACTGACTTCATGTATGATTCAAATGGAATCGTCAGAGTTACTGCAGACGGTGCCTGCTCTGGAAATGGGAATCCAGGGGCAAAAGCTGGCATTGGAATTTGCTTTAACTCGACTACTCAGAAAAATGTTTCAGAAGAAATATTTCATCCCAAATTCTCGAGTACTAATAACTTAGCTGAACTCACAGCCATAAAAACGGCTCTGAAGATTCTCATTTTTAATGATATTAAAAAAGCTAATGTTTTTCTGATTCTCATTATGTGACAAAAGCCATAAATAAGACATCAGAAAAATGGATTCTAAACGGCTGGAAAAACTCGGATAAAAAACCAGTTCACCACGCCGAATTATTTCAAGAAGTACTTGAGTTGATGACCCATTTTGATGAAATCAAAATTATTCATCTTTATAAACACGACAGTGATTATAACCACATCTTAGCTGATATTTTGGCAAAAAGTCAATATATCAACCTATAGATGTCCGAATGAAAATTGATGAAATGACTGATAAACAAGTCATTGAAAATTTCATTCGAGAAAAAGCGTAGAATTCAAAAAATTCACGATGAGTATGCCTTTAACAAAAGTCAAGGTGATACTCACCCATTCGAGGAAGGTGACTTAATTTTACTAACTGAACATCGCCAAAGTAAATACTTTAAAGGTGTCAGTAGAAAATTTTTTGCCAAAAGAGCAGGTCCCTACCTCATTAAGAAAAAGCAAAGACAAAATTGCTATATCGTGGTTCCGTCAAATGAACCGGATGCCCACGGTAAAGTCGTAAATATTCGACAAATTACACTTTTTATGTCTGTCAAACAGCAGAAAGAATTTGCTGAGAACCCCTGTTTACAATCTAAACTCAATAGGAAAACTGTTGAGGATAGAATCAGGGAGTTCGTTGACCTTCAAGGGGCAGATGACCTTGATGACGACGTATATAAGGAAGCATCGATCAAAATGACTTACGAGGCCCAAAAAGCTGCCAGAGCTGAGCGCATCAGAAGGCGTTTGGAACGTGAGCTGAATTCAGATAGTGACCTAACTGGATCGGACTGTGAATACGAAATGGACTCCGATCTGATATATGAAGATTCATCAGAAGACGAAATACCCATATGCAGATTACCACTTCCTCCAGATGATAGAGAACCTCAACCATCGACCTCAGGTGTTAAGCCAGAAGACTTTTACCAACCTGACACACCCGCAATACCAGATACGCCACCGGATACAGCCATCGTCGATAACAATGAAAATTCAAATGAAAATTCTCAAAACGATGAACAATCTCAACCTCCTCCAGCTCCTAAAAGACGCGGCAGGCCTCCTAAGGTCAGACTCGATGACTCAGAGGCACCCCCTCCTAGACCAAGGGGCAGACCTCGAAAAGATTCGATAGATACCACGAATCGCACTACAACACGCCGTAAAAAACGGAAGAAGCGGAAAAAACGACTTCCTCAAAGACCCCCAAATGTCGTTGACCCCTCCGTCCCTAAGCGTGGCCGTGGTAGACCACGTAAAAGTCAAATTCCTCTTGATCTTCAAAAGTTAGATCAAGAGATAAAAGCTCATACAGGGGCAAAATACCCCGAATTGAGACAAAAAGCAACTACCTACCTACAACAGAGAGGTAGGAGAACAAACTTTGATGCGGTAAAATTCGCAAAAGAGAATAATTTACCCATTAGAGAGATACAATGTAATAAAAAGCGTAAATTGCCGCTACAAATTGCAATGTTAAAATTCATTCACGATTACACTCCTCAAAAGAGTGAAAATCCTGAACCTATTTCATACGAATTGCTAAACTTGTACATTTCGTGTGAAAATAATTCGAACACCATTTCAAATAATATGGAAAATTCGAACCAATCGAATATCAACTCGATAGGTACAGAAGAAACCTACCAAGTTGAAACGATTGAAAATAATACTTGTACAAATTCAAACGAATCTAATACCAGTTTGGTAGGTAATAAAAATGATACCTATCTAAACTCGTCTGATATTTGTACGAGTGAAAATTCTTGTCACAATGTACCTGAAAATAAAATCAATCTAACTGAAAAAGTGTTAGAATTGATAAACACGAACGATACTGTATTGGTAGGTATAAAACCACCCGACCAAACAGTACAACCCGAAAATATAGGTATCAAAAATGATACAAATATTTTCACGTCAATAAATGACCATATTCAACGAATAAATACTCGTATGATAGGCAAGTCGATAGGATACCTACCCAAATGAGTAGGTAACATAAATCCGGACTTCGATGCTCGGTTTTCGTATTAAGAGATAAGCGAATACAAAAGATTTTGCGTCTCGATCGAAAATTCTGCACGGCCCGTGTATGTGTGAATAGGTGTATGCGTAGTGGTGAGCGATAACGTAACTCCAGCTACGTCGTCCCTTTTTCTTTTTCCTTCATTCCTTAACTTGTTGCGCTTGCCGATACGTAAAGTGTGCTCTTTGAATTTCGAAAATTGTGAATTTGTGCGGTGTAATTAGTGCAAATTTATTTGTGTTTATAATAATTTTGCCCGTCAAAAGACACGGAATTCGCCGATATAAATTCCTACTCGTTTATTAAAACGTAAGTACAATTTTCAACTATTTTCCAAATGCGAACTAGTTATTCATTGAATGCATGCTTTTTGTACATTTG
This sequence comes from Pseudococcus jackbeardsleyi, assembly GCA_038380155.1. Lineage (NCBI taxonomy): Eukaryota > Metazoa > Arthropoda > Insecta > Hemiptera > Pseudococcidae > Pseudococcus > Pseudococcus jackbeardsleyi. The sequence continues at coordinate 10,318,013 of CM076242.1, forward strand.
AACATTATGTCAAATGACTAATACGTACATAAATGTGTATGTTTTTAGATTCAACTATATCGTCCTGCGATTTTGAATATGAATTTATGGTCAAATCAACGTGTTGGTTAAAAAACCGTTGCTGTGATAATTATCCAACGTGGATATTTATTCGTTAAAGGTAATTCAATTACGTTATTAAATAATAATGACTAGAATTATCAAATGACTAGAAAATATTGAACCAAGTTCATGACTAGATAACTTAGATATTTTATTCTTTCAGAATATTGTATTTCAAATCGATCCTGCCTGTTAGCTCAAGCGGTCGTAATCTATATTCGAACAGCGGTCTCGATTATTTTTCGGTAAGCTATTTCAAACGTAATAGTTGTGATTTATTTGTGATTTCAAATACGGTTAAAAATTTTCTTTTTAATTTTAACTGAAAGTGATCGTTTCTAGTGATACGCGGGGTATAATATGTTCCGTACGTAAAATATCTCGTGTGCCATTCGGTGATGATGCTTTTCGGTTTGATTTTGTCAAAATTGGCATTGTGTGATTGTTTCTGTGAATTATATTCAATACTTTTTGTATTAAATTTAACGGTATTGATTATATTAGACCAGAGATGATTGGATTTCGCTGATTCGTGATGAAGTCGAATACTATTGAAAATTTTGATCGTATTTATGCACAATGACAACCGAAAATGATAATTTTATAACTCGAATGTGTTATTCTAGATCGATGACCAAAAAGAATTTAGTATCTACGCTGTCAAACGTTATAGTGTCCGTTGATCGAACCAATTTAATCTCGATTTCTCAAAAGTGAAGTCAGGTAAATAATAATAATTATACTTGTTTAAATACGTATAATTTTACAAAAAATTAACTCAAATGTGTTATTTTAGATTATCTCCGGAAGATTTTTGTTGTATTTTCGAGCCGGATTCTAATTTTAATCGAGCTTCGGCGTTCTTCACCAAAGCGACTACCAGGTAATTGCATGTCAGGTCCTAATATTTGAATCTATTGAATTTTAACCCAAATGTGTTAATTTAGATTTAAATGGCGAATGATAACGTGTTGGAACCCAAAATTGTTTAAAAAGAAAAAAGTAATGGCTGAAATTCCGAAGGCTGCCAAAGTCGACATTAATGAAGTAATTTGAATAGTTTATTTTCATTGTGAATTTTTTTCGCTTTTTGCTTTTGTTATTCTTTTCGTTGTAAAATTTCGAATTTTTCTTGTATTCGAGTAAAATGTCTCGACTTGATGAAGGTGCGAGTGGTAGTGGCTATATACCACCACCACGACGTCCTTCATACGATTCATCAATTGAGTTAAATATCTCAACTGATGATGATGAAAACAAAAACGAGAAATTTCTCGAAAGAAGGGTAACGCGATCGATGACAAAAAAGAGAACTTTTGTCAAAATTCGAAAGCCCCTTCCAGTGGCGAGAAAATCGACCGCTAAAATTTCGAAAATTTCAAACTTAGACAAAAAATTACAACCGCTTGTGCTTGTGAAAAAACTTGACACTGTTGTTAATTTATATCCGATTGCTTCGCAGGAAGGCAGTATAAATATGCCTATGGCCGTTTGCCCTTCGTGTAAGACCACCCTGGCGCTCGATGGGCCGTGGCATACCGATCAAACTGTTCCCGACGTTATCGAAAAACTCAATCTGTGCCCTCATGTATATCATAAGTCATGTATTCGTCAATTGTTCAAACCGCGTATAGACGCATCCGGCGCAGAAGAGCCGCTTCCTAACCCGATATGCTGTGTCGCCGAAAGGTGTGAGCTCAGCATTATCTACCAGAACGAATCGCGAGACGAAATCAGATTCGAAACCATCAAATATGCACTGTACGGCAAAATATTCGTACACGATGAATTAGAATCTAAAAAAGAGATCTCTAATTATCAAAACCGTGCACACGTGGCTGAAACCCACGTGGCATCTCTGAACAATACTGTCGCTGCATTGACAGCGACCAATAACGATTTGCAAAATTCGCTCAAAATGGAACGCGAAAAATTGCAAATGCTCCAGCTGCGCGTCAATGCGCTCGAAACTCACGCAAACGCGCCACCTGGAATCGACGTCAGCGAGTTGGCTAGATCAAAAGTTCTACCTACCTCGCCTTTGATGAATTTGTATTCGGCTGCCAACTCTAGCCAGAACACAGCAGAGTTCCCGCGGCCGAGCGGATCAAATGTTCCGCCGCCACGGTCTCCGGCTACTTTCGCAGCTGCCGCAAACCAGCAAATGATGGTTCAGCTGCAGCCACAACAACTTGCTAGTCTGCAAGCACAGCAAGCCGCTGTCGCAGCTGCTCACCAACAAAGGATGGCGCAGCAGCTCCAGCAACAACAGAATCAACCGCAGCAAGCTGCGTTGATGCAAAATGTGCCGTTGCAACAACCGAATCCGGCTGTAAACCAACCGATTCCGCAGCCGAATCAAATTATTCAACAATATCGAAATTTGCAGCAAGAAAATCAACAAATGTTGGATCAACTTGCAAATGAACATGATAATGTCCATGAAAACGATGTTGACATGAACATCCACGAGGCGAATCAACGCATATTGAACGATCCAGAATTCTTCAACCCACCGGCAAATCAACAAGTTGCGCAGCCGGCTGCAAACCAGCCGGAACAACAACAACCTGCGAATCAGCCTAGACGTCGTCGAAATCGAAATAGACGAGGAGTTGAAGAAGCCGGAAGAGGTGCTGGTCCTGCTGGAAGAGGCGCTGGTCGCGGCGGAAGAGGCGCTGGTCGCGGTGCCAGAGGAGCACCCAACCAAGCAGCTCCCGCTCGCAACCAAGCTGCCCAACGCTTACAAAATGTAAGAAATGCGAACAACGCGCGCCGTGCAGAAGAACGTGCCGCTGGTAATGTTGGACGTGCTGGAAGGAACCAGCGTCCACCAAACGTAGCGAACGTCAACGCTGAGGCTGAAGCTCCGGTGGTTAACAATCCACCTGGACCTCCCTCCCCCGCCGACGACGCTGCTGATTTATTACCTTTCGTATTAACCGGCCAGATTCTGGGACCATTACAAATGGTCAATAATGGAATTTTTCCCGCGTTTTCGTCCAATACCTTCCTATTCATGGGAAATGGAGTTTTATTAGACATAGCGGAAGATTTAATTGCGTTCCATGAACGTCAATTTCAAGGAGCGACGACGTCTCCAATTTTCAACAGAGACCTAACTATCGGTCAGCTCATCTACAACCTCCGTGCTACCCGAATGTCATACTCAGCTGTCGTATGCATCGGAGAAATCGACACGCAGTACGATGGGCTATCGCGCGAAGACTGCGATAGACTCGTACTCGCCTTCTTGACGGCCGCATACCGCGCAGGAATACGAAGAATTGTATTCATGTACCCGACTCGCCACACAAACGAGCGGCGAAGTAGGGTACTTTTCTGCGAAACGATTGCGAATTACGTAAGACCACCTCCCGGCTCGCCGGAGGTTGGTATTTATGTGATGAATCGAGAAATTGACGAAATCGTCAACCGGTATGACTCGCCCATGGAAAACGTCAACAATCGTCTCCGTTACAATGGAAATATGATTAGCGAAATCCTCGTCGCTCTGAACCAGAGAACGCACCGCTGGCATTCTTCGCGTGCTTGCAGAAGAGTACACAGACGACGAGAAGAAAATTAGAAGCAATGCGCAAATGAGCATTAAAAATACGTTAAAGCTAGTCTTTTTCGACTTTTATACTTTTCGCTATCATTAAAACTTTAATTTTGTCACAAAAGAGACAAATTAAAGTACTTCGGCTTACGATATATTCGACTAAAACTCGAATATAATTTCTATTTCAAAATATTCGACTAAAACTCGAATATAATTTTCGTTTTAATATGTTCGACTAAAACTCGAATATAAATTTCAAATTTAATCTCGAATAAAAATTTCGATTTCGTTTAACTTAAATCGTCACAAAAGAGACGAATAAAAATAAAATTTTCATTTCGATAAAAAATTCGAAAAGATATAATAAAAATTTCGTCTCCAACTAATATCGTTAAAAGCGATTTTTATTTTTTAATGAGGTCAACAAAAGATGACCCATTAAAAAAGCAAAAAGATACCTCGTTTTTGTTTTCCTTTTTCTCCATTTCCGGCTGATGTCAGCAAATGATGACTCACCGGAAAAGAATTTATTTTTATTTTTTCCTTTTTCTAAATTTTTGATGATGTCAGCAAAAGATGACTCTCAAAAAATATCCTATTATTTTTTCCTATTTAATAATGTGTAAGAAAATTTCAGAAATAATTTTTTCTTTTATTTCAATTCTCAATCGTAAGTTTTCCTAAAGTAATATTTTTACTTTTTCCTTATTAGAGGTATTACGAATTTTTAATTTTTTGTGGTCAAAAAATGGCCAAGAATTTTATCTGTGTTTTGTTTCTCTTTTTATAATTATAAGAGAAGATATTATCGTTTCTTAAATAAATATAAACGATTTGTTTTGTTCAAATGAGCAATTTTGTGTTTTTATTTTCATATAAAACGGTATGAAATTTACACAGGTACACATGGACATAAGAATACTAAATATTATTCTTACAAATAAATACTACGATTTTTAAAAATAAATCTAATTATACTTTTCGAATGTTAAAGTGTATTTACCAACGACAGTTGTCTTCGACTCAGCTCAGATTTTTGTTCCTGCATTCCATGGATACCCTGGTCATCAAGATTCAATTGCCAATCTACAGAAAGAAGATATGGAAAATACCTGGTGTTGGAAAATACGACTACAAACATACGAATAAATATTGCTAATTAAATAATTAGCCAGCAATTTCGTTTGAACTCGTTCATACGAATTTCATAAATACATTATTTTGCCAGATGATTGCAAAATAATCATAACGAAGTTGTTTTAAATAAAACAACGTTAGTATTCAAAAGGATACAACCCTATAATGTCGTTCTTCAGAATGGTTTCCAAAAATGAAAAATTTTTCTGAAATCAAAAAGACAAATACTGAAATTAATTACAATACAATAATATAAAACAATTATTGGTTGTAAATATGCTGTATTCAAATGAAATACGTAACTTTGAATTTTTCTTTGGTAGTTTAGCTACTTCGTCATGCTCTAGTTTTGGCCACTGAGCACCGGACGGGACTCGCTTTGTCCAGAGATGGATGGTATGCTAAAACGTACCACGTTCCCCCCGGTCAAGTGATTTGCCATTTCGACTGGACATACGAACATGCGAAGAATACCTAGAAATATTTCAAAAAATTGAAAGCATATACCACCAAATAAAAACATTTGAATGACGACATATAATTCACCTAAAAATTTCAACCATGCCACTCTCTAGTCAGGACTCTGCCTCGGCGTTCCTCCTAGTCCAGTGATTGCAATGAGATTGAAATGTAAGATGATCAAATGCTTCATCAAATAATTCGTTTTTGAGATAGAATCAAATGAAATTCTATTTTTTTCTGAAAATAGAAAACGAATCATTATGCAAGTTTGTATAATATAGTTCGACTTTTTGGAACCTAAGTGAATTATACTCACTTTTTCCAGTTGGCTTGTACAGTATGCGACTTCGGTTAAATACTTTGAGCAGCCAAACGGAAAATGTAAAAGTTATTCGATTTTCGTGTGAATAGACTTCTTGCTCGCAAGTTGGCCTACTTTGCATCGAAAATTCGTTGTACGAGTACAGCACTGCTGGTTTGGTACTTTTCCTGTTGGAAAATCGAACATTTTAGTTTTATAACCTTAAATATGGTTAAATTTTTGCATAAAAAAAATAAAAATATTCAGAGAGTCATAAAACAGACCTGAATAAATTAAATTCGGTGAATTTTCCATTCTTTTGTGAATTAGTCCAAAAGTGACTGAATTTCGAGTAAAACTTGATCCAAATTCCATACCAGAGGCCTAAAAATGGGCTGAAACAAACAAAAATTAAACAAAAGAATTAATTTTTGATTTCAAACAGCAGTTTTGAAAATTTCTTGATAAATCAATACGTACTTGAAGAACGTTAGCAGCTTCAAGAGGACTCAACGGCTAACGATGTATGTATTTGATCCCAGTGACCATGGAATCTGAAACACACGTAAGACAAACACATGATTAAATATTCATGTTGTATTTTTTATTCTTTTTTACTTTTATGCTTACTAACCGTAACATTTAGCACCAGATAGTGCTATGTACTAAAGTCTTTGTCTTTTGAGCACAGCTTCATCGAATTGAACTTGGTGAGGGTGAGGCTGGGCCCCCTCAATGCGATTCAACTGCGTTGGATGTCCCGGATAGAAATATATCGATATGATTAAATATTCATATTTTTTCTATTCTGTATTTTTTGTACCTTGTTTCGATCTTTTGATCGCTTTGTATATATTTTTCTTGTTTTTCTTGTTGTTTTTTCTTTGTTTTGTTGTTTTTTCTCTGTTACAGGTTTTTAATGTTAAGTTTTTATTTTTAATTTTATTTTTTATTAGCTATGCGCAGCGAGTCAAAAGATCGCTTTCCATGCCCAGTTTGCTACCACTCAAAAGTGTGGGGGCAGTGTATACCCCTGGGTGGTATGGTTAATTCCACTGTGCGGTGAGCTGGTCTTTCACTCTTTTCTGTGAGTAGCTTCTGCTAGCCACTGGAAAGAATGAAGGGGCAGATGTCACGGTGGGAATATCCATACCTGCCAGGTGGTAACACTGGGCTGGTAGCGGAGCTCGTAGGTCCATGGCTAGAACCCATGGACCAAGCGCCATTAGCTAATCTACTTATGTAACGTTGTGTCGTTCCGCGACTGTACCTTTTATCCCAGCGTAAGCTGGAGAATATACTTTTGTAAAGTGACTAGTGTCGTCTTTATGTAATCCCTCCTCGAGAGGAGAACCTCGTGTTCATCTTTACTTACGGCACCCGGAGCCTTTACCGGAGGAATCTAACCTCACCCTGCTTGTAAGGGAGGTCCGCACGATCACCTTCTACCTTATGGAAAGGAGGTGGATCTAAACCCTTTCAGAAATTCAAAAGTTAAGTTGAAAAAAATTATTTTAGACTTGTTTTGAAAAAAAATTGAAATTTGAATTTTTTTAAAAATAATTCGAATTGTTGATGAGTTGTAATCGATGGTACATTGTAGAGATTATTTGTGTACTTTGGATTCGGAAGTGTCGCGAAATTGGGAAGAGATGGTGAAAAGATGAAGTACAAATATTGTCTCAAGTTGATAAAGAGTTTCGAGTAGAAGGACGTGTCCTTTCAATTGTTGGTTTTGTAAAGAAAGTTCCAGAATTGTTTAGTTTATTCATTTCGTTGATATTCTTGAGCTATTTATCCTACTTACAAGTTTTCATTCTCCCTTTTCTTTCCCCTCCCTCAACCCCAATAGACTTCTGAGTTCTGATGCTTAGTGATATTCAATTTTAAAAAATTTGGCGGGAATTTTCATTTTTTCTTACACCGGTCTCGTTCACCTCACGTGGATTTTCTTTATCGATTTCATTTGTTTCTTCGAACATCGTGTAAATTATTATTTGAATTATATATTCGTAACGTAATCGTCGAAACAACTTATCAATTTACTGGTTTAGATATTACATCGTCGATTCAAGTGTTTATTTTGTTGTATCGGAAAATGAACCGAATTCCACAACTGGTGCTACAGCGATAAACGAATAATTTTTATTAATTCAGCTCCGTCGATTGGGGGATTGGGGACCGAAATATTTCTATAACACAAGTGGAGGTTTTATCTCGATTTAGGTACGATAAGAAAAATTCTTTTTAAAATCGGATTCGAAAAACTAAAATGAATAAAATTCGAGTGGAATGTTGCGAATTTTTTATTTTCGAGTTTGCGTTAAAAATTTTCAACGGTCGCGGTCGAATGAAGGTGACGGATGGTTTGTTTTCGAAATGAGGCGTTAAATTAGATGAAGGAAGGGGAGAGGAGAATGATGTAATTTTTTCGTCAGGTTGAATAGGTTCGATAACATTTTTATTTCAGTCGTTTAAATTATACATTTTTATAGGTGTGAAAGTGTTATTTTTGGAGAGATTTTTTTTTGGTCACCTGGTATGTGTTTACATTACTTCTTATCTTTGAAAATTTATGAATTTGAGGGGATTATTTCAGAAGTGGTTTTGTATTGAAAGAGTGAAGATAATGAGTAATTTTTTTTCAGGACACCCTGTAAACTTTTTAAAAAAAAGTTTAAAAATGATTTTGAAAGATAACATAAAATAAGATTAAATTTTTAGGGGAAAAAATATGTTTTTTATCAATCTAATTTGAAAAAAAAATCGGACACCTTGTATAATATGTATCATCTCAATGTAATATGTACATTGTTACTTGACAAATTATAAAATTAGCAGATTTCAGTTGAAATTTTTAGATTTTTGGTGAATTAAGTGACTGTGATTTTTTGGGACACCCTGTATATTTTTTTAATGAACAAGTCTTCATATTTTTGTTTTTTACCACAAAAATTGAAGTAAAGCAATGATTTTATGGTAGAGGAATGCTCATTTTTTTGATCTGATTGCAATTTTTTGGGACACCTTGTATGTTCTGTGATCATGCGCTGATTTTGTTCAAAAAATTGTAAATGTGATAGATCTCAGTTCGAGGGTGAATTTTCGGTGGATAAAGTGACGTGTAATTTTTTTGGGACACCCTGTATGTTTTTTGAATTGATAAGCGTGTCTATCATTACTCAAAAAATTAATTAAATCGATAAAAAATGACTAATTTTAAGTTGAAGGAATACTCAATTTATCCATCTGATTGCAAAATGTTTTTTTGGGGACACCTTGTATGTTTTGTGATCTTGAAGTAGGCAATTCACATGCTTAGTCTGTTAAAAAATTGAAAATTTTTTTAGATTTCAGTTGAAGTGAAAATTTTCAGTAAATAAAATGATATGAATTTTTGGGACACCTTATATATATTTTTGGGAAAACAAATCAGGATATTTCAACTTTGAGAGTTTTTAGGAGATTCTTTTTTCGAATGAATCTGTTTCCTTTATTTCTATCAATTTTCATTTCTTAAATTTTCATTCAATATTCGTACCTTAAAACCAAAAATCAGTAAAATAATCCTTCGTGATTTTTTCGGGACACCCTGTATACATATTTTATGAATGAGCTCCATTACGGAAATTATTCTAAGAATCGTCGCGTTAGTTTCGAATTTGCTTTTTATTTATCACCCAGAAAGTACTCGACGATCTCCCTCCCTCTTCCTGCTCATCAAAATGGTAAATATTCGGCAACTACGACGCATAAAAATGGGTACTTAGTCGCGTAGAAATGTAGAATTTACAACTCGACTTGGGAAGAGACAAGAGGCCACGGAGGAGTGTACTCTCGGCATTAAAATACTCAGTAAAGAAAAAAAAAGACAACGACGACGAGCTAATTGAACTGGAGATTTATTAGAGGCGTGGTACATATACAAACGACTCCACTTCGCCCTCGTATTCGCGTCTGAAAAAAATACGAATCCAGGTACTTTGGATATGCTCACCCCCTCCCTCCAAGCACTTCCTTATCTGCGTAGGTATCGTCGATTCGTTGACATACGTGCGATAATATTACAATTTCTCGTATCGACGACCGTCAAAGTCGAGTAAAAAAAAATACAGAAGCCAGGTAAACAGTTGGAATGTGCGTGTCAATGTCAACGCAGCCGAATACGAATCGTATTTTCTTACGTGACTTTTACGAGCAGAGTACTGCGTATGAATGGCTCGAGAGCAATGGTCTTTTTTGGATTTTTTCACAAGTAAAGAGGGTGTATGATGGCGGAATTTTTCGCCCAGATTGTAATTCAATTAGTATTGTGAGCTATTACGAGTCGGAATGAGAAGGTATGGCCGCAGGTTCAACCGTATCGTAATCGTGCCGCTTTTTTAAGCTGCGACCGGCGACGTGTTGTATTCGAGAAATATTTTCATTACATAGAGAAGGCTTCTTAACGGAATGAGAATTGGATTAACCGACCAGGTATAGAATGGATACCATAATAACAAGGTAAAGCTATTTCCTCTCTTGTTAGCGCTGATATTGGAAGAGAGACGCGTGCTGGAAGGTCGAGCCACGCACGCGTCTTCGAATTCGTCATCATTCCGCCGATGGCCAAAGAATTGACAAATTCGGTATAGATTATCAATACCAGCAAGGCAACAGGAGGAGAGATTCGCGAAGGAATTTTCGAGCTTTGGTATTCGAGGAGAGGAGAGAGAGCATACGCATTCAACCCGTTAGATATTTTCTTCTAATTGAATTAAGTCGATTAACGGGAACGATGCACAGAGGAGATTCCCCTCGTTCCTCGTGCCAAAGATGATGACGAAAAAGGTGCGAAGGTATTCATTCTACAGTATGAAAAGTGATCGTATAATCTTTAGGCAACCTAGGTAGCTGATAATTGTTTCTATGCGATACAATTTGTTAATTTTTTTATCTTTTTGTACCCTGTAGCGCACCGAAGCTGCTGTTGGTGTCCAAAGGCGGCCGCATAAAATGAATCCGGAAATGGCTATGGTGATGAAGCGGAACGAAGAAAGGGAGGCATTACGCAGCGTTATACAGCAATGGAATGCCAATCGATTGGATCTCTTCGAATTATCCGAACCGAACGAGGTAAGCTGACGGGTCCTGTGTTAATTTAATTTATCGACTACCTACAATGTATTCAACATTACGTGTATGATGGTAACTCGCCAAGATCGGCAGATTGAGCGGGGGGTTTAGGGTGGTGGCTCGAGTACCACGTGGATCCCTCTGGCCCCGCAGCCAAACTCTGGCCTGGGTAATTAGGTCCATTGGACGGTATCACCCATTGATGTTTGGTACTGTGTAACTGCATGGTATGTATTATTGTTGGATAATACGTCGTACATACCTGTTTTTAGTGTGCTTGTATAATAAGCTCGGTGCACGATGATGATAGATAATTTGATAGTCGTGTTTTGGGTATACGCCTGATTAAACTTGAACCCCTTTTTTCCCCCTCCATACGTAATATGTGAAAAGACTTTCCCTTTTCCCTTCTCGCCCTAGATTTTGTCTCCCTCCCGGTAGAGTGCTTTGATTTGATCGAGGCTCTATTATCTATAAGTGTATTGTTTTGATTGATAATATGTCAGAGTATGCAGGAATAGGGTGAGAGCTGAGGAGGGGCTACTGCAAGGTTCGTGTGATGTGCATTATACGAGCGATTGAATGATTTGTAGGTCGATAAGCTCGATAAAATGTGTTGTGAAGTTAATGTAGAGAAGGATTGAACGAGGGACAGAGCAGATTGCGTTTTTTTTTTCACTCGAATGGTGAAATTATGCTTCGTTTGATCGGGAAAATTACGTTCGAGGTTGAAAAATCGCAAAAGTTATGAGATTTTTCGTTGAAAATTTTAGAATTTTTTCATTTAGAATTGGAAAAATTTTCAGGGGCGTCGAAAAATTTGAAAAATTTTCTCAACGAATGAAAAATTATTAAAAATTATGCCCTTTGTAGGTTTTCGAAACTTGTAAATAAGTAAAGGCAGAGTCAAAAATTTTAGGATTTGTGAATGTAAGAATTTTTCTTCGATATGAAATTTTCAACCAATGCTTCAGACTTCAGATGATTGATCGAGATTTTCATCTAGAAATCATTCTCTAAATTTGAATCCGTCAAAAATGCCAAAATTCACTAATGAAATAGAGAAAATCAAGTTACTAATAATCAGCCAAATTTCAATGATTCTCCTGTTAATCAGTGACTTTTTACTGCCAATCAGTAAATTTTGACTGATTTCAATCGGCGAATTAATTTTTACTGATTGAGTAATCAAAATTCACTATTTAAATCGGTAAGTTTTTTCTTTGATTCCCACACAGTGGCTCAATTTTGTCGATTTGAATCAGTCAATTTTGACTGATTCAAATAACGAGAGCAAAATTGAAATTTCGACTGCCCTTTTCCCTTCTTTTTTTAGTTTCGAGTTGTTTAAATTTTTTTTGCTGAAAATGGAGATATCTTGAACACGTATGTTGATTAATTTATGCAAAAGATTTTTGTTGGATGAGTGTAAGTGGAAGGAGAATTGTAAATTTTCCATCCCTCGAATGTTGAAAATGATAATTATAAAAATGATTATTTGAAGCATGGGTTTCCAGACAGTATACTCAGTCCATTAATTTTGTTATCATTTTTTCATTGGATTTTGATCAAAGATTTTGATGCATTGTGGAAACACAGGAATGTAGGAAACGTTCTCATTGCATTTTTTGTTAGAGAAATATTAATTTTTCATGAAAAACGAACGATTGTATTTAAGCAGAAATTCTACAATAGGTGGAATTCCTAACTCGGAAATCATGAAAATGGACTTGGTGCAGTTTGGAAACGTTTCCTTCCATTGTTGATCAACGTGTTGACAATATTGGGTTCGAGAAATCAGAAAATTTGGAGAAGGTGCCAGTTTTGTTGAGTGATTACAAAAGCACAAATTTTAGGCAAAATTTCGATAAAATTCTGAAATTTTTCAACTAGTTTTTTCAACAGGGTATCTAACGGGTAGTGAAAGTAGTGAAAGTAGTGATTTGAAAAACCGGTCATGCCGGTAGTGGAAAAGTAGTGAATTCAGACGAAAATTTGAAAAAAAGTAGTGAAAAAATTCCAAAGACGCGAAATTTATTTTTTTAAATTTCAAAAATTGTTCATTTTTCATTTATTACATATTTAAAATGAAGATTTTTTTAATTTCATTTTTTTTTCTCTAAAAAATTTTGATTTTTTTTTGTATGTTGGAAAGAGAGTCGATTTTTTTTGGGGAGGGGGGTGTACAAATTGATTTTTTTTTAAAAAAAAAGTAGTGGAAAAGTAGTGATTTTACAAAAAAAAAAATCAGTTAGATACCCTGTTTAAATTTAAAATTTTGAAACAATTTTTATTCGATTAGAAATTGATTAAAATTGAAATTGCGAAAGTCACGTGTGTTGAGATTCCAAGTTATCAAATTTTTTTCAGAAATTTTGAATCAGTCAAAAAACTGAAAATTCACTGATTAAACAGCGAAAAGTGTGCAACTGTTAATTAGTGAAATTTGACTGTTCATCAGTGAAAAATTACTGATTCAATTAGTGAATTTTCATTTTTGAATCAGTAATTTTTTTTTCAACTACTGAAATGAATCAGTAAAAATTTAAATTTACTAATTCGATCAGTGAATAATTACTGATTCAATCAGTAAATTAAAATTTTCACAGATTCACTGATTAAATCGGTAAAATTTTCACTGATTTCTTTAGTTGCACACTTTTGTCTTTTTAATTAGTGAATTTTAACTGATTCAAATTTAGAGAGCACTATTGAATGAAGATTAACTCAAGTTTATAATTGTTGAAATCGTCGAAAAAAAATCTCAAATATTTGCCAAAAAAATCGTGGTATTTTTATTATCCAATTTAATTTCAGTTTTTGAGATGGTTTTCAATTTTTCAATTTTTTTTTGCTGCTTTTGTGAAATTTTTCACAGTTTGGCCAATTTGAAGAATTCAATTTTATTCCCAAACGCGATTTTCAAGATGGCATTTGGTAGGAGGAAGATATGGGGTGGGAGGAGGAAAAATCAAAATCCTCCAATTTCTTGACTCTGAATACAATTGTTTTGAACTTTTGCCTCGTGTCCTCTCTCTACTAATTAATATAACGAACAAAATCAAAAATTAGCAAAAATTCTCAACATTTTTCTCAAGGGTAAAAATGGAAGATTTTAGGGGAAATTCGAAGCTAGAAACATAAAAAAATTCAACTCTGAGAAATTACGTAAAAATTTTGCTGTGAGTTTCGACAAAATAACTACGTTCGACTTATCTCGATTCAAAGGTAATTTTAATTTTTCAGCTCTGGTCCAATTTTCCTCAACTTTTTACCAACATTCCTGAAATTCACTCATAAATTCCTTCCATAAATTGTCTCTAAATAGCTTACAAACCGATACAGTTACTTTCGCAATTTTCAATACAAAACACGTACCTGCTTATTTGCTGCTTTAATTAATATCGAGATGAAAGAAGATAGTAGTTTTTAAGGTAAACACCGCTCATTAATCGATGTCGATTTCATATTATCCACTATACCTATCGAGATAATTGATGGTGTGATTTTTATTCTACTCTTGGTACTATTTTTTCCTCTCGATCGGTAAGACGGTGGGATTAAATCCGTTACTCTTTGAACAGTTGTACGTATGATGGAGATTACGTCAGCATCCATCATGTGTCCGGTTTCCTTTTTTTTTTCTTATTAGTAAATATCTCTATTTACAGTACTACGATGTATAACTTGATGTTGTGTATTTACACAGAGGCGAAATGGAGATGAAAATTACGTGGAGATTTACGACTCGACGCAGAGTAGATGAACCTGTTATACCAATACAATTAGTTGGTGGGTTGCATTGATTGGATTGAACGAGATATATGAATGGTTCGGACTTGGAGGAAAGTTTGATGTGTGTTTGCTTTTGCAGTATGGTTTATGGAGGAGAACCGGCAAACTTTAATTGTAAAATAAATAACTAAATCAGCCCACATATTGAGCACATATTAGCTCGTTGTACGTATCTGTGCGTAGCGTACCTCGTACGCATATTCGCGGAGTATTTTTTTTTCGTTTGGTCATCAATAGTCTGAAGAGAATGTATAGAGAGGGAGGTACATTCATGTATGTTGGCGCGCGAGGTAATGCGTATTTTTTTTTTGTAAAGCTGTACATAGTATTTTTTCCACATTGTCAACGACCGACCGACCAATGTATCGTCATGTTCCTCTTTCTCTTCGAGTACCATGCTACCTAGCTTGCTGTGTGTACTCGATGGATGGTGAATTGGTGGATGGTGCGGATGATGGTACTCTCATTGAAGAGCGTTTTACATTTTTCGTGTTCGCATTCCATTCGGAGCGGCCGCGTTCTCACACGCATTTTTTTGCGAGCCGATCCACTCGACACCACGGTGTGCAGATATGGAACGTTATACGGCGACCCGGCGTTTACAGGTGGATTGTTGGTGACCACATGGTGTCGTTGATGGGTGTGCTCATGTGCTGTGTATGTAGATGTGGACGAAATGAGTGATTAAGGGAAAGAAGGATGAAGAATGGGATGTTATAGTTGGAAATGAGAAAGGGAGAGATTTCGTAGAAAACATGTGTTGAGAGAAGGGTGATCCCAAATCTTTTGCAGGTAGTTAGTTTTATGTACAAATGAATTAAATTTTTGAGAAAAATATTGGATAATTAGATCAGTCTTGATTTTGTTACATGTTCGATTTTTAAAAAAAATGAAAATTTTACATCAAATTTTGATGATTCAAATCTAAATTTTTTTGGCAGGTCGAATGTGAAAAAAATTTCATTTATTTTTATGCAAATAAAATTATTTAAATTGACTGCTCAAAAATTTCATAGAAAGATAATCTGAATGAAAAAGATTATGCGAGTAGAATTTTTCTATCTATCTTCTTCAAATTGAAGACATAATTGAAATGATGGTACGAAGTATTTATGATTTGAAAATTGAAAATTCTGATATTTGTTTTGCAATTGTAAGTGTCAGTTATTTGGATTGACATTTTATAAAACATTGAAATTGATTGAAATAAGTAAATATTATAGCTGTTGAAATTCATTAGGTTCAAATTTGAAACTTTTGGCATTAAAGAAGATTTTTTATTTTCTGAAAAATACGTGATTTTTCATTTTTTTTTTTTTAATGAATTTTCTTCGTTATTTTTTATTTTATTATAAATGTTGATATTTTTTGATTTGAAAAATAATTTTGTTTCGTAGAATTGAAGATATCAGATGGCAAATTGTCCTTCAGATTGTTTAATGGGGTTGGCGTAACTTTAAAGTTGAATTTTTTAATGAAGAAATGCCTTTTCTTGGAAGTATTTTTTTCAATTTGTTTTGTGTTTCACTTCAAAGTAGCTAAAGAAAAAAACTGAAAATTGAAAATGAAAACAGATACGAATCAGGTTTTCCAATTTTTTGTTTGAGAGCTGAGAATTGTTTGTTCTTCCTGAAAAATTCATTGCTGATGTGGAATTTTCATTTGAAGAGACGATTTGAGACTTTTCTCAAGCTGAAAATTGAAAGATGGTTTGGAGCTCTGGATCTTTTGAAGAATAAAAAAAATGAACTAGTCGTGGGAATTGACAATTTTTTTTGGTGCTGAGAAAAAACTGTTGAAAACACGTTTTTTTTTTTGTTCATCATATTTTCCATTTGAAATATTGAACAGAAAAAATTTATTTTTTCCAAAAAAAATGAGAGCTCAATTTTTGAAATAAAAACAATAATGAAAAATTCAAACGGTAAAAAAAATGAAAAACCATCCAAGAAAAAATTTTAAAACGAAAAGAAAAATTTGAAACACATAATTTTTCTTTGGGATCGATGACTGATATTGATTTTGAAAAGAAATGACCAAGGTCATGAAACAAGATGTCTAAAAATTTTGAATGTTCTGTTTTCTTCTTCAATCAAACTTATTCGTTCACCCTTTTTTCAAGAATTTTGGAATGTACTTCATTGAAATTTTTTGAATTGTTTTTTCACTCGCTGAAAACATTGTCAACAGAGTGAATCCCCCCTTCCCCGTTCGAGAAAAACATCATAAAGTGTTTGGAAAAGGTTCAGTGCAAAAATCTTGAGAAAAAAATTCGAAACATCAGAAAAATTGTTCAAGTCTAAATTTATAAATAAAAAAAAGGTAGACAAGCAAATATTTTCCCCCATAAAGTGACATTGACATTCATTTTCATCTAATTAGTGAAATGAGGGGGGGATGAAAGTTGTGGTGAAAATATCTTCTCTTATTTATAAATCAGTGAAAATGATGAAAAATCAACTAGAAAATTGTCAGAATTGCAGCACCAATGATGAATCAATGAAAAAATTTCATTGCAAGTAAACAATGAAAAAAATTGTCAAAAAAAAGTAAATTTTTTCGAAAAATCGGCAAAAAATCCGCTGAAAATTCAATGGATTTTGCTGATTTTTTTCTGTATTGCAATTCCAACGTTTTTCCAGCAATTTTTCACTTATTCGAAAGAATCATCTGTATGATTAGTTTTTTTTTTTTGGACGAGTAGATTGATCATTTTTATGATTTTTTACAGATAAACTTTTTATATCCTTATTATAGGTAGTTCAAAATATTGTTTATTTGAAATCAAAATAATCGAGTGATTTTCATAACGATACGTAAATTATTTCTTCGTACATTTGATATTTTTGACCTTGACTTGGCCTAGCTCACTATTTACGTAAATATTTCCAATAAAAAATTATATAAATCTTGGTCACGATTATTTCTGTACACCAGTTCACATTCGATCTGTCACCCGAATGCATTGAAAATATTCAAACGAGTAAAAAGGGTGAGGGTATTTTTGACGTCAAATATCTTCTCGAATATGTCGGTATAATTTCTAAATCATTTAGCTCCTCATTGCTTGGATTCGTCTAATCTCTCTCAGTAGATTATCTCTATGGCAATATCCTTTGAAAAAAAAAATTGAACATTTAGTTTGACATATTCTGACATACCAAGCCAAAATACACCTATCGTTCTGTCAAACCAATCAAACTACTCTACATCTGTTCAGCAATTGTTAATCTGATATTTTACATTTCTGAATACGTAAGATAGTTGCTAAAAAAAACCACATGCAAACAAAGACGACTCGAGAAGGCAAAGAAGTACATACAGAAGTCAACAAACGCGAAAAGTGATTTAAAGTAAAGAAGGTAAAAAAAAAAAATACATAAAAACACGTTACGCAGCGTCGCATCGCGTTCGTATGATTCACAATTCTACATGCGGGGAGAGTACATACATATAAACGATGTTAGAAAAGTCGTCTATCAAGTTTTAAATTTTCATTCAATATAAAATTGAGTCGTAATGGAGTATTCTTACGTAGTGTAGCGTTTTGCCGCGATCTGCGGTATAAGACGATGATCCGGTTTACGCGGGTACGAGTCTGACGAGTATTTACTAACAAAATGATGCTGCGGAGATACGAGGATGCGAGTTAGATCGCGAAGATGGTATAAAATGTTTCGATTCGGAGTGAGAAAAAAAAACGGAGACAAAACGCACCAAAAAACCAGATTTTTTTCTACTTTGATATTCAAGTACCTTGGAGTAAAAATTATCGCATTACTCGGTACTATCTAATTTTTCGAACAAGTTGATTTGAAGTATTGATGCAACTGCGTAGAAGAGACGATGAAGACGAATATTAACTAGTTCTGAGTTTTCGTGATTCTGGATCTCGAACGATAGCTGCGAGACGAAGAGATGTGCCTATTTGCAGCTTATGTTAATTAATTTTCAGTATCTGGAATTCTTATCGAATTCGTCAGCTCGTGGTCGCAACGACGATGATGCTGTTATATGATGTCTACCAGGCATAAACATCACGAAAAACATGAAAATAGCGTGCATTTTTATCAATTTCCACAAAAAGCATGAATTTTAACATTTTCCTCTGAATTTTTAAATTGTAAAATTGCTTTTAAATCATTTTTCAACATAAAAAAATTTCCGATTTAAAATAATTTGCAGTGATTTTTAAAATATTTCCGATAATTTACGGTAATTATCAGAATATTTATTGTAATTTATCGTAATTCTTGAGACATTACGATAATTTACTCTAACTATTGAAATAATTACGGTAATTTACCGTAATTAATGAAATATTTACAATAATTTACCGTAATTATTAGAATATTTACGGTAATTTACCGTAATTACGAGAACATTTATGGTAATTTACCGTAATTACTAGAACCTTTACGGTAATTTACCGTAATTACTAGAACATTTACGGCAATTTACCGTAATTACTAGAACATTTACGGTAATTTACCGTAATTACTAGAACATTTACGGTAATTTACCGCAATTACTAACACATTTACGGTAATTTACTGTAATTACTGGAATATTTACGATAATTTACCGTAATTACTGGAATATTTACGGTAAGTTACCATAAATACTAGAATGTTTACGGTAATTTACTGTAATTACTGGAATATTTACGGTAATTTACCGTAATGACTGGAATATTTACGGTAATTTACCGTAATTGTTAGAACATTTACGGTAATTCATCGTAATTATCAGAATATTAACGATAATTTACCGTAATTGCTGAAATATTTACGGTAATTTACCGTAATTATAAAATTTTTTGCTGTATCACTGTGTCTATCGGGAAAAACAAGAAATTAGCATGAATTTTTATTTTTTTAATTCCGTGTTATTATTACTACCTAGAATAAATCCAATGGTTACAATGGATTTACCCAAGAAGATCTCCTAGATTGATCCAATTATAAGTTTTCAAAATAAAACTACGTCATCATCTTCGACATTCACCTATAGGTCAATTAACCAATTGTGAAATTGCAATCGCCACGACAAAGCTAGCAGATATCTCCTGCTCGATTAATTGATACGAGCTGGCCCACGATCCAAGGAGGGGAAAAAGAGTTGCTCGCCATTCATGCATCGTCATAACGTCAGTATTTTACGTAGGTACATCGCCATACGTCGTCGTATGTAAAATGGCATAATGGTCATCGCCGCTACGATTTCCGGTCCTAAGCATTGCCCTGTTTGCGGATCGGTTTTAAAATTCCTCTGTTCTCGAACCGTGAAGAAAGGTGCTCGGTACGTTTGGTGAAATTAAACGGAAGTAACGCGACAGAACAGAGACAAAAGCTGTGCCGAGGATGGACGGAGGACAGAGGACGGTGCCCGTACTCGCGTATGCAATTAGTACATTGCACAGTTGACTGTGTACCGTTGCTAATTTATTTGCGGAGGTGTGGAGGTGCCTGGCAGTGGCGTGATGATTCTGGAGTCGTTTTGGAATTGTGGAAATTCTGTGGAAGTGATGTTTGAGTGGGGGGGGGGGGTGATGAAAGTTTTTGGAAGTTGATGGTAATATTGTCGTAAAGCTGGCCGAAGAGAATTGGAAATTGAGCAAAAATATTGTCGAAATGATTTCAAGATATTGCTAGAATTATACGACGTTGTAAAATATTAGTTTTATTGATAAATTACGAAGAAAAGTGGTTAAAAACGTGATAAAAAGTTTCAAACTTGAAAAATTTGTGAAAAAATCATCAAAATGGATGAAAAATGCATTCTGTGTAGCAAGAGTAATACTTAAAGTCAATAAATGCTTCAGAAAATATTCGAAAGTACTGTTCAGCCCCTCTCCCCTCCCTTCCCCTAACATCGGTTTTAAACAATTTTTCAAAATTCAGTAAAATAACTTTCAAAGAAGCTAAGCATTCAAAATGTCACCTCAAATCTTGAAAAAATGGTGTCAAAATCCATCCAAAATTATTGAAATAAATCATTTGTCAGAGATTGTGATAAAATTTATTTTTCTTAGTAACCTGAGTTACCAGTTTCTATTGCCAGGTGTATGCTCCTACCGCCCAATCGGATTTTGTAGAATGTGAAAACTTTTATGAAAATTTATCAAGTACTCTAAATGTTTATCACGGGCACAAATATAAAGTTTTGATTTTAGGCGACTTTAACAGTCAGATAGGCTCAAGGTCACTAGAGGAAACCGAAATTATGGGTCCCTACAATTATGGAACGAGAAATGAGAGGGGAGATCGCCTCATTAGTTTCTGCATGGAAAACAGTTTGAAAATTGTAAATACTCTCTTCAAAAAACGTAAAGGCAATATGTGGACATGGATCTCTCCTAATATGATACACAAAAATCAAATTGATTACATCCTTGTACCACAAGTTGCATCAAACATTTTAAATTTCGATGTTCTAAATTTCAACTATGGTTCAGACCATAGACTAATAAGATGTACAATAAACATAAAACGATCGCGTCCCACTCATAATTTCAAGGCAAACAAATTATCTACAAACTCCTGGCTCGATTCTTATGTGTACAATCTTAATAAAATTCTCACAGAACCTACTGATAAGACCTCAAACATAGAAGACCTTACATTTTATATCGAAAACTCAATCAAAACAGCTTTCCAGCTATCTGAACAAAAACAAGAAATAGATTCAGACTCCGACACTCCCTCCTCCGAAATTTTGCTTCTAATAAAAACTAGGGAAAATTTGAGAAAAATCAAAAATAAAACCAAAAGAAATAAAATAGAATTAAATTTAATCTCAAAAACAATCAGAGCCAAATTTCGTCAAAACCAATGGAATAAAAACAACAAAATTATTCAAGAGTTACTTGACTCCTCAAAAAGCACAAAACAAATGAAGAATAAACTCTGCCAAAGTAGATCATGGACCACTCATCTCACGGATGAGAAAAATAAAAAAATTACATCCAGACTCGGAATTAACGAACTTGCAACCAGGTTTTATTCAAATTTATATGACAATCCAGACTCTCTCCAGGTCAATAAAGCGGCTACTGCATCAAATTTACTAGAGGAGGACATCCCAATAATAAGTATTTCTGAACTAAAACATGTGGTTAAACACCTGAAATCCAAAAAATCTCCAGGCTCTGATGGTATTCTCAACAAACACTTGAAATTTGGCACAAGAAATCTGCTAGAATTAGTCTGCTCTCTCTTTAATAAAATTCTAAACGAAGGGAAAATTCCCACTTCATGGAAAAAGAGCGACATCATCCTTATTTTCAAAAAAGGGGACAAACAAAAAATTGAAAACTACCGTCCGATAAGCCTAAGCCCAACTCTGGCAAAAATCTTTTCAAAAATTTTGACTAATAGAATAACAGCATTACTTCAGCATCAGCAACCGAGGGAACAAGCAGGCTTTAGGAAAAATTGGTCTACCACTGATCATCTATTTGTAATTAACCAACTGTTGGAAAAAAGTGACGAATATAATATCGATGTCTACATGGCCTTTATAGATTTTACAAAAGCTTTTGATTCGATAAATCACAATTTTCTGATAGAAGCACTAATAAATCAGGGTACACCACAGATTTATATCAACCTGATAATTAACCTTTACTCTGACCTAGAAGCTAGAATAATAACGGACATCAAAGGGCAATATTTCAAAATCAAAAAAGGAGTCAAGTAAGGTGACCCTCTTTCCCCTTTATTGTTTAGTGTCGCTCTGGAAGAGATATTCAAAAAGATCAATTTTGATAATAAAGGGATAAAAATCAACGGCGAATTTCTTAGCAACTTGAGATTTGCTGACGATGTAGTTTTGTTAGCACAAAATCTTCAGCAGTTGAAAGAACTATTTCTAGATCTTTATTACAAGGCCAAAAATGCGGGACTAATTATAAATATAAGTAAAACAAAAATCCTTTCCAAAATGGAAGATCAAGAACCATTCACAATTGATAGCATACAGATAGAAACAATAGAGGAGATTGTCTATCTAGGCCAACTTATCACCTGGAAAAATCGTTCAGAAAAAGAAGTAGATAGACGAATTGCCTTAGCGTGGAAAAAATATTGGTCCTTAAAATCCATATTTAAAGGCTCTTTTAACAATAATCACAAAAGTGATATTTTTAACTCTTCCATCGTCCCTGCTTTAATATATGGCTCTCAGACATGGACACTAACAAAAAAACTTATGAACAAAATTCAATATACTCAAAACGCTATGGAAAGGTCGATGTTGAAAATCAGGAAAATAGACAGAATACCCACTTATAAAATTAAAAAACAATTCAAAAATAATATAAATATAGTTCATGCAATAAGACGCCAAAAATGGGACTGGGCGGGTCACGTGGCTAGAATTAGGGACGACCGCTGGACCGGATTAATTCCGAACTGGTTCCTAAAATCAGGCAGAAAAGCAGGTAGACAGAAGTTAAGGTGGAGAGATGACATAGTATCTTTTCTCCATAATAGACACTACCACAGGGTAGCTTATGATAGGCGTGAGTGGATGAGGCTGAGGGAGAGCTTTGCTCAAAATTGGGCCATTTGCCATTAAATATTTATCTTTAATTAGTACTATAAGTTTTTACTTTCTTATCCGGCAAATAAAGCTTTATTGTATTGTATTGTATGTATTGCCAGAATAGCCAAAATTGCAAAAAAAAAAAAATGGAATCATCGTAAAAATGGCTGAAATTGGTTTTAAAAAAATTATTCTCATGGAAAATGAGAAAAAAGGGAGAGAATCTTGTAAAAAAAAATTAAATACGTAGTAAAAGAATTGCTCAACTTCTAAAAAACTGTCTTGGTTTTAAAAAATGCAATCCAAGTCACTATAACGTCGTCGAATTTCCCGAAAAATAATGGATGCATCTTATTATCCAAATTGGTAGAGAAAACGAGAAAAGTCTCAACATAAATTGTGTAAAAAATTTCAAATTACTATAAGAATGGTGGAGATATTTCATTAAATTTCAAAGCAGTCCGTCGTTTCTTGTCGTTTCCTTGAAAAACGACGAAAAACAACAGTTTAGTTGGCTGCAAAAAGTCATTGCGAAAGCCACAATCGGAATTTGCAACAGAAAAAAAGCATCAAAATTTTTAGATTTTCAGTGTGTTTTTGCTGATTTTTCAAAGAATTTCGCCGATTTTTCCAAGATGTAGAGTTTCGCTGATTTTTTTTTAGCCAATTTTCGATATTTTCCTGAGTCGATCCAACTTCGTTTTCAATTTTTCTGACTTTCAACCATTCATTCGAGTTCATTTTCAAATTTTCAGTACATGTTTTGAAAGAATTTTGCTCCTACGTCAATACGTAGGTAGTAGGTACCTCGATAATGAATGAACCCGAATCGCGAATACATGAAAATTAATCTCTCATCCCCTGCCCCTTCTCTGCCTAACCCTGACGAGTCGATAATACCATTCGATAAGAAAGAGGCGTATTATCATCGTAAAATGATACGAATTATTTTTCAATTCTTCATAAGTATTATGTGCCTATTTTCATTTATTTATCCATTTCCATTTCTATTTTTTTTCCTGCAATCTTTCGATATACATCTATACTATGATTAAATCGATGATCCCAGCTGTACCATTCATTTGCCATTTCTTTCAACCTCATTCGACAACTCGACATACACCATATTCTCAATTAAGTACGACGACGTCGTTCTGTCTGTCTCTATTTGCGAATGTCTCCGATTTAATAACATAGTATCAAGGGTTTAGTCTTCTCCAACTGCAACTCTGAGACATATTATACCATCGTATTACAAATCTCGCCTCTCTTAGCTGCGAATTATGGCGGTCGTGAGAATACGCAGTATACATTTATTAAATCGTCGTACCTAGACCTAACCTACCTTCGTAAAATATTTTCCATTCGAGCAGATGAACTTATTTCGATTACGTCTTCTCCAGTGACATATCTTCTCTTCAGTCTTTTTCGTTTCTTTTTCTCGACGTTATAATTAAAGATTACGTTATAATAGTTCTACGTGTGTGTAAGTTTATATCTTGGTAAAAGATACTCGAGGATTGCAACAAAAACGATGACAACCAGTGACATAAACCTTTAAGATCTATTCGCATACTTACCTAGTGAAACTCAACGTTTGTTTTGTACAATACGAATAAGCAATGCGAATAAATAAACACCGTCGAGTCGCAGCAGTCGTCGAGCCGCAGCCCGGCGTCTTGGTCACGAAAGTCACGAAATTCAACAGGTGAAACGATGTCGTCCGTCATAAACGTAGAATACGTTTGTGGATGCCGCGCTCTGTACCCGTGAAAATGAAAATGATGGAAACTCCACGGGGCCCAGAAGCGAAATCGTAGAGTTGGGTGAATCGATTATGATTTCTATTTGTCGGCGAATTGTTGTACGTAATTGAGGCGACGGACGTTGAAATAGAGATCGTAATGATGAGTTTATTTTATTCGGTGTCGGAATTGACTTTTCGTTTCATCTATGAACGTCCTCCTTCAATTAGTGTAGTGTGATGAATAAATTGGCACGCAGGAATCATTTGTGGTTATTTGTGTTTTAATTGTGTATTCGAAATGGCAACATTGTTTTTGAATTTTTTCTCGAGAAGTTTCGTTCGAATTTTATTTAGAAATTTTTTTATAACAGGAGAGGTATCCTAAATAGATTTTGAGTCGAAATAAAAATTTATCGAAAGTGCATCGTAAAATAATCGCATGTAAAAAAATTCAGGCGATGAAATTCATTTCTCGAATTTTGACCAATTTTTAAGAATTAAAAATTTTAAAAATTTGATCAAATCGACGAGAAGGGATGAAATTTGGTTTATTATACCTGATTTTCCAAACCTCCCAAAATAATTGGAAGAGGTTTTAAGACGTTTTCGAGCCTTCAAAATTTTTTGAAATTTTCCACCGCAGATAGAAATCCCATAAAAATGGTGCATATAATTATGAATTTAAGCAATTGAAAATGCAAATTCCCCATGTTGATGAACTATTGAATAAAAATTTCCCAAAATTCGTAATTGCAGATTAAAATTTCAAATCCATCTTTTTTTGGTCCAAGTTGAAAATACATCTTCAGCGTTCTCTGAGACATGGGAATTGATTAAAAACGGTTTCGGGGTGTTTTGAAGCCACCAGATATTTTTTTTTTTCAATTACGTCAACAATTTTTTTTCACCAAAAAATGTGGAATTGAACCGACAGTGACGAATTTTAAAAAAATTGATAAAATAAGTTCCTATTGTCGATAATTTTTGGGTTCCGGTGCAAATATTCATAATACATCATTTTCACAAGCTTTTTTCAGTGTTGGAAAATCCTGAAAATTCTTGAATATTCTAAAATGTTTTGAATCCAAGATTTTTACTTCAATGAGTTTAATGAAGAGGTATTTTTCAATGTTCGTCGAAAATGGTTGCTAGAGAAAAGAATATATTTGAATCAGCTGAAACGAATTTTGGAAAATTTTTCTTAAATCGATTAATTACAACACTGATGAGGGCGATCTGTGATTTCAAGGACTAAACTTTATATAGGTCATTTTCAAAAAAAAACTTTTTTCAATGCTGGAAAATTCCAAACTTTTCTGGAGGATTTGAATCGGCTCTTAAGCAATTTTCAGAAGAAACTATTTTTATGTGGGAAAGTTCCAAAATTTTCTGGAGACTTCGTAACGTCTCCAAAACATTTTTGCTAGATTTTGAAAGTCCAAAATAGGGTACCTAACTACCTATGCACCAAGACCAAATTTCAGTTTTTTCGCTGATCGTGTCTAATCTTCATATTTTTTGGGGGGCGGGGGAGGGGAGAGGTTGAATTTTCAAAAAATTGCCAAAATTTTAAGAATGAACTTAATTGACACTTGAATTTTTGATATGAAGTTCTTTTTCTTTCATGATGTATTTTTGATGTTTTTTCGTTACAGCCAAAAAATTTCGTCTGTTGAAGTACATACTTTCCTTGAAAGAGTCAAAGAAAACAAAATTTCATCACAGAAAATTTTGCAAAGTCCTCCCCAATTTTTATAAATTTCATCCTTTCTTTAAAATGAGCTTACGAAAATTCAGCTAGAGACAGTGGGGTAACCAGTAATTTCTCATGAAGGGAATTCGAACTTTCATATCAGAAAAAATTGAGTCACCTCCCCCCCCCCGCCCACTAAATTTTCCTTTATCAATAAAAACACTTGATTCAAAATTTGAATAATTTCCATAAAAATATTAACGGTGGCGCAGAATATTTGAATACTTAGTTCATTTTGTTTATGCCTGGATGAACTTTTGAAGGGAGGGGGGTGTCCGAATCCTCTGAAGCTTTCTGGCTACGTCGTTGACTGCAGATGTAAAAAATAAAAATTAATCAACAAAATCGAATTTTCAGTCAACTTCTTCAATTTTTGAGTTGTGTATGCAAAAATATTTGTTTCGTTTACTTCATTTTCCAATTTTTCGCAAAAAATTTGAAATTTTCAGCCAGTTGGATGAATTTAAAATTCCCGGTAAACTCAGTCTTCGAATTCAAGCATCTTGATCTTTTCCTAGCCCATCTCCATTTTTTTCATTCAAATCTATCCATCCGATCCTTTTTCAAAACAACGAAAACAGGCTCGATTCGCAGTGGTAAATTTCGCCTTATTACATTCCCTCGCGCTATTACGCGTTCGATTCGCGGTTTACTTGGCAGGATCGATTGATCTTGACAAGGTACGTCATTCCAGCTCACCTCTCTCTTCGGCTCGCTTCTCCTCCCCTTTACTACCATTATAATCGTCCAACAACGCTAATTTCAATTCGCGTTCTGTTCAACCTCCCAGCAAGCACTACCGATTAATTCCATAGCCTCTGTTACAAATTACCACGTCCATATCTTGACCGGTAATCGTAATTCGATCGATGATAATTACGTTAGATAAGCAACTCGCAGCCATTAGCGTCCGTTTCACGATTGCATGAATCCGCTAACAGGTTGCCTGAGCCTACCACATCGAGACTTTCAAAGCTGTATCTTTTGGCCGCACTAAGGCTTCTATTTCGCTCGAAACGATCCAAGCGATGATCTGTTTTCGCCAGCGAGCAAAAAAAAACACCGGGACGTGGCCTAATCGTTTAGCTCGATGAACATATAAGCCGAATTATGATCTTGATCGTCGCTATGAGACTGAGCCAATAGCTCGCGTGCTTTCACGTCAAAATACTCTGAAGGAAATGGAAATTTCGACTCGAGAATATGAAATGACCGAATTTATTAGATATTTGGTGGGTAGAAAAACGCACGAGGTATAAGCACCTATTACAAATATTAGATTCTCATCGACTCATGTCGACAAATAGGAAACGGTGTTCACCAACGTGTGGACAAGAGGTTCCGGCCTAGGGTACTGGTTTTTTTCATTTTTTTCATTTTCCACTCTAGGCTCGGTTTGTGTATTATTTCGCTACCTCGAGACTCAACTATCTGTCTCACTCGCTCTGCGGTATAATTGGTTAATAGGTCATTATCGCGATCTACCTTGTGTTCATATGATCGCCGTTTCATCTTGGTCACGGGAGAGCGAATATATTTTCGGAGTCGTCGACTTCGTATGCAGTGTGTGCAGTTGTAATACAGTAGGGTGCGTCAGTCAGTTTTTTCTCCCTCTTCTGTTGTTATTACGTTTCAATGTTTTCCTTTTCTGTCCCGCTTTGCCAGTACAACTAGTTTAGGTACCGCCACCACCGTGAGAATAGTATTGGCAAGCAGGTGTTATTTTTTTTACGTCATTATCGACGTACTTTACTCTATGCACATACAAATACAATGTGTAGGTATAATATGCACGTACATAAAACTGTTCCACGAGTGCGGTCTTGGTACCAAATACAGCCAACTTATTAACTCGACAATTAAATAAGAAAATTTTCTACCGGTTGTAATTCACGTCTTGCAGTATGTCGATAACTCTGTCCAATTTCTTTATCTGGAGATACTGTACGTGATTACACCGGTAATCGGTATCTACCGACACTGACTTCCAACGAATAATAATTGTTGGCTTTTTCTTATTTTTTTTTATCGAAATTGGGATTTCGATGATCTTGGCTTGAGTCCAGATTTCTTCCAAGTTCAATTTTTTTCCCGTCTCTTCAATTTTTTTCGAAACCGTTTTCAACCATATTAATTCCAAGTTCAGTTTTTTCCAATTTTTTCCAATTTTTTTAAAAGTTTCTAATCTTAATTCTTAAAATTTTCCATCTCTTGATTTTTTCAATTTGAATCTAAAAGTTTCTCAATTTGATTTCTAATTTTTTTCCTACAATTTTAAATTGAATCTCAAAATTTTTTCAATTTGATTTCTAATTTTTTTCCTCCAATTTTAAATTGAATCTCAAAATTTTCTCAATTTGGCTTCTAATTTCTTCCCAATTTTAATTTGAATCTCAAAATTTTTCTCAATTTAGTTTCCTAATTTTTTAAAATTTGAATCTCAAAATTTTCTCAGTTTAGTTCGTTCGTGTTTTTATCCCAATTTTAATTTGAATCTCGAAATTTTTTCTACTTGTTTTTTTAAAAATTTTCCTCTAATTTGGAGTATATTTTCAAAAACTTATTCCAATTATTGACCTAGAAAACATTTTAAAAATCATTTTGTTTGAAAAATATCAAAAATAAAAAAGTTAATAGCAAATTTCAATTGAAAAAATTGAAGAAAAAGACAAGTAGTATAAAATAATGGGAAAAAATTTTCGAGCTGAAAAAAATTCTTTAAAATATAAATAAAAAATTAATACATAAAAATTCGACTATAAAAATTTATGGTTTGGAAAAATTCAAATTGAAAATTTTTTGTAAAAAAAAATAGATGAAAGAGGTTAAAAAAAAGTAAACTTGGAATATATTTTGGCTTAAATCGTCGAAATTCTATATTTGGCAAAAATAATGAAAATTTAGTAAAATAATCAATGACCAGAGTGATAACTGAGATTGTATCGGTATCGATAGGAAGATGATGGAAGAGCGAAGTCCGCAAATGTGTTTTCTGTGTTGCTGTGGCAAACGATACGTTCTATATTTTAATAATAAACCATAAGCAATGCATCGTTAAAACTACTGATAAGGATGAATAATTTGATAACTGTATCGTTAAGTTGATAGGTCAGAATAAAAACTGACCTGGTATAATGATCTATTTGTTTAATGATATGATCGGTAATCCGTATGTATTCGGTGTACAGAAGCTGTGAATATGAATTCTCAATGAGTGTGTTTAAAATTATAGGAGCCGGTGGTCATTGAAGGAAGGCGTGAATTTTTCTAATGGAAGCATTGATCTTTTTCACTGAAAATTTTTAAATGAGCGAAAATGTTTTTTTGAGCTTGATAAATGGTCTCATCGATACAAATTTCAGCATTACATACAGCAGATTTGGTGGTCTTCAATTTTTGATCTTCTTTTATTGATTGAACCTCAACATTAAAAATTTATTGTGATCCATGTTGTGATCAGATTTCAGCTTCAACTGTGGGTAGAAATTATTGTCTCCTCTCATTCGATTTAATTTTCGTAATTTCTCATTTAGTTTTAAAATACGAAACAAGATTCAAATTTTTGTGCACTTTTTCAATTTAGTTCTGAGTAATTTTTTGTGATGTGTAATTAATTTTTTTATTCGTTTTTTCTGTTTCAGGTGAGTGTCAATTTCTGAATTTTGTTGACGAAAATGATGATACGCGGTCTAGTGAGTGATGATAAAAATATGTATTCAAAATATTAATACGAATCATTCTCCCCCTCGCTCTTATCAGTCATATCCCAAAAGTTTCATGTATTTTGAAGCTCAAAAAGATTATAATTCCTTTCTGTTTTGTTAGTAATTTGATCCTTATTGAAATCGGTACAGAATAATGCTTTTATCTCTTCAAAGATTTTTCGGATTCTGTTGCATTCTTGCATTTTAGTTATAAGTTGGTTACTTCATCAGTTTTCGTTAGAAATTTAATGAAATTTCTGTTTAAAAATGGAATTTGGAGTTAGTCTTTCATTTCTTCAAGTTATTGTTCCATTTTGTGACGTCATAATCACTTTTCTCTGGTGGATCTTTTTGAACACTGCTGTCAAGTTAATGAGATTTTCGTTTTGAAATAAATTTGTTTATATTCCTCTATGATTCGGTTTTTGTTATGTTTCCATCAGTTTTTTTTTAAATTTCTCAAGTTTTGGTTGCGTTACTGTTTTGTTGGGTTACTTTTCCGATATGTTCAAGTTACGTTCAAGTTACGGTTTCGTTATGGTACTGGTTTTGTTATGTTTCCGTTACGTTATAAGTGTTTCTTTTATTTTGCTGATGATTTTTCTTCTCAAATGTCATGAAAACTTCGTTTCGTTACGTTTCCGATGCGTTATCGTTACGTTTTCAATACGTTATTGCTGCGTTTCCGATACGTTATCGTTACGTTTTCAATACGTTATTGCTGCGTTTCCGATACGTTATCGTTACGTTTTCAATACGTTATTGTTTCGTTTCCGATACGTTATCGTTACGTTTCTGATACGTTATCGTTACGTTTTTTACGTTATTTTAACGTTTCCGTACATTTTGATATTTTCTTCTTCGTAGGTTAGGTACCGTGGATTTCAAAACATTCTATCTAATCGCTGAATGCTCATCGAATTACTGTTCAATTTCCATAACGTTACCGTTCCTCCGCCATTTATATCCTCTTCACTAAGATTTCTTATTGCGTATGCATCCTGACTCAACATCGTGTTGGATCGTTTTGTTAACTACATCGTCCGGCCGTCTCTCTCTCCGGCAAATGATAATTATATCGGTTACAGTCTCGATGGCTGGGCGACCTAGTTGATAGTCAGACCATGACATTAAGGCGTCCACATTCCGCGCGTATTAGCGTATTAATATTGTCCAGTTGGTAGTATAAATAATGCTTTTTATCATTTTCAAACCTCGGCAGTCGTGGCTGCTACGTTTACGACGCGACGCTGCGTATCGACGCCGTATTATTCTGGCTGCTGCGCTATCACCATTCTATCTTTGTTCTGTATGCTGCAGTGTGTTCTATTGCTGAGCGTCTTCTACTTTGCGGTGGTCGTTGTTGTCGTAGTAAACGAACCGAGAAAAACGATACACGATGGTTGATAAAGAGATCGCGGAAGGAACAGAATGATGGAGAAAGAGGAGATTTTACTTTCGATATTGTGTACCTAGTACTAGGTATAATGGTTAATGTAGCAGTGGAAGAGGTGAACCGTTGCTTTGGAGGGCGTTTTACGACTGTACTATGGATAATATTGACCTTGCTTGGGCACTAGTCGTGGTCACGTGGATTGAGGAAACGTAATCGAAGTCAAGAGAATCAACAGGAGCTTTGTTAAAGATACTTGAACATTGGTGAAGCGAAAAAGTAACATTGGGTTTTGACAGTGGCGTAGCCAGGATTTCGTCAAGGGGGGGGCAAGAACAAATTGAGTCAAATTTTCTGTGGTCGTTTTGAAACATAGCAAGTATTTTTTTCGTAGTGTACGTATAACCGAGTCTGAGGTAGGGGGTGTATAATAAAAAGACTAACACAACGATGTAAAATGGACACAGGACTTAGATTGAAGGTATAAAAATACGCCTTTTTTCGCAGACTTCTCTCAGAACGTTCATTAAAGTTAAAATCGATTGATAATTATGTTCAAGCCCGAGCGAAGCGAGGGCGAAGCTTTGAAAAAATTGAATTTCTGATGTCTAAAATAGACCATTTTCCCCAATTTTTGACACTTTTCTCCCATTATACCATATTTTTTAAACGCCATGGGGGGGCAATCGCCCCCTTCGCCCCCCCCTTGGCTACGCCACTGGGTTTTGAGAAAATTAGCGAAAAATTTCAATTTGAGTATGGCCCTTCCCGAAAGTTTTTTGAACCCCGCAATCCAGATAGGGATGGACAATCGGAGCAAGGGTGCCTCATAATGGTTGGGTAGGTAAAAAATTCTCAAAATTCGAGAAGAAGCACGAATTTTTTTCAACGAGTTGGAAGGTACGAATAAGTTCAAAAAAAGTGAGAATTTTGACGAAAAATTGGAGCTTTGAAAAAAATTGAGAACTTTTGATCATCTTTCTCCACAAAAAGTTTTCCCTCACTTCGGACAGATTCATTGTCTTGACTTTTTTTGAGAATCCCTACCTTCTCCCCTCCCTCGTTTGATTATTTGAATAGTCAGTGAAAAAAATTCAAAATTTTCTGAAATTTGCATGAAATTAAGTGAGATTTGAATTTGTAATTTTCTAATTATGAGAAGAAGCAACGAGGTGTCTGTACGTGGCGAAAATCGCGAAAAAGTTTCGAATTTAAATTTTGATCGTTTAAGTCGCGAAAAATCGCAAAATTGACCCAAAATTCATCTAAATTTTTGATTTTTTTTTCTCTTTGTGCAATACAAGAAAATTTTCAAACCTTATTCAGTTTTTTGATATTTTTCTTAAAATTTTGTCTCTCGATCCTTCCAATTTGAAATTTTTGACTTTTTAAATATAATATTAATAAATTTGATCGCATTACATTTTGTTGAGGGGGGAGGGGATCAAATTGAAAGAGACATACCACATGAAGAAAAGTCGAAAGGTCTCGAAAAAGTGGGGAATTTTGATTTTTGGAAATCTGTAGACACCTTGAATAGCGAAAAATCGTAAAAAAAATTAAAAACATGTACGAATTTTCATTTTTGTGAATTATACTAGTGAACATAAGTGGGACAGGGTGTCTCAAAACTGTTCAGTCAAGTCAAACTGGTCATGATAAGTCAGGCTTTTGACCAAAGAGTTCAAGCTTTTTTCAAAATATTATTTTGCTTTTTTACTATATATGATTTTTTTATTAAACTTTTCACCCTCGCTTTGTTCGGATAATGTCTTCTATCTATGATGAAAAAATATTTTTAGTTCTTGAGAAATTCTATCAAAAGTTGTAGGTACATTTTTTTTGGAGCGCGATGGCTCATATTAGAAAATTCATACAAAATGGTCAAGCTTGTGAGCTCGTTTTCGAAAAAAAAGTCATTTTGCCATTTTTGGGTATTGCAACCAGCTGAGAACCTCTGTTACTATCAAAAAGTTATGATTCGAGTTTCGAAATTTTCTTGAACCATTCGACTTGAAATTGGATACAATTTTATCTCTTCCGCGGGGGTGAGGGAGGGGTCGGAAAGTTGTTGAACGCGAATTTGAGAATTTTTTCAATTTTTACTAGACTAAATCTTTTTTTTAATTGAAATGATTTTCGATGCGATTTTTCAAAAAAATTTCATGGTACTGCCAACTGCATTCAAAATAGTTTCTGTTAATTTCAAGTTTTTCAATCAATTCCTTGAAAATTTAGCTGAATTTTTTTGGGGTATCAAAATAAAAGGTATAGCAAGATAAGATACATGAAATCGACTCCAGCCCCAATTTTCACATTTATCTCCTTAGAAGGTGCCCTCTGATAAAATTCTTGAAAAATTTTTGATCGCCTCTTCCCTTTAGAGTTTTGATCACTTGAGTACCGTTTTTCCAAACTGAGCTAACTTGCAAAAAGTGATTTTTCAGGAAACACAAAAAACTGTCCATAGAAAAGAGTAATAATTTTTTGAAGCTGGTAAAAAGACTAATGTAAGGAGGCTACCTTTCGACATCATGTGGCCTAGGTAGAATTTCAAAATTTTCGAGTGTGGCGCCATGAGAATCGGAAGAAAATGAAAAATAACGAAGTTAGCTCAGTTTGGAAAAACGAAAAAGCATATTTTGTCTCTGAGCGCCACACAACTCGCACAAGTATCGGATTTTTTTTAAGTCGCTCATGTATGGATGGAGGAGAACACTTTCCAGCAAAAAAAACAAAAAAAAACTTCAATCCCCTTTACTGAAATTATAACGATTTTCGATGATTTTCGCATTTCAGAACGGTTTTGGTCACAGAACAACACAAGTAACACGGGTAGCGAAATTTTGTTAATGCCATCTGGTGGCAGTGTATTTCAACTACCCGAATCCGTCAAAAGGTCAAAAACGTCAAAAAAAAGTTAGCTCAGTTTGGAAAAACGGTACTCACTTCATTGTATTATTTTCCAGAATTTTTCATTGGTTTTTTAGCCTTTCAAAGTTTTTATTAACGTAAAAAAAAAACAAAGAACAAGCGCTCCTGAAAAAATTACAAGAAGTATATGTTTTTCAAGTAGGTAGAATTTATTGGTTTTGGCCGTTTTTTTGAACTAAGGACTGCGGAAATAAATTACCAAATCGAGAACCTGACGTCGGATTTGTGTTCAGCGTGTCAAAAGACTCCAAATAACACTTTTTTGCGATCGTTTTACTGTAGTATCAAAATTCACTTTTTTCCTAATGAAGTCAGTGAAAAAAGTGAATTTTAATCAATTTTGAAATTTTTTTCACTATAGTTCTGCTAATTGAAATTTTCAGAAATCATGCGATTCACAATACAGTTGGTTTTGACAGCTCTTGAAAAATATCATCAAAAAATATTTCAGGTGACCCAGATTTTTTTGGCTCGTTTTGGAGTATTGAAGTGAACAAAATTTGAAAATCCCTTAAATTCAAGATCTGCAACTTTTCAAACCACTCGTAGAGGGGAAAAATGGTAGAATGGTACCCAATTTTAAGGCAAAGGGTCCAGGAAGATGTAGAAACTGAAATCGTCGATTTTCATGGAGTAATCGAGGTTCCCAGTAGATATCTCTACCAAAATGTGGCAAAAATCACAATTTTTTCAAAAAAAAAATATCAACTTTGAAGCTCCGTATCTCCGTCCATATTTGAGCTCAGGGACTCTGAATTTTTTTGGCATATCTTTCACCCAAAATAAACTCTTTCGCCAATTTTTATCAAAATTCAACCCATGTTTTTTTTACTCAGCTTTGACAGATATCTCTGGAGAAAACCCCCATACAGTCTTGGATACTACTTAGAAACAAAAGCAAAATTAGCTTCTTTAAAAACTCTACCAACTGTAATGTGTCAGGCGTTGTCTTGTCCGTTTCCTGAACGATTTCCATTATCCTGTAACGCAGTTCCGGTTGATGTCCGATGATATATCTAGCTACGCAGCCCGAGTGTAGTTTCGCAATTGAATTTCTCTGTTCGAATTTCCTAGCAAGTTTGGCCTCAGCAGCAAGGCAGGGGCTGAGTATCAAGTACACGCCTTGTTTCTATCGAGTAAACGTAAGAATATTAAACGTACGCGTAGAAAAATATAGTCCTCGATTGATCCTATAAATACAGTGGAGGTCTCGTACCTATGGGGAGGACTTTAATTATACACGTATTCGCTCGAATAATTCCACAGCGCTATTTGTGCTGTTGCAATTCGTTCTATCTGTACTTCGGTATACGAATGTCTCCAAAAATGGTAGGTTATTTTACCCATGTAGATGTACGTGTCGATGTAAAGGTACATACGGCCAGAGCCACTTACCAATACATATGTTTATTAAACGAACGTGCAACGATATGGAAAAAATTCGTGCCCATGTTTCGGATTACCGGATTGCGTAATTACGATGCCCTAAAGGCGTATACGCATTCAGCAGACTGGTATATGCATCTATAGATCGGCGACCATTGAAACGGTAGAGCTGATTTTTTGGGTCGATCCGAGTGAACCATACTACGATATACCTGAATCGGGTCAGGCGGAATTTAGCGCCGAAAGCCGGTCTCCGGTATCGTAATGAAATTAATTCGATACACAGGGAAAGAGTGCGAAAGACCTTATAGACGAGTTCGTACGCTGTGCGCGTATTATAGATGAATTTTTTCCATCTCTCTCGTATGCTCACACGGCAATTTAACCAGATTTTTTTTTGGTGGGCTACGGGGTAGAGGAAAAATGCAGTCGATGATCGGTTTTTAATGAATATTTTGTTTATGGAAACGAAGCAACGTTGGAAGGCGATGATGATAAAAAACTGGCCGATTTATGTATTTATAAATAGATTTTCGACACGTTTATAACGGCCGACCGCTGATTTCCGAGAGATTTATTTGTGGATATTACACGATACCGAAGCCGGTATAGCACGTGATAGATCCGTTATTCGAGGAAGCTGCGTATTCTACCGGCAGATTTAAGATTAATTTAATGAAGATCGAGGTGTTTTCGTTGATAAAAATGACGCGACGCCGGACGTAATTACGTGACCAACAAGATTCGGCCTAGGTGAACGATTTTTTCTTTACCTTGTTTGGTGGATTTGTGCAAGGTGAAAAGATGAACGAAGAGGGATAGGAAAGTAATAATGGTACCGTTAAAATGACCGTTTCGGTTTGCTTGATTTTTTTTTGCAGATGGTTGTGTGAGTTGGGAAGTGATGTATTTGAAGTGGACGTGAAGTTGGGTGTGGAATGGTGGTGGTTTGGGTGAGTTATTGCTTGGTGGAATTTTCGATCGATTTTGGATTGGGGTTTGATTGATTTTAGTACCTTGGTGGCAGGAAATTGATGAAGTTTTCGGAGAATTCCTGAAATCTGCAGAATTTAAAATTTTTTCGTGATTTTTTTTCAGTTATCAAACTTGAAATTTTCCCAAGTGCTGCAAAAAATTCAATTTTAAGTTGAAAAAATGTCGAAATTATTTAAATCATGAATAGGAAAGTTGATATTAAAAAAATGATAAAATTAATTCATATGGTTTTGATGAAATTTTTCGTGATTTTCTTAATGTGGATATCATAAAGAATTAAAAAGTATTCCAATCAATGACGTAATTCATTTTTTTAAAAAATTAATATTCAATTAATTTTCTTATACCCCCATATATTAAGGGAGGTACCCCAACTCGAAGTAAAATTTGGAACCCAAACAAAAATAAATTGAAAGAACATGAAAAAAAACCTCCACAAATCCAAAATTTAAGGTACTGAAGTTCATTTCTCAAATTTTGACGAGCTTTTGAAATTTTCAAAATTCCCTCGTCGCCCCACAAAGTATAAAAATTTGATCTGATCAATGAAAATATCTAAAATTATGAATAATACCCTTTTTTTGCCCTTCTAAATCAATTGGAAGGATTTTCAAGACGTTTCAGTCTCCAGGCAATTTTGGAATTTTCTAGTCTTGGAGAAAAACCCTTGAAAATGATATCGCGGATGACTAATATTCGTGACCTATTTGATCGATTAAAGCAGAATTTCTCATACGTAATTCAAAACTTTGTATTCAAATTTATATTTTTTGGCAGAAAATTGAATTTTTTACGAAGGGAATTTTTTGCCAAAAAAGTGTAGATGGTGTTAAATTTCGTATCAACTATTTTTAAGGGCTTTTCTTCAGTGCTGGGAAATTCTAAAATTGCCTGGAAACTTCGAAACGTCTTCAAACCATTTCTAATCGATTCGAGAGTACGAAAAAAGGGTGTATACCAAACAGCCCTTTTGGCTGATTAGATCGAATTTTCATATTTTGCAGGGTAATTGAGGTAATTTTGAAATTTCAAAAATTCGCCAAAATTTGAGAAATGGACTTCGGCACCTTAAATTTTGGATATGGGGTCCTTTTATGATGTACTTTCAATTTATGACTATTTTGACTCAAAATTTTACTTTAAGTCGGGATATCTTGCTTGTTACTATAAAAAAATGATGAGAAAATCACGTTTTTTTTAGTTTCGATTTTTTTAACCATGTTGCCCCCAATTTCAGGGTCTAAAAAAAAAATATATGTGATGAATGACCATTTGTCCGAACCAATAAAAAAATTTTCAGCCATGACACCCCTCAAAATTTTTTTTAATGTTTTTGAAAATTCCAATGTAAAAAAAATTGGAAAAATGTGAACTGAAAATTTTCAAAAAATTCACTACCCAACAAGATGTATAATCTGTGAAAATTTCAAAAATTTTTACCCACCCCTTTCAGAGATATCGTGTGCCGGAATTTCGACATTAAAAGCGCGATAATTCCGAAAGGGGTGGGGGTAGGGGGTCAAAAATTTTTTGGGGATGTTTCTAGACCATAAGTAACATTTTGGGTCAATTTTGAGCAAATCCAGGTCAAGGGTCATTTTCGACCCTTATTAGAAAAGGCTCGTTGTATTTTGTGTTTAAAGATTTTTAAAAATTCATATTCTTGGGTTACGCAGGTTGAATAATTAATTTACCCTAAAATTGAATGATTTTTATATATCAACTTTTTATATCGTTGGCCAAAAATTCATAAATCAATTCTAAGAATAAGTATATATTTTGGCATTTAAAATAATTATTTTATAATATTTTCAGCATTGTTTTGCTCAAAACATTTCCTTCAGTTTGACAAAAAAAACCACTAAAAAACTCGCAGCTTTCATTTATTTTTTTTGGCTCGGGAGAAAAATACCCCCAAATTCGTAAAAAAAATTCCGTAAAAAAATTGCCCGAAGTCTCGATTTTTGATTTCGAGTTTTTGTGAACTGAACACGAACAAGGGACGAACTTCCATGTAAAAGAGTTTTCTCGTCCCCTGCTAGTGTAGTATGTAAAAACATTTATTTCATCATCTCGTTTCTCGTGATCAACAAACATATATTTTGGAAGATCAATCAATGTTTGGTCTTCTTCAACTTTCGAGTAATCATATGTTCTTAGCTGAATCCTTCTCCATCAATCCGAATGTTTGTTGATTTCTAAAATTTATTGTTAAAAAGTAGGTACATACATACTTGAACTTTATTATTATAAAACGAGTGTACATAAGGAAGGAAATCAAATTTTGATTGAATTTAAAAACAAAAAAATTATCATGAAAAATGGAGGAGATCCTGAAAATTAAATAACGAGATTTTTCAATTTTCAGATCCAGTCAGTGTATAGTCAAATTCGGAAATTTTTTCAGCGCGAAGGAAAAAAATTGAGGATTATTTGAAGGATTTTTGTGATTTAAGGATTGAATTTTCATGTTTTGTGATTTTCGGTTTCAATTGAAATTAAAAAAAAAAAAATCATTTTTTTCCCCTCAAACATAATAAATTGATTCAAGTTCAGACATCTGAAAAATTTGGAAAAATTGGAAAATTTTGAAATTTTCGCTGGGATTTTTCAAAAATTTAGAAGGAGAAATCATTTGGAAATTATTTATTTTTTGCTGTTTTTATATCAATAAAAAAATTCGCTCTCTTCTCTCTAAATTTGAATCAGTTAAAATTCACTGATTAATAAGACAAAAGTGTGCAACTGTAGAAATCAGTGAATTTTCACTTTTGAATCGGTAAAAATTTTAATTTACTGATTCATTTCAGTAGTTGAAAAAAGATTACTGATTCAAAAATGAAAATTCACTAATTGAATCAGTAATTTTTCACTGATTGACAGTCAAATTTCACTGATTACCAGTTGCACACTTTTCGCTGTTCAATCAGTGAATTTTTCAGTTTTTTGACTGATTCAGATTTAGAGAGTTGTTCATTTTTTATTAGGTACTTTGATTATATATTTCCTTCCGATTTATAATTTTTGGATTTTCCCCCTATTTTTTAATGAGGGGAGAGGAGGGGGTAGTATTCAGATGCCATGAGAAGAAGTCGAGAAAAGGTCACGAAAAAGAAGTTCATGTATACTTCATACCATCATTTTGAGAATGAATTGTATAAATTCACCGATCTCGAGCGAAGCAAGTTCTAAAAGTTTCGAGGAAAAAGCGTCCAAAAGCTGCTTCATTTTTTTTTATTAATTAGAAGAGTGAAGAAATTCTCAACTTCTATTATAATTATTATTTAGGCTTCGTATGTCCCAGCGAATCGAGGACTAGAATTTTAAAAAAATTAATTATTCTAAAATTTTAAAATTTGTGCTTTTTGAAACCTTCCATGAAATTTTGTGTTTTTATTCTACGTGGCGTGGTATAAATTTGAGCTGTAACAAAATTTTGCAAAATTCTACAATTTTTTTGTAAATTGGTGATTTTTTAGAAAATATGCAAATTTCGTTATAAACGGGCTCATTTTTAAAAATTTCCGCAGACTGAAAAAATTTGCTAATTTATAACAAAAGTTTCCCTCTTTTTAAGAAATGATCGAGTATAGACCTCCCCCTCACCTCCTCATTGTTTAACCCTTTGGTGCCCGGCGAAAAACTAACGGATGAAATTGAAAAATTTTCACGTTGCTGAAATACACCAAAGACCAATAGCTAAAAGCTAAAGAAATATTTGCTTCGGGTGAATTCATTTATTTGGAAATGAATAGCTTTTAAAAATCTTTGAAATTTGGCTGTATTCGTTTCCAAATTTTCAGAAGCTCCAACTGACCTGAAAATTGCGCCAAAATGTAAAGGACTGAAAATTTGGTAAGGTAACGTGAAAATAATATGTATTAGTTCAAAGGTCAAATCACCAGAAAAAATAAATAAAAATGAATCCAAAATTTTTTCAAAAAAAGTGAAACCTTTTCCGCCGGAAATATCAAAATTTGATCATGCTGAAAGCAAAATTTTCCGATAGACAAATATTTTGTGGTAAATTCGAGACATTTACAGAAGGAAATTTGTGTAAGTATTGAATAATATTTGGAAATTGAGGATCAAGGCTAAATTTGACAAAAAATTGAAAAAAATTGATAAATTTTGTTCAAAAAAAGAAAATCCAAAAAAATTGTTTTTGATATTCCAAATCATGTACTTATAATTTGGAAAAAAAATAATTTCTTACCGAAGTTAACTCTTCATTAATTAATAAAGAGTGAAAATTTTCAACGAAAAAAAATGTTTCATTTTTTCGATAAATTTTTCTATGCATTTAAATGGGCCTTAGTACGATCTTGAAATCTGAATTCCAAAAATTATTAAATACTTATACGAATTTCCTTCTGTAAATGTGTCGGTTTTCCCACAAAGTATTTTTATATTCGAAAATTTTGCTTCCAGCAAGATCAAGTTTTGATATTTCCGGCGGAAAAGGTTCCACTTATTTTTGAAAAAATTTCCGATTTCTTTTTCTAGTAGTTCGATCTTTGAACAAATGCGTATTATTTTCATACTATTTGATTAAATTTGCAATCCATCACATTTTGGCGCAATTTTCGCTTCAGTTGGAGCTTCTATAGATTTGGAAACGAATATAGCCAAATTTCAAAGATTTTTAAAAACTATTCATTTCCAAATCAATGAATTCACCCGAAGCAAATATTTTTTTGGCTTTCTACTATTGGGCTTTGGTGCATTTCATCAGCGTGAAAATTTTTCAATTTCATCCGTCAGTTTTTCGCCGGGCACCAAAGGGTTAATCTCGGAAGATTGTTGCTTCGAGTGCATTGATGCACTCCACAAACAGTTTCCTCTTTTTCTTCTTCGCAGTCCCCATCCTCATTTTAATAATCGGTGCAATGCACTCGACATTTTATACACGTACGAGAGTCATGAAAACGGACGTAATACATGGGAGATTCTGGCTCGTCCGCGAGGGGGATAACCATCCATTAAAATATTACAACACTTTGATGAAATCGAAAAGCAGCCCTGACTAGGCCATTTACCCATGTTCACGAGTACTTTACAGATAATACTTCTGGCTTACGAGTACATCGTGTGTACTGGCGTAATAATAATCGAATTACCGACGCTGGCCAAGATCAACGATGACGCCACCTTCTCTTTTACTTATGCAGCCGACGAGGCGACGAGGCGATACCGAAATCAAGAGCACGGTTCGCCGTTCGGTTCGTCGGTGAATAAGTTATTTCCTTATTAAGCACGTGGGTTTTACGTAGTGTATGTGCTGTGTTTTTGTCTGCGACGACGGTAATATAATTTCTTCCGGTTCTCGTTTAGAATGAACGTTGCAGTCGATCTAATCCAGTGGGAATGATCATCGCCCACTTATAATAGCGCTTCGGTGTAGCTCGCCCTGCGTACTTGTATAATAATTCGGTAATCGTTTCCATTTAGCTTAATTTTTTCTTGTACTCTGATACAGTAATATATTATGTGCCGAGTGGCCAGCAACAAGATCTAGCTCAGAACTTACACCGGTTTGGCCTTTTAGTCGAGTGAAAAGGCAACGCGATGTCTCATTTATCATTCTAGGTGTCGCGAAGACTTCGCGCCATGAATGGGGATCGTTATACCCGTATTGAGTTCCAATTTCACCCTCCTGTCTTGTTTTTCCTCCTTCTGAAGTCGAGTACCTTTTTGGTTTGTAACGCCAAAAAAAAAAAAAACAACCGGATTGTGGGTCTTTTGTCAGATACGGAAACGACGACGCGAAATGATACTGATTTTATAGCATTGTAATCCGCGCTTTTTCAATGGCTCTAATGAAGGCGTGGACCAGTTTTTTTTTTCTAACACGTCATCAAATACCCCAAAGCAGCCGAAAAAGCCGGTTGTGTTGAAACTAGTAACCTGAGATGGCGGCGAGTCGATTTTGAAATCGAAAGGGTTGCATTGTTACCGAAGGGTATTATCAGGACCGAAGTGGAGCTATTCTTTCGAGTAGGTACTTGATACGATTATGATGATTTTAATAAGTGTTTGCCCGATTAATGAGACATAATTTTAATATATGGCGGGCAGCATATGCAGGGAGGACGAATGTATAGCCAGGGCAGGAGGGGTTGTCCCTGGTTGCAAGTCGAAGGCCGAATTAGAGGTCGTTAACGTTGGATTTGAATCGATTCCGGTTTTGCG
The DNA here is from genome assembly GCA_038380155.1 of Pseudococcus jackbeardsleyi. NCBI lineage: Eukaryota > Metazoa > Arthropoda > Insecta > Hemiptera > Pseudococcidae > Pseudococcus > Pseudococcus jackbeardsleyi. The sequence goes on from CM076242.1 coordinate 10,361,142, forward strand.
TTTTTATTAGGCTGGGTTAGGGTCAGTGATTTTTCATTGGGGTGGTATATGACGTGACGTCTGCGTCTGGTCCGAAATGTTAGCTGTGTGGAGTCGTAACAATGGAAAATGCCCAAGACCCGCTCCCCTCGTAAGACCAACGATGGGTTTATTTTCGTATAATTGGGCGAATTTTCCAAATGATGAAGCCTGGTTATTGTGTTATTCGGGGTGGTTGAATGAATTCGTGGCAGTTTGATGGAATTGAAAATTGAATAGATAATCTCAGAGGTTTGAAATTTACACGGAAGGATGTTTTTTATTTTCATGGTGTGTATTAATATGAAAAAAATCAAAAAATTCAGCAAATCATAAAGTTCATGGTAAGCATTTTGATAAAATTTTGTAGTGAAAAGCAAAAATTTTAACCACTTTTTTCTGATTTTTTTTTCGAAATCAATGAATAAAATTGGAGGATTAGTTAGACGTGAATGTGAGGCAAGAAAAAAAATTAAAGTTCAAAAAAGTCTAGAAAGTAGCAAGAATTATAATAATTTTGTTGTGATATATTTTAGCAATTTAGTGAAAGTAATTGATTTTTTTGTTGAAGAGAGAGGGGGGGAGGTGGATGAATTGTTTGTCGGTATCGACCAATTTTCGATAATCGAAATCGAATGATAAAATAGATTTTGATTTTTGTCGATATTTTGGTTTCGAAAATTTGACTAAAATAATATCAAAATCGTGAACTATAATGATTATTATTCTTTAAAATAGCATTTCGATTTCGATGACAGAAAAGAGAAAACTAATTTTATCGTTTCTCAATTTTTATTTTTTTAATAGATTTTTGATTTGTTACTAGTTAGGAACATTGACTTAAAGTATTGAAATCAAAATATCGATTTTGATATCCGAAATCAATATATTGAATAAAGAGTGGATAATTTTCATTAAATAGGTACATATCGAAGGTATTACGAGTAATCGATGTTGAATTTTGATATCGAAATCGAATCTGTACGTTGATATTTTTCATTCTGAAATTTCGAGATCAAAGTCAAATTCAACTATCGAAAATCGATTTTGATTCCGATGCAGACAGCTCATTCATAGCAAAAATCGATTAATTTTTTTGATCATTTCTATGTTATAACTGCAATATTATTATGTAGGAATTGTTCAACGATTCTGAGTTTGGTTATATCAATATCGAATAAACAATCGATAATTGATTTTTCATTTCGATATCGACAAAAATTCATTAATCGACAATCGATTTTGAGTTTCGATTTCGATATCGACATCGAACTCATGAATCGACAGTCGATTATGAGATTCGATTTCGATATCGACATCGAACTCATGAATCGACAGTCGATTTTGGGTTTCGACTTCGAATTCAGAAATCGATTCGATTTCGAATTTTCATAAATCAACAGCGAACTCACGAGTCAACATCTCAACAATCGATTTTCGGTTTCGGTATTGACATCGAATTCATAAATCGATTTCGATAATCGATTCTGTATTATCCTAAATTGACAGTACATTCTGAGTTTCGATATCGACATCGAACTCATAAATCGATTTCGATAATCGATTCTAAATTTTCATAAATTGATATCGAATTCAAAATCGACAAACGATTTTGAGTTCCCGTATTGACATCGAGTTCATATACTTGTTAATCGATTTTGATTTTTGCTGTCAATGCCGAATTCAAAAATGGATTATAGATATTAAATTTTGATATCAATCCTGAATCCATAAATTAAAACCTGAATCGATTTCTGATATCAATATTGAAGTTGGCAATCGATAATCGATTCTGAATTTCAACATCAGTAATCGAAATATTTCGCATATTTCAATGAAAAATTGTAAGTTTATAACGTTCGCAATGCAATTATTTTGATACTTACTTTACTTGCTTCCCCTGTTTGATACTTTTTTTTTTTGTCAAAAGATTCGTAAATTTTAAGTATAGGTAAACTGGGTATGCACTTATGCAGCAAATGTTTGAATTGTCAGCGAAGTCATCTTCTGCAAAAATTATAGTCAATCAGAGATTATTTTTATCAGCAGATAAAGGTTCTGATTAGTCAAATTGTTCGTAGTAAAGACACCTAAAATTAGAGCATCAGCTTAGATACCATTTTTTTAAAAATATAAATTTTGAAAAGTATCACCAGGAAAAATGGAAAAATTTGTCAAAAATTGTTCGATTTTTTAATTTTATGAAAAATTCACCTCGTCAAAAATTGATCTAATTTTTATCAAAATTATAAATCCAATGATTCATTTATTTTTATTACGATTTTATTGCTAACGAGCTACGGAAACTCGGTAATCAAATTTTTTTCATGCTCTTCTCGAAATTATTTAGAGAGTGGGGGTTTATAAACATAAACAAACTGAATACCGTAGTAAATTGTTAATTAATGAAAAAATCTCGCTCCTACGTTCGCAGAAGACCAATTTCAACGAATCAAATTCGACGTAGCGTAATTAATTACTTGGGTACTTTTCGTATGTCGAAATAGCAAGACGATATTCGTCGAATTTATGACGTCTATTTCGCGAAAACATTTATTCGTCTGCTATTAGCGATGATAAAATGTTACGAAGAGAAGGACCGAGGAACATTCCAATGATGTAACCATATTATGACAAGATGTACCCTTTGACCTATCAGATAGAAATATTTTGATTCCAACTGAAAGTAGGTAGAAGAAAAATGGGCCAGGGGTAAAAGAGAAAATCTCGAGTACGTGTGTGATTACTTCTCTCCCTTCCACCTGAAACGTACTCCCCATTTTCTGAAAAACAATAGTTTTCGAAAAGACTGCTGTACTTGAAAATGACCACTGCAGAAAAGGTTCAGGCAAGAGGTATTTCCTTTTCGCCTTCTTCGACACACGTTCGTCGGGCGATAAATAAAAACAAATTAGCGCGTATCGAATGACACAGCTCGCGAGATGCTCTCTCTTCGTGTACACTTATGTACTACGTGTATTCGATACAGGGGTACTTAGTACTCGCGTCTCGCTCTAATGATAATATTTCATGCCAGAGGTTCGTATTTCGCGGACTCGCTGGTACGACCAGCCGCTGTCTATGTTTTTTTTCCTCGTTCGGTTTCATTTTATCTAATTTTTCTTCGATATTTACCCGTTGTAATGTACGTACGTGTATAATTAGGAGTTTACGTCGTCGCCACCGTCGTCGTCGTCTTCTTTGTCTCGCGAGCTTCTTCTGATGCCTCTTTCAGCTCCCTTCTGTGCATATTACCACAATTTCCTTCGCGCTGACCGAAATCATTTATCGTATGTAATTATTCGTCATTATTGGTTGCCGATTACTCGGTCGGACTTGTTTGAAGGGAGGGGTCGGGGGAGGGGTATCGATAACATTCACCTCGTCGCATTTATTTGTGTATTATATTATGCCTCGTACGCATAATACGCGCAGAAATGTAAATATATGTGTACAACTACGCAGTATACATTAAAATTGATGAGTCATACGTAATTAAAAAGCGAATTCAAGATGCGCGACTTTTAATGCGATCTGGTTGAATGAAATTCCGATAGGTTCAGGAATTTTAACCAGTTGGTGTCCTTTTAATTGTTCAGCAGTTATCGCTGTAAGTTTCAAGTTTTTTTTGTGTGTGAAACGAAGGGGAATTAGGTTGTGATTTTTCTCTCAACAAGGGAAAAAATCTGGAAAGGATTTTTTTTTGCACAAGGATCTTGTCAAAAATGAGTTTGAAAGATTTTTAATTATTTTTTCTTACAACAGAATTTTTTGGTGGAGGGGAAAATAACAACTATCTAGGAAACTGTTTGAATAAATATAAAACTTCTAAATTGAATGTTGAAAAATTGTATTTTTTTGTCGGAAACGAAGCACGAAAATGCGATTTTGGCAAGATTGATCTTTATTCCAGTGACCTGTGATTTAATTCGTGATGATACGAAAAAAAGTTCAAAAGTTCGAAAATCGTACTTTAATCATTTTATGGGGCTTATTTTTTCTATCATTTTTTCATCATTCTGACGGTCAAATTTTCAGGACCTTATTCTTTCATAACTTGGAAAGGAATCACAGAATCGGAAAAAGCTACAAGTTCGCGGCTCAAGGCAGTAAAAATTTGAAAAAATGTGGAATTTTCGAAATTTTTTCCAAGACCGACATTGATTCTCTTCCCCCTCTCCCATCAGTATTTACTGATTTGTTTGCCATATTTTTTCATTTTCGTTCATTTTTTTTTTTTTGAAGTGATACGTATAAATTTTGAGTTCGAATTTCGAAATTATTACTCAGTGGTGGTTAAAACAATTTTGTTGATGATTCATCAAATTTTTGATGAACATTTTTCAACCATTTTTTTAATGAATTTCAATTTTTTAAGCTTCTAGAATTATTTTTGGAAAGTTTATATCATCTTAGCAATATTTTGACCACTTTCTTATCAATTTTTACTTCGATTTTCTAGAAGTTTATAAGAGGTTGAAATCGTCTGTAGGTGAAAAAAATTGCGTTTTTACTTTTTAGTTGAGGTTTCTGCCAGATTCCATCCTTTCTGAAAGGCCCAAAATCGGCATCAACTCGAAAACCAATTTTTAACATTAAAGAGTGGTTTCTATTTCGAAATGGTAGGAGGTATTTCGAGTAATTTTTTTAAATTTTTATCGGAATTTCAATATAATGTGATTCACTGACCCTGTATGAACCTACGAAGAGAAGAAGCTGGTGTGAGAAAACAATTTTCATTAGAAACAGGCCCGAATTTCTTCATTTAGAAAACTTTTGAATCATTTTTTATACATGTAGGCAATTTCATTAGACTATAATGAAACTTTGAAACGTTTTTCAGAGTCGACGACCAGTTCACGGGAAAATTTATATTTTAACACAATAATCTGCGAAAAAATGAAAAACTCAAATTAATTGAAATTTTAGTCTCCTTTCTTTATGCAGGGTCATACATTTCTTTACAATTCAAAAAAGGTTAATATTTATGCAATTTTAACTTCAAAACTTGAATGGAACTTGATAATTCTTTTCTCATTTAATATCTTTTTTTTTGATGATTTATCGATTTCTGATTACTGGATTTTCAACGATTTCTTTCATAAACAAGTTCTACAATTTTTGTTCTACAATTTTTATGGGATTTCAAGTCGTGTTGGTAGCATTTCGATTTCTTCTATCTGTTTTTTTTTTTCATATCAAAAAACTTTTTAGGAATGTTTATATTTTTTCAGATTATTGAACATTTTTCATTAAATTTTGCAAGGACTGCTTTCACAGGGTATTGAGTAAATATTGGATGTAGTAAAAAAGTAGTAATTTTGAAAAGGGATAGTAAAAGTGGTAAATTCAGTCAAAATTTTAAGAAAAAATTACCAACAAATTTTCAAAAACGAAAACGCGAAATGTTTTTGAAAAGACTATGAAATTTTTTTTTCGTTTTTGATAAAAGACCGGTAATATATTTTTTTTGCAAAAATTTTTGAATTTTTTGATTTTCTGTGATGGGGGGGGGGGGGGGGGTCCAGTTGAAAATGCTCTGAAAGTTAAATATCGTGAAAAGTAGTGATTTTTCCAAAAAAAATCTGCTAGGGTTTGAAAAATACAAGCCATTGAGGAAAATTTCCCACTTGCCCCTCCTCAAAGTGGCTCTCCTCCCTATTTGTTTATTCTCACTTTTGATTGAATTTTTTTTCAAAAATTCACGCCCATAAATCGACTGCAATAAAATTGGTTAATTGCATTCCAATGTGTTATTCGATCCTTAGCCAACTGGAAGACCAAAATTTCTCAAAAAAGGTTCATTTTTTAAATGCATTTTCCCTCATTTTCATTCTGCCGAGAAACCATTCGCAGGCAAATTCCATCAGTATGAAAGTCACTTTTACTCGTCATCAAATTTCAGGCACGGTAGCTATCTTACCATCGGACCGTTGCTAACGAGTTATTAATTTTTTTTTCACCCGTCGTTTAGATTTTATTGAGCTATTAGCTCGGTCGTAACACCCCTTTGCCATATCGTCAATCTTCTGTGTGGCTTGATTGATCGATACGTCCGAACGAACGCGAGAGGCGTTTATACGCAGCATCGCCCAGCTCAATAATTACCAATCCTCTGGAGTAAGATCACGTCACCAGAGGGAGCTAGGTAGTCTCGCTGATCGACCACCGAGAGCACTTTAGCACCGCCGCATAATCCGCCAAGTGCTTCGGATTATTTAAATTACCTATACTCAACAGCGAGCTGGCATTTGGCAAATAATCAAACGGGTTGTTGTACGCAGCCAGCGACGATTTCAACGGCCAATACGACTGAGCAGTGTAAGCCATTGCCAGCCAGCAGCCATCTAGTTCTACTCTTGTGGAAACCTATATCGGCCATAAAAACCAGCTCCGATGAGGTTGAAAATTTTACTATTATCTTGTCCTATGGCAAGAGTTACGCGGCAGTGTTACCAACGCAACTGTCGCGGTTGTGCGCAGTTCTTCTGGTTCCAACGCCCGAGGGTTAACTTGGCAGTCCACTGTACTCGTATTTGCCGATGCCTCGGGCAGATCGTCCAAAGTACTCGGTACGAAGAACCGGCGTACGTACGAGTATTTTGTATCTAAGGTTGCTATGGCCAGGCACGTCTTGTAGTTTCTTTCTCTGGAGTACGTTGACGTAAGTAGATCGACAATCGGAGGGGAAGAGGGGAAAAAACATGATACCATGCGTAATGCGTACGATTCTATGGTCGTCGTCATGAAACCAGTTCGTGGAATAAATCGATGTTGGTAACACTGCTGATCGGCTACCGTTTTATGTACATGGATTAGCCATCTATGGAAGGAGGGGGGCTAAAGTCTGGTTGTCGTGCGCGCCAAGATCGAGCAGCGCAACGACGTCATCTGCCTATACCAAGTAATAACGTACTAGTATTTTCCTTCGCCTTGGATGCTGGAAATGTACTCCAGAGAATCGGATGGCCCGAACCAATAATATCGATATACTTTTTATCATCATTATACCGCAGCTACGTAGATTGCCCCGTGGTTATCTCACATTCCCCTCTTTGGTACTTTCAAAGATGTGGCGCGCGCTCCAGTAAGACAGAGAAACAAAAACAAAACTGGTTTTGTAAGTTAGTAGTAGGTTTATTTTTTTGAAGTCGTCGTACGACCGATTGCGCGATATAAAAGGGGACTCCGGTGTCCGAACGTTACAGAAAAGGCGCCACTTTTATAAACCGATTTACCCTGCCCCTTGGCCCTCGGTTCGGCGCTATCTCGTGTCTAAAATTACCTACTGCGAAATACTCGAGTTCTTCGGATCGAAGATGCGAATGAGCGGATTCTCACGCTGCGTCAAGTTCCGGTCTTTTAGGATGTGTGACCGATAGATGGAAATATGTTGGATCGTTGGATCTATAGATATCGATGTGTATTAACTGGTTTGTTTTATTTGTTCGTTTCAGAATTTGGAGTTTCACGGTGTGATGAGATTCTATTTTCAAGACTCGGGTCAGAAAGTAGCCACGAAATGTATTAGAGTCGCTTCGGATGCCACGGCCCAGGATGTAGTTGAAACGCTTATTGAGAAGTTTCGGCCCGATATGCGTATGTTGTCGTTACCAGAATATGCCCTTTTCGAGATCCACGAAAATGGAGGTAAATATTGCTAAAATTTGAGAATTTTAGAGTTAGCGAGGTGGTGGATTTGATCGGTTGATCGAATGAATGAGACTTCAGTTTTTGGATATAACGGAATATCACTGAAATAATGAGTTGAATTAACGTAGGTACTTGATGCTTTTTTTTTTTTTTGAAACTTGAAGGAGTATGGTCTTTCCAAGAAAATTGGATAGAAATGTATTTTTCATAATTATAATGAATGAAACTTCGAAATTTGGCGGGTTTTTTGCCCACGATAAAAATTTAAAGGGTGGAAGAACATTGAGGATAGAAGAAAAAGAATTTGTGAAAATTGTGCAGACGTTCTATGTAGATTTTTTTTCAGGCATCTGGTCCCTTTAGTTTCCATTTTTATCATTAGTCCTCTTTTTGAAATCTTCCACGACTCAAAATAAATAAGTACAAAAATTGAATTTTAAAGATTCTAGCTTATTCAATTTGTCTGAATTAGATGAGAAATTATTTTGAAAAAATTTTGACACGTCATTTTTACGTTTTTTTCCTATTTTTTTTTAACTGCTGTCCAAAGGTCTTGAAGTAGATTTCATTTTTTATTTTGGCAAACATGATAGATTTCTTGGTGGTATGGTGGGGATGGTGGTGGGAGGAGGGGCGGACCGACTGAAGATCAGAGATGCAAATCACCTCTTTTGATGAAAAAATTTTATTTGGTGAAAAATTTAGTTGGAGTGGAAAATTTTGCAGAAATGGGAAAATACGAAAATTTGAATAAGTATGTCCCTTTTTCTGTTGACTACCCTTGATAACATCCTTTTTCCTTCTCCTCATTTTTACCCAATTTTGCAACATTTGAGAAGAAAAAAACTTTCTTTTTTACCGCTGAAGCTCATGTCCTTTTTCCAATAAAGTACGCTTTGGGTCTCGATTTTTCAGCCTATTTTCAATTTTTTTTTTTTTTAAATTCCCAATTTTTCCAAAATTTTTGAAATTTTGACCAAAAATATTGTGTTTATTCATTAAAACACATCTGGATGAACTACCTACACTTTTGCTGTCAATATGTTCGTTTTTTTTTTTTGAATAATTACAGTAGAACCTCGATTATCCGACCCTCGATTATCCGATTTCTCGATTATCCGATTTCTCGATTATCCGAGCATAAAATTCTATCCGATTTTACTCGATTATCCGACTTTCAAAAGTCGGATAATACTTTATTATCCGACTTCTTTTAAATTTAGCTCTTTTTAAGCTCGAACTGCTCAACAAACATATTTTTCAGCTTAAAAATACCACAAAATACATTATTTTCTGTCCTTCAACTATGATTTTTCAAAAAATAATGAACAATCCTGGATCAGATAAATTACTTAGGTGAAATTCCTGTCTTTTTGAGTGAGTGAAATGTATTTCATGAAAAATTCATGATTAATTCAATGATATTTCAGTCAAAAATCACAGATTTCTCATCAAATTTTACTGATTCAGATTTGAAAAATTAGTACCTAAATTCATTGCTTGTCCTGAAAATCTTGCATTTCGTCAATTTTTCTTTGCTCAAAATCTGTATTATGAAAATACATCTGACTACACCATTCTAAGTACATAATTCCTTTTCGATTTTTACGGATTCTATTTTTTGAATTTTTTGTTGGGAGTTGTTTTTTTTCAAATCCGAGAGTTTTATATCTTATTTGAAAGTTCATGCATGCCAAAAATGTTTTAAAAATTTCAAGTAAACTCATTAATTACATTTTTTTCTGAAAAAACTGAACTTTTTGATTATCCGACTTCCTGAAGATAAAATCTCTTCATCGTTGGAAACGAATTTTTGGATATATTTTCCTTTATTTGTCATAGTTTCTCAACATTTGCTGAGAAAATCTCCTTTGGAGAAAATCAACCTTGTTCCATTAAAGCTCATCTTTGGAAAATAGGACGTAATTGTCTCCATTTCTTAATTTCCTCCCTCGACTGTTTTGAAATCGTTGTTTTTGCTCAAATTTGCGACTAGATGATTCTAATTTTTACCAAAATTTTAAATACCCCTGAAGATAAAATCTCTTCATCGTTGGAAACGAATTTTTGGATATATTTTCCTTTATTTGTCATAGTTTCTCAACATTTGCTGAGAAAATCTCCTTTGGAGAAAATCAACCTTGTTCCATTAAAGCTCATCTTTGGAAAATAGGACGTAATTGTCTCCATTTCTTAATTTCCTCCCTCGACTGTTTTGAAATCGTTGTTTTTGCTCAAATTTGCGACTAGATGATTCCCTGAAAAATGTCATTAAAAAGTAGTTGAGGGGGAAAGAGGAGGGGGATCTGCGGTCAACAGTTCATCAGTGGTTAGTTTCTTTTTATGGTGCTGATTGAGCCTTTAACCATTATAAAGCTCTGATGGTGTCTGAGTCATCGAATTTTTTTGTTTCTGATCAATTTTTTTTTTTGTAATAATTAGAGCAAAGAACGAGATCTAGAACTTTTTCGTATAATTTTTTAAAAAAAATATACCAAGTTTTCAAGTTATGGAAGTTGTAAAACAATTTTTTTTTAAAATCGTTAAAATATGTAGTTTTCCAATAAATTTTGTGAATATTTGTGACAGTTCTTTCAATTTTTTTGGACATGATCAAAATTAATTGAAAATGCGGGTATAGTTTTTGGTGCCCTTTTAAATGAAATTCCTAAAATCCATTTTTTAAATATTTTTGAAAATTTTTTTCTTCTTTGAATCTAAACTTCCGACAATTTTAATATTGGGTGAAAAAATCGCCATAAAACAACAATTTTTTCGAAGTCTGATTCATTTCCTTATGATTGAATTTTTTAGATTTTTTTTTTGTGTTTCAATGTACTTTTATGCATGAACCTTCAATTTCGAAATCAGATAGAAAACATCCAAAAGAAAGTTTGATTTTTTTCGAAAGGTCATTGACCTTTTCAAAATTTGAACATTTATCCATCAAGCTACTCGCAAGCTCAGGCATCGGACGGCGGTTACTTTAAAGTAACTTGGTTACTTTTTTCAAGCTCGGTTACTTTTAGTTACTTTTTCGCTGAAAAGTTACTTTTAGTTACTTTTTCAGCTTCAAAGTTACTTTTTTCGCTCAACTCGCTAGACACCCTTCAAAAATGAATTTTTTGGACATCAAAAATCAAATTTTTTCAAAGCTTTGCCCTCGCTTTGCTCGGGCGTAAATAAACAAAATTATTATTAATTTTGACTAGTTCAAAAGTTCAATAGGTACGTAAGCCTGTGACGTAAATACCTCCATCAAAACCCTCAAAAATGAATTTTTCGAGTATTAAAAATCAATTTTTTTCAAAGCTCTGCCCTCGCTTCGCTCGGGCATAAAATAATTTACTTTTTGAACAGACCTTTTATTTAAACCACAGTACCAAAGAAGGTTCTGTCACACCCTCCCCCCCCCATTATCTGAGATCCTTATGCCCATTTAGTATATACCACACCTAAGAAAAAGAATTCACCCTTCGACTTTTGTCCTTCTCAGAGGGGATGTCTATAGTTACGCTACTGATAATTTAATTACTTTCACGAATTTTTGTCTTCTTATTCGTATTTTTCTGAATCTTCCTGCTCATAACATAACTTTATTTTTCATTATAAAATTCGTGACTTGAATTCAAATATTTATTTCAATTCAAAAATCTGGAATTTCGAACAGAAATGAAATATCACAAAATAATTAAGTACACTTTGACTTTAATTAATAATGTTCTAGTTTAGTTTTTTTATCAAGGTTAAGTTTAAAAATCGTAAATTTTGTGATTTTCAGTGATTTTTTTTTTGTTTTAAAATTAAGTTCAAAGTCAAATTTTTGTGATTTTTCGATTTTTTGTGTTTCATTGTATTATAATAAAGTCAAAGTCCAGTTTTTGTGATATTTTATTTCTGCCCGAAATTTAAGATTTTTGAATTAAAATAAATATTAAAAATCACGAAAATTTGACTTTGAACTTAATTTTAAAACAAAAAAAAAATCACTGAAAATCACAAAATTTACGATTTTTAAACTTAATCTTGATAAAAAAACTAAACTAGAACATTATTAATTAAAGTCAAAGTGTACTTAATTATTTTGTGATATTTCATTTCTGTTCGAAATTCCAGATTTTTGAATTGAAATAAATATTTGAATTCAAGTCACGAATTTTATAATGAAAAATAAAGTTATGTTATGAGCAGGAAGATTCAGAAAAATACGAATATAGTCCCTGCGGTTAGCAAAAAACTACTTCACTTTTTGAACACGGGTTGAAGTGTGGTTTTTATTTTAATATGACCCAAAAGAAAATTTTTGAGAAGTGGACCCATCAAAAATGTCCCTTAGGGGAGGAGTGGGGGCTCGTTTTAGGGGAGGTTTCACCCCCAATTCTCCAAATAAAGGGTTTGGGGTAAATTTGGTGTCATTTTCGTATAATTCGACCCCCCTGAACACGAATATGCAATTAGTTTTTCGATCAAAAGTATAGTACTCGCACAATCGTAGAATTCGTGTCGCGAAAAGTGGCCAATTTTAAGGAAAAACAGGTAAAATTTCGATTTTTTCCATCCTGAACCGAGTACTGTCGATCAAGGATGGTTTGAAACCAGTTTCTAACTTAATTTGAACCTCCTGAATTCGAATTTGTCATTGGTTTTCAGATAGGAAGTGATTTATGTTCTCAATTGCAAATTTTCGGTAGTGGAAAACGGCCGATTTTCGTGAAAATTGACTCAATTTTGCAATTTCTCACTTCGTCAGCCCTTTACCTCCAACCAATCCTTATTATACATTTCTTAGACCTAATTTGAACCTCCTGAACACGAATTTTCGGTTAGTTTTCCGATTGGAAGTAGAGAATTTTCTCAAACGCGATATTAATGTGGCATGAGATGTTCGATTTTTGGCAAAAATGGTATGAAATGGCGATTTTTAATTATCTTGAAGCATTTATATCCTATCCAGTGCTAAATGAAATCAAATTTTTGCCTCATTCGAACATCTAGAATACATACAGGGTCTATATGTGATCCGGGCACGGTCGGCGTGAAAATCCCTCGTTGACAAAATAATGTTTTTGATTTTTTTGTTTTCTGCTTTAAAAATTCCAAAAACGTGTTTTTTAGGTTCAAAAAATCGTAATTTTGATAGACTTAATTTTTAATAATAAATTCATATTCTGTTTCTGATTAATTATTAATAAATCAAAAATTTCATTTCAAAGATTTGATAATTTTAGTTTCGAGATTACGGCATTCTGAAGTTGGAAAAAAGGACTCGTTTAATGTTATCAGGTGGGCATTCAAACTCAGTGAAACACATTTCACACTTTCGCATGCAAGTTTGGTAAGATGACTCATCCCTTACTTCGAACTCGTAATCTTATCAAGACGTTTTTGGTCGTTTCTAGCTTTCGTCGCATACAACAACATCATTTTCAGTGATGCAACGTTAAGAAACGGGAAAAAAGGGAGAGAACAGATGGGAATTTTTACGCTGATACTGCCCGGATCACATATAGACCCTAGAGAGCACTAACAATATTTTTAGCTTCTTGCCAGTTTTGGGGGGGGGGGGGGGATGAATCATGGCCTCTCAAAATAGGGATTTCTTCTTAAAACAAAAATATAAAAAAAAAGTTTTAAAATAAAAATATTTAATTACGTAAATAAAATTTATTCAATTTTTAAAAACTAAAACTGAATATTTTATTTCATAAATTAAAATTTTTTTGGTTAAATTTTTGGTTTAATAATTTTTAATATAATAATTATGGCTCAGTATACCCAGGGTTTCAAGTTCAGATTCAAGTAAATGGTTAATAATGAGTTGAGAATATTCCAAACGAAACCCCAGAGTAGCTGAGCCATTTTTTTGTTTTAAGAGGAGTCCCTATTTTGAGAAGCCATGATTCAACCACCCCCCCCCCAACTGGCAAGAAGCTAAAAATATTGTTAGTGCTCTCTATGTATTCTAGATGTTCGAATGAGGCAAAAATTTGATTTCATTTAGCACTGGATAGGATATAAATGCTTCAAGATAATTAAAAATCGCCATTTCATACCATTTTTGCCAAAAATCGAACATCTCATGCCACATTAATATCGCGTTTGAGAAAATTCTCTACTTCCAATCGGAAAACTAACCGAAAATTCGTGTTCAGGAGGTTCAAATTAGGTCTAAGAAATGTATAATATAAGGATTGGTTGGAGGTAAAGGGCTGACGAAGTGAGAAATTGCAAAATTGAGTCAATTTTCACGAAAATCGGCCGTTTTCCACTACCGAAAATTTGCAATTGAGAACATAAATCACTTCCTATCTGAAAACCAATGACAAATTCGAATTCAGGAGGTTCAAATTAAGTTAGAAACTGGTTTCAAACCATCCTTGATCGACAGTACTCGGTTCAGGATGGAAAAAATCGAAATTTTACCTGTTTTTCCTTAAAATTGGCCACTTTTCGCGACACGAATTCTACGATTGTGCGAGTACTATACTTTTGATCGAAAAACTAATTGCATATTCGTGTTCAGGGGGGTCGAATTATACGAAAATGACACCAAATTTACCCCAAACCCTTTATTTGGAGAATTGGGGGTGAAACCTCCCCTAAAACGAGCCCCCACTCCTCCCCTAAGGGACATTTTTGATGGGTCCACTTCTCAAAAATTTTCTTTTGGGTCATATTAAAATAAAAACCACACTTCAACCCGTGTTCAAAAAGTGAAGTAGTTCCCCTTTTTTTCATGTTAACCGCAGGGACTAATAAGAAGACAAAAATTCGTGAAAGTAATTGATATTATCGAAAATAATTGAGGTTCAGAGATGAAAAAATGGTACCTAACAAAAACAAGAGAAAGAATTGTTCAGTGAACGAATTTATAACCTCATAAATTTGGGCTGCGGAACGTCTCCTATTTTTTTTGAAGGCGATTTTCTCATTTTCCCGGATCGTTATTTTTTTCTCTCTTCGGTAGTGAAATTACAGAGAAAAATACAAGTTTGAAAAAAAAATGGGAAGGAGAGGGGTATTAATAATTTTTTAAAGGCGAAAAATTTAAAAATTATCTACTTTTTCACAAAAAATTGGTTGCTTTTTCACAAAAATTGGTTACTTTTTTCAGGGAAAAAAGTTACTAAAGTTACTATTTTTTTTTCAAAATTTCCGTCCGATGCCTGCAAGCTTGATTTACGTACGATATCGAAATCGATTAATTCGACGATATTCGATATCACTACATCTCGGCCAATAAAAAAAAAAGCATTACCTAATTCGAATTTCACGCTTTATCGCGAACGCCTGTAGTTTATTGTAAACACTGCTCGAGCCTAGAGCGGTATTTAAAAGAAGCGAAATAGGTGAAACGTTGAAATATTTTCGGGAAACGACCAGGTGATCTTGTATTAAACTCGTTGCATGTATCACTTGTCTGCAACGTGTGCGTACAAGCTTTTTGTACGCATACTTGCATATTATGTTTTCCCAACATTAAAAAGAATTAAAAAAGAATGGATTCTGGGATGTATACTGAAAAATATTAACGTATAGTATACATTCTTCGTTCCCCATTCTACATTATTTTAATAGCGCATATTCTTTCATAAGTATATTTTGCTGATGTTGATGCTTTTAATACGTATACGACGAGTACATAAGAGATTATAGTATATGATTTTTTTTTTCAACTTAACGTGACGTTATAATGGGTTAAATATGCGTGTTTTTTTTTGTTGATACAGAAGAGAGAAAATTAGCCATGGATGAGAAACCATTATTAGTGCAATTGAATTGGCATAAGGATGACAGAGAAGGAAGATTTTTATTACGCAGATTGGATGACAAAACCAATGTAAGTATTTATGAATCATTGGCCCGAATTGAATGGCCGCATCTCGGCGAATTTTTTTCAATCCTATTTAGGTTGTCATGTCGGTTTCGTTTCGATGATCGTTGTTGAATGCTTGTCTATCTTATTGTACGTTGTATATGGTAATTGGGTGGAATGTAATTTAATGGCGAAATATTGAAGGCGAAGGTTATCTAAACGAATGATTTGTTAAATGCATATGTTGGTTTCGTGACGGGGAATGGGAGATTTTCATGGAATTTGATAAGATTCAGGTGATTTTGAATTGTTCGTTTAGGTAGATGATCCCATTTCAAAATATCCAAAATTTTGGAATTAGGACGAGTATTCATTGAAAAAATTGGCAAAAAATTGTGCGATTACCATCTACTTGAAGTAAATTACCATAATATTATCATACTGTCGTGAAAATTACGAGTAATTACCTTATTTTGAATAATAAGTTCATTTTACCTTTTTTGTGATAGATTGAAATTCCCATATGCTTTATTTGAAAGTAAATTACTGTAATTACCCAATTTTAATGGTAAATTACTGTAATTACCGGGGTTTGATGGTAAATTACGGTAATTACCCAGTTTTAATGGTAAGTTACTGTAATTACCTAGTTTTAATGGTAAATCACGGTAATTACCCAATTTTAATGGTAAATTACGGTAATTACCCGGGTTTAATGGTAAATTACGGTAATTACCCGAGTTTAATGGTAAATTACGGTAATTACCCGAGTTTAATGGTAAATTACGGTAATTACCCGAGTTTAATGGTAAATTACGGTAATTACCCGAGTTTAATGGTAAATTACGGTAATTACCAAGTTTTAATGGTAAATTACGGTAATTACCAAGTTTTAATGGTAAATTACGGTAATTACCAAGTTTTAATGGTAAATTACGGTAATTACCAAGTTATAATGGTAAATTATGGTAATTACCAAGTTATAATGGTAAATTATGGTAATTACTCGGTTCTAATGATAAATTACGGTAATTACTTCGTTTCGTTGCTAAATTACGATAATTACTCTGTTTTGGAGAGGTATGCCCTAGATTAAATGTGGTAATTCACTATTTTGAAGGTAAATAATAATCAATACAAGTTTTGGAGGTAATTTACAGTATTTACCAGATTTCAATAACAAATTACTGTAATTACCCTGTTTCGATGATATATTGCAGTAATTACCTAGTTCGATGATGAATTATTGTATTTATGCAGTTTTATTCGATGATGTATTACGATAATATCTAAGTTAATTTGATGGTAAATCATGGTAATTACTTCGTTTCGGTGGTAAATTACGGTAAATCTCTGGTTTGAATGATAAATTACAGTAAATACCAAGTTGTCGTTATTGGTTTCTGACGGTAAATCTAGGTAATTACCTAATTTCAGCAGTAAATTACCGCAATTACCCTGTTTTTACGGTAAATTTTGGTAATTACCTAGTTTTGACAGCAAATTACCATAATTGCCCAGTTTTGGCGGTAAATTATGTTAATCATATTTGTGTAGTTTCGATAATGAATTGACACTACAATGATGTAATTTTGTAAATAAATCACGGTAATTACCCTGTTTTTACGGTAATTAATCGATAATTTTTTCAATTTCTTAATTTTTTCGTAACAAATATTTCAATGGAGTACTTTGTTGGAAAACTCAAATTGAACTATTGTTTTATGATGGTTCAGGGGAAAATACGCCGAATCGAAGCCAGAATTTTGATTTCGATCGATGTTTTTGTAACCTAAAAATCCGTCGATCATCATTTATGGGCCGATCTTAATCGACGAACACAATCTAGCATTCAACTTATATTGACGTACGATCGACAACGATACCAGCGATCGATCGAATAATCGAAAATGACCTCTTTTTCAGACACTTTATATTGTTTCTCAGTACGCGACTCGACGACGTATTTATATTGTTTAATTTTTCGCTTATCGTCGAGCACTCGTGTATACACGTATTCGCTTCGCCCATGAAACGATCACCACGATCGTGATAATATATTTAGTACGTATATTTTAATACCCAACTTGACGAGTAATTTTTCTTCTTCAGGTGGCCGCATCGACTTTCCAACAAGACGGTTCTAGTTTTCGTAGAAAATTATCCAAACGCGAAAAAAAACAGTTGAAGAAACAAGAAAAAATGAACCGCTTACAGAGCCGCAGCGGCACAGCTAACGACGAAAACGACGCTAAAGTCGCCGAAAAATTATATTCAGGTTAATATCCCACCTATGATTGTAATTTTATTAATAATCTCTCATGAAAAACATACCGGTCTTTGGATTGATCCGAGTAAAACGACTCTTTAGTGTTAGAAATGGCAACAAACGGAATCAAGGGACGAAAATAGAGGAAAAGGAAATTCTGGACGATTTTTTTGCTCTCCAGCGAATTTTATTACCGCTGCTGGATTATTTATAAGCGAGTTTTAATTACTTTTGCGACGGTCGTAGATTGAAAACGTGATTCGGCTGGCAGAGGTTGTCGAACGTTATTACGACGACCGAGTATAATTACTCGCTATAAAAGATCGTACGTTGTACTCGTATCAAGTATAAATTTGACGAAAAACGTCGTATTAGTCGACTTGGGTTTATTGACGAATATGTATCGAGACTAGAGAGGTCCGTTTTTATTATGAGTTAGCAAAGACCTGACCTAGTTTGATGGATAATTCGACGAGTCTTGCGGAATGATATTTTTTCACTTTCTTGGCCGGTGTATGAGTCATAAGACGTATGCAGCTGCGGTCTTACTAGTAAATTACCCAAATAGACCATCGGTACGAATTTAATTGTCTAATTTTTAGTCGTAAATTTACTCTTATTTCGTCGTATTGGTTAAATTTTCGTACGAATTTCCAACTAATTTAATTTTTTGGTTTTGCAGAGTTACCGGAAACCAGTTTCACGAGATCCATATCGAATCCCGAAGCGGTGATGCGTCGACGTCGTCAGCAAATCTTAGAACGTAAATTGCAGCAATTTCGAAGCAAAGACGGCGGCCCCGATACCGGCGGAACGTTGAAAATCTACGGAGAGTCATTATGCCGCGACGTGCCTTATAAAACGCTACTTCTATCGATACGCGATACCGCTCAGCAAGTGGTTAGGGATATGCTGATGAAATACGGTCTAGATAAAGAAGATCCGCATAATTACTGCTTAGTTCAAGTAAGTCCAAATCGTCGCAGATGATCATACATTGGCCACGAGACAACGTCGTAAAAAAAAGGGTGAACTGGTTCGAGGTTTCGTAAGGTTGCTGATTCTTTCTTTTTTTTTTTTGCACGCGAGACATCCAAAGGGGAGATTCGGTCTGGTTGGTGTATTCCTTGTGACGCAGAGAGGTCGATTTTAACCGTGAATAGAGCAGATTATAACGATAGGGTTGTCTAGATTACGAGCTTTATTGAGATTTGAACTCGCGAATAAAAGCAGCACAGGTATATGTCGAAGGTATGAAGAAAGAGGTACGAGACAAAAAAAGGGTTAGTTTTTTTCGATGTAAAAAAAGGTTGTTCTGTGAAATAAATGCAAAGTGCGCGCCGGCTATTCAATGTGCAGATGTTTGAAGGAATTTTTAAGTAAAAGGTCATTCAGTTATGGCTTTTAAACTCCGGAGAACTGGTGGAGCTGGCTGTAAAGTGGGGTGAGAGGAGGCCTTGTTCTGAATGTTTTTGCTTCGTTGTAATTTTCATTGATGATAATGGCTAATTGAATTTCGTCGTGTTTTTTCATCTCTTTATTTTTTTTACATTTTACGAGGAAATTTTTTAATGTGAATTTTAAGAGGAAAATTTTCTCATTTTGGAAATGTCTGAAAGTGTACTAAATTTTTTATAGATGTAAATTTTTCGAATTTTTTTCCCCCTGTGAACAAGGAATATGAAATTATTTAGCGTTACTCGAGGCTCAAAGGAAAAAAGAATGGAAAAAATAAAATGGGAGAAAAGGATCTATCTAAATTCTGAAGCTGGATTATTAATAAGTTTTGATAGGTTCTTAATTGCAAAACTTGCATTGTTTATTCAAGTACCTGCTTAAATTTTCAAATTGGGATAAAAATAAAAAAAAGACTTTTCTAATGTTTTTTCTACTTTTTCCTTCTTTGACCAGATTTTTTTCTTTTTGAAGAATTATGAATTGTCATTATTGTTGAAAAACAAATAATTTTAGCAAAAAAGCACCCCCAGTATAAAAAAAAAATCGATGTGTACAACTGTGTACTTCGCCAGTTTACTTTTTACGAGGATTCAGTTCTGAAAAAAAAAATAAAAAATCCCGGAAATTCTGAGCTTTTTTCATTTTTTTTTTAGTTTAGTTAATTTTAGAAATTCTGATGTTTTAATTTTGAATTTTCTCCTATAAGGCATAGATATGGGATGATATGATTAGAAAAGAAAATTTTATTGAATATTTCACTTCCATTATGCAATACTTTTGTATTAAATTGTTGGATCAAAATTTAAAAAATTAATATAGCTCTTGCAAATTCTCCTCCAGTCTTGGCTTGCGTTTTCATCATTTTTTTTTTTTTAATAATGATCATAAATATTTTTCATAATTTTTAGAATGCATTTACGATGAATTCATTGCTAAAAACAAAGCTAAACAAAAAAACCAAATTCAAACCAGGTGTCTCTGTCTCTATGGATTTCTATAGAAAATTTCCATCTTACCAGTGTGAAAAATAATCATTCCAAAATGACAAAAAAATAAAAAAAAAACATAATTGTGTTCATTGATTTATAAGATGAATAAATTTAAAATTCGAAAGAAGAGGCAATCGAAAAATTAGATGAAAAGTGATTTTATTTTCGTTCATTTTTAAAATTTTGATGTTTTTGATGCATATTTCATTTTGTTTCGTAATAGGTTGTTGATCAATTTAATCTTATAATTTTTCTTTCATCGCTGAACGTCATTTAAAATTAATTAAAAATAATTGCTTACTCGATAATTTGAAAAAAAACAGTAACCTGTTTTCAAATGAAATAAAATAAAATAAAATATACCATTTCATGCTGTCTATTTCAAAGAAAAGAAGAAGAACCAAAAAATTGCTAGGATTCCAATTATTTTATTACAGAAAATAAAAATATTCAACATTTTTTTCTTCCCTTGAGTTTTTTTATCAAAAAATATAAAAAAGAAACTCTTTTTTGGCAAAAATTTCATTTTTTTAAATCCAGTAGACAGCATGCATTTCTTTTCTTTAAAAACAAAAAAATGAACGAATTGTTAGATTTATAAATTTAAAATCGTTTCTCTAACGTAATCCTTCTCTCATACGCCCCTAGCCTCAGTTGCTGTATATGGCGTTATTAAAATAAAAATAAATAAATAAATAAATGAATAAATTAAAAAATGGTTCTTTAAAAAAATCGTGGTTTCTTGAAGATTCTAGTTTCACAAAAGAGTCAGCAACTGACTAAATTTTCAACATTAGGTTTTAAAATAAAACAACGTTAGGTAGAATTTTCCAATTTCATATCGCTCTTTTCAACTTGCTTTTTCATTTTTTTAAAAACATTCATAAGTGTACATATTTATGATCTATTCCATTAATTTTTTTTTCTCAATCAAAAATAATATTGCAGATATTTTTTAATATCTAGTAAAAATAGAAACAACAGTAGTAGAATATTATTTAGTAGCATCCAAGTTGAAAATTTTCAGCAATATTAATTTATCTTTTTCAATACTTATTTTGTGTCTTATTTTCATGACAGTTTTTTTTTTTTTTTTTTTTTATTGTCTACAACCAGAAATCATAAATTAAAAATGATTTAGATGTTGGAAAATTTGAATTTTGTGGTGGAAAATTTATTAAAATTACCCATCAAGTCCATATAATCGTATTTCAAATCTTTACAAATATGTTTTCAAATTACAATTTATGGCATTTTTATTCGAGTGGAAAACTCGACTCCCTCATGTGTTGTTTTCATCGGTTGAATAATTTTCTTAAAATTCATAAATCAAATAACTTTATTCTTCCAACTTTGTTCTTAAAAAAAAAAAAAATTGTGAAAGTGCACTTATCTTTGATGAAATTTACGTTAGTCTATAAATAATTATTAGGTAATTCTACTTCAATTCAAAAAAATTCCACGATTTCAAGTTTCGAATTCTCCCAAATCAATGTTGCAGATTTCCCCCTTAATTTTTCTTCTCTATTTTGTATCTCAACGTGAAACTTTTTTAATAAGTTCGCCAGCAATTTCTGCATCTGACTTGTTTGTTAACGAGTTCGTTGTATGACTATTTGTAATTTACTGGTCATGCTGAAGTGAAGTATGTGCTATATAAGCGAAAATGAGTAGCAACTTGTTCTATTTCGGTCTTCTATCGGAAAGTACCTATTACAGTGAAACGAAGAGAATGCGGCGAAGGAATAGGAAATAGTGTAAATCGATGAAATGTAATTAAAAGCACTCGATGGTAGTTTTAATTACAAAATAAGTATTTATAAGTATGTTGGCGCTGTTACGTAATCTCTTCGAAGTATGGCAATGGAAAAATTACCATTCAATTTTACCGACTGCTCAGATTTTCCGGAGTGATTTTTTCGAAAGAAATTTGACGTTGAAATTTATGAGCTAGTTGAAAGAATGATGTGTTGAGTGGTAAGGGTCTAGAAAACCAGCTAATGGATTTGAAATTAGTATCGAACGTCGACATTTAATGCAAGATTTTCGTGATTAGATGGCATTTTGCGAGTAGGTTTACGAGCCGGATTGTCGACTGTGGAAAAAATTTCCAATTTCACTGGCGAGTGTATCAACGATTTTGATGATAATTACTCATGCGATGTGTACATATTCGAAAAAAAAATACTCATGTGCTGAATTTTATCGTCTATCTAATTCGTACGTTATGAATTTTTTTCACGCAGGTTAACGGAATGTCCGAGTATTCGAAGGAGAACAAAGATTACCACCCGAATAATGTCACCAATAACAACAACAATAATCAGGAGTATATTTTGGATGACGACGAATGCCCGCTCCACATATTGATGAATCATCAGGCTTCACAAGGTAAGATTTACTTTTCCTAGATTAATTTTTTAAAAATTATAGATTAATTTGGTAACATGAAAGTTACAATAAGGATAAATCGATTGAATGTGGGGAAATTCCAAGCCAAGAAAATGCCACCATTCAATTTAGTTTTATTGGGTGAAGCTTTTTTTTTTGTTTGGAAGACATTGACGTAAATATTTACCTCCCACGTTCAAATTTGTTCAGGTGAAAAAAAAATCTGTGGCGTATTTCGTTATAATAAAAAATATTTATCTCCTGTTTCGTATTCCAAACGATTTAACAATACGATTGCTCGTTTGGAGATTTTTTTCCCAACGTTGAATTTTTATGTTTAAATACGCACTCGGTACTTACGTTAGACTTACCTACGTAAAAGGAAAGTTTTCAATTTACGCTCAATATGGTTGGAAACTTGGCGAGTTTTCGAGCGTGAAGAAATTGGCAGCGTTTAAGAATTCAGTGTCTCGTTTGTCGGCAGTTTGGATTTATTTTTCTGCTTTATGGGTTCGAGTTTGAATGGAAGGAAGTTCGGTAATGTGTACTAATCTTGACCAATAAAGTCTTAGTAGTTTGAGCGGTAGGCGATATTGTCTGCTTTTTTGTTGTGGAACTTTCAGGGGTGGAGGAGAGGAAAGAAAGTGCAGGTGTCTGTATTGATTTCGAGAAACTTCGGTAATTTTTTGTGCTCGTTCCAAAATTTCAAAATTTTATGAGGTTTTCTCAGAGCTGAACTGAAATGAGGGTATAAAGAGTTGAGAAAATTGCAGATGAGGATGAATTTTTTTGGTTGAAATTTAAAATAATTTACGTCTCATTCGAATTGGAAATTTTAAAATTTTTGTCATCTCTCCCTTCTTCTCCTCTCCCATTCACCCCTCCTTATTCTCTCCTAACAATTATAGGAATTTCAAATCGTCTCTAAAAATGAATAATTTTTGGAAAATCTGATTTTTTTCTTCAAAATTTTATCCAAATTGGTAGGTTTTTAGTTTTTAGGTTCCTTTTCCCTCCTGCTCAAGTGCACTTCATAATATACTAGAAATTAATTTTTGAAAAAATCCTTATTTATTATTTTCAAAAATTTTTTATAAAATATTTCTAGTTTTATCAAACAGATGCTCAATTTAACAACCTTTTTTTGTCTTCTTTGATAGGTGAAATCGCGAGTTTTGCTTCAAAATTCTTAGAATGAAATTGAACGTTTTTATTCGAATTCTCTCCTTTTAAACATCTGAGAGTAAAAAAAGCTATAAAAAAGTATTAAGAAGTTGTAAAAGAATTATTTGAACAGGCAATTATAAATTATTATAATAATCTCGTATAAGTATCTGGAGAATGAATAAGAGGGGAGGAGATCTAAACTTTTATTCGATCGAACATTTAAGTTCAGATGAAAATAAATTGAAGATGTATTGATGTTTATTCCTATTTTAATGAATTTTGAACCACTTAATGTGTAATTTTTGGTTTGGAAATATTTTAAAAGATAAATAGAATTTATTTTAACAGCTGACGAATCAAAAAGGGGCAAAAAAGTTATCTGGGTCGAAAATTTTTCATTTTTAAGCTTCCTCTTTCTACCACCTCCTTCTATCAATCCTTACCCCCATCGTAGTGAATGCCATCTTTGATTTTGTCTACGAAATTCTGGAAAACTTATATCGAAATAATTGATGAAATTTTGTCTTGAATATCGGATCGGTTTCTAAAAGATATTCCAATAATTTGTTCAACTCAAGAATTTTGCTAAAATTGAATTCAAGCTTCAAGAATATCGGGTTATGACAAATTCTGATCTGGAAAAATGTTCAAGATTTTTTTTTTTATTCTCTCTCCGTCTTCTCTCATTGAAAATGAGGAAAAATTGCATGGATTTGGCAGGAGGGGTCTGGTCCCTCCGGCCCATCTTCAAGATTTTTCTTGAAGTTCTTCTGGCTCTCCGATTTTTAAAATGTTTCAAAAAGTGGCTCTGGCTCTTGGATTTTTGTAAAAG
This sequence comes from Pseudococcus jackbeardsleyi, assembly GCA_038380155.1. Classification (NCBI taxonomy): domain Eukaryota; kingdom Metazoa; phylum Arthropoda; class Insecta; order Hemiptera; family Pseudococcidae; genus Pseudococcus; species Pseudococcus jackbeardsleyi. Next base: position 10,385,735 of record CM076242.1, read on the forward strand.
TGTCTCTGGCTTCAAAAAAAAAGTCCAGTGGGACCCTCCTCCCCCCGGCTCTGCTCTGGATCCCGCCAGAATTTTAGGGAAGGTAGAAAATAAGATCATGCAAAAGTATAGAAAAACTTGGATTTTAATGTCTTTCTCACTCTTCCCCTCGTATATAGACCTGAAATTTTTTAGGTAATAGTTTTCCTTTTTTTCATCATCTTTTCCCATTTTCCTCGTTTATTTTGTTATTTTCGAAAGATTTTATCAAAAAATCGTGGTTGGTGTTTTTAGATTTTTTAAAAATAAATTTAGATGAATTCAAAATGAAGAAAAAAAACCGATGGATTATGCTGCTTCCTCTTCCTCCTCCCCCCTTCTCCTACTTAGTTTATTTGTTCACCATTCACGTTTTTTTTTCTTCAAAATTTGGGTTTTCGAGTTTTGAGAGTTGAGAGCATCGAATATGATGACCAATAATGCCAAAAATCCTCATAAAATGTAAAAATGAGTTTTTTATATTTTTTTGAAATAGTTTGAAAATTATTTCCAATAGAATATTTAAATTAGGCTCTTAAGTCTATTGACCCCATTTAATTGAGGAAAAATGCCTAAAAGAAAGTTCAACGATGAACAAAAGCCACCTTTATTTTGTCTAAAAAGGTCAAGAAGACCATTGATTCGATTGAGGTTTTGACGTATGCATAACGAAAGAATAATCAAGGCGGCGAAACAGTCTGTACAATTGGCATTTCTATACTCGCCGGGAAAAAAAGGCCGAACATGAAAAGTTATCATATTGTGTGTATTAATTTTTCAAATCGTCGAGAGTCGACAATAATACACGATTCGTTGTCGCTATTGTTAGGACGATTGTGTACACATACTTACTCGTAGGTAGTTGAAATAAAAAGAGAAAAAGATGACAAGGAGGGTGCCGGAGGGACCTACGTCTATAGAAAAAAAAAGTTAAGAGGACGACAAACGAAGAGATTTGAGTAGGTATCGTACCTACGTATATAATTCGTTCGAGTGTGTAGACTTGTCAACGACGAATGTTTTTTCCATACGAATGTACAGCTAAACGCCAAGAATCGTTTAAATTTTCATACCGTCGATATACCGAACCAAAAGAGGGCAAAAAAATAGCCGACAGGAAAGGAAAAATCGAGGCGAGGCGAAAAAAACCGTCAGCAATTTAATTCTAGCCACGCGCCAAGTAAATTAAAACGTTGCTGGGAAAAAATTTCCGGCGGCGGCCACGATTTTGTTTGATTTTCCAACCAAGCCGAAGACTTGCGAAGGTCTAGGGTAAATATCATTTTGGTAATTTGTTTTTTTTTTCACAGCCCTTCTCGTTCTTTTTTTTTCGCTTTTAATAGCACCGAGGACGTGTAATTTTCACGCGTTATCGATGAAGCTATCGTTGACGTCGTCGATGAATTTTTTTTTTCATTTTCGTGTAGTCGAGGTGCTTATTCAATCAGTATGTCGGAGTCGCAAGATTCGTGTGTTTTCCAATCGTCAAAATCGGGCTTAAAAATTTGTATCGTGAAAGTTTCGTGATCGGGGGTGGATTTTGGAAGCGATGATGCTCGAATATTCTCAAAATGGTGAATTCGCGTTCAAGTGAAATTAGATTTCAAATAGTCGGAAAATTTATCAAAAAGATCGATTTTTGAGTCAATTTCAATATCGTTGTTTTGTTTATCGATTTTATATTCCGAGGCAGTCCATATTTTAATGGAGACGTTTTCATATTCGCCGAGAATTAGTGAGCTTGTTTTTATTGTCGCGTTTTCAACATGGATCGAAATTTCCCCCGAGGCGACGTGATTATCTTACTACGTCGTTTGTGAAAAGAAAAACGTAAAAATGGGGGAAAATACGTAATTCTCGTAAAAAAAAAGCCAGAAGAAGGACAATGAGGAGTCATTAGTTGCAAGTCAACAACATAAGTATGTAAAATATTTTCTTGTTTTTTTCTTTGACCTACTTTTTGTTCGATAAGTTTAATGAAAAAAAGTTTATTTCTTGGCCAATAATACCCCGACGAAGGTACAAAAATATAAAATACCAAGAAAGGTCGCTTATTATCGCGAAAATGACGAGAAAAATGATGAAAAAATATTAGTTCATGTGGCTCAAATATCAGCTGACGAAGAGCTTACCTTTTAGGTACGTGGATTGGTATTCGAGCGAGAAAAACTCCAGCAACAGGTTGTGGAAACGTATTCGGCGAATTATTCAAATGCACGGATTTCCAATTCATAAATTCCGACGAAATTGTTTCCAGTTTGCGAGATATTTACTTTCGTACGCCTCGTGTAAAGATTTAAAGGGTGAAAGGAAAGTTTTTTGGTTTTTTATTTTGCATTTTTCCGGTAGAAAATTTCGTATCGAATGGTTTTTAATGTGGAAAGTTCAGATTTTGCAGAATAACAGAAAGAAGAGCGGGGAGGAGGTGGTTTGTTGGGGAATTTTTTTTCGAAAGGTAATAAAATGATAATTAGTTGGATGGAAAAGATTTGAGAGTGGATTTTCAGAGAAATTCGATGAATGAAAAAAATTGTAATTTTTGGAAGAATTTTGATGAGGAGAGAAGGGAGGGGGTTGGTAATTTCAGATTGATTATTTAGCCAAATGAATGTTGAAAATTTAAATTTCGTGGTAAAAAAATTTTCAATCATTTTTTTTGTTTATTTGAATTGTCTGGATTTTGAGATTTTTCAAGGTCTGTGAAAAGTTTTCTATCACTTCTTCGAAATTTTCATCTCTAGATTAATTTTCTTCTCCTTTTGTTTCGAACTTAGTCTGTTTTTCCATTCGAATAAATACTACGCAAAAATAATATTTTCACCGATTTTAATTTCAATTTAATTTTTTCATCTCGTAGTTTAACGAAGTACGTTATTTTCTCGTCTTCACAATTGCCAACCAGATGAGTACTTCAGCCCTCCCCTACGAGTAATTTTTTCTATTGTTTCCTTCATTCCTTCGTATAATTCTCTCATTCTCCAGCCTGTATTTTTTTTCTTGCTGCTTCTTCAACCAGTCGAGGTACCGTATTTGTCGACGCATCTTCAAGATATGTATCCTTCTTGCCCCCAGATTTTTTTTACCATTGTTGCTGTTTTTGCCTATCTCCTCTCCGAGTTGCTCGCAAACATTTCTTATATTTTTCGAAAACTTACCACAGTTGTCTGCATATTCGTATCGAGAAAGATGGTCGTGACACAGTCGCGTTTTTCGTACCGTTTCGCTATTTTGTAAACGTAAAATGGTAATTAATACCGTAGCGTAGGTATCCGAGTACTTTGGCGAAGCGACGACAAACGACGTTTTGTTTTCGAAAAGTAGACTTTCGCGAGCGAGAAAAATAACGGAATGGCGATATAAAATTTCGCGAAGGTTGAATTATTAATTACCAGATAACGATTTTTTTGTTTCTACAGTTTCTCGGGTGTTTTGTTTTGTTGGTGTTTCTTTAGGTGGTTCGCTGGATTGTGTTTTTTTTTTTGGGGCTGAAGTTTTATCGAGGAATTGATTTTTAGTTTTATTTGAAGTAGGTACTAGTATTATATTGTTGAGTTGTGTTTCATTGTACAGGGTGTTCTGTGGGTATAATTTGTAAGTGAAACTTGAAATTTTACGTAGGTGGGGCAGTTCAAAGAAATTTTGGAATAATTCGAATAAGAAATTTTGATCAAATTTTTTTTGACCAGTCACCATAACTATTTTTAGTTTTATTTTCGAGGAGGGAGAGGGAGAGTTTGTACAGGATATTCAATTCTATTTTCTGTAAATTTTCTCGAAATTCTGTTTTCTGTCGAATTTTTTCTCAGTTGAATGTTTGGGTTCTTGAAATTTTACCAAGGAAGAATTTCCCAAATCCTACTAAAATATTGGATTTTTGAACTTGAAAAGTTGGATTTCTCAAATTTGTCAAATTGAAAAATTACCTGAAGAATTCATCAACTTGAAAAATGATTTTTATTCTCATGTAATTTGTTTACAAAATTACACAGCTAAAAGATATCTCAGTCATTGATACAGTTTTCAAAAAGTGCTGAGAAAAATTCTGTCTGAATTCAGTGACTTTAAATATGAAACAAAATGTTTATCAGAATTTGAAGATTTGGCTCTAATTTTTTACGATAAATGGTCTGGGATTAATTAAAGTTAATGTTTGTTGTTCGGAAGGTATAAATAGAAAATTTCCTGCTCAAATTTCACTTTTTAAATTTTTTCGTCTGAAAATAAAATTTTTAGTTCGAACCTAATCATTTCGGTTGAAAGTACAATTTTAAGATCAATAAAAGGGAAGAAATGATCTCTGCAAATAGCTCTACTTTAGGAATGATTAATTATTATATTTTTAAGATTCAATTTTGACATTGAAAAATCTAAAAAAATTCACTTGAAGCTTTACTTCTTTACTATTCATCCGATGTTGACTCCTGGCGTATCCTTCAGGAGAGAGAAAAATGACGATTACTTCTCCTACAGGGCTCGAAATTTTCTGTATGCTTGAATATCTATTTTTTGATGTTCTGATATGATTTTTTTGATGTAATTTTTACTTGTTTTTGAGCCATTTTTCGATTTCTCTGCACTTGAATTCTCGTTTGTTTTGTTTTGTTTGATTTTTGATTTTCTGACATTCCACTTTGGTCATTTTCATATTTGTTTCGTCCTATGAAAATCGCGAACACTTCTTTGATTATATTTCAGTATTATTCCAATTTTTGGAAAAATTTTATTTCGGATCTAAGGTGCCTACGTGTGAAATGCTTGTTCGTAATTACATTTTTCTTTGGACGTGGAATTCTCTATCAATTTTTAAAATGCTGTTTTCGTGTTTTGGATTGAAAGAATTATGCAGTTGTTCGGCTGAGACGAAATTTAGTTGGAAATCTGAAGGAGTGCAGCCTAAAAATTTCTGGCTCTTTGAAAAAAAAAATCTGATTTACAGTAAAATGTGTTAATTTTTCAAGAAAATCACCAATTTACGTAAAAATTTCCTTTGGGAAATTGACAAAATTTGAAATGAAAATATTTCAAAAATTAGGATATTTTTGTTGTAACTGCCTTTTCAAAACGAATTTTACTAATTTCAGTCTCAGTATGAATTTCACTGTTTGAGAAGGAACTTTCAATCCAAAAAATGGACATTTTTCTGGATGATGTCAAGTTTTTTTTTTTTAAAGTGGCGCCAAAAACTTTTAGGGTGTTGCTACTAGCATCAGGTACAATATAAAAGTTGCCACTCATGTCTCATATTTTCAAAAATTAGCTTTTCATTTCAACTCATTCTATCCTTCTCTTTCATCATCATTATTTTTCAAAATCAGAAAAAAAAAGTAATCATGCATAATAACGTTCTGGATTTTCAAATTTATGCAGAAACTGAATCCCAATAATTCTTATTTTCTCTCATTGGTCTTCCCCATCCCCATTTCGCTTTTCCCCTCCCTTCTCCCACTTCGATTATTCAAAGAATTACAAATCTGATGCAATAATTTTTTTTACCATTTTTTTCTGAATTTTTGTAAAACTCATTTTCGAACTCGATTTAATACAGTTAAAGGATTGGCTAGAAGTTTTATATTTATCTACTTTTTTTTTTCAATTTTATTAAAATTATATGAATTTTTATACGTATCCAATTTCGACCATAATTATAAAATTAAATATTTTTTTCTCGAATTGAAAAAAAGAAAAGAAAATAAAGTGGCATTTCTCGTGAGGCTGAAAAGCCGTTCAGAGGAGCAGGAGGGCGGAGGAGGAAAAATTCCATCGCCAAAATTATCCCATAGCCTTTCAAAATGGTATGAAAATTTTATCTAATCAAAATAAAGAGTCAAATAAAAAGAGGGAACTTATCCTCATTTTCATTTCTCAAATTGATGGAAAAGTTTTCGAGCCGATTGGAGTCTCCAAAAAATTGGCACATTTTTTCAGGAGAGGAAGAAGAGGGATCGACTTTGAAAATTCTGGCAACACTGAAAAAATTCAAGTATCCATCGCTGACACTATGTAAAATTTTTTTTTGAAACTTTCTCGAAAAATTGTATATATAGTTCAATTTTCTCTTATTTGTTGCATTGAAAAAATCTAAACTTTAATCGCTGATACTATGCCAGAAAATTATATGAAAATTCTTCGAAAAATTGCAATTTTTCCGTAAGTATTTGTTGCATTGAAAAAATCCAAGCTCCCATCGCTGATCCTACCTATTCCAGAAAATTATGAAACTTCCTCGAAAAAAAAGAACAGTTCAATTTCCTAGTATATGTTGCCTGCATTCAGAAGGTATGCAAATCATTACACATGAATGCTACTCAATTTGCCATTCAATTTTGACCCGATTTAAATCTGTATTTTGATAATTTTAGAATGCCAATGTATCAACGTTGATTGAAAAAAAAGGGGGTGAGGGTGATCAATGGAAATTTAAAAAGTTTGTAATTTTTTCATAATTCATCAATCGACTTTTCTCGAATTCGTTACGTGGAGATTTTCTACTCCTGCTACACAAAAATTGCAATTCAAATTGCCTTCCTTTTTTTTCGAAGGAATCACCGGTAATTTTGAAACACCCTGTAAAAAATATTCTAGAATAATTTTATATCGCAAATTACCAAATAGTACGACTCATTCCGGTACAAAAAAGAACACATCCAGTTAAGGGCAATGCCAAAGAGCCAAATTCCGAGTAAAATTACTCCCACATATAATTCCTCTCGCTCTATCCTCGATACAAGTACTTTTATAATGAACCGAATTCAGTCAGCCATTCTGGTAGAAAAAACACACGTGATAATTGGAGTGTTTCGATGACAGCAGCACAGCAAGGGCAAGTCATAGGTGCATACGCGCTTGAAAAAAGGCTGCCTTCGCTTCAACGATTGCGCGACGAGTTCGGGCGCTTATTGAGGCACTCAATTAAATGCCAATCATAGGCATGATTTTTTCGATGCCTTTTGACGTAGTAAGTGTAGCAAAAGCCGGCTCGACGTTTTTGTATGTTGTCGGCGGTCGGATGGCGGGCCGGGGAGATCCCAGAAGAGGAGTGGAGGTTTTGAATATACTATATAATTATACTTCATCGTAAGGTCGTAGGTAACGCGCTCTAGAGAGCCAGGCCGGCAGTACCGATGCGGCGCGGAATAGTATACGCCGACGTTGCGTCGCGAACTGCTTATCACCTACCTTAACGTCGTTTTTATTCGGGAGGAATATTTCGCGGCGGCCGTCTTCCCTTATCTGTCATATAAATCATACTCGCCTCCGAAAACCAGTCAGGCACACGTCGGTCGCGGCTCGACCGTCGACGATGCCGGTATCTCTCGCGATCGCCATGTCCAATTAGTGCCATCCGAGTGAAGTGCAGTGCGAATTCGTAGCCCTTTGAAAATCTACTCGAAGGGTCCGAGCTGGCGGTTCGGCGGTTACGAGTGATCGGTGGTGTTGTGCTGGTTCAAAGGTGACCAAAGGTCCCAAGGTGGCCTCATCCCTGCTGAATTTGCGATTCTGAACGACTCATCGGCGGCGTAGAAATGATGGACTGGGGGATTAGACGTGCGTATTTGTGATTTTCATTTTCTCTCCTTTTTTTCCCTCATCTTGGTTGAAAAAATTATGGCATCACGTTAGAAAGGTTATTTGTTTGAATTTACGAGGCAGCAGTCTAATAAACGTACATTTTACATTCATTTCTGGTAGAAAGAAACACGTTTTGTTGATTCACGTATCTTCGTACGTGTGTAGGTGGATCTCTGAATGATTCACAAGCAACCGTAATACGATCGAAAATTTAGATTTATTCCGAAAATTACCATCATCTTTGTAAAATGCGCCACTGCTAGAATAATGGCTCGTTCGATGCGTACGTTCTATTACGTAATACTCGTATTTGTATTTGAAAAGCATTATTTAAATCTCGCCCAGCCAGCAGATGAAAATATAAAGGTAGGAAGGTGCCGGCGTTTGCTTCCTGCCGAAGAATGTTGAAATCACGCATCACGTAGGCCCCTCCTCCCGTCAAGCTGCTTTGTAAAGTGGAATTTGTGTATGTTTTTGAAGCGTCCTCGTTTCTTCGACAATAAATATAAATGTATTCTAAGTGGTATCCTTTCGGTATCGCAGTAGCGAACTCTCAGACACCGTCCTACCGTCGCGTTTGCTTTTTAACGTCTACGTAAATTATGTAAATTGAACGATTTTCAAAATACGAATAATATTGTTATGGTTGTCGCGAGCAAAGGGCCTTGCCGGAGGAGTAATTGAGTAATTTCCATTCTAGAGATTTATTCCGGGTAATTGTGGAATTGTTTTGGAGGCGAGCAGAAGAGAGAGGAACGATTAGAATGTATTTTTGTCCCCGCTATCGTGATGTGTTTTGTGTGCAGTGTGCATCATTATTGCGAGTACGAGTTGTCGCTGAAAAGACCCGTTATTCGTATTTACGGCGAATCGAGTATGCAATTTATTTAACGTCGGAGGTGGAATTGTAGAGATGTTTGATGTGTTGCATAATATTGCGTAGGTAAGGCGATTGAATAGATTAATGTGTATTTTACGTTGAAATGGTCGGGAACTCGGGTTTGAGGTGAACTTGAATGAAGTGAGGGGGAGGGGATTTCGACGCGACGACGATGTTTTAACGAAGGGAATTTTAAACGAGGCAAATGATTTAATTAGGGTTTAGGCAGAATGGTCGGTTATTCGACGTGATTGGGATGTCGTGTTTGGTTCGAAGACGTAATTTCTGTGGTAGGTCAGTTTTCAGTGCTGTATGTCTACGTTGGACACCAGAAGGTGTCGATATCTGCCGGTGGAAAGTGGTACTGCGAGAGGTAAGGTTTTTGAAGGTGGTGAAGTTTTGGGTTTGGTTTGATTTGATTTTAGGTGTTGAGTGTTCGAATATGCTCAGATTTCAACGATAGGTATTTTTTAGTGGGAGAAGGAGAGTGAGACTGGAGTTGAGGAGATCCTTTCCCCTAGAAGAATTAGCAAAGTGTCTAGATGAGTTCGAAGTACTGGAAAAGTGTTGCAATTTTGGTTTAAAATTTCTGCATTTTTTTTTTCAATTTTTCCAGAATTTTTTTTATTAAGATCTATTACATTTTGAGAATTATTTCAGAGCTTGAAAGTGAAAAAAATCAGCTGATTTATTTGTATCACATTGATATGATTTTTTTAAATTGAAAAATTTGTATAAAAATTAACAATGTGCATTTTATCAGTGATAAAAAACTGAAAAACTGGAACTGAAACGGAACTGAAATTATGAGAAATGGAAACTGAAAACTATACCAGTTCCAGCATTTTTTTTTGCAAATTGCAATTTTTTTTTTCATTTTTTAATTTTTAACCAGTTGAAATCACTTTTTTTTGTTTTTCTTTTACATTACACACCTAATTTTTTTCCGAAAAATTCAGAGGTTTGTTAACCAATATCAAAAAAGAGTAAAGAACAATAAAAATTCAAAGTTAAAGTAGAAAATCTAGGTGTCGAAATTTACTTAACCATAATATTCAATTTAATTTTTTTTTACTATAAAACAAAAACCATTCCAAACGAACGCAAATTTCAAAGATTTACAAAATTATTTTGTAAATTTGAAAATTTTATCCTCTCATACATTATTCAAATTCAAATTTTTTGTTGAAAAAATAATTCGGTACTCAGGAAATCAAGAGTCACAAAATTGAAAATTTCAAAAAAAAGATGCCTTCCCAGTTTTTTTAGAAATCTTGAGCGTGGTTAGAACTCAACAATGATTCCTTATATTTTTTATTCATTTTTTCCCAAAGCACCTCTAAATTCGTTTTTTGAAAAGTGGTCTCCTAATTTCGACCACCCATTGAATTTCGTCGATTATAAATGCAAAAAATCGGGAAAAAATTTTTTCTTGTTCATTTTTAATATACAAATAAAATAAAACCAACCCGACCACTCTAAACCCGAAATTCGCGGAGAAAATCAAAGTTGAAGAAATTGTTGGTATGAAAAGTTTTTGTTACCTACGTAATTCTAATCGAATATAACTTATATCAACCGTAGTGATTTTTGCTTTGTTAATTACGTTTTGTAATGGTGGTTTACTAGAGATTACGATAGAATTGCCTTTTTTTCAATTAATTGAAGGTAAGTACCGAAGAACAATCCCGAATAGAGGTGGTCGAAATTAAGACACTCCTAATATTTCGAGCTTTCATAAAATTTTTCGGTACTTACCTTCAATTAATTGAAAAAAAGGCAATTCTATCGTAATCTATAGTAAACCACCATTACAAAACATAATTAACAAAGCAAAAATCACAACGGTTGATATAAGTTATATTCGATTAGAAATTATGTAACAAAAACTTTTCATGCCAAGAATTTCTTCAACTTTGATTTTCCCCGCGAATTTTGGGTTTAGAGTGGTCGGGTTGGTTTTATTTTATTTGTCTATTAAAAATGAACACGAAAAAATTTTTTTCCGATTTTTTGCATTCATAATCGACGAAATTCAATGGGTGGTCGGAATTAGGCGGTAGGCGGAATTAGGCCACTCTACCCTTATGAAAAATGAAAAAAATTGTACTTTGAAAAGAAAAAAAACAACACAGTTCAATTTTTGCAAAAAATTTTAGATTTATCATCCCTCAAAATTTAAAAAAAATATGGAAATTTGGAACTGGAACCGAAAACTGGAACTTGAAAATTTTAAGAACTGAATTTGGAACTAAAATCATTTTAGTTTTCTGTCATTGCATTTTACGATGGTAAAATCTTTATACGAGTGAGGAGGGAGGAGTTGGTTGAGAAAAGGAATTGAAAAATATCTAGTTTTAAGATCTCGCAGAAATTTTCGAAAATATTTTGCTAAAATTAATTAATATAGTTGATTGATTATTTATGTAATAACTTGTTGATTTCGAGGAAATTTGATAATTTTTAGATCTACAAAAAAAAATCCAAAATATGAAAAATTAAGGGGCATCCGAGTTTTTTTTCTAATTAATAATTTTTTGATTTATCTGGGGGTTTCACCGTATCTTTCAAATGGGGCTTTCATTGAGATGACGATGGCTGATTCGCGCGATCCTCGTTCTTTCAGTTTTTCATTTTCGTAATTTTTTTTATCTCATTTTTTAAAAAATTTTATTCTTTGTAAAATTTTAAATGCTAACTTTTTGGTATTATTACTTTTTAATTTTCAAAATCTACGTACGTAAAAAATTAATTTTGGTCAACAATTTTTCAAATATGGTTTTTGGTTCTCAGAATTGAAAAATTGTGTTCAAGTTCCTTCAAAATAAGTTTTGATTTACCGAATATCGATAATTTTGGTTTGAACATTTTACTTTATTAAAATCTTGGCCAATTTTTTAATTTCATATTTGAACAGAGAAATTGATGAATTCATTGTACATTTCTTCTTATTGAAAATAAATCCATATTTCAATTTAGGAAAATTCAATCCTTGAGTAAAATTTTTTTTATTTAAATGGACTTGAAAATTGATCCCATAAATTGGATGATCATTTTTTTTTTTGGCTTGAATCAGGTGTTTAGTTTTTGGTCCAACTCTTGAATTTTCATGAAAAATGATTTTTTATGAGAGGAAGAGGAAAAAGGCCTCACCTCTTTTTTTACGTTGTCGGTGGGCAAAGTAATGAAATTTGAGTTCAAATATAATTCAGGTTAAAAATTCTGATTAAGTGAGTAAATTTAGCAATTTTTTTGGTGAAGTCTCTCAATGAAATGAGTATTTTTATTTCAGTTTTTCTCCTACAGAAAATTTTATGATTAGTTTTAACACTGGAATTTGAAAAATCGTGTTTATTGGATAAATTTTTGTTGTGAAGAAATACATTTTCTGATTGTGAAATCTTTTTTCAAAACTGAAGGCGAAAAATCCTCTAATATTGAAAATATTTTATCAATCGATCGAACCGTTGATTTTCGTAGATTTTTTCCCTTTCATTTCAATTCTTTTTCTCAATTTTCGTATTTTTTTTATTTTATTTTGTTAGAAATAATGATTGAAAAAAAAGAGATGTATTTATCTCAAATGAAATAATATTTTGCTTGTGCTATAATGAAGTGATATTATTTCATATTTCAATTTTTAGTAAATCTTTAATTGTGTATTGTATAGGTACTTACTTTTTCTGGTTAGTAATAAATTTGCTTACTTCTAATGATTATCTTAAATATCAATCAATTAATGAATTTTTCTTTCTCTTTGTTTCAGGTAAGTGTCATTTTATATAAGTGAAGATTCGAATGAGTAAGTCACGTATTCTGTATACCTACATTTTTGGTAAATAATGGTGAAATATTGCTAAATAATCATAATTGAATCGCCAATCAAATGAAATTCTAATTTTCCAAAGATTCATGGATCTGATTTTCACGATAGTCCTGTTATGGTTTGGGAACCAAAAAAGTATTTTTTACCCGGTGAATTGTGAATGGCAAAATTTGTTATGTAAGTATTTGAAATCGTTTTAAAAATGAAGATTGGATTAGAAAATCATTGAGAAATATTTCAATAAGTTGCCTGTCGTGAGAAATTTGGCGAGATCTTGTTTCTGATGGGCCAGCAAATTTTGGCTGTGCTGGAATACGTTGAAATTTTATCGTTGTGAGTGTACTCAGGTGTTTTATGCCGGGGAGGGGGGCAATTTTAGACATTTTACATCAACATGTTCGAAATAGAAAAAAATCAACGTTACTCCAATTAATCTTTATTTAATTTCTTACACTTTTTGATTCATTATTTAGAAAATTGACTTGAAAATGTAACGAGACCATTTTTTCGTCTACATAAATTTATTCTGTTTTACATTATGTAATCATAAAAAATTTTCGAGATTATTTTTTCCTTGGGCTATGTACAGAAAATATGAAAATTTCGATAACAAAATATCGCAACTATCCGGCTCCAAGTACGTGACAATCTCACCAACGATAAAAGCCTAAAACTTGAAATCTCGTGTTTTTCTAAATTTTCAAAATTCGTCGCTTCTTTAAATTCCCACAAAAATACACAATCGTCGCTTCAGCAAACACTCCGTATAAAATTTCTTATCTCGAATTTCACGCTACGAAAAAAATTTGTCGTCGAAATTTTCATAAAATTTAATCTATCTTTCAATCAGTTCGATATATTTTACCAAAATACGTAGGTATTTCGTGATTCGAAAGTTTCACCGATACGGTTGATTTTCCGCCGCATAGCTATACGTATTTCAACGAAAAGGAAACTTGCTCGAGTCGAGTTTACGTCACGTACGAAAATTTTTCGCTTATCGCGTTGAAATATTTCGATTCGAAAATTAAATTCAAAATTATCGAAGTTTTGCATAATATAATAAAACGAATGAGAAATTTCTTCCACAATAAGTTTTCCCCTCTCGGTTCTGCTGCTGTCGACGATTACGCCAATTTTTTCCCTCACTTTGGAAAAACTATCAAACGTTTTCGAGAAAACTCCTTCCTACGTAACGGTTCCTTTCATGTTGCTCTTTCTATGTATATTTTCCTCCCCATACCCGAATTAAAATAACGTATAGAGCGAAAATTGCCCTAAGAAAAGGTACCTGGCGAACGTGCAAGATTCGTACCAACGATTACGTTCGTTTACCGAAGAAGAAGAAAAAAGTGGAAAGTTTGTCGTTTCAGATACGACATTAACGAAGCAACGAAAGATAACGAAAAACTAGATCGGCTGCCGATATCACTTCCTACGTTTTATTAAAATTCAAGGATGAAATAATGAAAATAGAGAAAAAAAATACATCCTCGAACTCTGCACGGAAGAAAGGACATTGTAATATTTTAAGACCGACGACGATGACAACCTAAAAAAAAAAAGGCCCACATTTGGGTTAATTCCACGTATTTGTAAATTTTACCTAGAAATTGTATACGAATGGTTAATTAAAAGATTAGCCAGGGATTCGCGACAGGATTTCGGCGATTTGTTGTCGTTGGTGTTTTTTTCCCAACCTCGAAGGACGAGGAAAAAAGTTTTAACTAATCCGACGATGACGAAAATGGCCTGTTTCGTAATAATTTTATACTTAGACTCGTTAGAGGTAGTATTGTGTTGGCGAATATTTTCGATTGGTCGTCGGTTGTCGTAGGTATAAGCATGGCTAATGTATGTTGTAGTACCTAGCTACGGCGGCGTGTACAAATTATTATAATCGAAAAACCGACGTCATCGATCACCGAATTACCTATATATACCTTTGAAATACATGTATAGATACGCGTACGTAGACGTACATCGTACCTATGTGGAAAAATATACACGCACGGTATTCGGGTGAATTGCGACTGTTGAAGGGGGATGTGGTATCCGAAACGATATTTCAAAGAATAAAGTTTCAAGGGCGAATGTCGATGAAAGAGGTTTCTTTTTTCATTTATTTATTTTCTTCTTTTTACGTATTTTTTTCCACTACTTTTTTTGTTTCGTTTTCGTAGGTGTATTGTATCGATATGAGCACGAAATATTATAAAATGACGAGGTAAATCGTCGTTAAATTGGTACATGATTCGTTATTCGAGCAAAATGACCGTTCATTGGTTCGATTGATATGGAATAATTGAAAGGTGTGAGAAGTGGAGACGAGATGAAGGGTTTAATGTCGATGTGGCTAGTTGTCAGATATGTAACTATTTTAAGCACTTGGGCGAGTATCATTAATCGTGTATGTTTGGTGTGATTTGCGGTGTAATTAATGCTAAAAATTGGTCCAATAAGTAACACGATGAAAGGATGGACTTCGATTTAGCGCTTTTGATCAACACGACCGATGTGGCATTAAAATATCTATGGAAATAATATTGAAAAATTTTTCCACTCCCCAACTCACCCCCTTTTACCCCCACCCCCCAAAATAGCGAATTTTCGTCAAAAAATCCTATCTCGGAACCTAATGGACCAAAAATTCTGAAATTTGCGTGGTGTATACAGGCAGTGGTGACCAGTTTTTGAAAAAAAAATTCAGATTTTTTTTGCACTGCCTTCTGGCCACCCTCCCCCCCTCACTTTGAAACTTCAAAATCTCCATAATTCTGAAACTAAAAGATCTGCATTTTTTTTCGTTTCGGCACAAATATAATTATTTTTACCATGGTACAATTTCTACAATATCATGATATTTTTTCAGATTTTTAGACTTGGTAGAACAGACCAAAAAATGCGAGTTACTATTCAAAAATACCTATTCCGTCATTTACGCAACCAAAAGTTCTAAAATTTATGCGGTATAAGTATACGGGGAGTGGTGACCAATTTTTGAGAATTTTTTCAATTTTTTTTTGCAATGCATTCTAACCTAAACCCCGCCCTTGAACTTTGAAAATCGCTCGAATTCCTAAATTAACAGGCAAACGTCTGTTTTACTGTTTAAGGACACCAAAAAAGTCTTGGGCGCATCTCCCACTTCTCACTTCACTCGCTCCCCCCCCCCCAATATCGAATTCCGTCAACAAATCTTACCTTGGTACCTAATGAACCAAAATTTTGAAATTTATCTATGGTGTATTGGTGTATGGTTATCATAACTTGAGAATTTTTTCGAATTTTTTTGCGCCGCATACTGCCTGTATACACCACACAAATTTCAGAATTTTTGGTCCATTAGGTTCCGAGATAGGATTTTTTGACGAAAATTCGCTATTTTGGGAGGTGAGGGTAAAGGGAGGTGAGTTAGGGAGTAGAAAAAATTTCCTAAAATCATTTTTGGGGGGTCTTTAATAATGTCTGCTGGTTGGTTTCAAAAAGTAGCTCTTAAGCCGATTCGCCTTTCTTATCCGGAGGACCCTTTCAAAGGATTCGCCGTCATTATTTTAGAGAAAACTTTCTACTTTTCACTGAAGTTTATAAAATTTTAGTGAACCAAAATTTAATGCAAACCGAACAAGTAGGAAATGAGAAAAAAAATTTCCATCATTGAGAAAATAGCACACAAAGCGAAATTTTATTTAAAAAGGCTAAAAAAGCGCGAAATATTTTATTCCGAAGTACGTACTCGATAGAATTTTTTCGGACAACTACGAAAAAAAATCATCAATTTTTCAAGTCCAAGACAATGTGTGTATCAGAGATCAGAGAAAAGGGGTTGAACAATTCGCCTCTCTTTCGATACTGAAGGACTCATTAAATAAATGAAGAATTTCAGTTTTTGAGCGCTTTTTAAAAATTTTTCCCCCTCGCTTCGCTCGAACCCAGTCCCTCTGCGCAATTTATATCAAAATAATGGCATGATCCTTTTTATTTCCAGCCCAGACAGTTTCATCTTTCTCATTTATCGAAGGTCTTATAATGACATTACAGAATGGAATTTTCAAAAAAAATTGATTTTTTTGAAAAGATAGGAGCCCATTAAGGAACGCAGTTTTTTTTGAAAGCAAAAAAGTATCACGTAAGAGCACATAATAAGAGATTTCAGCTTCTGAATTCCGTTTTCTTCCAAAACTTTCGCTATCGTTTGGGCTAGATGAATTTTCAGTTTTTCACATGAAAAATGTAGGTACTCTATTCTATTCCTTTCCAAGAAATTGAATATTTTGAAATGGTTAAATTTGTCCTTCTACTTCATCAGAGCACTTGATGGCATGATGGCGATTTTGAATGAAATTTTCAAAAAAATTTCAATTGAATAAAAAGAAGTCATTACTTACAGAATTATAGATTTTTTTTTTTTAGAAAAACAATAAATAACTCGAAAAAGCATGAATTTGAATTTCAATACAATTGGTTGACCAATCAAGTTTCTATTATTGTTATTATTATTATTTTTAATATCAGTCTGAAATTTTCCCGATTTCAAATTAGTCGGCGAATTTTTAATTTTCATCATTGGAAATTCAGTCTTGATATAGCATCGTTAAGGTGAACACGTTCGTTATCGCTAGCGTTATCGGTTTCGCTCGAAGTTAACCATTATTATACGGAGTGCTCATAGACTTGATTTTACATGAATTTCACCGCGTTGTGGTTCGTATTTTTCCTCTCAGGATCAAATGATGAAGCCTGAGGAGATCGCAGAGAAGCTCACTCAACTCGAGAACGAGGTAAAAGCTCTCCGCACTGAAAATGCAGAGCTAAAAAACAAGTTGGGAATTCGTCAGTTCCTGAAATCTACCGCCAATCCGTCTAAAACAGACGATGACAATATGGAGACTGCACAGCAGGTGAATAATTCGGTCAAAAAACCTCCTCCTTTTTTCATCAATGGGGTCAAATCCATTGCTACGTTCAACAATCTGTTAACTACATCTGGGGTCTCTGCTCACGAAATAAAAGCCCTTGCCAATGGTGAAATTAAGGTGACTCTTAGTAGCTCTGACGACTATAGGAAATGTCGTAATCTATTCGATGAGGTACAAAAAAATCCAGATGATGCTGAAAAATCATCAGTCGGCTTGATAAAATATCACACGTATCGTTTACCCGAAGATAAGCCATTTACTGTGTTTATCCGTGGGCTTCATTACTCAACCGAGGTGAAAGATATAATATCGGAGCTGGAAGAAGCAGGCCATACGGCGATCAACGTTATCAACATTCACGTGAAAAAACGTATAGATAATAAATCAACCGTCATTAAACTGCCACTATTTAAAGTAGACCTCAAGAAGCAGGATAATAATCGTACTATTTTCGATCTCGAATATCTTGCCTTTTGTCGTATCAAGGTGGAGATGCCGAGAAAATCAACAAGTCTTCCTCAGTGTAAGCGATGTCAAGATTATGGTCATTCTGCTAACTACTGTACAAGAACTCCGAAGTGTGTAAAATGTGGTGAAAATCACCTCGTACCCGACTGCAAATTGAAAAAAACAACCCCTCCATGTTGTGCAAATTGCAAAGAACAACAAACAGCAAATTACAAAGGTTGTCCCTACTATAAATCTAAAGTACATCCAGTCAAAAAAACGAAGACAGCCGTTGAAAGATTATATGAAACCCATTAAGTGCCTACACAATCCCAGGTAGGCAACTCAGGCATCACCTACGCTGAATGTGCTGTGAAAAATTCAAATTCAGCTACAAAAATCACACCTACTGTCTCTAGCCAGGATAATAGTGAAAGTGCTAAAATTCTTGAAATTCTTCAACGACTTGAGAGTGCTCAGGCTGCTGCAAACGAGAAGATTTCTTCCATTGAAAAACGTATATTGGAACTTGAAAGCTCTAAAGTCGCTACACCCAGTCCTCCCAGGAAACAGCAAAGAAAATCATGAATGACATCGGCTCAATTAAACTCATCTGTTGGAATGCTAATGGTCTTACAAATAAAATGGCAGATTTAGCTACATTTCTCCATCTTAATGACATTGATATCGCCCTTGTATCTGAAACTCACTGGACCAGTTACATCAAACGACCAAAAATCCATGGTTACACTGCCTATCTTGCAAATCATCCTACCTCTGTTGCAAGAGGGGGGTCCACAGTCTTCATAAAAAACAGCATATATCACTATGACGTTGGAGCTTTTGTAACTGATAGTATTCAAGCATCTATAATTGCAATTCACCATGCCAATCAGTTAGTACACATAGGCAGCATTTATTGTCCTCCCAGTTGCCCTCCACTGGAGTCTGAGTTCATTGAACTTTTTCATCATCTTGGTACCAAATGGATCTTAGGGGGTGACTTCAACGCAAAACATCCAAATTGGGGTTCCCGGCTCATTTCACCAAGAGGTCGCGTTTTATACAAAGCTTGCTTGCAGGCCCAAGTCTTTCCAGCTTCCTCTGGATGTCCAACTTATTGGCCAACTGATCAATCAAAGCTTCCAGATGTAATCGACTTTTATCTCATTAAAGGTCTTCCATCACATAATTTCAAGGTCGAATGTTTGACAGAGCTAGCTTCAGATCACCTTCCGATTGTACTAAACATTGCAATGGAACCATTACAAGCTGATAAACCTCAACCTCTAGTAAACAAGTCTACAGATTGGGAACTATACCGCGAACTTGTACAAAGTAAGATTAATCTAAACACTAATATTATGTCCGAAGAAGATCTCAATTTACACGCAGCTAATCTAACCACTATGCTACAAGACTGCATTCGTCAATGTACCAAATACAGTAACCTTCCTAAAAAGGCAATTGAGTACCCAATTCACCTCCATAACCTAATACAACAGCGCCGAAAAGCTAGGAAAATCTGGCAGCGTGATCGAACAGCTAGCAACAAGAAAATCTTCAACCAACTATGTAAGAAGACATCTAAGGCCTTACATGACTGGAGAAATTCTACTTTTGATTCGTACTTGACTTCCCTCTCGCCTACCAAGGAGGCGGGGTACTCCCTCTGGAAAGCTGCTAAAAACATTCGACGACCAATCTCATTCAACTCCCCCATAAGAAATGAAGATGGAACATGGGCCAGGAGCGACCAAGAGAAAGCTGAGCGTTTTTCTAGCCATTTTGAAAAGTCATTTCGCGAAAATGACATTCCTACCAACATTACTCCAGATACACTTAATTACGTTTCAAACATCGATTATATCCGCCCTACATCGCCCAAGGAAGTAGCTGTGCTAATTGACAAACTGAATAAGAAAAAGGCAGCAGGTTCAGATGATATCTTACCCTGTATGATCAGCGAACTGCCTCGCAAAGGTATTATATACATCGCCAAATTATTCAACGCGGCGCTCAGATTACACTACGTACCTTCTACTTGGAAATTGGCAAGAATGATTGTCATTTTAAAACCAGGGAAACCAGCGGATGACCCCAATTCATACCGTCCTATTTCCCTTCTACCAGTCATCTCAAAATTATTTGAAAAAATCATTTGGAATAGACTGCAGCCAATTATTGATGAGAAACAAGTGTTACCAAATGTACAATTTGGTTTTCGTGAGAAACATTCAACCATTGAACAAATTCACCGGGTAGTTGATTATGTCTCACAGGCCCTGGAAAACAAAGAGTTTGCTCCAGCCGTCTTCCTTGATGTCAGCAGTGCTTTTGACAAGGTTTGGCACAAGGGACTAATACACAAGCTACTCCGGTTCTTCCCACAAAACTTGTGCAAGCTTATAATTTCGTATCTGGATAAACACACTTTCTATGTAAGCATAGGCTCAGCTCAGTCACGAATCGCCAAAGTTGAGGCAGGGGTACCTCAAGGCAGTACCTTAGGACCTCACTTATACCTAATTTACACATATGACTTTCCTGTATTAGAAAATGTCATTACCACTTTATTTGCGGATGATGCAGGAGTAATTGCTTGTGATAAATCATACCCAGAGGCAGTTACCAAGTTACAATTTGCTGTGGATAAAATTCAGGCATGGACAAATGACTGGAAAATTAAGCTCAATGAAAATAAATCTGTACGGGTGGATTTCGCGCTACGTAAACACAGCTATATTCCTACTGTCATCAACAATAAACCCATCCCTGCAGCAGATAGTGTTCGGTACCTAGGTCTACACTTGGACAGCAAGTTAAACTGGCAGGAACATGTCAAAAAAAAAAAAGGACTCACTGAATATGCACTTTCGCAACTTTCAGTGGCTACTAGGAAAGCATTCCAAGGTCAGCTTACGAGGGACCGATCAGATATGTTCCTCGCCAATCAGCTCGAATGGTTGCCTATGTTGAAGTTCCTCAGTCGCCTACCTCCGAGGCGCATGAATTTCATCTGACACGGGCCTGGTTTTTTTGTGGCAGGGCTGCCAACATGAAAAATTTGTAGTAATGGAAAATAAAAATTTCACAATTTTGAAAAACTAAGGTGGGGGTTGGGTAGAGGTGGATAAAGTGAGTAAAAATTGTTATACACATACATTGCCTAACTCAAGTTTTGAAGGGGCAGTGATCCAAAAAATATTCAAAATTTGTTTTTTGATCAAAGATTCTTGTTCTGCTCCTTCAAATTTCGAGTTCGGCAATCTGTGCGTATTACAATTTTTACTCACTTTATCCACCTCTACCCAACCCCACCTTAGTTTTTCAAAATCGTTAACTTTGTTTTTTCATTTTTTGATCAAAGATTTAAATTCGAAGTCGTGAAAAAACAAAAATTTCACGATTTTGAAAAACTAAGGTGGGGTTGGGTAGAGGTGGATAAAGTGAGTAAAAATTGTAATACGCACAGATTGCCGAACTCGAAATTTGAAGGAGCAGAACAAGAATCTTTGATCAAAAAACAAATTTTGAATATTTTTTGGGTCACTGCCCCTTCAAAACTTGAGTTAGGCAATGTATGTGTATAACAATTTTTACTCACTTTATCCACCTCTATCCAACCCCCACCTTGGTTTTTCAAAATTGTGAAATTTTTGTTTTCCATTACTACAAATTTTTCATGTTGGCAGCCCTGCCACAAAAAAACCAGGCCCGTGTCAGATGAAATTCATGCGCCTCGGAGGTAGGCGACTGAGGAACTTCGACATAGGCAACCATTCGAGCTGATTGGCGAGGAACATATCTGATCGGTCCCTCGTTAGCCAACAAGAGGCTCATTTACACAGCTATCTTTATTCCCATATGGGCGTATGGTTGTGAAATCTGGGGTACTACAAAGAAATCCAATAAGCTAGTGATCGAACGTTTTCAAAATAAAGTAATGCGAGCAATTACTCAGGCTCCGTGGTACATAAGAAATGAAGACTTGAGAAAAGATCTCTTATTGGACTCCATTGACGATATCATCATCAAGAGAGCCAATAATTACGTAAAGCGGCTACATAGCCATCCAAACACCGAAGCCCTGATGCTACTGGACGATTCCGGAAACACAAGGAGGCTTAAACGAGTACACACGCTAGAATTAATTAATAAAAATGTATAATTAAATAACAGTTATTTCACGTTAGAATTTTAAGGTTAATATTTGTAAATAATAGATTCCTAAATAAAAATTGAGAAAAAAAAAAAAAAAAAAATCATTGGAAATTCTTGTCCAAGTTTTGTACCTGGTGCTGTGGTGCTAAATTTCCAACTGGCATTTCAATTTTCTTGTTGACTGAAGTACCTAGCAGTAGAAATATGTTTCTAAATGATAGAATTTTTATATTTGAATCGACGACGAGAATAATAAAATATTTATGAAATGAGAAAAACGTCGCCCCAATTATATTTTTGGGGAGAAAAATTTCACAATATCTACTCAATATAAAATATAACCATAAAATTAGAAATTGTTGAAAATATTCAAAAAGGTATTGAAATAACACAAGCCCCACAGTAATGAACAGTTTTAAAGCAGAATATTTTCTGAAAAATTTCGTTCAAGTATGAGAAATTATCTATAGGTAACAGGGTATAACAGAGAAAAATTACAAAAGTATAAAAATTTAAAAGCAGTGGAATTTCAGTATTAATGAAATCATCAGGTTATTTGAATGTTTCAATCAAAGAAAGTGTAATTAATAAAATTTGGTGAAGATATTTTTCTCCATATTTTTTTTTTTTTTAATTAGAATATCAGACTATGACAGAATTGGTTCCGATGTGTTCGAACGTATGAAGGGCTGATACCGAATTGGTTCCCGTAAGTTCACCAACAGGTTGTCCGAATTGGTTCCTGCATAAACTTCGTTTCATATCATTTTATTCAGATTTTAAAACCGCTATAAGTACAACTACATAATTTATAGAAGAAAAAAAAAGGTGATTGGAATTATTTCTGTATTATCATTTCCGTGGTTTTGGCCATTCATGCGCGTGGTAATATTCCTTTTGGATCGACGTCTGGAGTGAGTCCAGAACAGCAGATTGTAGTGTTTTTCTGACCTTCTCCAGTTTACTTAATTTTTTGTCATTTGATAACTTCAGATACGACTGATCAGTAAAATTAAGCTCTCCGCTGTAACGACCAATGACGCCGTGTAACGAAATTTTATCAATTTGTACTTGAAGCCTTTTTGGAACTTTTGGAGGAGGATCTCCGATGTAATAACTATAAATTATATGAGCTGTTATGTTCGCTAACGTTATCTCGAATTTTATATCTGATTCAGTGAGGCTGATTCTAAGTGATTCGGAATGCTGCAGTCCGTATAGTTTGATGTGGTACGTTAGAAAATGATCAAATGTATATTCAATAGTTTGTTGAATTGAATAATAGTGATTTTCTGAAACTGGTTCGGTATTGTGTAAATACCACATCGTACAGAAATTAAGGTATACAAAAGTATATTGGTTCTTATTCTGCCACGAGATTATTAGTTGCTTGTAAGCTTCCTTCATCAAGACGTCATTGTCTAAACGATCTTTGGTATCAGTATTGTTTATCAACACCTGCAATAATATTCGTGTGTTCGAGTATTTAAAAAAGTGATTTAAAAAAAAAAAGATACTTTGCAAAATGTCCGTATTTACTTACTTGCATATTCTCTTCGTTTATATCAATTGACGAATTTATCTCAGAATCACCTTGTATATTTTTTATCATCTTATTATATTTAAAAGGAACGCGAAGCGAAATTTGGTTGGCTAGGATGTCTATCTGAAGCTTCCCTTGTATGTTG
The DNA here is from genome assembly GCA_038380155.1 of Pseudococcus jackbeardsleyi. NCBI lineage: Eukaryota > Metazoa > Arthropoda > Insecta > Hemiptera > Pseudococcidae > Pseudococcus > Pseudococcus jackbeardsleyi. Next base: position 10,409,246 of record CM076242.1, read on the forward strand.
ATTTGTTGCAGTAAACCGTTGTAATTATCCTGTAATGCACTAAAGTTATGTTTTCGTTCGATGCTGATAATGAAATTATTTACATGGATGGATATGTCTCAAGACTGAAGGGTAAAAAATGAGAAATGTTGTGGTTGAGGGTTATGGGTGTGAAACACTTTATAAGTTCAACAGATGAAAGGTAGTAGAAGCATCTCATCCTGTGGACCAAGTAGTATCAAAGTCCTGTTTTCAATCAAATTACGATGAAGAGGATGTGTCATGATTTTGTGTATCATCTTGCATTATGAAAATTCCTATTCTTCTAGAATCAATTCGTATTTTTTTCCTAATGAAAATAGGTGTTGTGAGTTAGTTACCTGAAAGTGGCTGGAGAAATGGCAAATCTCTTCTTGATCAAATGGCACCGTGAATTTCGCTATAATCTCATTCGAAAGATCAATTGTGAAGTTTTGGTTTCTATATCCTATTTGGATTTCATTCGACAGGTCATCATTTGCATATTTCAGTACGAATTCATCTTCACCAATTTGTAATAGATTAGGAATCAATGATTTCGCAAACTTAGTTTCAATGTTTGAAGAAGCGTTATATCTCGATTGATCAATATCCGTAATAGCTTTTGCCATGGCATTTTGTACTCTCTGTCGAAATCTTCCGCGATAATCTGAATCATCTGGTGGATTTAAAAATTGCATTAAAACTTTATAATAGTAGGTACATTTATGCAGGTATTTGAAATTTTTAGTAACAGATACGGTCATTTTTTAAGATCATTATGTTAATCTTATGCTATAAAGTTGGATGTGCGATGAAATTTTTCAAAAACATGTCTGGTCTGTGCGCACTCGAATGCGTTATATCTCAGACAAATTATTATTAAATTCAAATTGATCGTTCGAATAAATTCTTATTAGACGGTAAAAAACATTAATTCAATTCAATTTTTCATTGTATGTTTTCCGGTTGAAATTCGATGAAAATTTCGAATACCTGTATTGAATGGACAACATGGTTATGAAAATTTCTCACAACCAGCAAACTTCACCAAATTTTTGGTTTCTACAGAAATTTTTCAATTTGATATCGAAACGTTTTGAGTGAACGATGTGAATTTGGTGTGAACTAAAAATGGTCTAATTCATGGTTAGCTACTTTTCAATTCTGTTTTCTGTTGTAAAAAATACCTATTACTTAGTACTTCCTACTACGTTGAATAGGCCAGGAAGAAGTATTTAAACTCAAATTGTATTTTTACATGGGTCACCATTCAAAAGCGGCAAATTTTTTTCTCAATTTTCTCAAGATGACATCTTTTTAAGAATTCCCAGGTCCACTTTCTTTATTATAACTATCGTGAGGTTGTCCCTCGAAATTGTCAAAATTCAAGACGTTTGTTATTTTTCCACTCCACCTATCCTGTTGGACATTTTACGTATTTTCCCATTTGAGAAGGATGACATTTTTTGAAAAAAAAAAGAAAAGTTTTTTTGTATTTTTTTACCATTAATTCATTTGTTTTGTACTGAATCGAAAGTGTCAGGACCAATCTACAACCAAAAAGAAATTTTCTGACAAATCTTGAAGATTTTTTGACCAAAAGCTTTGAAAAATTGGTTAACATCGAATGATTTAGAGATTTTTTTTTATTTTGATGCTTGAAGCATTAAAATTCAAGTAGAATGGTCACTTTTTAGTAACTTTTTCGTTTATGAAGTATCATTTTTGGTCACTTTTTCATTTCCAAAAGTCACTAAAGTCACATTTTTTTGGAACTTTTGAAGAAATATGCCTGATCATAAAAAATTATTTTTAAATACTGTCATGGAAAGTTGAACATCGAATGAGGATGTTGAAATCACATTTATATCATTTTTAAAGAATCCTTAATTTTTTATATAGCACTTGAATAAACACACAAAACAATCCGTTCTGTCTGTGTCCTTTACTTACCATAATAAAACGATTTTTCAAAAAGAAATGCCACAGTTGACTGAAATTTTTCTTTCAGCGCAATTGTATTCTCTATAGATGATGAGTTAGTTGGCGTTATTGAAAAAATGTTGCATTCCGATTGCTCTGGAAACTCTACTCGGATATATTTTTCTACATGGTTTATGAATAATGATATATAACTCAAGTTGTAATTCAGTGTAGATGTTTCATTCGAATCGTAAACTTGTGTTATGCTACCGGTAACATTCTCTAATCGTAAACCGTCGACCGAAACATTTTCATCAACGCATTGCACATTGATAAATTTAAAGTTACCAGACCCCTTGATTGTCACGTCGACTAGATGAGAAAGGAAAGGTTCGCTGGCATTGGTCCAATAGTCGCGAATTACGTCCGAATATTGATGATCACTTGAATTTAGTGGAATTGTGCTTATCGACGAATCTTCACAAACATCAAATATTGGCAGAAACGTTGACTTCGCTGTTTCAGTGATTTGATTTCTGATCTTTGCAATTAAATCGCCGACAATTCTTTTTCCAATTTCAATACGGTCGTTTCTATGTAAATGATAGTGACTGGATGTGATCTAGAAAATAATTTTCTTGTCGTGAATAAAATTTTCAGGTACCAAGTGTCTTGGCCTCATTATTGATATAATTGAAGAAAGTTTTTTCAAAATTCCAAAAATACACCTGTCTTTACATCCTTAAATATTTTCATTGTCAACTGCAACATTCGTTTTAGATTTTTTTTACGAAGCACATTACCTGAACTAACGTCATGTTAATAATTTCTACGATATTGAATATTTTCCAAAAGTATTTTGAACATCGACATCTTTCTTGTAAAATTTTTTCAAACTCCAAAGTATTCAGTTAATACTAATTTTTTTCTTCTTTTTTGATACAAAGTAGTAAATATCAAATCTCGACCAAGTATACAATTTGTCTATCTTTTGAAAATTTTTAAAAATCGATTTGAATTCTGAAAAAAATTGCAAAGCTTCGGATGAATAATTTTTTTCGACATTTTATGACATGACGCTGCGTTTTGTAAAACAACAGGAAAAAATTTTGAAATCGGAAAAAGTTAAGGAAGAATTTGAGCTAGAAGAAAAAAGCGAGAATAATTGTAAAGTTGAGAGAATGTTTTACAATTTCATGAAAAAATTTCAGATTGGATGAATTTGCGAGAAAAAATTTCAAAGGTTATGAAATTTATGGTTGAAAGAGAACAAAAATTTTAGAAAAAACGAAGGATTTGAAAAAATGCGTTTTGATAAAATTACGAAAAAAATGTTCTATGTTGAAAAAATATACGGTAGACTTGAAAACGACAAAAAAAAATTCAAAAAAAATGTTGGGAAAAAATTATACTTACTTATTTGGAGTTTGAAAAAATTCCGAAAAGAAAAATATCTAGGTTGGAAAAATTAAGAAGGTATTTCAAATGTTGGACTTGGTAAAAAAAATACTTAGTAAAGAACAATTGATAACTGACGACTCGTTAGTGACGAGTAATCAATTTTGGAAATTAAAACGTTGCAATTTTTCTCTCTATAATAAAACGTTGTCGATGTGAGCGTGACTTGAAATTTTTTGGCAAAAACTGTCTTTAAAATGTACTTATCATCTGTGATTTCATGAGTACATTATTTTGTTAGCGTAGGAAAAGTAGCAAAAAAACCAACATTCCTGGTCAGCAAAGCTTCTATTGCGGAAAACTGCCGAGAACGGTCCTTTGAGTAACCCCTAAGAGTTACTACCCTCATGCTATCCTCATATCCCTTGACAACTATTTCATTTGAATGGAAGTTCCGCCCTCTCCTTCGAAAAAAAAAAGTTTTCCGCTCCTATATGTTTTAAATTTGATTTTGCGATAAAAATAGCTCTGTACTTTTTGTTATACAGTGCACTCAATTTCCAACATTTTTTTGTCTAAAAAAATTTTTGTACGACCATTAGCAGAGGAGATCGAGAGTCCTGTAGGAAGAGGGTTTTGGGAAATACGCTGTTATTTGAAAACGATGAAGATTATTATCGTAGTATTATGTAAATTGGTGGTATTACTATTTCACCCCTTCTCCTTTCCACGAACCTCCAAAAAAAGAACAGTGGATCTGAGGGTTGGTAACTTTTAAGGGTTACTCGAGGGTCCATTCTCGACAGTTTTCGGTTATAAAAGCATTTCTGGCGAAAAATCTTGGTTTTTCGCTAATTCGCCTACACTACATGTGTACTGTACATATTACCATCATTACCGTAATCGTGGAATCGGTCTTGTTCAGATTTTCATTGATTCGTATTTGGTGTGTCCCATTGGAATTGCGATGCACCGAAATGTTGATACGCGCTTCCTTTAAGCATATTTCAGCCGTAATCAAAGCGGAAATGACATTACCTTTTCTCAACGGATATGCTATATCAACTTGTGCTCTTATTTTCTCATAACTCAATTTACCAATCTGCACATAATTTTAAGGACCACTTTTCACTAACTTGAACGATCAAATCATCGGTGTTTTTTTTTAGATTATACCGTTATATTTCCAGACGTGCATGTGATTTCTAAATGAAAATTTTCTGTTCGAATTTTGAAAAGTGTGGGCGTTCCTGTGTGCAGATTTTCATGTACTGGTGTTTTGAAGTAGACAAATGAGTCCTGGAGTGTTTTTCTATCTAATGCCCGCAGTATTTCTCGTATGGTATTTGTAAAACCGGTTCCCCAATGCAAAGTTTCTGCAAGTAATGGATTTAATATTTATATGTATGTACTTACAAAGGAACTACTCAAGTCGACCACCTTTGATTTGAATAAAAGTGAATTGAAAAAAAAGTGTTTCAGAATCAACGCGATAAAAAATTCTGCTGCCTGAGTTGATTTTTAGACTTTCAGAGAATTTTTGAAAATTTGAAATTTATTCTTTACAGGGATATCAAGCTAGCTGAACGCCGAAAGTTTGATAATGAGAAGCTAGGGGTTCTCAAAGAGTACCTCCCTTTTATAAAAAAACGCGGTTTTTATGTTTTTCAGCTCGAAAATATGACGTGCGATTCATGGAATAGCTCTAAAAAGGTACGATTTGAGTTTCTCCCCCCCCCCTCCCCGAAACTATCGCTGTCAATCTAAGATGAAAACTCATTCTGCTACCCAAACGCCCAAAACTTGCAGATCGCGAAATTTTAATATTGTGAAATTTTCTATTAATTACTTTGACACCGAGAAATTTAATTATTATCAATTTTTTCAATTTTTGAAGAAAATTTTGAGGATTTTCTTCGATTAGAGTGACCAAACGCTACTTGTGATATTCAAATTTATGGGATTCGCGTTAACCTGATCATCTAATTATCTAATTTTTATTGGTTTTTCCAATGATTGGAAACAAATTATGGAGAAAATTTTTCATATCAGTGCAGCCAATTGTAAACCACGATAGGTACTCCATTAATTAAAACTGTCATTTCAAAACATTTTAAATTAAATGAAAAGGAATCCACAAATAGTAACTAGAAAAATTTCATCTATACAATCTGCTTAGCCAAGAATGCCGAAAAGTTCGATTTTGGATTGAGTTATTTTTTGAGTAGAATAAAATAATTTGTTGGTTGAAAAATGAACGAAATGGTTGTCCACGCTGATCGAGGAAAATTCTCAAAATTTTCTTCAAAAATTAAAAAAAATAATAATAATTTTGAGCTTAAAAACACAAAAAACCAGGTACCTTTTAAGAACCCCTAGCCCCTCTCCCTCTTCATCTAGGGGGCTCAAATTTTTTCTCTGATCGTGACCAAATAACCCCAGCATAAGTTGAAAACTGAGGTATGTTTTTTTTTTCGCACTCCACCCTAATGTATGTATGCAATATGCATGACTTCTACATTTGCATCCTCAGAAGGCTCCTTCTCTTTATTATATATTTTGCAGCTCTGTTTTCATTGTCAACTATTTTTTTGTTGTTGTAAATAGCTGGTGCGTTCCTAAATTTTTTCAGATTTGGAATTTCCCAATAGCTGACTGAACTCTCATCTTGAATTTTACCGAATTTTTCGAAAGTTTGCGAGATTTTCAAGCCAAAAATGTCTGTAGGCTTGCCAAGTTGCCATCCGCCCTTCCCTCTCGCATCGATGAGACGATGATGCTGTGTACGATGTTGTTGCAATTCGTTTTGCGCTGAATGATTTTGGCTTACTTTCATATGAATTAATTGGAACACAGGGACACTATAATAATTTAAATGGAAACGGCAATGAAAAAAATATAGATTCACCTTTAATCGTTCGTGTAAGTCCGTGTTCGAGAAGTTCCCTGATAAGCGGCCTTTCGTCATGTAATTTGATATCGCGTTCGCCCTTTTTTTTCATGACCATGCCGATTGATACGCTGACATTTCTTTCAATCGACGATGCTTCAATGTGGCAAGAGTATAATTTGATATTCATATGCTTCGGTGGAACTGACGCAGTATTCCAACGTATATTATAAATGTTTTCGTAAACGATCGAGTAATTATCAATTGTACCATCCGGTTTGTAGTGAACGTTTAATGTTTCTAAATTATCCAGCGCGCTAATAATCAACTCGTGATGATCGCACATCCAAGGAAACGCAGCAGCGTTATAATTGGATTCGAAACGAAAAAAATGTTTTTTCATATGTTTGTTAGTAACTTTTTCCGGATGGAGGCATTTGTTGGAGAGTGATTGAAATATTGATTTTGCCACGTGTTCAAATCGTCCTGCTATCCGATTTCTTATCGCTTCATACACAGCAGCGTGTATAGGATCATGCTCCAAAGTGTAATCTGAAGATTTGCGATTAATAGTGATGATTTTGCATGATTTTCCGTCCGGGTTTCCGAACTAAAATTCAATTCTATTTGAAATATACTTCAATTAAACCAGAAAATGAAAAAGTCTTTTTATACGTACCTCAATCTCTCCAATTCTATCATATTCATAGAATGTATGCATTAAAGCTGATTGATCGTCAACGTATTTTCCCCCCGTTTCTTTCAAAAGCTGATCTTTTGTTATCAGAAATTTGAAACAGCTCGAACCATAAAAAATGAAGGGAACTCGACACGACGAAATATTTCCCGAACGAACAAATTGCACATTTCCCGTTAGATTTACGGCCGTCCGCATTGAATCGTTGAATTTCATCTGTCATCAACAAATGTAATTATTCACACTGACTGGGATGTCCCTTGGAAAAAAATTTCGATTTTTTTCGGGACCCCCTCCCCCCTTCTAGTTTGGTTCCACTTCATGAGAAAATGACATCCAAAAATTTTCAGCCCGATTGATGCATGTTAACCCGAGTCTATTTATTATTGGAATTTGGAGCAAATGTTGATGCCAAAGAAGGTAAAGGAGCTATTCTATTGATACTGCCTGCTTCCATGGCCATTTAGAAGTAGTAAAGACCTTAATTCTTACCCGGCAGCTTAAAACTGACGCCGAAGGCGTACAAATGAATATAAAACGTTCGGGTTTATTCAGTTCCTCATAAAATTTCGAATCGGATAACATTTTTTTCAAATTTTTGCATCTCGCGGGGGAAAAGTGCGAAGGCATTGAAAAAAAAAAATGAATTAAAATACAGTAAAATCTCGTTATTACGCTCCCACTTATAACGCTAATTTCGTTATAACGCCGATTTCGTCCGGAATGTAAAATTTATCTCGAAATAACGCCCAAAGTGCTCTCAAAATTCGGATACAGCATAGCGCTCTCAAAAAGTCGGATTTTGTATAAAATTTGTCGAAAATTGTGCAATTTTACTCTAAAATTGCCTCTGGTTTTGTAAAAATGGAAAAAGTTTCAAGTTATGATGCCATAAATTTTCAAATAATTATTTGGAATGCAATTTTCAATACTCAGAATGCTCTGAAAAGACTTGAAAATTCATAAAAATTAGTTCACTTCATCAAAATGACAGAAAATTCTATCAAAATTGCAAATAAATTCCTTTATTTTGGTAAATTTCAAACAGATTTTTCGGAGGAAAAAAATCCAGGCGGTGTTTAGAGTTTCTGAATCCAATTTTGAGGTCATTTCGACTTCGAACTATAATAATGACCCAAAATGGGTCTATATGGGGAGGTGGCGGTGAGAAGTCAAATTGAAAAATTTCCATAATTATCGAGTATGATCGAGTATGGTGTCAAAATCCATCTTTTTTCAACCCGGTGAGTTTGTTTCCGACATAGTGTTATCAAAAACAATGGGCTCATGGAGAAGTAGTGGAAGGAACAAAATTCGAAAATTTTCTCAATCGATGTTTTTTCATCCGTGGAATCAGTTTCATGATGTCATTTTATCGAAAAATCAAAAATGCGTCCATGAGGGGACAAATACGAGTAGAAATAGATAGAACAATTTTCAATTTGACTCTCTCCGCTACCTTTCTCCTTTTCTCATGGACTCATTTTGGGTTTTTCGATAAAATGACATTAGAAATGGATCCTACGAATTTTGATACCACACTCTATAATTGAGAAAATTTTCGGGTCTCCTCCGTGACCTCCCCATGTAGGCTCATTTTGGTTCATTATTATAGTTCGAAGCCATAATGACCCCAAAACTGGATTTGGAAACTCGGAATGCCTATACTTTAGTTTTCAGACTTATGTTTGTTGTTTTCACTTATATTGTAATTACCTCCAGGTGTTGGCCAAACGAACACGACATTTCTACCAACTTGGACACTGGTATAATATCTTCATCTGGTATGAACTTGGTGATCGTAATAATTTTTGAATCGATGGTTTCTGCAGGTGATTCTAGGGTTCGATTTTTCGAAATCCAGTTATCGTATGAATTTCTGATTGTTTGCAACTGAAATAGTTGTAACATCTCCTTGAAAGGTGAATTTAGTCGATGTTCGACTACGTACTTATCATCTTGTAAATTATGCGGATTATTTTCAATGCGATCTGCTGTAAAATTAGTTGTAATTCACATTCAAAAAAGCAATTACTGGAATACTTCTTCAAGTAAAGTACATATCAACTGATATAAAAACAAGCTTACAAAGTAGGTAAAGCTTGTCGAAAAATGTGTTAAAAACCACGGTTCACTTGATTATTTTTCGATTATTTTTGAAGTACATACCTAAATGCGTTACTTTTAGTTATTTGTCTCATTCAAAAAAGTTACTATTGATTACTGGAAAGCAGAATTTATTGATCACGGTCATATTTTTGATGTTTTCACGGGGTCGTGAGATAGTCGTAATCTCAAATTTTGGTTAAAAAAGTTGCGAAATTGTTCTTAATTTACCTATCAGGTCGCAAATTACACTATCTTCGAGGAAATTCGATTGTCTGTTTCGCGAAATTTTTCGCAATTTTGCTTGTTCCAACATAATTACTTACTGTTCTTTCTCAAAAATTTATTATTTCTTTTATAGTCAAAAAACCTTGTTCACTTACGTACACGGAAAAAACAGAAATTACGAAAATGAATACATTTTACCCCAAAAATAATAAATTGTATCAAAAAAAAGATAGATTTTATCAAAAAAATTGATAAATTTTACCAAAATAATACATTTTAATCAAAAAATAATAAAAATGTATTCAAAAAAATAATAACGTGTTTCAATTCACAAAATAGGTGAAATTTTTTCTAAAAAATAATATTTATTATCAGAAAAAATGATAAAATTTGTCAAAAAAATGAATAAATTTTACCAAAAAGAATAAATTTTATTCAGAAAAATGATGAATTTTACCTATTTTGAGAATTGGGACACGTTATTATTTTTTTGGATAAATTTTATTTTATTTTTTTTTCAGTGTATGGTAAAACGCGTTTAAAAAATTCGGAGACCCGCGTAAACTTCATTAATTTGAAGCACTTGCAAATTGAAAAAAAAATCATTAACGTTATAAAGGGTACCGGCGGTTAAGATAGGCGAATCTGCCCCCGAGCTGAAATTTGAAACTAACCGACCGAATTTGGTCCTTAGGGTCTGAAAACCACCTGGTAAAAATTTTGGCCCCCTACCCCTCCCCTAACCCGAGTTATGGGGCAAAACGTTACTTTTTTCAGCCTTTTCATTAAGAATTTTTATCTCCGAGAGTTTTCAACCAAATTTTTTCAAATTTACGTGAGTTATACTCCATACTGAGGGGTATTGGTGGGTGGTTTGAAAAAATTTTTTTGATGATTTTTTCTAGCCAAAAATCGCATTTTAAAACTTGAAATCGAGTTTTCTACATGATGTTGCAGAGGTGCAAAAATGAAAAAAATATATATCATGTATCTAGTCCCTATCTACAACGTAATATTTTTTTCAGAATTTTTTAGGTGGGTGGAAGACCTTCAAAAACGCAAAAAACCGCATTTTTATCACGTTTTTCGCTCAAAAAATGGTCATTTTTGGCCGAAAAAATTTTTCGGATAATAATATTCCAAAATACGTATTTTTACGCCACTTGCCCGATTTTCACTTCATTTCATTCGTTTTTGAATGATTTTTGCAATTTCAAGTAACCTAAAGCGCAAGACTTAAAATTGTATGTATGTAACTTTCCTTATACCTGTATAAAATTATCATACGGAAAACACTGAAAGAAAATTTGTGTTCAGTAGCTCGAACTACCTTCGGAAAATTCATTTGCATGAGCAGAGCACTCAAATTTCGAAAATTCACTTTGTAGCTAACAAATTTTTTCAGAGAAAGGGGCCAAAATGTGTTTTTTCAATGGATTTTTTCGTATTTTTGTGGTTTTTCGCCAAATGTAGATAAAAGTTTCGAGTTTTTTTTAGATGAATTTTAGGGAGTTGGAAGAGCCCTAAAAATTTTTTTTCAAAATTTTTGGTTCATTTTCGCCGAGTTATGGCATTTTAGAAATTTTGAGCGGCCATTTTCTCTTGAAAGGTCAAAGGTAGCCTAGTTATTTTTGGTCTGAACCTCGAGAACATTGAGTAAAATCTGAATCATTCTTAAGAAATGACTATGCCCTATGTGAAAAAACTCAAAAACGAAGAAAGGAAAAAAATATTAAAAAAGTCGAAATATTTCAACTCATTTCCAAAAACGAAAAAAATGACCAAGTAGTCGATGAAAATGTGAATAACTCCGAACAGTTTATTTTTCAAAATGAAAAAAAAAACGTGTCATCGGTAAAAAAAATGAAGAAAATCGAAAGAAGTAAAAAAATGATAAAAAAATTGAAACAACTGAAGCTTTCATTTTAAAAAATTACCTCAGACCATTTTGAAAGTTTCGCCTTGGAGAATTATTGCGAGAAGAAACTTGCAGGGAAGAAAAATTCAAATCAAAGTTGAGTAGAGAAATGCCAATGGAAATGCAGAATAGCAAAAGGTAGGAATAAAAAATTGTTCGGTTTGGAAGAATTCACTAAGTACCTCATATTTTTGCTAATTTGAGCAATTTCTATATGCAAGGAACAAGGTAAGGGAGGAAGGTTCATTGAAACCAGTTTTGACTGTTCTTACCTCGAACAGTAAACCATAACAGGAAAACATTCCAACAAAAATTTTGAACCCTTTCAAAATATTTTTCTATTTTTGAGACTTGTTTTTTTATAATAAACGTGGACCCGTGAACGTCGTACTTCCCACGAGAGTGCCGTGGGAAGTGCAACGTTACTGTACGCGCTACATGCGAGGGGTGGTTAGTTATTATTTTTTTTGACAATGTTCCACCACTTCGATTTTTTTGAAATTTTTGTGGTATATTTATGAATGAATGGTGCATCTTTTTGGGGGAAAAGTTCCATTGTACCTTTGACCTTTCAAGAGAAAATGGCCGCTCAAAATTTCTAAAATGCCATAACTCGGCGAAAATGAACCAAAAATTTTGAAAAAAAATTTTTAGGGCTCTTCCAACTCCCTAAAATTCATCTAAAAAAAACTCGAAACTTTTATCTACATTTGGCGAAAAACCACAAAAATACGAAAAAATCCATTGAAAAAACACATTTTGGCCCCTTTCTCTGAAAAAATTTGTTAGCTACAAAGTGAATTTTCGAAATTTGAGTGCTCTGCTCATGCAAATGAATTTTCCGAAGGTAGTTCGAGCTACTGAACACAAATTTTCTTTCAGTGTTTTCCGTATGATAATTTTATACAGGTATAAGGAAAGTTACATACATACAATTTTAAGTCTTGCGCTTTAGGTTACTTGAAATTGCAAAAATCATTCAAAAACGAATGAAATGAAGTGAAAATCGGGCAAGTGGCGTAAAAATACGTATTTTGGAATATTATTATCCGAAAAATTTTTTCGGCCAAAAATGACCATTTTTTGAGCGAAAAACGTGATAAAAATGCGGTTTTTTGCGTTTTTGAAGGTCTTCCACCCACCTAAAAATTCTGAAAAAATATGACGTTGGAGAGAGGGACTAGATACATGATATATATTTTTTTCATTTTTGCACCTCTGCAACATCATGTAGAAAACTCGATTTCAAGTTTTAAAATGCGATTTTTGGCTAGAAAAAATCATCAAAAAATTTTTTTCAAACCACCCACCAATACCCCTCAGTATGGAGTATAACTCACGTAAATTTGAAAAAATTTGGTTGAAAACTCTCGGAGATAAAAATTCTTAATGAAAAGGCTGAAAAAAGTAACGTTTTGCCCCATAACTCGGGTTAGGGGAGGGGTAGGGGGCCAAAATTTTTACCAGGTGGTTTTCAGACCCTAAGGACCAAATTCGGTCGGTTAGTTTCAAATTTCAGCTCGGGGGCAGATTCGCCTATCTTAACCGCCGGTACCCTTTAGCTTTTCAAGTGAAGCGTCCGTTTAAAAAACAACCATAGTCCAAAATATGTACATGCGAAAAGGGACATAAGTGTACTGAAAAAAAGGTAACACCTGGGTCCGTTTTCTCAATTCTCATATACAAATTTTGGAGTATGGTTGTTTTTTAAACGGACGCTTCAAATGTATTGTTTAACACCTTGATTTCGAAAATCTTTACCTTGTTTTTGGTAGTAAATGTCAACTTATTTTTCAATATAAAAAGAAACTTGTGAAAAAAAAATTAGAAGGTTATTCGTTGAATCTATATTGCATTTGCATTCCTACCCTATGGAATTTTTTAGATCTAATCATATCTGGATAATGTCGCTATCTGATTTTATCAAATTATATCTAATTGCATCAAATCAGATCGTTTTTAAAGGAGGAGCAAAATTTTGAAGCCACGGTTTTTGAGGAATTGTTTTGTGAATGTGATGATAAAGAGAATGAAAAGCATCATTTTCAAGTTTTAAAATTTCTTCTGACATTGCATTGCAAAAAAAAAACAAACGAAAAGAATAAGAAGTTTGAAATTTCGTGTTTTCCCCTTAAACGTCGAAATTTCATACAAATTAGTCATGTTTTTCATTGTAATTTTACCTTCGTTGCGCCACCACTTGATATTATTTTTTGAGGCTGATTATTTGTATTTCCTATTTTCTAGATTCAATTAACATTTTAAAGGGGGTGGCGCGTCAAAAATATTGAAAAAAAAATTTTACCATGTAAAAATGCGAAACACCTTAACGAACACTTTGCGGTTGGTACAAAATCGCTTGTACTAATCGCGATACGTACAATTTTGTACGTTTTACTTAACATATGTTAGTTCATTTTGTGCATGCCATCTTACCTGATACTGCCAGTGGTAGAAGAACGAGAATAGTGGTCAATGCTTCTATCATGGTGAAATACCGAACCGCGTTTGAATAGACGAAAAAGATTATTATTGCACCAGAAAACTAATGTTTATAATGAAGCAGCATTAGTAATTTCTGTCATTAGCTAGTCAGTATGATTAATTTTTTAATTGGTGTGAAATGAGTACATTTCCTAAAATTTTTGAAATTATCATCTGTGCTCCATATTTTGATAAATAATAACGTTGAAACTATGATCTACTGCTAATTTTTTTCGAGATTAACGTGATCATCATCGTTGGATCATTTCATGTCAGTTCGTTAGTAAAGAAGTGGGGGGGGGGTGTCGGCGATTTTTCTGATTTTTTAAAAATGTGGGTAGATCTCAATGAGAGATGATGAATGCCGCAAACCGCAGCTCCTCGAGTCTTTTTGAAGAGCAGCCACGAGCACTTGAAGTTTTAAGATGAAAGTTTGATATGGTCAAAAACTATAATAGGTACATAGAAAGTTGACATTTTTTCCAATGTATAGCGCCTTTGGCCTTTGATAAGCTTTTGACGATTTTTTGAAAATTAGTGTTCTCAGTTTTTTATTTCCAAAAATTAGGTATACCTAAATATGTTTAAAAAATGACATTTCCTTATCAAGGACAACTTCAAAAAATGTGAAAATTTCTCTGAAGTAGGTACAACTTCCCATTTTGATTAACATTATTTTTAAAAACAAGCTGACGTTTTTTTGTATTCTCGATTTTAAAAAATAAAGAAATTTTCTTGAAAGGAAATTTTGATAACATGGATTTGTTTTTTTTTTCATTGCAATCAAATTAAGTTACTGGAATTACAAACTTTTGTATACCTAGACAGATAATTTTTACGAATGTTTATCGATCAATTTTCATTCGCCAAATGTTTCATAAAGATTTCTTTAAACTTACCTTTCAAGATTACGGAGGAAAGGTTTCCATAATGAAAATATAGTAGGAAATAGGTGATTTTCCGAACGCATAAAATTAAAATACCTTATAGAAATTTCAAATATGTATTTTTCTACGTTAATCAGCATTGTAATTTCATGCATGTAGTCAAACTGTTGTAATCGCGTATTCTTAAAAAAAAAAATGATGATACATGGCATGATCATTTTTAAAACTTTTTTCCTGGAAATTTTTATATGAATTTCAGTATCATCGAAGTTATGTTTTAATAAACATGTTGCACGCTGTATGATAATTTGTCATAAGCTCGTGATGAGGCTGAGTAATAATAAGTAATTAAAGAGTGATGTGAAATTACTTAGTGGATGTGAGCAGATGGGCTAAGGTAATAGCTCATAGCGGATTATTATTGATGATTTTAGAGCCAATTTCAACTTGGAATGAAACGTTATTCCAATTTAGGTAGGATACCTAAGTGTACCTATTTGTTTTATTTTGAAATTTGATGGGTAATTGCGAAAAATTGCCATACTCGGGACCACATAGATCATAAAACAAAAGAAATCAGAAAATAGCCATAAGTAGTTTGTTTTGACTGGGAGACCTACCAAAAAAAATTTTGAGCGCCATAAACCAAAAGATTTTTCACTTTGGATTTGATTTTGATGACTGGCTGGTGCAGTTTGAGTTCGGGATCAAAATTATTTCACACGGAAAAAAGGAAGTTACAAAAACGAATACATTTTACCCAAAAAATAATAAATTTTAATCAAAAAAATGAATAAAATTTTACCAAAATAATTAAAGTTTATTCAAAAAATAATAACGTGTCCCAATTTGTAAAATAAATATTTTTTTATAAAAAAAAAATATAAGATTTGTCAAAAAAATGAATAAATTTTAGGTACTAAAAAATAAATTTTGATTCACGACGTAGGTATTGCAGAATTCTAACGACGATCCGGAAGGACATCATTTTTTGGATTTTGATTGAAAAATCAGATAATTTTAATTCTATGTGCAATGCCATGTGATGGCAGGCATCGGACGGTGGTTACTTTAAAGTAACTTGGTTACTTTTTTCAAGCTCGGTTACTTTTAGTTACTTTTTTGGCTGAAAGGTTACTTTTAGTTACTTTTTCAGCTTCAAAGTTACTTTTTTCGCTCAACTCGCAAAAAAAATGGCAATGAGGTTATAAATCTCTTGTTTTTGTTATCTTTTTTTCATCTTCGATGTTTCGATAATATTCAGTGGCGTAAATATGGGGGGGGGGACCCTTCAAAATTGAATTTTTTGGACATCAAAAATCGAATTTTTTCAAAGCTTTGCCCTCGCTTCGCTCGGGCGTAAGTAAACAAAATTATTATTACTTTTGGCTAGTTTAAAAGTTCAATACGTAAGCCTGTGGCGTAAATACCTCCCTCAAAACCCTCAAAAATGAATTTTTCGGGTATTAAAAATCAATTTTTTTCAAAGCTCTGCCCTCGCTTCGCTCGGGCATAAAATGATCACTATATCACAATATAAAAAATCACGAAAATTTGACTTTGAACTTAATTTTAAAACAAAAAAATTCAATGAAAATCACAAAATTTACGATTTTTAAACTTAATCTTGATAAAAAAACCAAACTTTAAAGTCGAAGTGTAATTATTTTGTGTTATTGTATCTCTGTTCGAAATTATTCAGATCTTTGAATTAATAAATATTTCAATTCAAATCATAAAAATTTTATAATGAAAAATAAAGTTATGTTATGAACAGGGAGATTCTGAAAAATAAGAAAGAGGACAAAAAATTCGTGAAAGTAATTGATATCGAAAATGATTCAGTATGAGGTTCAGAGGTTCAGAGATGGAAAAATGATGACAAAAACAAGAGAAAAAATCGTTCGGTGAACGAATTTTTATAACCTCATTTTGGGCTGCGGAACGTCTCCTATTTCTTTTGAACGCGATTTTCTCATTATCCCGGATCGTTATTTTTTTCTCTCTTCGGTAGTGAAATTACGGAGAAAAATACAAGTTTGAAAAAAATGGGAAGGAGAGGGGTATTAATAATTTTTTAAAGACGAAAAATTGAAAAATTATCTACTTTTTCACAAAAAATTGGTTACTTTTTCACAAAAAATTGGTTACTTTTTTCAGAAAAAAAAGTTACTAAAGTTACTATTTTTTTTCAAAATTTCCGTCCGATGCCTGTGATGGTCATGAATATGAGAATGCAGCGAAATTGATGAAATGAGAAAAAACGTCGCTATTGGTGTATTTTCAGGAATAAAAACTGAATAGGTAGTTGGGTAACTACTAACTAGGTACCTACTTGAAATAAAATACCTATATTATACGTACCAAATTTTTGTAAAAAAAATTAGAAACAGCCCATGAAACTAGAACTAATGAATTATATATTCACCGGCTCCGGCTTGACTCTGAAGTTGACCTATGACCTCAACTCTTGACTTTATGACCCTCGACTCCGATCAGATTCAACTTCCAGTAAGCTAAAAATAAATTTCACACTATTGATGAGACCATTTTGTTCATTGTTTTCAAAATGAAATATTTTTTTCTTCAAAAGAAAGTATCAATTTTCAAGATTATAAAAAAAAAAAAATGGAGGGATCAAATCACCTGCAAGTAAATAACCAAATCCCTCTTTCTCCGATCGCTGGCAATAGGCATTTACCGATTTAGGGGGCTGGAATACAAAAAATGGTGTTTCTCTCTGTAATGGTTTATTTTTTGGTACCTTCGCTCCGACCCCAGTCATATGTAGATGAATAGAGAATTTTTCTGGGAAAGTTACGTCTTGAACTTCTTTATAATAGATAACAAATAATCAGGGCATAGGAGTGTACTCCGGAATCGGAGTCAAACTGACCCCCAATTGACTCCGACTCCGGCTTGACTCCGGAGTCGAACCGGGGTCAGAGAGTCAAGGTCAAAGATTGACTTCGGAGTCAAGAGTCGAGGTCCGAAATTGACTCATCCGGAATCAGGAGTCAATTTTCTCTCTTGACCGGAGTCAAGCTGGAGTCAGGAGTCAACTTTTTTGCTGACTCCTATTCCCTGCAAATAATTGATAAAAACAAAAAAAGTTTTAAGAGTTACTCTAATCTACATAACATACTTACTTCCAGCTCATCAGAATTTAACCGAGTAATGTTTTTGAAATGAAAGGCTTCTATGTTCAGCTTGAGAACAGAAATCGTGCCGAGGGGTGAATTATTTTCTTTCATTTTGTCAATATCGACTGAAGTTTTTTCAAATAATTTCTCATCGAATGGTTGCAATATTTTTCGAATAGCATTGATGAATTCTTTGGTTCTGTCGCATCGAATTTCTGTAAATCAATTTTCATACGTATTTAGTTTTGTTCGCTAAAACTATTACACTGAAGTAGAGCAAAAAGTAAAACAATCCAGAATATCATCAACAATTTGAGTGGTAGTTCATTTTGAGTGAGAGCCTCTTGAAAAATTTGTGCATTTATCTTCTGAACAGGGCAGAACAAAAGAACCTCGAACCGAAACCATTTCTGAATAACTGCGCTTGGTTACCTCCTTCTGGTGAGCTTTGGTAGCAGGACCTATTTCTCGGTCACTTTTTAGCGACTTTTGGTCACTTTTTATCCCTTCCCTGTCTAAAGCCTTCGTTTGAATTTAAAAAAAACATCTAATATTTAGTTTGTTAAACTTGTAAAATCTTAAAAAAAGATTTTTTTCTCGTGGAATAAAAGTCAAGCAAGAAAAATCGAAATTCGTGCAAAAATTTTCTATTTTTGAATGTTCATTTTCTTCATTACAATTTTTCTTTCGAAGCAGACGGGCTACCTTGTGCTTTTTCATCCAACCGATACATTTTGAATTATGCAACATTAATGGCAATAATTGTTGACATTTTTTGTGTTTCGACCTTCTCTATATTTCGATATCACGAAACATTCGAGATAGAACTAGGTACCTCATTTTTTTAACCTCACAGCCGAAAAGTCGACAAAAACTTTTTGTTTCGCATTTGGTGTTCTACATTTGGATGTAGTCATCTTCTGTCATATTAAAATTAGCTCCACAAATTTGATGCGATTAATTTATGTTATGATGTCCTGAGATATGTTTCGAGTATTTTCTGATTTTGCTAAATGCATTTACCTATCTATCGAAAAATATTTTCAGTTGTTCCTTTATCGATTAGTTGTCAAGGAACAAGAATAATATACATAATTATACATTTGAACATTGAAGTGTAAAAATAATACCCCTTTAAGTATCTCGTAAGAATAATTTTTTGTTGGGACTGCTGAAAAATCATAATTTGGAACCTAATATTCCAATTAATTTAGCGCGTGACTAATCTTTTGTTAATTTTTTTTTTGTTTTAGGTGAGTACCTACTACCTACTATATTTGATTTTGAAATATGTACGATTATGCTGTACCTACGTGTAAGTGAAGATACAAATGAGTAAGTCATATGTAACATAACACCTCAAATTTTAATAAGTCGGTCGTCTCGTGTTATTTTTAAGCGATTAAGAAATTCTAATTTTAAAAAACATGGTAGTCAAACATTTTTCTAGTTTTTCGACATTTGAACGAATACATGGGTAATTCTTCGAAAATCGGCGAATTTCAGCATTCAAAATTTTGAAAAGTAAAAACTCTTTTTTTGTGAAATTTTTGAAAGAATATCATTAATCAGCTTACCCAGAACACTTTTATGAAAACGGGGTCAATTCATACCTCAAGGGGGTAGGGTGGGACGATTAAACGTTTCCGTCATTATGCTTAATTTTCAATAAGTTTTTAATATGTTCCATCGTCGTGGATCATCATTTCTGCGCTTTAAAATGGCAGATATTCCTGCAATTTGAGAAAATGTATTTAAAATGGTGAATATCTCATGATAACATATAAAAAAATTTAAAATGATCAATAATATGATCTATACTGCAGATAATTACTCAATTTTTTCCGGATTCGCCACGACGAAAGAAAAAACTACACCATCCACGACGTAGGAAAATTGAGTAATTATTTGCAAAATAGGCCACATAACTGAGTTTTGAAAAATTTTTGAAATGCTACGAGGATATATTCACCATTTTAAATACTTTTTTTCAATTTTCAGGAATATAGGCCGTTTTGAAGGCGAGAACTGATTAGCCACGGCGATGGAACGTTTTTTTGTAAACAGCACAATATTGATAAACAATCACTCACAAAACTGTTAATTTCATTGAGATTCAAAATTTTCTTAGATTGTGTTGTTCTCGGGACGATAACTGACCAGTGCTGCCACTTCACAGCACAAAATATTGTATTAGTAAGCCAGGAAAAATTATTGAAAATTATCCACGGCGAAAGAAAGAAAATTGTAAACACACTTTGGGCTTCAAATATGGGACTATGGGACACTTTTTTTTGACCTTCAATCAGGTCATCACACACCTTCATATACGTTGATTATATGTAACGGTTATTTTTTTCAAAAAACCGCATTAATTTACATCATTTAGAACATTCAATTTGAAAAACATTTCGAATACAAGCCACGGCGATGGAATTTTCGGGGGTAAAATGGTCGTGTACCCGAATTGGTGGGGGTGGCACTCATAATTCTTAGTGGTATAGGTGTAGGAGATAGTACTCCTACTCATGAAAAAAAAAAACAAAAAAAAAAACCGTAACTTTTTGAGTTATACACTGGTAACAGAAATTTGCCGATTTTCGAAGAATTACCCACATATTATTTTCTCGCTATCTTACCAAATTTTCAGTCCTCCCCATTTTGGCTCCATTTTTACTTCAATTGCAGCTTCTATAGATTTGGAAACGGATCGGATATAAGCAAACATGTTTTTTTAAAGATTTTTCATTTCCAAATAAATTAATTCACCCTAATTTTTTTGGTTTTCAACTATTGTATTGGTCTTTGCTGTATTTCGACAGTGTGAAAAATTTTCAATTTCATCCGTTAGTTTTTCGTCGGACACCAAAGGCATAATCTGCGCGCGGAAATCATTCGACTGAGCGTTTGTATCAACATGGATTTATTTGAAACATTTAAAATATCTAAACAGATAATTCAGATAAGCTTAAACTAATTTAGGTGCGGTTCATCCGATTTATTCGTGTAGGTGTATTCTTTCCTTGTTTCGATCAATCTTCCATATATTTCTCTTTCACTGAATTTTTTATCGAATCGGTAATGACCATTTTCAGTGTTTCCTCGAATTTCGTTGACTTTTTGTTCTGTTCACCTGATATTTGCAGTTCTATTTTAGTGAAAATTAGTTTCTTCGCCAAGTTCCAGATCTCACCCTTTAATAAAATCTGGTCGATTTTTAGTTCCATTTTGTTTGGCTTTCTTAAAAATGAATTTTCGACGTAATAGCTCCACGTAACTTGCGCTGTTAAATTTGTTGCGGTGATTTCGAATGTTTTATCGCGATACTTGTCTTCTAGAATTTGGAAATGAAGTCGTTTCAGGTTGTAAAATCCGTATAGTTTTATGTAGTATGTAAGAAAGTTTTGAGATGCATCATTGATGGTATTCGCGATCAAATAGAAATGATTTTTCGAAGGCGCAGACTTCAGAGAACCATATCTGTTGCGACAAATATTTGGTGGATAGGAAAATGACTTGAGACGGTATTCCATAAACACGTTTGCAAGTTTTGTGTATTGACTTCTCAAAATATTTTTATCGAATTCTTTGAAATTTCCGTTTATCTGAAAATATAATCTCGATGTTAGGTATGAACGACTGTTGATTGTTTCGCGTACTACAATATTTTAAAATCATTTTTTCAAAATTCTGTAATCCGGATTTCCGGCTATATTGTCGGTCCCTTTTATTAAAGAAATAAGCCGTAGTATTTCTATACATACATAATCAAAGGTCGGTCCATTATTGCTACATCTTTTTGTACGGTTACCAAAAAGCAACAAGTTTTAAATTTTAGGAATTCCTAAGCTTCAGAAAAACTTTATTTAGGAAATAAACAACCAAGACATTTGTTTTCTCTGAAAAATTGAGTAGGTGCCTAAGTACTTACCGCCATATTATCTATGTAAATTTTCAACTCGGCATTGTATTCGTTTTTGTTATTCGAGATGTTTATTACGCGATACCTGGTTGCTGTATAATGAACGCCGCTCAATTTGCTTCCGGGGTTGATATTTTTTATCTCAATTTGTCCATTCAGATTGAAATTCTCGCCAAAACTGCTTACATCCTGTGTATTCATATTTCATGAAACGGTGGGAGGAAATTTACTTTTAAAAAAAGTATTAGAAACATGAATTACTTAGATATTAAAAACAATAAAAAAAAAAGCATAGCCCTTTCGGAACAAGCTCTTACATTAAACCACTCCCTTGATTTTGATAAAAGCGAAATTTTACTTACATCAAAATTGCTCTTTAAAAAAAAAAAGGAAAAACTAAAGAAGCCCTCTATATTATTCACAGAAAAAATTCCATTAACAAAAAAACTGATATTGTTACAGGGTGTCCATTCTCTGGAAAACCGGTAAAATCGGAAAAGTCGGAGAATTTGGACCGTCTTACAGTAGGCCAGGAGACCCTCTAGAACGTTCGTTTTGCACATAACCACAGAAACGTCGTTAAAAATAAGGTTATGTTATGTTTTTTGGGTCGTAGATTACGAATTTCATACTCAAAAAAATTTTGTAGTGAGGAGTAAGGCTGGGGAGCGGAGTCGAAGTTGAAATTTCGCCATAATGTCGTGTAATATGTCGAAATATATGTTTTCGAGGTCGTCGAAAGATTACAAATTTCACACTCAAAATTTTTTGGAGGAGATGGGGCTGGGGAAGGGGGTCGAAATTGAAATTTCACAACAGTATCGTGTGATATGTCAAAATATATGTTTTCGAGGTCGTAGAATTCAAATTTCATGCTGAAAAAAATCAAGAGTGAGAGAGGGGCCAGAAGAAGCAGTTAAAATTAAAATTTTACGATTACATTACATATGTTATTTATAAAACTCAATATTTTTGAAGTCTTAAAATCATAAATTATGCTCTTAAAAACAAGTCGTGTTGTCATTTTCGCATTCGTTTGGGTATATTCATTTTTGTGATAGCAAAAAATTCATGATTCAAGATTTAAAAAACTTGAAATTTGATGAATAACATGATGTGAAATTTTTTTCAATTTCAAAATAATGAATACTAAAGTATCATCACTTTTTTATTAATCATAAATTCATAATGTATTACTTTTGGAGATTTTTTTTTTGCAAAAATTTTCGCTCTCGCTTCGCTAGGGTCCATCACATTTGTACATCTCACTAAAATAATTAATAATATTTCATTCCCTGTCGATCTACTGGACCAAGCCAAAAAAAGAGATTTTTGTGGAATTTATAAATTTGAGGCACGTTTTTTTCTAGGATGGGGGCATTGAATTACAAAGGAATTTTGGAATTTTAGGACTGAGAATATTCAAAAATTCTATCGCGTCTTATCATGATAAGACGCGATAAGACGTAAAAAAAAGTCGAATGATTTTGAACGGCCCGAATTTTTTCATTTCATTTTTTTTTTTCAGTTTTTACAACCATGAAAATATAAAAATAAAATTATGTTGAAAAATTATTGGTTCTGTGCAAGGAATATAAAAATACTACGTATATTAGGTAGCCCAAATCAGCGAGTTGTGTGCTAGTGTGAGTGAATTGTGACGTCATTGGTAGCTTGCCATTTAATTTTGCCGTTGATCCCACAAAGTATGCGCGGACATCGCTGCTTATGTTTGTCAACACCACGTTTGTGTATGCTTGTAGTTGTTATGTTGTTACGGGCTACCGCTGGCTACCAATGACGTCAACACCCTGCACTCCTCACTCACGCGAGTGTGTACAACAACGATTCGGGCTACCTAATATACGTAGTATTTTTATATTCCTTGGTTCTGTGGTAAAATTTCATGAGGAATTCAATGGAGTAACCTTCAAGTGCAAACCGAGTCACCCAGTGGAGCCAACTTCGCAAAAGAGTTGAAAAAAATTATGAAATTTTTTACTGTATAAGCGCTTTGCGAATTGCGAGGCAGTAAAACAACGAAAAAAAAAGTAGATAGTGCGCTTAAAATGTTCTTCTCACATTGGAGAACCAATTTCCAGCAAAAAATAATCAGTTTTTCAACCTATCTTGGGGTTTTCTTGAAAACATGTTTTTTGCCATAAGGGTCGGTTTCTCATGGTGTGTTACAAATACTGCTTTAAGAAGAGGGGAAAAGGGCATTTTTCTCGCATTTTTGTAATAAAAACTTTCTTTTTCGATCAGGGAGGTAGCACTCCGCAAGCTTTTCCTGGGTACGTGTTATTTCAATTTTCCAAAACTGACTGAATGAAAATCATTCTAATGAACCGAGTTACTTATTTCAGAATATGAAATTATTATGAAATTTTTTATTTCAAAATTTTGTTTTGTTGAGAAACAGGTCAGCCCAATCTCCCTTCACTCTCTGTCGATCTTGTGTGCAATGTACATGCCTGATTAAACGCCATAGATTTAAATATCCGATAATTACCGCAGAGTAATTGAAGTTATCGCATATTTCCTCTGCGAATGACCGTGAAAATGCGATATCGGCTGTAATTTGATATGGAAGCGTTGAGCGTGCGAAATAAGGATCATTTTTTTTTAGTTCCAAACGGTATCTGTCTGGTAAGTGGTATTGATCGTCATTTGGGATACGTTTTAATGTTTTGGCTAAATTATTCGCAAATACCGACGTCCTCTCGTCTATCCGCCGAGTATTTTCTTCCACGTCTTTCATCATAGTTTCCTTGGCTAATTTCCGATACTTCGTGGTATAGGTAGTCAAGTGACCTGTTTTGAATTTCATTGATTAGTTTTCTAGTGCAGAAATTAAGCCGAGTTTACAATAAATTTACTTACCATAAATGGATTGTTCAATAAAGAAAGCAACTGTCGTTTCAAATGTATGCTTTTCTTCGTCCACCATCATGTCTGGATCAAAATCAAACGCGTTTTCTGCAAGATTCACCTTCACGTTGGTGTTCGCGTGATCAATTGTCACTAAAAAATCGCCGGCGAATTTTCGTATAATGGGTTTCTTTGACTGATCCCAAAGCTTTACTTGACCCGTAATATTTTCCAATCGTAAACCATCAACTATGAGATTTCCGTTTACGTATTGCGCGTTGATGTGTTTGAAATTCCACGTCCCATTGATGATCACTGCAGCTGGATTTATGAAATTTATCCGGTGACTGCGAATGAATGCAAAATATTGCCGCGAATTGGCTGTCTCGGCGTTGTTGCTTGATATGTCTTTACCAGTGCAAGTGTCGAACAAAGGAAGAAACGCCGAGTTCATTGTAATGTTGATTTGATTTCTTAACAATTTGATGAAATTTTCGTGTATTGATTGTCCTAACGTAATACGATTTTTACGCGGCTCGTCGAATAAAATCTAGAAGTGAATTTGAATGCATTCATTATGTAAGTATAGTGCACTGATGTACATATGACGGTTATATGTACCACGAATAGGTATTTAACGTTGATGTAATTTGTTCACCATTTTATCGGCCATTTCGAAGTCGTCATTGATTTGTATTGCGACTTCGTTTGTTTGATTCGGGTACTTTTGCAGCGAAATATTGAAGTTTATTTGTCTGATGTGAATAATGGTTGACTCGAGTACGTCTCTTTTTAAACCGTCAAAAGTTATCGCATCAGTGATGAAATTAGCTTGTCCTGTTATGTTTTCGTATGTAATAGTGCCAATCTAGAAAAATATTGAATTCATTTTAATCCTTTGGTGTATGAAAAAATTTGTATTTTCATATTGGTGAAATTCATGTAGCGCTCGCTACATTTAAAATAATTCAATTTTTTTTGTTGATTTCGGAAATTGGTTATTTTTAAAATTCTTTATTTTCAATTTTCCAAATGAGAAAAATTGCTATGAAAAGAGAGAGAGAAAAATCAACAGGAAGATAATTCGATTTCGAATCACAATAAGTATCCTAGCAGAAAATATTCTCTTAAAATTTCTAAATTTTTAATTGTAATCAAAAAACTAATTGTCAGATTTTCGACGAGAGAGAATTTCCCCTTTGAACGACGCGACGATGCATTTCTCGCTTAGAATCAATAAGGGAAGCAATATATTATCCGTTATTGTGGTTTGGCGTCGTATTTTCTTCATGTTAAAATGTTTTCTTTCTCTGAAGCTACTTTTTTTATTTCAGAAATTAAAACGGCAGATTAGGTATATGTATAAGAATTGCTCCAAAATGAAAATTTTTGAAGCATTGACTTTTTTTTAGATCGTTTCAAATGAATGACATTGCATGCAATCCGAATAGGCCCGTTCGCAGATGGTAGCGTAGGTAGCGATTGCTACTTATAAATTTTTCCCATTTCAGTTATTTCTTGTTTTTGTGCTTAATTTTTGAGATTGTAGAAAACAAAAATTGATGAAAGTGGGAAAAACAGAAAATTTTTGATTGAGAAAGTCTTGTCAGGCATGGATATCGTCGGAATGAAAAAAAAAAATGAGTTCACTTTCGTGAGAGGCTTCAAATGTGGCGTGAGAAGCGAAAATTTTTCATTGTGTGACATGATTTGAACTTCAAGAAATCAGATGCACATCATTTCACGGCGACACGGCCCACTAGTTCTAAAGGTGTCAGTGCCATTTTTTTCAAAAATGACATTTTGAGTGTTTCGAATTCAGGGATTCAAACTGCATCGATTAAAATTCAGAAAAATCCAAAACTTCATCCAGATGAGTTTGAAATATGGAATGTCCATAAGCGCAATGTAAAAGTTTGTTACGTTTTTTGGCTTTCCTGTAAAAAAAATCAATTTGGCACTTAGACACTTTTACAATTAGTGGGTCGATTAGCAGTATTGCCATTACATATTTTGCCTTTTCTTGGAATAATCAAGGAAACTGAAGAAAAAAGGTATATTTTTTTAAAATTTTGTTTGGCTCTACTTTTTCGTTTTGTTTTTTTTTGAATTTTCCAAAATTAAAATAAAACTGTCAAGGTGTATTTTTTAAAAAATGGAGCTAGGTCGGACTGAGCTGAGGATAGCTGGGTCTTTTCCTTCTATTTTGAAGAATTTCACTTTCAGTAAAAAAAATATAGTGCTCAATTCATTAATTTATTTCGTAGGGGGGAGGAGACAGGATACCAATAAGAACGTAAATTACACTTGAATTATGTTCGCCAGAGTGTTCTCTTGCTACCTCATCAAAAAATCTTGCGGACGGGCATGAATCCGAATTGAAATTGTCGGATTTACATGGACTTAGGTAAGTATGTAGTACGTACTTTTTGTTCGTCATTGTCGACTGTGCAAGTAATATTTTCAAAATGAGAATTAGCCTTCATTTCGATGTTGGAAAACCATATGGAAGAATTTCCTGATGTTTTGTATTCCAAATCATTTACGACATTTTCAAAGATTTTTTCATTGAATGGTGCCAATATTTTTCGAATTGTGTTTGTGAACTTTCGCGTGCCATCATATCGAATTTCTGTTTACAACAAAATTTGAAAGAGAAAAAAATAATTACGTGGATACGTTTCTTTTGTGTTAGTAAATTTTGCCATTGAAAAAGCTCGTATTTTTGTGATTTCACCGCCGTGTTATCGAACGATAGGTATATTCGCGCGGCATTGCCTTTGCGAGTTTTTTTAAAAAAATAAATCAATTACTTTCAAAAATTTTTCGAGTACCTTCTTCGTTTTAAATTTCCATACTGCCCAAGCGAAGCGAGGGCGATTTTTTTTGAAAAATACGGTTTGGTTAGGGCAAAGAAATGCACTTTATTCACGTTTCTGTAGGTAATTAAAAAATCTCATTTCTAAGCTTAAGGAATAATGCCAAAAAAACTGCAGGTACTGGAACTGTCCACTGTGTCCAGTTCCAGTTCTAGCTTTCATTTTTCAATTCTCGAAGTATGCAATTTATTCAATTAATATTGAAGTAGCGTCTACCGCTGTTGGGATGATTTTATTATTCCCGTTGCGATTAATTCTGTTCTCAGAGTGATGAAGTTAGGTATTTTGATTTCGGTTAGGTAACTTTGTTTTGGAAAACTTGCAGTTCAAGACGGAAAAGACATTCAGTTATTGGATTTGGGCATTGTTTTTCAATTTTTAATTGACTTTCAATTTTTGATTTCCGACATTCAACTTTTGATTTTCAACTTTTGATTCGGGGCATATATGTACATTCGCAGGGGGAAGGTTTCTCTATACATCCTCTCCTAAAATTATTCTCGCACATATTTCTAGGTTCTGTACCAATTTAAAACCTTAACAAAGAAAAAGTTTTTGATGTCTCTGACCTAGGATTCGGCCCTCTCAGATCCATCCCTCTAAATCCGCAAATCCGTCTATGGTTGTGTCTCGTAGTTGTGTGTTATAAAGCAGATGTAAAACGCTTGCGCAGTGATGAAAAACTGAAATTGAAGCTGAAATTATGAGAATTGAAAGCTGTCGTTTTTTTGGCATTATTCCTTAAGCTTAAATTTTTTTAAATTACAGAAACGTGAATAAAAAGCATTTCTCTGCCCTTATCAAACAGTATTTTTCAAAAAAAAATCTCCTCCGCTTCTTTTCAAAATTGATAATTTTTCACTGATCTTTCAGCCAAAAATCACGAAATTCTCAATCAATTTCAAAATTAACCGAAAAAAATCAATAATTATGATTGAAAGATCATTGAGTAATGACATGATTGTTTTGAAATTTGGCCCCTACCCCTATTTTTTCCCATTTCTGAGTACCTACGCTTATGATTACAATTTATAAAATGAAAAAAAAAGTACATCACTCCGAAATCCGAACTTTCAACTACGTAGGTACTATAAATACCTACTCGTCACTTTTATTTGATAGCAATCGGAAAAAAATCGATTAAATAAAATCGTAAGTTTGTACGCGGAAACAGTTCTTGAAAAATAAAATAGATTGGAAATGAAAAATTGATGTTGATAAAAAAAAAACATGAAAATTTTTTTAACGTGATTTCGATTTCAACATAAAATTGTATTTGAGAAGCTCGAAATTGGAAAAAGCCTCTTGAAAAAATGCTCAGAACAGCGTAAAAGATTCAAAATGGTCCTCAGACAACTGAAGAAATAGCAGATTGAGTAATTGTTGATTATTTACTTCAAGTGAGCCATCTTGAATCCATGAGTTTTTTTTTTTCAATTTTTCACTTAGAATTATTAAAGTTGTTAAAAAAATACCTGTCGTTCGAGAATACGGCTGCTGATGCCAGTCAGTTTACTGTAAATTGTTCGTGATATTTACTGTGAAATGTTTGTTCGATTCCTGCCAGAATTAATGTCGTAACTTTGTTTTTCATGTTGACATCCACGTCAATTTCACCATCGTTGCATGGCTCGGACATTTCCGGTATGTACATGGTTATTTGTTTCAGCGCGTTATTTTTCATTCCCAACATTTCGGTTTGCCCGAATCCGACATCCGGACTGGAATGTTTGAGCAGCTCTATGTGATCAAGATTGTTTGTCTCAGCGATACTTTGTAAATCTACTTCAAAGTAATCTATTGAAGTATTGGTTTTTGCCCTTGAAGTTATACGAACATAACTGGCGTCCAAATGGTATCTTTTTTTAGTTACAGACATAACATCCAAGCGTATGTGAACGTTATATAGGTAAATATAATAGTCGATCAAATGAACATTTGAATAATATGTGGCTTGTATACGTGCAAAATTATTCAGTCCTGTAACGTTTAATTCATTGTAGTCGGCATTCCAGGGGAACTCCTTCATATTGGGCTTCAGTTTGAAGTGGATATAATTTTCGTTGCTTTCATTAAGTTGCGGATGAATACATTCATTCAACATTGATTCAAATATCAATCGTGCGACGATTTTGAAACGTTTTTGCATCAAATTATTCACTGCTTGACGCGTGAATTCGGCAATTTTATTCTGATTTGTGTCTCGCTGACACGATTCATCTTTCGAGTTGATTATCTGAAATTCAATTCGACTGCTGTAGGTACTATTACTATGTTTGATTCATGAAATTGTAGGAAATGAATCGAATCAATTTGAATACCTACCGCGAAGTTTTCAATTTCATCGGGACTGAAATCCTGAAAAACAATTTCTACGGATCTGTTGCTGAATTCGTCAGAATTTTGCGTTCTGACGATTGTTTGAGTAGTCCGCACGATATTGAAATTGAAGGGAATATGACATGATGAATTATTTTTGAAGTGATGTAATTTTGCGTATCCGTCGATTCTTATTTTATACCCAGGGCGGAATTGGATCTGTTGACATCGGAAATAATTATAGCATGTTGTCTAACGGGCATAAAAATCATGAAAACATGAAAATAAGATGCATTTTGGTCATTTTTCGCAAAAATTATGAATTTTCAATATTTTTGGTTATGTGCTGTAATTTAGTAATTATTAGAATATTCATTATAATTTTTTATTATTATTAGTAAAATATTTACTATAATTTACCGTAATTACTGAAACATTCACGGTAGAGAATCCAAGGAAAAATATGGTGAATGTGTTTAAGCCAATAAATTCTGAAAATTTTTAGTGGACTTGAAAAACGGTGGCGAAATTCGAAGAATACACTTCCAAAATCATAACAAAATAATACATCGGACAATTGATTTATTTTTTGAGACATTTTTTTTTTTTTAGAAAATTTGTGCATGGGAATTTTTATGAAAATTTTCTACCCAATTACATTGAAAATTTTTATACTTTTTTATCCGGAAGATTTGTTAATTTTTTACGGATGAAAGATCACTGAAAATTTTCAGAATTTATTGGCTTAAAAAAATTCACAATCTTTTTTCAATTGTTTTGTGATGCTCACTGCTCAGGCTTATTGCTCTAGAAAAAGCAGTTTCTTGGCTGTCCCACCCCGTTCCCCTCCAAGCAAACTTTGGAAGCCAGGATTGAGCAAGGTGATGTATTTTAATGTCTGTAGAATCAGAATTTCGTGATGAGAACCCAGACATAAAGCAAAAAAATTTTTGTCGACCTGTTAGTGATAAATTGAATTATCTATTTATTGGAACTGCGAAAACCAACCCACATAATTGTGCCAGGAATTTCTTATTTTGTTCCAATTACCTTCAGGTTTCGTTTAAAGTCACATGTAATCTTGTCCAAATTCGAGAGTGGTAAAATTTCCGTGTCTGGTATGAACTTGGTAAAAGTTATATTTGTAGAATTTATAATGTCGGAAGGCATTTCAAATGATTGATGTTGCGAAATCCAGTCAGTATTGGATTTTTCGATCGTTCGCGTATGAAACAGTTGAAATATGTCGAAAATGTTTTTTATTTGATCTTTGGTTGTATCTTTACCGACTTTCGATTCCGACGAAAATGGTAGCTTCCTCTGCTGATCTTCAGTTAGGGGTGACCGGTGACAACATTCTTCGACTGGAACAAATGGAATGGAATTTGATTGTCGTACGCTCTCTTTTATAAAGCGGTGAAAATTATCGAACATTTTTGGAAAATAGTCAGAATTACGGTAAAATGATAGATCGGCGAAACAATTCTCCGAAAACAAACAGTTGAAACAATTTTCAAAATAGCAGTGAAAATTTACTGCGCAAAGTTGATTAAACCACTGAAATTCGCTGAAAATTAAATGAAATTCTTCGAGGAATCAGCGAAAATAGCTTAAAATTGAAGAATTTCGCCTATTTTTTCATGCATTCATAAATGTCCAAACCGACGATTATTTCAATTTCAGTCCGTTAAAAAAAAAGGGAATTCCAGAAAACAAATTATTTTGATTTCTCGACAAAACTGAAGCACGACTGTGGTGAAATTTAATTTTATTAAATACTGTGTTCATTTTAGTTCAGAATTCTGCAAAGTTCTTGAATTCGAATGACTGAACGAAAAAAAAAAAAAAAAAAACGGAATAAACTCGGAATTTCCACAAAACTTTTTCTATCAGTTGTGTAGAATTGTGTGCGATAAAAGTACGATGGTATTTATTAAAATTCAATTTCATCGCAGTCGTAACTTTTTTAGGAAGCAATTTTGTCGAGAAACCGAAATCTTTGGCTGAAATTTTCTATTGAATCAGTCATTTGCAAAACCCCATAAATCCATGTGAGTGTGCATTAAAAATCTACTCCTGGGGGTTAATAAAATTTTGAGGCCCTAAGGGTAATTTTTTTTATACAGGCTCACATGGCCTTATGGGTATTTGCCTAATTCAATTGGCGATAGATTCACCAAAATTGAGGTGGTTGTTGGTTTTGACAATTATTATCTATGCAATTATGCATAGTGAACTACTCCGTGCATTCTTTAAAAAAATCGGATTTTTCCATCCTCCCAAAACTACCTCTTTCCCTTTTGAATTAGAATTTTCCATGCAAACATATCAAAATTAGGTTTGAAATTACTTGCCTGCCTAAGCGGAAAAAATGAAATGGATATTGATTTTGTCACGATCAGGAATTGAAAATACGAAGCGCGATTTAAAAAAAGCGATCAACTCAAGCTTACAAAATGTGTTATTATGTATTTTACCTGTCATCCCCAGAAGTGAAATAAATATCAGTACAGTAATTTTCATCGCTGTGTTCGTAAATTGTATTGTTCGATTAGATTAAATTGATATCGTCCTGATTACAAAAAAGGACAATTTTAATTTGAAAATTTTGTAGTCACTCGAATCAAATCTTCATTATAATAATTTATAAACAATGAGACGGATTTAAAAAACACATTTTAAAATGATTTTTCACGTAATTGACAAAAAATATTTTTGTTTTGAAAAACACGTTTTCTAACGAATAAAAATATGTGGATTGAGTTTTGCATTTTGTCATGTGCATAAATTTGAGTGCAGGAAATAGATTTTAATCTTCGAAATTTGTCGGTACGAAATTTAGATAACGGTTGGCCGGGATGTGTTTTAGATAAATTTTGAACGTTAGCGCTCTTTTGATAAATTCATTACATGCCGATAATTGTTTTATTTGTCTGCGTTCATAACATTAACATTGTTCTTTATCGTTTCAAGTTTTTGCCCTTAATCTGTTCTATATTAAAAATCCATGAATTTCATTTTCATTTGATAATTTCATACTTATAGTGAAGAAATATTGTGACCGGGTTGAAAAAATGTAAGAAATGATGAGAAGGGAGCAGATGAAGGAAATTTAATCGCTAATTGTTGGGGATTTTGAGCAAGGAGAGTAAAATGAAATGTCGTAATTGTATTAGATTGAGAATTTTGCGATTTCAAATTTAAAAGAAAATATCTGAGGCTAGCGTTTTAAGTGGAAAATTATTGACAAAACTGATTCATGTAGTTAGTAAGCCCTATTGCTCATTGAAATAATTCAAGAAAATGTGCAAAACTACATACAATCAAATTCACCGTATGCTTTAGACAAACTCGATATCGGTACAACGATAATTTCTCATTCCGAAACAGCATTCCATCATTAAAATTGGCGAAAAACTCAATTTTTTATGAATATCTGAATAACGGGTAAAAAATTCTTAAAATCACGAAATACGCATACCTAAGTAAAATGCAAAGAAAACAATTTTTGAAACATAATTTATTTTAAATTTTCCCTTCCCCCTGGATAATTTCTGGCTGCACTAATCTTTTTGCATCAATATTCAAAATATAAATTTATATTTTAACATCTTTATTTTCATTATAAAATATACCAATTGTTCTGACGCTGAAGGCCAATGATGCCGGGCGTCACTAAATAAATAAATTTATGATGATGATGATGATGATGATTAAAATGGCTGAGCACAATTACGTATAGAAGATGTAATTGAAACTCAACTATTTTTCGTTGCAAAATTAGGTATAATTATTCTAGTCAATTCCATTTATTTTGTTATATTCTTGCTGAATTTTCTGCTGAATTGCGCTTATCACAATCGACTCTACTTTTTCTTCCAACTTTTTCACCATTGCAGAATTTTCTCGACCTAAAAGCAGCATTCTCGACTTTTTTATAAATATTAACCGTTTCGTAAACGAGATTTTTGCACACAACTTGATTTCGCAAATTTTCAAATTCATGATTTTCGGAGTTCTGCGAATATAATCGCCATTATAGTGATTCCAAATAATACGAGCTGTTAAATTTGTTATTGTAATTTCGAACTCTGTAACAGTCTCAGAATACACTGTACGAAGCATTTTGAAATTCTGTAATCCGTATAGTTTGATATGGTACGTTGAAAATAGTTGCGAAGGGTAATCAACGGTGCTCGCTATCAAGAAAAAATACTTCTCTGGTGGTATGAGGAAACCAAATTTGGGTTTGCAAAAATTACGACTGTGTGGAATTTTTTCCAAACGACCACGTAGATAAGAACTTGTCAAAAATGCGAGTTCTGTCTTCAGTGTTTCGTTGCTGAGATTGAAAGGGGGTGTCTCCTTATTTAGTGGATTTGTTATTAATATGTCCTAAAAAATATATACATTTAGAATTATTGTTGAGTTTTTAGTCGGTATAGGTACGCCCGATGAAAAAATTTTCGATCAAATCGTATCGAATCATATCTTATTTAGATCAAATTTTATCAAAACAGATAAAATTTGAAAAATGTCCTAATCAAATTATATCTAATGACATCTTGTTTGTTTTTTTTTAGATATGATTTGATCAAATTAGATGTCATTTGATCACATCATATCAAACTGGATCTGAACCTTTATAATTTTTTCAGGTATGAATTGATACAATGAGATATGATTTGGTGTAATTTGATAAAATTTGATTTGGGACATTTTTGAGATATGATCAGATCTGAAATTTTTTCATCGGGCGTACTTAATGTGCCATACAAGTAGGTAAATATAACACAGGTCGACACGATTTTTGTTTCTGGGTTCCAATTGCTAAATTTAGGTTGCTTTTAATATAACTAATGAAGGGAAAAATATTTTCTTTGACCTAAGTTTGCTTTGGGGAGTTGGAAGCCCAAAAAACTGATTTTTTTGAGAGCAATGAGCCGCCAGAGCATTACAAAAAAAATTGGAAAAAATTTTTTTGAACTAATCTTATCGGAAATTTTAGGGCGAATCGAATGACACAAATCGCGGACCTTCATCTCTTTTAGAAAAAAAAGTTGCAGCTCATTCTTTTCAGAATTATGTGAAAAAATCGTATTTTTTGTGCCTTTCTCGCGAAAAAATGAAAGCAATTTTTTCACAAAATTTTGGAAGGAATGAGCAGCGACTTTTTTTCTAAAAGAGATTGAGATCATGATTCGCCGTGAAATTTTCTATAAAATTGGTTCAAAAAAATTTTTCAATTTTTTTGTTATGCTCAGGCTTATTGCCTTTGAAAAATCAATTTTTTGCCCCCCCCACCTCCCAAAGCAAAGTTTGAAAGCCAGGATTGAGCAAGGTGATGTATTTTGATGGCTAGAATCAAAATTTCGGCATGAGAACCAAAAAACAGAGCAAAAAATTTTTTGTCGACCTGTGTAATCTGTTGATAGATGATTGCATGCGCACTTTTATATTTTCATCGTCTATATAAATATATGCAGTTTCGTTGTAGTAATTATCAATGACATTTATCACTCGATTACTGCTGACTGTAAATGACACAATAACATCGATTCTGTCGTCCAGCCCTTGCATATTAAA
The DNA here is from genome assembly GCA_038380155.1 of Pseudococcus jackbeardsleyi. NCBI lineage: Eukaryota > Metazoa > Arthropoda > Insecta > Hemiptera > Pseudococcidae > Pseudococcus > Pseudococcus jackbeardsleyi. Next base: position 10,444,497 of record CM076242.1, read on the forward strand.
TTTTCCATTCGCAACAAACTGTAATTCAGTATTATTCATACTCTGCAAAATAAGTTTGATTCAGTTGCTAAAAATTAGCTTTCCATAAGATATTTTTAAAAGTTAAACTTCCTGTACACTTACCAATGAATTATTAGAATTAACACAGATTTCATCTTGAATTAATGGATCCTCGATTCCAGGAACGAATTCAGTATCGCTAAAAAATCGATCGATATTTGACGGTTCAACGTGATGTTTGTTGGTTATATTTGAAATATAATCGCTGTGTGAAGAAATTGACTTGAATTCAATCTCTCCAGAATAATCGTAAAATGAAAGTTCCTTATCTTCTAATATGTGTATAAAATTGGCTGTAAACATTGATGATGCGTCGTACGAGATTGTCGCGTCTTCAGATATTGCTTTTTTTGTGATATCATTGAAAAATTTTCTAAAATTCACCCGATAATTGGAATCTTTTGATAAATTACCATAGATCAAGTATCCGATAAAGCTAGCAACCGTTGATTCAAATTTTTCAATTGTATCAGCTGCGTTTTGATCAGAGAATGGAACTTTTACAAAAATTTTGTTTTCTGTATGATTTATAATTATTGAAAAGTGACTGATGATTAAGTTAATCGTAACCGAATCATTCAAACTGGTGAATTGTTTTATACTTGCCGTAACATTTTCTAATTGCAAGTCATCAATCGACAATTTACCATTTAGATAATGAAGATTAATCGTGTTGAAATTCCAAGAACCCTCAATAGTTATCTCTACTGCATGAGTGAAGTTGGGTTTCATCGTATTGTCCCAGTAGTCACGAATCAGGGCGAAGTATTGCTTTTGATTATGGAAGGTATTTGAATGGTCAGCTTGAAAAGTGGAGTTTTTAAATGAATTTTTATGAATGTCAAATATCGGATGAAATGTTGATTTCACAACATTGATAATCTGATTTTCTATTTTTTTGGTGAAATATTGAAATAATTGTTTGCCGACTGTAATGCGTTCTTGCTGTGATAAACGATAGAGGCTTGATGTGATCTAAAATTTAAAAGTATTAAATTCTGAATTATATATTCTGATTATTGGCCAAAAAGCAAATTTGAAAAAAAAGAAGCGTTTTTATCGCGAAAAAGTGGAACCTTAAGTTTAAAATTTCTCTCAACGTTTTTTCAAAAAATTACCAAAATTTGTAAAATTGCTCAATTTAGTTGTTTTTTGGCTTATTTTAAAGAGAACTCATTCCCATTTCTAGTGATGTACCTATTCTTCATTGGGTTTTACTGAAAATTTTTCCTCAAAATTGAACTGAACAAAACACTCAAAGTTGGAATTTTGGAACTTGTGAACAACCCTATAGCAGCGAACTGAAAGTACTAATCGAAAATTTAATTATAAAAAAATATTCTCTGCTCAATGAGCTATTGAAGAGCTCTCCAACTTGAGTTGAAGCTGATCGATGAATTTTTTTGTGACAGTCGTCTCTCCACTTGAAAACTACCAATTGAAACTCCAAGAATTTGTTTGCAATCAAAAAATAGTCGTGATATTTTAATTATGATTATTTTAAACAGTTGAAACGATTGGGTTGGCTTGAAATTTACTCAAATGTGAGTGATTCGCTCAAATTTTCTCATTAATAAGTTACATATTATCGATTGTTATAATGTCGTTTTAGTATGATTTTTTTTACGCCGAATGCGATTTTTTGTTCAAAACTTTTCTTTGAATTGAAATTTTTAACCCTTGTCCTTCCCTGTCAAACACCATAAAAGGGGCAGGAGGAGATTCAAAGAGAGAGGATGTTTGTAGTTAGGTTCTTTTTTTGCGTCAAGAAATGTCAATAATTTCATAATTTGAAGTACAGCAGTTCTTCAAAATTTTGATTTTTCACTTCGAGTTTTAGTATAATTTTTTTTTCAAAATTCTCAAAGGATTTAAATTTTATTTTAGTTTGCACAATGTACATTATACGACTTTTTAACCAAATTTTATTGCAATTACTAAACTCTAGTAGTAGTATATGAACCTTATACAACTTCAAATTCTCTTACCTTGAGTGAGTAAAGCGGTCTGAAATTGTTAAAATTGAACCAATTTCCACATTTTGTGTAAAAACCACTTCAACTCAAGTTGGAGACCTCTCCTATAGCTCATTGAGTAGATAATTTAATAGAGCGAAACCTTTGTTTGGACAAGATTTTCGATTAGTATACCTACTTACTCAGTTCACTGCTGTAGGATTTCAAAGTTCAAACAATTCCAACTTTGAATATTTTCCTCAAATTTGAAGAAAGTTTTCAGTAAAAATCAACTTGAATGGCCGAAAAATTGTTTAGATTTTTATGGCTCAGTGTATTGTGTTCCCAAGACTTGAAAAACTTTTGAAAATAGATAAATTTTCTGATACATCCCTTGAAAGCGGAAGAAATTTTCTTCAAAACGAGCCAAATAACAATTAATCGAGTAATTTTATGATTTTTGAAGATTTATTGAAAAAATATGACTTTTTGAACTTGGTGAGTTGAATTTTGGACCACTTTTTTACCGTACCCATGGCCCGGTCCTATTCAGCAGTTCCGAATTATGAATATTCTCAACGAGGTTCATAGAAACTCACTTTTTCTGTGATTGGTCTCTATAGACTATTATGTACATACATTGTGATTATATGTAATTTTTTACTTTACCGTTATTGTGGTATCGATGTCACTCCAATTGACGTTGATTTTCACAGCATCGTCTTTGAAAAAATTTGAATGATTCAGTGAAATTCCAATATTCTTTGTATCTTTGATAAAGATGTTGACAGAAACCGGGACGCTGTGCACTTTATTGTTTGCTATCTGTAGTAAAATGTCAGCTTGGCCATTTATTTTCTCATACTTGAGTATACCTCCAACCTATTAAAGATGGGCACATTTGATTATTATTATTTAAAAAAATATAATAATAATAATGAAAAATCAGTTTAGGTTCAATGACTTGATTGATATCCATTCCTACGTCTTCAAACATACCTTTAGCTCATCAGAATCCAACCTAGTAATGTTTTTCAAATGAAAGTCTTCTATGTTTAGCATGAAATTGGAAATGGTGCCGAGCGGAAAATTTTCTTCTTCTACTTTTTCGAGATCTATTAAAGATTTTTGAAATGATTTTTCGTCGAATGGTCTCAGTATTTTTTGTACAGCTTTGATGAACTCCTTGGTACCGTCGTATCGAATTTCTGTGAATTAATTTTCATTGTAGGTCATTAGTTTTAGCCAATATTTCTGCTATACACTAAAACTGACAATTTGTAAAAATCTATAAAAATCTTGAATTTTCTGTTTTTCATTATTTTAATGAAAATTTCAAAATTGAAATTGGTGAAACGCGACGAAAATTTCGAACATTTTGGTATTTTGATTTTTAACAAAAGTTACTAATATTTCGATTGGCCAAAATTTTTTATTTCAAATGTCTAACAAAATGTCAAAAAGCTAAAGAACAAATCGTATTTACTTTGGAAGGTTTGTTTAATTCCAAGTGCGATTAATACTTGAAGTTTTTCTATGAGATTTATATCCATTTCTGCGGTATAATCTTGGTTGCTCACGTCCAAAATGCCAGATAGTTCTATTTCAAAGTCTTCGTTCGGTATGAGTTCATTTATAGATCCTTTCATGCGAAACTCGCGGATATCATAAATTAGCTGCATCATTGTCACTGATGCAATGTTCCAGTGTATTTTGACATTTTTCCATTGAAGTTCATACGTTGTTTCTTTGTCAGACAAGTATTTCATTGACAAACGCCGAAAATTGTTTAATCCATTGATAATGAATTCGTTATGATCAAACATCCAAGGAAACGTGTCAATGTTACTGTGTATTTTGAATCGAGAATAATAGTTTTTTCTCTGCGGGTAAGAATTTTTACCAGGATTTATCCATTTGTTCGAAATTGACTGGAATATTGACTTTTTAATGAGTTTCAGCCGTTCTGTCATTGCGATTTTTGTCGCTTGTAGAATGTCGTCGTGTATGGACTGAGGATGACGGTCTTCTCCATTAATATTCTCGCATGATTTCTGATCCCATTCTATATTCTGAAATGTGTTTTGAACAAATATCCATATAAATTGATCGGAATCATAAGATTTTCACAAAAGAAACGGAAACTGATCTATTTGTGATGCGTTTTGTATTAAGGAAGCAGTTGAAAGAAGTGTATGTCGACTTTTCGATAGATGCTGATAAGAAATTTCGCCACCTTGAACACGATGCTAGACTTTTTCATGGTAAATTGGTAATTCGAACCAAAAGTTGGAAGGTGGTCCTCGTAATTATTAGGGCTATGCGATTACGATTGTTTGCTAAGTTACCCAACTTTTTTATGATAAGTACTAAAAATGAAAGCTACTATTTGAAAATTGGAAAAAATAACAGTAAGTAACCCTTTTCACCATTGGGTGATGGGTGCCTGAGATTTTTAAATTTCGTGGAAGAGGTGTTCATTTTATTATGATTTTTTAGTGTTGAGAATAAATTTTCAACTATGATTTTTTCAAAATTCCGATTTTTAATTTTTAAAATGGAGTTACGACCTTTTACACTCAAACACAGAAAATTTTTGGAATTTCGCCAAATTAAAGATCTGTATTTTGAAACAGAATAATTGAAAATTCATTCTGAACACTATGCAAAAGCATATTAAAATCGTCTCATCTTTCACAAAATTCAAAAATCATAAGTGACACCGTTTTTTAAATCTTTTGTAAAAAGTCTAATCTTCGATTTATGACCTTCTAGTATTTTTGATGGAGTTACGACTAAAAAGTTTCAAAATTTTGTGAAAATGAAGTAACCTCATTTTTCTAATTTTAAGCGTTTGTTTGATGTTTGAGCTGAAATATTGTAATTATCAGATGTATGACGTCCATTGTTGCCATTTCAGCGAAAAAACAAAAATTTCTAAATTTTGGAGTTACGATCTTTTAGCATTGGAGGGACGAAATACTCATTTTTTTTACAGGTTTGTTCTTAATCCTTCGATATTGGTAAATAAATTTCTACGATTTTTAACATGAATATTACCTACTCCCTCACTCGAATTAATCTTTTTACAATAATTCTCCAATTGCAACTTGTTCTTATTAAAAATTTCACAAAAAATCAAATGAAAGTATTAGTTTTGACCGCTAAAAACGAATAAATCCATTAAAATGGGATTCATATGAGTAAAAAACTGAGGTAAGTAGCCAATTTCCCATGCAGAATTTTTTTCCACCAAAAAAAATCACTCGTATATTTGAAATGGGGCGGTTTTAACTTGACTAACAAACAACGATGGCTTTTGTTTTGATTTTATCATTCTTTTGCGATTTTTAGCGCTCCTGCAAAATTTTGTTTTACATCCTAAGCGTCCTTATCGCAAAACGCGTCACATTTATGTAATTACCGCGAAGTTTTTATAATTAAATTTTCTATACGGTATGACTTCTTCTTGATCGTGAAATGTGGTATCATTCATGTTGAGGAATGCAATTAATTCCTGGACTAGTTTAAACTTGAAATTGAATGTAGCTTGGCATGCTGAATGATTTCCGGAGCGAAGAAATTCTATAGTACCATCAACTTCCATGGCTTTTGGTTTATTTTCAAAGCTGAGCTATTGGCGATATGTATGGTTGATGAAATTAAAATTAAACATATAAAGTAGTTGAAGGATTCTTTTTTGAAAAAAGCAACCAAAGTTGAAAAATGAGAAATCGGAAAAGAGATCTAAGACCAATTTTTCAGTAAATTAATTACAGCATTGTATATTCATTCGAAACTGACTTTGAAAATTTGAAATGAACATTTTTTTTTTTTTTATTTTGACCACGGATGTTAATTTATCTATTTTAATATTATATTCATTTTTCAAAAAAAAAGATCCAAGAGAACATACGGAAGACTTACATTTAATTCAATGTTGAAATGACCGTATATTTCGGTCAAACTTGATGTCGATATGATGTCTTCGTCGGTCATGAATTTAGTAAAACTTATATTTTTGGAATTTACTACTTTCCAAGGCTTATCAATGTTTCGATTTTGTGAAATCCATTTGTCGAAAGTTTTTTTGATTGTCTGCTTATCCAACAGTTGAAGAAGTTCGATAATTGCGTTTATTTGGAATTCGGTCCTATCATACTGCGGATTTGGTGGATAGTCTTCAACCGAATCTGTTTAGGTGCACAATCTTGACTTAATAGATTTACTAATTCGGTAAATTTCGTTAAAATTTACTAGAAAAACACGCCATTATGTGTACTACAGAAACGAACACAGATATAATACATACATAAATAATTTTTTTTTTTTTCAATTTTCTAATGAACTATTAAGTTGGAAGAAATCATTTTTAAAAACATGAAGTTGGGAAATTTTCTTTTGAAAAATTCGAAGTTGAAAAAAAGGTTATAAAAAATTATAAATTTGAAAACAATTTTATGGTAAATTAATTTTAAAAAATATAATCCGAGCTCATCTGTGGCACACAACATCAACTATCGTCTATAATATGAATATTTAAATCGAAGTTTGCGTGCTTAAATTATCTTACCTGTAGTGGCAAAAGGTAGAAAAGCAAATAAAACAATAATTTTTTTCATCGTATTGATAATTCGAACTGTTGGGAAAATAGTGTTTATCCTCCAACTACCTAAACAATTTATCATATTTTTGTTAACATTGAACGATCAACCGCGATTCCAGAACATGTAACTTCAAACGATATTTTTTCACACGAATAATAAAATTTTTTTCTATTGTAAAATAATATTTTCATTTCCGATGGTTTACGTTATCATATCTGTAAAAAGGGAATAAAAGGAAATAACTGGCTGTATTATCTTTAATTCGTAAAATGTGTCATGCAGGTTAACCTGATTATTGCACTTATCAGCGCTTTTCTTATTTATCGCGACTAGTTGTAATTTGATGCATGCATTCGATAATGCACATTTTAAAAATTTCCGACCAAAAACGTACGTTGATTGTTAAAATTGTTGTCAAATTACAGTATTATTTTACGCTGAATCCAAATTTGTAGATCTAAGCTCCGGTTGACTGGGTAAAAAGCTACGCTGAAAAAAAAAATTGAAATTACAAAAATTGATTTATTTTATCAAAAAAAAAAAAAAAAAAAGTATAAAAGTGCCCCATTCACAAAATTGATGAAATTTATTCCAACCAAAATAATGGTTGATCGAAAAAACAATCGCGAAATTTGATATAATTTATTGAATTCCTATAGAAATTAATTTACCAAATTTTGCGATAAATATTATTTTTTCAGGATAAATGAAACCAATTTTGTGAATGAAGCTTTGTTATTATTATTATTATTGTTTTGGCTAAAATTTATTATTTTATTTTTTTAGTGTACAAGTGTAATCCGAACGATTTTGCCACCTTTAGACGACTTATAACATGGAAAAAAGTTTTTGGTAAAAAGAAATGTCCTGAACCGAACAGGATGGCGAATTATTACTGCGATTTCAGTTTTTTTTTTTTTTTTTTTTAGTGAATTAGTCGATTTTTTGATATTTACCTCTCCCGCCTGCATTGTTGACTTCAGAGCTGAATTTAGGAGTCTTCTTTGATGTTCTATGCATCAGTTGAAAATTTGAAATATTTCAACTCTGGCTTCGCCAGCACTAAATTAATTTCCTTCCTGAAGTGGGAAATTTCGATGAATTTACACTCGTAAATCATGTATTAAAATGCCATGAAATTTCGTCTTAGATGCCTACATTTTGTGTTTGAAATTTCTATCTATTGAAAATTGCTTTCCCTTCATTGTTGTTGAATAATTTTTTCTTTCAACATTTAATAATGTTTTCTTTGCAAAATTTTCGTCCGAGCAGGGGGACAAGTTGAAAAAAAAAATTGGAGCGTTGAGAGAAAGATATATTTTTTCAAATCTCTGGGGAAAATTTCTCCGAAATTTCTCTGAAAGGTCCTACAAAAATCTTGCCTGTTGGTTAGGTACTTTGGAATGCTTTCATTTTTTTTCTTCATTTTGTGTCATATTTTTTGCCTAATACCTGGGTAAGTGTAATGTCCCATCAGGATAAAATTGCTGGAAAATTGCTTAAATTTTTTTTCCAAAACCAGTAGGTATAATACGCCAGGAAGAGGGTCTTTTAGGGCAAACTTGGAGTAACAAAAATTGTTATGTAAAAATGACAAGTAAAACATGAAATATCATGGATTCTTGTCTTCCAAATCTGCAGACATCTGGAAGTACATAGCAAAAATTTGGAGATGAATGCGAGTACAGAAATGGGAAAAGTCGTTTAATTTGCGAGATGAAAATCAATCTGAAACGACTTTTCTGCTGAGAATTTGTATTAGGTTGATGTTGATGGTGATCTCTGCTGATATAAATGTTGGATAATATTGCCATTTGAAAACGAATTTAAGAATGAAAGGGTGTGAAGTGTGATAAGTTGAACAATTGAAATTTGTGTATACCGCGGACACATGATTCAACAATTTATACTAATTTGTTTTGTATTTTGTTTCTCTGTTTTAGGCAAGGAATATAGATATACTACGTATAATAGGTACACCGAATCAGGGGTGGTGTGCTAGTGTGAGTGAATTACGACGTCATTGGTAGTTTTCCATTTAATTTTGCCCAAGTATGCGCGGACATCGCTGCTTAACCACGGTTGTGTGTGCTTGTAGTTGTTATGTTATTACTCACTACCAATGACGTCAGCACCCTGCACTCCTCACTCACGCGAGTGTGTATAACAACGATCCGGTGTACCTATTATACGTAGTATATCTATATTCCTTGGTTTTAGGTGAGTATCGAGTTTTCATTTTTACGTAAGAATTGGTTGAACGCATAAAAAAGATGAAAATTAGTAAGTGAATTTTTTTTAAAAACTTGATCAATTTCTTTTGGAACGTTTAAGTATTGTGATTTTGAATTTTGGGAACAAGAATTCCAAAAGTTTGCTTCGGGGGTAGGGGGGCGAAAATTAGGATTTTTCAAGAACAATAAACGCAAGTTCGAGAAAAAAAAATCAAAATTGTTTTCGACTCAAGTCTAATAGAAAATTTCAAGAGCTGAAGTGTATTTCTCGAATTTTGGTGAATTTTTGGAATTTAAAAATTACTTCAGCTCTTGAAATTTTGGAAATGGATTTTTTTTTATGATGTATGTACTTTCAATTTATAATTATTTTGACTCAAAATTTTACTTTGAGTTGTGATAACTTGCTTGTTACTACGAAAAAGTAGTAAAAAATCACGTTATTTTTCGGGTTTTGATTCTTTTTGATCATGTTGCACCCAATATCAGGATCCAAAAAAATATATGTGATACATGACCAATCGACCACTTGACAAAACTAATAAAAAAATTTCTAGTCATGCTTCTCCCCAAATTTTTTTAAAAAATTGTTTGAAAATTTCAAAGTGAAAAAAAAATTAGGAAAATGTGAACTAAAAATTTTCAAAAAATTCTTATCGATACTACCCAGCAATGTATAATCTGTGAAAATTTTAATTTTTTCACCCGTCCCATCCGGAGATATCGCGTGTTGAAATTTCGACATTAAAGGGTGATGATACTGAAAGAGTGGGAGAGTAGAGTGGTCAATTTTTTTGGGATGTTTCTAAACTATAAGTAAGATTTTGGGCCAATTTTGACCGATTCTGAGTCAAGGGTCATTTTCAACCCTTATTAGAAAAGGCTCTTTCAACCGATTTTTCCACACGAATACTTAGTTACCTATAAAAGATAAACAATTTTTTTTGCTGTTGAAATGAACTTTTGCGTTTCCTACAGTGTAGAACTTCTTATCAGATTTATGAGGAAAGGAAATCACCTAGTACATGCTCTAACCATAATTTAAGCCCAATTGTTGTGCTTATCATCATATTTTTTCCATCATGACTTGTAATACCTAATTGAGGAAGAGATTTGTCATGTTTCAGTGCCCAGTGAGAAATTTTTGTTTTGAAAAAAAAAAACATTTTATGATTCGATAAAATTAGTTGAAATTTTTTGTATAATTTTGTAATATTTCAATATTTCGCATCGAGTCGAAATGTAAATTTGATTTACTCAACAATTTGTATTTTTCGAGGTATCCGTTCATTTTCACAAAAGATAATTCCTCGATGATCAAAATCCCGAATGATTTTTTCCCGAACGACAAACACCTAAAAATGAAAAAATTTTCATTTCAAGGTAATATTTTCTTACAAGTTTAGGTATGTTGTATTGTATCCTAACGTCGCGCGTCGTGTCACTGCAGCCAAGCTTGAGGCAAATAATAAGTGCGTCGGTAAAAATTTGTTGTGTTTTTTTAATATTCGATAATGACTCGTAAAAATTAGGTTGAAGTATAAGAAATTGGAGCAAATCGATGACTTCTTTTAATGGAAAACGTGCAGTTTGAGAAGGAGAAAACATTCAATTATCGACTTTTGGCATTGATTTTCAATTTTTGATTTCTGGCATTTAGCTTTCGATTTTCAACTTTTAATTCATTTTGATTCGGCATACATGACATTCGGGGGAACAGTTTTGGTTAACAGCTTTCGGATTATTAAATTCGTTTTCGGGATTTTGCACGTCCTTCCAATAAATGTCTTCCGGGAAAGTGGATTAGGGAAAATTTACGGTAACCATTTTTCAAGGTTCAAGTGAAATTCTTTTCCTATTTTGAAGTAGAATATCAACCTTTAGTACTTGGTTCTACATATCTAATGAACTTCTATTTTGGCAATTTTTTGTTTTCATTTTTTTTTTCTTTTGAAAATACCTACTTCAGGTGGAAAACATTTCAGTTATGTTCGTATTTTTATTTTAAATCATTAGGTATTTGGAAATGAAAATTTCTTTTTAATTTTAGAATTTTTATTTCTCATAAATTATAAACTGAAAATGGCTAAATAACGGTATGTAAAGAATAGGTATGTTCTTCTTGTATTATGTAGGTAATTCATATTCTGGCCGATTAGGTAACCATTTCGTCAATTCCTTTTTTTAATTTTGTTGTATTCTTGTTGAATCGCTCGTTGAATCGCGTTTATAATGATCGACTCTACTTGTGTTTCAAACATTTTCACCATTGTCGAGTTTTCTCTTTCAAAAAAGAACAATCGTGATTGATTGGTGAACATTACGCGTTTTGTGAACGAGATTTTTGCGCATAATGTAATCTCGCGAATTTGTAAATCCATTTTTTTCGGAATACTTTGAATATAATCGCCGTGATAGTGATTCCAAATAATACGAGCTGTTAAATTCATAACCGTTATTTCTAAATTTGTAATCGTCTTGGACGGCACTGTACGGAGAACTTTAAAATTGTGCAATCCGTACAGTTTGACATGGTAAGTTGAAAACAGTTGAGAAGGGTAATAATGTATGGTGTTTGCTATCAAGAAATAATACTTCTTTGGTGCTTCAAATAGACCGAATCTGGGTTTGCAGAAATTACGAGTAAATGGAGATTTTTTCAAACGACTGTGTAGAAAAGAACTCGCCAATTGCGCTAGCGTTTTCTTCAGTGTTTCATTTCTGGAATCAAACCCGGATTTTTCGTTCCGCCATGGCTGTTTGTATATGTCCTGAAAATCAGTACCGTATTTATGGAATATGCTTAACTACATGTATTTTATTCATTATATAAGTTGGTAAAATTTTTTGTGGATAATTTTGTAGGTATGCTTACTTTTATATTTTCATCGTCTATGTAAATTTGTACAGTTTCATTGTAGTAGTCACCTATGACGTTCATCACTCGATTACTGCTGACTGAAAATGACATAATAACATCGATTTTGATAGGTCCACGCAGCCTGATTTTTCCATTTATGGTAAATTCCCCCTCGATATATTCCATACTCTATAAATGGAGTGTAATTTGGTCCGGTAAAAATTGGTAATCAAACACTAACTAATACAAACTATTTCCAAAAATTTCATTGTGATTATCACTTACCGAAGAATTATTGGAATAAATACATATTTCTTCAAGAATCATTGGACTCATGATATACGCATGGAACTCACCATCCTTGATAAACACAGTAATATTTAAAGGTTCAACTCTATGAACGGTTTCATTTGAAATGTAATCGCTCTCTGAAAGCATTGATGCAAATAGAATAGCCCCAAAAGATTCATCAAATAAACATTCCTTATCTTCCATCATGTGTACAAAATTGGTTGTGTACTGTGATGATGCGTCGTATGTAGATGTTGCGTCTTCGAGTATTTCTTTTGTTGTGGTTTCGTTTACAAATTTTCTCAATTTCACGTAGTAAATTGAATCTTTGGGCAAATTACTATAAATCAAGAATCCTATAAACCTTGCCACGGTGAATTCAAATTTCCTAATTATATCTGCTCCCTCTTGGTCAATCGATGGAGCTTTTATAAAAATTTCATTTTCTGCATGGTTTATAGTAAATGAGAGATGACTCATAGTAATGTTTGTTGTTGTCGAATCTTTCAAATGGTTAAATTGTTTTATACTTGCGGTGACGTTTTCTAGTTTCAAACCTCCAATTGATAATTTATTGTTTGTGTAATGTACGTTGATAGAGTTGAAATTCCAAGACCCCTGGATAGTTATCTCTACCGCTTCAGCGAATTTTCCCATATCAATCCAGTAGTCATGGATTAAAGCGAAGTAATTCTGTTGATTATCGGCATTATGTGGATGAACAGCATCGGAAGTGGAGCTGTTATATGAATTTGCATAAATGTCAAATATGGGACTAAATGTTGATTTCGCTACTTCGGTAATTTGATTTTTCATTATTCTGATAACGTATTGAAAAATTTGATCCCCGATTGCGGTACGTTCTTTCTGTGATAATCGATAGTGGCTTGATGTGACCTACATTTCGAAAAATATTAATCGTCAGTTGGATAATCTGATAATTGATGTATTGTTTTATTGTTATTTTCTCTCTTAATCTGAATCAGTCAAAATTGACTGATGAAATCGACAAAATCATGTCACTGTAGAAATCAATGAAAAATTTACCGATTCAATTGGTGAATTTTCATTTTGGAATCTATAAAAAAAATTCTAAGTGCTGGTAATTGTAAAAATATTTATTCACTGATTCAACCAGTAAATTAAAATTTTTACTGATACATTTTAATAGTTTAGCAAAAATTATGAATTCAAAAATGAAAATTTAGTAATTGATTTGGTAATTTTGGCAGTCAAATTTCGCTGATCAACCGTGGAATCGGGGAAATTTCACTGGCAGTCAGTGACATTTGATTCCATCTCTTTCAATCAGTCAATCTTCAAATTTTGACTGATTCAAGTTTGAACAGATCTTTTACTCAACTGTTATTGTGGTATCCGCGTTTCTCCAATTAGGGTTGATTTGCGCATCAGCAATGTGATTTGTAAAATTTGAATATTTCAGTGAAATTTCAATGCTTATTTCTTTGATAAATATGCTAAGAGAAACTGGCACACTTTGTACCTTATCATTTGCTATCAGTAGTGAAATGTCTGCTTGGCCTTTTACTTTTTTGTACTCAAGGGTACCGATAATCTATCAAAGATGAAATGAATAATCAGTTCTCAGGTAAATGACTTGATAAATATCTGTTCATCCAAACTTACCATCATTTTTTTATCAAAATCCAACCAAGTAATATTTTTCAAATTGAAGGCTTCTATGTCAAGCTTGAAATTAGAAATCGTACCAATGGGAAAAATTTTTTCCTCAATTTTTTCCAGATTAATTAAAGATTTCTCGAATAATTTTTTGTCAAATGGTTGCAGTATTTTTCGCATAGCATTGGTGAATTCTTTGGTGCCATCCCTTTGAATTTCTGGAAATTAGTTTTAGAGATTATTAGTTTTGTTGACAACATCCATGACATCAGGGTTAAGCAAAAAATCTCTACGTCATGGAGGGAATAAAACGCTACTTTATTCCCTCTCGCGAATCGCTGGAGCTTAAATGCACGTTTTATTCCCTTTATGACGAAAAATATCGTATACAACTCGGGAGATAAATGATTTGATTTATTTATTTCAAACTTCACAAATTCTATTTTTGCAACCTCAAATCCTGAAATCTCCCATTTTGCAACGCTTATAAATTTTTATACTTTCGAAATTAAATTTTCTATTTTTTGAAGTAACTTGATATCAGAAAGTCAGAAGCTGACTCATGTTACCATCATTTCCTTTCAGAAGAAACTTCACTTCATTTTTTTTTTGTTGCTTCAATAGCATTTTTGGAGCTAAAAAGTGACGTCATGAATTGGATTTTATAGTCGTTCAATGCAATATAATGTCGTGATTTCTTTAATTCGTTGTGCAATTAATTATTTCGTCGTTCGAAAAATGTGAATTCATCATGCAGTCGTGGTATATATTTTCTCGTCGTTAAACGTTCCTACGCTCGTCGTGATGACACCCTTTTTTGCCGTAACTTAAAATCATACCCAATGCAAAAACACTATTGCAACCAGCGTATAGCTGATAGCTTGTTTTCAAAAATTCCCATATGTCCTTGAAAAATAAGAAATTTGAGATTTTGCTTCTTTTTTAACACCCCAACTGAAGCCCTCGCTTCGCTCGAGCAGTATTTCGTTCCCTTTATTTTAAAAATTGATGATTTTTCACTGATTTTCAGTCAATTTTCAATTTATCAAAGAAATCAATAATTTTGGTTGAAATATCAGTGAAAAGTCACCGATTGGAAATAACATGAAAAATAATCAGAAAATTCATGCATTTTTAAATTTTTTTTTTCAAAAAATTTTCGCCCTTGAAGTATAGATTTTTTCGGGGGGGGGGGGGGGAGGAGGAGGAGGTAACTCCAAAAATTCATTCCAAAAGATCTGTATAAATCAGTATTTTTGCTCACCAAATTTTGTTAAACACCCTGTTATTGCATAATACATATACTACTCATATTTTCGGTTTTTTACAAAATGAAGAGTGATAGTTAACTTTCCCCAAAAAAAAATTTGCGGGGAAATTACTATTTCGGAGTTGTCATTTCAATATTTTAAATTTGAAATGTCTTAACATTCATACTCTTCATGAAATTGTAGCGCCATGTTTTAACTAAGCGTTCTTACATCACTTAACTCTTGTTGAAGTACCATTCTTATGCAATAGGTATCTAGTTAGGTACATTGTATATGTATTCACTTTGAATTGTTCGTTCAATTCCATTCGCAATTAGTTCCCGGAGCTCTTCTTCAAGTTCTTCATCGTTATTTATTTCTATGGTGCAATCGTGGCTGTTTACTTCTAAAATACCGCTCAAGGCTATGCTCGATTTCGCTTCCAGTTCCTTTGAATTTAACTTTCTTGGCATGCGAAATTCACGGATGTCAAAACTACGCTGCATCATTGTTACTGACGCAAAGTTCCAGCGTATTTCGACGTCCTTTAGGGAAATTGAATAAGGCAAATTATATTGTATGTTTAAGTACTCATAATTGTTGAATCCGTTGATAATGATTTCATTATGATCGAAGAGCTGAGGAAACCTGGCAGTGCTACTGTGCGATTCAAATCGAGAATAATAGTTTTTTCTTTTTGTGTATGAAGTGTTGTCAGGATGTACCCATTTGTTCGAGATCGATTGAAATACTGAATTTTTGATAATTTCGAGCCGTCCCACCGTCGCAGTTTCTATAGCTTGTATAATATACTCTAGTATGGACTTGGGACCGCGTTGTTCTTCATTTATGTTCTTGCACGATTGCGCATCCAATTCCATATGCTGAAATGTAATTTGAACAAATGCCTGCATCAATTAATCGGGACTATACTCTATGCAGGAATGAAATCGAAACAGATGGATTTATGTATTTTATTTACGTACCGTGAAGTTTTCCGTTTTAAATTTCTCCAACATATCTTTGCCAGAGAAGGGGTACTTCAAAGTTTTTAATCTAATGACATACCTTACCAGTTTAAATCGGTAATTAAATGTAATCTGGCATGGTGTATAATTTCCGAGACGAAAAAATTCTACAACGCCTTCAACTTGCTTGATTTTTTGTATGTCGTAGAAAAAGAACTATCAATAATTTTTCGTAAAAACGTTAAAAGCAACGTGTACAACATTTGTATTTATTGGAACGAAATGCCCGTGTTAAAGACTTACCCATAAATGTGAATCGAATTGACCCTTTGTACCGAAAAGATTTGATATCGGTAGGATATCTTCGTCAGCTAGGAATTTGGTAAAAGTTATATTTTTGGAATTTATAGTTATCGGAGGCACGTGAAACGGCTGATTTTGTGAAATCCATTCGTCGAAGTTATTTTTGATTGTTTTTTTATCTAACAGTCGGAAAATTTCGGTCATTTCATTTATTTGGAATTCGGTTCCGTCGTACTGCGGATCTGGTGGATAGTCTTCCATCGAATCTGTTTTAAACGCACAATATCAACTTCACAGAATTACTTATTCGATCAATTTTGTTTAAAATTGCAAAATAAACTGCACCATTGTGTGCGCAAAATAATTTATCGCCTATTACAGGAATCACGTTTAAAAAAAAAAATATATATATATATATAAGATCAAAATTTGTCGACGTATTATTTTACCTGTTGTTGCGAAAGGCAGAAGAAGTAGTACAAGAATTGTTCCCATCATGTTGATGGGTCATACCTATGGAAAATTTAAAACGAACTACCTTTAAACAATTTTTCTGCGCGATTTAAATATTATTTTTCACTTTTATTGAAATAATGCTTCCGTTTTCGATGGAATACTTGTTATCAAATTTATGAGAAACGGGAAAACATTGGCTACAATCTCTGATTCGTGGAAACGTACAAATCTATCATGAAAGCTCGACTACTTACTTTTACCCATTATACTGATCAGCGTATTTCCTTCATCGCTCTTTATGACATGACCACCTTCCATCTAAAAAAAATGAACAATTTTTGAAAATTCCATTTGAAATCGCGTTTTTTTTCTGTGATAAAAATGACAAAATCTTTTCGAACATTATATTGTCTAGCATGGAAAAACATCGCATCGTTTTGAGAATTGATTGTGTCAATGTATCGAGCTCGAAAAACGAGGACGAAAATGTTTGAAGAAAAAAAGCATCCAGAAGCTGAAATATTCATTAAAATTCGTGCTTTTTCGCTTTATTTAAATGATTTCCCCAAAAAAAACAACATTCCTTAAAAAAACTGATTTTCTTACAAAAAAATCTTTTTTTTTTTGAAAATTTCATTTTAGACTGCCAGTCATCAGATCCGCTGATGAATTAGAACGGAAGTTTACCATCATTTTGAAAAGGAGTTGCTAAAAGTTACTCAGACTAAACGAAGCGAGGGTGAAAATTTTTCAGGAAAAAGGCATCGAAATAAATGCAGTCAAGTTTCCTCCGAAAGGAAATGTTGATAACATTTATACTACGTTTTTTTCTCTCATCCTGATTTCTGATATTGAGTTAATTTAAAAAATGAAAAATAATTGTTTTCATAATTTAAAAATCGGTTTTTTGCACTCTGATATTTTTTCTGTCATTTCTGATATTAACTCAATTTTCAGCTTCTGACTTTCTGATAAGATGAGAAAATCATATCATAGAGTAAGTCTTACTCTACGATCATAGGATTATTCATTCGGTGAATTTTGCGAAAGATTGGGATATATAAAAAAAAAAGAAGTCAGGTCACAAGTTTTGTGTGTATTGTTTTACCCGGCGTTGCGAAAAGCAGAAAAACGTGTAACGCAATAATTTTCTGATTCATTGTGTTCAAAAACCGAACCAATAGAAAAGTTGGTATCTAGTGTTCATCTAGTTACCAGGAAATTTTTCCTTTTATAGTTTTGAAAGATCAGCCGCGATTTTAAAACGAACAAATTTCAATCGTTTGTTCCACACAAATGATTAAGCATATACTTATTTTTTTCTGTAATAATGAAATAAACTTTTGCGTTTCCTGCCGTACATCTTATCAGATTTATGAGGAAAGGAAATCATGAAGTACGTGGTATAACCATAATTCAAGCCCACTTGTTGTACTTATCATCATATTTCCTTCATCACGGCATGAAATAATTTGGAAATCATGAAAAGTAATTGAAGAAGAAATTTGTCATGTTTCAGTGCTCTCATTGGAAAATTTTGTGTTTTAAAAAAACACATTTTATGGCTGGATATAATTAATTGCAATTATCTGTATAATTTTGTATAATATTTCGCATCGAGTTTTAATTTGTTCTTCTTAACGATAGAATTTATTAGTGCATTGTATTTCGACTTGCCTAACAATTTGTATTTCTCGAGGTATCCGTTCATTTTCCCGAAGGGTAATTCCTCGATGCGATGGTCAAAATCCTGAAATATTTTCACCCAAATCTGATATCCCGATGTTTAGGTATGTTATGTCCTAACATCGCGTCACTGCAGTCAAGCTTGAGGTAAATGAGAGGTACATAGAGAAAAAAATTGTCATTTTTTTTTTAAAATATTCGATAATGACCCTCGTTTAGGGTCAGACCTGCCCTCAAATATTATAACTTGCTTTTTAAGATAATTACTAGTAAAAATTAGGTTGAAGTAGGAAGTTGGAGCGAATCGATGATTTTTTTTTTTGGAAAACGTGCAGTTCGAGAAAGAAAATACATTCTGTTATCGACTTTTGACATTCACTTTTTGATTTCTGACATTTGGCTTTTGATTTTCAACTTTTAATTTAATTTATTTTGAGTCGGCATACATGGCATTCGGGGAAACAGTTCGGGTTAACAGCTTTCAGATTATTGGATTCGAGTAAGGGATTTCGTCCTTCCAGGGAAAGTGTATTTGGGAAAATGTTTGGTAACCATTTTCGGCGTTTTTCTTTTTCATTTTTTTAAAATGCTCTAAATGGAGATCATTAGTTGTGTTCGTATTTTTATTTCAAATCATTGAGGATTTGGAAATGAAAATTTCTTTTTAATTTTAGAATTTTTATTCCCATAAATTATAAACTGAAAATGGCTAAATAACGGTATGTTCTTCTTGTATTATGTAGGCAATTCATATTCTGGCCGATTAGGTAACTATTTCGTCAATTCCTTTTTTTTATTTTGTTGTATTCTTGTTGAATTGCTCGTTGAATCGCGTTTATAATGATCGACTCTACTTGTGTTTCAAACATTTTCACCATTGTCGAATTTTTTCGTTCAAAAAAGAACAATCGTGATTGATCGGTAAACATTAACTGTTTTGTAAACGAGATTTTTGCGCATAATGTAATCTCGCGAATTTGTAAATCCATTTTTTTCGGAATTCTTTGAATATAATCGCCGTGATAGTGATTCCAAATAATACGAGCTGTTAAATTCATCACCGTTATTTCTAAATCTATAATAGTCTCAGACGGCACTGCACGGAGCACTTTAAAATTGTGCAATCCGTACAGTTTGATATGGTAAGTTGAAAAAAGTTGAGAAGGGTAATAATTTATGGTGTTTGCTATCAAGAAATAATACTTCTTGGGTGGTTCAAATAAACCAAATGTGGGTTTGCAGAAATTACGAGCAAATGAAAATTTTTTCAAACGACTGTGTAGATAAGAACTTGCCAATTGCGCTAGTGCTTTCTTTGGTGTTTCATTTCTGGGATAATACCAGAATGTTTCGTGCCGGCCCTGAAAGTAGGTTTATGTAAACTATGCTTACATATGTACATATGTATTGAGTGCATTAAAAGTTGGTATAATTTTTTGTGGATAATTTTGTATGCTTACTTTTATATTTTCATCGTCTATGTAAATTTGTATAGTTTCATTGCAGTAGTCATCCATCACATTCATCACTCGATTGCTGCTGATTGAAAATGACACAATAATATCGGTTGTGGTAAGGCCATACAGTTTGATTTTTCCATTCATGATCAAGTCTTCTAAAATATATTTTGTACTCTTTAAATAGAGTGAAATGTTTGATTAAAAGGATTATTTCGATAAAGTACCTTAATTATATACTTAATTAAATTTATTTTTATTAAAATTAAAAATTATAAGAAAAAAAACAAATTTTATGATACCATTAATAATAATTTATCAATTCGGAATCGAACTAAAAATTCTCAAAAGTAATTTGGCTTGGTGAAATTTGGTAATCAAACACTAACTAATACAAACTATTTCGAAAAATTGGAATAAGATCATCACTTACCAAAGAATTATTGGAGTAAATACAGTTTTCTTCAAGAATCATTGGATTTATGATATTAGCGTGGAACTCGCGATCCTTGAAATATATAGTAATATTCAAAGGTTCAACTCGATGAGCAGTTTCATTTGAAATGTAATCGCTATCTGAAAACATTGATGCTAATAAGTAACCTCTGAGAAATTTATCAAATAATATTTCCTTATCTTCCACAATGTGTATCAAATTGGTTGTAAATTGTGATGATGCGTCGTATGCAGATGATGCGTCTTCGAGTATTTCTTTTGTTGCGGTTTCATTAACAAATTTTTTCAATTTCTCGTGGTAATTTGAATCTTTGGACAAATTACCATAAATCAAGAATGCTGTAAACCTTGCCACGGTGAATTCAAATTTTCTAATTATATCGCCTCCCTTTTGGTCAATTGATGGAACTTTTACAAAAATTTCATTTTCTGCATGGTCTATAGTCAATGAGAGATGACTTATGGTGAAGTTTGTTGTAATCGAGTTGTTCAAATGGTTAAATTGTTTTATATTTGCGGTGACGTTTTCTAGTTGCAAACCTCCAATTGATAGTCTTTTGTTTGTGTAATGTATGTTGATAGAGTTGAAATTCCAAGAACCCTGGATGGTTATCTCTACTGCCTCAGCGAATTTTTCCATATCAATCCAGTAGTCATGGATCAAAGCGAAGTAATTTTGTTGATTATTGGCATTATGTGAATGAACAGCATTGGAAGTGGAGCTGTTATATGAATTTGCATAAATGTCAAATATTGGACTAAATGTTGATTTCGCTACTTTGATGATTTGATTTTTTATGATTTTGATAACATATTGAAAAATTTGATCCCCGATTGCGGTACGTTCTTTCTGTGATAATCGATAGTGGCTTGATGTGACCTACATTTCAAAAAATATTAATCGTTATTTGGATATGCTGATAATGGATGTATTGTTTTATTGTTATTTTCTCTCTTAATCTGAATCAGTCAAAATTGACATCGTGTCACTGTAGAAATCAGTGAAAAATTTATTGATTCAATTGGTGAATTTTCATTTTTGAATCTGTAAAAATAAGATTTCACTGATAATCGTGAAGATTACAGATTCAACCCGTAAATTAGAATTCTCGGTGATTCATTTCAGAAGGTGAGCATAAATTACGAATTCAAATATAAAAATTTACCAATCGAATAGGTAATTTTTCACTGATTGGTAGTCAAATTTCGCTGCTCAACTGTGGAATCAGGGAAATTTCACTGCCTTATGATTCCATCTCTTTCAAACACGTGAGCCTGTTTTATGGATCTCCGTAGGTTGGTGAGCGATTTTTTTTTACAAGTCCGCATTTCGTCGTTTTTTCTTTCAACTTCAAAATTTTTCTTGACGGGGTCGAAATTTTTTACGAAATTTTTTTCAACTTATTTTTTTCGACGTGTTCAAAATACTTTTTCAAACTTCAATTTTTTTTGTCAAGGATACCATTTTTTAAATTGCCTGGGAAAAATTTTTGACTTGAAGAATTGACCTGACTCCAGAGCTTGTTTTACAAATTTACAGTGACGTTGAAAACATTTTGTTAAAAAATTGTAACATAGACAAAAAATTTGAAGTTTGGAAAAATATTTAGAACACGTCAAAAAAATGGAAGTTGAAAGCAAATTTCGTAAAAAATTTAGACCTCGTTAAGAAAAATTTTGAAATAGATGAAAAATTTGGGGAAAAATTACGACCTCGTCAAGAAAAAATTTCTAAGTTGAAAGAAAAACGACGAAATATTGTGGACTAGGAAAAAAATCACTCACCAACCTACGGAGATGCGTAAAACAGGCTCACGTCTCTTACAATCAGTCAATCTTCAGATTTTGACTGATTCAAATTTGGAGAGATCTTTTACTCAACTGTTATTGTGATATCCGCGTTTCTCCAATTTGGGTTGATTTGCATACCAGCAATGTGATTTGAAAAATTTGAATATTTCAGTGAAATTGCAATGGTTATTTCTTTGATAAATATGCTAAGAAAAACTGGCACACTTTGTACTTTATCATTTGCTATCAGTAATGAAATGTCAGCTTGGCCTTTAATTTTTTTGTACTCAAGGATACCGATAATCTATCAAAAATAAAATGAATAATCAGTTCTCAGGTAAATGACTTGATAAATATCTGTACATCCAAACCTGCCTTCATTTTTTTATTAAAATCCAGCCAAGTAATATTTTTCAAATTGAAGGCTTCTATGTCAAGCTTGAAATTAGAAGTTGTACCGATGGAAGAATTTATTTCTTCGAGTTTTTCCAGATCAATTAAAGATTTTTCGAATAATTTTTTGTCAAATGGTTGTAGTATTTTTTGCATAACATTGATGAATTCTTTGGTGCCATCCCTTTGAATTTCTGGAAATTGATTTTAGAAATAATTAGTTTTTTTTGACAACATCCATCCCACCAGAGTTAAGCAAAGAAAAACTTTTTAGGTTTTTAACAAAATTAAGAGTGGCAGTTTACTTTCCCAACACTTTTTTTTCTGGAAACGTTCCTAACATTTTTTTTTCTAGGGGAAATCACTATTTCAGAGTCATCTTTTCAATGTTTTAAATTTGAAATGTCCTGACATTTATACCCTTCATGAAATTGCATCGCCATGTTTTAACTACCTAAGCGTAACTCTTATTTAAATACCATTCTTATGCAATAAGTAGTTAGGTACATTGTAATTTACTTTGAATAGTTTGTTCAATTCCATTCGCAATTAGTTTCCGAAGCTCTTCTTTGAGTTCTTCGTCGCTATTTAATTCCATTGTGTGATCGTGGCTGTTTACTTCTAAAATGTCGGTCAAGTCTATGTTCCATTTCATGTCCAGTTTTTTTGAATTCCACGTTCTTAACATGCGAATTTCACGGATATTAAAACTACGCTGCATCATTTTTACTGGCGAAATGTTCCAGCGTATTTCGACGTCCTTTAAGGAAATGAAACAAGAATCATGATGAAATATTCGTATCTCCTTATAATTGTTCAATCCGTTGATAATGAATTCATTATGATCGAACCGCTGAGGAAACTTGGCAGTGCTACTGTGCGATTCAAATCGACAATAATAGTTTTTTCTTTGTGCGTATGAATT
The DNA here is from genome assembly GCA_038380155.1 of Pseudococcus jackbeardsleyi. Lineage (NCBI taxonomy): Eukaryota > Metazoa > Arthropoda > Insecta > Hemiptera > Pseudococcidae > Pseudococcus > Pseudococcus jackbeardsleyi. The sequence goes on from CM076242.1 coordinate 10,467,830, forward strand.
GGTGTCCGGATATAACCATTTGTTTGAGATCGATCGAAATACTGAATTTTTGATAAGTTTGATCCGTTTTATCACCACAGTTTTTATAGCTCGTAAAATATCCTCTAGTATGGACTCGGGACCGCGTTGTTCTTCATTTATGTTCTTGCACCATTGCTCATCCAATTCCATATGCTGAAATGTAATTTGAACAAATGCCTGCATCAATTAATCAGGACTATACTCTGTACAGGAAAGAAATTGAAACAGATGGATTTATGTATTTATTTACGTACCGTGAAGTTTCCCGGTTTAAAATTCTCCTCCACATTAACTTCTTTATCTTCTTCTTCACCACTGAGATAAGGATAATTCAAGTTTTTGAATTCAATGATATGATTTTCCAGTTTGAATTTGTAATTAAATGTAATTTGGCATGGCGTATAATTTCCAGAAGGAAAAAATTCTACAGCGCCTTCAACTTGCATGATTTTTTGAATGTCGTGAAAAACGAACTATCGGCAATTTTACATAAAAACGTTAAAAGCAACGTATAAAACAAATTCTATCTATCGGAACGAAATGCTCTATTGTTTGTATCCCAGCAACAGTGTTAAAGATTTACCCATAAATGTGAATCGAATTCACCATTTGTACTTGAAAGATTTGGTATCGGTAGGATATCTTCGTCAGCTAGGAATTTGGTAAAAGTTATATTTTTGGAATTTACAGTTATCGGAGGCACGTGAAACGGCTGATTCTGTGAAATCCATTCGTCGAGGTTATTTTTGACTTTTTCCTTATCCAACAGTTGGAAAATTTCGGTTATTTCATTCATTTGAAATTCGGTTCCGTCGTACTGCGGATTTGGCGGATAGTCTTGCATCGAATCTGTTTCAAACGCAAAATTTCAGCTTAACAGAATTACTCATTCGATCACTTTTGTTTAAAATTGCGAAAACTGTGTCATTGTGTGCACAAAAAAATTTATCGCCTTTTATAGGAATTACGATTAAAAAATATATATGTAATATGTATGTAAAATCGCAATTTGCCGATGTATCATTTTACCTGTTGTTGCGAAAGGCAGAAGGAGTAGCACAATAATTGTTTCCATCATGTTGATAGATCAAACCATTTCGAAATCTAAAACGAACTACCTTTAAACAATTTTTCTGCGCGATTTAATATTTTTTTAAATGTTTATTGAAATGATGTTTCCGTTTTCGATGGAACTTGTTATCAAATTTATGAGAAAGGGAAAACACTGGCTATAATCTCTGATTCGTGGAAACGTACAAATCTATCATAAAAGCGTTACTACCTAGCGGTACTACCTACTTACCCATTATACTGATCTGCGTATTTCCTTCATCGCTCTTTTTGACCACCTCCCATCAAAAAAAAATGAACAATTTTTGAAAATTCCATTTAAAATCGCGGTTTTTTTCTCTGATAGGAAAGGAAAAAATATTTTCGTTTTAGAACATGGCATGGCAATGCATCATTTTGAGAATTGATTGTGTAAATACATTGAGCTCGAAAGATGCGCGGACGAAAATATTTGAAGAAAAAAGACTCTCAAAGCTGAAATATTGAAAAAGATCGATTTTTTTTTTCGAAAATTTCATTTTATTTTGTCAATCACCATGTCCGCTTATGAATGAGAACATCAGTTTCTTCATCATAAGTCATAAGTTTGATCTATAAATAGGTAGAAAGTTCACACCATCATTTTGAAAATGAATTGCTCAAAGTTACTGAAACTAAAGGAAGCGAGGGTAAAAATTTAAGGCATCCAAAAAAATGAAGCAAAGTTTCTTCTAAAAAGAAATGTTGATAACATGGATAATGGATACGTTTTTTCCTCTCATCCTAACTTCTGATATTAAGTTAATTTCAAAAATAAATGAAAAATTGTTTTTAAAATTTAAAAATCGGCTTCTAGCACTCTGATATTTGTCTTGTCTTTCTGACTTTCTGGTATTAAGTCAATTTTCAGCTTCTGACTTTTTGATATTTAATAAGCTGATTTCAAAAATGAAAAAAAAATTCAAGTTTTCAAAAGTCAGATTCTGACTTTTTGATACCTAATGAGTTAAATTTGAAAATAGAAAAATTTGTTTTTTAAAAGTAAAGTGTCGACTTTCTGATACCCAGTTAATTTCGAAAATATTAAAATTATCAAGTTTTCAAACGTCAGCCATTGAATTTCTGATATTTTTCCTGTCATTCTAACTTTCTGCCGATATTAAATTAAATTTCCAAAATAGCATTGAATGAGAACATAATATCGATCTATGACTTTTTGATTTTCTTACATTGAGTTAATTTCGAAAATGAAAAAATTCATAATTTTTTGACTTTTGGTGTCGCAACATTTGGTGACGCAAAATAGGATCTTAGAAATTTAATTCAACAATTTATACTAATTCGCTTTTTATTTTGTTTCTTTGTTCCAGGTGAGTTTCGAATTTTTATTTCAACATACAAGTAGGCTGAATGCGTAGCCAAAGATGAAAATTAGTGAGTGACTTAATAATTATTATAGTGCCATATTTATTCGATATGTAAACATGGCGTTATTTTGTCAAACGCGAGGAAAATTATAGAATCATTTTATCCAGTACATCCTTACCAAGGATACGAGCCAAGAAGTAATTTGAGTTATAAATGTACGCCTTCACTTTTTTCATAAACGTACATCAGCGATACACAAGGTGTCCGATGAATGGTAACCAAACTTCAGATTTGGATATAACCAAGTGCCTAGCTACCTATGTACCTGCCATTAGAAAGAACGCATGAGTTGTTGCTTGCCTAGTTTGAAAATTGAAGGGGCGCATGCTGTTTCTAAAAAAATATGACAATTTTGATTTTGTTTGATTCAATTGCCTTGTTAAAATAAAAAGAGGATTCATTCAAGGGAATAGATAGTACGTTGAAAACTGAACCGATTTTGCTCCACAGACTTTTTGCCACCAATAAAAAATAAACACGCTGAAGGGCACTCAAAATTGAAAAAAATTGTAAAATTTTCGAAGGCCTTTTATTTTGAATGATTCAATGCTCCTTTATTTTCGATGTTAGGCAGAAGCCTTCTGGACAAAATTTATTCAGTTTTCAACTAACTGTCCATCCCTTGATCAACTTATTTTCAGATCTCTTTGAACAATTTGTTTGTGGCTTTTTCAATTCTAAATCTGGACAAAAAATCATATTTTAAAGTTGTGGTACCAAATTTTCCACAAGATTGGGATGAAAATTGCTCAGTTTTTGAAATGATTGAAAGAAAATCAAACCGATTTTTTTGGATACAGCATTCGCTTTTCTGAAGTGATTCTCATAATGGAAAAAAATTCCGGGAGAAGGGGAGTAAAAATGAAAAAAATTCCTGACTGATACTGTTTGGAAAAGAAAAAACATGCCGACTCTTATGCTTAAAAAAGGGAAAATTATGTCTCATATTTTTTTTAAAATGAGAGGAGTTCATTTTAAAATAATATAATTAAAACTCGTGCTTTTTTCGTGCTACTTTTCTGACTTGAAAAAAAATAACTGTGTTAATTGATGACTTCCTATAGTGCCTTCTATTTTCCAGATAGGTACATTTGTAATTTTTTCTGTCTGGGGTTTCAAAGTAATTTTTCCAAGTTTTCTGGACCTTTTACGTACAACAATTGTGTTGAATCCGGGGGGGGGGGGGAGGGAGGTGTAAGTTTTTTATACATGATACATAATGTACAACTTGAAGAGGCACAGAGGAACACATTTACCCAAAATGTTCTCATGGAGGAAGCAAAGCATGTTTGTGATTATAGTTCCTAGGCATGTAAAAAAATCGAAAAAACGAGACTCAAATGAAAAAATTACCTGATTTTTTATAAAAATTTCCTAAAAGTAGAATTATTCTATGTTGAATGAAAAGCATTTATTGCTTCAGCACAGCGAAGATGTAAATTTTTACGAAAAATCACGTCGGAACTTCAGAGCTGATCGACCTCATTATTTGAACTTGAAGTTGTGATTAAGAAACTCCACGATGTCGAGAAAAAAATCATCAAAATCGAGAAAAAATCATTTCTAAATAATTACAGATATACTGATGTAATAATTTGACTCAAACGAAGGGCGAGAAAAACCTGCTAAGTATAAAGAATTTATAATATTAAAAGCAGTTAAGAAAAAGTTTTCAAGTGATTTTTTTTCTTTTGAATTTTTAGGAAAATTTGGTAAAAATTCCAAAATTTCCTGACTTGTGCAGGTTTTCTAAAAAAAAAGTACATCATGTCTACTTTTCCCTAAAGAATAATAATTTTAGTAAAATTCCATTCATGAACATCACTACTGCTCTAATAAATGAAAAAGGCAATTTTTTTTGGCTTCAAAGTATCATTCAATTGTCTGAGATGGGTTTGTACAAAATTATTTTGAAAATGATTTGTAAGAAGTGAAATCATGTTAAAAGAAATGGATCTAAAAAGCTAAAATTTCTTCACTTTTATAAATTATCATTATCAGTTCAGTTTTGAAACATTTATCCGAGAGACCCGATTGAAGGAAGGGCCAAGGAATGAAAAATTGATGATTTCCAGATAGAAAATTATTCTTCGTTCAACAATTTGTTTTTTGAAAAAATTTCGTACTTTTCAACGTTTTTTTTTACAAGATTTTTTGCTTTTTTCGTGATTTTGAGTAGCGAAGTAAAAATTTGGACTTTTTTGTGCCAATTTGAAGCAAAATATGCCCACTTTTTGAATTTTTTTTTCAATTTTGGTAAATTTTATTGTAAATTTGGCACGGTTTTGAAAAATTTTTAATTTAAAACCAAAATTTTCAGTCTTTCTTGCAAAAACTTTTCAATTTACTGCATAATTTCACTACTATTTGAGAAAAATTGCAGATTTAGTACAAAATTTATCAATTTTTTTAAAAAATTTGTCAATTTACCACAAAATTTATAGACTTTTTTTCTGGAAAATATGAATGAAAAGATGGATTTCCCTCTTCTTGTTTTGCTTCTGTTCACTGGACACCCTGTATGTACTTATAGGCACCTTGCTCACCTATCCAAGTTACTTCTCTTTCAACGTTACCATCGTATTGAGCTTTAATACCTATCGTGTTTTTTACTTCCATTTCGCCTTCTTTTAATGCGTATCGATTTACTTTTATTTTTATGTCGACGTTTTTAATGTATTTTATCTGTAACTGACGTGTGTTAAACGTATTGGTAATTGATTAGCGTTTAAATGCGTCGTCTCCCTCGCTCTCTCGTATACGTATGTGTCTAATGTCTATATACGTACGTCTATGACCGAGACGAGGCAAAAGGGCAGGATTGATGGATGTATTCAACCCCGCGAATGCCTCCCTGCCAACACTCTGTCATCGATGCGAAGAGAGAACTCGTCCTATAACGTTACGACCGCCGCTGTGTAATATCTCGATGTACACGAGGGTATATTTTATGCATCCATCGACGATGTTGTTACTGCTGTCGATGGAGTTGAGGTGGGTGAGGATGAGGAGTGATGCTGAGGCGGTAGATGAGCCAAGTTAATGGTTGATTGGCGATGATTACTGGGTAAAAGATGCGGAAAATCGGGGCTCTCGGGATCGGGGTGTATCGTTAATCTAATTTAAATTACCGTGTGGCGAATTGAATATGTGATATGTGAACGAGTACGTATGAGGGTAATTTTATCATTATTATCGGTTTGTGTGAACATGATGTGATGTGTGACGAGGTAGATATGCCAATGTGGAGCCGGAAAGTTGTTCCTAATGTATGATTGTATACTTTTCACCCCCTTCCTCCCTTCCCTGCTATATTATATTGTAAAAATAAATTCGTGTGCGAATGAGAAATTGTTCAGTGATCGTGTATACATATTTTCGTGGAAAGTTGATTTATTTTTTCATCCTAAATTCTATCTTTTTTATGACATGACGTGGTTGGAAAGGGCAGTGATTATTTATTTTCGACGAAAAGATAATGAGAATTATGCGGATGCGAGATTATTTGTATGATGAAATGAAATTTTTTTCATGCTATAACGGGATGAATGTTCGAATGATCCATTCGTGCAAGCGTCAAAAACGAAACGAATTCCTGGAAAACGTATTGTTTTCGACTTTCTGACGAATAAATTATGCAGATAACTGTAAAAAAAATGATAATTTTGATTTATTCGTAATGTTTCGTCCGAATCAACTAATCAGATCATTTATACATGTATATATTTTTAAATAAAAATTTTAAGTATGCAATGAATTCACCGGGAAAAAAATTGAAGAAGTCGACTCAGTTTTTGAAAATTTTGTAAAAAGAGTCTTTCCTAATAAGGGCCAAAAACGGCCCTTGGCCTAAAATTGGTCAAAATTAACCTAAAATGTGGTCTAAAAAATCCCCAAAATTGTTTTGACCCCCTAACCTCCACCACTTTCGGAATTATCGCACTTCTCAAGTCGAAATTTCAACACGCAATATCTCTGGAAGGGGTGAGTAAACAATTTTGAAATTTTCATGGATTATACATCTTGTTGGGTAGTACGAATGAGAATTTGATGAAAATTTTCGGATTTTTTTTTTACATTGAAATTTTCAAAATAATTTTAAGGGGTACATGACTGGAATTTTTTTTATTACTTCTGCCAAGTGGTCGTGCATTACATATATTTTTTTGGATTCTGAAATTGGGTGCAGCATGGTCAAAAAAAATCAAAACCAAAAAAAGCGATTTTTTACTCAGTATCTTATCAAGAACACTCCTTAAAAATCTGATCATAGGTATAATTTTAATCATGTTTTGAAGATGAAAAGTATACTTGAACCGTCTTGAGAAGACTTGGGACCACTTTTTTTGTAGTAACAAGCAAGGTATCCTTACTCAAAGTAAAATTTTGAGTCAAAATTGTCATAAATTGAAAGTACATACATCATAAAAAAATTCCATTTCCAAAATTTCAAGTGCTAAAGTGCATTTCTTGAATTTTGGCAAATTTTTTGAGATTCCAAAATTACCTTATCGTTCTGTAAGTCATGAAAATGGGCCAGAATGAAAAAATAAGTGGACAAAAATCATTTCTGATTGCAGTTTAGGAGATTAAATTCCAAACCTTTCGGTATAAAGGAAATCGAGGTCGCTGATTCCGTTTTTGAAACTCAATTTTGATTTTCACCACATCTGAGCCCCCAAAAAGAGAGGGGGTCAAAACCCAAAATTTTGAAAAATTTCGATAGGGGTGTCGAAATCTAGGTATTTGAAGTCTCTGATTCTAAGTCGAAATATCGAAATTCGGCCGAGCTGTTTCTGGAAATCACAAAAACTACCGTAAATTTTATTCCGTGTTGTAAGTAGAAGTGGACATAGAAATTGATCAGAATTCTCTTATGTAATATGTAATCTCATAATATGCATCTATAACCGACGATTGTATCGACTTTAGAATTATTGATACCACTGTTTTCGTCAACTTCTCCACTGCTTGCGAGTTTTCCACATCTGATAACTTCAGTTGCGAGCGGTTGGTAAATATTAATCGATTGCTGGATTTTGTGAGTTCTGCGGTTAATATCATTTCGGCGATTTTCACGATCATTGTTTGTGGACTTCGGGAAGGTAAAGCGCCAATATTTCGAACCCACGTAATATTAGCTATTAAATTTGTGAATATTATTTCAAACTCGTTCACTGAGTCTACAAATTCGTTCTCCAAATATAATGTGTAATTATTACGGAATGATTTAAAATTCTGCAATCCGTGTAATCTGATGAAATATTTTGTGAAATAATCTGGCGAATACGTGATAGTGTCGTTGATTAAATAGAAACTCTTCTCTGATAAATTCAGTTTTCCAAAACTTAATTCACTAAAATTTAACGCTTGTAAGCGCGTCCTCTGATTTACACGCGTCATCTGTTCAATTTCACTTCTGAAGAGATCAACTGATGTAACGTTATTTTTTAATGCATGGATCTGGAAATATTACTCGTGTTATAAAATTTATGCTTTGATTCTCGCGAATTTATATGAAATGGTTACTCACATTGATATTTTCATAATCGAATTTATATTCTATGTATGAATCATGCGCTGCGCAAATTATCTGGATTTCCACAGGAATTTTTGCTAAGATGGTAATATTGTAAATGTAATCGTCCTCAATCTCAATATTAATCATCCCGGCCAATTTCAAATGTTCTATAAAAGACGCGTTTTCAATTCGCATTTCCTGTAGATATATATAACATAATTATTGGTAATAAACATTTTTGTAAGTACGGTAAAGTACCTACACCCTACACTGAAAGAAATAAAGTTGCAAAACTTGATACTTTTTGTCAAAAAAATTAATATTACTCCAAAAAGCAAGTAAATTTTATAAAAAACTGATAAAATTTACCACAGAATTTGATAAAAATTATTGCATAAAAATAAATTTTAACCAATTTCGCAATAAATAAATTTCATTATTTTGTTTTTTCAATGTACTTACGCACGAAAAAAAAGTAAAACGATGAAAAAATTTCAGATCCAATCATACCTCAAAAATGTCCCAATCTAATTTTATCAAATTACATCAAATCATATCTCATTGTATTAGTTCATATCTGAAAAAACTATGAAGGTTCAGATCCAATTTGATATAATGTGATCAAATGACATCTAATTTGATCGAATCATATCCAAAAAAAAATCAGATATAATTAGATATAATTTGATTGGGACATTTTTTGAGATCAAATTTTATCTGTTTTGATAGAATTTGATCTAAATCAGATATGATTTGATACGATTTGATCTAGAAAATTTTCATCGGGAAGTTACAAAAACGAATAAATTTTACCCAAAAAATAAATTTTATCGAAAAAAATGGATAAATTATACCGAAATAATTAAATTTTAACAAAAACATGAATAAATTTTACCAAAATAATTGAATTTTATTCAAAAAATAATAAAACGTCCCAATTTACAAAATACGTAGGTGAAATTTATTCTAAAAAATTGTATTTTTTATCAAAAAATAATAATAATAAGTGTCCAAAAGTGAGTAATAATTTTACCAAAAAATATATATACTTATGTTCAAAAAAATAATGAATTTTTCTTATTTTGTGAATTGGGACGCTTTATTGTTTTTTAGAATAAATTTAATTTTTTATTTTTTTTTCAGTGTTTAGGTTATCTAGGTACATTATTATCATGACTAGGAGAAACTCGAATATTCGATACCTACTTGAATACCCAGCAAATCCGAATTGAATCTTACATAAATTTCTTGCCCTCCAAAAGATCGGAAACTGGGGGATACTCTGAAGGACAAATCAGCGTACGTGTTCCGTTTCTGCACTGATTTGGCCAACCACCTTACTAGTTTTGAAGTTACGTCATATCGCGTAGATTTGTCTTCCATCGTTTCAGTTATGGCGTTATCGATCAAGTTTCGAAACATGGCACGGTAATTCGAATCATCTGGTGAATTGTACGAGTACTTACATATTGAAAAATTATTTTAGATGAAACAAATTGAACTGAAAATAGGCCCACCATAAATCGATTGTTCGATGTACGAAGCAACAGTGTGTTGAAAATTTTCAAATGTCTCGTCCTCGTTTTGATGAAATAGCGTAGAATCTGACGAGTTTACTAAAATGATCGAGTATTCCTCAGGTGCTGGAAATTGCACGCGAACACTCTTCTCCGAATGATTTATGGTCAGTGAAAAATAACTCATGTTGTAATTCCATATCTCTGTGTCGTCTGAACCGAAAATCTGCTTCATTTTTATACTCCCTGCGACCTTCTCTATTCGCAAACCATCGATTATCATGTTTTCGTTCTGGTGTTGTATGTTGATTGGATTAAAATTCCAAGACCCATTAATGGTCACATCAGTTTGCCGAATGGAAAATGGATTCTTGCTGTTTGGCCAATAGTCGCGAATTATGGTGAAATATTGGTATCGTTCGTGGTCGTTTTGCGAATTCTTGCAAATTTTGAGAATGGGAATGAACCTAGACTTTGCAGCCTTTAAAATATTATGTTTGACTAGCCGTATAACCCGTCCGTTCCGGACGGGCTACCGTGACCTTCTTTTTAAATCGTACATTCCTTTTTGAAAAACTACCATAACGCTCACTTCTAAAAAAAAGAAAATCGCCTAAATTGGTACCCGGAATTGTGTCATAAAAAATCAATCAAAACTTCAAATTAAATATCTCGTTGGATTCGAGCTTGAAACATTGACAAAAATCCATGAAAATTTAAAATGGAACATGCCATTAGATTTGTGCCTATAATTCTGGAAAAAATTGTATCAAACTTCCAAGCCGAGTAACCCATTAGATTCGTGCCCATAACTTCGGCAAGCATTCAAACTCTTGAATTGGTAATTTTGACAAAAAATTCATATCCACAAAATTTGCCAATTGTTGAAACCTTTTACATTTGTGGTGAAATGTATGGATAATTATTATCCATCAAATTAACCACAGTTTCATGGGTTTCCCCAACTCTAGAATTGGTAATTTTGATGGATAATTCCTATCCACAAAATTTTCCAAATGTTGAAACCTTTTACATTTGTGGTGAAATGTATGGATAATTATTATCCTTAAAATTAACCACAGTTTTATGGGTTTCCCCAACTCTGGAATTGGTAATTTTGATGGATAATTCCTATCCACAAATTTGCTACATGTTCAAACATTTTTCATTTGTGGTGAAATACATGAATAATTATTATCCATAAAATTAACCACAGTTTCATGTGTTTCCCCGAACTCTTGAATTGGTAATTTTGATGGAAAATTCTCATCCATAAAATTTTCCACATGTTCAAACCTCCTACCTACATTTGTGGTAAAAAGCGTGGATAATTATTATCTTATTATCCATAAAATTAACCACAGTTTTATGGGTTTCCTAAACTCTAGAATTGGTAATTTTGATGGATAATTCCTATCCACAAAATTTGTCACATGTTCAAACATTTTTCATTTGTGGTGAAATACATGGGTAATTATTATCCCAAAAATTAACGACAGTTTTTTGGGTTTCTCCGAACTCTAGAATTGGTAATTTTGATGGAAAATTCCTATCCACAAAATTTGCCACGTGTTGAAACCTTTTACATTTGCGGTGAAATGTGTGGATAATTATTATCTATAAAATTGACCACAGTTTTATGGGTTTTCCCAAACTTCACAAACGGTAATTTTAATGGAAAATTCCTATCCACAAAATTTGCCACATGTTGAAACCTTTTACATTTGTGGTGAAATACATGGATAATTATCATCCATCAAATTAACCACAGTTTCATGGGTTTCCCCAACTCTAGAATTGGTAATTTTGATGGATAATTCCTATCCACAAAATTTTCCAAATGTTGAAACCTTTTACATTTGTGGTGAAATGTATGGATAATTATTATCCTTAAAATTAACCACAGTTTTATGGGTTTCCCCAACTCTGGAATTGGTAATTTTGATGGATAATTCCTATCCACAAATTTGCTACATGTTCAAACATTTTTCATTTGTGGTGAAATACATGAATAATTATTATCCATAAAATTAACCACAGTTTCATGTGTTTCCCCGAACTCTTGAATTGGTAATTTTGATGGAAAATTCTCATCCATAAAATTTTCCACATGTTCAAACCTCCTACCTACATTTGTGGTAAAAAGCGTGGATAATTATTATCCATAAAATTAACCACAGTTTTATGGGTTTCCTAAACTCTAGAATTGGTAATTTTGATGGATAATTCCTATCCACAAAATTTGTCACATGTTCAAACATTTTTCATTTGTGGTGAAATACATGGGTAATTATTATCCCAAAAATTAACGACAGTTTTTTGGGTTTCTCCGAACTCTAGAATTGGTAATTTTGATGGAAAATTCCTATCCACAAAATTTGCCACGTGTTGAAACCTTTTACATTTGCGGTGAAATGTGTGGATAATTATTATCTATAAAATTGACCACAGTTTTATGGGTTTTCCCAAACTTCACAAACGGTAATTTTAATGGAAAATTCCTATCCACAAAATTTGCCACATGTTGAAACCTTTTACATTTGTGGTGAAATACATGGATAATTATCATCCATAAAATTCACCACAGTTTTATGGGTTTCCCCGAACTCTTAAATTAGTAATTTTGATGGAAAATTCTCACCCACAAAATTTTCCATATGTTCAAACATTTTTCATTAGGGGTGAAATACATGGATACATAATTATTATCCATAAAATTGACCACAGTTTTATGGGGTTCCCCAACTCTAGAATTGGTAATTTTGATGGATAATTCCTATCCATAAAATTTGCCACATGTTGAAACTTTTTACATTCATTATTTAAAAACTAATTTCGGTACCTACAAAAAAATTAATTTAGCTGTAAAAAATTGTAGAAAATTCTTTTTCCGGATGTGCTTAAAAATTAATTTAGCTAGAAAATTTTTTTTTTAATTCATTTTCTGGATATGTTTAAAATTTTTGGGATTGAACTTTATATTTAAAAATTAATTTAGATATAAAAAATTTAATTTAGAGATAAAAAATTGTTGAAAATCTTTTCTCCGGGTGTATGAAAAAATCAATTTAGCTAAAAATAATTCAAAAAAATGTATTCTCCAGATGGCGTTTGAATCCTGAATTATGATTTAGGAATCCAAAAAATTCATTCTCAGGGTATATTTGAAAATTAATTAAGCTAAAAAACCTTAATATAGGTAGCTAAAAGGAATTAATTTTACTTAAAAAAAATTTTAATTAAGCTAAAAAAAATTATTATAGCTAAAAAAAATTAATTTTGCTAAAAAAAATTCTAAAAACTTCATTCTTCTGATGGGGTTCGAACCCTAACTTATGAGGTAGTAATCTGAGAGCGCGTCATCATTACTCTCGCCAAGGTCAAGAGGGCGGGGGTCGAAGATGAAATCGTATTTCGAGGAATATCTCGAAAATGAAGCTGTTTCAGCAAAAATTGAAGAGAACCAAAATTGTAGCCCATACAATTTCCTATCGTCAATGAGTCGTTAGATTTTTGATTCGAGCTTCGCGTTTCGAGTTATTTATGAAAAACTGATTTTTGCCTATGAGGGTGGGAGGGGAAGGAGGGGAACCAACTTTAACTCGACTTTTCTCCACTTTGGAGGCAGCTTTTTCTAAACTTTTTGCGTCATAAACCACCTACTCGTCGAGCTCTTTCTAATGGTGTATTCACCTTTCAAATTCGTTCAGTACTTTTGGCGTGATGCTGTTCCGTAAAAACAGCCCTCTTCTTTATAATTATAATAGATTTTATCGAAAAACCCTCCAAATATTTGTTTCCCAATAGAGATTCGTTCCGTTCGATTTAAAGGATGGTACTTTGATGTAATCTGAAATTGAGTTATACATCTGTGATGAAATATTATGTTAATAATAAATGCAAGTATACGTCGTCTGTAGATATAGTTTTTCACCATAATTGTAGTGTCCGGATTGTCAGGATTAATGTGCTCAATTTTGTCCGCGGAGTTAGGATATTGTTGAAGCAATAAGTGAATAGTTTTTTCCTTAATGTATATATCGACTGAAACGAGAAATTTATTGACTTGATTCACGTTAACGAAATGCTGAAAATCAACCTCAGCATGTCCTGTGATTTTTTCCATGCTAATTCCACTGATCTAATGAGAAAAAAAATTCCGTAATGAAAAATTAGTTCAGTGGCATTGATATCAGTATACATATATGATTTCTTAATACATTATAGATATAATTAAAAAATTGTTCACGTAAGTAATTCATGTACTTGGATACATAAATATCTACCTACTAACTACCTGTACCTACGTTTAAATTTTCATCTTCGCATGAAATCCTTTCTATGTGAAAAACCTCTGTTTCAGTTTTGGAAGCAGATATTGAGTCTGTACGAAAACTGTCTTGTTCCACTATGAATAAATTTTTAAATGTTTCTTTGTCGGATGATCGGAGAGCTTCATTTATGGTATACGTAAAACTTGATGTGACGTGAGAAATTTCTGAAAATGATACTCTCTCAATCTGAATCAATCAAAATTGACTGATGAAATACACAGAATCACGTTACTGTAGAAATCAGTGAAATATTTACTGATTCAATCAGTGAATTTTCATTTTTGAATTCGTAAAAATAAAATTTTGCTGATTCAATCAGTAGTTAATTATTGATTCAATTTTAAAAACTCTCACGCGTTCAGCGTGAGGAAACCAACTTTTCGAATAATGACTATATAAGTGAAATTGAAATTTTATGTATTATCAATGAAAAGTTTTAGATGGAAATTTGAAAGAAATATCGCGAGTTATCGCAATAATACTTGAATTTATATGTGAGTATGAACTGAATTGAAATTATGTAAATGAGACTTGATTTCAAAGAAATATGCAATTTAAATTTAAAGATGATAACTACATATAAACTTTCAATATTTGAATAGCCATTTTTAATGTGATATTAAATCAAAGGCTCTGGTGTGGTAAGGGGGTCAATTAGCCCTTGGTCTAACTTTGACCAAATTCTTATGGCATTCGATTTGGCATGGTAGAAGATGATTTTAGAGCGCATGAGCGAATTTTTATCTCACCCCTGGGGGCTGGGGAGCCAAAATACACGATTTTCAAGCTGAAAACTCTTAAAAATTCTATCTCCTCGAGTTTTCAACCGATTTTTTCCAAACTTGGCACAAAGGTAGTGGTACTAGAGGGGAATACCCTGAAATTTTTTCAGATTTTTTCGACCACTCTAATGACCTTGAATTTGACTTTGAAAATTTCAAATCGCCCTGGGAGCACCGTTTTGCCGCGGGGTATAAAGAAAAAATTTTTTTCATGTTTCCCACTCCATTTTACACCACTCAGAATTTTTTCAGATTTTTTCGAGTGGTGGTTTACATGTGGCGTCCGAAAAACTGATAAATCGGCCGTTTTATTACTTTAAAATTATGCCTTTCCCATCAATTTCGTATTTTTCATTTTTTTTCTCACTAAAAATACATTCACGCTCGCTTTTTATTAAATTTTGATCAATATTCACCCATTTCCCATGACTACGACATTTTGAACAAAGGGTATCCCCGGATATGATAGGCGAATCGGCCCAAGAGCTACTTTTTGAAACTAACCTGCAGACATTATTAAGGACCCCAAAAAATGATTTTAGAAAATTTTTTCCACTCCCTAACTCACCCTACCCCCTTACCCCCACCCCCAAAATAGCGAATTTTCGTCAAAAAATCGTATCTCGGAACCTCATGGACCAAAAATTCCAAAATTTATGTTATATAGGGAGTGGTGACCATATTTTTGAAAATTTTTCAGATTTTTTTTGCGATGCATTTTATTCTAAAAAACCACCTTAAAAACTTTGAATTGCTCAAATGGTCTGGCCGGATAAGGGGTGATTTTGGCCATGGGTTGGATTTTCGCTTTAACCGTCCCAAAGGGTACCCTCTGATGTAAAGAAATCTGAAAAAATTTTCAACCTCCCCTTCCCCCTTCTATTTCTGAGTTATGACCATTTTATTGCTAGATTTTCAACAATTTTTTAATTTCAACTGTCGTGAAGGAAATTTTCTGTTCTTTGGCACTAAGTCACGCCTCGTAAAGACGTATTTATGATATTTTTTTCAAAAATGTTGGTACATTACATATCTTCATGCTTTTTCGGCTATATAATTAATTATGAAGTTTTCAATCATTGCAAAAAAACACCGTATAAGCATAAATATAAGTGAAGAACAACTAATTTGTGAATAGTATCCCACAAATGTGTATTTCAACGTAGATTCACGTCACGTATTCAGTTTTGGCGATTTCGAAGCCTCAAGGGTCAAGAATCGCAAAATACCTACTACATATTTAAAAATGTTTTTAGCTGATTCTTTCACATTTTTCAGCATTTCGTGCAGAAAGAAATGATCACAACGTCGAATTTGTGTTTAGCTGTCGAAAATACCTACCTAGATGAACTCCCTTTTCGCGATCGAATTTCCTTCACGACAGTTGAAATTAAAAAATTGTTGAAAATCTAGCAATAAAATGGTCATAACTCAGAAATAGAAGGGGGAAGGGGAGGTTGAAAATTTTTTCAGATTTCTTTACATCAGAGGGTACCCTTTGGGACGGTTAAAGCGAAAATCCAACCCATGGCCAAAATCACCCCTTATCCGGCCAGACCATTTGAGCAATTCAAAGTTTTTAAGGTGGTTTTTTAGAATAAAATGCATCGCAAAAAAAATCTGAAAAATTTTCAAAAATATGGTCACCACTCCCTATATAACATAAATTTCGGAATTTTTGGTCCATGAGGTTCCGAGATACGATTTTTTGACGAAAATTCGCTATTTTGGGGGTGGGGGTAAGGGGGTAGGGTGAGTTAGGGAGTGGAAAAAATTTTCTAAAATCATTTTTTGGGGTCCTTAATAATGTCTGCAGATTAGTTTCAAAAAGTAGCTCTTGGGCCGATTCGCCTATCATATCCGGGGATACCCTTTGTTCAAAATGTCGTAGTCATGGGAAATGGGTGAATATTGATCAAAATTTAATAAAAAGCGAGCGTGAATGTATTTTTAGTGAGAAAAAAAATGAAAAATACGAAATTGATGGGAAAGGCATAATTTTAAAGTAATAAAACGACCGATTTATCAGTTTTTCGGACGCCACATGTAAACCACCACTCGAAAAAATCTGAAAAAATTCTGAGTGGTGTAAAATGGAGTGGGAAACATGAAAAAAATTTTTTCTTTATACCCCGCGGCAAAACGGTGCTCCCAGGGCGATTTGAAATTTTCAAAGTCAAATTCAAGGTCATTAGAGTGGTCGAAAAAATCTGAAAAAATTTCAGGGTATTCCCCTCTAGTACCACTACCTTTGTGCCAAGTTTGGAAAAAATCGGTTGAAAACTCGAGGAGATAGAATTTTTAAGAGTTTTCAGCTTGAAAATCGTGTATTTTGGCCCCCCAGCCCCCAGGGGTGAGATAAAAATTCGCTCATGCGCTCTAAAATCATCTTCTACCATGCCAAATCGAATGCCATAAGAATTTGGTCAAAGTTAGACCAAGGGCTAATTGACCCCCTTACCACACCAGAGCCTTTGTTGTCTTCAATTGTTCAATTTATCCCACTTCATAAATTAAGTACAGTGAATGACCGCTATTTTATAAATTTTAAATGGTAAGCTAAATATATCAACTTTGAATTTTTGCCCATTGTTTCCTCGTTAGAAATTTAAATATGAAAATTCAGAGAGAAATTGAAATTGAAAAATTGCTTGATTCGATTTTATTCTTAGAATAAAATGATGGAAAACATGTACAATGCAAATTCAAGGGAAAAACTTTTTAAAATTTTTCACAGCTTTTTAAAAAAATTGAATGTTCAGATTTTTCTTTCGATTTTTAACATGGTATGTTTTTTCAGGGGGGGGGGGGGTCATTCCAAAATTTTTAAGACGCTAATTTACGTCACGCCAAGTCAAACACTTATAAATTTTTGTATTTTCAAAACGTGACGTCAGAAAGTCAGAAGCTGACTTTTGAAAACTTACAAGTTTTTATTTCTTCAAAATATAAATATCAGAAAGTTGGGAAAAGAAAATTGACTTAATATCAGAAAGTCAGAATGACCATGATACCATGAACATATCAGAAAGCTAAAAGTTGATTTTTTTTTTCAAAACTTAATGCCAGAAAGTCAGAATGACAAAGAATATCAGAGAGCTAAAATCCGATTTTTAAATTTTAAAAACAAATTTTTATATTTTTGAAATTAGGTAACTTACTGTCAGACCGTTATATCATGACACTTTTTGCAGGGTTACCAATGAGCAAAAAGTTCTAATTTTTAAGGTGCATTTCCCCAGCACCCCCACCACCACCGATTGAGTTGAAAATAGGCTCATTCGTTTGTGCTTCGTTAGTGCTTGTTTGTGCTTCAAGTCCGGTCGTTTGTGCTTCACCCCCTCCAAAGTTCTGGGGGAAAGTTTGTGGGGGTGCTGGGGAAATGGTAGCACCCCCACCACCACCGATTGAGTTGAAAATAGGCTCATTCGTTTGTGCTTCGTTAGTGCTTGTTTGTGCTTCAAGTCCGGTCGTTTGTGCTTCACCCCCTCCAAAGTTCTGGGGGAAAGTTTGTGGGGGTGCTGGGGAAATGGTAGCACCCCCACCACCCCCGATTTGATCGAAAAAAGGCTTATTCGTTTGTGCTTCGTTAGTGCTCGTTTGTGCTTCTACTCCGATCATTTGTGCTTTAACCCTTCCGCCGTGAGGAGGGGAAAAAGGTGGGAAGCTCATTCAAAAATAGCCCGAACGTTGTAACTCGTTCCACGACGTTACGCGGAAGTTCGAACAAGACCGGTAACCGGTTTGTTCGAGCTCGCGTAAAGTCTCGTCGTGGGACGAGTTTCAACGTTCGGACCATGATACTCTCATAATTTTGTATCAGTCAAATATGACTGATTAAAATCGACAAAATCAAGTCGCTGTAGGAATTAGTAAAAAAAGGACGATTAAATCATTGAATATTTTCATTACTGAATCAGTAAAAATAAAATTTCACTGATTCAATCGTTAATTAATTACTGATTCAATCAGTGAATTTTTTTTCACTGTTTCAATAATGAAAATTTACTGATTTGAATCAGTAATTTTTACTGATTTCAATCAGTCAACTAATTTTCACTGATTCAACAATCAAAATCCACTATTTGAATCGGTAATTTTTCACTGATGGGCAGTAAATCGACGCTGATTAACTGGGGAATCAGTGAAATTTGACTGATTATCAGTGACTTGATTTTCTCTATTTCATCAGTCAATTTAGGCATTTTTGACTGATTCAAATTAAGAGAGTAGCAGACTAGCATATCGGAATATTTGAAGGGGTCGGAGAAATTATTCTTGATTGAAAAACGAATGGGAAATATACGATGTACCAATCATTGTGGTTTGCAATTTTACAGTCATTTCGAATCTATTATTTTAACGATGAAGCATTTGGATTTGTGACATTCTAGTCTTCAAAGTTTTTCGAGTCAGATTAGGTACCTGTTATTTAAATCTTCTATTCTTTTTTTGTGGGACCCTTTCTTTTGCCGGAAAATCAACTTTAAGGGTCATAAGTAATATGAAAAAGTGTAAAAAATGTTTAACCAAATGTGCAAATACTTGATTAAAAAATCCTGACGTAATGGAGTAAAACTGAAATTCGCACTCGGCACTAAAAAGTAGATCAGAATCATCAATCAAAAATAATTATGCAGAAAAAAAAATTGTTGATTATGGTCATACTTTGGTATTCTCATTGTTACAAATGGGAAATGTTTTAAATAGGGTTCATTACAGAAAATCGATTTTTTGGGAAAATCAAGCCTCCTAACAAAAGTATGAATAGAACAAGAAATAAAGAACGTAAAATTTCTGTTCTGAGTAGAGTCAAAGTAGTTTTTCCATAAGAGGACTTAGCTTTTGAGATATCATCAAAAAGAAATTGAGCTTTAGACTTTTGATCTACGCCTTCTAAGAAATAACTTGTACCTGCTATACAGAAAAAATTTTACGCCCTACTTATGTTGCATTCCATTTTTGGGTAGAGCCCTTTCTTTCCCCGTAAAATTGACTTTAAGGGTTAAAAGTCATCACAAAAGGTTGGAAAACGGTTCAACAAAAAATTTAAATTGTAAAAAGTCCTTGGGTGATGGAATTTTTTTACTTTTACTCGTGATTTTCGCGAAAAATACTAAATAAATCACCCAATAAAGTTCAATCAGCATTTTCTAAGCAGACTTGTGTAGCTACTTACCTAATTATATAAAACTTCAAAAAAGGGAATATTTGAAAGTGTTGAAAAAAAAATAGAAAACAATGCATTTATGTTCTAATAAAAAGTTATACCTAAAGCGGCATATTTTTTTGAGAAAAGAGGAATTAGTGTTTTAAAAAATGAGAAGAAACGTAGAAAATTTGTGTAACTTTTCAGATAAAGACTTGATAATAATATGTCAGGCGAGGGGAAAAAAATTTTAAATGGAAAAGTGGTCTGAAATGTTGAATTCTTCTAAGAATATCTAGGTAAATTGCTATTTCTTGCCTCATGTACTTACAAACTTGAATATAAATAAATACTTGGTTCAAAGTTTTTTACTTTAAAAGGAAAAGTGCGATAATTTCCTCATTATATTGAAAAAATAGGAATGTCGGTCAACTCTTTTTTAGGAGGAGGGGGTCGAGGGGAGGAGAGGGTACCTAATCCGACTCGAAAAACTTTGAAGACTGAAATGTCATAAATCCGAATGCTTCATCTTGTCCGAACGCTGAAACTCGTCCCATGACGCGACCTTACGCGAGAGCTCGAACAAACCGGTTACCGGTCTTGTTCGAATTCCCGCGTAACGTCGTGGAACGAGTTACAACGATCGGGCTATTTTTGAATGAGCTCCCCACCTTTTTCCCCTCCTCACGGCGGAAGGGTTAAAGCACAAATGATCGGAGTAGAAGCACAAACAAGCACTAACGAAGCACAAACGAATAAGCCTATTTTCAACTCAATCGGTGGTGGTGGGGGTGCTACCATTTCCCCAGCACCCCCACAAACATTCCCCCAGAACTTTGGAGGGGGTGAAGCACAAACGACCGGACTTGAAGCACAAACAAGCACTAACGAAGCACAAACGAATGAGCCTATTTTCAACTCAATCGGTGGTGGTGGGGGTGCTGGGGAAATGCACCTAAATTTTAGGGATTCTCAAATTTTTGAAAAAATTAATTCAGTAAATAAACAATCAAAGCATTTGTTTTCTTTGAAAAATTGAAACAAAATTCTTATTTACCAGCCACCTATTTGTCAATTTTTTGTTGATTTGAGAAACCCTGCAGCTTTTTTTGCCTGCTGGTACCACTGCAAAAAGTGTCATGATATAATGGTCTGACAGTAATATCAGAATTTTTTTGAGAATTTGAATTCTTCAAAGTGGTATTTTGACACGTTCCCAGTCAATTTTTCCAAACCAGTTTCCCAATGTCCATTTTCCGGAACATCCTATTTTTCTAAACCGCTTTTCACAAATCTTTTTGCTTCCACCCCCAAAAAAAAAATGAGATCAATGTTCAGTTGGACAATCCAGCTACCCTTCCCTCTCCACCCCTCCTTCCCCAAAAGTTATTTTTCTTTACTTATACGTACCCGAATTAGATAACATTGAAAACAGAAAATCAGGAGATCTAGCATTTCAGTTTTCGATACCTCATTCAATAATTTTAATAACGTCTAGAAGAACTAGAATCAAAATGACAAATTGAAACTTTTCGAATGAGTTGATTAATTTTTGCCAAGCAATAAATACCCTACATTATCTACGCACCTTATTTTTGGACACCCCTATTATACTTTTATTCAGACACCATAATAATATGTATTTTGAAAGTAATTCAATACTTGCTAAGCATTTTCATAAAAACTTTTTTTTGGACACCCTGTAGAATCCGTTATAATTAAACTTGAAAAAAATCACCTAATTTCCTTTTCCTTGAAAACGACACAGCCGATTTTGATACAAATTAAAATCTAACAATTTCAGCACTAGAGCTACATTTTACCTTTTTTACTTTTTTCTCACAGGTCTTAGATTTCGAGTTTAATCAGGTACGAATTTGACCGCTTAGTACATGAATTTTCGGTAAAAATTACTACGGATTCAAAATTAAAATCTTACTAATTGAATCGGTAATTTTTCACTGATTGACAGTCAAATTTCACTGCCAATTAGTGACATGATTCCATCTCTTTCAATCAGTCAATCTTAATATTTTGACTGATTCAAGTTTAGAGAGTAGCCTGCGAATTTTCAGTTGCTCAGTGGTGTCAATTTTTTGATTATTTTTTGTGGATAACATCATGAACCAAGTGAAAATATTAAAATTAGAATGAATATCTTACAGCATTGAGTACGCTCTCATTTGAATAAGTCACTGCAAAAAGAGCATATAAAAAAAATGGCGTTTTTGGGAATCGTCGATTGAAGTTTTGGAATGGTATTCTTGGTAACTAAATGTTGAAGTACGATTGAGAAAGTTAAATATCTTGAAATATCAACCTTCCACTACAAGAAAACAGCGCTATCTTTATTGTACAACCTAAAATGTTTTATATATGATCGTTTTAAAGTGACAAGTTATATGCCCTTTTTGCTGTGACTTTTTTTTTCCTCCCGAGTTCGTCATCATTTCAGCTCATAACTCCTTCAATTCGAAAAATTTTAAAAAACTCTAAATACAAAGTTTGTAGAGGACAAAAAAAGGAACATTTTTTGTATTTAACTTTTTTCCCTAGATCGTTCAGGGACAAAGATATTCATCTAAGAACTTTTGTGTTTTTTTTTTGTGATCTAAACGAATCCATTGTAAACATGTTAAAACTTGTAAACACAAAACCGGTAAATTTTGTATTAAATTTCAATATTTTTACTCCTTTGTGATCAAATCGGACAAAATATTGCTAAAAAGGCACTACAATTGAAAAAATGATGACAAAACCGAAAAAATTAGTGCCCGGTTGCCTGACAGTGGAACAATTTTTACGATTTCTGATACTTCAATTGGCTATAACTCGGCGAGTTTTCAAGATCTCGATGTGGGAGTGGTCTCATTGGATAGAGGAGACTTCACAGTATCATAATCACTTGTGGCCTCAAAAAGGGCATATGTCAACTTATACCCCGTTTTGTAGTGACGTATTCATTTATAAATCAGTGAAAATGATCGAAATTCGCTGAGAAACAGTCAGAATTGCAGCCCAAAAGAAAATTAGTGAAAAAAATTTCACTGAAAACAAATCAGTGAGAAAAATCAGTGAAAATTTACTGAAAAGCAAGCAAAATTTATGAATTTAGCTGAAAAGTCAGTGAAAATCTTTGAAGATTCATTTGACTGTCAATCAGTGAAAAATTACCGATTCAATTAGTAAATTTTCAATTTTGAATCCGTAGTAATTTTTACCTAAAGGCGAAAATTCATGTACTAAATTCGTTGGCGCGGTCAGATTCATACCTGATTAGACTCGAAATCTAAGGCCTGTGAGAAAAAAGTAAAAAAAGGTAAAATGTAGCTCAAGTGCTGAAATTGTGAGATTTTAATTTTCATCAAAATCGGCCGTGTCGTTTTCAAGGAAAAGGAAATTAAGTGATTTTTTTCAAGTTTAATTGTAACGGATTCTACAGGGTGTCCAAAAAAAGTTTTTATGAAAATGCTTAGCAAGTATTGAATTAGTTTCAAAATACATATTGAAAATTTCGCTCTCGCTTCGCTCAAGAAAGACTTTCATCTTCATTTTTTAAAAAAATTTCACCATGATTTTTCATTTAAAATTTCTTGATTATGAGTTTTTTGCCTGAATCCTGATTGCTTTCATTTG
Source organism: Pseudococcus jackbeardsleyi (assembly GCA_038380155.1). Taxonomy (NCBI): domain Eukaryota; kingdom Metazoa; phylum Arthropoda; class Insecta; order Hemiptera; family Pseudococcidae; genus Pseudococcus; species Pseudococcus jackbeardsleyi. Next base: position 10,491,268 of record CM076242.1, read on the forward strand.
TGGGACAGATATTTACCCCACCCATACTCCAGTGTACTAAAATAAATATTTTGGTCTTCGGTATTTTGTGGGGCGGATCATCACCCCGCCCATAATCCAATGTAGTATAAAATATTTTGGTGTTGGGGTATTTTGTGGGGCAGATCATTAACCCGTCCAATCCCTACTCTATAATTTTTTGTTTGTGGAGTATTTTGTGGGGCGAGCTCGCCTCCAAGACCTCGTAGAAAAAATGGTTCGTCTTTCAATGCTGTTTGAACCAATCTTTCGAATTTTACCTTGGAGCTGAACTACTCTCGGGGGAAAATGGGAATTTAAAGTCATTAGATGAGGTACCTACTACCTACCTACCTTTCTACATCGAAACGTTAATATTTTTTCATATTGTTTTAAATCTACAAAAATGCCATATATTTTATACTTTCGATCGCTTCCCCGATTCCATTCGTCATAAGTTTCTCAAGTTTTTGTTGAAGTGTTATGTCAAACATTGCAGTAGCATCATAAGCCAATCCAATTTTCACCGTGACCCGGCTAGTCAATTGATCCTGCCTTCCTTGCATTGATAAATCGTATACTTTAATGTTATGTTGCTTGTATTCCGTTGACACAATATTCCATCGGACGTCGACTCGTTTAAAACCTAAATTATAGGTGCTATTGCGTTCAAAATCGATTGATAAATATGAAAAATTGTTCAGACCCTTGACAATCAGTTCATTATGATCGGTTATCCATGGAAACGATACCATATTTTGGTGTGGTTCAAAACGAACATAGTCATTTTTATGAATTTTATTGAGAATTTCGCTATTTGGATGCAGGCATTTATCAAGTATTGGTTGGTATTCTAAACTTGGCGTGTATCTGCCCTTAAATAATCTATCTGCTGTCGCATGCAGTAATATATCCACTATATCCTGGCGTAATTTGAATTCTTCACCATCTGACAATTCACATGTTTCGTTTTCATCGTATTTTGTCTGCAATTTCGCAAAGAGATACTTATTTGAGTGTATCGATTAAAGCAATGAAATGTTGTAAGAAAAAATTAAAATAAAATTTTAATTCACCCTAGTCTTATTCTGTGGTTGGAAAGAATAACCATAATAATAATGTTCGATTCTGTAGGCGACGTTATCCCACGGTTGGATTCTAATTGCGAGATATTTGCTTCGTAACATATAGCTGCCAAGTGGACACCAAATATTTTCAGAATTCAAGTACTCTGCCTCTACTTCGCGATTAATGAAATATTCGTTCTCTTGTAAATGAATCTGTTATCGATTAACGTACCTACTTATTATAGCTTTATATACGTATAATGCGGTTACAATATAAAATATTTAGGTATGGTATTCTTTCGCATTGGTTTGCCAATTTTTCATGGTGTCTACTAGGCATGAAAATCTCGAAAAACATGAAAGTAGCATGCATTTTGATCAATTTCCACAAAAATCATGAATTTTTAGCATTTTCCTGTCGATTTTTAAATTAAAAAATTGCTTTTAAATAATTTTTCAACCCCATTTTTGTCTAAAAAAATTTCTGCTCTCGCTTTTCTTGGGCAAGGCTTAAACACTACTTCGGATTCGGATAAAAAAGATCAAAATTAAATTCGAATCAAACGGCCAATAGAAATAAGCCAAAAAAACGATGGTTCAGATTCAATTAAGAAAGAACAAAATTTAAATTAAAATGAAAATCATCTGGCAAATGATGTCAAAATTAGAATATTTACGATAATTGCCATAATTATTGGAATATTTACTGTTATCAATCGTAATTATTGAAATATTTACGGTAATTTTCCGTTATTATTTATACTAATTAGTGAAATATTTATGGTCATTTTCCATAATTATTAAAATTTTTACGATCAGGGTCTGGCCAGATAAGGGGTGAATTTAGCCCCAGCTCCGATTTTCACTCTAACCCTCTTAAGTGGTGCCCATAGTTGTAAAAACATTCTAGTAAAAATTTTTGACTCCCCCCCCCAACTCCCTCCCGTTCTTAGATATGGTCATTTTATTAGCTGATTTTCAAAAATTTCTAACTTCAACGGAAGGGAACGAAATTTTCTGTTCTTCAGCACGAAGTTACATCTCGTAGAGGTGTATTTGCCTGTTATAATTTTTTCAAAAATTTGGGTGCTCTTCTTCATGTTTTTTTTTTTTTGGCTATTTTAAGTTTTCAATCGTAAAAAAACATCATAATCAAAGAGCGACCACCCAGAAAAAATTACTAAAAACCGTGTTTTTCCATGTAAAATTTCGCTGTGTATTCAATTTTAGCCGATTCTTTGAACTATGGACCGATAATTTCGAAACCCCGTACAGAAACGTTGTCATATTAGCAGATGTTTCAAGTTTTAAGTGTTTTATACTGAAATAAATGACCAAATAAAAAACCCAATATCATATTCGTATTCAGCGGATCAAAATACCCCTATAGACACCCTTTTTGCAACCGTTTTATTCAAATTTTCAAAATTTTATTTTTTCATTGATTTTTCATGGTAAAAAAGCGGAAAAAAATTGAATTTTTAGACCTCGAGTGAAACAATCGCGAAAAGGGCGTTAATCTGAAAATAGCATGAATTTTCATTTTCTCAATCCAGTAGAAACCATGTTTTTTTTTCAAAATTTGCTTTCACTTACCGTCAGACTGTTTTTAAAATTACAACTGATTTTCGCGATAGAAAAACTTTCATTATTCGGTTTCGAAACAGATATCCGGGTCGAATTGGTGGTAATTGTTGGAGACCATTCAGATATTTTAGTTTGCAAACGCCATTCCTCCAGGAAGTTTCTTAAAACTTGCTTATCAAAAATTGGTAAAGTCTTGAGAATTTCGTTTATTTGATATTCTGTGTTATCATTCTTTGGATCTAATGGGCGATTTTCGGTGCCATCTGTTATACAAATATGAATCTTAATAGAATCGCAATTCAAGTTTTCGAACTTACTTAATTAATCGTTTGGTGTCCTGATAGAAACTGCTGGATGGAAATGAAAAATTTTCATATTACTGAAATGGACCAAAGGTTTTATAGTTAAAAGCCAAAAAAACCTCGAAAGAATCCGTTTTTGGAAATAACAATTTTGAAAATTTATCCATGTTTTTTTCATTTTTTCCAAAATGATGGACGCAGCAATCGAAGCGAAAAAATGCGTCAAATTTGATACCTAACGAGACAATTTGAAAATAATTCTCTTCAGTTCAAATTTCCAAATAATACAAAATTTTTTTTGAAAATATTCTTACAAAATTAGTAACTTATAAGTATCGGAAATTAATTTTGTTGGGGAAAAAATTAGCTTAAGAAACTGTTTACGGAAAAATAAGATTTCAAGTAGATAGGTATTGAACCATAATATTTGGAATTTAGTTTTCAAGATCACATTGAAGCCCAATACATTTTTTAAGTGTAAAAAAATTATCAACAATTGAAAAAAAATTTACGAATAGATTTTTTTTTTGATATTCAAGAAAAAATTCATTTTGACCAAGAGTGAAATTTTTTCCATTTGTGAACATATCCTGCATTGTTGTAGATATTGAGCTTTTTTGATTTGGACGCCATTTTCGCTTCGATTGCTGCGACCGTAATTTTGTGAATGAAAATTGGTAAATTTTCAAAATTGCCTATTTCCAAAAAAGTTTTCACCAGAGGTTTATTTTTTGACCTCTAACTTTTGGCTTTGGGGTTATTTCAGCAGTATGAACATTTTTCAATTTCATCCTGCAATTCTGCTTGGATAGGACACCAAAAAATTATTTATTTATTTATTTATTTATTTATTTATTTGTACATATAAGTATGTGGTCTGAAAAAGCAATTATACGTGAGCATCGTAAGGAATAAAAAAAAATTAGATATTATGGGGAAAATGAGAAAATCATTTGTAAATAATTTTACCTGCCATCGCCAATTGCAAACGTAAAAGCATCGCTGTAACTATTGGTATCACATTGCAAAATTGAACATTTTTTATTGCCCGGACCATTATCTGAATTGTGAAATTTTCGAGTTGAATTTTTCATGAGAAGTTCAGTTTGATTGAAATTGGTGAACGTGATTGAATCACTGGATGGAATTCAAAGTAAAATGCACCTTCAGGTGTTAATTTTCTATTAAAAAAAATACCTGTTAATCTGTTTTATGCGATTATTTATCATTTGAAATCCAAACTAACTTGTTATGATAAACGTTATTTGATAACGTTTCAATTTTTTGTAGCGGAAGTGTTATATATTGAAGCGTAATTCCTATGGTACCATACCTATCTCCCTTACTCACTCATAATGCATTATCAAATGAAAAACCGGATTTATATTTATTTTAATTTTTAAAAAATTGTCAGTTTTTTTGAAAATGGCAATGATAACATTTGTAATTGTTATCGCTTCGTTTTTCATTTTATCAAATACCATCGATCTGGAAATTATTTAGTTCGTGTCCATATATTTTACATTTGAAAATCGTATTTTTAACGATTTGTGTTTTTACACTGTAGCTTTTCTACACAGTAATTTTTTATTTCTACTGCAGTAATGAGGTTTCATTGTGAAACTGGAACCTTATTCATTCAAATAAGATCAAATTAACTTACTTACTTAATTGTCTAAATTTTTTCCAACGATTCAAAATTTTTTCAACTCAATAAGAAATCAGAAAAAAAAATTCTAAATGATGAATACATTATACAAAATTGTAAAATTAGAAAAATTATCGCTGGAAAAGTTTGAAAATTGAATTTAGTTCTTTTTTTTTCAAGTTAGAGAAAATGAAAAGATTCTGCGTTGAAAAATCTAGAATTTAGAATAAATTTGGACTGACGCACATTCGTATCATATCTCATGGTCATGATTTGTACTACATATCATCCTTTACTTACTTATAATGCTTTGCGAAGGAAATGTCGGATGAATTTTTATCGAGTTTGATTTTCAAATCCGTCGTGTTTTGATGTAGGGAATGTTGAAAATTTGAATTTTCTATCGCTTCGTTTTCCATTTTATCGAAAATTTTTGACGAAATTGGAATTTTTTTTCATTCTTGTATGGAATAAAAATCATGGTAGTAATTTTTTTCATCGCGTTGAATAGGTAATCAAACCGTTCAATATTAAAATCAAGGTTGATAAATTTACGAATCTGATTTTTGTTAGAATTATCAGACATAAGTGAGCAAAATTCATCAGTACGAACCAACGATCAAATGCGTTTCAATTCATTTTCTCCAAAAAGCAGCATCCTGTTATCATTATTTTTAATCTTTTATGTCACCGGCGCGGCGTATCCGTTTTGAAAAATATTTTTATGGTGAACTTACTGATAAAATGATCATCACCATTGTTCATCTTATAATGTACTTATGACGGAATTGCAATAGGTATATTCTGTGTATGGTACTCTGCTACTCTCACGTAATCACGTAGTCACGTATGACGAACTTGTTTTTTGGGCCGCTAGCCCTTGCTCCTGACTCACCGGCGGATCATTCAGGCTACCATGAAATTTGAAAATTCTCGTTTTGTCTCATTTTATCACATTTAAATGAGATAAATTTTGTAGTGATTAATCCGAATAAGCACCAGAAACAGAGTAATTTTGTGGAAAAATAATTATTTCGCGCTTGCTGACGAATTTGCACGAGGATATAAAAAATATTATTTTGATGTAGTTATGATTTCTGCATACTCTCTAAATTTGAATCAGTCAAAATTCACTGATTGATAAGACAGAAGTGTGCAACTGTAGAAATCAGTGAAAATTTTACCGATTTAATCAGTGAATTTTCATTTTTGAATCAGTAAAAATTTTAATTTACTGATGGGATCTGTAATTATTCGCTGATTGAATCAGTTAATCACTGATTGAATTAGTAAATTGAAATTTGTACTGATTCATTTCAGTAGTTAAAAAGAGATTACTGATACAAAAATTTAATCAGTGAATTTTCAGTTTTTCGAATGACTCAGATTTAGAGAGTAGATTAACTGTTAAGAACATTGAAAATAATAATTTGAATCATAAAAAAGTAGATCACATTATGTAAGTAGTAGGTAACTTTTTATAACACGTAGGTAATTTTGAAAAAGACTTGTAAAAACTTTTCATACTTATTACAAGAGAATTTCAAGTCTTTTTCAAAATTACCTACGTGTTATAAAAAGTTACCTACTACTTACATAATGTGATCTACTTTTTTATGATTCAAATTATTATTTTCAATGTTCTTAACAGTTCATCTACTCTCTAAATCTGAATCATTCGAAAAACTGAAAATTCACTGATTAAATTTTTGTATCAGTAATCTCTTTTTAACTACTGAAATGAATCAGTACAAATTTCAATTTACTAATTCAATCAGTGATTAACTGATTCAATCAGCGAATAATTACAGATCCCATCAGTAAATTAAAATTTTTACTGATTCAAAAATGAAAATTCACTGATTAAATCGGTAAAATTTTCACTGATTTCTACAGTTGCACACTTCTGTCTTATCAATCAGTGAATTTTGACTGATTCAAATTTAGAGAGTATGCAGAAATCATAACTACATCAAAATAATATTTTTTATATCCTCGTGCAAATTCGTCAGCAAGCGCGAAATAATTATTTTTCCACAAAATTACTCTGTTTCTGGTGCTTATTCGGATTAATCACTACAAAATTTATCTCATTTAAATGTGATAAAATGAGACAAAACGAGAATTTTCAAATTTCATGGTAGCCTGAATGATCCGCCGGTGAGTCAGGAGCAAGGGCTAGCGGCCCAAAAAACAAGTTCGTCATACGTGACTACGTGATTACGTGAGAGTAGCAGAGTACCATACACAGAATATACCTATTGCAATTCCGTCATAAGTACATTATAAGATGAACAATGGTGATGATCACTTTATCAGGAGGTTCATCATAAAAATATTTTTCAAAACGGATACGCCGCGCCGGTGACATAAAAGATTAAAAATAATTTCATGAATATTTATTGTCATTAATTTACATTATTTTTATATTTATAATGAGTAAAAACGATAACGGACTTGAATAAACTAGCAATACGAATAGAGTTTGATCAAAATTCACAATCCATCTTTGAGTTCTGCTTTCGAGGGAAGAAAGTTTCCGGGACAGGTTTATCCAAATTCAAAAATATCCACCACAAAATCCAAATGCTACGGAATGAAAAAACAAAAAAACGATTTTACAAATTGGTAAACACAACTAACTTACGAGTATATTTTATTTACTCTTATGTCAATAAATAGGAACGGGCAACTATGAAAAATGACCAGAAAGCTCCAGTTTAATAATTCGAAAAAGTGAAAAAAAATTAATTCGGACAAATTTTGGATAAATTTGGATTATTGGAATGAATTTTACAATTTACTTACATTTTTTCAAATGCCATGGAATGCATCCAGGATCGACAATTGTATTGACTTCAGTATTATTGGTGCTACTGTTTTCTTCAATTTTTCTGCTGCCTGTGAATTTCCTTTTATTGACAACTGCAGATGCGATCGATTGGTGAAAATTAATCGCTTCAAGGAATTCGAGGTTTCTCCGGTTAATACCATTTGATCGATTTTTAAAATCATTACGTACGGTCTTTTCGAAAGAAATGTGCCAATATTTTGAACCCAAGTAATATTAGCTGTTAAATTTGTAAATGTTATTTCAAATTCGTTAATTGTGGACGTGATGTTATAGAATCGGAATGATTTAAAATTTTGCAATCCGTATAATCTGATGTAATATTTTGAAAAATAATCCGATGAATACATGATGGCGCAGTTGTTGATTGAATAGAAATGCTCCTCTGAAAGATTCAATGTTCCAAAATTTGGATTACAAAAATCACCTGAAAAGTCTGAAAATTCATCCAAGCTGGGATTCAGATATAAACGTGCCAACTCTTCAAGTTCACTTTTCAAGCGGTCATCAAGTGTGATATTGCTTTTTTTAAATGAAGTAATCTGGAAACAATTACCGATGCTATGAAATATTCTTATTTTTCACATGAAATCGTATGAAATTGTTACTTACTTCGATATTTTTGAAATCGATATCTAACTGAACATCTTTATTTTTGTTATTTGAATCATTGATTGCGCAGTTTCTCCGGATTTCGAAAGGAATTTTTATCAAAAACAAGGTTTCATTGAGAACGTGAACCATTCCTGTTAAGCTTACTTGTTCCATGATAGATGTATTTTCAACCTGCATTTTCTGTATATAAAACTAATTGATTAGTTCAAAATAATGAAAATCAAAATTGTTAATAACGACTCGTCCCTCGGACGATAACAGAAAAAACCAAAAACGTTTGGTACTTGAATAACTGATGAATCCGAATTGACTGTTAAATTAACGGAATGTCCTTGTAAAGATTGAAGTTTTGAGGGCTCTGTTGTGAATGTTATAGTTTTACCCTTGTTCCATTTCTTCAGTGATTTGACTAACCAATTTACCAGTACATTAGATGTGTCTAATCGCGATTTGTCTTCCATCGTTTCAGTTATAACTTTATTGAGCAGGTCTCCAAACATGGCACGGTAATTCAAATCATTCCCTGAATTGTACAAATACTTGCATAATGAAACATTGCTTAAAAACTCTAATACAAATCTAATAAAAAATTCGACTCACTATAGATCGATTGCTCGATGTGCGATGCAACAGTATACCGAAATCTTTCAATTATCTCATCTTTATTATGAACTGATGGTGGAATATTCGGCGACTCAGTTGAAATGTTCCAATAATTCTCAGATGGTGGAAGTTGTATACGAACGCTCCTCTCAGAATGTGCTATGGTCAATGAAAAATAACTCATACTGTAATTCCATGTTATTGTTCCGTTTGAGCCAAAGGCCTGTTTCATGTCGATTCTGCCTGCGACGTTTTCAATTCGCAAACCATCAATAATCACGTTTTCTTTCTTGTATTGTATGTTGATTTGATTGAAATTCCAATATCCTCCAATGGTCACATTAGATTCCCATGTCGAAAATGGATCCACAGTGTTCGTCCAATAGTTGCGAATTTTGGTGAAATATCGATGTAGATCCTGGTCATTTTGCGAATTCTTGCAAACGTCAAGTATGTGCTCAAATCTGTTCTGTGCTGCCTTGAAAGTATTAAGTTTGACTGTATCGACAAATTCTTTCAATATTTTTTCTCCCATTGAAATTCGTTGTAATCGATTTAATGATTGGTACTTTTTTAAAATCTAAAATTGAGATGTACATCTTTGATGAAAATGCTTATGTGTACCCACTACCCACATATTGAATGATGCTAGTAGATATAGGTCATCTGTCTATGTGTGTAATTTTTCACCGTTATTAAGGTATCCGGGTCCTGAGGACTAATGTGCACATTTTTTTCCGCGTAGTTGGGATCTTGCTGCAGCATAATGTGAATAGTTGCTTCTTTGATTAGAATTTCGGTTGGGACGAAAACGTTATTGGTCCGATCCGCGCTAATAGAATCTTGAAATGCAATCTCAGCACGTCCTGTTATATTTTTTATGTTAATTCCACTAATCTGATGTAGGGAAAACATACATCAATGAAAAATTAATACATCTGTATTACAATATTGATAGGTAGGGTTGTTTTTTTGTTTTTTTTTTTTGTTAATTGTAGGTATGGATTGTTCATAATTTATGAATCTACATACGTTTAAATTTTCAGCTACGCACGTAATCCTATCAAGATGTAAAATTTCCGTATCAGTCTTGGAAAAAAACATATAATTTTTACTCCAAATGTTTTGTTGCTGTATATATGAATTTTTAAATGCTTGTTTGTTAGATGATCGTAGTGTCTTATTTATGGTTTGCGTAAAATTTGATGTGACATGTGAAATTTCTGCAAGTATAATGACAAAAATAAAAAAATTGAAAATTTTTCCATCCAACTCTTTGGTGTCCAGTGGAAAACTGAAGAATAAAATTGACAACTTTTCGCACTGCTGAAATACAAAAAAAGCCAATCGTTAAAAGCCCGGGTGATTTTTTTGAAAGTAGAATTTAAATTTTGTTTTTATCAATCAATATTCAATTCAATTCAATATATATAAAGCTACAAGACACGAAAAGTCGAGTAAAAAATCCCAGCCTCTTCTATGGCACCTAGAAAGCTAACTTTTTTTTAAATCGATAGCTTGGAGCAATTCCTCTCAGGGAAAAATATGAATGGGGCAAAACGAGCAATTCTAAGCCCCTAAATTTTAAATTCAATTTTTGAAAAATTGTATTTTCCAAACATTTTTGGCTCTTACTCGATCCAAAATGTATGTACAATTTTCGTTATGGTCTCTCTAGAAAGAGGATGAAATTTCCTACATTTCGTTCGCTTACACTATGCATCTAGGATTTACGACTTTCTCAAAATTTTAATCCAAAGTTTCAAAAGCTGAACTTGATTCTTTACATTAAAATTCTGGAAAATCTATAAGTCCTAGATGCATGGTGTAAGCGAACGAAATGTAGAAAATTTTATCCTCTTTCTAAAGAGACCATAACGAAAATTTTACATTCATTTGGGACCAAGTAAGGACCAAAAATTTGAAAAAATCAAAAGCCATCAAACTACTTTCTCGCGAACTCCAGTTCTCTTTGCAGAGAAATGTTAGTGGTGTATTTATACGGATTTTGTCTTTGTGTTAGTGAATAGTATACACCCTCTTAACAACACAAAATACATTTGTATAGCAGTGGGGAACCTGTTTAACCGGAACACTTCATCATTCACTAGGCTACCTACTTTCTATACAATCAAACCTCGCAACATTCATCCCTTACCTTAGCACCTTCACGATATTTTTTGTTATTGTTCCATACCCTTCCAAGAACTTCCACCAACCAACATATACATTTGTAGATGCATAGTCTTCTTGCATCCTTATTTATTTTTTCAGGATGACACATTTCTACTGATTTTTTTTTTTTTGCTGTTTGGCCACGATAAAGTGTATTTGGGAAATATTTGGAATTTTAAAAACTAGGGTGTGCAAAGACAATGAATTTTTTCAAAAGAATAAATGAGTAGAGGAATGAAAGAAATACACTCGATTTTTTTCTCTGTTGAGAAAGCAGTTGTGATGAGTTGTGTACTATGTGCTTTTATCACTGTTTTAGCAAAAAGAAGTTACATTAATTCGTGGTCATTAATAACTGAAAAAAAAAAACAGTAGCGCTGTCAAGCGGTGTTATCAAACCATATTTGAAGAAAATGCATACAGTGAATTTTAGCATAGTGAGTCCCGAAGGGGCGAGAGGCGGTCTGAGCGAAGCGATGACTGCAATGGGGGTTGGACCGCGAAGCGGTCAGGGGGCGAGGCCCCCTAGTATCTACTTATTCCTGAAGCTATGGAAGCTGCTTCAAAAATTTGGAAAAAAATCAAAATTACCCGGCGCAAAATTAAGCTATTAATTCAGGGCCAGCAAACGTTTCAAAATAATATTATTATTTCGCGATCTGCAACTCTTTAACCCATTGGTAACAGAATGAGTTTTGATCGTAGTAGGATGCTGATGGTTCAGAGATGTAGAAATTCAAATCGCACCTTTTTAATGCTGTTCCATGAATTTCACGTCATTTTCATAAACTTTAAAAAACCCAAAATTAAAAACTGTTTTTTTTTTTTTCAAAAAAAGGTGCCGTTTGGAAACCCCTAGCTTCCCTCTCTCTTCACCCAAAGTACTCAATTTTTTGAATAGTCTCTGACAATTAATCAACCATACAATCCCACCGAATTTGTCGGAATTCGAGGTATGCTATTTTTTCGCGCTTCATCACCTTCAGGTAGGTACATTATTACCAAGGACCGGATATGTATGTTCTAAAAAACGCAAAATATGTACATATTTTATGCGCTAAAAAAGGGTGAAATATGCAAAAATATGTGCTAAAAACTCGAAATATGTGAAAATACAGGGTGACCGAAAAGTAGTTCCCAAAAATAAATGCTTCTCAAAAATTCCCTAATCATCTTATCCGAAAAATTTCAATTCTGGCATAATCCTTGGTTCATTACTATTCGATCATAGGCCACTTCATAGATTCTCAACTCTTTTAAATTTTTTGTGAAGCATAATTCGATTTTAGTTTATAATGCTACAGCTAAAATCAGTGAAGCAAAATTTAAAAATTGCGCGGAATAAAATCTTCGAATATCTGGGGGTAGGTTTCAAGATAGCCAAAAGCTTGATTTCAATCCTGTCAATTTCAAAACAATGCGTTCAATCTTGAAATAAGGAGGATTAGATTTCAGCGCTTCACAAATTGGAACCAGATGATTTATCCCTGAATTACTGAATTATTGTTCTGTTTTACGAGAAAATTGTGGATTATTGAGGTTCTTCGAGCAATAACTTATGCAGAGATTAGAAGACAGTCTATTTCAGTAGAATATGAGAAAAAAAAGATTACCTCGCCAATAAATTTTTTTTACTTACTGAAATTTTAAATTTTTTTCGGTATGTACTTTCCGGTCACCCGGTATGTGAATACGATATGGGTATCAAAAAACAGTTTTTTTTGATCTTGTCATTAAATTATCACTCGAAGTGCTGAAATATTATTGATTTTAGGCAATTTTGACCAATTTTAGTAATTTCTAATTGATGAAATCGATTTTTAATTCAAAATCAAAAGTAATTCACTTTTTCAAAAAAAAAGTTGCAACAGGCATGTTCATTTCTCAAACAAAAAAAAAATAAATTTTAGGTGGTAAGTAAGAGAAAAAAGAGGAAAAAACAGATAAAATGAGTAAAATATGCCCAAAAATGTGGAAAATGGTCAAAATATGGCCAATTATGCGTCAAAAGTGGCAAAATACCTAAAAATATGCGTTTATACCCAAAATATGCGAAATTATGTGCAAATATATAGGGATCAAAATACTCAGAATTTTTTGAATTGTAAGTATAGAAACCATTTATAGGCGTGATAGTAATGCTCATAGGAAAATATGTTTTTTCATACATACTTATTGTCGAAAATTTCACCGCCTGGGTGAACGATTCAATCGGCTCGATGGTGAGCAACAAATCGTTCACTCGGGCAGTGTATTTTCGACTTTGACTCTTCCCCCCAAGAGTCAAATGTCGCGATGTCTTTAGGGGAGGTTCCAGTTCCGTTCGGATATTGGAACCGGTCCCTTTTCCCCCCTCGGTCATCTCTACCTCTGAAACGCAGTGCTCTGGTCTCGCGATCCCTGCGGACTGCGAACTGGAGCATTTGTGTTTTTGTCGGCCTCTACGATGTTCAGATTAATGCGTTCGACTGCCGCGTCTCGCGGAAAGACCGTGCGCCGTGGACTCGGTGCCCCTTCCGGCGGCGACGCCGGGACGGGAGTGTCAATCCACGCCATCGACCCCGGAAGTAAAGTGAGTGTTCAATCTTGATATTTTCTTTGCATATTTTGAATTCGTTGCTCGCCTGCCTTGCCTCGCCAAGTCGCCCTCCTATAGGTTCTTGGGCACTCACTTAGTTTCGAGTGAAACTAATGAGCGCCTTTCATTTTTGTTACAGGAGGAGCGACTGGACCAATTAAGAAAAGGAAGTGATCATGTAAATTTGCAAATTTTGTATATTGTGCATGTAAATTTCTAACTAATAAACTGTTGATTTCTGTATATGAGTCTTGCAGTTTATTTTACAGGGAAATTCATTTAGGACAGCCTCTCTAAATTATTTAGCCCCCCCCCCCTCTAGGTGTCGAACGTCCCCCATGTCGAGATTTCGCCCTCCCAGTAGGTATAATTAGATAGGTAGAAAGGGTTAAGCTGTTCTACTAATGAGCAGTTTGATTCTTTCTTTCTGACGTTCATTTCTGGCGAGAAAATCTCGACACATATCCCGTCCTTGGTAATGACGGAAAAAGTGTAAATAAAAAGACAAAATGAGTAAAATATGCACGAAAACGAGCGAAATGTTCAAAATAAGCTAAAATATGCATAAAAAATGGCAAAATATGTAAAAATGTGTGTTTTTACCCAAAATATGCAAAAATATGCGCTAACATATGGGGCTCAAAATACTCAGAATTTTTTGAATCGTAAAGAAACCACCGATATGAGCGATAGGAATGCTCACAGAAAAATATGTTTTTACATAGGTATTTATCCGGTCTTTGGTAATAAATTATTAGTAATAATTTATTACCTCTTTTTGGTTTAGCAATAAAAATTGCTACAGAAATAAGTCGTTGTAAGAACTGATGTATTTTATACTTTCGATTGTTTCGCTGATTCCACTCGCCATAAGTTTTTCAAGTTTTTGTTGAAGTGTTGGATCGAGAATTGTTGTGGTGTCATACGCCTGTCTGATTGTGACGATGACGTGGTTAGTCAAGTGACCCTGACTTCCTCTAATTGATAAACCGTATGCTTTGATATTGTGTTGCGCTTGTTCCGTTGACGCAATTTTCCACTGTATTTGGACTCGTTTAAAATCTAAATAATAGGCGCCATTGTCTTCAAAATTAATTAATAAATACGAAAAATTGTTCAGTCCTGTAATGATCAGTTCGTTATGATCAGTTATCCAAGGAAACGCGGCCATATTCTGGTATGGTTCAAAGCGAACGTAATCATTTTTATGATTTTCATTGAATGTCTGGTCATCCGGGTACAGACATTTGTTGACTATTGACTTGTACTCCGAATTCAATACGTTCGTTACATTGAATGATTTATAATTCGCCGTATGTCTTATTATCTCTTCTATTTCTGATAAACGAATTAATTTTTCTTTTTCTACTGACGATTTGCATGTTGCGTTTTCGTTGTGTTTCATCTGTCATTTTGCAAAAAGATAATGTAATTATTGTTCGTCCAAAATGGCATGAGATACATTTTGTCAATTTCCTTAGCAGAAAGAAAACAAAATTTTGAATTTTTTCCATTCAACTACAGCAATTTTATTTCGGACTTTACTATATCAGTCCAACGAAACTTGACATAATTTATCTCATGCTATTTTTCAAGAAAGATGGCGGGAGTGGTCTCAATCATAGCCGGCGTCTTGGGTGTAGCGGGTGTAGCGCTCGCTACACCCGGGAAAATGAAAAAAACACCCCAATCAGGAGCGTAGCTATGTGAAAAATGTCTGTTTTGGACATTAAAAAATCCTATTTTTTCAAGACTTGGCCCTCGCTTCGCTCGGGCATGAATAAAATCATAATTAGGTATATGAACTATGTAACGCGCACCCCGCCCAAAAGCACTTTGACTTTTGTCTTTTACCCATTTTGCACCCCCCCCCCCTCCTCCCCACCACCAAAAACCACTGGTTCTGATTCTGACCCCTCCCTTTCAGAGGTTTCTTGCTACGCCATTGAAAAGTTTCAATTTTACATTTTCACGAAAATACCATTTTCTATGACATATGAATTTGTAAGGTTTTTTTTTTCGCTACACCCGGGAAAAATTTAAGTCGCCGGCTCTGGTCTCAATCGATTGTGTTTGGTTTAATGCTCTCATGTGCTTGCGACCTCGTTATTTCAATAAACAACCTTGTCGTTTATTCGCTAAGAAATATTAAAATTATAATAATTGGCCAAATTTTTTCGTAATTAATTGAACTTCAAACATCTACAGCTTAATTTTGTTGGTTTTGTTAAAACACACAAAAAAACATTAATACTAGAATGTGAGAAAAACTGGAAACCTTAGTATTTACTTCATTGTTTCCCAGGTTTTTCAGAAAGCATTTCCGACACCCTACCCATAAAAAGGATAAAGGAAAAGGCACAAATAAAAAACATGTCTGCACAAAAGATCACAAACCTAGCACAATTGAGTATAATTTACTTTTAGGGGAAAGGAGTGAGCATAAACGAAAATAATAGCAATAATACCAGCACATGAGAGCTCAATCCTCTCATCTTCCTCCCTTGAATGGGCAGGGCGTGTGAAACAGTGGCGTAAATACGGGGGGGGGGGTTTTGGGTACAAAACCCCCCCCAGACACCCTTCAAAAATGAATTTTTTGGACATCAAAAATCAAATTTTTTCAAAGCTTCGCCCTCGCTTCGCTCGGGCGTAGGTAAACAACATTATTATTAATTTTGGCTAGTTCAAAAGTTCAATATGTAAGCCTGTGGCGTAAATACCTCCCTCAAAACCCTCAAAAATGAATTTTTCGGATATTAAAAATCATTTTTTTCAAAGCTCTGCCCTCGCTTCGCTCGGGCATAAAATAGTCACTATTTAAATTACAAACGCCGTTCGAAAAGTATGATACCAAGGTTCTGTCAACCCCCCCCCCATTATCCCAGATCTTTATGCCCATTTAGTATATACCTAAGAAAAAAATTTTCACCCTTCGACTTCTGTCCCCCCCCAGAAGGAATGTCAAGTTACGCTACTGGTGTGAAATGGAGCTAGATTAGAAGAAAATAGCAATGAAATTTGATAATCACCTCATTGTTTTGGTCCGGTTCGAAATCTGTATACCTTATATTCGACGAAGAGAACATGAACTTAGGGATTTTCACCCACTCCCGCGGTCGGATTTGAATCATATTACGTGATGAAAACTCATAGTTATAAATTGGACAATCACTTGCAGAGCTTAGATGCGTTTTGTTTGCGTCGAGGCTAATGAGACCATTGATTTTGTATTTGAAATAAACCTGTTACGAATTACATGTAGTTAGGTATTTGTGACGGCGAATACAGAAAGGGTGTATCGACCCAAAAATCGTGTTTTTTTAATTGTTGATTTTAATGAGAAATTTAGTACCTATACAAATAGTCCGAATCAACAATTTAAAAAAACACGATTTTTGGGTCGATACACCCTTTCTGTATTCGCCGTCACATTTATTGTTGTTTTATGCATATGCTTATGCGCGTCTAGCCAACAATATATTTTTTATAATACTTACACGTAACTAGTATCATTTCGTTGTTGTTTTGAGGGTGTAAAATGAATGTTTTGCGACGACTTATTTTACAGGGAGTAAAACATATTTACAGGGAGTAAAACAATTTACAGGGAGTAAAATAAATTTCTCTTTGATAGCAGCTCTATCTATTTGATTTGGATTGTGCCGATTATTTTATCATAATTCAAAACATATTCATTAGCCGGTGATCTTGTAGCAGCTTGTTGCTTGTTATGAATTGAATTTTGAATTTACTGTTCGAATTTGTATAAGAATATTTGATATTGTGAATGTTCCAGTTATTTTATTGACGAGTGTGTTTTTTCAATTGTATGTGTACGTCTACCGACACGTCTAATAAACAGATAATAAAGTATGAAAATAATGTAAATGATTATCAACGAAGTGATAATTATTGTAAAATACATTTGCACAGTTGCCATACAACAATTGTAAACTGACCCGCTCTCAGTCTTTCAGTCAGAATCATAATTTTACACCCAAAACAACAACGAAATGATACTCGTTACGTGTAAGTATTATAAAAAGTATCATACGCCACAACGGGCTAAAATGCATGTTGTTTCAAAACTCGTGCTATTACAGCTCTCGCCTGCGGCTCGCGCTGTAACCACCGCACTCGTTTTGAAACAACGCATTTTAGTCCCTTGTAGCGTATTATACTAATCTAGTATATTATGCAACGAGGGAGATAAAGTGATTTTCGACGAATTTTAAGACCTATTGCTCGAGCGAAACGAGTGAAATAACTCAAAATTTGTCAAAAATCATTCATCTCCCGAGTTGCATGTACTATATTTTTTGTTACAGAGGGAGAAAATCGCGAATTTAGACACTCGAGCGATTTGCGAGAGGGAATAAAGTAGCGTTTTATTCTCTCTATAACGAAAAAATATTTACGCATGCTACAATAGGCTTGTCAGGATTTCATCATCTACGTTCACTCACCTCCAACCCGTTTTTGAAACTACAAAAGAATGTCGAAACAGAAATACTTTCATCAACTTTATAAGAAAATGATATCTTGGTTGAATTAATGATTACTGGATTCCATCGAGATGTTTCATTTAGTGAAAATCCTAAATTAATAAAATTTCTTAATGTTTTCTTGTCGAAAATTTCAAACAAGTCTAGAATTTTTTTCGTTTGACTCTCAGTTATATCGTTCTTCGGATTTGAGGGCTGATTATCAGTGCAATCTGTTGTAAAATTATGAATCTGTATTGCAATTCAAACTTTCAAGGATGTTTAATTAATGTAATTAATTTTTATTTATACCGATTGAAAAAGCAATTATATAAGTACGTAGTGAAGTAGAACAATAAAAGTTATACCCATATGGGATATTCGAAAAAAAAAATGGAAGCCATCATGTTAAATAATTTTACCTGTCATCACCAATCGCACGCAAAAAAGTACCACTGTACATATTTGTATCGCGTAGCAAAATTGAACAATTCTTATTGACCGAAGCATTATCGCCCGGATTAAGAAATTTACCTACTAACTCTGTTTGTCATAAAAAGTAAAGTTCGATTGAAATTTTTCAGCGCTGCCGAACCATTGAAACTTGCCTATGTTTTTTTTCTTTTTTTTGGGGGGGGGGGGCGGAAGTGCTACTTCCTTACTCACTCGTAATGCATAATCAAAGGAAATGTCGGATGATTTTTATCGGATTTAGTTTTTAAAAACCGTCGCTTTTTTGTGAAATTGTTATCGTTATCGCTTCGATTTTCATTTTGTCAAAGTTATAACGAGAGACAGACAGATTGTTTTATATTTTCAGATACTTACAGCAGTAATGCAGTATATTAGCATGTTATGCAATGAGAGAGGTAAAGCGATTTTCCCGAGCTGCTTACGATATTTTTTGTAGTAGAGGGAGTAAAAGTGCACTTTTACTCACACTACAATGAAAATGTAATTATAGTACGTACAACGAAAGAAGGAACTTTTCCCCTACT
Source organism: Pseudococcus jackbeardsleyi (assembly GCA_038380155.1). NCBI lineage: Eukaryota > Metazoa > Arthropoda > Insecta > Hemiptera > Pseudococcidae > Pseudococcus > Pseudococcus jackbeardsleyi. The sequence continues at coordinate 10,510,176 of CM076242.1, forward strand.
GGACTCCAAACGCGGAAACCAACGACGCGCGTTGATTTAAAATGTCGTCCAATCACAACTCAACGTTCTTAAATTTTGTGGTGGGAGAATGTAGGGGAAAAGTTCCTTCTTTCGTTGTACGGACTATAATATAGATCACGGTCGCCCTATACCCAAAACTGGGTGAACGGGGGCTGGCTCTCTCTTCAACAAAATGAACAAAAAAAACATATTCAACAAACAAGTATAAAAATTTAAAATATAAATTGGTATCGAAGGTGAACAAATTGAAAAACCCTTATCTACGCAGAATGCGTCAGGCAACCGACTTTTCCACTCATAGCCGCATATAAACCATCAGCATGTTTGTTTTCATTGTAAGGTACATTATGAAAGTCATGATTTTTCAAAAAGTAAGATTAAATTTGTGAATGTTTCAATAAAATTTACTGATAAAATCTTACAAAAAAATGAAAATAAACTTTAGGGATCTAAGAGGGGGGGGGGGAGGTGTCCAAATTAAAAAATGAAAATTATTGAAATCAGTAACCTAAAAATTATTTCGTGATGTGCCATTTTTTCAATTAGGTACCATCTTTAAAATTTTTAGCTCTATGTTTTACAATGTTCACTGGGTATCTAATGGGTTCAAATAGAAAAAGTTGTTGAAAGCTTTGGTCAAATTTTGAAATCAACTAAATTTTAATTTACATAAATTATTGTAATACGTATGCCATTTCTCAAGTTATGATTCAAAATTGAAATTTTGGCCTGGTATTCAACTTCTAAATTTTAGGCTCCTGTGCTTCCATTGGTATAAATGTTATCCACTACTTACGTACTGTGCGTATCTCATCTCATAATTTGCACTCTCGTTTCGCGATTACTTATCCCTTCGAAATCAAATTCCATTAATTTGATGTAATGGCATTATTCAGCGTTTCAATTTTTTGACGGAAGCATAATACATTGATGCATAATGCTGACGCACATTCGTATCATATCTCATGATTTGATATCAGCTTTTACTTACTCACGTTGCGTTGCTTTGCGAAGGAATTGTCAATTGAGTTTTTGTCATGTTCAATTTTCAAATCCGTCGTGTTTTGATGGAGAGAATGTTGAAAATTTGAAATTTCTATCGCTTCGTTTTCCATTTTATCGAAAATTTTTGACGAAATTGGAATTTTTTTTCATTCTTGTATAGAATAAAAATCATGGTAGTAATTTTTTTCATCGCGTTGAATAATCAAACCGTTCAATATTCAAATCAAGGTTGATAAATTTACGAATCTGATTTTTGTTAGAATTATCAGGCATAAGTGAGCAAAATTCATCAGCACGAACGAACGATCAAATGCGTTTCAATTCTTTTTCTCCAAAATTTCAGCATCCTGTTATCATTATTTTTAATCTTTTATGTCACCGGCACGGCGTATCCGTTTTGAAAAATATTTTTATGATGATCATACTGATAAAATGATCATCGCCATTCTTCATCTTATAATCTACTTATGACGGAATTGCAATGTATTCTGTGTACTTTACTACTCTCACGTAGTCACGTATGACGAACTTGATTTTTGGCTACTAGCCCTTGCTCCTGACTCACCGGCGGTTCATTCAGGCCACCATGAAATTTGAAAATTCTCGTTTCGTTGTCTCATTTTATCACATTTAAATGAGATAAATTTTGTAATAAATAATCCGAATAAGCACCAAAAACAGAGTAATTTTCTGGAACAATAATTATTTCGCGCTTGCTGACGAATTTGCACGAGGATATAAAAAATATTATTTTGATGTAGTTATGATTTCTGCATACTCTCTAAATTTGAATCAGTCAAAATTCACTGATTAATAAGACCAAAGTGTGCAACTGTTGAAATCAGTGATAATTTTACCGATCTAATCAGTGAATTTTCATTTTTGAATCAGTAAAAAGCCTAATTTACCGGTTGAATCAGAAAAAATTTCAATTTACTGATTGAATCAGTGGATAATTACTGATTCAATCAGTAAATTGAAATTTTTTCTGATTCAATTCAGTAGGTAGTTAAAAATAAATTACTGATACAAAAATTTAATCAGTGAATTTTCAGTTTTTTGACTGATTCCGATTTAGAGAGTAGATTCACTGTTAAGAACATTGAAAATAATAATTTGAATCATAAAAAAGTAGATCGCATTGTTTAAGTAGTAGGTAACTTTTTATAACAGGTAATTTTGAAAAAGACTTTTTACGAGTTTGGTTTAATCTGACATGTATTAAGAGTGCTAATTGTGAAGTAATGACTCGCCATAATTGTATTGCAATTTTTTGTTTGAAAAAAACTTTATTTCATGAATATTTATTGTCATAATTTACATTATTTTTACATTTATAATGAGTAAAAATGATAACGGACTTGAATAGGGACATGACAAAACATGGCGGCGGCTCTGTTTACATTATTTTTTATCATCCCTGTTATCGTTTTTGAGGTATTTTCTTATCATACTGTGTATAATTTTTATGGGAAAGTGAATTTCTCTTTTAATTTGAGGAATATTTATTTAAAAACTTTGTTGGTGATTCGTTGTCAAGTAAATGACTGCAGAAGCAGTTATTCTGAAGAAAATTCACTACGTCTGTTTAGTTTACCAACTGTAAAATCCAATGTTTCCAAACAAAAACAAGAAATTTTGAAAAGAAGACAACATGCAAGGATTGCAGCTTTGAAAAAAATTGGAAGTACCGTAAACATAAATCACTTGAACAGTTACAGAATTTGTTCGAAACATTTTATTACTGCTAATAATCAATTTTTCCATTGAAAAAAAAAAGGAAATAAAGTTTAAAACTTTAACTCAATTCATCAATATACAAAATCTGAAGGAATGAGAGAAAAAAATATTCTGAAAGAGAAAGAAGTGTAGTTTTATTTCAAACCAAAATCACCACTCTGCATTTATTGCTCAATTTTTAATTAATTTTCAAAAATCGCGAAATTTCCATAAGAATACATATCTTATGATAAGAAAATACCTCAAAAACGATAACAGACAAAAACAGATGAGAATCTGAAGAGCTGTTAGGGATAGTGAACTCGTCCGCCATGTTTTGCCATGTCCCTATAAACTAGCAATACGAATAGAGTTTGATCAAAATTCACAATCCATCTTTGAGTTCTGCTTTTATCCAAATTTAAAAATATCCGCCACAAAATCCAATTGCTACGGAATGAAAAAACAAAAAAACGATTTTACAAATTGGTAAACACAACTAACTTACGAGTATATTTTATTTACTCTTATGTCAATAAATAGGAACGGGCAACTATGGAAGATGACCAGAAAGCTCCAGTTTAATAATTCGAAAAAGAGAAAAAAAATTAATTTGGATAAATTTGATTTCTAGGAATGAATTTTACGATTTACTTACATTTTTTCAAGTGTCATAGAGTGCATCCAGGATCGACGATTGTATTGACTTCAGTATTATTGGTACTACTGTTTTCTTCAATTTTTCTGCTGCCTGCGAATTTCCTTTTATTGACAACTGCAGTTGCGATCGATTGGTGAAAATAAATCGATCGTAGTAATACGAGGTTTCTCCGGTTAATACCATTTGATCGATTTTTAAAATCATTACGTACGGTTTTTTCGAAAGAAAGGTGCCAATATTTTGAACCCAAGTAATATTAGCTGTTAAATTTGTAAATGTGATTTCAAATTCGTTAATTTTGGATGTGATGTTATAGAATCGGAATGATTTTAAATTCTGCAATCCGTATAATCTGATGTAATATTTTGAAAAATAATCCGATGAATACATGATGGCGCGGTTGTTGATTGAATAGAAATGCTCCTCTGAAAGATTCAATGTTTCAAAACTTGAATCACAAAAATCACGTGAAAAGGCTAATAATTGATCTAAGCTGTGATTCAGATTTGAACGTGCCAATTCTTCAAGTTCACTTTTCAAGAGGTCATCAAATGTGATATTGCTTTTTAATGAATTAATCTGGAAATAATTACCGATGTCATGAAGTATTCTTTTAATTGTTCACACAAAATCTTATGAAATTGTTTCTTACTTCGATATTTTTGAAATCGATATCTAACTGAACATCTTTATATTCGTTATTTGAATCATTCGTTGCGCAATTTCTCCAAATTTTGAAAGGAATTTTTATCAAAAACAAGGTTTCATTGAGAACGTGAACCATTCCTGTTAAGCTTACTTGTTCCATGAAAGATGTATTTTCAACCAGCATTTTCTGTATAAAAAATTAATTGATTAGTTCAAAATAATGAAAATCAAAATTGTTAATAACTACTCGTCCCTCGGACGATAAGAGAAAAAACCAAAAACGTTTGGTACTTGAATAACTGCTGAATCCCAATTAACTGTTAAATTAACGGAATGTCCTTGTAAAGATTGAAGTTTTGGAGGCTCTGTTGAGAATGGAATAGTTTGATCCCGTTTCCATTTGTACAGTGATTGGACTAACAAATTTACAAGTACTGAAGATGCGTCTGATTGCGATTTGTCTTCCATCGTTTCAGTTATGACTTCATTGAGTAGGTCTCCAAACATGGCACGGTAATTCAGATCATTCCCTGAATTGTACAAATAGTTGCTAATTGATACATTGCTTATAAAATCTAAAACAAATCGAATAAAAAATTGACTCACTATAGATCGATTGCTCGATGTGCGATGCAACAGTATACCGAAATCTTTCAATTATCTCATCTTGATTATGAACTGAGGGTGGAATATTCGGCGACTCAATTGAAATGTTCCAATAATTCTCAGATAGTGGTAGTTGTACACGAACGCTCCTCTCAGAATGATCTATGGTCAATGAAAAATAACTCATATTGTAATTCCATGTTATTGTTCCGTTTGAGCCAAAGGCCTGTTTCATGTCGATACTGCCTGTGACGTTTTCAATTCGCAAACCATCGATAATCACGTTTTCTTTCTTGTATTGTATGTTGATTTGATTGAAATTCCAATATCCTCCAATGGTCACATTAGATTCCCATGTCAAAAATGGATCCACAGTGTTTGTCCAATAGTTGCGAATTTTGGTGAAATATCGATGTAGATCCTGGTAATTTTGCGAATTCTTGCAAACGTCAAGTATGTGCCCAAATCTGTTCTGTGCTGCATTGAAAGTATTAAGTTTGACTGTGTTGACAAATTCTTTCAATATTTTTTCTCCCATTGAAGTTCGTTGTAATCGATTTAATGAACGGTACTTTTCTAAAATCTGAAATTGAGATGTACATCTTTTATGAAAATGCTTATGTGTACCCACTACCCACTCCCCTCATATTGATATTGAATGATGCTATAATTCATCTCTGTGTGTAATTTTTCACCGTTATTAAGGTATCCGGGTCCTTAGGACTAATGTGCACATTTTTTCTCGCGTGGTAGTTGCGATCTTGCTGCAGCGTAATGTGAATAGTTGCATCTTTAATTAGGATTTCGGTGAGGACCAAAACGTTATTGGTTCGATCTGCGCTAATAGAATCTTGAAATGCAATGTCAGCACGTCCTGTTATATTTTTAATGTTAATTCCACTAATCTGATGTGGGGAAAACATACATCAATGAAAAATTGATACATCTGTATTACAATTGATATTACTATTGGTCTAGGGTTTTTTTTTTTGCTAATTGTAGGTATGGATTATTCGTAATTTATGAATCTACATACGTTTAGATTTTCAGCTACGCACGTAATCCTATCGAGATGAAAAATTTCCGTATCAGTCTTGGAAAAAGACATAGAATTTGTACTCCAAACGTTTTGTTGCTGTGTATATGAATTTTTAAATGCTTGTTTGTCAGATGATTGGAGTGCCTTATTTATGGTTTGCGCAAAATTTGATGTGACATGTGAAATTTCTGCAAGTATAATGATGAAAATGAAAAAAATTAAGAAATTTTATATCTAACTCTTTGGTGTCCAGTGGAAAACTGAAGAATGAAATTGACAACTTTTCGTTTCGCACTTCTGAAATATACCAAAAGCCAATCGCTAAAAGCCCAGGTGATTTTTTTGAAAGTAGAATTTAAATTTTGTTTTTATATCTACGAAGCTGCTTCAAAAATTGGAAAAAAATCAAAATTATGCTCGGCGCATAATTAATCATCAGGGTCAGCAAACGCTTCAAAATAATATTGGAATTTAGCGATCTGCAGCTCTTTAACACATTGGTAGCAGAATGAGTTCTGAAACTCTTTAACACATTGGTAGCAGAATGAGTTTTGATCGGAGAAAGGATGCTGAGGGTTCAGAGGGATGTAGAAATTCAAATCGCACCTTTTTAATGCTGTTCTGTGAATTTCACGTCATTTTCATAAGCTTTAAAAAAGCTAAAAGCAAAATTTTTTTTAAAAAGGTGCCGTTTGGAAACCCCTAGCTTCCCTCTCTCTTCACCCAAAGAACTAAATTTTTTTTTGGCTTGTCTCTGACAATTAATCAACCATACAATCCCACCGAATTTGCCGAAACTCGAGATATGCTATTTTTTCGCGCTTCATCACCTTCAGGTACATTAATACATTATTACCTTTTTTTGTTTTAGCAATAAAAATTGCAACATAAATAAGTCGTTGTAAGAACTGATGTATTTTATACTTTCGATTGTTTCGCTGATTCCATTCGCCATAAGTTTTTCAAGTTTTTGTTGAAGTGTTGGATCGAGAATTGTAGTGGTGTCATAGGCCAGTCCGATTTTTGCGATGACGTGGTCAGTCAAGTGACCCTGACTTCCTCTAATTGATAAACCGTATGCTTTGATATTGTGTTGCGTTTGTTCCGTTGTTGACGCAATTTTCCACTGTATTTGGACTCGGTTAAAATCTATATCATAGGCGTCATTGGCATCCAAATTAATTGATAAATACGAAAAATTGTTCAGTCCTGTAATGATCAGTTCGTTATGATCAGTTATCCAAGGAAACGCGGCCATATTCTGGTATGGTTCAAAGCGAACGTAATCATTTTTATGATTTTCATTGAATGTCTGGTCATCCGGGTACAGACATTTGTTGACTATTGACTTGTACTCCGAATTCAATACGTTCGTTACATTGAATGATTTATAATTCGCCGTATGTCTTATTATCTCTTCTATTTCTGATAAACGAATTAATTTTTCTTTTTCTACTGACGATTTGCATGTTACGTTTTCATTGTTTTCCATCTGTCATTTTGAAAAAAGATAATTTAATTATTGTCCGTCCAAAATGGCATGAGATGAATTTTGTCAATTTCCTTAGCAAAAAGCAAACAAAATTTTGAATTTTTTCCATTCAACTACAGCAATATTATTTCGGGCTTTACTATCAGTCCAACGAAACTTGACACAATTTATCTCATGCTATTTTTCAAGAAAGATGACGAGAGTGGTCTCAATCGATTGTGTTCGGTTTATGCTCTCATGTGCAGGCATTATTTTTGTTTGTGCTCGCCCCTTCCCCTAAAAATGAACATTAGTTGAGGCAGATGGAGATGTGAGAGTGGGGTGAATCGAATGCGCTTGGTGTGTGCTTCCTTGTGCTGACATTGTTTTCATTTATTCTACCGATTACTGATTTTTAAATCTGATCAGATCTGATGGTTTAAATCGAAGCAGATAAAAAAAGAAGCCAAGGTGTAATATTTTTTAAAATAGAATTTTGCACAAACATTCCCGTGAGCAGAAAAAACGATCGGTGCCGGTGCTGTTATCATTTTTTTAAATATTTATTCACATTGATATGTTTTTTCCTTTTGGGTGGGGGGTAATTCCAAAATCCTTAAGACCCTATTTTGCGTCACGCTATTTTGCGTAAAAACCCTTTCGAAATCAACTTAAGACTGTAGTTTAGCTTCCAAAAATATGAGAAAATAGGTAACACGAATACAAACCCGATGAAAAAATTTCAAATTTCATCATATCTCAAAAATGTCCCAATCTAATTTTATCAAATTACTTACATCAAATTCATATCTGAAAAAATTATGACGGTTCAGATCCAGTTTGATACGATGTGTTTAAAAGACATCTAATTCGATCAAATCATATCTAAAAAAAAAATCAGATGTAATTAGATATAATTTGATTAAGACATTTCTGAGATCATTTGATCTGTTTTGATAAAATTTGATCTAAATCAGATATGATTTGATACGATTTGATCTAAAAATTTTTCATCGGGAATGGCTGCAGATTTTAGTTAAATTTGCGACCTCGTTATTTCAATAAACCACCATGTCGTTCATTCGCTAAAAAATATTAAAATTATAATTGGCCAAATTTTTTCGTAATTATTAATTGATCTTCAAATATCTACAGCTCAATTTTGTTGGTTTTGTTAAAACACACAAAAAACATTAATAGTTACTTGAATGAATGTGAGAAAAACTGAGAATAACTTCACGAATACAGCGATTTGAAATTGATGAATTCAATGATATTGAGCAATGCAAACTGGAAAAATTATTGGCCATCATGGATGTTATCTCATAGACTATCAAAATTCTAATTTTTTATTTTCGGATTTCTCTGTTAATGCTGAAAAAATTTGTTTCAAATTTTGTACATAGCTTTGTAAGACCATTATAAAGTGCGCTATCTAGTCCTTTTTTTGAAATATGTTTTTCTAACTGCATGATGGTCGAGTGAAAATAACGTAAATTTGCCAACTTCAGAGTGAAATAATGAAGTCAGGTAATTAATTTTTCGAAAAATAATTAGATAGCGCACTAACTATAACCTTTCTGAAGCGGGGATTTCACTAGGCAAGTTTACTTGCTGCAAGTTACTTGCGCAAGTAACTTTCCTAATGAAATGAAATGAAACAAGTAAACTTGCATACTCTAAGCAAGTAGGTACTTGCAAGAGTAGAAATCATTTCTACTTTTGCAACTTACTTGCAGTCGTTTCGGAGAATTGCCATCACAAATCCGAAGTGTCTAGAGTCCGAGTAAGTTGGACTCGCGAGTCCGATTGCAAGAGTCCATGAAATTTGGACTCGCGAGTCCAAATTTACGAGTCCATAACAGATTGACTCTAGAGTCCGAGTCCGATCAACAGACTCGTAGAGTCCGTTTTCGAGTCCAATTTTTGAAAAAATAAAACTACCAAAAAAATCAAGTTTATTTGAAAAAGGAAAAAAACGAGAATTATTGCCTATAAAACTACCAAAAAAATCAAGGTATCACAATTTTTTTTATTCATTGGCATTTTTGGCAACTTTGACGGCATTACAAAATTTAATGGACTCTAGTTGACTGGACTCGGACTCTTGAACGGACTCGTTTCTAAAATCGTTGAAATTGGACTCGCGAGTCCATTATGTACGAGTCCATGCAAAATGGACTCGGACTCTTGAGTCCACGAGTCCAACTTCAAGTCCTTTTCAGAACGGACTCTGGTCATCTCTGTCACAAATGAGATGAAAAAATTTCAAAAGTCAAGAAAAATGTGACGAAAAAAGTCAAAAGAGAGAAAATTGGTAGATAGGTATTAGTTGAGAAGATTGCCGGATTTCTAATTTTTCTGAAATTGAAAAAAGTTATAAATATTTTTTCTCAGTTTTTTTTTTTTTTTTGTGAAATTTTAAAAACTTTCAAAAATAGGTAATAATTATTGTGTTTTGTTATGATTTTGAGAGATGAAAAATAGTTTAAATTACCCTTTTGATTATTTTATCACTTGAAACTATCAACAATTTGACATGCAAGCTGCTTGAAAAAGTTCCACGTGAAATATGTCACCTATCTGCAAGTCAAGTAAATTTCACTTGCTGGCTCAACTTGCAGCAAATAAACTTGACTAGTGAAATCCACGCTTCAATAACATTTATCCAAAAATGAAATAAATCCGTTCCATCAATTTCTCGTAATTTCGTAACAAAAATCATCATTTTTACCTACTCAATTTATTACTAAACTACACCCTTATTGTAAGAAAGTCAGAAAGTCGTATTCATTCAACGCTATTTTAGAAATTGTATTCAATATTAGAAAGTCAGAATGACAGGGAAAAAAGCTCTCACACCTAAACCGTGAGGTAACCGACTTTTCAATTAAAATTGTTACTGATTCGATCAATAAATTTAAATTTTTACCGATTCAAAAATGAAAATTCACTGATTAAATCGGTAAAATTTTCACTGATTTCTTCAGTTACACACTTTTGTCTTATTAATCAGCGAATTTCAACTGATTCAAATTTAGAGAGTATGCTTAGCCTGTGCATATATATAGATTTATTTTTGGTCGTAGTGGTGCCCGTTTTCATAGGCTATAGTCATTGTGATGCCCAAATATGACACCACAACGCGATGACTCTCTTATAGTCAAAATTCTTATATGTAAATACGAAGATTATTACATTACATAATTATAGGCCTGGTGGTGACCTGTCTGGACGCCAAAACATACCCTGGTTACGTAATAATGGTGTACATGTTACGCCTAATCCATGTAATTGCCGAATTCATGAAATAGGCGAAATTTTTGCCTATTTCATAAATTCGGCAATTACATGGATTAGGCGTAACATATATAAGGTGGACAGCTGGACACCCCTATGACTATCAAACCCCCGGGCACCATAAGGAATAAAGTGTGTATGTATTCATATACCTAGGTATATAAGAAAACATGAATTTGAAAAAATGGTACAATCGTATCCCCCAGTCTCTCCGAGTTAACAAATTTAGTACCATGCAGACTTTTCAAGAAAAGTCGGTAATAGAGAGCTAAAAACTTATTTTCAAAAACAAATTTTTATATTTTCAAAATCAACTTGATATCAGAAATTAGGATCACAGGGAAAAACATAATATCCATATTAACAACATTTCTTTTCAGAGGAAACTTTAGTCTTTATTTCATTATTTCCCAGGTTTTTCAGAAAACATTTCCGACACCCTACCCATAAAAAGGATAAAGGAAAAGGCACAAACAAGAAACATGTCTGCACAAAAGATCACAAACCTATTAGCACAATTGAGTAACCCCATTCTCACTCGATTTATAATTTACTTTTAGGGGAAAGGAGTGAGCATAAACAAAAATAATACCAATAATACCAGCACATGAGAGCTCAAACCTCTCATCTTCCTCCCTTGAATGGGCAGGGCGCGGCGTGTGAAATGGAGCTAGATTAGAAGAAAATAAAATAACAATGAAATTTGATAATCACCTCATTGTTTTGGTCCGGTTCGAAATCTGTAATTCTTACATTGGGAGACACAAACTCATAGATTTTCGCCAGCGACCGCGGTCGGATTGTAATCGCATCAAATGATGAAAACTCATAGTTAAAAATTGGGCAATCTTCTGCAGAGCTTAGATGCGTTTTGTTTGCGTCGAGGCTAATGAGACCATTGATTGTGTAGTTGAAATAAACCTGTTACGAATTACATGTAATGTAGGTAGTTAGGCATTTATTATTGCTTTATGCATATTGTATATGCTTATGGGCGTCTAGCCAACTATATATTGGTATTTTATGCAACTCGGGAGATGAAGTGATTTTTGACGAATTTTAAGATTTATTGCCCACGAGGGAAATAACTCAAAATTCGTCGAAAATCATTCATCTCCCGAGTTGCATATACAATACTTTTTGTTACAGAGGGAGAAAAGCGCGAATTTAGGCACTCGGACGAGTTGAAAGAGGAAATAAAGTAGCGTTTTATTCCTTCTATGACGAAAAAATATTTACGCATGCTACAATTGGTTTGTCAGGTTTTCATCATTTACGTTCACTTACCTCCAACCAGTTTTTGAAACTACAACGGATTAGCTCAATATGAATACTTTCATCAACCTTATAAGAAAATGATATCTTGGTTGAATTAATGATTACTGGATTCCATCGAGATGTGTCATTTAGTGAAAATCCGAAATCAATAAAATTTCTTAATGTTTTCTTGTCGAAAATTTCAAACAAGTCTAGAATTTTTTTCGTTTGACTCTCAGTTACATCGTTCTTCGGATTTAAGGGCTGATTATCAGTGCAATCTGTTGTAAAATTATGAATCTGTATTGCAATTCAAACTTTCAAGGATGTTTAATTAATTTTTATTTATACCGATTGAAAAAGCAATTGAACAATAAACGTTATACCCATAGGATATTTGAAACAAAAAATGGAAGCCATCGTGTTAAATAATTTTACCTGTCATCACCAATCGCACGCAAAAAAGTACCACTGTACATATTTTTATCGCGTAGCAAAATCTAGCAATTTCAATTGACCGAAGCATTATCACCCGGATTAAGAAATTCACTCACTCTGTTTGTCATAAAAAGTAAAGTTCGATTGAAATTTTTCAGCACTGTCGAACCTTTGGGATTTCATGCAAAACGCATTCTCATTTATACTCTCAGAAATACCTGATCATTTCCGTTTCGTTATTTTCCATTTCCTTATCAACTTTTATTTGTGTGATAAAATGATACCTGTCTATGTTGTTTTTTTTTGGAGGGGTGGGTGGTGGAAGTGCTACTTTCTTACTCACTCGTAATGCATAATGCAATAAAATGTCGGTTTCAGTTTTTAAAAATCGTCGCTTTTTTGTGAAATTGTCATCGTTATCGCTTCGATTTTCATTTTGTCAGTTATAACGAGAGACAGGCAGATGGTTTTATATTTTGAGATACCTACAGCAGTATAGTAGTATGTTATGCAATTAGAGAGGTAAAGCGATTTTCCCGAGCTGCTTACGATATTTTTTGTTGTAGAGGGAGTAAAAGTGCACTTTCACTCACACTACAACGAAAATGTAATTAATATAGATCACGGCGGCCCCGCTATACCGAAAACTGGGTGAACGGGGGCCGGCTCTCTCTTCAACAAAAAGAACAAAAAAAAACAAATTTAACAAACAAGTATAAAAATTAAAATATAAAATGGTATCGAAGGTGAACAAATTGAAAAACTCTTACGCAGAATGTGTCAGGCAACCGATTTTTCCACTCATAGCTGCATATAAACCAGCATGTTTTCATTGTAAGGTACATTATGAAAATCATGATTTTTCAACAAGTAAGATTTTGTGAATGTTTCAACAAAATTTGCTGATAAAATGTTACGAAAAAGTGAAAATAACTTTAGGGATCTGGGGGGGGGGGTGTCCAAATTAAAAAATGAGGCCTTTGAAATTGAAATCAGTAACCTAAGAATTATTTCGTGATGTGCCATTTTTTCAAGTAGGTACCATCTTCAAAATTTTGAGCTTTATGTTTCACAATGTTCACAGGGTATCTAAGGGGTTCAAATTTTGAAAAAGTTGTTGAAAGCTTTGGCCAAATTTTGAAATCCACTAAATTTTAATTTACATAAATTATTGCTCGTATGCCATTTCTCAAATTATAATTCAAAATTGAAATTTTGGCCTAGTATTCAACTTCAAAATTTTGGGCTCCTGTGCTTCCATTGGTATAAATGTTATCCACTACTTACGTACTGTATGCGTATCACATCTCATAATTTGCACTTTCGTTTCGCGATTGCGTATCCCTTCGAAATCAAATTCCATTAATTTGATGAATGGGCGTTATTCAGCGTTTAAATTTTTTGACAGAAGCGTAATACATTGATGTATAATGCTGACCCACATTGGTATCATATCTCATGATTTGATATCAGCTTTTACTTACTCATATTGCTTTGCGAAGGAAATGTCGGATGAGGTTTTTATCGTGTTCAAAGTTCAATTTTCAAATACGTCGTGTTTTGATGGAGAGAATGTTAAAAATTTGAAATTTTTATCGTTTCGTTTTCCATTTTTGGAAAATTTTTTTCCATTTTTGTGATCAGTATTTTAATAGGCGTTGAAAAGGAAGCGAATTCCATGATTCCCATTTTTTATATAGTATGCGCATTTCGCTTCATATTCCCAAATGAAGCAAATTTCTATTTCATTAGAAATTTTTGAAAAAAAAAAAATTCAAAAGCTGAAAATTCTTCATTTTTTAAAATCAATTTTATTGAAAAATTGACGAGTTCCAGAAAGACAATAATTCATTGTTGGAAAAAATCTCTCTATACTTTGAAATTGATGCTTTTTAAAATATGACGATTTTAGCAAATTTCAAAGTGCTATGAAATGAAAACAAGTAGATACTTAATCTAAAAATTTCCAAAATTACAAGAATCCGCGAAACGTTTCCAAAATATTCGAAAAAATCTACGACCCACAGTGGGATATTTTGAGATTTGAGGCTGCAAAAATCGAAAATTCAAAGTTCCCCAAATGATGCGACGAACCTATCTATGTTTTTGTTATACTCCAACTAGCAGATTTATGCAGTTTTTTATCTATGGGTTATCGTCTGATTGTCACGGCGCCATGACAAAGATAAAGATAAATGCATCAAAGCCAACTGGCTTATGCAATGCATTTTTCAAAGTGGAATAACTCGGACGTGTTTAAATAAATATTGAAATGTTTATATACCATTTTAAAGGTAAATTACTCCTCTTTCTGGTGCTGTGTTTGTTTTCATTGTTTAATGCAGTGGTTGCGCATGAAATGGGGATAAAGTAAATACTTTTTTGTAATAATTTGCATAACAAATTGGTCATGTAGTTTCAACTCCCGCAATATCCCGAAATGGTTCCAAGATTATTAGGGTAAGGTTGCCCAAATCGTACCACTTTTCAGTTTTTCGAAGCTGAGTGAGATACAAATGAAGTTTGACCAATTTTTTTTTCACCATCTGGTAGGTTGGTCCTTTGCGCACCTTTTGACCCAAGAACGAAATTTCCAACTTTAAAACTGCACCCATGGTTTTGATTCTCGCAAAGGTCTTCAAGTGGTACGATTTAGGAGACTGGTTGCCTAAATCGTACCACTGACAAAATATGTAGAATTACTACCTTTCAATACCTCCCAGTGCCCTCCAATGTCTCCCATCAACCTAAAAATACTCATGTAAGTTCCCTATTCACTTATACATAATTTTCGCCCCTCCTCCCCCTCTCCATTCCTGAAATAATAGGCGAATATTCTAAAAATCAATTATTCCTTTGTTTATTCCATTTTATTTTCTAAAAAATGTATATTTTCCATTTGTAACTGAAAAGTTGAAAATAATATACAAAATTCATGCAAATAGACATATACATGTCTTCTGCTGACCATATTCTATTTCCGACGTGCAAAAACTGGTTTAATCTATAAAAAAAATTGGAGGTACGATTTAAGCAACTTCGACTTTTTTGAAAGAAAACCCAACTACTCAGACACAATCTTGTCAAAAATTTTCGTACGTATCTCAAAAGATAGCTAAAATGATACAGTTTTATATGAATTTAATGCCACTAGCAATAATCACTTCGTTTTCTTGCAATACTCTGAAAACGCATTCTCAAATTATTATATCAGGACCCCGTTTTTTTTTCTTTTGGCGATAAAAAACGAGCTCATGGCTCAAAATGCCTGGTTCTTTCATCAAAAGTCTCAAAATACATAATACTATCATATACCATCGGCAGAACACGCTAAAGAATGATTAACTAAGAGAAACCACTGGTGGTACGATTTAGGCGGCGGTACGATTATGGCAACTTTACCCTAATTCGATAAAATCAAGTGCTTCAAGTATCACCAAGTACTTTTTGCCACCACCTGCCCCCCTTGCCAAAAATTGACCAAAGGGGGTTGAAAAAATCAAATTTTCAGGAAAAGTTGTGTTTGGTGTCAAAATATATGTTTTTTGGGGTGCTTAATTCGATTCTGAACTCGTTTCCCCCTCTCCTCCTAGTCCATCCCCTATAAAAGGCTCATACGGGGGAGGAGGAGGAAATCAAAACTCAGAATTTTGGAAAATGTGGTGTTTGGTGTCGAAATATAAGTATTTTAGTATCCTGAATTTATTTTAGAACTCGTTCTCATCCCTTCCAAAAACTCGTCCTTTGTATGAGGGAGGGGAGGAGGGGGTGAAAACTAAAAAATTTGAAAATGTCATGTTTGGTGTCAAAATACATGTTTTTTGGGGTGCTGAATTCGATTTTGAATATGTTTTCATCTTTTATAATAATGTATCTCTTGCACAGAGGAATGGACAAAAACTCAAATTTTTAGTCGTCATTTTTTGGAAACTGTAGGTACCTATATGTTTGTAGTTTCAATTTTTGAGCAGTTGGTGGCCATGAATGATAATAGTGGATATTTTTATAAGTTTTTTTTCCAAATTGATGTAAATTTATATATTGAAAAATTTCACAATATGTTGGCGTTATCTGATCCGAAGATATCGAAAATTAGACACGAAGGCCAAAAAATCAAACCAGAGGAAGAAATGCCTGCTGCTGCCTTGAATTTAATACAGAGCCCGCCTAAATATTTAGATGAAGAGAACTCAGATGAAGAAGTTTAACATTTTAAAAAATATCTTTTATGTTTTTAACCTATGATTTTAACCTATTTTGACATGCAACATGACATTTATTTCATAGATTCGAGTTTTCCGCCTTCTGTACAGTGGGTGGGTCATCGGAAGGGGTGAAAATAATTTCAAAATCGAATTCAGCGCTCCAAAAAACATATATTTTGACACCCAACATGGCATTTCATCAAAATTTGAATTTTCATCCCTCTGTACAGGGGGTGGGTCATCGGAAGGGGTGAAAATAATTTCAAAATCGAATTCAGCGCCCCAAAAAACATATATTTTGACACCCAACATGGCAATTTATCAAAATTTGAGTTTTCATCCCTCTGTACAGGGGGTGGGTCATCAGAAGGGGTGAAAATAATTTCAAAATCGAATTCAGCGCCCCAAAAAACCCCTATTCACCAATTTATTCTTTCAAAACTTCTTAAATTCTATTTTTGCGGCCTCAAATCTCAAAATATCCCACTGTGCGACCAGGTCGACAAAAGGAACTACAAATGACGTGTTAATACAAAAGCACATCCGAACGTTCATACGTTAGCGCAAATACATACTATCGAAGGGCACAACGCAACGACCTAGGAAGAGGCGAAATTGCCGTTAAAAATACGTGAAAATTTAATATTTGTTTCTATCGCGTATACCTACGTACGTATTATATCGGCAATAGTGTGAAGTGTAATTTGTTTCTTAACAAATATAATTTTCCTCGGCTTTATTGTTGTGGCAAAACATAATATAAACTTTACTCGCGCAAGCTCACACCCTGCTCTTTCTCTAGTCCGAAGATTTATTGGGCAAAAAAAAGTTTACACTTTGTGCGCTGCCTTTCTCTACTTCCCTTCACTCTTCGCCTTCTCTCATGCTATTTACTATTTCGCGTAATCGATTCTTTCTACATACAAATACGATACATTCGAATATGTCGGCGCGAATGAGATAGGCTTAGAAGGAATATTACGACACGGCTATGTCATTTAAGCATTTTAAAAAATAATAATAATAAAATTTCTGTTTCAAAAAGCCACCTCATTTGTGCACTATGCTTAGTTCATATATCTATTGTGCGAAACGAAAAATAAAAGGATGTTTTAATTAGCCATGTCGACGAGAGACCTTTTCCCCTCTGTATTTAAAAAAAAAGTTAACTCGATGGAGTGAAAAAGGTGCTTGTATTTGTTTCAATATACTCGTTTTTTGTGAGTCTTTTCCTCGTAACCCTTCATTGCCCCTGACAAGGTATTATATCGCGAATTTAGCTTAGAAAATTGATAAAAAAACTGGCTGCGAAGGTGAAATCTGTCGCGGTTTATTACAAGAGTTGTTGGTAACCTATATAAAAGTGATATTTTGCACAGATTTAATGTAGGTAATTGTGAGCGTGTGTGTGCGAGTTTTTTCAGAATTGTGTAAGTGTATTGTAACTGCTTGAAATCAGAATTATAATTCCACATATTTTCAATTGCATGAGATGAAAGAAATAAGAATTGAGGATTTTTAAGTATGATTTTTTTTGAAAATTATCAAATTTGGCTGGTCTGGCATTGTTGATGAAATTGAATTTAAATTCAAGATTTTGAAAATTATATTTTAAAAACAAGAAAGAAGTAATATTTGTATTTATTTTCAGTAATTTTTTAAAAATGAGTTGTACTTACTGGAAAATGTGTATGGAAATGGATAATTTTTAATTCTCTGATTTATTTAAAAATCGATATTTTTGGGCAATGAATTTTTGGAAAATTGGAAAAGAAATGGATGTTGAAAAGAGGAGACTTACTAAACCATTTTTTTTTTAAAATGTGAGAGTGATGGTCATTGAATTTTCAATTTGAGGGGGAACATCTGAAAAAAATTGTGTTTCTTTTTTCCTTTTTGAAGACATATCATGTTTTTGGACTAGAACAAGTTGAAAGATATTTTTGTATGAATCTATTGAATCCTTTAATTAACACTCAGTGACTTTTGAAATCAAGGGAATAACTTTTTGCGGTATCGAATGATTGCAAATTTCAAATTACTCATAATCATGAAAATTTTCTGAATGTAAATTATCAAAATCTTTTCTCAAATTACCAAAATTTCTTTGAAAATTATCAGAGCCCCATTTCAATTATTCAAAATTTTTTCTTAAATTACTAAAATCATCAAAATATATAATTATATTTTTTAAAGAATGCGTTTTTTTTTCAAATTCTGTGAAATTGAGAGGAAAACATTCCGAGTACATCTAGTTTTATTGACATTTGCTTTTGAAAATAACCTTCATCTAAGATTTTAATATTATTTATCAAAATATGACATTTTGACGTTTCATTGACATTGCGTTAAATTTGAAAAATGTTCAAGTATTAAATTCAAATTGACAAATAATTCTATTATTTTTTCAAAGATTGGTACTAATTTGAAGTTTTAAAATATTAAAATTACCTTACGAATTCTAAAATTTGAGATTAAGTACCTAATTTTCAATTGTAAATCTATGCAAATTTTTCTTTTTAGTATTTTTCAATTTTATGTGAAAATTTTGATCGGGGGAAATCGTGTTTAGCTCATTTTTTGAACGGTCAACCGGATGGGGGAGTTCAGAATTTTCCTCTTTTTCTAGATTTGATTCTTATGAATGATTACAACAGAGATATTCATTTGATAAGTCATTCATATCATTTTTCCAATAGTTGAAAAATTTATAGCACCCTAAGAGGATCGAAAATTGGTTTTTGATTCCTTTTAATTATTTTATTCGGTATAAAATTCTCCTCCTGGCGCAGAATCTCCTTCTACTTTGCGCAAAAAGAGAAGTTCACTTTCACCTAAAATATTCGGTATCTGCAGTTCTTGTTACTACTGGTCGAGCAGATTACCTACATAATTTATTGAAGGGGCCCTACATGGCTTTGGCCACAAAATATGGATTCAAGGGCTTCTTTGTTTCCTTGTTCGGAATCAAAATTCTCCTCCTGGCGCAGAATTCTCTTCAACTTTGTAGACTGATTGAAGCTCACTTAGGTCTTCCAGGGGAGAATTTCAAATCAGAAATCAATTTTTGACCTTTTGAAGTGGTTTTTATATCCAGGTTGAAAACATCTCCGAAAACAATTTTTGTCGAGATTAGATCTTGAAATGAAATTGCTGCAGCTTGTGAAATATCGAATACTACATATGAGTATATTTTTTTGTTTCAATTTAGAGAAATTATCTACTTACGTATTTTTTCACTACCTTAAAAATTTTCATCATTTTCGTACAGTTGCCAGATTTCTAAGTATAACGACGAAAATGTTTTCATAAATAGAACTGACATGCTATATGAACATCGTGATTCCTGCTTACAAATATGTTTTCCCCTTTCATTCGTTATCGTCTACCCACGCAAGTAGACAAGTTTGTCGTGAAATAAATCCTTCTTTTATTGACGAATTTCTATCGCAGATTTCTGACTGCAGTATAAAAAAACATTTGTAAAAAAAAAGTTGTACATATAAAACGTTACAATAATTTTTTCCTTTTTTTATGTTCGCAGGTACGTACAAAATATCCAAGTATTTGAAATATCTCGCACAACCATCGTCGTCGGCAGCTTTATACGTGGAAAGTGTGTCGGATTTTTATCCTGAGCATTGTAATGGAAAAAAATTCAGAGTGAGAAAAAGTAGACGAAGTAAGTTAGACCTTTTTAGGATGTTGAAAGAGAGGATAAAAAAAGGAAGTTTATTTCGCCCTCGCTGCTCCGATCCTTTAAAGAAAAACAGGCCGACCGAATGGACGAGCACATCTCGCACAGCCAGACAGAGTGCACACGATGCGATGGATGAAACACTCGGTCTTGTTGACATTTACGCCGGCCTGGGCAGGCGTTGTCATTGTCTTCGTCGTATAATGTTTTAACGCAAACAACACCGACACCGGATGATTAAATTGCGAGAAAAACGTTAAACGTACAATATAATTCATTAAAAACTTTCGTTCTTGGTCTACTGTTTCGGTAGCGAACGACGGTGGATTTTGGTAAAAATATACTTAGTTGTACGGTTTCGGTAGGAGGGTGAAGTGAGGTGAGCGGGGTGTCGTTGACGGCAGAGACAGTTTGTTGGTTGAAATGAATGATCAAAATACTTGGAGATGGCTTAATGGTACTTTAATTACAAACTAAGCTATTTTTTTCCGGATGGTTTTACTTTTATGGATGGGTCGAGTTGGAGAATTTGACGGTGTTGGTGAAGATGAGAAAGGGTGGGGGGTTCTGCGCCAGGAGCAGAATTTCGATGCAGGTGAAGAAAGTAGGAGATACTTTGAGGGATATTTTGCAAACTAAGTGAAGTATGGACTCTCCAATGGAATATTTGATCAAGTAATCCAGCATCTGGGTGCACAAGATGTAAACTTACGGTGACAGTGGACTTTTATTTTTGCCAAATGTTGAGGGGGATTCTGCGCCAGGAGGAGAAATTTGATTTTAAGTAATAAATAAGAGGAATTTCAATTTCTATTTTGTGACCGGAGTAAACATGACCTTTTTTGGCTTTTATGTCCCTCCTGTAGTCCCAAAAATTGGAGTCAGAATATTTTAGGTGAATGTTAATTTCTATCGTAATAAAGAGTTGGAGGGGGTTCTGCGCCAGGAGGAGAATTTTGATTTTGAAAGTGAAAGGAATTTCAATCCATACTTTGTGGTCAAAGTGAAGTATGTAGCCCTTCAATAAACTACGTAGGCAATCTACTTCATCTTTTGGTCATAAAATTGCAATTTTGTCATATTTTGGGGCAAAAAAAGGTCTTCTCTTGGTGATAAGTTGAAAGGAATTCTGCGCTAGGAGGAGAATTCTGATTCCAAATAGAATAGTAAAGGAATTTTGATCCATCCTTTGAGGTCGAAATGAAGGATGTGGATCAAAATTCTCATTACTAGGTATTCTACTTGGAATCAGAATTCTCCTCCTGGCGCAAAATCCCTCTCCACTTTATGGGCTCCTTCATAGACTGTGCCAAAAATCTGCTTGATCCTTTGTCATGAAAACAGTAGATTTATAATATTTTAGATGGAAGCAAACTGCTCTCTTTGTAAAAAATTGAGGGTGATTCTGCGCCAGGAGGAGAATTTTAATAAGGATAGTAAAAGTAATTTCAATTCATATAGACAATATACCCAATCTTTTGGTCACAAAATTGCAAATTCATCGTATTTTGGACTAATGAAAAATTATTTCTCGGTGAAGAGTTGAAGGGAATTCTGTGCCAGGAGGAAAATTCTGATTCTGAATGGAATAGTAAATGGAATTTGGATCCATTCTCCTCATTTTTGGCCACAAAGTGTGGATCAAATTGCCTTCTACTACTCTAATGGAATCAAAATTCTCCTCCTGGCGCAGAATTCTTTTCAACTTGATGGCCTCTTTAATGGACTATGTCAAAAAATTGATTGATCCTTTCTCTAAAAAACTCGATTTGTGATATTTTAGATGAAAGTGAACTGCTCTCTATGTGCAATGCTGAGGGTGATTCTGCGCCAGGAGGAAAATTTTGATTCCAAATAAGGAAAGTACAACGGATTTTAATCCATCTTTAATGATTAAAGTGAGGTGGGGTCTCTTTTGTAAACTATGTACGCAATTTTTCTGATCTTTAGTCTCAAAAATTACCAATTCTTCTTATTTTTAGTAAAAGTGACCTCCTCTTTTTGTAAAACGTTGAATTAAATCTTGCTGAAAATGCTCAAAATTCGGCTTAAAACTGATAAAACGTCTGTAAAATGTATCAAATAAATTCAGTATATCGAAATTGGACAAAATTTGAAATTTTCCCTCTTCCACATCGAAATTCGATCACCCCCACTCTCCTCCTTGGCTTCAGCTTTCCACAACTAACGACGTCGATATTTACCCAAAAAACCCGAACGAACGAAAAAGAAAAGCTCAAGTAATGAATAATTAACAAACTTCGACGTTAACGAAATTAATAATTATGTAGGTATAAACTTTTGCTAATTCGATCCGGCTATTTTTATCCATTTACCATACACCTTCGAAAATAACCTAATAATATTGCCGAATCACGGCGCCGCCGTTTATGACGGGGGCATCTCCGCCGGTAACAAAAACGCACCCTTATCGTAAATCGATTCTTTTTACGAACACCTACCTATCCCCTTAGTCTAATTGAAATTTGAGGAAATGCGTACTCGAAGGTAGTAATAAATTTTTTGTAGACCATCCTACGCGAAATTCCATCCATTTACTTGCATAACGCGTCGCGAATCGAAATACCTGGCGCGATAAATTCATCTGAATGAAAAACCCTCCATGAAGGTATTCGATTCGATGTAAAGTATGAATATTTTATTCGGCCGTATCGCCTAGGAGATACGATTTTGATTTTTATTGACAATATAACAGTCGCTGGGGTTGCTTCTTCGCCCACATGTTTCAATTTAAACTAAATTTTTGGCCGAATCTATCTTTATAATGATTTGATGAATTAAAAAGGATCCACTTTTGCGGAAAAAGTTGAGAATGTGTTTCAGGTAAACGTCTAATGTGGGTGGGTTTTTTCCTTATTGTATTTTGATGTAAAGTCTGTATACGATGATACGTCGTAATATGATAATAGATTGATAGCATCGTTTATTGAAAGCAACGAATAAAATTGGCGTGGTTGAGCGATGAAAACCAAAGGTCGAAACTGATCGATTGGGAAATTTCTAAAATTACTTTGAAAATTGACGATAAAAAACTTTGAAGAATTTTTCTGTCAGAAAAAATTGAAACTATAATTTAATCGTATTGTGTCGATCCAAATCCAAGTATTTTTATTGGAATTAGTGAAATTACTGTATTTTTAAAATAATTTTCGAAGTAAATAGGTCTAATGAAAATTGACGTTTTACCTGCGTCTCATTTAACAAAACAGAGAACAAAATGTGACGTTTTGAATAAAGCCCATATTTTTTTCTACGCTTTTCCATGTTGTCTCGACATTGATGAAAAAAAAAACCAAACGAAGGATTTTCCATTCACCTGTGTCTTTCTGTCAATCGTATTGTAAAGTAGCCCATCGGTCTGTCGTGTTTGATGGATATAAAGCTTCCGAATATGACTGGCATGACGATGCTATTACGTATCCGTATGGGTTTTAAATGTGATGCTATAGTAATATTCGAGACGTATGTTTTTTTAATGAAGCGAAATTTTATAAAACAGTTCACGCGTATGTGTTTTTTTACTCAGCAGGTGACTCGTGAATGAATATTTTACCGAGGTTGTGTGCATCGAATGTTATCAAAGGGGCTGAATTTTTTTTGGAAGAGAAAGGAAAAAGGGTTCATAGCATCGTGAGTGGACGGCTGGCGTAAAATTGGTGAAAATAAAGGGGTTTTCAGAGATTCGAGGTCATCTTTTTTGACTGTAGGATTGATATGCCGAACGAGTGTTTGAAGTGAGGGAATTGAACCGTAATGACTTTATAGTCGAAAAAAGATGATTTTCAAAGTAAAAACCTGTAGGTTAGGTCCGTTAGGTATCTTATGTAGGTGAAAAATGATCTCGTTGTAGTTTTCAATTATTCTTTGTTGAGGAAAATTTCGTTATTTGGTCGTTTAGAAAAATTCGAGTCAATTTTTGATTAAGTTGTTCTGTGATATTCATTTCTTTATGAATCATTCGCGAACGAAATGTGCTCAGAATTTTCAATATTTTATTCATGAAATTTCTTCATAGATTGACCTTTTTAATGCTGAGTTCTTCGATTTTGATCATTGATCAGCAACAAAATCCAACCTGAAATATATTTCAAAGTTGAGGATTTTTGAATGGTAACCCTTAATTGGCACACTTATATTTTGTTCCATTAGAATAACATGGATTTTGGGTTAGTTGAGCCCCTATATGCCATTTAAGGAATAATTTTAAAAATTTTAAAAGATGTTTCAGCAAAGTTCTAAACGAGTCATTTCCAAAATTTTTAAAATTTAGCAAATTTTGATCTATTTTTATAATAATTATTCAGGTGAATTGAGTTTTCCCCTTTGAGAAATGAGATTTTGTAAAATAATTTCTCAATTTTAACGAATAAATTGGCAGAATTTCGTAATTCAGCGAATTTCCAAAAAAAAAGTTGCTCGTTATATTTTAATAAATTTGCTAATTTTTTGGGGATTTTTTCAAAACTAGGAGTTTCTTCTTTTTTGAAATTCAAGTTAATTTTGTTTATGAATTTTGCTATTGAAAAAAATAAAAGGAAAATTGAAAATTTGAGAGCTTCAACATGTTATTTTTTTTGAAATTGTTGCCAAAATAAATTTGGAAAAATTTCATCAAAGGGTATGGCCGGGTTAGGGGTAAATTTGGCCCTTGCTCCGATTTTCACTTTAACCCCCTCAAGTGGTGCCCCTTGATGTAAAAACATTCTAGAAAAATTTTTGACCCCCCAACCCCCTCCCTTTCGGAGATATGGCCATTTTATTGGCTGATTTTCAAGAATTTTTAATTTCAACGGAAGTGAACGAAATTTTCTGTTCTTTGGCACAAAGTTACATCTAGTAGAGGTGTATTTGTGATAATTTTTTCAAAAATTTTGGTGCACTTCTTCATGTTTTTTCGGCTATTTGAAGTTTTCAATCGTAAAAAACACCATATAATCGAAGAGCGACCACCCTGGAAAAATTACTAAAAAACGTGTTTTTTTATGTAGAATTTCGCTGTGCATTCGGTTTTGGTCGATTCTTTGAACTAAGGGCCGAAAAATGCGAAAAACCGTACAGAAACGTTGTTATTTTAGCAGATTTTCCAAATTTTTAGCGTTTCATACAGAAAGAAAAGGTCAAATGAAAAAACCATTACCATATTCGTGTTCAGCAGGTTAAAATACCCCGATAGACACCCTTTTTGCAAGCGTTTTGCTTGAATTTTCAAAATTAACTTTTTTCACAGATTTTTCATTGTAAAAAAGCTGGAAAATGGTGAATTTCGAGACCTCGAGTGAAACAATCGCGAAAAAAGTGTTAATCGGGGTATTTTGATCCACTGAACACGAATATGGGATTGGTTTTTTATTTGGTTGTACCTCTGGCATCAACATCTCCCCCCCCCCCTCTCCATGATATAATCAATAATACTAATGAATTACATAATTTTGTGAGATGCAATAAGATGTCAGAATGAAAATTAAGAATTTGAAAACAAATCCAATCATCGTTTATGCCCTGCTCTAGTTCTCGTGAAATTTTTTCGTTCTCGATCTTCCATGTTGCTGCTCGTGAAAAATTTGCAAAAAGTGTCTGTTCATGGTCACGCAGCATTGTAGGTATCCCTTTGGCATGATTCAGTGTCAAAGACGAGGAGGATTCGTGGAATAAAATTTTTTCCACCACTACGCTTGAACTATAAGTGGTTGTAGTTTCTCTAACATTAGTGCGATACATAGTAATTTGGCATACTATGTAATGTGACTCCATCTAAAATCGGAAAAATTCAATTTCTGACTAATTTTGGGTCGTAAAATAAGAATGTTGCATTAATTACTTTGCATTTTAATTCTATTGCTAGAAATGGTGAATTTTCAGGGAAGACATGACCAAATGAAAAAACCAATCCCATATTCGTGTTCAGTGGATCAAAATACCCCGATTAACACTTTTTTCGCGATTGTTTCACTCGAGGTCTCGAAATTCACCATTTTCCAGCTTTTTTACAATGAAAAATCTGTGAAAAAAGTTAATTTTGAAAATTCAAGCAAAACGCTTGCAAAAAGGGTGTCTATCGGGGTATTTTGACCTGCTGAACACGAATATGGTAATGGTTTTTTCATTTGACCTTTTCTTTCTGTATGAAACGCTAAAAATTTGGAAAATCTGCTAAAATAACAACGTTTCTGTTTGGTTTTTCGCATTTTTCGGCCCTTAGTTCAAAGAATCGACCAAAACCGAATGCACAGCGAAATTCTACATAAAAAAACACGTTTTTTAGTAATTTTTCCAGGGTGGTCGCTCTTCGATTATATGGTGTTTTTTACGATTGAAAACTTCAAATAGCCGAAAAAACATGAAGAAGTGCACCAAAATTTTTGAAAAAATTATCACAAATACACCTCTACTAGATGTAACTTTGTGCCAAAGAACAGAAAATTTCGTTCACTTCCGTTGAAATTAAAAATTCTTGAAAATCAGCCAATAAAATGGCCATATCTCCGAAAGGGAGGGGGTTGAGGGGTCAAAAATTTTTCTAGAATGTTTTTACATCAAGGGGCACCACTTGAGGGGGTTAAAGTGAAAATCGGAGCAAGGGCCAAATTCACCCCTAACCCGGCCATACCCTTTTCATTAAAAATCCCCATTATTTTGCAGCATTTCAAATTTTTTTTTGAGTGGAGTGATTGGTCGATTTTTCTTATCATTTTTAAACGAATGACTCACGATCAGCTTCAAATGAACCGTTTTCAAGCTAAATTGAATTTTTTAAAATCGAGTAGAGGTGGAAAAATTTTCCAGTCAAATAATTTCCGAAAGATTTTTATCGTTCGTGAGTGATTCACTTCAAATATAAATAATAGGTAATTCATTTGATATGTAATTTGTACGCGTTTTGGACTTTTTTCCTACTTGATTTAGTCGTTCGCGAACGATTATTAATTCTGATTTTTTTTCAAAAATGAATTGATCGTTCATGAACGATTCATTTTTCATTAAAAATATAATTCAATATTTTTCTATTGCGAGCGATATTTTCGAATGAAATTGAATTATTCATAAATTATTTTCTTTTTGTGAGTGTAAATCAGTGGAAAATGGTGCTAATCCGAATAGAAAAATCCAACTTCTTTTTTGCTATAGATAAATCGGAGTGAAATTTTTATCGCTCTACTCTTTCCCGCCCTACCTGTATTCAAACCATCAAAAATCGTTCTTAATTTTTTATTCAAAAAATTGGAAAACGTTTCATTTTGCAGAAAAATCTTCACTTTTCATCATCTTTTTTTTTTATTGAATATAAAGTTGGGTGGGAACATAAAATTCAAATTTGTTGTCAAAAATTTTCTCATTTTTTTTCCAAGTTGGAATGTTTATTTATTTTTCTGAATTGGAGGAAAAATTTTGAAAATATGGCTGGCTTGAAAAATATTATTAAAGTCGTAGGAAATTACCAAATTTTGATCGTTGGACGAAAAACCCTGGAACACTGAAAATTTTTCAAACCCTAAATTAAGTATTTCCATCAATTTTTTAGAAATCGTTTTCAATTCCTTATAAAATTTTGAAATATGTTTTGAAAATTATGTTTTTTGGTATTTTTTTCTAAAATTTTCTGCTGAATTTTTTGTGGGTGTTTTCAGTTTTTAGCCTTCTCCTTAGAATTTCAGTTACTCCATATTTTTAACCTTTTTAGTAAATCATTAGCTTTGGTTCTGCTTTTGAAATTTTTAATCCTCTTCCAGTCCTTGTAACCCCCTCGTCCCCCTCCTACAAGCCTTGTTCAAATGTTAAAGGGCACATAATCGTTTCAATATGCAAATATCGCGTACGAATATTGAGAGAAATTATTCGTCAATGTGGCAAAACCAAATTCTGCTTCATCGAAAACTAATTGAATACTCGTGGTTCGTAAACAAGAAGAAAACTCATTTTACCCCCTTCCCCCTCTTTACACCACTCGAGCACCACCTCCCCACAATCCCTATCGTCTAAATAACCTTTAAGTTTTCGGAAATCGTCATCACAATACGACACGTGTACGTAAACTTCCTTCCCCAAAATTATTAAATACCCATTCGCGAATCGAAAATTTTCTAATATTAGAAATCGCCTCATAATGGCATTGAAAAAGAGGTACCTCCGAACGAAACCGGGATTCATTTATACGACGATATAAAAGGCGTCAAATACATTTAAACGATACTAAATGAGCGATAGAGGAAATGAAATACTAAGGCTTTCAAAGCGAGCAACCCGTAGAGCAAAAATACCGCTATACAGCTCATTAAGAAATGAAAGATTGACTAATGTTACGAAATAATTACACGTATCGTTTGGTTTTCGCGTCTTTCTCGAGGCGTGAAAACGCACCACCATTGTATATTACCCTACCTATAGCTGCCGTTCGAGTATAGTCCTTTGCTGAGCTAGTGTATTTCGTATGCCCTAAATACTCGTATATAGAGGTACTTATGCCTCGACGCGTCGAATACCACGAAAGATACAGCACGATATGTTGGTAGATGAGGCAAGTAGTCGAGATGAGCGATTAACTCGTTGACTTGGTGTGCTGCATGGAGTATTTCTTCTCTAAATAGTACGTCGATTAAGAGGCGCTTAACTTGTGTCGGTAAATAATTCATTGTGTATGGTTGGCAGTTTAATGTTTCGGCGGCGAGGCGAATCAGAGGGAAAGATTTAAGCCTTTGAGGTATCTGTATTGACGACGAATGCTCGTCTGAATGCCTATTTATACTCACGTCTGGTAATGCAAATCTTATGTACTGCGTATTCGATTAAAATCCGTTTAGATGTTCGAATTTCATGGTGTCTACCGGGCATGAAAATCATGAAAATAGCATGCACTTTGATCATTTGATACAAAAAGAAAGAATTTTCAACATTTTTCTCTTAATTTTCAAATTGAATAATTATTGCTTTTAAATCATTTTTCAACTTTATTTTTTTATAAAAAAATTTCTTCCCTCGTTTCTTTCGGGCAGGGCTGAAATATTAATTCGGATTCGAATAAAAAATAAAAGTCGAATCAAACGGCCGATAGTAATAGGCCAAAAAAGATGAAAAATCAAAATTTGAATAAAAAATAAAAATGATCTGGCGAATAAATAATGTCAAAATTAGAATGTTAACGATAATTTACAGTAATTATTGAAATATTTACGGTAATTTACGTTAATTACTGAAATATTTACGGTAATTTATCGTAATTACTGAAATATTTACGGTAGTTTACCTTAATTACTGAAATCTTTACGGTAATTTACCGTAATTACTAAAATATTTACGGTAATTTACCGTAATTGCCGAAATATTTACAGTTATTTTCCGTAATTACTGAAACATTTACGGTAATTTACCTTAATTACTGAAATATGTACAATTATTTTCCGTAATTACTGAAACATTTACGGTAGTTTACCTTAATTACTGAAATATTTACGATAATTTACCATAATTTATTACTGAAATATTTACAGTTATTTTACGTATTTATCAAAATTAAATATGGAAAATTACTGTAAATATTCTAGTAATTACGGTAAATTACAGTAAATATTTTGATAATTATGGTAAATTACCGTAAATATTTTGAAAATTACGGAAAATAACTGTAGGTATTTCAGTAATTACGGAAAATAACTGTAAATATTTCAGTAATTATGGTAAATTACCGTTAATATTTCAGTAATTATTGTAAATTACCGTAAATATTTCGATAATTTTCCGTAATTATCAAAATATTTACTATACTTTACAGTAATTTACCGTAATTATTGAAATATTTACGGTAATTTACCGTAATTATCGAATTTTCTTCTATAACATGATGTCTACCGGTCATAAAAATCATGAAAAACATGAAAATAGCATGAATTTTCATTTTTTTTCAATCCAGTAGACACCATGAATTCCCAATCGATAATTTTCGAATCTATGTACGAACATATGGAAAGTGAAATTTGTACATCTATACCCCCTTATCGAGCTGTCAAACGAGTCTGAAAAAAAATCACCGTACCCGAATTTCAATCGAATGGCTATTTCGTGTGCGAGTAAATTGATAAGGTGCTGCCAGCCGGAATAAGTACGCGAAAAAAAAAAGGCACCGGTTAAAAAATTGATGAAAATTCGTCTCCTAATACTTTACGTTGAACGAGGCGAGTGCCGGTGTAACAGCGCGAGCCTTTTTT
This sequence comes from Pseudococcus jackbeardsleyi, assembly GCA_038380155.1. Classification (NCBI taxonomy): domain Eukaryota; kingdom Metazoa; phylum Arthropoda; class Insecta; order Hemiptera; family Pseudococcidae; genus Pseudococcus; species Pseudococcus jackbeardsleyi. Next base: position 10,540,460 of record CM076242.1, read on the forward strand.
CTCTCCCAAAGTCGAAACGAAAAATAGCATTAAAAATAATACTAAACAAATTTCAATACCTTCGGGTAAGAGAGACCGGTGCGTCGTGATTGTGAGTCGTATCGACGAAGGTCTGCATTACGTCGCGCTAAAATGATACGAAATTGTACAAAAGCATCGAGAAGAGAAAAAAGTACTCGCGGTATCGAATTATTTCATCTCGGTTAACTCTTTTGATTTTACACTAAAACGTAAAGAGATTTTTTGCCGGGAACGAGACCGAGCGAAAATGGCTTTGAAAATATAAAAAAAAGGAAGGCAGGAAGTATATGAAATGAAAATATACATCGACGAACTCGATGTATTGTTTGGATTTTTTTAAACGTAGAATTCAGTTTTCTCGGAATTTTCATTCTAATTTCGGAAAAAAATTCGATATAAATTTAAATTATGAATAGTTTAATGGTAATTGATTAGTCAGGAAAAAAGAAGCATAGGTAACGAGCTACAAAAATAGGACACAAATGGGAAACAAGTTGTATAGGAAAAAAATCAATTCGTCGTATTGTTTACGACGAACCGAAAAGGAAAGGAAAAAAATACAAATTCAGGTGGAATGTAATACTTAGACTTAGGTACCCGAGTCGACCAATGCGAAACGTTGCTGGGAAAAACAGATAATGATAATATTTCCATTTTAGTAAAAGCAGCGAAACCTTTGAAATATTTTCTCGCGTTCTGGTGGCCTGAAATCGCACGCGTATACATATTTGAGACAGGGAGGGGGTAGAATGTTTAACCTTTTTGTAGAACAGCTTTGGAGGCCGAGGCGAGGTGGTGTAACAAGCGTCGGTAAATTAGATTAATTAACGGGTTCGATTGTGTACGTGTAAAATGCTGACGTGGTTGAGAGTTGCGATGTTTATCGTAGAACTACGTATCTTGATAGAAGTTGGAAATGAAGAGAGATGTGGTTGGTAGGTTCGTGGTAAAGACAAGCAGCAAAGAAATGAAAATTTTTGGAAAGGTGGTACTTATTTCTTTTGATTTTTTTTTTACTTAGAATACTATTTTTCCTAATTTTTTCGACGTAAAATTGGAAGTTTTCACAGAGGAATATTTTCTTTTTCAAAATTTCCGATCCAATTTTAATTTTTCGAAGCCAAAAATCAATTTTGTGGTTATTCAAAGAGCAATTTTCCTATTTGAACCGTGTCCTTTCTTCCATTGATCCAGCCCGGATTGGAGAAGTGTAAGATAAATGCATTTTTTTAAATGGCAGCTCGAAATAGATTGAAATAAATTCTGCAATTTTTGAGATTTTTTTGCCCAAATCGCTGGTGAATGAATTTTTACCGTTTACGAGTCGATTTCTTGAGCGAAACATTTGCGAACGAATGAATGATGAAGTTTCGTTCGAAACCGATTGTTCTGGTGAAAAATTGTTCTTCAGCGAACCACTTTTGAGATCAAACCTTGCAAACAAAATGGTTTTAAGAGCAAATCGTCCTTGAAAGAATTGATTTCCTAACAAATGATTCGCAAAAGAATAAATTTTATCGACGAATCAACTGCAGTGAAATTTTTAAACAAAAATTCGTTCAAGGCAGATCATTTTCATTTAATTTTTGTCGATGAAAAAGAAATACATAATACACATTATTCGAAATGTTTGAATTTATATGCAGTCTTTAAGAAATAGATGGGGGTGAGGGGAGGGACGACTTCCATCTGAAAAAAATCGTGAAATTTTTTGAATGTATTAGCAACTTTTTCCTGTCAAGTTAGTAACTTGAAAAATCTTGAATAAAAATTGACCGAATTTTTCAATTCTTGACTCATTGTTTATCTATTATAAATTACAAATTGATTTAAAATTTTCAACTTGAAAAAAGCCTGGATAGGAAAACATTAGTAATCCTAGATTTTTTCATAAACTTGATGATTTAGAAAATTAGTTTGCGATTTGGTAACATTTCTAAGTCCTCTAATCGTCGAATTTCTTGAAAAATTTCCGTTTTTTCTGTCCATTCCAATTTGCAAAAGACTGTCTAAAATTTTGCATGAAAAATATTATTTCAATTTACATTTTGTTTGTAGATCTATTCTCTTATTTCGATTTAGTGAAAAGGTCACTGAAAAGGTCATAATTGCAGCACAGGGAAAAATTAACAAAATTCTTTGATTTTCAACTGATTTTTTGCTGATTTTTCAAAAAATTTCACCAATTTTTCAGCGAATTTCAGATATTTTACTAGTTTTTCAGTGAATTTTTTCTGATTTTCCAGTAATTTTTCTTACCATTTTCTTTCAGTGATTTCTTCAACTTGATGAATTGAAAATTTTGAACTAAAAAAAAAACTTAAATTCAAAAGTATTGTCACGGTAGGGATTGTCCCGCCGTTCTACAGGGCAACACTGCGAAGTGGCAACCCTGTAGGACGGATAAACGAAGCAACGAATACTCTACCGAGTAGTGCTCTCGTCAGTGGCAATTCTAACGTTTTCGCGAAGGTATTGTCGCTCATGTTTCTCGGCTCTCGCATAGCGACCCCAGTTTTCGTGTAGTTGTACCTACACTTCTAGTGCCTGCTATAAGGTTATACTAGTCCTCTAGCGAGTCGTTCCGCCGGCAATGACCTAGAGTTTTAATTAATAAGCTGTGAGTGGTATTCACCATACCTCATCGGGCGAGGTACACCTGTGATTACCACCATCACAGTATTTCCAAGTTCAGTCAATTTTTCGAAAATTTTATAGCGATTCAGTTGAATTACCAAATTGAAAAGTTTACCATCTTCCTTACTAATCTAGGAGATTTCACAAAAAATTGTTCAGAATTTTCATTTTGAAAAATTCCAAATATTTTGTACCTAAAATTGTTGAATGTAAAAATTTCAAATTTTGAAAAATTGCTTGAATTGGCCAATTTTTTTTTTAAATTTACCACTTTTGATTTGGTGAAAAATCCCATCTTAAAAGATTGCAGCATTGTCACATTTAATGCAGGAATTGAAAAAATATCCTTCTGGACAATTTTTGTAAAAATATATCTTAAAAATTTAATTTTCAAAAAGAGATAAAAATCCACACATTTAAAAAAAAATCAATCCTTATCGTATGAAATTATTTATCAAAAATTGAAGAGAAAAATTATATATTCCTCTCTCCTGCCACCATTTTTTTTTTTTTTTTTTGATATCAAAGAGAAAAAATTCCACAAGATTAGTCACTAACGTTCCTATTCTCCCCTCCCATCCCCATTCCATCCCAACCCATATTTGACTCATAATGGTACGTTCCTTTTGAAACTGAAAATTCAGAATTTTAAAATAAAATTCAGTGCTGCCAATCTGTTCACCTTGAACCAAATTCTACAGATACTGAAGCACGCGAGTAAACGTATAAGCAGAATTCGTTGCTATTTTAGAACAAAGTGAGGGGCGCAGGGCTGACATTCATCAAAATATTTGATTTCCACGTTCCACGTGCACATCGCTCGAATCTCTCTTCTATACATTTACGCAGCAACGACGAGGAATTCAAACCACGATAGAATTTGTGTTGGCGAAACACGCGAGAATTCCTCGAGTCAGGGAAGAGGCGAATTCTCAAGCACCATACATAAGATACTCGTAATTCGACGTGAAAAACTTGAAAATGGAGGGTTTCCCGGCTTGTAGGGCAGTTTCACGTCAGCTGTTCGATGTTACGACGCACAGAGACATTTTCCCAACGAAGTAAACACAAAGGCGCTCTGTAGGAAAACCAATGAACTATTTGGAAAACCAACAAAAAAGAAGTCTTTTTCGAATTTTCTTCATCACTCAGCAGTTTGTTTGCTCGGATATTACTCGGGTTCGAAAAAAGGTACCTGGGGTGGAAAAAAGGTAGAGATATTTTGTCAAATAGGTATATTTTACCAGCTGGTGGTTTAGGCTGCGGCTGGATATTCTAAATTTAATTTTGTTTACTCGTACGTTCGCTTTTTTGTCTCGTTAGCCCAAAAAGTGGACGTGGGTGTCCCTGGGAGGATTTAATCGCATAATAGCATCGTGTCGTTGGCCAGTTATTAACGAAATTTTCCAAAAATTAAGCTCCCATTTAGATGGGCTAATGGATAGGGGACTCCGGCCACCCCCGTCGTTCGTGAAACGTTTATGAAGTAGCCTTTGAGTACCCACGTGAAAAATATCGAACGCAGAATTCGAAATCCTACGAGAGGCCGATGACGACAAAACGAGAATAAATTGATTTGGGGCGAGGCGAAAAAAAAACACGTTGAAAAATTACCTACCGTGGTGAAAAGTCATCGGTATAAACGGTGCAAAGGTCGTTGTGCGGTGACAAGTAAACAAAAAACCGATGATGGGGTATGTGTGTACTGTACGTAGCCTCGAGCGAGCTTCGCTTCGCATATATTCTTCGTATTGGTGTGATATATTGATTGCGTAAACAAAACTTACCGCGAAGCTGCGGTGGTTAACCTATTCGCTGATACGAATATATGTCATATATTTAATGACTCGGGACGAAAGAACAGAATTCGCGATGTACTTTGTACGTAAGGTCGATTTCTATGACGTTCTGAATAGGACCACCAAGGGAGGAGGAGATGAAGGGTTTAGAATATTCCAATGGATTCGTCTGCTCAATACACGTGGCCGTGGAGATGGTCACTATTTTAAACGAATTCATAAATAATTCTAATTGCGTGTACGCCTAGGATGTCAGTGACCTTGAAATAGAATGTTTTTTTCCAACGGCCGCGTGAAATTAAATTGGTAATATTTGATTTTCTACGAATAGCCCTTTGTGGAAAAGCAAAATTACACAGCGACTTGATTGACGTAAACGATTGATTCTGCCCGAACGGATTGACAGTACAACGTTCCAACGGCCAGGTGATTAAGGTTGCATACGCGGTTCGCCGGATAGAAGAGTGGTTTGCAGTATTCACGGCGGTTCGTGTAGGCAATTTTATTAACGCGTGGAAAATCGACGAGTTCGTGGTGTTTGGGTGTGCAGGAGAAGGTGATGTGATTATGACGTGTTAATGTAGTTTTGGTGTTGTTGATGTTGGGTGTTTGAGTTTACATAATTGGAAGGGTAGGGAAGAAATTATTAATTTTATGAGGTGGGATTTGGAAAATCAATTATGTCGATAATTTGGGAAAAAATTGTTTTTTTTTGAAGCATTGTTTTTTATTTTGGAAAATTTGACGTTGCATGTGCAAGATTTTTTTGAATAAGGTAGGGGAAGGGGAAAAGCAGTATCTTGCCTTTTGCCTCCAGAAAATGAAATTGCATTTTTGATTGGTCAAAATTTTTAATTTTATCATAACTAATCCAATTGAATTTTTTGAATTTTTTTTGTTCTTTGATTAATTTTGTCAGTTGAAATTTTTTTGATTTTTTAAAATAAATGGTTTTCATTTCATACGTGATATATGTAGAATTTTTATTGGGGGCGGGGGGAAGGGTGAAGGGAAAGGGTTATTCCAATTTTAAAATTGAGTATTTTTATCAAAAATAATTTTACTTTTTCGAAAAAATTTCATTTTTTACCGAAATTAAATTTCGGATCGACAAAATTGAATTTTGTGTGGAGAAAAATTGAATTTTGAGTCAAGAAATTACAAAAAGCTGAAATGTTTCAATTTTGAGTTACCTTTTAGATCTTTCATTTTTTTTTTTAATTTCTCGGAAGAAAGTATTTTTCATATGAATGACCTAAAAATAGTGAATAGGCCCTGGCCGGAGGAGGGGGTTAAAGAAAAACTTTTTTTTGCAATTAATTTTTTAGTCGAAGAATTTAGTTTTGAGTTTAAAATATGTTTAAAACAATTTTTAAATCTTATAAATAAAATGGGATTCAATTTTGAGTCAGAAAAAAAATCATGAATTGAGAATTTTCTATTTTTACCTTTGACATCGACTCGTTTAATTTTTATGACGTGTTCAAATGCATAATCTGTAGAATTAATTCTCTCCAGCTTTCCCTCCTTCTGGTAATTTTATAAATGTTACAACTAGTCAGTTCTTTTTAGGTATTTTTATCACGTGTTTTCCGTCGATGTTTTTTTTTTCATTGATTTTGAAAATCCTGTGTTTTGTTTTAACCTTAATAAAACTTTTAAAAAAGTTTCTCATCATTTTTATTCTGAAATTCGAATTTATTTCATGTTTTCGAGGGTTCATTTCCTAAAATTTGTAGATTTTTGGAAATTTTTTTTTAGTGTTAATTAATTTTGTATGAGACGAAAATATTTTTAAAAAAATCATTTTAAATATTTCGATTATTTCTCACTTTACTTATTTTGTTATTTTCGTGTGATGGAAAAATTTTCGAAAAAATTCTAAATCATGATTTTCGGGCTAGAAATTCGTGATAAATGATGTTGAATATTTGTCCAAAATTTTCCAAACATTGAGTTCGGCTTTTGGTAGATTTGAAGAATTTTCACTGTCTTATTTTCAAATGCCAAATTTTAAAAAAATATTTTCGAATGCCAGTTTTTACAAATTTATTGTTTTCTGTTTGAAGGAATGTTTTTGAGGAGAGGAGAAGGAAGAAAATTGATGAAGGTGAAAATTTTACGATTTCTTTGCTTTAAAAATAAAGTGCTAGATGCTTCATTTTTTTTATTATAACAAGTTTAAAATCTCTCTTAAGGTGGGAGGGTCTGCAAATGAATTCATCAAAAAATTTGACTTGAAAAAAGACCGCGAACTTGTACAATCTCTCGGCAATTTTCAACATTTTCCACTAGAATAACCCTTTTTCAAACCTCAAAGAAAATTTCTGCAAAATCAGTGAAATTTTTTGAAATATCAGCGAAATACCTTTGGAAAATCAGTAAAAATCTGCTGAAAATCAAAAAATTTTTGCTGATTTTTCTTGTGCTGCAATTCTGACTTTTTTCAGTGTCTTTTCACTGCTACGAAATGAGAGAACTTCCTCATTTATAAATTTGAAAAAATCATCAAAAATCACTGCTAAACAGTTGAAATTGCTGCACCGTAATAAATCAGCGACAAAATTCCATAAAAGTAAGCAACAAAAAATATTGCTGGAAAATCAGTAAAAATATCTGAAATTCTTTGAAAAATCATCGAAAGTCTTTAAAAATCCAATGAAATTTTTTGAAAAATTGGTAAAATTTGTTGCAAAATCAGCAAATAAAATAATAGAATTTTACTGATTTTCTAATTTTTGCTGGAATTCTGACAATATCTGAAACTCTTTGAAAAATCATCGAAAGTCTTTAAAAATCCAATGAAATTTTTTGAAAAATTGGTAAAATTTGTTGCAAAATCAGCAAATAAAATAATAGAATTTTACTGATTTTTTAATTTTTACTGGAATTCTGACTATTTATAAGGTAAAGTAGAGAAGAGAATCTAATCTACTTTTTTTCTGTTAAACTTTTTCAATAATTGAGGTGGTGATAATCAAGGTTTATATGTATGTATCAAAACTATCATAAGTACTTTTCAATGCAATTTGAGCCCAAAAATTGTCAATTTAATTCAAAATTATCTCTATTTCTCTCATCTTTTTTTTTTTATTCTATCGTATGAATGTAATTTTTCACCAATTTATTTTTCTCGTATACCTTTCTAATTTCAAATTGCCATCCTAGAGACCTTTGGACCTTTTTTCAAATTTTCACATACTGGAACGACCCAACAAAAAAATACAAAACGATCCAACAACGACTCGAATTTGAAAAATGGTCCAATTTTCAATGGAAAAATCCATCATGTAAACGCTCGTCTAATTACCGATTGGCGTTTTAATCGTCCATTATTCACATTTATATTTACACGGAGGCAGCGTCGGAAGGATAATGCAATACCAATAAAAACCGGCAGCCGGGGATACCGACGATACCCCACGCAACGTCATCATTATCATTTGAAAAACCACCACGTCGACTAAGGTGACGTGAGGCGGAAACCGCAACGCAGCACGAGAACGTCGTCGACGTCGTACATCACGACATTCACGACTATTAATATACCGTACAAAATACCTCTATTACACAATGCAAACGCGTTTATCATTCGGACGGGCGTTAAAGTATGTACTAAAAAGGCAGGGCAGTCTCGGGAAAGGGGGCACCAAAAAAAAAGAAACGTAATGGAAGATGGCGAAAAAAACAACCAAAAGAGACTCACCCTTCGCGTGTCAGCATTCGTAATAGACAGGCCGTCAAAACAAAGCGAAATTATGTACCTGCCCTTTGAAATCCCCCCTACTCCCTTTCTCCTTCTCCGAAACCAGCCGACAACGAAAAATGTATTTATAATTACCCTACGAGCTGGCCGCATGTACCGAGAAAGATATTCTGGATAAGGGAGGAATCAACGTAACGACCTTGTCATTTACCTTCTACCTCGTATCCTTCGGTAAAACGTTATCATTTTCAAAATATGGAGATAAAACAATACGAAATATGAAGTTTGAGCGGTGAAAAAGACAAATGTGTGTCAGATAAGGCTCCGATGGAGAGGCGGCGAGGTGACGTACGACGCGAGAATATTCCGAAGAATATTTCCGCGGCCAAGTCGAGCCAGCTTTTATACCCAAGTGTACCAGGTGAACCGAGTCGATCCAAAGGAAAGGTTCCAAGCGACCGAATAAGCCGCCATGATTAATGATCCAACCCAGCAGCTTTTTGCTGTACGAAATACTTACCTGTGCTTTTACCCAGCTTCAGAAAAGGGACTCGCCAGATTGAAATTGCTGAAGGACGAGTTTTTGCTTAAAGGGCCAAAATCATTGGAAAAGTCGAGGTCTGGGCCAGCACGAGGAAAAATAATAGTGGGCATTCTCGTAAAGACCTTTTTGGAAAATTTTGGCGTAATTTGGTAAAATTAGGGTAACTCTGTGATATCTTAAGAAGGCAAATTTCACCTTCGGTGTCATTTTTGAAAACAATTTGAATTTGTATAATGAATGAAATTATCGTGATAAGTGGACAGTTGAATGATACGCGAGTGGAGTTATTTTTAGAAATCCATTATTTCCGGTCTCTATGGTGTCTATTTATAGATTCGGTCAGGGTTGAAATTATAATTAGTATTTCGGTTAAATTACAGTAGCGTGTCTTTCAGGGGCTGGTTTTACCATCGAACCATGTCAATTTATAAAAATAACCCACCTGAAAGTTTATATTATGGAAAAATAATATTTATCTAGGGATCTGGAGCTTCAGAGAGGGGAGATGGGGAAGGGTACGCGTAACTATGCGTGTGTATTTTGTATTGTTGACGACTGCCAGAGCAGAAATACATATCGATGGAAATCTCGTCGAGTGTGGCATCAAAGCACATATGCGTAGGGAAGGAAATGAGGAAAAAAATTCTGTCAAGGGTATCTCTCTTCTGGTATACAATAGTACCATCGCAGTCGTGTACTGTATACGCACACTTAACACGAACCATCGACTCGTATTTAATCGTATTGCGAACGCTTCAAATGGCAGTGTATCCGTCTTCGAGCTGTGCCTTGATTATGTGTATGCGAGAGTTATTGTAGATGGTAGTCTGCATATTGTATGTGTGATGTGATTATGTACGGTATGATATGTAGGCTTTTGTGACTTATTGTGCAGTCTTGTATTTTTCCAGAGTTTATCGATAGGTTTCTCGTGCCTTTATTCGCCATGAGAAGGAGTTTGGTTTTATTGTGTGATATTCTTGTATTTGTATGAAAAGAAATTGGAGATGTGTTTTTGATCGTTGGGAAGTGAGATTTTGAGATTTTTGGTCTATTTTAGGATTAGAAGATGGGAGGGGAGGAAGAAGTAGTATTGATTAAGTGAAAGAATTGATTTTTCGAGAAATTGGAAAAATTAGAGCAAGCCTAAAGGCTAAATTTTTCAGTCTTAATTAATATTAAAAATAGAAGCCATCGATTAGGGTGAAATTGGGAATGGAAAAAAATTGATAATTTTTCGAGAAACCAAACCTGAATAAAAGATTGAATTGGATTAGAACTGAATGAATGGGGTGGAGAGAGAGAAGCCTAAAGAAATTTCAAATGATGATCAACTTTTTGCAGGAATTATCGCTTTGAATTCTCTCAGTCCCAAAAAATCGGGAAAGATTTCATTTTGATCGAAAATTTGAAATTTTTTAATCCTTTAATTAGCCAACTTCGGTTTGTTTCTAACTTGAAAAGAAAATGAATAAACCATTATTATTGGGCGTAGATCTAGGTACTATCTGAATTTGAACGTATGTAAAATTCACTAAACAAATATTCAGAATAAGTTTTCTAAAAAAATCAGTGAAATTTTACTGATTGAACCAGTAATTGGAAAAAAATTAGTGATTCAAAATTGAAAAATTACAAATTGGATGAGTGGTTTTTCATTGATTTCTGCAGTGACGATGACTCAATTCTGTTCTTTTCATCCGTGAATTTTCACAGATTCGGATTAAAAACGTACTTTCATCTCTATTCTTACTTTCTTATTTCGAATCGGTAAAAAGTTACTGAAAAAGTCAGAATTGAACTATGATTTTCGGTGGATTTTCACTAATTTTTAAAGAGAATTTCACTGATTTTTCAGCAAATTCGAAATAATTTACTGACTTTTTACTCGATTTTCACTGATTTTCCAAAAAAAGAATCGCTGTTTGCTCAGTGAAATTTTTTCACTAATTTATTACTGTGCTGCAATTCTGACTGTTTTATAGTGATTTTCGATGATTATCGTTCGTTTATAAATATGAAAAAGTATGATATAGGTACTTTTTGAATTAATTCGACTAGATAATATTGGCGATTTTTAATGAAAAATCGTCCTTTTCATTCATAATTTTATTTTCCAAAATTTAAAAAAAAAATGTGATTTTTATTCTGTTGTCGATTTTTTCATTGTTGAGCTTTTTTATGTGGTCAATTTGTGATCTTGTTCATCATTGAATGATCTCTCCCCCCCCCCCTCCTACACCGAGTATTAAAAAATTAAAAATTCAAATCGTCGTCAATTCATTTTAATTTGAAAAATATTGAAATATCTTAGAATAATGTTTGTTTAAAATGTTTTGAAAACAAAAGCAAACAATTGTTGGCAGTATTGGAGTACAAAATTTGAATATTTCCAACCTAGATAAAATCTTTTACATTTTTTCTTTTCGATTTACGTACAATTAATTTTTCTATTTTTCGACTCCGGCTAAAAGTTTTTCATTAGAAGATCTTCCACTTTTATAAATTTTCTTGCTCAGATCTGATTTCTTCAACTTGAAATTGAAAAGTTCAGCTGCATATGTCGACCCCCTCCCCTCCTCCCCCCCAATTTCATTCGATTTGAAGTTTTTCACTTAGGTATTTGGAATGAAAATATTAAGTACGTAAATGTTTGTTTAATCGTTGTCGCGGATCATTAAAATTGTTTTCACAAATATCAGAATGTCTAAAAGTTTTTTGTTCAAATCAACGTAGAATTTTTATTACAGATTCTTGAAATATTGCTTTAAAACAAAAAAAAACTTGGAATATTTCACAAAAATTATCCAAAACGCAATAAAACTTTCACAGTTTTATAAAAAACACCAATACAAACTAGAAAAGTGTTTTCTTGAAGTGAAAAAAATTGATAACTTGATAAATCAGAGACCAAATCCGATTTAGAAAATCGAAAAAAATGTTACATACCAAAAATTTACTGTTTCTTTCGATGAAAATTCGGTATTTAAAAAAACATTTCAACTTCGTAATACACATTTTCTTAAATTTGGTAAAAAAAAATCCCTAGAAAATGGAGAAATACCTATTTGTTCTAAATTTTTGAACCATTTTTTCCCCCTAAACGTTCTTTTCTTTTTTTCAAATCAAGTAGGTACAAAAATTGGTTAATGCTAAACTTTATAACAAAATTTCGGGAAAGCCAGATCCCTTCAAGCATATCACTACTGAAAATATTGCTCAAAATAATGTATCATGAAATTTATCAATGAATAAAATTTTCCCAAAAAAAAAATCTTGAAAATTGACAAAAAGTTGTATAATCTTTTTATTTTCTAAAATTATCGAAATTTTACTTAATATGGGGAGGGAAGGATTTTTTTGAATATTATTGTTTCCAAATGTTTGAAAAATCGAGATGATTTTTTAAAAATGATTTTCAGCACATTGAAGTCGATATTTTAACTCGATGATAATTTTCCTTCATTTTTTCGTTCAATATTTTAAATGATATTTGAACATTTCTGAAAGTAATTTTCAACGTCCATATTTGAATAAAATAAATTTTTCTTGATTTTTCAAATTTTTTTTAGATTTTATTACAGTTTCTCTTTATTTTTGCGACGAAGAGTTTCAAGTCTTCGAATTCCCCAACCTCAAAAAAAAAAGAAGAAATCTTTGTTCATTAATACGACAAATGACGATTCTAATAATACCTACCAGTTCATTCTACGTCATATGTATTATGACGCTTTCGCCAACCAACGTAAGCAGTCAGTCTTGATTCGAATTAGAAAAAGAATTCGAAGGGAATTTACGTCAGTTTCAATTTCCATTACACATACGAAACCCAAATGCGTATTATTTTCTTTTATAAGTATTTTTCGTTTATAAATAACTCAAATTCTCGGTAAATTGACGTCCTCGGCGAATTAATACTTGATAAGTCGGTCTATCAAGCATACGTGACGAATATCCTCAAAATAAATTAAAATAATCCTTGAAATAAAGAAAAAAAACTCATCCAAAGAAATAAACTGAAATCAATTTATTATAAACTCCAAAGGTGTAAAAAAGACAGAGAAAATCTAAGCGTGGGTGGTATTCTTCGGTGTTCGTTTCCATATCCCTACCTATAGAATGAGTATCGGTAATGAAAAGTATATAAGAAATTCTTCAAAAAAAAAGGAGGTGGCTTGAAAAGGAGTAAAATAGTAGGTAAAGGGGTTTACGTGTATTTACCATAAAAATAACCTTGAACTGGAAGTAAAATGTCATCGGTATGGTGTGGTTATTTAGTCCACCATAGTAAAGGTTCTCTCTCTGTATGGTGTGTAACGAAACTAATGAAATTTTGTTTGTACGACAAAAGAGTATTTGCGATGGGAGGGACGAAGCAGAATATAATAAATTATTCAGACAACCGGTGATACTTAATCGCGTGTATGGTGACATTTGACGGATATATTATACCATTTCTTGCTTTTTTTTTATTTGGTTTTATTTCGTTGGCTGCTTTCGAAAGTATATTAGTTTTAATGATGAAATTCTCAGTTGAGCGGGGCAAAGAGGATGAGAAAAATAGACCAGGGCTGGGCCCAGGGAGAGAATTCTTTTCGAGTTGTGGGAAGTTTTTCTCGGCAATGTTCTGGGGGTTTGAGGCAAAAAAAAAGATGGGAAAGCTCGGCGGTTGCCCGATCATTAGCGAACGCCCGAGCTAAAAGCGTTGTAAATTTAAATTAATAAATTCGTTGTTACGGTAAACGTCTAAACGACGACAAAACAACAAAAAAGAAAGAAAAATTCGATAGCGAAGAGAGAATTAAGAAAAAAAAGCTGGTAGCGTGTTACGCTTTGCTGTATCTTTGTATACGCCGCCATTAGCGAAGTGTATAGAAATATGGGTTGGAAAAAATAACGCAGAAATGGAGTATTACGTATTTGAGCGTACTTTTTGTTCGACGCGGGCACCGGGCCGGTTATTATTCGATTACGGATATTTTTTATCTGTTTCGCGAGCGAGTTAATAACGTTGTTGCATCGTTTAAAACGAATGATTTTTCCGCTTTTATTATCGAATTCGAAACGCCAGACCGTGTACGAGCAGATAAAGCGGTGTGTTGTGAAGAGAAGGAAATGGGAAGTAGGAAATATGGAATGTGTTGTGTACAGGGTGTTGAAAAAAGATACCCTTTGATGAGAAGTAGTCCTGTAATTATTTTTTTCGCTCGAATTTTTGAAGAAGTCTTGGATATTTTGGCGTTTTGACTTTTTCGTTGGCTGTGAGTGTTTTCAAGGGGGAAGAGATATTTGGCCGGAAATGAAAGTAGCACACGACTTTGAGTTGGAATGTCACTTCGTTGAATGGAATTTCGAGCTTTGAAAGTTCTACCTCGTTTTCGTCTCGTCGGATGGTCGAAAATGTCGAAAAGATTTTCATTGAGAAGTTGTACGTTTTCGGGTTGGTTTGATACTGAAAAATTGTATTTTTTCGGGAGTAGATTTTTCCCAAGTTTGAAAATTCATTAGAGTGAGAAATATCGATGGAGATTGGAAATTTTCGGATTTTTTCATATCTTTGTTTACTTGTCTCGGTCAGCCCGAAGCTTAAATTACTTTCTGATGAAGAATGAGAAAGAAAGGTGAAGAAAAATGTAAGGTTATATTTCTGGAATTCGTGGATTCCTTGAAAGATCGTTGAAAATATTCTAGAAAATTTATAAGAAAATTCACACTCAAATTGAGGGTTGAAAGAAGGATATGTAATTTTTGGTACCAAGGTTTTTATCAAACTTTCTCCTAGATTGGGGAAGGAGGGACAATGACCGTATTGGGAAGTCTAAAAAACTGGTTCTTTGTGAATAAAGCATCTAAAAATCACCTTATTTTGTTTAAGATAAAAAGTTGAAAATGTTGAAATATTTTCCGTAACTTTTTTTTCAGAGAATTGTATTTGAAAATGAAAATTGCTGTTTATTCTCGACTTGTTGGGGTGTATGGAGGGGGGGGAGGGAGTTGTGCTTTAATTTGCTCTTATGGATCAAGGCCTGGAGCTATCTCCCTCCAACACCTTAACAAGTCTCTATAATGAACAGCCAGTTTTGTTTTTAAATGTGATTTTTCAGGATAAAATTCTCACAAAATATTTTCACAATTTTACAAATTTTTGGAACAATTTTGATACCTGCCTATTTTATAAATTACCTATACCTATGAATTATTATCAGAAAATTATTTTTAAAAAAATGATAATTTTAAAATTCTTTTTAATTTTTTTTTAACGTTTTGTGCATTTTGAGGTGATTTTTGCATTATGATGATTCCACAATTTTCACTATATTTTTTATTTGAACCATTTCAACACGTATTTTTCACGATATTTTCAACAAATTTTTTTCTCAATTTCGAATAACGTTTTTAAAGATATTCAACAGGAAATTTTTCCATCATTATTTTGATTTATTGAACCAATTTTGAGTAATTGCTACTAATAATTTTCTAGATTTGATAGCAGATCACATTTTCATAATGTTCAGTTTACTGGGTTCAAAAAGTCCAAAAATCACCTACTAAATTCTCTAAAAAATTAGTAAGTACATTTTTAAGGATAGAAAATACATTTTTGAGGTATCCACCTCGAAATCGATTCTAAGCTTCAATAAAATTGTCGGGATGAAGGAAGAACACGATTTTTAGCCGCTTGAGTAAGTTTGAAAGCCTTCTGGGGAAATATTTCAATACTGGATAAAATCAAAATTGTTCTGGAAGATTCAGGATGACTGAGCCGCCCCCCCCCCCCGAAAAAACCAAATTCTGACTAAAATTAAGAAATGATCCGAAATTTTCAAATTTTTTTTTCTTGAAATAATTTTTTTTTTCTCCCCATGACTGAAATTTTGAAAAAAAGGTACAAAGCTTCAGATTTTTGTTTGTTAACATTTTCATTCTCAATATGATCGAACTTAATAAATGAGAATATCATTATATAATTTCTTTTTTAGCAAAATTATTGACACTCGTTTCAAATTTTGATACTCGTAAATTTGAAATTTTTCACTTTTTCTGGCTCCTTCTCCTGCCTCGAATCTCTTTATAAAATGTTAGGTTATTTTATCAAATGATTATAATTCTAAGTATTCTGAAAAAAATTGATTAGAAATGATGAATATCAATCCTTCTGAATTTTTAAAAATATCGAATTCTTCCAAGGCCCTTTTGAGTTGGGTTTTTAAAAAAATGGTTTCATTATTGATTTAAAAATAATTTCTCTAATATTTTCTTAGCTAACCGACCAATAATCATTCGAACGTGAACGCTATGCAAGTTGCATGTTTAATTATTTTCTGGGCGTTCTCGTATTTTTAATTAAAGTGAACTTGAAATAGAAATATGTCGAATTGAATGTCATTTTTAATCGTGTAATTTTTGAACGACGTTTTCCAATGACTAAAAAGAAACTAACAATTAAATGCATATTTGATTCAATTTCCATCATTTCGTATCGTAAAAATAGTATCTTCAAATAGGACACTTACATTATGTGAAGTTTTCAAAAGAAAGATTATTTTGACGCTGGTGGTGAATTTCATTTTGTCTTTTGAGATCAAAGAATCAACATTTTTATTTATTTTTCTAACGTTTAAAGAACCGTGTTTGTTTTCTTTTCGATCCTTTAGCAAATATTACTTTTTTTTTGGCACAATTTGGTACAAATAGTAGGTATATTTATTTAATCATTGAAAACCCGTTCATCCATTTTGGCATTCTGAGTGCTGTCTGGCATACGCAGATCATCGTATCCGATACCTGAACAGGAAGCTCTCGAAAAAAGATTTGAAAACGGAGAAGAAAAAAGAACGAATTCTTTCAGCTCTTGATTCTATTCGTCGCTTCGCTTATTACACGGAACTTCGAAGGATGGCATGGCTCGGTAATAATTTTCCTAGCAGCATCGCTTTTTACTATATTGGCCGGAGAAAAACAACTTTTCCAATTAATACGCTTTTGCTGGCACCTTCAGACCCCCCTCTGATAGTGGCCTGTCAATCTGTACCCGTCAATCGGCCGTATTAATCGAAACGTGGAAGTTGGGTTTTGGTTTTTTTCGCAGCAGTCGACGTAAAAAGCTTTCTTTTTCGAATCTTTTATCCTCTGTGCATAAAAACTATGGAAAACGTAACCTAGAGTAACGCTGGCAGGTCTGAGTACTATAGATACATGTTTCATGGTATTAAACACCATTAACGTGAGTGAAATTCATTTCAAGTTTGGTACGTGTAACGTACGTCGAAAAACTTATCGAGCTGGTGTAATATCGACGATGATGAGCCAACGAAGGTGGTGAATCAACACAGTATGAAAGGGTGAAGAGAAGGGGAGGAAGTTTCTGTTTTGAACTGCACTTATATTTGTAAGTATTGCGTACGAGAATGTCTTATCGATCAATTTCATCGTTGCAGTCTTTACGTAGTATCGTATCATCGGTGTCGACGTCTATGTAGATTCACAGATTACATTTTACCTTACCCTTGCCTTTCTTTTACCATGATTTTTATCAACTTCATCTGTCTGGCAGTCTGTTTGTAAATTTGCTAAAATGTTTTATATCTACGACGCCATCGTAGTGTCGTCGACTAAAGAATGATTTTTTTTTACTTGACAAGTCTCATGGATATGTCGTTCGGTTCATCTAGAGCATGTTTGAGTATTTTCGAAAAGAGAACAAATTGAAAGCCTATACCGAGAATGTACTTGGAAATTTTTTTATACGATTAAGTTGGTAGACAGACGTACTTATATTGGTAAAATAAACGTATGTGTAGTTTTATATTCATACCCTACCGTTCTTCTTGCTTCTTTGAGTTTACAAGTGTCAGAGTATATGAGACGAAACAGTTGGGAAGATGGAGGGGTGGAAGAGAGGAGACTGGAATGAATCTAATGCTTCGAATTCTCGATCGAAATGCAGCCATGTTTACTCGTTCTCTTGAAGGTTGTTTTTATTGAATTGGGAATCTAATTTCTTCGTAGAAGAAAATTGGCATCCAATTTTTTTTTCTTTATTGAATCGAAGGTTTATTTCTCGAATGTAATAATTCGATTTTTTGATGGTATCTTTTTTTTTGAGATTGCTGAGAGCGAGACTTCGGACTGGAGTCTCAAAAATGGAGTTGCGTTTGGAAAATTTTATAGGTAACTGTCTAAAGAAGTGTAAAAATTAGGTTAAAATTGCGTGTAAAAAATGAAAAAATTTATTTTATTTCAATTAAGGTATGGAGAAAATTTAAAATAGATTTTATTTGAAGTTAGAAGTCGCGTAAAAAATTTGGTGTGGGTGTTGAGTATCAAAATGTTGGAAAATGATCAGAAAATGAAATATTTTGAAATAGTAAGTTGGAAAGTAAAAAAATTTTGAAGAAGTTGGCCATCTTTTTTATTAGTTGTCACTAGAAGTTATTTCCTCAATTTTTTTTTTTGAAATATATATTGCAAAATTTGGAATGGGATGGGGGGGGGGGGTGAATACTAACTCAGAATTCATAAATCAACATACATCATTTGAAAGAACTAGAGATTTAAATGGGTATAATTTTTTTTTTGTTAAAAGAGAGAGAGAAACACGAGATTTTGTGAGTAATTTTCTTAACGAAAATGATTGTTACTAATCATTCAAAAAAAGACAAAATTTTGGTTTCAATTTTAGTACGAAACCGATTCATGATTATTTTAATATTTTTTCGTTTATTTATTTTTTTCTTCGTCAATTTTTGGGGGCTAAAATTGAGAAAATTGAAATTGAGATTTCTATTGGCCAAATGACCCATTCTTTAACATTTTTCTGTTTTTTTTTTTTTTTTTTCTGAACAGCAATTAAACATGAGGTTTTAAATGATTTTTTCTCTCTATTCTTTTAAATCAATACCATTTTCGGATTTTAGCTGAAAATTTTTGAAAATTAGTAACTAACAATAGGAAGAGTTGATTATCACAATAGATAAAACATAATTTCAATTATTTACTTCTGAAAAATTTTCATGATCTAAATATTCTAGTCGAGAATAAAACGCTCAAAATCTTCAATTTAAGATTTTGACGACTCAGAATCCTAATTTTGGTGAAAAATACCATAATTTGATTTATGATACCTTAGATGTTTGAAATGAAGAATAATTTTTTTTCGTAATTCCAGTTTTATTAACTCATGCTAGACACTTATTAAGTCGTTCCAAAAAAATATTTAATTTTTAATTTTTTCTTCTTTTTTGAAGAATAATATTTTTCATAGTGAATTTTTGAAATTTCGACGACCTCTCCCCCCTCCTCATTATGCTAAAACGTTGTCAGTGAGAAATTGATTTTTTTCAAGAAAACCAAAAAAAAAATTACAAAATTTTCATTGCGTTTATGGACATTCCAGATTTTTAATTCACCTGGAAAAGGTTTAAATTAAGTATTTTGAATTTTAATCGATGCAGCTTGCTTCGCTGAAACCATCAAAAACTCAATTTTGAAAAAAGTGAAATTTCTACTGTCTTAGCATTAGGGGGTAGATTTGTTTTTGATCATGGAACATTTCAGTTTCCCGAAATTTCAACTGCTCCTTCCTTGATTGTGCCATTGGACGAATACGAATAGAAATTGTGAAAAAAAAAAAAAAATGTATAAAAATGTGGGAGAGGGGAGAAAAGTGAGAAATACCTACTTCACATTGAAAAAAAATCCAGGAAAACAATGATAATGGCGGATGAAAAATTCTAAAAATTTTCTTCAATAAAATACTTTTTTCCAAATATGTAATTATGTATTATAGGTAAATTAGGTATTTATTGATGAATGAAGGTTTTGAGCTTTGAGCCTCAATTTTTTTCATAAATGAGGTTGTAATAATGCAAAGAGATGAAAAAGGTACAAAAGAGCCTCAAAATCTTTTGATGATTTCTCTGGAAAGTAACGAGGGAGAGGGTGAAATTTTTTAGAACAAAAAAATACTTGATAGGAGCACATTAGGGATAAATAAGCCAAGAAATCAGGCATTTTTCGATTACTGTTTTGACGAACAACTCTTAAGGGGAGGAGAGAAGATGTGATGATGTTTTGGAATTTTTTCTTGAAATATTTTTGATTGGAATAAGGCGAGGGGTTGGGGGTAAGATGAATTTGAAAATTATTTCCATATTGTACTCAATCTCTGAACGAAAGAAAATTGTTGAATATTTGGGAAAATGATTGTCTGAAAATCAGTTGATCAAGAAATTGCCATTGTGAGATTTTCATTATGGTGAAAATTTCAAGAAAAAGTAATGAAGAAATGTCATCTTTTGTACTCTTTTTTTTCTTTCTTATGTTCATTATTTTCATAACTTTGAGTTAAACTCTAATTAGGTTGGAGGGGAGGGGGAGAAAAGTAATAATCCATCGTTTAATATCTTTGCTCTAGTTTCAAAACAGTAAAAATGGAAAATTCGAAGGGTACTTTTTGAACTCATCAAGGGAACGATACCATACACTACACACGTACATAAGGCACGGTGGTAAATTACGCGTGCGTTTTGCGGCGGACGGATTGTTCGGACGGGTGGGCACGGAGAAGGGTTGCGTTACGTCCGTCATGTTCGTCGTCGTCGTCGTAACTTATACTCGTCATCGGGTACGCGGTGGGGCCAACGGTGTGCGCGTTTTGATCGGCGGCGGTAATTTTTCGCGTAGTGTTGGAACGTGGAAAAGAAACCGCGAATACGAAAGGATGGAACAGTTTACGTCGTGTTTTTGAACTTACCGCCGCAAGTATTTGCCTACTCGACTCGTCTTACAAACACGTGAAAATTTTTCGTCGTTTGGTCGACGTGACCATCGGATCGTGGTATCGCCAGATGGCCAAAATGCTTCGAGATTGGTTCGTTAATGTGATTCCTGGTACTCGAAATGGAATTCTGATCGAAATCTGATGTTAATTAGAAAATGTAGTGCGGTCGTATGTAGAGTTGGCATGGAATTACCTGTAATGCGGGTTCCTTAATGGATTACTCGTGTAGAAGTATTTTTTCGATTTGTGTAAATTTCTCGGCGACAATTGATCTGGTTTTTGGAAAGAATGTTTCGAAAGTTTTCAATTTTTTTCCTTTTTTATGAGTCTTTTTCTTCGAAGTGATTTTTTTTTGATCTGGGTATAATTCGTGTTATCTTTTTCCCTTCCTTATTTTTTTCAAATAATTGTCTAAATTGAGAAAAATTGAGCATAAAAATTCTCGAAAATTGTTTTGCCCCTCTCATTATTTCTTATGAACAATTATGTCAATTTTTAGAAAAATTTGGCTTTAAAAAGCCCCAAGAGATGAATTTTGATCCAGGTAGCTCAGGTAGCTCTTTTTTGATATAATACATATGATTCATGTTATCAGTCTCTCCTTTTCTATTTTTGCAAAAAATTGTCTAAAATTTGAGAAAAATTGAGCTTCATAAAAGCTTCTAGTCCATTTATGCCCTACTCTTCATTTTTTTCGAACGATTGTGTGAATTTTGAAAAAAATATGACATGAAAAAAGTCCCAAGATGAATTTTTGATCCAGGTAGCTCTTTTTTGATCTGGAATGATTCATATCATCAGTCTCCCCTCACCATTTTTTCAAACAATTGTATAAATTTTGAGAAAAATTGGACTGAAAAAGAGCCTCCGGTCGATTTTTGTCCTTCTCCATTTTTTTTGAACGATTGTATAAATTTTAATCAAAATATGACATGAAAAAAGGTCTCAAGATGAATTTCGATCCAATACCCTAAAATTTCAAAACCTCGAGTCACTTGAAATTTCCCCATTCTCTATCCCAATCTCTTTCGACATCATTTTTTTTCCTCGACTGGTCGATTTCCACCTGGAAAAAATACCAAGTCGAATTACGTACCAAAGAGAAAGAGGGAACGTCTCCTATACAAGTTTGGACTTTCGTTATATTGTGTATGTGAATGATATTGACAGTATGGCAAGGCAAGGCAATCGATACGCACGTTTTTCACACGTTCGCCAAGTATAAAGAAAAAGCTTCATTCATCAATCATTGGACGGGACGCACATTTAGTTGTATTGGCGGCAAATGGTGATGAGGTGGCTTGTTTACTACTTTATGTGTCGACGTGATTTTTTTTCTCCCTTTCACCGGGTTCGAATTCCAAACGAGGGTGATTTTTCCCCCGTATAAAAGCTAAACGATACTTTTACGAGTTTGTGTGCGTGAGTTTTTTGAAGCTTTTTTGTACCACGAGCAATTGTCGAAGAATGAGGGGAAAAGGTGAGATTCGTATTGCAAATATTGCTTCGGAGTGATTCGAGTCGTACGATTGGGTAACGAAATAAAAAGAGAAGAAAGATGAGTGAAATTGTGTGGCGAAGAGAAGGAAGCTGGATGGATTTGAGAAATAAATTACGTCATCGAAATCGAAATTCTTGTACGAAATTGTGTACCTGTGTGGATTGGATTCGTGCTCGTTTACGAAAAATATGGTATTATGCGAAAATATGTATTTTTTATACAAGGTGTCCCCTGAAAATCTTGGTATATTTTAAATTTAACCTAGGAGAGCTGGATCAAGTCTCAATAGAGAAAAGAAGGTTCAATTTCGAAGATGAAATTTATGAAATTACTCGTAAAATTTATGTTTCCTTCACATTTCAAAACAGACGGAATTTTTCTGAGAAGAAAATTTATGTTTTCTAAATTATGAAAGAGCGGAGCACATATTTGATTTAAAAAACGTATCTACTCGTCAATTTTTCTCCGAATTTTTGGTTGATTGAAAATTTGAAGATGTCGAAGAAAAAATTGTAGTTGTACCAAGATTTCCAAAATAAAATTTTATGGATTTTTTCTCGATTAAATTATCCTTGAGTGGAAAATTGCTCAAAATATCGTCAACTTTTGATCACTTAAGTTCGTTTGAGAAAAAAAATTTGAAAAATGAAATTTTTTGAAAGACTTTCTCATTAGAGCCTTCAATTTTTTGGAAATGAAAAATTTTTTAATGACAATTCGTATGGTTTAAATTAATTTTTTTTTTCAAAAAATTGACAATTTTTTATGAAATTTTTTTCACGTTCGTTTCGAAACATTAAGACTTTCAAAATGAAATTATGCAGGTTTTTTTTCTCAATTTAATCTTCCAAGATCTAAAAATTGATGAAAATATCGTTAATTTTTGATAAATTTAGTTCATATGAGAAAAAAATTGAAAAATGAAATTTTTGAAAGACTTCAATTCCAAAAAATTAAAGGTTCTTTTGAGAAAGTCTTTCAAAAAAATTCATTTTCCAAATTTTTTCCCTCAAATGAACTAAAAGTTAACGATATTTTGAGCAATATTCTACTACAGGAAAATTGAATCGAAAAAAAGGCTTTTCATTTTTTGGAATTGAAAATTTCGAACAAAAAATTCGTATTTGACTTTTATTTTTTCTCCCATAAAATAGACAATTTTTTATGAAATATTTTTCACATTCATTTCGAAACAGTCGTAAATTTCTATTTTAATTGGGACACCCTGTGAAAACACATTGAATGAAAACGTGGGCAATAATGTAGTACCTTTGTACTCGAAAATTTAAGGTTGAATTGACACGTAATGACCCTTTTACCAAGTACGTGTTTCAACTTTTTAGCCCGTCGTGCTCCTAAAACAACGATGGGGGAGGGGACGGTGTAATTATCGAAAAATAATATCAACGAACGCCTCCGTTAAGGAACAAGATACCAAGAGAAGGGGATGGTTGATCAAAAAATTCTTTAATGGAATTATTATGTCGAAAATATCAAAAATCGTGTGCACGGTTGAATAGTTGATTTATTAATTTTCATCCAAATGTATTACCGATGTTCGTAATCGGCGAGGGAGTCGCCAATTGATATAAAAGATTGAACTTCGGACAGCCGAATTGGATTTTTTGCAATGCACTAGCTTTCAGAATCGATCATTTAAAAAAACATACGAAAAGGAATTCGTTTCAAATTGAAAGTACATTTATCGAGAGGGGAATACGCATTGGAACTTCTGCACCCCCTCCCCTGCTGTGAAAAACTAGCTTCGAACATTTGGAAAAGTGAAACAAATCGAGCAGTGTTTTTTTCCTATTTCTTCGAGTTTTACCACATATAAAGTAGAATAGTGTCGTATTCTTCCAATGTCCCTTGATAATTTGTATGTAACGATGTGTCGTTATATGTGGCTTACGAGCTCGTCGAAGAAAACGAATAAGGTTTATTTTTTCCTCGCTGCCGTAAACCAAGGCGAATTCAAATTGGCGAAATTTACCCGAGTATCAATCCTTCGCGTATTCTTAATGCTCGGTGTTGAAAATTTATGTACTTGAATGGGGAATATTTTGATATTGATGGGGCAGGGGTAATCGAAGTATTAAGAATTATATCGCAAAATGAGGAAATTATTTCGTAAAATATTTGTTCAGATTATTCAAAGGTTTGATTTTTTTTATCTCGTGTTTTTCGGATTACGTCGTTTATTTCGCAGCTTGAGAAGAAATTCCAAATCTCGAAGGAACCCGAGTAAATTTTTTTTTTCAATTTTTCGTTCGTAGTTGTGGTCATAATTCGTTATGGGAATAGGTATCTGTAATTAGAAGGGAGATAAACAAAAATGGCGGATGTTTTGATGAAGGAATTTTTGTTTTTAGAAGTTAGCAAAACAGAAGGGATTTGAGATATGTATCAGTTTCGTGGGTGGGTTTCGTGTTTTGAATTAGTTTACTTGGAAATGATTAAGGAGCCTTGAAATTTATAATATTTTTGGGTAGGAAACTCTCTAATGATGAAGTATGTTTTTTTCTTCACTTTTTCCTCCCTTTGAAGCAATCTCAATTTTTCAGTTGAAGGTATGAAAAAAATAATGATTGAAAATTTGGATGGTTTGAAAAGTAATATTATCCCCTCTTTTCTCCTTCGAAAATTTCCTTCCTTCGAAAAATCGATTTCGAATTTGCCAGAATTGAATAATTAATCAAAGTATTTTCAAATTTTTTAATAAACTTTTTATCAAACTTTCGATTCGTTGGAAATTATGGACATTGAATTTTAATAATTCATTCTCCTCTTTTCAATAATTTCTTGGTTGTTTTCTTTCTAATTTTTTATGCAGTAGTTTGACTTGAATTTTTCTACAATCAATTCAGATCGATTCAAAAAATGCACTAATTTTTAGAAAGAAAATTGACTCGGGAATTAGGACGAGCCACAAAAATAATATTTTCAATTTTCAAAAGTATACATTCCTCCGCTCAAATTTGTTGGCTGATGAGACTTGTAGAATTAGAAAAAAAAATGAAAATCAATTCATATCTTTCGATCGCGCATTGGCATTAAAATTTTGAAAAATTGGCAAAATTTCTGAAAAAATGAAAATTGTTTAAGATTAATTTTAGAGCTTATTTAGTGACCGTATAGACCAAAAAGTACTTTTTTTTTGAAAAAATCAGATTTTGATTAACTTTTTCCAGTAAATGAAGAAATAGAAATTTAAAAAAATCTATAAAACATGAATTTTTTCAAAAAAATTGTGCTTTTTAGTTTTGATAGTCACTTTCAAAAACTAATTTAATTAAATTTTAAAATTTTGAAAATATCGAATTTTTGACAATTTTTGAAAATTTTATTGCCAAATGTGCAATCGGAAGATATGAATCAAATTAGAATTTTTTTTCTTCAAGTCTCATCAGCCTACAACTTTTGGGGAATGTTTTTTGAAAATCGAAAATATTGTTTTTTCGGACCACCCTGTTGGGAATTTCACCCTCTCAAAATTATTTAGACCACAGTCTCATGAGAAAAAACCCTCAAGGCCAGTTAGACTATAAAGTCCCATTAGAAAAATGAAATCTCAGCTCTATTGTTTTGTTTATAGTTTTATTGATTTATTTTTCAACTGTTGCTCGACCAGTTTCTCGACCTTCTCCATATGAATCTGAATTGACCCCAGATTTTTGACCTATTTTTCTACCAAAAAAAGTTAATATATTCGATCGAAAATTTCTTGGTTGATATTTCGAGGAATAAACAGAAAAGAGAGAAGTTAGTTTCCAGAAAGGTACACAAGACCAAAACTGTATCCATTATTTAAGACCAACCTAATGAATCAATTTACTTCACATATACGTTCGAAAATTATACCACCGCCAGGAAGAAAATCAGGAGAGACGGGTTACAGAAGTGAAAAATAACTGCGGCCGGATAAAAGTTAGTATAGAAGTTGTGTTGATGGCGCGGTAAATTTCATCAACGAGAGGCGATGAAGAAATGTTGGAAAATACAGCCAGGAGGAAAGGAAGAGCCAGGGAGGAGTATGTTTACAGCGTAGACTATGAGCTCGAGCAAGAGGCAGACGTAGAGATTGTGTGGATAGAGTTTTATAATGTATCATATTATGTTTGCGAGAAAAATATTATTAATTTTACGACTACAGAAACGAAAAAGTTTCGGTGTTTTGGAGAGAATAATATAACTTGGGCATATAAATTTGTTTAGTTACGTATTCATCGTGGTCGGGTTATATACGTTCGCGAACGAGTAATATACGTTGTGGAAAATTACACAACAATAAACCAGTCGAGAGAGATGGTCAAAAAGAAGGAAAAAATTTGAAACGAAGATAAAGCTAGGAAGACATATGTAAAAAGCAGATAGTTTGGCGAGCGAAATTGGCTCCGAAATGGTATATAAGAGTAATTGTAACGGTCGAGGACGAAAAAACACAAGGATAGGTGGTGGCCAGACAAAAAGATACTTTTTTTCGGAACAATGATGACGAAAAAAGAAGGCTTTATGGAGATGTACTCGGTTTTACGGATTATTTTACTACGTTGACGAGTAAATCCACTTATTGCGCGCTCTTGTGATTTTATGTGGCGTCGTATTTTTTTTTTACGAATAAAGAAGAAGAGATGTACCCGGGGGTAGCCTCATTTTACTATTTTGTATCGAAATTGTCGATGCGGCGTCGATACCGAAGTGATAAAAGTATAGGTACGAATTCATCGGCGGAGATCGTGAAATTTTTTTACTAGCCGAACAGACTTGCGAAGCTATACGATTTTATGGCGATTGTTTCCATGTTGGCGGTATTAGGTGAACTAGAGTGAATTTTACCCCTGCTTTGAATTAAGACGATGAGTTTTTGCGAGGTTGTTTGGTTTAATGGTGCTGGGTCGAGGGTTAATTTTATCGTCGAAAAGGTGGAAAATTTCGAGGTATTGGAACGTGAAATAAATTGGTCGAAAAATGGATTTTTTTCCCTCGGAATGTGATTGGTTTCGATGGAAAGGGCTGAAGGGGAGGAAATTTTTGTGACGTGACTTTCTATATCGGATAATTTCAAAATGAAAGCGAAAAAGTTAATTTTGAATTTTTTTTTCAATGTGCAACCCTGTGGCATTTTAGAGGTTTTGAAATAGGTTTCGAAATGACTCGAAGGGTTTTGGAAAATAAATTTTCGACCAGATGGGACTATAGGTAGCAATAATACCGGCACGGGACTCGAATACATAATCGTCGCGGTAGACGTCGAAAAATTAAAATTCTATCGCGAGCATCGTCGGCGAGAGAAAGTAATTACGGGGTTAATTTTATAAGATAAATATTAGTTTTGTTTACTTTATTGATTGGACGAGTGAGTAGCGAGGCTTTTGTTTTGTTTGGACGTGGTAGTGGCGAAAAACGGGGTGGCGAAACGCGTGTGTGGTGTTGTGGTTTTGATGGAGTATTTAAGACGACCAGGCGATAAAAGTTGAAGGCTGATATTGTTTAGTGTCGTGTGTGGCTCGATTCGGATGACTATACGAAGGTTTCGAAGGAGAATAAACCAAGATACGTACTGAAATTGGAAAAGAGTAATCAGAAAAGAAGAGAAGGAAAGATGATGTAATTTCGTGTGCTGTGAATTAGTGCTATTAGGGTGTAAAAAGAATTTTAAATTTAAAGGTTGAAGGATTTTACACAGTTTTTGTTGAGGTTGACTTTTTTCACATGTGATTTTATGAAAAAATGTTGTTCAAAATTATCAAATTTTAATGAGAACTGGAATGGTTGAGGAAATTTTGAATCGGTCGGAACCGGTTTCATCGACATTGATCCAGCTCACGTGATGAACCTTCAACTATATGTAGGAAAAATTATTTTTTACTGAATTATTTTCATCTACAAATGAATTTTGTAGTTTTAAATCAGCAAGAACCGGTTAATGGGAATGTTTCTAACTGGTGTAAACCGGTTTGTTTATGATTTTTTTACATTTTTGTGAATTTTTGAACTGTGATTCTGATGTGTAAAATCATATCTCGATTTGCTGGTTGAATTTCATTTCATTTTAAACCAGTTTTTTCAGTTCCAATAACCGGTTCAAACCGGTTTTGATGCAAACGATTTGATTTTGAAAATTGTTACCGACAACATGGCAAATGCTTTGTATCCATGGATCCAAAAATTAATTTTCCAAGAACGGTTCTCGACAGTAATCAAGTTCTATTATTCGTTATCACCAAGAAACCGGTTGTTGAAAATTTTCATAACCGGTTCAAACAATCTTGATTATAATTTTTCAATTTCAAACATTTTTTTGAATTTTCGTGCGATTTATAGTTAGCTTTTATTCATATTTTGTGAATTTTTCTCGATAAACCGGTTATTTTGAGTTGTATCAACTGGTTCAAACCGGATCTGTTTTAATTTTTAAGAATGAAAACATTAAGTGGTTTAAGAAAAAAAAAATCAAAAAGTCAAGCAATTCTTCGAAAAAATTAAAGGGATATACCTAGTTTATAGTTTTGGTTTTTGTGTCAAGATACGATGTACCTTTTCAAAATTTCCCTCTCAAACCAGTTTTTTTTGATTTTTCAACCGGTTTAAACTAATTTTGCATTAAATTTTTCATCATCTTGAACTTTTGAGATGGCATTCGGTTTGAAGATGTCTTCAAATTTTCATTTTGAAAGTCTGCTTTTAAAAACCGGTTTTCCTCGAGTTAAATAACTGGCGCGAACCGGTTGTGTTTTAAATTTTTTCATTAATTGAGATGTTGAGCTTTTATTCCATTAGGAAATTCCTTATTCTAAAAACTTTTTTTGTAAACCAGTTTCCCAAAATTTTGTGACCAGTCGAAACCGGTTTGATCTCAGTTTTTTTTTCAAGTATTGGCTTTGAGTTCTTATTAAGTTCTAGTGAACAGTTTCTCGGTCTTGTTTTCAGATTTTTCTGATTATTTTATTTTTAAATCAGATTCGACTCAAACTGGTTTAAACCGGTTTGATCATAGTTTTTTTTCACGAGTGTCCACTATTCAGTTCTTATGAAGTTCTCATGAGGTGTTTCTAGGTCTCTTTTTCAGATTTTTTCTGATTAATTTTTTTTTTGAATCCGATTCTACTCAAACTGGTTTAAACCGGTTTGATCACAGTTTTTTCTTCAAGTGATGACTATTCAGTTCTTATGAAGTTCTCATGAGGTATTTCATGGGTGTTTCTAGGTCTCGTTTTCAGATTTTTTTCTGATTAATTAATTAATTTCTAATTGAGATTCGACACAAACTGGTTGAAACCGGTTCAAGAATTCTATTGGCTGGACTTTCTCGGTATATTACAATTTTTTTGAAAATGTAGACTTTTACGCATCAATGTTGTTGTTTTTTTTACTCTTTTTCTGTTGTTTGGATTTTTTTTTTCATCAGTTTATTAAAATTACCAGCAACGACAGCTGAATATTTCTTTCTGAATTATGTTCCATTCTTCTAATGGGAATTTTACGACAAATTTTTAAACTTGCTTCAAAGTTATTTGCGAAAGAGAATATGAGCAGTTATTTTGAACGTAATACCTCTATATCGAGATCGTAATAGTAAAAATACTCGTATATTATTATATCGTACATTTTCCAAAATAAGATGAAAATTGATAATAACTAATACTAAAATTAAAATGAACGACCCAAGAGGATAAAAATTTGATTGAGATGAAAATATTCACGACTCATGCGTATAGCATCAGGATGACGATAACGACCAGCAAAATGCACCTGAAGGATCGAGTAAAATGTGTCGTCGTTGTAAAATGAATGGTATGCGTGCAACAATACCTAATAAAAAATAATTTAGGTACATTTACGACATTACGCGAATAATATCATTATCAGTTTAAATTATCGTTGGTCCCAGGACGAGTGAAAAGTAAAATAGCTGAATTGGTATACGATGGAAAAGGTAACACAGCCAGATACATTTACGAATACCTACTTCGAGCACACTACGTCGTAAAAAAATGTTTTCCGTTTCGCAATTTCGAGATGTTATTTACCTAATATTTTTTTCTACATGGTTAAATTATTAATAATAATAAAACCGAACGAAGGTGAATTTAAATTGGTTAGGTTACGTGTACAAAACACGTGTGTTATCGTTTGTTTATATCTTGAGTGGTGTTGCTCATAGGTTTATGAGGGAGTAAGCGAAATTGAGTAGGAGAGACAGAAGAGCGTTGTTTTCGAAAAAAAAATATATTCTCGTTTGAATTATTCATTTTTTCCTCTAGAGCGGTTACGATAAAAAATTAATAACTCTTTCGAATACATCACGAAATCAATTTAATATTGACCGCGTATTGAGCAGAGGCGAGGACGAACGAAGGGGTACTTTTTTTAAAGTGCTTTCAAAGGTTTCGCTTAAATGCCGGTTTTAACTAACTATATGGAGGATTTTTATCATTGCTTTTTATTTTTCCATTCGATGGACGACGAAGGGCAGAGGAGAGGATTGCGAGGGTGTAACATGCTGAGTATAAATTGCTTTGAGAATTTTTTCGTTGTCGATACTGCTGCTTGTAGAGAGGCGCGCGATTTAATGCGTGTCGTAATTTTATTTCGAAATCTGGAACGAGAAGGGCTGGAGAGAGGAATTTGTTCTTTGAGGAAAATGACGTCGTATTTTGCTACCTATGTGTTGCTCGAATATGGCCCGCGGGGTGGTAGGTTCAGGCGGGATTTAAATTGAAATCGTCGAATGTCAAATGAGGTGTATTCGAAAGAATAAGAACAACGTTAAGTTTTTTTGTTCGCGTTGATTATTCACGCCGCAGTGGCGTTTTATAATAACGAGATGTGTCGCGAAAAAGATTTCGATCAGAATTCCCCTTCCCCCTTCGCTCGTTATTGTCGACCCGACAATAGTAACGAGTGGTAGAATTTTTTTCTTTTTTTTAGAATTTTTTTCTCTTCGCCATGTGATAAACGCGGATGCGATCGTGTGATGTGGTGTATTCGATACGACGACGATGCGACGTCGTCAAATCCTGTATTGTGATTTGCTGTGATAGTAAAAATTGGACTGGTACTGGTGTGGATCGATTATTTGGCTCGAATCGATTTTTATACAAGTTTTATAATCGTAAGTTCCTCTTCGATAAAGAAACGAAAGCAATCGGAATTTTAGCCAGTGATTTGAAAAAGCAGTCGAGATGATCGGACTTTGGTCGTATACGAATTTCAGATTGCGTAATTCGAAATGCGAAGTTTTACTAGGTTTGTGTATATTATTTTACGACGTAATATTAATTTATAGTTGATTTATGTGGTTTAATAGTCAACCGCGATGGTTCTAATTGAATATTTATAAGTTGATCTTTGATTTTGTGGTGGTTTGAGTGGTCAGAGTTGATTTGATGTTCGCCTTTTAAAATACATAATTTTATCAAATTGGCTAAAAGTTTGAACGAACGAGAAGCGCGAAAAAGGCGGATTAGGTTTTGACATTTGAGAAGAGGGTCAGCTTGGCCAAGATTTCGGGGTGTAGATTAAGTTGGAAATTTATTGCCCCTTTTCGAACGGTCATTTTCGTCTTAATTGATGAAAGGCCATTGAACTAATGATTGAAATGTTACTGAAATCTGGAAACTGCGTTTAGACTTTAGACCTCGTAGACAATAAATTGGAGTTTAATGGTTTGTGGAAGGGTTGATAAGGATTGAAAAATTAACCGAAGAATTTGGTAGTGAAAAAAGATGTGGGAAAATAATGGCTGGACACTGAAACATGTCGAAAGGCTTTGATTTGATAAGGAAGTCACTTGGCTTCTGGTGAAACTTGGTCAAAATTTTTATGCCATTCGAATCTTGGCAAAATATAATTTTAGAGTGCAGAAGCGAATTTTTATTGTACCCCTGGGGAACTTGGGCCCCAAAGTACTAATTTCTTATCTAAAAATCGATGTTTGCGAGTTTTTTTCAATCGATTTTTTTCGAACTTGGCACGCGTTGGTAGAGAAGCTAGAGATATTAGTGAGGAGTACCGTGAATTTTTTTCAAATTTTTGGAACCACTTTAATGACTCTGAATTTGATTTTGAAAATTTCAAATCACCCTGAGGTCACAATTTTGAGGCGTGACGGATTTTTTTTTTATTTGTTCGATGCAATTCACACTTTTTAGAATTTTTCAGATTTTTTCAAATTTTTTCGAAATAGTGAAAGTTGATAGAATATTCAAAAAATCGTAAAAAAAAATGGTGAAAAACAGTAATTTTAAGGAACAAAACTGATAAATTACGACGAATTTTCGAATATTTGATCAACTTTCACCCGTCAAAATTTTTTTTAAAAATTCTATACACCGTGAATTACATTGGGAAATTTTGAGAATAAAACTTTTCTGACCATATCAAAATTGTACCGTCTGCGTCTCCCAGGTTGTAATTTTCAAAGTCGAATTCAAGATCATCAAAGTGGTTCGAAAAATCTGAAAAAATTTCAGGGCATTCTCCACTTTGCTCATCACTTCTAAAATCATCTTCTGTCAAGACAAATCGAATTTGACCAAGTTCTAGCCCAATGAC
Source organism: Pseudococcus jackbeardsleyi (assembly GCA_038380155.1). NCBI lineage: Eukaryota > Metazoa > Arthropoda > Insecta > Hemiptera > Pseudococcidae > Pseudococcus > Pseudococcus jackbeardsleyi. The sequence continues at coordinate 10,573,007 of CM076242.1, forward strand.
CTCACCACATCAAAACCTTTTTATTGTGATTTTCAGTTTCTTTACTTATTTTGAGTAATTTTCTGAGACATTGCAGCGATTTATTATGTCGATGGCAATTTCTCGAAACGAAAAAAGAAACCAAACAAACGAAAGGAATAAACCCAAATAAGAAGATAAAAAAGTGATACCGTTGATTGCCCCTTTATCTATAAATTAAATCTCTTGGGATGGAAATGATAACTCGCGTGCATGCAGTTTAATCAATTCATCATGTCATTAGCTCTCATTTTTCTAATGCTGCGATGATGATAGATATTTTCCAAATTGAAATAAAATCGTGTATTTTGCCATTTCCTTAATTTCATGCATAATATTAGGTTACTTTTTTCAATGATTTCATCTCATTTTCAATTTCAATTTCTCAAAGGTTCTTTTTTCGTGATTTTTCTTTTTAAAAAATTGTATGTTATTCAAAGACGCATTGAAAAAAATTGGAAAGCCAAAAAATTGAATGAGGATGCATTTTTTAAAATTAATTTAGAATTATTGAAGCTTCATCAATTTTATGTCAGAATGATTTTCAAGTTTGTTTAAAAAATTTTATTCGAAAGGAAGAATGATGTTTTTTGTTTCGAATGAGAACATCAAAATATTGACGAATTTACCTAAGAAAAATTTTCCGATGAAAAAAGATCACTGTAGCTAATTTTTTAATGTAAAACTCAATTTTGATACCAATTGATTTTTTTTAAATGAAAAATGATTGAAATAATTATTTTCTATTAAATTTCCTCCCTCCCATCCATCCTCCAGTAATTCCACTTCAGGTTCCTCACGAAAAAAAGTGCCATTTTAACTCTGAATTAGCTTGGCATAACAACAGTCCTCCTTTTTTTTTGCTCCTCAAACCTGAATCAAAACCAGGGGGAAAGCTATAAAATGTGTAATTGGAGGGAAATTCATCGCAAGGGTGTATTTTTAAAAATTTTTTCTTGGTTATTAGTTGAAAAATTTTCCTCCAACAAGGAACTATTTTCTGATGTTGGCATCAATGGCAGTTGATAATTTTCAATTCAACAAAATACCCATGAGAAAGGGTATTAAAATCTAACAATAACATTTAAAAAGGCGATTAAAATTTGGGAAAAAGTTGACTCATTACAACTAAAAATATGTACCAACACGTCTCCGCCAAACAGCTCATTCTCGCCATAAAACAGAAGCCTTTAACTCTGCACGAGTACCAGAAAAAAAGGCACTCCGAGAGAATTTTCGTTGTAATTTGTCATGTTGCATACGTCGTCGCCTCAGAAGGCGACAAAGGAGCAGGTAAAGTAATTCACGCAGTGCTGCGTCGTCGACTCGTGTTGGAAAAACGATCGTCGTCGTGCTGCCGGAGCTCAAAATACATACGAGGGCTGGGAAGCTGAGTGGAGAGCACGACATATGCGTGTGCTAGTTGATTAAAATAAAATTTAGTGCTGTTCGTGTTCGATGGTAATAAATGCGTCGTTGTCAAAATTTGATGAATCGATGGTTAAAATGTTTATCTTCTTCAGTATGTGTACGTGGCTTGAAAAGCAATCGAAAAATTTTCGCTGGGAAGATATACTTGGAATGAGAGACCGAGGCGAGATGAAAATAAGGGCGTTAAAGCTGATTAAACTTTGAAATGTGGATGCGATAGCGGAGGCGGTAAATTGAAAGTGTAATTAAATGTAGGAGTTTCGTGGTCCATATTTTCCAAGTTGGTAGAGATGTCTGGAGAGGAAAAATCTTGAATTTTTTTTAGAAATCGAAGGCTGTGTGGAAATTTACCCCGTTCAGGGTTGAAATTAGGCGTTGAATTTGTTGAAATTTCGAAACGTATGGATTCGGTGGTAAATTGATAATGGGTTGGGATTGAAATTTGAAAAATGAAAAAAATGCTGATTTGCTTTTCTTGCAATCTTTGATTAAGCGAAATGAGATGTATCGGCTCTGACCAGTGGAAAATTTTTTTGAAAAAAATAGCAAAACAATCATCTTGACACAAATAATTGCTTAAGAAGCCTCGTAAATTTTATTTTAAAATTCTTGGTAGTCTGATGAAATTAGAAATCTGGCCAAATTAGGTTTTTGGACGAAAATACTGAAGTAGCCAATTTGTAATACTGATTAATTTTGGCACAAAAATGAAGTAGACTGCAGAGAAGATGGGCAAAGGACCAAAAAATCAAGAACTCAGGCCGAAAAAAAGAGGAAAATTTCGAAACCAAAGATTCTTTCAAAATTTCACCTTATACAAAGTCAAAGCAGGAAAGAAAATGAGCATATTGGAAGGTGGAATTTTGGGAAAACGCGAAAGCCTGTTGATTTATAGCTTTCAATTATGTAGAGTGTTGAGCAACTCGTTGGCTCCAGTGAGAGTTAAATTGAAGGGTTAGCAGAGAATAACGAAGCCATAAGCGGATCGTTTTCCATAAAATGTGTATCATGAGCAAGGTGGTTAATCGTATTCATCGTTTTTTTTGCTAGATTAACATCGTAATATTAAGTACGGCTCGTTCGACGATGGAAATATTCCTATTTGCATTCGATTAGTATGCTTATAGAGCTCGATAGTGTAATTTTTTCCTCGTCTTTTGTTGCCAAATGATGTATAAAGGTAAAGTGCTCTTTTTCAGGGAGTTCAGATTGAAAAATTGGTTGGCGGGGTTGATTATCGTTAGTTTGGTAGTTAAACTGGGGAAAATAATTTGATTGATTATCTTCGATAGTGTAGTGATTTATCGGAACAGATAATTGAATTTTTTTCAGAAAAGGTGCAAAGAAACGTCGAAAAAGGGCAGAAAAATCGAAAAAAATGGATAATAACTATTTTTGAGTTCATTTTCTGCCAATTAGGGGCGAACCCAAGGGAGGCTCAGGGGCTACCCTCTCTTTAAGCTTGAATTTTTTTTACAAAAATATAAAAAAAGGGCACGTTTTGGGTCTTCAAACTATATTGTTTCTAAAAATTTCTCACTCTCTTTGCTGTGGCATGGCAGTATTTTAGTCATTTTATTTCAAAAACTAATGATTTTTCACTGATCTTTCAGTCAAATCACTGATTCTTCAATAAATTTCCAATTTGCCAGAAAAAATAGATGGTTTTGACTTTAAATTTGACCTCCCCCCCCCATTTTTCTCAAATTCTCAGCCTTTCTCTGAATTAATTTCTGGGTGTGCCTATGTTGCCAATTTCTTCTGTTTTTGAAGTCGTTTATAAAAAAAAAAAGTTGATTTCTGGAAGGACTGATGATCCTTTTTTTCTTTTGTTTTATTTCTGAAAAGGCTGATAAGGTAATTCTTTTAATTCTTTCATTCCACGTAAAAGATACACCTGCATATTCCTAGTCTTGGAAATATACAATAGAATGGGTTTAGTTCACCTCATTAACTTGCCAATAATTCCACCCAACAATAAGGCAGCTAAATCTTCGAAAGGGAATCCCAGTGAATTTACACAGGGCACCAAGGTTTCAATTCGATTATTTCAAATTCACACTATTTATGTTTTCCGGTGAGGCGAAGATTTTTTTGGATCTCATTCATGTGCATGGTCTCGAACAAAATGTACGTGACGTCGTCTGTGTGCGTGCGAATTGTTAAACGGGGCCAGATTTATCAGCGACAATACCACAGTCTGTGACAGATTTACCATTATCTCGCCATACTACCTAACACACCCATCAACTATATCCTTGAGGTTGTCAGTGTATTCAGTGTTGTGTGCTATGTGCGAATATGTATGTTTATCGAAGAGTTAATTTACAGATTACGATGGTTGTTGTTTTTGTGTAACGTAGAGCAACTCGCGAAGTAGAATTTTTTTTCTAAGTTTATGTGTATTTTGTGCAGGTTCGATAATGTTCCACGTGAGGAGAAGACCGGCCGATTATCATCCTCGTAAAAGAAAGAAAAAACCGCAGCATAAATGGAATCAGCATCAGTCCGGCAGTAACGAATTGCTCGAGTATCGCTACGAAGACGGATTAGATAGGTTACCATTATTCTTAGAACTAAATCCAGGTTTGTGATTTGAATTTTTATATTTTTGGTGGTGGAAAGAAGTTCTATGGTGCGATAATCATTCAATTTTATGTTAAATTAACACCCAAAAGACAAAATATTGGCGAAAAATTTCCAGAATTTAGTCTTAAAAAACAGAAAAAAATTTTAAACTCAAAATTTTGAACAAATTTTTAAACTTCGAATTTTTTTAAAAAATTTTGAACTCAAAATTTAAAAAAAAATTCAACTCCAAATTTAAAAAAAATTGAACTCCTAATTTAAAAAAAAAAAATACTCCAAATTATGGTAACTTTTCCTCTCTAATATGTAAATTTGATTCATTTTTATGGACTAATGAAAAATTAAGCTCGATGTTCGCTGTATCACCGAAACATTACACTATAAAAAATTCCCATTCCTTTCCTCCGCCTCAATTTGTAAATTTGATTCATTTTTATGGACTAGCCATTAAAAATTAAGCTTAATGTTCGTCGAATCACCATAACGTCCCACAATAGAAAATTCTCCCTCCAACTTACCTCCTCCCAAATTTGAATTTGTTATTTGATTCATTTTTATGGACTACCCGTGGAAACTAAGCTTAATGCTCGATGAATCACCATAACGTCATACAATGGAAAATTCCCACCCCAGTTTCCGTCATATTCCAAACTTTTCCATAATAATTGGCAATTTCAAAGGATGTTAGGTTATTCATTCATGTGTATGTGTTTTTATTACCACGGTACATAAATAAAATGTTGAAATTTCACCATAATATATTTGACGAGGGTTTACATAAAGCTAGAAAATAGTGAAGAAGAAAGGCACGCTGCGTTGCGGATAAATGCTACGGTCGGTGCGTAGGTTTTTTGGATGGTACGCTACGTACAAGTACGTAAATTTTACATCGTATGGTTTGTTTATGACATTTACGAACGAGTTTTTTGTAAATGACATGCAGACAAGATGGAAACATAAATAAATGGACATTGGTTTGGAAAATATTCGTTTGAATTATGTATATTAAACGGGTCGGTTCGGTGGTTACGGGTTTACGGGTTTGTTTGGAGTTGATGAGATGTAAAATTTAGGCGCGGGTGGTCTTTGGGGAAATGAAAAGGAAGGCGAGATGTGATCGTTTTAATTTGTTTTCTAAACGGTTTGGTTGGGGAAGATTTAGGTAGTCATTTGTTTCAAGAAATTTAATGATGGAGGAGGTAGGCAGACTGGTGGGTAGAATTCATCAGTGTAGCCATCGTCATGATTAAAAAGAAAATTGGGAAAAAAGTTTGTTCGCATTTATAAGCATTGAAAAAAGTTCATATCAAATTTTTAAAATGTTAAAGTTGAAAAAAAGCATGAAATTTGGGTAAATACTTGAGTAGTAAAAAAGAACAGAAAAAGTTTGAATTTCTGAATAAAAGTAGAAGTAATACAATTTTTTTAAATCCAAAAAGTGTCAAATTTTGCCAAATTTTGGTCGGTAGGAAATTATTTAATTCAAAAAGTGTGAAAAAATTGGGTGGAAAGTAGAAAGTATCAAAAAAAATTGATAGCAAATCCAAAAAAAAGGTACTCTATGAAAGAAAGTACGCAGAATGTACAAAAAAAAAAGTATATAGAGCGTACGAGAAAAATGTGTGGAGGGTATGAGATGAGATAGAAATTCTAAAAGTGAATGGGAAAAGTATGTAGAGCGTATAGAAAAAATACGCAGATTGTTCAAAAATTTGTGACTCATTAAGTAGGTTGATGCCAAGCAAGTACCAAAAAAATACTACTTTCAGTTTTCAACTTCAGCATGAATTCTGCTTGAAAAAAATGCTTTCATTTTATAACCAGTTTTCTGAATTCAAACAACAGGAAGCCTATTACCAAAACTGATTAGGGTTAACATTGCAGTATCTGGTTCTCAAACAACCTAAAACACCAATGACTGGTTATTTCACCCTAATTGAAGTGCATGTTCAAGGTCAACTGGTTTTCAAACAAAAGAAACCTGTTTTACTGGTTATTTTTGTGTGTTCAAGGTCAACTGGTTTTTAAACAAAAAATGAACTGGTTTTTAAACAAAAGGAAACCGGTTTTACTGTTTATTTTTTGTATGTGTTCAAGATCAACCGGTTTTCAAGCAAAAAGAAACCGGTTTATCTGGTTATGTTAGTGTGTGTTCAAGGTCAACTGGTTTTTAAACAATAGAAAACCGGTTTTACTGTTCATTTTTTTATATGTTCAAGGTGAACTGGTTTTCAAACAAAAGGAAGCAGACTTTACTGATTATTGTGAGTGTTCAAGGTCAACTGGTTTTCAAACCACAGGAAACCGGTTTTATGGGTTATCTTGAATGTTCGACTCAATCTTTCTGGTTTTTTGACAAAAGGAAAAGTACTCGAAACTGGTCACTTCTTTTTTCCCAAATTTATGTTTTTGCTTTTTGATAATCTGTTTTATATTTTTGAATATGGATTTAAACGAATCACCGAAGTGTAAAAAAAAGGGGAGATAAAGTAAATACGAAATTCCTTCTTAGGTGCTTTGAAAATGCAAATTGTAATATCCAACGCAACACTAGCGAGAAAATAACAATAACGGATACAAAACGGTTTCTTCGGATTTAATATAATTAATTTTCACATCTCTCCGGGGAAATACTTGGTCGGAAAAATTCTCGCAATATTTGAGACGATGATGGCCCAACACGACGCGTGCGAATGCAAACAAACAACCGGCATACACCCCCGTTAATTAAAACACATTCGCTAGTCTGCGAGAGAAATCCGGCACATTGTGGTAATTTTGAAACCCATATAAACGTATAAAGTCGCGATTAATTTCACAGCTTATAACGATCGTCTTTTCATTCTCAAGCCTTTCTGCCCCAGGCTCAAGGTCACAATTGTAATCAAAAAGAATAAAATGTACCATTGATGTAGAAAAAAATACCCACGAATGTTATTTTTCGTGCGGTTTGGAAAAAGAACGACGCAATGGGGGTGCTGATATTTGTAGAAAATTTTCAGTCCGTAGTTTTTTTTCCATCAATTTGCGAAAAATTGTGTTACGTGAGGAAAATAGCCATATAATGGAAAGTGCGAAAATGTGTATGTGTGAATTCGTATTCGACGTGTCGCAAAGTTGATTAAATTGTACGCTTTTAAGTCGTGACTCGTTCGATAAATGGTATTTTAACGGTTGGGCGAAGAAAGGTTGTATGTGGTGTGATACTGAAGTGGAGAATAAGAGAGAGAACGATACCTGATATATGATACGATTCGTTGACAAATTAATAGAGTTTTTACCTAGGTTTTCTCTCGAATTTGGTATTATTGTTTCGAGGTTTATTTGTTGGAAAGTTACGATTGATTTTATACTGTGCGTTTTTCATTTTCTTTTTTTTTTTTTTCGTTTTCTTTGTAACAAGGCGAGCTTAGTTGGAAATGTTCCTTTGTATGGTAGGAAGTCCCGAAAATTAATTGAACTGTTCGCGAAACCGTTGTGAATGTTTTATAAAGCCCAGATTACAATTTTCCATTTTGACAACCCAGTTGATAGAAATTTTTAAGAGGATCGCGTGACATGATGTGTATAATATTTGTATGCGAAAGTTAAATGTACTGAATCGTACATTTTGTACTTAGTTGTATATTGCCCGTTGGTCGTTGTTGGATATTTTTTATTTTATTTTAATGGTGACTTTTTATCGAATCCTGTAGTTGCCTACGTTAATATATAATTTACGCTATTGTTATTGTATTGGCGAATTTTGACATGTTTTTACATATTTCCAACTCGATCGAATCCACTTTCGTTCGGGTCAGCCGGTTCAACGACGAGTATTGCTAGAAATGTCAATATTTCGAATGGATTTTTTGACGTAACTGCGACATTGAAGTGTATTGAATGGAGAGAGACGAGGTTTTTTTCTTTCAACTGTGTGTTTGTTAGGTGTGAATAATGAAGTTGGAAAGACAGGAGTGGCGTTTCGTGTTGTGGGTGGTGTTCGTACTTTAATGAACGATTGTTTTATTCATTCAGCGAGTTTGAAGTGATCTGGAATTCTAAAATGTTTTTCAAAGAATTGAAAAATTAAGAAAAAATATCTGTAATGTCATCGTTTGGATGGAAAATCATGAAATTTTTGCCTTGAATTTGAAGAAGAGTGGAATTTTTGAAAAATAAATATCTGAAACTTCTCTATTTGTAGTTTTAGGTAAGTCTCCTTTCAAATTTATTTTTTGATTTTTGCTGATTTTTGAAAATCAAAATTAAACAGGTTAATCTTAATCGAAATTTAACATAGGTGCTCGAATTGATTTTTGGTTGAATTTTAAAAATCTAAAAATTCAAGTAATGAAAATGATAAGAAGTCTCGAAAATAATCAATTAAAAAAGTGAAAAAAAATTCAGAGGAATATATTTTTTGGAGGTACTATAATTTCAACTTTAAAATGTTTCATCTGTTGATTGAATTTTTTAAAAATATGGTTTGCCAAGTATCAAGTTCAGTTTTGTTTTTTGTGAGGGTGAATTTCGGCGGAGGGGGGGTTCCCTGAATATTTTTCTGAAAAACTTGTAAAAATATAAACATTCTTGTAATTCTGAAAAATTTTACATCTAAATTCAAAAATTATTATTATAATTGCAAGTAAAATACGTTTATTTTTCTGTCATTTTCTGGGGCCTTCAATGACGAAATCTACATTTTCTTCAGTATTTTCGAAAATTTTTAAAGGACGTATGAATTGACTTCATTAACAATGAAATCCACCTTTGCTACAATTTTTAGGTTAAAGTGCGATTTTTGATCAGATTTTTAAAATTTCCAAAAACTCAACAAAAAGGGTGAAATCTGCAATTTTCTCCCGCTTCTTTCTCTCTCACTCCCTTACTCCCTCTCTTCCTCCCTCCACAAACCTAAATTTCAACAGTTTTGGCTGCTTTAAAGTTTTCAGAATGGTTTTAATATTTTTTTGGAGCTATCAAATTTTTATGAAAAAAAAAAAAAAAAAAAAAAATAGAAATCAACTTGAGTTGTTGACAATGTTGACATTTTTGTAATTTTTCGAAAATTTTGTTCAAATTGAATATTCCTTGAGTGGATCCCTTTAAGATTCTGTAGATGTTGAAGTAAAAAAAAAAAATGAATCTCTCTTCAAGTGCCTATTAACAAGAAGAACAAGGAACATCAGAAACCAGCAAAAATTTTGACATTTTTACTGTGAAAAGTCAGAATTGAGAATTTTTAGTATTTTGCTCTTTCTGGAATTTTTTGATAGAAGGATTGCGAGAGGGTTTTTTTGAGGGAAGAAAGAACAGCAAATTATAAGAATTTTTATTATTCAAATCCAATATTGTCTCTTCAACATAGCCTGAGCCAAATTGTGTCAGTTTTTTTACCCAGAAGCCCCTAAACTAGAACGCTTGAATTTACTCTTCCTATTCAACAAAAATATACTACCAAAAATTTGAGGATTTGGGTGTAATTTGCCCTTGAAGTTCGAAAGATTGACAATAATTCATGCTTCTCCTTAGAATGGACTGCCTGCTTATTGAATTGCAGGAGTTGTTTGACTTATGAAATACCCTGTATAAAATATTTTTTATGTGGGGACAATATTTGGCTGATTAAGTATACCTATAATTTCTTCTCTTTAGTATTTTGGGATTGTTGAGTTGTAGGTATTCTCTGAATTTTTTAGTTTTTTCTTCTGTATTGTGCAATATTTGAAAATTTTTTGAATGATTTCGCATCTCAGATGGGTTATTTATGTTTTTTTTTTTGGTACCTTGTGAGTTGCCTAATCTTTGAGTTCTTCAATATGAAACATTTTGAAGGTTTTACAGAAGAGTTCTCAATCACTCGGAATATTGATGAGGCTTTTTTTTCGGTATTATTTGGATCAGTGTTGCTCCTTATGAAAAAATTTGAGCGAATTGATAATTTTTTGACATATTTGGGAGTAGATTACCAACTTTGAAAAACTTTCGCACCATATTACTTCCTACTCCATTTTTTTTTTCATCAATGCAATGTATTTTGAATATCGATTTAATCCGATTTTGTGATTTCAGACGGTACTGAAATATGTGGCGGTGCTGCGAAACGCCATAGACTGCATCCCAACGTGACGGAGGTCGGTTGCGAGCGTAACACGTCACCGACGCAATCGCAATATCTGCAATTACTCGGACCAAATATCTTACCTAGGCATTGCGTGATCGCCAATACCGAAGGTATCGTTACGGTCACACCTTGTAGCCGTGATTCAGAGACCTATGTGAATGGACAGCGAATCTACGAAACAACCATATTAAGGGTGAGTTCATCAGCAGCCAAAATTATCTTCTATTTAGTCTTTCTCATTAGAAAAAAAATTAAAAAAAGGAGACCATTGGCCATATATTTATCGATAAAAAATTCCACGATAGTAAAATGAAAATTCTCAACTCGAAGAAATAATACTATTTTTTTGCTATCGAGTGTTTAATCTAATTGAATAAAATGCAGACGAGACGTCGATCGATGACGAATAATTAATTCCCAGTATTCTCGCATCGTGTTGGCGTTCCTTCTCCATCTCCTCCTCATTGATAAAATTCTATAATTTCGTAACTCTGGTACAAGCTGCAAGCATTCTGTAATCTACGAGCCGGAGGTTTTATCACACTAATGATTTTGGCATGTTAAAAAGTTACAATATCACGCTAAATTAAATACTAAAAAGTTTCTCCATAGTTCGGGCGGTTCGATAATTAGTCTTTTTTAACCGAAATATTTTTTCACCCAAAATGAACCGAAATAATTGCCTGTTTACGTAAATATTTTCGGTAAGTTTTTTCCCAAGCTTTTGTCTAAAAGACTCGGTTTTTTACAAGTTTTGATGTTTTTCGCCTCCCTGCTGGTGTATCTAATGAGGTGTTATTTTTCTTACTTTGCAGAACGGAGCGATCGTTAAATTCGGCCGAATTCATTGTTTTCGTTTCCTCGATCCGTATTTCGAAGAAAGACTCAGACAACGCCACGATTCGCTGCGGAATATCCACGAATACGCTTACGATAGGTAATTACACGATGTTAATTAGTCTGTCGTGTGTGGGCTTATTTTTATTATTACGTAGGCTGTATTAGTTACAAGTTCAAAGTACAGAAGGCTTTCGGGCGGGAAAAAAAAGGCAACCGAAAATTATTGTATAAATCACTTTTACTAGGCGTTTGTTCGTTATCGGAGCCAGTATATTAACGGCGTAGCGAAAAAATACCCAGGGTGTGTTTTATCGGGCTAATTTTATTGTTGGTAGTTGGTATTCGGACGCAGTATACACGCAAACGAACATGATGATCGTATTGTCGCACCGTAGGATCAAATTTACTTACTGATTTAATTGGATTACTTGTACCTAGTTCACATTTTAACAACACTGTGTACTTCAAAGCATTAGATACACTCGTACTCATCTTGATTAATGGCTCAGGGTTGATTATTCGATTTGGTTTATAGTAAATTCGTCGATATAATTTAATATTAATTCGCACGTATGCCACCCTAGTTCGCGGATCCCTCCTGGTTGCAGATTTACTCGCGTAGAGTGCTTTTCAAAGGTACATTTAAACCGATCAGATAACTAGGTATGCTCTATTCGAGGTAGGAAGGTTTTAATTGAAGGTAATTGCGAAGCGGTTTTCAGCGTCGTTGTGAAACGTTGAATGGATATAGAGTATTACATTGGTAAAGCGAACCGAGCGACAGGTTTGGGAAAATGAGGGATCGACGAAGGAGGATGAGATGCGGTAATGGAGTTAAAAGTCGAGTGGATAATTGAATGGAAGTTTCGAAACCATGCAGAAGTTTATTACGTGTGCAACGTAGCGGGATGAGTAGCGGATTTGTTTTTACGACGTGACACGAAAGGGCGACGTGGCGGGTGATTCGTGCTGGCGGTGATGCTGTTGTGACGTAAATGTAATATTGGCTCGGTTTTGATGAGTAGGAAAAAGCAAGATGGGTTTGAATGTGTTTTGAGAAGTTTTTCGCGTGGCTTTTTTTTAGTGCTTTGGAATGATGGTGTATTATGTTACATTTGCGCGAATGGCTGGAGAATGATTTGACTTGGAGTTTTAAGCGGTTCGTGTTTGTGGGGGTGTGCTAGTTTGAAAATGAGCTAAGATTTTGCGAGTAGGTTGAATTCGGCATCAATTATAGAAAAGGTTGAGGAAGAATAAACGATTTTGTTCGCGTAAAACTAGAAAATGATCAGAATCGGTCGCAGATTATTTTCTCGCGAACGATTAGGGAAATTATTCGCAATGGTCTGCAAAAATTAAACAAATATTTTACGAACGATTCCAGAAAATGAACGAAATCGGTCGTGAAACGAGCAGAATCATTCGCGAACGAGTTTTGGGAATTTTCAATGCCATTCGGAAGTGATTTTCAAAAATGGCCGAAATCGTAGTTGGAAGTTTGGAACTGTTCTTGATCTTGATAATTGGCAGAATCGTTCGCGAACGACTCAAAAGATATGTATCACAAACGATTCTTGGATCTTGGAATGTTGGAAATAATTGAGATCGTTCTCGAAGAATCTGCGGGAATTTTTATAGTCGTTCGCGAACGATTCTTGAGAATCATTTCAATCGTTCACGAACGATTCTTAAGAATCAGTACAATCGTTCACGAACGATTCTTAAGAATCATTTCAATCTTTCACGAACGATTCTTTACAATCGTTCACGAACGATTCTTGGGAATCATTATAGTCGTTCGCGAATGATTCTTGAGAATCATTACAATCGTTCACGAAGGATTCTCCGGAATCATTACAATCGGTCACAAATGATTCTCAAAAATTATTAAATTCATTTCTTGAAAGACTTGGAAATCGTCATAGTTTTGTTCACGAAATATTCTAGGAACTCATTTAGATCGTTCACGAGTGATTCTTAGGAATCATTAAGATTGTTCATGAACGATTCTTGAAAATTTTCAAAATCATTCACGAATGGTTTCTGAGAATGATCAATATCGTTTACGAACTATCCGTTGGAATTGGTAATCATTACAGTCGTTCACGAACGATTCTTTTTGACTCGTGGAAAATCGTTTACGAACGACTTTTTAAAAATTACTAAATTCTTTTTGGGAAAACTTTTCGTAATCGTCAAATTTGTTCAAGAATTATTCTGTGAGTCATGAAAAATTGTTCGCAAACGATTCTTAGAAACCATCGAATTCTTTCTTGAAAGACTTGTAGATCGTCAAATTTTTATTCGCAAAATATTCTAGGATATCATTTGAATCGTTCACGAATGATTCTTAGGAATCATTAAGATTGTTCATGAACGATTCGTGAAAATTGTCAAAATCATTCACGAATTTTTTCTGTGACTGATCAATATCGTTCACGCATATTCGTTCAAAATGATAATCTAAGATGAGTAAAAACTTATTACTCTAGAATGATTTTCGCGAACGATTCTTGAAAATGCTCAGAATTGAAACGCCCTATTTCGTACTTCATTCAAAAATGATTCGTTTGTGAAAAAATAAAAAATATTGTAAAATATTCGAAAATCGTTCATAAAAATGAAAAATTTTCCTAAGGCTAAGTGTGAACCAGTTTGTTAGAAAATGAAAATTTGGATGAGTCTGTGAACGGCTTGTTAAAAAAATGGCTGTTAATTTTCGGTCATCAACTGAATCATTCAATGACAATGTCTCAGAAATTGACGATATCATTCGTGAATTTTTTGAAAAAATTTATTCCCAAAGGATTTTTGAAAAAAAAAACGGATTTGTTCTTAAATGATTCATTTATTCATTTTTTAATGAATCGTTCGCGAACGATTTGTTTCAAAAATTTATTGATGAAATCGTTCGCAAATAGTTCACTTTAATGTGTCAATGTGAATAAAATTAAAATCATTCATAACATTCAAAATTTTACGAATTCGGTCTCGACTGATTCGTTTGTTAGAAATGCATCGTTTGTGACCGGTTTTTATCAAAATGAATCAAATCGTTCGTAAAATGTGTTTTAGAAAAATTGAACGATCCGGTTGAAGAAACAGTGCGAAATCGTTCGCGAATGATTCAATTTTTTAGCGAATCGTTCGCGAACGATTTGTTATTTTTTTTTAGTATTTTGAATTAAAAAAATGATAATTTCAATTTCATAATTTTAGCTTGGGTAAATAAAAAATAAATAAAGTCGTTCGCGAACGATTTGCTTGAAATTATCAAATCCACACGAACGAATCATTGAAGAATCATCAAGATCGTTCAGAATTACTCATTATTTCGAAAAAAAAAAATGATATTTTCGAGTATGATTTGCTCGTTCAGGATCAGTTTGAATTTCGTCACGTAAAACAATCCCCTTTTGTTCCTTTTTATCCGGTCTTTCGAGTCATTATCTACCTTTAGTTAATTTAGGTGTATTTGACATCATATCAAAAAAACAGGCAATTATATCTTATCGATTCCTGAGCTTTTAATCGAGAAACCATTCAACATGTATATTTAATCAATCATTATTTTTCAATTCCAATTTACTTTCAATTTAAAAAGAATACTTAAGGGTTGGAAATTATACCTCGTATGAGGATTCATTAAAGACCTTCAAAAAACCTCGATGAACAACATCGCGTGCGTCTGCATTTGGCCACAAATCAACTGAAAAAAAATTTCCATTGATTCGATATTGTTATTTTATCAGTACTTCACCTCTATCTCCCTTCTTTTTTCTCATCTTCGATGATATTTCAATCAGTGTGAAATTTTCGAGCTGTCATGTTCGTTTGCTAGGGGTAGATTTTTTAACAGAAAATTTTTTCTCGAAAGGGAGGTAAATAAATTACGTTGCAGTGTTGCCAATTTATGGAAAGGGAAAGAAGCCTTATCTGTTTTTATTCATCTTTGGTATTTTTTTTTTGATTATAAAGATAAATTTTTTTCGGGGAAATTTGAAACCTACGACACTTTTGACGATGACACTTGTGATTTTTTTTTGGAGTGTTTCACCTTTTCATTATTATTTTTTTCATCGATATTTCGCTTCACTGTAAAAAATACCTTTAGAACGTATTTGCTTTGCGAATCAGCTTATCGCCTTTTTTTTACCTCAAATTTATTATTTTTACTCTTTCGCGAACAAATTGTGTACAAATCGGTGTAAATTTGTAAAAAAAAAAAAATACCATCTTTGATCTTCGTATGGAATATCACTTCTTATGATTTATCGCCCCGTAGCGACCGTTTGATAATACCTATCGAGTCTCTAGAACCGCTTTTTTTTAATTCCATCGCATGTGTGAGAATGGCTTTGTGTTATATGGCTTTTGTGTTACCTTGATTTGGACAACAGACAATCGACAAAAGACGAAACCTCTAGCCAGACTACCCTCAGCATGGATCGCAAATCGCCCCGCAATGTTTCGATGCAACAGCAACCGCATCCTCATTCGCAGCAGCAAAATATGACCGATCCTCAGCTAGCCCACAATTTCGAGACGACTTTCGACGTAGATGGAAATATCGAGACCAGATCGACGTCTAGTCAAGGAAACAAAGAGGACTCTAGATCTCAACGTTCGGTCGGCAGTGGTAGCAAAGATGGAAATAGGTATTTATACCCACACACAAGTCCGCATCCCTCAGCGAAGCGCTTGTTTTTTTCATTTCTTTTTCATACGTCACTAGATTGTTTTTTCTTGGAGTTGTACGATAATCGTAGTGTAAATAATTGCACGGTTTATGATTTTTTGAAGGAGGGAGGCCAAGAAGGGAGTCGTGTGCTGAGAATGAAAGACGAGCAATATTTAGAGAATTTTTCGTATGTTACAGAATACCAGGATCGTCGTACCAACGTTCCGGCTCCGATGCTATTTTACCAGCGGTATTGGAAATCCGCGAAGAGACCGAGGAAGCGTTGCTGAACGAGATCGTAACCTCGCTCAATCCGAACGTACCGAGTTTCAAACTAGCACCGGCGTATTGCTTGTACTTGATGGCCAGATATCGTGCTTCCACTCATTACAGACCGGAGCTTACCCCTACCGAGAGGGCACATCGATTGACGCTGATGCTAGAACGTGTAGCTACGCTTATTTTGAACGTTATCCAGGTGCGAATCATCTCTCTCATAGTCGAGCCCCCCTCTCTCCCCCTTCGGATACCATCGTCGTCCTGACACTTATCCGTTGTCCACTTTGACGGGTATTAATTTAGAGGCTTTTTACGCTCGTTTAACGAGCTCAACACGTCCGTACGGTCGCGAATAATTCATATCCGAGCTTATTCTCTAACCGGAGATATTTTTTGCACCGATATGCGGCGTCGTGGGCTAATGAGCTTTCGACGTACGTAACGATTAAAATAATGTATCGGAGTGGGTTTTTTTTCAAGCTGGATCGAGGTATTCGGGACGTGATGAGCTTTTTTAGCCACGTATTGTCGTAAAAGTACGCACGATGAAACATCGACGCCATTAATTGCCCAATTTTTTCCATCCAGTGGGCTAATAACGTTTGTCCATTCGAAGGACCGGAGGGGATGAATTTTTTCATTTGACCAATTTACGAAATTATATTTTTTGCGGTTTTGGTGGTCAAAAAAAAAAAGGTTTTATGATATGTAATTTTCCAGTCACCCGTTGGCTGGTGAATATTTTTTTGGTGTCCCTTCTCTCTCCCTCTCCTCCGATATCATGCATATGTGTCGTGTATGGATGAAGAAATCGCGAAAAGGTGAATTTTGTTGGATTTTCTCGACCTTGGAAATCCAGTGTGGTTTTTCTCCTCCCTCGAAAGGTCTCTATAATCGTGTGTTTGTTTGAAGTCGTCAAGTGGAAATTTATAGCTGTGGGCGTGCCGAAAGATTTGGATTTTTTAGCCCTCCTTCCTTATTCCTTATTGCTTTTTCGAAAAGGGTAAATTAATAGGTACGAATGTGGACGGTTTCGCCATAATTATCGGGCTAGTGGTTCGAATAGTTAATTAAACTCTAGAGCTGGTTTATTATTTATGTGGAAAATGTAAACGATTGATTTCTTTTTATCGGAGGGTAGTCGTCGTGTCGTTTTGGAGTATTTAGGTGAAATGAAAGGCCTTTGTGGTTGACGTTTGTCTGGACGAGGGATGGCGAGGACGGATGAAAGGGGTGTGTTTTGGTGTCTGCCGTGGGTTCGTCAATCTTTTGAGTTAAATGGACGGGGTTATTTGTTTAAAGTCGAATGAAGAGTTGGGTTGTTTTTTGTGTGTGGATAATTTGCATGGTTTTGAAATTAAAGGCGTTTTCGAGCTTGAATTTGACGAAATTGATGAAATTTTGTTGGGTTAGGTGAATTTTGACATTTTTGATGTGAAAATGGGCAATGCTGGGAAAACTGATCGAATTATTTTTTTTGTGTGACTTTTAGCCTTAATTCAAAATTGAAGGGACTAAGAAGTACAGTTGGAGCAAACAATTATTTTGAAAAATTCTACTTTGGTATTGAATGCTTTTTTTTGAAGGGAACAATTTTACTTTTTTAAAATGATTTTTTGCCTGATTCCACAATCGAAAGTGATAAAAATTATCGTTGAAACTAAAAATCATTTTGATAACTTGTATGATATTTTTCGGTCTAAATTTTTTTTGGATATTTTTTTGTACAATTTCAAACTTGGAAGGCCAATATTTAATGTGGGAAAAGATAAATGTATGTTGAAGCCTTTTAATTTTTTCCTCGGTGTCAAAATTGAAGAGATAAAGAAATAATCTTGATCAAAAACTATACAAAATTCTACCTATTACGTAGGAATGATTGATACCTACTTTTGAAATGAACAATTTTTTTTGGTGATTTTTTTTATCCAATTCCAAAATTGAATGGGGGAAAAATTAATTTTGAAGCAAAAAATATGTTTGTAAAATTTTATCCTAAAAACGTATGATACCTACTTTTCAACGAAAATGTTTTTCAAATGATTTTTTGTCCATTTTTAAAGTTTGAAGAGCCAATAAGCACTATAATGTTGAACCAAAATATCATTTTGAAAAATTTAATCTCAAAACAAAAGCTATCTGAATATTTTTGTGCAATTCCCTCCCCCCCCTCTAATTTTAAAATTATTAGAACAAAGATGAATAACAAATGAAGCGAAGAAATTTTCCAGCGAAATTTTCACGATAAAAATGAACTCTATTTTCATAACTTCCTTTTTTGGATGATTTTTTCGCCTAATTTCAAAATAAAAAATGAACACATACAAGGGAGCTTAGGAGGCTCTCAAGCCCCATCTAAGCTTAGAAAGGAGATTTTTATTATAAAAGTCTAGAAAAGTGCATTTTTTTGCCTTTCAAACATGATTTTTTGAAAAAAAATGGCCCTTTCTTCGCTTGCGGGCAGTATTTTATTTATTCTATTTTTTTTTCTTCTTTTGGAATAAAGTTTCTTTAAACCTAAATCCGTCTTTGATGAAATTCTACCTTTGAGAATCTGTGAAATTATTTTCACTGAAAATAATAATTTTCACTGATTTTTCATTTTTCAATCAAAAATCACTGATTTCTTAATCAACCATCAAGTATGGCTGAAAGAGCAGTAAAAAATCATTTATTTTCAGTTAATTCAATTCACTAATTCAAAAAGCTAAATACTAATTCAGATTTAGAAATTCTGTGAAATAAGTAACAGGTTCCTCGATTTTTTTCCCTAAATTTGACCGCATCTTTCATTTTTCTGGAATTCTGAATTCCCCTCCAATAATTTCTGGATGCGCTTATATGGATGGAAATCAACGTTCGAATAAAAATTCTGTTTGAAAAATTTTACCATGAGAATGATTAGCACTCACTTTCAAATGAAAATATTTTTGATGATTTTTTTTCATTCGTTGTCAACATTGTAGGAACCAAAAACCATTATTGAAGTAAAGAAATCATTTTTAAAAATTTTATTGTGAAAAAATGTAACCCTGTCATAAAGAAGGTACCTAGTGTGAAAAAAATCGATGTCTTAGGGTCCTAACACCGAATATGAACCAAACACATGAAAATAAAGACATCGATTTTTTTTACATAAGGTCCTTTCTTTACAGCAGGGTCACAAATTCTGATTTTAAGACCAAACAATTTTTTTTGGCGATTTTCTGTCTAAGTTTAATGTAAAAGAAGATTACCTACCTAGCTATATTGTATATTCATGGCCAAAAGATATGAAAAATTCTCAATTTTTTACGAGTGCTCTCATTTCAAATACGAGTAGTATTTGAACTCGTCAATTTTGATGCTGAAGGAAAACTCATCAAAAAAAATTTTACTTATTCAATTCTCCACGTACAATTTATAATTTGAATTAAATTTTATTTTTTTTTTAAAAAAATTTTTTTTTTTGTTTATAATTTTATTATTTATATTTTTATATTCAAGTTATTATAAATTAATTATTAATTTAGTTTTTTTGTCTGGCCTTCCCTTTTGAATGGGCTGCCCAATTTGGGCAAAAAAAAAATCATTAAAGTAGAATTTGTTTTTTTCTTCAGAGTTTTAGCCATTTCCATAAATTTAAAATGTCTTGATTTTTCTTAAATGACATCTGTCCTTTCAATTTTGAAAGTAGGCAGCACCAAAATTGAAAATTACCTCATGAAATTTGAAAAACTTTCAGGTTTCGTAGTTGATTAAATTCTGACGACTTTTGACAAACTATAAAGAGCTCGCTTACTTACGGATCTTCTAGACACTGAATGAACTGACCCTTCTCCCTGCCACGGAAATCATCCAGCCACTTATTTCTAGGTCTCCATTTATCTTAAGGGCGTTTTTCCTTCTCTCATAAACGGGTTAAAGAAGCTTAACGAAATGACCCGACAATAAAATAAAAATGAAAAAAAATGGAGAAGAAAAACATTAGCAGTAAAAAGTACATTAGTGATGATAGAGCGTTTGATTGGACTTCCAAAGAGGTAGTAAATTTTTAAGACGATACTCAGCCGAGCTCGTTAATTGACTCGAGCTTCGAGCTGGCACGATGGTCGGGAAAAAATGGTAAAATTTAAAGCAACCTCGGGCGACGTTCTCGTTTCGTAGATATAAAAAACATCGGGCCGCAAGAGAGACGAGAAGTGTGTAATTTTAAAGCTCCTGGAAGAGGTTTTTTGCGAGTTATTTTTTCAGTTTATTTTTTTAAATAACGACTGTAGAAACGGTACCGTTGATAAACTATTAATAGAGTATGGTCCTCTACCTTGTACTAAAGAGTGAATTTTTATTACAGGAACATTATTGCGATAAGGAACATTATTGTGACATTAAATCGTTAGCTTTATGGCTGGCGAATTCATCCGAGTTGTTATTTTTTCTCCAATTCGATCGGCATCTGTTTGCTTTCTCGAAGGATGCTCGTCGCATTTTAAGTGATTCCGTTCAGATTTCTTTTCGGTAAGTTTGGTAAATGGAGTAGAACTTGGAGATGGTTTGAATGAGAATTGGGATTGATGATGAACACGTGTGATTTTTTTTTTGCAGACATTTGGTAAAACGTATTCAAAAAAGTGAATTGGCTGCGGTAATGCCGCATTTTTTCGCCGATAAAGACGATACTAGTCATGAATCAGAAGATTCGCCTACCGTAAGTGTCTGTTTTACTCGATGGTTGTTTTTTTTTCAAATTTTGGTTCTAAAAATTGGAAATTTTTTTCGTATTTTGCAGGTGCTAGGTGTTCTAGCGTCAGCAATGGCGTTACTGCGCAGATACCGAGTCAACGTTGCCTTAACTGTACAATTATTTAGTCATTTGTTTCATTACATAAACGTATGGGCTTTCAACACGTTAATATCGTCCAATACTAATTACTGTTCGAGACTGTGGGGCCACAGACTGAAGTCCAGATTGGCTCAGATTGAAGCCTGGGCCGAAAGGCAAGGATTAGAGATATCCACCGATACACATCTTGCTCGGATCGTGCAAGCTGCTCATCTTTTACAGGTAAAATATTTCAAAAAATGGCAGAAAATTTGAAAAATTGAGATAATTAATCGAAAAATATGTTTTTTTTTTCTTTTGTAGGCTCCTAAATACACCGGAGAAGACTTAGCGTCCTTAAGTTCGACTTGTTTTTTACTGAATTCGTTACAGCTACGTACGCTTTTAATGAAATACCAACCAGCTCCGGATGAACCAGTGTTGCCTAAAGATTTAATCGAAAATGTTGTCAGGGTTTGTTGAATACTTTTAAAAAAATTGGGGAAAAAATTACAAAAATTATGAAATTATTATATGGGAATTTTTTTTTGGATTTTATAGGTCGCCGAAAGTCTGGCTGATGAACTAGCTCGATCGGATGGCCGCGAAGTAAAACTAGAAGAAGACCAAGAACTAAAATTGGAATTCGTGCTGCCCATCGACAGCTACAGTTGCGAGGTAGTTCGTGGCATTCCTCCCGGACTGATCGAATTTGTGGCTCCGTTGCAAGGCATGGGACTGTGCAGATTATCGACTCAACCCACCTCGAATGGATTATGGACGGTTTATATGGAATTACCCAGTGCCAAAGGTGCTACGGTAAGTTGAAAATAACAAGAAATAATTTTGAATTGAATTTGTGATTGGTACTGGATGTTTCAATTTATGGTAAATTTTTCTGTGCAGATGAGAAGTCCGAGCGCTATGAGTAATCGATCGATGGGATATTTGCCAGGACCACAGGAGCCTGAAATTCATGTGATCAAGTTACACAAATCCAATAATGGAATGGGACTGAGTATCGTGGCTGCCAAGGTGAGTCTGAGCATTGATTTTGAGATCTAGATTGAAAAATTAATTTATTTTGAGGGCACGAAAGTTCATTTCAATTGATCACTTACTTAAGAAAATTTTCAAATCCTTTTCCTTTTCCTTAATCCGAAATATTGGTTAGTTTTTTCATTATCTATGTACCTAAATTTGATTTCTTTGATATCGTGCTGTAAAATTTTTACTGCACAAAATTTTTTGGCTTCTTTTTCAAACCATTGATGGACAAATTGGATTTTTTAAAAATTTATATTGCTCAGCATGCAAGTGACAACTCTACCATAAAGGTAGAGATGTTTAGAAAAATGTTATCAAAATTTTTTCCTGGGACCAAGAAATTTTTTCATTGATTTTGAAATATTGAAGTGAACAATTCGAATTTGGTAAAAAAAATGTATCAATTTCGAGATCTCAACCATTTTGAGGACGAAAAATTGGGATCCAATTTAATGTTTAATGGATCAAAAAAAGATAGAAACTCAGCTCGATTTTTTTAGGAGTGATTGATGTCTCAAGCTAATTTCACTACATAAATTACCAATTTTTTTTGAATGGCAACACGTTGATTACCCCCCTCCCCCTCTCTTCTAGATCCGTTGCCTTTTTGGCTGAGTAGATCAGATTTTTTCTGACTGGTCGCTCACTCGAAGTAAACAACCGAGCCAATTTTTGTTGGAGTAAAATTCGCCATTAGGTGCAGAATTCCATTTTATGAATCAAAGAGGCTACGATATTATGGCAACAAAATTGAAAATTGTGATTTTCATTCCATTTTTTCAAAATCTCTCAAGCTATCCAAAATGAAAAGCTTAATTGGCCAAGAAACCAAAAAATTGACAGAATAATTTTAAAAAAATGATTGAGATGCTGTAAAAACTGTTTAAAGAAAGAAATTTTAATGAAAAAGTTATAAAATTATTGAAAACGAGAAAATTTGAATATTTTTCATGGTGTCGGTCACAAAAATTATCAAAAATAACCCTTTCGTTGAAAAAATTCAAGGAATCGAACCCCAAAATTATCAAAAAAATCTCAAAGGTTATTAAAACATCTCTAAAACTTTTTGAAACGTGAAAAAAATTTAGAAATGAACTGAACTGAGTCTAAGAGGATAAATCCTTTACTCTGAAATGGTGAAGTTATATTTACGAGTCACCAAAAATTGGAAAAATTGAGTTTTGAAATTTCTTTATTTCATCTAGATCAAAACCTTTGAATTTTTGGTAATTTTTCCTTCATTCCTTTCGTCTTTTAAACATTTTCAAGTTACTGGAGAGATTTTATCTGTATGAGAAAACTTGAAAAGTCAAATTTTACGTAACAAAATTTATATTTTCCTGAAGATATTGAGGTACATATTTCAAAAGTGGTTTTTATAGGTTTTTTGGGGGTGGAGGGAGAGGAATTTGTACTCTTTTTTTGAGTACTTTTTACAAGGATTTTTTTACGTCATTTGATTGATTTTTATTCAAAATCCTGATTTTTTTGCTGATTTTGCCCATTTAATATGGATATGTTTGAACGAGGGGGGGGGGGGGGAGGGAGGGAGTCTTGAATTAATAATTATAAAAATTGGACGTTAGAAACTCTGGTAAAATTTTTGATTTTTCTGATTGAATTTTTGAACAAATAAAAAATGATTTAATGTTTTTGGAATTTTTGGGCTTGAAGTAAGTACTCACAATTTTTTCTGGAAATTTCCACTCAAGTTATATGTTTTTCAAAGGGTGTAATTTTCAAATTTTTTGATTTAAAATACAACATTTGATCGATTATTGAGGAAAAAGTTGCTCTCTGTGCCCCCTCGCTTCATTCAGCACTAAAATTTTAAATGGTAATTTCTATTTGCCATTTCTCATCTCTCCTTCGTCCCTCACCTTAATTTTCTTACCTCGCAAAAAATGGAACGAAAAAATAATCCAAGTGAAAAATCCGCTTACGGTTATTTTTTCCCTCAAATTGAATAAAAAATTCGAGAAATATTTCTTCAAAACAAAAAAAGCCACATGACGAAACCAGGAAAAAAAATCGAATAACCTTGATTATTCTTACGACTTAGGTACGCGTACTCACGTACTTGAACCGACACCAGCACCATCGACGCGAGGGTAAAAGTAGTGAATTATTGAAGGGGGCCAGAAAACAAGAAAGGAAAAAATACGTCGGGTAATTACGAAATATCCTCGTATATTGAATCGAAATTGATTGACAACTACTACCAGTCGCGTTGGCGTCGTTACGTGTTTAATTTCGCCACACCAGCGTCATTCGTATACCTATATTAATGGTACAAATAAGAATCATACGTCTATGCGTAAAAACAACTCGAAGAATCGAGAAAACACACGTTCGAGAAAAAAAATGAGGAAAAAAAGAAAACACGAATCTTATACGTACATATGGAAACAGTACACAATTTCTACATTGTGCGAGGCGTTTTCGCGTACGTGCGTCTCATTAAAAAACACACAGAGAACGTTGGCTGGCTGACGCGAAATGGTAAAAAAAAAATGGCATTTGTAATAAGGTGTCGGCTAAGAACCTCGTGGTACGGCGAACCTCTGCGTAGTGGTCTTTTTCACAAGACGTATAATTAAAAACGATATACTCGTATGACCGTGTACACCTTGTGACGAATGGTTCTCATCATTGTGAGTAATTTTCTCATAAATTATTACGTAATTATGGCAGCGACGCGACGCCAAGTTCAGCCTAGAATGGAGGGGGAGGTGGAATCGCGTAGAACTGGTTGCTGGGCTGGTGAAGTTTGAGTAGTTGAGCTACTGTAGTCGAGTATGAGGTTAGAAAAGTATACGTGTGCGAATTATGTTCGGTTTGGTTGATGGTGGAATTATTTGGTGTTACAGGGCGCCGGACAAGAGAAATTGGGCATTTATATCAAAGCTGTGGTCAAAGGAGGTGCTGCTGATGCTGTAAGTTGTCTAAATTGAGTTTTATTTGGAACTGGTTCGGAGAATTTGTGATTTTTACATGTGGATTGGTTTTTTCCAGGATGGACGATTACAAGCCGGAGATCAGCTGTTGAAAGTCGATGGCCAGAGTTTAGTTGGAATTACCCAAGAGAAGTAAGTCTCCTGTTGCCAAATTTTAAATTGTAGATTTAATCTGTGGCGAATTTTTCATTTGAATAATTTTTCACCTTGTCAATTAATCGCAGAGCTGCCGAATATCTCGTCCGAACCGGACCCATAGTAACTTTAGAAGTCGCCAAACAAGGTGCCATATATCACGGATTAGCCACCCTTCTCTCGCAACCGTCTCCGGTCATGACCAGAGGTAAGTTCACTCTGATTTATACATTTTTAGCTCGTAACCTCCAAAACTGATTATCTCCTAACACCTTGTTCTAATATTTTGGACTAAATCGCGTTGGCGACGTCCGGAGATGCGGTTCGGCCGGACGTGCGTGAGTAGAAAGGCACCACGACCACGAGCACTGTGGCTTGTAGCCTGTCGCCTGACGCACATTATTAGGAAATGGGGCGGACGTCGCTCGACATAATCGTAGAACTAAAATACCTTACCTGTGTATGTTATAACCATTGACGTTTTGACATTTTTATATGTTGGTATCGTAACTTTAATGGAATTTTATGTTATCGATGGACGGGTTTTTTAAATTCATTTTATTTAATTTGATTAATATGTAATCAACAATATGAAAACTAACCAATTTAGGAGAGCACTCTGATTATTGAAAATTTTACATGATTTTTTTCAATTCTTTTATGTGGTTTGCTGAATTAGTTTTGTTCCATTTGGTTTTGAATTTGCTCGGACGTTATCAGGAAATAATTGAATATACATTTTTGGTTCTGATTTTTTGAAAAAAAAAAAAGCGGCCTCTTGATAGAACAATTTATTCAAAGATTTTCTATGCAGTGTTTTGAAAAGTTGTAAAATTTCGGTAGATAAAAACTGAAAAGAGCTCAAATTATTTTCCATTTTTAGACGTTTCTAGAGCTGGATCAATTTGAGACAGTTTCCTTTCCTTTTTTTAATATTGATAAAATTACATTTCTGGTATGAAAAAGTTAAGAGATGGATTAGAAAAATTTTCCTATCTGATGACCTTTGATCGTCGATCTTTTATTGCCTTCGATGGGAAATAATCATATCTCTAATTTTGAAAAAAAAAAAAGTATAGAATATCGTTTTCTGAGTCCGAAAAATTTTATTGCAGTACAAATTTTCAATTTTTTTCCATCATCCTCATTAGAGTAATTTTAGCTCGTCCCTGTATCGTCATCCTTTTATTTCATTGCAGTTTTTATTCATATTTGGATTTTTTTAGGGAAATACAAATCAAATTTTTATCGTAAGGAATTAACGAAAAAAAAAAGATCCAAACTGATTTTTCAACTCTGATTGAGACGTTTTAATTTCCCAGTAAAAGTATAAAATGAAAATGGGGTAGAGCATTGAAAAAGTAAACCACTCTCATTCTGAATCAGTGAAAAGACACTGATGAACAGCAAAATTTCAGCAAGAAAAATCAGCAAAATTCACTGATTTTCCAGTGATTTCTTTCACTGATTTGTTCTCAGTGAAAATTTTTTCACCAATTTTTTCCTGTGCTGCAATTCTGACTGTTTCTCAGTGATTTGCGATAATTTTCACTGATTTATAAATATGAGAGCAATAAAGCCCAAAATGATTATATTTTTGACTTTTTGATGTGATAGAGAAGAAAAGAAAAATATCATTTTTCACTTGTTTTCCTTCTTTATTCAACGACTAAAATATTTCAATTTGGAGGACCTAAGAGGACTATAATTTAAATTTGAAAATAATTGTTGGTTGCCTCGATTTGTTGCACTTTTTCCTGATTTTCCTGTCTGGAGCTTTTCACCAGAAAAACACTTTTCAGTCGTTTTTTTTTTTAAATTTCACCGATATCGGAGTTCACCCTCCCCCATTCAATTTTTTGAGTTTGCCTTAAAAAATTCATTCTCTCATTTATAAATTAATTGAAATTACAAGAAAACGGCCAAAATTAGATCACAGTAGGTAATAAAATCAGTTGGAAAAATTTCACTGAAAGCAAGCAGTGAAAAAAATTGCCGGTAAATTAATGAAAAATTGAAAATTCACAAACAATTTAGTAAAATATTCGAAATTTGCTGAAAAATCCGTGAAATTCTTTGAAAAATCAGCAAGAATTCGCTGGAAATTGAAGAATTTTTCAGATTTTTACTGTGCTGCTGTAATTCTAACTTTTTTCAGTGACTTTTCACTTATGCGAAATAAGATAGTAGGAGCCCTGAATCTGGAAAAAGTAGGGGGGGGGGACTTTTGATGAATTTTTTAAAACGGTCATGCTTCGATCTCATAATTTTACAGTGTTGTCAAATTTCAAGATATATTCTGGAAATATTGTTGTTTTTGACTTTGTAATTTTGTGGAATAAATTGGAGAACCTTTTTTCAAGAGATTTTGAAAATTTTTGAAACTGATGAAAAACTTTCTGAAATTTCTTTTTGCTCTGAAAATTTTGATTAGAAAAAAAGTCATTCTGCCATTTTCAAATTTTTGCCGAATTGTTACTCATAGAAAAAAATTACAATTCTGCCATCATTTTTTGATGATGTCATATTATTGTGTTCTTTTTTGAAAAATAAATGAAAAAAATTTGGAAAACAGAAATTATTGCCCTTTTCCCTTCAGTTTTTTAATAAAATTTATCAAAATCCAAAAAAATCCCCGTTCACAATTTTTTTGAATTTTTTTTAAATCAAAATTTTGAACGATTCGAAACTTTTTTAAATTCTAGATCAATTTGAATTATGCAGCATCATTTGTTATTCTTCTACAATTTCTAAAACACTACTTTTGAACTTATCGAATCATGAGGTCTGAAATTATTGCTCTCAAAAACATCACTTATGAGGAAACTCTGTCTAAAAAAAAACCACTGAACTTGGCTCATATCAAAAAAATGAGAAAAATCACACGGTCTTTTCAGACAGCTGAATCGTTTGAAAATTCTAAATTTTGGTGGTAATTTTGACAAAATAAGTTCAAATAAAGGAGAAATGAAATGACGAAATTGAATTTTCAAGTTTCGATTTGAAAAATTTGTGAAAATTAAGATCTAGGAAAAAGTCGTGTCCCAAGTCCAAAAAATCAGAATAAAATCCTTTTTGGTTGAAAAATTTCAATTTTTGAGTTCCTCCCCCCTCTCCAGCTCTACTCAAAATGGTTGATTTCTGCCCGTTTGTAAATTGTGAATATTTTCTCTTGATTTTCGATGAGAAGAAATTCCACCAGGAACTTGTCTGATATTTCCCCACTTTTCTCGTAACTCAATCGAATGTTTTTTTCGCCCCCTCCTCTCCTCAATACTCTTGAATACCGATTTCTAACTAATAAAATTTTAAAGGAAATAATTCTGATTTTCAATATCGAGAAAGCTATTTCTAAATTGAAAATACAAAATTAAAATCCATTAAATTAATTTTCGAGGAATGTAAAAAAGCCTTAAATTGAATTTTAGGCACGTACTGTAATTTTAATCTCACCAAATGGAACAAAATTCAGCTCAAATATCGCTCCTTTTTCAACCGAAAAAAAATAATTTACTTATCTATGTATATTTGGAGTGCCACCCTACCTACGTATAACATACTAACAACGATGCTTTTGTTTTTATCGCTGCGCTTAAATTATTTCATCGGATGCGTGTGCGTGAAAAAAACCCTCTTCTACGTACTCGAACGTACAGCCGAAAGACCTCGACCCAGATCGGAGCTATTCTGCGAGCCATTCCGCGAACCGTTACCGTCTAGTTATTCGATGATAAATCTGCATCAGAATAACTACGCCGGCGAGCAGCCGGATTTCGTGCACTGGGAAACATCATCAGGGGGCCATCGTATACCGGCGATGGCCACTTCGACTTCAGCAGGTGTGATAGGCAACGGTACTGGTTGCAATAAAGGTGGTGGTGCTGGTAGTATTGGTAAACATTTGAGTCGAATGCCTCGTAATAAGAACAATTTCCAACCTCGGTATGGTAATTTCTTGCATCCCGATTACGCTTTATTATACCCAAGTAACGTCTGCCAAGAAGAAGAACAACAGTACAGCGGCGATGAAGAAGACGACGACGACGATATCGCCACAACTTCGCAACCTCCTCGCGGTATCTTGACTGCCGATAATTATAATACCAGACGTAACACGACGGCTGGAATTTGCAGCTCGTACGCTCCCGGAGCGATTACTACGACGTCCGAGCAGAACACCAAATTGTGCCTTTGCGAAGATGTTCTTCAACAGCCGAAAGATCCACCGAGACGGTCGCTCGATTGGGGATATGCGGAAAAAGGCGTTTTTTTAGATAGAAGTAGGACTGCTGCGGCCAGAATGAGTCCTCGGAGGAGTTACTCAGATCCTAAGCCACAATCGAGCTTGACCAAACGATTAGTCAACGATGTGACCTCGTGTTGTCTCGGCGTTGTACCCGAAAGTGACGCTAGCACTTGTAACGACGACGTCGAACCGAATACACGTCGAGATAAATCGGTCATGACGGACGAATCGTTATTCAGAAGAAGTTACTCGGTCGATGCGGCACCGTCGAGTGGCAAATTCCGCAATTCGTGCCCTCTGGTGCCACCGGAAAACGAGCTGTGCGAATGTGAGAAGAAAATCCGCAGTGGGACGGAGCCAGCTACTAAAATCCTGTATCAGAATGGGACCAATACGAATGGGAGTGGTGAATCGATGCAGGTTGCGGCACCGGCTCCAATCCCTCTTCAACCGGCTGTGAAGTCTTCCTTGGCTGCTGATGCAATCCGTGATATAGTTTCGATGAACGAGCAATACCAGCAATATAATCTGAAACGATTGCTGAGTAATTTTCGTAGCCTTGGGGATATGGCTCCTCCTGCCAAAGAATTAGTAGATCTGACCAGAAGATCCAGCAGTGATATCAGTCTTTACCAAAGAAGCTGCTCGATGATTGCCGAATGTACCAAATGCGGCAATAAATTCGACATCAGGGGCAAATATTTCAGCGGTCCGGTGGTCGAGAATATTACCACGACGACCGGATCTTCGTCTACGTCGGGTACCAGCTCTAACGATACGGATACCTCGAGTGATAAAGAATCTGCCCCTGAGATGTCCGATAAAGATCGAAAGCTCACCAAAGAAGAACGTGAAAATATTCTGAAAGAATTAGAAGACATCATTTCTGGTAATTTTTTCAATAATATGGCCGCTGCTAGAGGTACCAGCCATGGAAGTGGCAAGAAAACCGGTGCTAGTAGTTTTCCATCGTCGATGCTGCATCTAGATTTGAATACTTTGAAGGATAGCGATACCTCGGCCAGCGAAGGAAGCCTTCAGGTGTCCAATTATTCGTCCATAACCGACTCGAACGATTTTAGAACCGGTCGAGTGGCCGAATTGGCCAGACATTTTTCAAGGCTTGGAGAAGCCGGCATAATCAAGGCTCCTGGCGCAGAACCCAAGACTAAATCTGTGCCCAATTTGACCAGATATGGTACGGAATATGAAGATATGCGGCGTAGGAGGTCCCATCGGTCGTCCAGTTTAGAAGATATGGATCGTAAAGGGGTAGTTTTGACTGAGCTGAATGATGACGAAGATGATCGAAGGCATCGAGCCTCAGAATCTGTGATCACCAAACAGGAGACGATGCTGGATAAACGTAGGCAATCGTTCGCTCGCCAGAATACTGTTTTCTGTAAGATGAAAAGTGTCGACGAGCTGGAGGCGAAAAATCGTAACCCTCCTAGGAAACTGTATAAATACGCCAGCTTGGCTGATTTTCGAATGACCTGCAAATCTGGCACGAAATCGGCAGACGATCGGAAAAAAGTGGTGTCTTTTGATGACCTCAGCGTCCGTAGGAATCAGCTCCAGAAAGAGAAAAAGTCTCCGAACGATTCCGTAGAGAAAAAAGAATTCAACTTGGAATCATTTTTGGCCAAAAACAAGCCAGCCTACGAAGAAAACTTGAAAATCAACTACGATAAAATGACCACAGCCATTCGAGACTACCTGGCCAACAAAGAATTGCTCCTGAAACGCATGAAAAGCAACAGTATCGACCAATACAATACGAAAAGCTGCTCGTTATCGAACCTAAATCGTACCTGTGCCAATTTTACCACGATTCGAGAAACTGAGAATACCAGGCCGGCTATGAAACGTGATCTCAAGGTGGGCATGTCCGTCGATGCGTTGTACTTCGGTGATAGCTTTGGACCAATTCAGGATGTCGATAGTGACGATTTCACGTTTAAGAGTAATCTGCGAAGGGTCTACAAAGGACCTTATTTCAAAGGACGCAGGTTTCGGAGATGTCGCAAGCTCGACAGTCGACGTAGCTTCTTGATGTATCCGGGCGAGAATCTGAACCGGTTTAAGCTCAGCGAGGAAATGAAAAAGGAGGTGTTTAATCGACACAGATGCCAGAGTCTCGATACCGGCATGGAATCGGCTCCGAGGCCGCCGGATGCGCTGCAGCGGAGTCATAAGCTGTGAGAGATTAATTCAATTATCGAAAATGGCTTTGCATGGGATTTTTTTCGTTCTGGTTTTTCGTTGAATATTGAGCCACGTAGTGTTGATTGCTTTACGATTTTATTTTAGTGCTCGTTGCCCTGATTTGTAGAGTTTGTTGCCAGAATGTTCTCAAAGAGTAGTTAGAGTGTGTTTTTGAGTAGATTTTGAATTTTTTTCTGTTTAGTTTTTTCATTGCTATTTTTAGCTTTAGAGTTGATCTCAGGATTTGTTATTATTTGTATACCGAGACTGATAGGTACAATACCTACCTGTTTATCTCGAGTATACCTATTTTATCGTACGATATTATTTTTTATGATTTTATTAATTTAATTGTTTTAATTCGTGGTCGATTTTTTTTTCAATTCATTACGCAGAATTTTACGTACTTTTACTCGACTAGAATACGTAATCATTATCACGTTCATTTAACGACAGAGATAGAAAGTGGTTCTCATTAGATAAGAAATTCAATAACGCATGCAATAACGTAAATTTTCTCCTCTCCCGGTTTCATTTTGCTCGTTACTGCGACGAAAATTGATATCATTTGTGTATTTCAAACGATTACGTCAGTTTGTTTTTTAAAAGAGTTTACAAGGAGGCGAATTAAACTTGGAAATGGTGTAAATATCTGAATTTATGACGAATTGTTCAACTACGTATTTCGTACGTGAGGTCATCATTTTTTTTTCAACGGCTCGTTTAGATTTTTTCGTCTATCGTGTGAAATTTGCCAAATTTGGTAGAGTAATTTTTCTAATTGTTGGAACTTTTTGAGAACCACTTTTTTAAATTGCTATTTTTCAGCTTTGAAGTTGCGCTTTTCGTGTATTTTTTGTTTGGGATCCGAAGTTATATTAATGAAGTTTTAATGCGATGAAAATTGATGGGATTTTTATTGGAGGGGGGGGGGGGGAGTATTTATTATGATTTTTTTGAATATTGGATGGTAATTCTGAAGTAAACCAAAATGAAAAAGTGCCTACTTATGAGATGATCCATGTGATTGAACTAGAATGGAAATTCGAACAAAATGACAGGGTTAAATGATATAATTTCGTATCGATTTTTGGGATATCTATTGGAGTCGATTTTTGAATTGGAGAAAATTAATTATCGTATATTTTCTTTGGAATTGCAAAAAATGTTTTTTTCAGGAAGTGGATTTAGAAAAAATTTTTCTATTCATGTTTGAAAATTTTCATAGTTTACTTTTCTCAAAAAATTTTTAATCTAAGCTTCAAAAAAAAATTCAATGGAGCTTTGGTGAAAAAGAAAAAGTGTTGAGAATAAATTGCAAAAAGTTTGAGATTGTAAATTGTGAAAAATTGGCTGAAATTGAACAAAGCTCTCGATCGTCAAACTGAAATTATTTTTCAAACAATTTTCAAAAATTGTCTCTCAATTTTCTAAAAAAAGAAAATGAGAAAATGAAAAAAAATTAACAAAGCCAATTGAGAAATTTAAGAAATTTCCCTTAGATTAGATTAAAAATTGTTCTTTTTTGAAAGAATTTTCTAATTTTTTAAAATCTTTGGTAAAAGCTTCTAAAAAGATGAGAGAAAAAAATGATTTTTATAAAAATGAACTTTTTTACTTGAAGCTTTTTTGAATTAGATTCCGAGAAATGCTTCTATTACCAAATCTCAATTTTGGAGCACTTTTTGAAGTTTAGGGACCTTAAGAATGGTTTCAATCGATGAATCCGAATTCGAAAAAACAGACTTTTGGTTTTAATGGGATCTCTTGAAATGAATGGTTTTTGACGATTAAAAATTCGTTATGTTTTTCACTTTTTATCGAAACTGTTCTATTTTTCATTTTAAATAAATTGCATATAAATTTGAAGAGTAAGAAAAGGAAGATTTAAAGGAAACAATGTAAATGAATTCGGATCCCTCGTTATGGCGCATCTGTGTAATTTCATCATTTTTTCTTTTTCTTTTTTCAATCAACATTCTTATTTATTTCATAATAGATTTGCATTCTAGTTCTTTACTGATGCCTACTCTAGGTATACTTCAAGTAACGTTTAAGCATTTTGCGTATTTTTTCACACAGGTGGGAGACGGATGAGCGAGAGAGACCTTCCGTCTCGGATATCGAACGAACAAACGAACCAAGCCACTCTGCTTCCAATGCACGCCCCACTAATTCATAGTTCTAAATCTGTTCCATCTTTAAATAGTCCCGGTAAGAATGGTGTTCTAGAGTAGAATCTTTCTAGGGGTAG
Source organism: Pseudococcus jackbeardsleyi (assembly GCA_038380155.1). Lineage (NCBI taxonomy): Eukaryota > Metazoa > Arthropoda > Insecta > Hemiptera > Pseudococcidae > Pseudococcus > Pseudococcus jackbeardsleyi. Next base: position 10,606,599 of record CM076242.1, read on the forward strand.
TTGGGTTCTGGTGTCTGGTTCCTGGTTCATCGTTTATTGGAAATATTGAACTGAAATATTATTATGGAGTTGGTTTTGGTGGTGGTCTTTTTTTTTTTTCAATAAGAAATAGATACGTATAAAGGTGTTGGAAAAGGGTGATAGTGGTGTTGGGCTCTTTCACGCTTAAGGCAATGGCATGGAATCGCTGGTTGCTGGAATATTAACGCTTTTCTTGACTCATGATAATTTTAATCATACCAATGTGATGCATGGGAATGTGCTCAACTACTGAATTGTACAGCTCATAGCCATATAATTTAGATATTTTTATTTTAGGATTATTTAAGTAGCCATTATGTGATGTTGGGGTGCATAAGATGAATTATTTTGGGCACCCCGTACCTCTTTGTATATAAAAGGGTAGAGAAATGTGGTTTACTTACAGAGTGTAAAGATGCTCCTTATTGTCAATTTTTTTCATTTCAAAAAATGCAACTCTTATTTCGAATTGTGGGTATTTTTGAAGGTAATGTTGGTACATAACTGAATTCGAAAAGTTGATTTAAAAAAGACATAGCTCCTTTTGAAGGAGAAAAATGGAATAAGGGAACCAAATTTTTGATTTTTTGTGGAACTAATTGATTGATCTCGTCAGGAGGAGTCAAACTGTAAATCTTTACACTTTGTGTGACTTTTCTTCTGGTTTCTGTGACATTGTGCCAGTTTTAAAAGCTTTAAAGTTCAAATATGAATGCATATTTTGTAAACTTCTATTGATATCTGCAATTCATCGACAATTTACTCATTGCTTCTTTTTTCCTCTTTTGTACAGGTGTTAACGATGGTCAGATAGTTTCCCCAGTAGCGAGTAGATCTACACACGAAGTATATAATACAAGTTATAACAGCACTTCGTCTACAAATAATATATCGATGCAGCATCCGGCTCTTCGATCTAGGTAAATATCTAAAATTTCATGAAGTCTCATTCCATAAAATGATATGCGGAACTTTTCTCAACTTGAATTTCCGGCATATTTTCAGGTCCAGCCAAAACCTAAACGACAGCAGATCACTGAGTAATTATTCGCAAAACGTAACGCCGAATTTATCCAACCGACAACCGTCGAATCCGAACCTGCTGCAGAACAACGTACCTTCGCCGCACTACCCGTACACCACGAATCACCAAATGCCGCAACAGCAGCATCCCATGTACCATCAGCACGTCCAACAGCAGCAAATGTTGCTTCATCAGCAACAGCAACAACAGCAGCATCATCATCCATACCATTACGCGGCGGCTGCGGCCCATCAACAGAACAATATCGAAGGCGAACGTTTCTATCAGAATTTAAACGTGTATAGAAGTCACGAAATGCAAAATGGCGGCGTTCCCGATGGCGCTGGTGGAGCGACGATGATGAAAGGAAAGGTGCTGTCGCCGCAGCAAGATAGGTAAGTTTTGGGGAAATCTGGAATCAAGAAGGAGATTCAGAAATTCTTTGGTGTATTAATCTGGACTCTTTTTTTGCAGATCTTCAAATCAATTCCAAAGAAGTTTTAGAGGATCGCAAACCTCATTGCAGCAACCTCAAACTCGGCAATCGGTTGAGATTTTACCAACGTACATGAAAGAACGACCTTCTTCGGCGTATCTGCAAAAAGAAAATTACCCGCCTCAAAATATGGTAAGTGCAGAGATTGCTGTTGGTGATTTTGCCTGTTTTGCTTCGAATGGGGGTTTTAAAAATTTCGAATTTTCAGCAAACGATGTCCGGTCGGTCTCAATCCACCAGAGATATGTTACGCCAAGAAGCCAAACTCCAGGAGATGACTGAAGAAGTCCGCAGACGTGAGATGAAAGCGAATTTTTCGCCTCAACAGCAGTACCCAATTAGTCCAGCAAACAGAATACAGGTGATTGGAATATATTGTCTGATTGCGTACCAACCTGATGAATATTTTTGAACTTCGACTAACTGATTTTTCAATGGGTTTTCCAACAGTCTCCAGGAGAACCGCAACAGCCAGGTCAGCAATACATGCATCATAAACCGCCACCACCGGAACACGTTATGTACGACGGTCAACCGGCCAGGCCGCCATATCCAAGCCATAAAATCGGTACCATGAGACCTAATATTGAAGAATTAGGATACAGAGAGAGTCCTCCGCCGCCGCCACCTCCTCCTACATCGACACATCCATTGTATCAAACGAGTATGCAGAGATCACCGGATAATCGGTTAGTGGAATTTGGAGAAATTGAAGATTTCCTATAAATTATTATAAAATGGAAATGATGTAAAATTTTTGTGATTTTTTTTTCTCTTTTTGTAGATATGCTGCGAGTGTAGGAGAACCACCAAAAGGAGGCTATTACCCTTCGTCACCATCTACACCTTCGAACAAACAACAATACCAATTACAGGGTACCAATCCGTGGGAAAGAGAGGAGAAAGAAAGGGTAAGATTACACAGTGTGTTTTGCCAATTGATGTAGGTGATTTTGAGTCACTTTAACATTGCTTATTTTGCGTTAGGAACAGGAACGACGACGTGAAATGGCCAAAGAATGGCGAGATCAACAAATATCTGAGCTGCTGTCGTTGGGACCGAATCGAAACCAAAATCAAGAAGAGCAATTGAGAGCGTTGCATTTGGAAAAAGAATTCGAACGTAGGGCTCAGGAAGAAGAAGATGACGATGAGGAAGATCACGTAAGAAAAAATACATTGTTTTTGAAAAATTATTCATGCAGGGTGTTCCAAAAAATCTTTCAAGATTCTTAGATACAACAAATAAATTTTGATCTAGGTATTTGTTGGTAATCAAGTTTTGAATTGGAATTGAAAATATGTGAATTTTTAAAATTGTTTGAGTGGTTATTGAGCTGTTGTCAAAATTTTAAAAAACAGCTGATTCATCAAAAAAAGCAAAAAAAAATTCTGTACATTTTTTGTAAAAAAAAAAAAAAAAAAAAATGAAAATGAAAACAGTTTTTAGTACTGATGAATGAAAATTCATGTATAATCTTTACCGAGTATTTAAAAAAATCGTCCACATTTCGGTAATATTTTCATGTTAGAATCAGTAGATTGCAGAATGGCCCTTCACTCCTTTTATCAGAATTATACAGATGATGAAAATCTGTAGAAAAGTTTTGTACATTATGAATTTATGCAGCAAAATTCTTTTTCTCCAAGAATAAACATCTACAGCAATATTTTGTAAATTTGCAGCAAAATCCTGTATCTTGTAAACGATCTATCTACCTAAAATGCATTTCTGCTCTAAAATTCTCTGCATGATACATTTCTGTGATGAAAATCTGCACATGATGAATTCTGGCAGCAAATCAGCAATATTCTGTTCTTCGCAAATTCCTGTAGTATCAGATCTGTTCATGATGCATTTCTGCATCAAAATTCATGTACTCCTGATGAATACCTGCATTGAAATTCTAGTCCTGACGAATTCCTGCATCAAAATCAAATTTCTGATGAATTCCTACATCAAAATTTCTACTCCTGAAGTGATGAATTCTCGCATCACAATTCTACTCCTGATAAATTCCTGCATTAAAACCCTGCTCATATGATGAATTTTTGCAGCATAAATTCTGTTTCTCACAAATTTCTGTAATGAAAGATCTGCCCATATGCATTTCTGCATCAAAATTCTATTCCTGATACATTTCTTAATCGTAATTCTACTCCTGATGCATGCATCAAAATTTTACTCCTGATGAATTTCTGCATCATAATTCTACTCATGATGAATTCCTGCTGTGAATTTTTTAAAATAAATTTCTGCAGTAAAATATCTGCTCTTGATACATTTGTGCATCATAATTTTTTATATACCTAATTCCTATTTTTCATTATCTGCTGCAAATCTGCAGCAAAATCCTGCACACAATAAATTTTCCCCATGAAACAACACATTATTAAATTTTTTGGTGATGACATTCATTAGAGGAATTATTCCATCTGGCAAAGAATAATGATACGAATTTTTTTCTGCAAAATAAATAATACCATTGCTCTTTCTGAAAGAGCAAGGTAGATAAATTTGTGAATTAAGTAAATTTTTTTTTTCAAATTTGGCGGTTTACACCTGAATTTTTCAATTTTGTTCACTGTTTCGCTTCTGCCAAAATTCATCAATTTCTAATCCTCTCCAACTTTCATTTCATCGTTTTATATATTTTTTAAAATGAATTTTGGAGCTTTCTAAGACCTGTTTGCAGATAATATTGAAATTAGAATAATGACATATTATTCCAATGTTTAATGTTTCAAAACAGGAAACTGTCGAGCGAATCCAAGATGTAATGAGAGCTGCTCGCGAACAAGACGAATTACGAAATACTGTGCCCAGCAAGAGCAACAGCTACACACCTCCAAGATGGTCGACGAATCAACAACATGCTCAAATGAACGGAGTCGCCTCCAGACACTCGCAAGGAGCACCTAATATGTAAGTTAATCTATCTTTTTAACAAAAGAAGGATAAAAACGATCCATAACAACATTTTAATTTTTCATTATAGAAACGAAGAAAAAGAAAGACTAAGAAGATTAAAAGACATGAAAATGAAACAAGTCGAATTAGAAAACATGAAATACGAAGAACAACGTTACAAACAGCAAAAAGTAAATAAAATAACGCTGATTTAACTTCGCGCTGGTCTCCTCTCTTCCATTTTTTTCTTCTAATCGTATCTTTTTTCTTCAATTTTTTTTTCAGGAAATCGAAGACCATTCTCCGATCGCCGTCAACGGCCACATCGGCTCAACTAAATCTCCAAGTCGACCCTCGCACCTGAGACTCGATCACCTGGTCAACAACAGCAACTCGTCCATACAACAGAACCACTCGATGTCGACGAATAATTCATACAGCAACATCACCGATTACTCGACGTTGACCAGTCAGGCGCCTCAGCAGAGATTGGACAATTTACTCGAACAAAGTAATTCGGCTCCTCCGCCTCCGGAACGTGGATCGTCGTTTGCTGTGATGTCGCAGGCGTTCAGAAGTCCGGTCACGACACCGTCGCAGAGTCGAAATGATATCTCGGCTCAGAGTAATGCTACCCCGAAAAAGGTCTCGTTTCAGGACACCTCGCCTGATGGTGGAAATCTTCAGAATAATATGAGTACGCCTGTGGAGAAGACTTTGGAGGATCCTAATGTAAGTTGTGGTGGCTCAATTGGTCATAGATACTTTGAGAAGAGAAAAGAAACAGTTCCAGAAATCTTGTCGTTCTTGGGCAACTCCTTCTCTTTTATTTTTGCGGGCTACTTAGTTATTTTTTTTGAACTTCCAAGTCAAGTTTGAGGAGAAAATTAATTTCTGACTATTTTTATTGCAGAGATTCATCAACGAAGCCGAATCAATGTTGGCATCGCCTAAAAGCCCAGACGGTCAATTCATCGGTGCCACACCAGGAGTCATCGGCACCCAAGAAGTCTACAGGTAAATCTCCCTTCCTCCCCTGCCATCTAAACCACCTCATCTTTCATTTCCATCCTTCTAATCACTATTTTCACTATTTACTCCGCAGAGACCCACGAACCCGTCGCCTAGCCGAGCAACAACACCAGAAACTCTTATCGAACAAAGTCCCAGTGCCAGAGAAATTGACGTTCAAAGAGAAAATGAAAATGTTCGCGATGGAAACCGGCGAAGAAGGTACGCCTAAGGATAAAGTGAAAATTTCAAGAGCTCAACGCGATATCGATAATCTAAATTCACCATCTACGCCGAACGCAGCCGGTGCACCAGCCACCCCTACCAATCACTCACATATCAATAAAAACAACACCTCGAATAACGATTCTATCGATAATAAGGTTAAATAGATAGCAAACAAAAAGAGCATTTTATTTACTTACCTACGTATAATGTTGTACTAGTTTTCTATTTATACAAGTACCAAAGATTCGTATCTTTTAATTTTTTGCATTTCAGGCCCCCTTTTATTTTTTTTTCGACAACGTAGGTTCATTTTTTTCATTTTTTATTTAAGAATAGCACCTTTTGAGCACTTAGTTGCCTGATTTTTTTTAGATAATTTCCAAAATGACCAGGGGGTCTCATTACAAAAAAAAAGGTGACATTCCTTCATGCATTCCTTTTTTTCTCTCATTTAAAATAATTTAAAACCGAAGAGCGTAAGTTTAAATCAAAATAGAGAGGTCACGTTGTTGATATTTATTTAATTTCGTTTTTTTCTCTCTTTTTATTTGTATACTACGAAAGAACAAAATTCTAAGAACAAATGTATATTTTTTTTCTCGAGCTAACTTACATAATTTATACATATGTACTTGTAATAATCAATATGTATCTGTATTATTTATATAGCAATACATCAATATTTATACCTTATATACTGTTGATGGTGAATTTTATTTTACTTTTTTTTGTATCTTGTTAAATTATATCGTTCGTTGTTGTATGTTGTGTAATATTTAAAAAAGTTTTTGTTTTTTTTTTTTAATTATATTACGAAGATTATTTACAATGTGTGAGTTTATAAAACGGTCCAAAATGTACGACTGGTTTTATGTATATTAATCAATTTCCATTTATAGTACAATAATTATTATTTTTTATACCTCTTAAGTTGTACGACACAAATTTATATGCATAAATATAATTCTTTATAAATTGCGGTGTTTAGATGGGAAGAAACAACTGTATGTAATTGAGGATTAGCAGGAATTATTTTCAAGAGTTGGCTAATGTTCGAGATAAAATGGTGTATTATGATAAAATAATACTCGTTTAATTTAGACTAATGATGATTTGCATATTTGAAAGTGAACTTAGGAATTTTACGTCGAATACTTTGTATACTCGACTCGCGAAACGTCTTATGCTAATATACGTTACGTACGATTTTACGATGTAAATATTTACATTCGTATTGTGTATCTGATCCGGATTTGTACGTGTTTGTTTTTGTGTAGGAGGTAGAACGTCATGAGATTAATTAATTTGGCTGGAATGTGAAGCAGTGATAGGGGTTTGAGTTTGTTAAAATTGAAAGAAATTTGGTGAGAAGTTTTTGGGTACTGAGAAGTAGATGAATGAAGAATTCAAAGGCATGAGTCATCAAAATCGCCGGCTAGCTGCATGATTTTTGATAACGAAGTTGGTATTCTATGAGTCACTGAATTACTCTGAACGTATTTTGCTTTTTTTTTCTTCCCATTATCTGATGTTATTTTCAACTAATTGGTTGGAATGGTCAAATTCGAAATCCAGCTCTGAGATTTGGTGATTCGATGGCATTATCGGAGTTCGTTTCTTTCTTCAACGTAATTTAAATGATAAGTTTGATAAAGCGGAGAAAATGAGGAAACAGTCTCGTGTTCGGAAGTAATTTTTTACCAAGAAAAAAATTCTGTTGCCTGTCGTGCTAAGTATCTACGAGTAGGTACTAGGTATTTGGCAATTTATGATGAATTTTATTGCACGAAAATCGAATATGAACATGAATGATAAATATAATTTTCTTGTTACACGAGATTAGGATAAGATTTCAAAACCTTTGCAAAACCCAAATTTTTTCAAGATTTTTCTCAGTTGGAATTTTTTGAATAATCCGGTTCAGAAATGTTTACAGTCACTGTAAAAAATTTTTACTTTTTACCCTCCTCCCCCCCCCCCTTGAATCACAGGAAAAGAAATTGAAAAAAATTGTTCCTATCATTTTGAAAAGAAAATAATTCAATAATAACCTTGAAATTTGTTATTCATTTTCAAAATTCTTTTCAACATGAACACAGCACGTTATGGAAATAACTAGTGGGAAACCCATCCTTCGGATGGGATAGGGGTTTACATAATATCAAGTATGGTCCGCCTCGGGGCTCCAACCCCTGTATTTTTAAAAATTACGATTTTTTAATTTTTTTCTACATTATAGAAAAAAAAAAGTAGAGGGAGTAAAAGTACCTAGACTTTTACTCCCTTTATTAAAAAAAACTCGAGAGGTGAACGATTTTCAAAGATTTTGAATTATTTTCCATTCTCTCGTTTCGCTTAGGTATTAAACCTCAAAATTCGTTAAAAATCACTTTACCTCTCTCGTAGCATAATACACTAATTTTAATATGAAGAGACTTTCAATTATATGTGACCCGTGCAGGGAAAAGGTACCTAAAGTCGGATATTTCAAAAATTAGTTTTTTGGCTTAAATGATAGGGATTAGGGAAGACTATGAGGAACATTTTAAAACTTGGATGAGCATTTTAGGTCATTGTTTTGGTGATATACAGGCATTTGAAAATTAGAAAATAATGACTTTCAAAAAAAAAAAAAGTTGAAAAAACCACGTTTAAAGCTGTGTAGTGGTCTGAAGTGCTTGTAAATACATATGCAAAAAAAAAATTGAAAAAATCACCCATTTTTCATATGTTTTCTGACTTCAAGTACCCTCGCCTTGTAAAGGTCGCATATTTTTGTCAAAGGAAGAGACCACGCTAAAATGGTATTGCATTTTATTGGGAGGGAGGAAGAGGAGAGATTCACAATAAATTTACTGTTCAGAAATTTTTTCAGGTATTTAACAACCCGTCTCATGTAAATGATTGCAAATGAATACCTAATTAACCTTATTTATTTGAGCAGCGGACCCGTCCTATCCCAGTCACAACAAAATTGTTCGTTTTTATGATGCTCTGCAATTTTTTTTTCAACTTGTTTTTTCATAAGTGAGTAATTTTGAAAAAAATCTGGTTCAAAAAAATTAGGGTTTGCTCTATTATAAAATTTCTCTCACCCGTCGCAGTCTTACTCTCAATCAATTTTAAAAAATATCAAAACTGTACCTTGAAACAAAAAGAACTAAAATTGTTCGTTTTTTATATTGCTTAGAAATTTTTTTAACTTTTTTTCATAAGTGAGTAATTTTGAAAGTAATTTGTCCTCTCCTTCCTCCCGCCCCCTCCAATAAAAAAATAGGTTTTGCCCTATTATAAAATTTCTCTCACCCGTCGCAGTCTTCCTTTTTCCCCAAAAAAAATCCAAGAAATTTCGAAAGAAATTATACTGATGTGTTGTAATACGGGCAGCATTCGATGTAAATTTTTTCCCAAATAAATAATTATCTTACCTATTTTTTTGCCTTGGTATTTCAAGAATAAATTCCAGGAAAATATTCAATAATTTTTTACTGCTTTCCAATTTAGAAATATTTCATGCGAAAACATGCGAAAAATAGAAAATAAAAAAAAAATAAAAAAATTCCAATATATTTTTACCTATTAAACATCCTACTTATTTCGATGAAAATGAAAACCCCCCGAATTAGGAATTTGGTAACCAGCAATTTTTCATGTTGAAAAACTGCCTGTGAATTACATACAGATGCCCCAATACTACTTTCCCCATGGAATAAAATTTCGATCTTGGATTTTAGTATAATTAGATATCCAAAATGATGTCAATATGAATATTTTAATCCATAAACATCATTAGCCTTGATTTTCCAAGCTGATTCCAATATTTGAAAAAAAATCGTCAGATTTTAATGTCTTATGAAAAAAGCTAAACGTATTTTTCGAGGGGGGGGGGAGGGTGAAATTTTCACCACAGTCACTACTTTCTCTTTCATTGTGAAAAAAAAATATCCGAAACAATCATCCCTGTTGATCAACAAATTATTCAGTTTACCTATTTACGCTCATAAGTTAACTACACAAGCATTAGAAAATAATCAGTTAGGTATTGCAGGGTATTGCATAAAATTAAGAAAAACAGACACAAGACACAACATTGTATTTATAGCGGTAAACAGACCGTTATCTTCTGGATGACGTCATTTAATCCTGACAAATTCCATTCCATATTCTGAATTTTCAACATTAGCTTCTAATTGGGTAATTCAGTATCTAATTATATTTGCCAAACATGGGATTTCAACGATCTAGGTTCCAAACTTTTTTCAAATTGCTTAAAATTTCTTCTAATCACTTTTTGAGTTTTTTTTCCAAATTAATTTTTGAATGGAAAAAAATGAAAATTTCAAAAAATTTTCAACTAGAAAAGTGAGTCATTTTAAAATATAAATACAAAATTTCAAAAAATTCAGGGTTGGAAAAATTTGTACTCGAATGAAGGGCTCAGATCGTTGAAATCCCCTTTTTGGCAAAAATAATCAGTATCTACCACCTTGTATTATTTTCATCCTACACCCTTTCATTATCTTTTAAAAATAAAAAAAAACTCAACCCTTTCATTTTCATCTTCCACCTGCCCAGCAAAATCATCTGAAAATCCACCCCTTCCCTCACCCAAAAAAAATCCCATCAAAAAAAATAAACCACACGAAAATCGTAAAAAAAATTCCATCAAAAACCAAAACCCTCGTACGCATTAAAATTCCCCGCACCGTCCGGACGAATGGGGGAAGGGGAAGTATCGAGCGCAAACGCCGCTCCAATCGCAACTGCGCGTGCGCCGACCAGTACAAGCCAACGTACCGGTGTGTTAGTTGGTATTCGTAAGTTGCCATTGTACATACGCGATTACGTGGTGCGTCTTGTGATATCATTGCTGTTCGGTGACCGAGTACACGTTTTTGTGCCGGTATTTCAGTGCTTTTATTCATTTTATTTCATTTTGTGCAAAATTCGTTTAAATTTCGTACTTCTCTAGTGTTTTGTAGTGTTCGGCGAACAATTAAGCCGGTTTAAAGTATTACTTTAGGTAGTAGTTCGAGAAAGTAAACTGTACGAGGATCTTTCGTGCGGAAAATCTTTTCGTAGATTGTGTTTTGATCATTGCACCTGAAGAAGACACCAGCGAGGTTTTTAAATAGCAATTTTGTGCATATCAACGTAAAACCGAAACGTTTTTGTGGTAAGTGAAACAATTCAACGATACAATTTAACCATTTATAGCGTTTCAAAAGTAATGGTGACTGGAAATTTCATTTTCGCAGATTCATCTTCGTCGTTCTCAGATGGAACACGATAGTTGGAATTTACCTCCGAAAGACGGCTTATACGATCCAGAATTAGAAAAAGATGCCTGCGGTGTTGGTTTCATCGTCTCCATTGATGGAAAAAGTTGTCATAAGGTAAGCAAACGTTGATATTTCGCCGGCTTATCTTTTCCGGTCCGACTATTCGCGTTAGATTCTGCTCGGTCTGTGTTATTTATGTGATAGATAAACCTTCTGCCGGAGATAACGTTCGTTGTGATAGCTTTTTCGAATTCAAATTCGATGATAGGTCTATTGATCATATTTGCCATAAAATGTCAACCTTGACCTCGATCTCGACTCCAGCTCGTCTCCTGAGCCCGGCATCGAGTGCCAAATGAAAAATCGAGCCTTGACGAGGTGTACCTAATTTGAAAACCGAATAAGTTACAAATTGACTTGTCATTTAGCTTCGATTGTATATATATTTTTTTTGGCCATTATACGAAAATCTCGTTACGTAAATTAGCTCTAGCCTCCGAGTCGACTTCTTGGGACGAATTATTTATTACCAAATTAATTATTCAAATTGTTCAGGTATTTTTTCATCTGCCATTTTCGGCCACGAACGAACGAAACCAGTGACTTGAAAAGATTCCTCTAGAACGAAGAATTTTTTAATAATATTGCTCAACGAGGGAGAAATTTTTAGAAAGGGTTGATTCATCGCTGGAGCCAACACAATAACGTTGCTTCGGTGGCTTTTTGTTTTCACTTTTCAGTAATCCATCAAAAATAATGAAAAATAAATCTGTCTAGAAGCTCAAAACTAATTAAAGTTCGGTACGGTGAACTTGCCGGAGGTGTTCCATTTTTACGTAAACGTCGATCGTGATAGGATTACAATGCTGGAGTTTTTTTTTCTCTGACGTGGGAATCCAAAGAAGTTTTTTCGAATTGAAGTTTTACTACAATCGGATTGGTGAAAAGATGATGGGCGAAGGCGAGCTTGAAAGTTGAGACGGAATTCGTGGAATTTATATCTTCGAATTAGACATGTCGAGAAGTTTTTATTCGGATTTGGATGCCGGATTAAAGGAAATACTTCTTTGTAAGATGTTTTCTCGAGAAACTGTATGAAAATTCGAATTATGGAGTGTGGTAGAAAAATTACGTGTATTTGGAAGATTTATATTTTTTTCATTTTTTTCCTCGTTCGAGAATGTTTCGATGTTTCTGTTTGTACCTTCGCTGGTTGGAATTTTTTCAGTTGGATTATGCGAAACATCGAAAGGAATTTGAATATTACGAGGTATCTTTATTATCAAGGACTGGGCTGTGTAAGAAAACTATGTTTGTTCAGTCTATCTTGTGTAAATTAAAGAGGGTTGGAAAATTTTAAATTTTTGTGTTGTCGTTGTCGATTTTGAACTTGGGAAAATGACTGGCATGACCTTCTTCGGTGTCCTTGACGAGTGCTGTTCGGTGCTTTGGTTCAGGTTTCCTAAAGTGGTGGTTTTTTGGAGCCATTTTTTTTTCTTAATTTCAGTTTTATCGAAGTGTTTGGAAATTTAAAATTTGTCGTTCAGAAAATGTTAGTTATTGATTTTTTTAGCTTTTGTGGTTGTGGTAGGTCGGGGTTTTGAAATCAAAGGCCGAGGACAGTATGTGAAGGGAAAGGTAGGGGAATCTAAAAATTATTTTTAAAAAATTGGAAAATTGAGGTTTCCAATCCGATTTTGGATTTTTTGGTATATCGAATATTTTAAAAAAAATCTTGAGAAATGATGAGAACCTTTTTCAAAAACTAAAACGAAGAAAGGAGGAGGAAATGAATTGATCTTTGGAAATCGGTCGTTTTGAAATTATTACTCTTATTGGTTTTTATCTTTTCTGGTTGTGGTAGATCAAGTTCCCTCAATCAAAGGTCGACTATGGGATAGGAAGGAAAGAAAAGGAGCAATCTAAAATTATAAAAAATTGGAAAAAATGCGGTTTCTAATCCTTTTATGTTTTTTTTTGCATCAACTTGGTATTTTGGGAAAAAAATCTCAGGACAAAGACGAAGGAAGAAAGGGGGAAAAGTGGATTAATCAAAATATCCAGTTTCTCCATTTCGATCGGTTTAAAAAAATTGACGTTTTTTGAAAAAAAAAAAAAAAAAAAAATACGAAAAAATGAAGAAAGGTGACAATTTTTTAGAAAACTAATCCCACCCCCTCCATCCCTCCGAAATATTTGAAAAGTAATTTTGACTAATGTTTTGTTTTTTTTTCTTGTAAGAAAAGTTAGAAGGAGGAAGGGAAAACCTGACAGATTAGGTACTCATTTTTTGTGTTCTGATGTTCTGACAATCAAGAAAGCGACTTCAACGACTCAAAAATATAGAAAAAAGAAATCAAAATTTCCCCGAGCCAAAAAAAATAAGAATTTTGAATGAAAAATATTCGTTTAAATATCAAAATTTTAATTTGAAAACCATCGTTTAAATTTTGAAAATTTTAGTTTTCAATAAGCTTGAACGAGTTTTATGATGAAAAGTGGAAGAAAAAAGGGTTAATTAATTATTTTTTTTTGGGGGGGGGGGGGGGGGGTGTAGGTATACCCAATACGTAAAATTCTCGAGTGATTAATTTTTGACAAAATTTTGTATCCTTTGTTTTTCTTTCCTTCTCATTTTGAAAAAATTGAACTAAATTTTCCTATCTAATCTCTTTCACTAATTTGAAGCAGAAATGACAAAATTTTGAAGAATATTTTGATATTTGAAGCGTTATTAGTCACTTGGACGAAAATGTGAGGATTGATGAAAGTTGCAAAATTTTCAACTTCAGCTTAATTTTTTTCTGGTTTTCAATTTTGATTTTCAGTTTTTCATTTTTAAACTTCCATTCTCTAGATAGGAAGCAGGTCTCCTCCCCTCTCCTTAAATCTGAATATGAAAAAAACTTAAAAAAGGAATATATCACTGAAAAAAATTGAAAATATGTATCTTTAGATTTCTTCTTTTCAAATTTTGTTTCCTCAATTCGATTTCAAATTTCAGTGATGCAAAAATACGTTTAGCATGAAAACTGAAAAATAAATGTGATTTTATGAAAGTCTCGTACATTTGAATTAATTTTCAAAAATACCAAATAAACAATGAAAAAGACCATCAAGGAATCCAATAAAAAATTTAATTTGAATTTTTAATGAATTTTGAAGTCATCTCAAGTTAGTAGGTACGTCTGATTGTCCAAAAATGGTTTAAAAAAAAACACAATTTACAGATAAATGGTAGTTTTGGGTTATAGGTATCTTTTGATTTTCATTTCGATAAAGTATTCAAATTTTGACCCTAAAAATGATCATTTACTTTATATTTAGGAGCTCTTGTGCCAAAGTTGAGTATATTTCAGTGTTTCTGCTCTTTCCACACTTTTTTACCATTTAAGGTTCACAAATCGTGAAAAAATCAAAAAAATGTAGAGAAAACGTAAATTTTTAATAAAAAAAAAATCAATTTATAAATTCTGGCAAAACCTGTGGGCAAAAAATTGCATAGATTTTTTTATTTTTTAAAAAGTAAAAGGTACATTTATTCAATTTTTTTGTTGTACAAATTACTCCATTCATTTTTTTGTGTACCGTTAGTGGGGTGGGGGGGGGATCAATCAATGAATTCCTTGAGAAGTTAGTACCTACTACCTACTACCTACAGAAAATTACGTTCAAAGCATGAATTTTCAAAATAAAACCTTGAAGCAAAAAATTTAGGTAAAAGTTGGAAAAAATTTCATAATACTTTGATTTGCTTTGCAAAAAAGAGCTTCTCTTACATCATCTTGGCAATCTATCAAATTTTCGAGTTTAATTTTTTTTTTATTCGCATGAAAAATTATTTACTTATTACTGGATAAAGTGTTCTTTAATCTTTTCCTCCCTTTTCTCTTTCCTTTCAAATCAACCTATTGGTCCAATATTTCGAATAGAAAAATAATTAAGGTATGCAATACTCTACATTTCTTTGGTTTTTTTTTCAACGGATTAATTCCAAGTTTCATTCCGCTCTTTAAAAAATTACACACTTTTCTCTCCCTAATGAAAAAAAATTCCAACCCTTAATCGTTTCCTCGTCGCTTTAAATCCCCCGGGCATTTATCCGCTTCATTAAAAAGATCCTCCAAAAACATGGCCAATTTAATCTCAATCGACAAAACCGCCTTTACTTCTCAATAACCTCCTTCCAATTCAATTGGCTCGTCATCAATTACAAAATAATTCCCTCGACCGAATCCCACCACTTATAAATACGTTCGCCTCAAATCTCTGGCGACTTTTCCACGTTAAATTCTTCGTTAATAACGTGAACGAGCTTGTAAGTAATTACCAACTCATCGAAAGGAATTACTCCCTCCCGAGATAAAAAATCAGCAAAAAAATACACCCAGGCCTACAACGTAAAAAGCACGACACAAGCTTTAAAAAAAATTATCGTAGAATATACTCAAAGTATAGATACCTCCGTAAAATCTGAGAAAAAAACCATCCAATGTATTTTTTCTTTGATGTATTCCAAGTGTATACTTACTCTTCTCGATTCATTATAACGATGTAATTTATCGTCTATCATAGTCTACGTAAATACCTACGTACGTCGACAATACGTCCTTTTTCTACACTTCACGCTGTTTCATTCTTCTTTATTTTTTCTCCTCGACTCGAGCTTTCAACGTTAAAAGCGCAAAGTATGGTTGATTTTTCTGCGAGAGAAAAAAATACTTCACTTCGTTAATTGAACAGCACATTTTGTCATGTACCATTTTCTTGCGTTAGTGAGAGGTGAACTGTGGGGAGGGGGATGAAGGAGATCCGCGTCGATGAGAAAGGTACCATTTTTCTAAATATTTTTTGGACGTGTTCCAATATTTTTCACGTTGAGTAATAAAAGGTCAAGGATTCGGTTCGCAGTTTGCCCCTGCTGCATTGTTTTCATTAATGCGAAATTTCAATTCTACAATATTCGAAGGTGCCCCTGCCCCTTCCTTAGCCCTTTCGAAAGCTTTTTTGTAAATTGAATACTTGGCAACGTCGACGTAGGTATTCTTTCACGGTGTCTACCGGGCATGAAAATCATGTAAAACATGAAAATAGCATGCATTTTGATCATTTTACACAAGAAAGAATGAATTTTCAACTTTCCTCTCAATTTTTAAATTGAAGAATTGCTTTTAAATCGTTTTTCAAGTTCATCTTTTTGGAAAAGAATTTCTGCTCTTGTTTCCCTCGAGCAGGGCTTAAACATTCTTTCGGATTCGAATAAAAAATACCAAAATTCGAATCGAGCGGCCTATATAAATGAGCCAAAAAAAGATGTCTCAGATTCAGATAAGAAAATCAAAATTTAAATCAAAATGAAAATGATCTGGCAAATAATGTCAAAATTGAAATATTTTTGCGATAATTTACAATAATTATTAGAATATTTACAGTAAATTATCGTAATATTCGAGTATTTACAGTCATTTATCGCAATTAGTAGAGTATTTACGGTAATTTTGCGTAATTTTTGAAGTATTTACGGTAATTTACCGTAATTCTTGAAATATTTACGGTAATTTAATTTACCGTAATTCTTGAAACATTTGCGGTAATTTACCGGAATTCTTGAAATCTTTACCGTAATTTACTGTAATTCTTGAAATATTTACCGTAATTTACTGTAATTCTTGAAATATTTACGGTAATTTACCGTAATTCTTGAAATATTTACGGTAATTTACCGGAATTTTCGACCGGAATTCTTGAAATATTTACGGTAATTTACCGTAATTCTTGAAATATTTACGGTAATTTACCGTAATTTGTGAAATATTTACGGTAAATTATCGCAATTCTTGAAATATTTACGGTAATTTACTGTAATTCTTGGCATATTTACGGTAATTTACTGTAATTCTTGGCATATTTACGGTAATTTACTGTAATTCTTGGTATATTTACGGTAATTTACCGTAATTTGTGAAATATTTACGGTATTTGCGATAATTTGCCATTATTACTGAAATATTTACGGTAATTTACTGTAATTATCAAAATTTATGCTATCACATTGTGTCTACCCAGCATAAAAATTATAAAAAGCATGAAAATAACAAATGTCCTTTCAAAAAGATTTTTATCCCAGCCAGAAAAAAGACTAAAGCTACCTACGTATCACGAGGTAATATTTCGTAACACCCCCGCTGACCCCCCTCCCGCTTATTTTTCTTCCAAGATGATGCAATATAAACAAGATATATCGTACATCGTACGACGAATGCTCACTTCGTACGTCAAACCTGCCATTTCTACGTCTAAAACCGCGGTCCAAAGTGGTTCCTGTGGCAGGCGAGGTGAAAAAGCGACTCGGGAAGTTGTCAGACTTGTAAAATAGTCATGTACCGTTTATACAAATTGAGCAATATGTACCAACGGTTCGGCAAATGACGTAATTTTATTCTAGCCACCGAGGCCGGAACAGGATTTTAAGGAGTATCGTTGATGCTTCGCCCAAGGAATTTCCTCGTCTCGTATAAATCCTGCGTGTGTTTTTGTTCGGTATAAATAGTCGATGGAACAAGAGGCGAGCAGAGAGAATGAATAAGCTCGAGTATAAACGTAGGAACCTAGACGGTTATAGGCGACACCGATCGATACCCGGTACGTCGCTGTGCCCCTCTGCCCACCAAAGACGCCTTTTCCTTTCCCGCAATAACATCAAAACGATACAATGGTCGCGGTGTTTTTACGTCGGGGCCTTTGGAAATATGTATCGCCAGCAAAACGGTGTAAAAAATAATCCGAATTAATCCTCGTGTTTTTTTCCATCTTTTCCTTTATCGGATTCCTATTTGTATCCAAATGATATGCCGGGAAGGGGGATTTCGGCGAAAAACGATGACGTAGTGGAAAATTAGGCCAGCAGATGCGAAAGTACCAGGAAAACAGCCCCGAGACCGAAATAGCATCGTGAGTTGAATGTACCTACCTTTCGGAGAGTATTCGCTTGATGGAAAAATCGATCGTAGGCGGAGATCTGAGTAGGTGTATCTTGAGCTGTGGCGTTGCGACGATGAAGATAACTCTGGCTTGGAATCGACTCTCAGATAAAAAAAGACTGTTCGAGTTGGAAAATTGCGTAGGAGGATAATCATCGTCCTAGAAGTTGCACCCTGGGAGGAGAAGGGGTATGCTAAACTCTTTGGTTTTCTCACGATGACGTAGATTTTGCGCCAGAAACACAATCACTTCTTTACTTCATTGGAAAAGTTTATCGTCTCTGGAAAACTGAACCGTTGGTTGGTGAAAGTGTGCAAAGTAAAAGGTGGTTCATAGAGAGGTTGGCTGGGAGGGGGGAGGGGGCGAGGGAAATCCGCAACCGTTGGTGATAGATTATGAGAACGTGCTACTAGGCAGTTGCGGGTAATTTTTCATCGTCAACGAGAATTCAAAGCAGAAAAGGAGGCGAAGAGGTTAACGTTGATTTGTTATGTCAACTTTACCACGTAGTTGTAAAAAAAAAATTTATAAGATGGATGTTTAAAAGAATACTGCGATTTACCAAGTTAAAGTTGCTATTGGCAGAAATGGCCAATTTCCCGGACTTATTTTGATACACAATTCGGATTTATTGCTGGATTAGGGTAATAGGATATCGATAATGGCATTAGAAAGAAGAAAACAATGTAGAGAATTCGTATTTGAATTATTCAGTTTTATCGAGCGTGACCGAAGTGAATTGAATGTGGATGGGAATTTAGGTTGGATTGGAAAATCGATAGAATTTGTTGATCTCGGATTGAATGAAGAGATTTTGTAAATTATTTTTTAGAAAAATTGGTATAATTGGATAATTAAAATAGTAAAGGAATAGATTTGATGAAAGTTGAGCAAAAATTTTGATCTGGTGAAAAAGTAAGTCGAATTTTTTTTTATCTCTATCAAAATTTAGTTGAAAGAAATTAATTTTTTGAATCAAATTTTCTTCTGTCCAAATTTTTTCCATTTATCGAAACGCTTTGGCGAAATTTTCGCCCTAAACTTGATAAATTATTCAAATTTTTGCTTTTCGCCGATTTTTTTCACAATTCAAAAATTTTCAAAAACAATAATTTTTTGGTGACTTACCATTACACAATTGTTTTTCTCAGATTACTTGAATGAGAAATTTTTTAGTGTGAGGGAGGGTCCAATTTCGAGAAAATTGAAAAAGAGGGTGAAAAATTTTTGGCTAGGAAGAGTTCTATAAATGTAATTGAATAAAACTGAATAAGACATAATTTTTCAAATTGTCTACTGGCCAGAGAACTAAGAAAAATCAGAATTTAGCAAAAAAAAAAAAAGAAAAAAAAATAGCCAGCATTTTTATACTTCTGCTGTAAGATCACTTTTGCCTGAAAACTTTTTTTTGGCAAAAAATGAAAATTTGATTGAATTCGGTCTGAAAGTTCAAAAATCTGTAATTCAGCTAAAAGTGTTATCACCTCAATCGAAAATTCCCTTAAAATCGGTTGAAAATTTAAAAATCTACTCGGCATTCAATAAATTAAAAATTCAATATTTTGATCAGAAATCTTCTCCTTTCTCAGCAATTAAACATTTCCAACTCATATTTCTGTGCTAAAAAAAATAGATTTGAACAATAATGAATTTTTAGGGAAAACGAGCGAGGAGTGAACAAAAAAACGACAATTTTATTCAAAAATTTGCATGAAGTCGTCAAATTTATTATTCCTTTGAATGAATCTATCGCCATAAAATTTTCCATTTAAAGGAATTCTGCACCTTCTGATGTTGAAAAAGAAATGCAAAATAGACAAATAGTACGTCCACTTTTTGAGATAATTCTTTGCGCAGTTTCTTGAAAATCGATTGAATTAACAAAGGTTTGAAGAAGTAAACATTGAGATCCATATTTTATGTATACTGATTCTAATTTGTTTTGAAAGTTTTCTCATTTTGCTGAATTTCTGATTTTTCTTTTTGTCTTCCTGCTTGTGTGTTAAATGTGCCCAAAATAAGCGAAGGGGCGAAAAATTATTCTAAAGACAGTTTTTTTTTTTTTAAATTTGATATTTCTTGATAATTTTTAAAAAAAATCTATTTGAAAGAGAGGAAGACAGAGAAATGGCAATTTAAAATCAAAGCCTTTTTTAAAAAAAATTTCTTTTTTTCTTCATTAGAAATTGTGATTAGACTCTTCGTCTTCCTTTGAATTTTTTTTAAAAATGACTAAAAATTTTTCCAATGGTTTAATAATTTGGGGGAAAATATAAGGGAAAAAAATAATAATACCAATTCCTTTGCAAAAAATCTAATAAAAATTGCAGAAAAAGTCGAAAAATTAAATTTTTAAAATATCGTAACGAATATGAAAAAAATTCAGCCTTTGAAACCCCGCAAAAAATTTAATTCGCCATAATAAGTTCTATTTTGAAATCAAATTTCCTGAAAATTCGTTTTGAAATTGATTTAAAAATCGACTTAAAGTATTTGATAAAGAATTGAAATTTTGTCTCGAGTTGAAATTCAAGAAAAAGTGTACCGAAATTAGACGAAAATTGGGCGAAATTGAAGACTGCCGATGAATAATTCAAAAATACCTTCATCGTATGAGAAATATAAAAGCAGCCGAGGACGTCCCATGTCTCAAAATTTTTAAAAGCGAGGCTCTTTAATGAGAATATTTTTTTTTATAGAATTTCAAAAGAGAGAAATTTTTCCACTTCATTATTATCTTTTGTGTAGAGAAGCTACAGCCGAAGTAATTTGTGTCAAATTGCCTCTATTCGAATAAACGAAAGAACGAGAATCGTCCGAAAATAAACTTTTGAATATTTTTGGATCGATAAAATATTGAATTGTAAGTAGGCAAGTTATTAGAGAATAGAGGATAAGTAGGTATTTGGAAGGAAAATACGAAAGAATGAAACGAAAATAAACAATGAAACACCTTCGAATTTTTTTTTCAAGCAAGCAGTGTTACCAATTTCTTTATATTTTCAAAAACGTAGATAATTTAAAATTTAAATAGTAGAAATATTTGAATGAATTGAATATAATTATCTGGTATTTTTTTTTTTTTACTGTTTTCCCTTTCATCTGTCTCTTCAAAAAGTTTATATGGGAAATTTAGAAAAAGAGGGGTAGGGATACAAAAAATAACGATTGTTGAAATTTCAAAAAATTCACATTATTATCCATTCAAATTCACATAACCTTATCCATTTTTCAATCACGAAATTTCCCTTATTCAGTTACTTGTAATCCATACTAATTCATTATTTCATTTTGATTTATTTTTAAACCCAATTTTAAATTCTTCATTACGTCACATATCAAACGACAGACGAGCAAAATGAAATTATAGGTTTTTTTTAACCGAAAATGAACCACACAAAATTCCAACTTCGTTCTAGCTCGTCTTGTTTCACACGACGAACGTGCCATGTGTTTTAAAAAGTATCCTCTTACACATTCGAAATACGTCCTTAATCCAACCTTCGTTACAGAGGGCGAAATTAAATTAAAATCTGCCCTGTTCTTTTTTTCTACCACTGATTAAATCTCGTAAAATGTCATCGAACTCGCAACCAAAAAATTGACCACTGGTTTAATGAAAATTTGAAAAATTTACGTAGAACGACCTGGGAAATATCAGGAATCTAGAGATCGAAAATATCTCACCGGAATGACCCGGTGAAATATTGCAAATTTATTATGCACATGCAGCTGTGAATCATTTCACTGTAATAAATTTAGCTCAACGGTGATGTTCGCGTGTTCTGTTTGCAAGACGAAGAATAATAAATTCAGAGGTAAAGAGAGTGAGAAATTAGAATGGGATGGGGATCAGAGAGTATGAAGACGGTCACTTTGACGTCGACGTTTTGAAAATACTGCTTCGTTGGTTATTTGCTGATCGAACTAAATGCTGAATTTGCATTCGTGCGTTGAAATAGGCTTCGTGTTCGTGTTGAGCGTTAATTTTGCACGATGACGATTCCATGTTAATCAAATTAACACCGGATTGGCGTTAGTTTACCGAATATGACTGCGAAGTTGTCTGTGTGAACGTAATTTGAGTTTTGAGGGCGAAATGGGCAACGTTGTTGAGAATGGTTTTTGTTTTCACAGAATACGTGTGGAACGCGATCATATTGCGATCGTCTGTCTACCCGAATGATAAATTTCAGCTCGTTTTTAATTGTTTGTCGAGCGCGATGTAGATGTAGATACGTGTGGGTTGCAATTCCGGGAAAAGAATTTCAATTAAGAGTTTGTCGTCGACTTCGTTTGCTCTAATTTGGCGACGACCCTCAAAGAAAACAAACCCTTTTGGCGAGAATTGAAGTGGAGAGTAATCGATAAAATACAAGAGTTGGCAGAAAAAAAAAAGACAAGACTCGGATCGTGAAATATTGGTCGAATTTTCCTGTCGAGGTGATTTTTGATCAAAATTTACCATAAAATTGGTTTCCTTTGGAAATGAAGTGTGAAATATTCTGTTTCTTGTCTCGAGACCTCCCTTTTAAATATTAATTCTCATCTGGTTGCCGAGATGGCTGTTTTTGAGATTTCTCACGCCGAAAATGTATTTCGAAATGGTTTCGTGGATAAATGAGATTTAGGAGTCGCTCAGTCTTTTTGATAAGTTTGGGATGATTTATAACGCAATATTATGGCCAGATGGCGACAGTTTCTCGTTTAAGGGACGATCGGTGGCTGGATTATGGATTCTTTCTCGTACAAAAATATATTTACATTAATTACTGTTCTACTGTGGCTTGATGTTGAGCAAAAGACATATTTCCTCACTAATTCAAAATCATTGACTGCCTCTATTTTTCACCTTTTACCGACTTTTCCATTAGGAAAAGTCGAGTACTAAATTGTTCATCGTAGTTGAAGGGAGCGTCGGGAACGATTTTTTTTTACGTTTTCGGACATTCTGAACACGATAGGACGTGTGGTTGAGAACGAGGTTTCCTTATATATATATATATATATATATATTTATATGTTTATGTATAATTTTGTCCGCGATTAAACTCGAAAACTGTGTAGCTCCAGAAGGGGACAATGATCCCAAAAGATGGCATTTTTTACGTAGTTTTGAGATTTTCAAACCGATTTAAAATCGGTCCAGCCGTTTTCGAGATATTGAACTTTTTGTGTTTTTTAGGGGTTGGGGGGTGGGACTTAGCCGAAATTTGAAGCAACCAAGGTAAAAGTTGCATTGCGCTTAAAATTTCGATTTCTCTAAAACTACTGAACCGATTGAGCTGAAATTTTCAGGATTGGCAAAAAAAGGTTTGAGGACCCTACAGAAAAATTTTCAGCCCGATCGGTTGAGGTACACCGTCTCTCAATAGGCTTAAAATGTGTAAACAGTTTTTTTCAATAGCTTACTGAAACTTGAAGCTCGAATAATTTGAAAACTAGGCATCCTCAAAAAAATCTAATGACTCATTGTCGAAAGCAAATTTAATTCTCTACAACTTGCTATACAGGCGTTTTTTGGGAGGCCCCTCCTTTGGTCAAAAACGATCCTCAAAGGATGCAAAGGAGGGTCCAATACTCGAAATTCGCATTAAACTCAAAAGATGTGTAGCTCCAGAAGGGGACAATGATCCCAAAAGATAGCATTTTTTATGTAGTTTTGAGATTTTCAAACCGATTTAAAATCGGTTCAGCCGTTTTCGAGATATTGAACTTTTTGTGTTTTTTAGGGGTTGGAGGTGGGACTTAGCCGAAATTTGAAACAACCAAGGTAAAAGTTGCATTGCGCTTAAAATTTCGATTTCTCTAAAACTACAGAACCGATTGAACTGAAATTTTCAGGATTGGCAAAGAAAGGTTTGAGGACCCCACAGAAAAATTTTCAGCCCGATCGGTTGAGGTACACCGTCTCTCGGCAGGCTTAAACACATTCTGGCATTAAAAAGTTTGTAAAAAAAAGTTTGTAAAAGGGCATAAACTGATGATTTTTTGGTCGCTGATTCCGAATTAGTTCTTTGTTTTTCGATTTGAATCTTCTACATGTTCCTAAGTCGTCCCTCGGTAGGCTTAAAATTTGTGAACTGCCGTTTTTTTAATTTCTTAATGCAAGCTTGAAACGTAAATAATTTGAATATTAGCATTAAAAAGTTTGTAAAACGGCGCAGTTTGATATTTTTTGGGTCGCTGATTTCGAATTTGGTATTTTTTTAAAACTTATTTTATTTCGATTTGAGCCCCTTCCCTGGATACCCTAGTGTACATGGGTGCCTAGGAGTCCAAAATTTCAAGTTTGGTACTCTTCAATATACTCAATATTTGTGAATAGTTGAACGAAAGTAAATTTAATTTTCTACACCGACGTTTGTGGAAAAGTCGGTTACCTTACGCAGAATGCGTAAGGTTTTTTTCAGGATGAACCAATTCAAATTTTTCTGAACTTTTTTCAAAATATTTTCAAGTTTAATCGGTATGATTTGACTGTACTTTTATGATTCTTGAAATATTTTCTTAGAATCTTTTCTGCTCATAATTTTTTTCCAAGTATGTTTTCAATCTGAAATTTTCTACTAAATCTTTTTTCAATTACCTGTAAAAATGTTTATAGCTCTCAGTTTTCCTTGAAATTTTTTTCGAAGGTTTCATTTTCAAATTTTCTTGATTTCAATTTTTTTTTCAATTCTTGAGATTTTTTCCATTTCTTTTCTCAAAATTTTTTCTCGTTTTTTTTTACAATAATTTTTTTTAATTTTTCAACTTTACCTAAATTTTTAAAAATATGTATATTTTTTAAAAATTTTGGTGTTGAAAACAACGCTGTAAAAAAAATTAGAAAGAATCAAAAATGATATCAAGAAAAATTTTGGTGTTGGGATAGATTTTTAAAACAAATATTTTAGGTTTGAGAATAATTTCGGAAAAAATTGAACTTATAATCATCATAAGTGGCCTGACTGTGCTAAAAAAATAGAAAAAATGAATTCTTAGTTGAGTTTGGAATGATTCAAAATTTAATTTCAAAACAGGTTTGAATTTTGTTACAGTTTGATTTTCGTTTTGTTACGTTATGGCTAGGTTTCTGTTACGTTATGGTTCAGTTTTAAAAAAAAAATATTTTTGTTACTTTATTTTTCCGTTACTGGTTCAGTTTCTGTTACATTCTGATTTCATTTATTTTCTCTGTTGAAGTGTTGAGTTTCGGGTTCGTTTCTCTCATGCTGTAGTTCCACGATTTTTATATTCTGATAGCGTTTCTGATTCAGTTTCCGTTCCATTCTCGTTTCGTTTTTGAAATGTTACCGACAGGGTTTTCGTGAGGGAACAAAAAATGTCACGAAAAATGAAAATGATCAATCGATGACGGAATTTTATTCCAAAATTTATGCAACGAAATAATAACGTTACAATGAATTACCATAACGTAACGAATAACGAAACAATTTTATTATTTTTTTCTTACTCTGTTTGTAATGTCAACAACGAAAACTCATTTTCTCAAAAATTTCCCAACTTTGATTTTTTTTCAATTTTTGGTTTCTATTGTACTTTGTAAAATTTCTTCTAAACTTTTTATTCAGTAGGAAAAAATTTTTGAAGAATGTGGATTGAAAGATATTTCAAAATTCAAAGTAATTTTCGAGTTGGAATTTGTAAAAATTTGAAGAAATCAAAATTTAAAAAATTTTTAATGCTGAAATTTTTCCAAATGAGGATTTTTTTTTCATTTCCGAATTTCTGACTATTTTTCGTTTGGATTTGTAAAAATTTTCTCAAAAGCTAATTTTTTAAAAGTTTTTTCAATTTGATTTTGGAAAATAATTTTGAAATTCTTCGTGCAATTTTTTTCCAATGAATAAAAAATTAAAATAGTCAAAAAAAGTCAGATGGGAGAAATTTCAAAAAAAAAATAGATTCAAAAGATCAGAAAAATTTGAAGTTTTAACAAATTTGAACTTGGAAATTGGAATAGTTTGAACTGGAATCGTTGAAATCCCGTCTGTAGCGATAATACCTCAAAATTTACTAGTTAAAAATTGAAAATTTTAAAGTTTGCTTGTCGAAAAAATGTTGCTGAAAAAATTTTTCTCAGTTCAGGAATCAAAAATTTTTCTAAAAAAGTGAAATTGCAACTTCAGTTTTCATTCTTAGTGATCTTGCATTTTCTAGAAAAAATAAAAATGTTACGAAATAACGTGACGGGATCTGAAAATAACCTTATTTTCTAAATGATTACATTACAGAATTTTTTCCCCGTTACAAATCCCAAAACGAATAACGGAATTAACCCTATATAGACCACCAGTGCCAAAAACGGCACTACAATGCATTTTTCGAAAAAAAAGCCACCTGGTGCCAAAAACGGCACTAAATGTATTTCCTTAACATTGTAGTGCCGTTTTTGGCACGAGGTGGTTTTTTTTCTGAAAAAAACATTGTAGTGCCGTTTTTGGCACCAGGTGGTTTTTTTTTGGTGGTCTACCTAGGGTTAATATTTTCACTTTTCGTAACGAAATGAAATAAGGTATCAAAAAAATTCGTAATAACTTCACTCTCATCATTATTCTGTTTTCGTTACGTTATTGTTCCGTTATCATTACTTTTCCGTTACGTTACCGTTATTTTTTTTAGAAAATTCGTGAATTTTCAATGTTTTCGCCGTAGTACGTGGTTTTCTGTCAAATTCGACCAAAAAAATAACCATAATGGCGAATTTTCAGCTCGCAGGTAGATACCCAGCTCGTAATCAGCGCCAACTACTCGTCTCGTCTCGAACAATTTGGCGTCGTTGTACAAACGAATTAAAATTTATCACCTTGTGTATTCAATAAACAATATTTTAATAGCGACTATTGAAAATTACCCGTGTAAAATCGAAGCATTCGAGATAACGAGACTTTTATCGTCGCTGAAGCAGAATCTGATAAGACTAGAGCTGCGCTCAACTTGATGAATTTTCTTACTAATACGTATACAAGTACATCGGATAATGCTTAATCTAAGCTTAATCGTTATCGATTATCGTGGAATGCGCTTACAAGTACGTTAGACATGCCTTATAATGTGTATGTGGTGTAGTACGTCTTCTTAATCCACCAAGTATACTAATACCTAGATCTACTACCCATCTCATCTAAAATTTATTTGTCTCGAATTCGAAATTCTTCTGCCTTAAGAGAGTGAATTTCCACAGGTGCGAGAATTATATTTGAAAAAAAAAAAAGGTTTTATTTGCGGTCTGCAAATGACGCTGACGTTTGAATTGGTGGAGAAAGCAACCGAACGTTGCTGGGAAAAAAAGAAGGGCAGGGGGACAATAGGTCTTTTATCGATTGGTGGTCGTTAGCAGCGGTTCTGGCGAGAGAAGTGGCAAATGTCTGCAAAACTTCACCTTGAATTCAACCAAGGTAAATGTTACACTGCAACGCTTGTTACGAACGGCTGGGATTATTATCACGAGCCCAAAATCGTACGTCTCGTGAATATTTGGGGAAAAAAAGGAGGGTCAATGCGCGTGGTTGAACTTTTTTATGGTCGCTAACTCATTGCAGTTGGAAAGACGATCGAAATGGAGAGAAAAAAAATATTCAGTTCTGTAAAACTTTTCATTCTTTGGTAGGAAATTGCAGAGGACTTGAGGGTAATTTATCGCCAGACGATTTCCATGTAATTAGAAATCATTCGCTAAATTGCGGTTATCAATTCGCCAACTGGGTTGATAGGTATTAATCGAAAACGAATTCCCCGATGAGGCGATGAATACGAACGGCCTTGAAGTAATCTCTACAAATGAGAATAAATTTATCGTCTTGGGAAATCGATACTCGAATTTTAATCGAGTTTCGTATGAATAGTCACTCGTCGATTCCATTTTCGGCGAATTTTTTACTCTGGCTGTCAGTGACGTCACTGTACAGTCTCGTCGCGGAAATCGATTCCCGAAATGAAAAATATACTAATTGCAGGGTTATCAGCACAGTGTTGAAATTACGAATTTTTGGTGTTTTCAGATAAGATAAAATTGAATTTCATTATAAATAGTTGCTTATCGGTGCAGCTCGATGGAAGATTTTTTAAATGCTGAAAAATTAGTTCAGAGTTGGAGAATTTATCAATTTTTAGAATTTTTTCGTCGATTTATACGATTTTGGTCTCGGACTTAATTAATTTGCGAAATTTCATATTGTGTTTGCTTATGAATGGTTGAATCTGGCTTCAGAGTTCTCAATTCAATTGAAATAATCTTTTTTTTTTTACATTCTCATTTACATATAAATCAATGAAAATTATCGAAATTCACTGAAAAACAATCGGAATTGAAATCATTGGGGCAAAAATTCCCTGAAGTAGATAGTTAGAAAAAAAAACACTGGAAAATCAGTGAAAATTCTTTGCAAAAGCTGTAAAATTTCTGAAATTCTCTGAAAAATTGGTGAATTTTTTTGAAAAATCTGCTGAAAATGAAAGAATTTTGTTGATTTTCTATGTTCTGCAATTCTGACCATTTATCTGTCACTTTTCACTAATTGAAAATATGAGAGAGTATCGACAAATATGTAGGAATTCCGGGAGTTCTTAATTTAATCTAAATTCAATTTCGAAATCGAATTAATCGATTTTGAAAAATTCTATTTTTATTTTCAACGAAAAATTCTTATCAAATTAGGATTCCTATCTTTCTCGCTTTACTCTTGTCTATTGATATCACGATTTTATCTCCTGTTATTCAATTGATGAAGATGAATAAACTGTACTTTGAAGCAAGATTCGGAAATCACTGCTGCGATAATAATAATTTTTTCACTAGGGCAGTATTTCATTCCTCTTGAATTTCTTTCTTAATGAAGGAGTAATGAGTTGTTGAAAAATAAATTCGACTACGTTTGATTGTGGGTTAAAATT
Source organism: Pseudococcus jackbeardsleyi (assembly GCA_038380155.1). Lineage (NCBI taxonomy): Eukaryota > Metazoa > Arthropoda > Insecta > Hemiptera > Pseudococcidae > Pseudococcus > Pseudococcus jackbeardsleyi. Next base: position 10,635,452 of record CM076242.1, read on the forward strand.
GAACTCGGATTCGGATTCGGCATCTTTGAAAACCTATATTTTGATACCCATGACGTGTTTTCATCAATTCTCATCGAATTGCCCCCCTCCCCTACTCGTTCTTATCACCTCTTAACCTTGGAATTTTTCCTTTCATGGTAACGTTCTTGTAATCCCATAATGCAAAAGTAATAATTTTTTACAATACACGATTGTTCAATTTTGAGATCGATACTTCAAGAAGAGTACTCTTTTTTGTTGTTATCTTTCATCTTATCAGCCTCCCTCCCTCCCCATCTTTACATTATTTGCCATAATAAATTCAATGCACTTCCATTTTCAAGTACCAGGCTTGGATTTTTAAATAAAATTTATAACCTCTGTTGGCGATTAATATCGTTCAGTTTTAAGTGTTGAAAAAACACATGAACATGGCGTCATCCGTCTGAGGGCATTATTTGAAGACGAGGGGAGGGTCAAAGGATAAGTCAAGAGGAGACAGCGACAAAAAAGCGTAAATATCGCCTTATGTGACTCATTTCCGATCGTGTTTCGAATGTGATCTACCAGCTCTTAATTCAAATTTTTTTCAAATCAAAATTTTTGGAAGTTCTCGAATATTTTAATTCTTTTATAAAAAATTGTATCCAATATTGAAAATTTTCAACTGTTTCAGTTCCCAATATTCTCAAAATTTTGTGTAATTTAAATTTTGAATTTTTTTCCAATTCCATGTTTCAAAGTTTTATCTAATCATCAAGTTGGAAGAAAATTTTGAAAAACGCCAAAATTTTTTTAAAAATTAAAATTTGAAAAAATTGGAAAATTACGAAATTATTGGGGAATAATTTTTTTTAAAAAAGTTGAAAAAAATTATAAAAATGTTAGTTGTAAAAATTCTGAGAGTGAGAAAATTCAAATTTTAAGAAATTTTACAGTGGAAAAATTTTTATCAAGTATCAACATTTTTTCAACTTCAGTTTCTTCATTTTTTCAACTCTAAAATTGTTTCAAAAAGTTTTTTTCTTAATTCGACCAATGAAATAAAATTTTTCTAATCCAAAATTTATTTAAAAAATTTTCCTTTGAATTTTCTAAAGCAATTTTCATTTACCTGATGTTTTTCTAAATTCATTTCAGCTCAATTAGCAATTGAAAAAAAGTCTAAAAAATAGAAAAAAAATATGAATTCGAAAAAAATTGAAAATCAAAATTGAATTCCTCTAAAAATTTTATCAAAATTGAATAAAATTTTCAAAACCTCATTTTTAGTTTATCAATTAATTTTCTTTATCGAAGTAGCTCAAGTCGAGGTCGTTCAAAATTAGGAAAACAAAAAATATTTCAACAACTTTGAGTAGCTGAAAATTGATAAAATATCGTCATGGTGTTGAAATTCAAGTTTTCGACAGCGTAAAATTCGAAAACGATGATAATTTTCAACATAGGACTCATCTTTTTCGAAATACATAGGCTCTAAATGAATTGAAAAGGCTCTGAGGAAAATTTACGAATGAAAATCCATCAAAAATATCACTACGCGTATAGCCGAAGTATTTTTCAACTTCGTGAACCGCACTAACGTGGTTATTTTCCACCTATGTAGCGTATTTTTCTCTCGAGTATTGCGGCAATTCATGTATATCGCGTTAAAAGTACTTACCTACTTACATCGTGTAAGTCGAGTATCATTGGACGAAGTAGGTACTCCTGCGACTGGTACGTCAAAAATACCAACCACGATTATATCGATAGGCGATAAGCACACAATAAATTGGTTAACGATGAAGTATCGGTGTTTTTTTTTTTCATTTCGAGTACTCAAGTCTTACTACCGTATATTTCCCACCTAGAAATTTGCAGATAAAGCTCGAAGTTTCGAAAATAACGTACTCGTATGAGGAAAAAAAGGTGGCGAATATACAACCGAGTCGCGCCGAATAGAATGTCCCGTTGGTATAATTTTCTGATAATTGTTCGAGTCCTAGGTTCGTATTGAAAAAAAAAAAAAAAAAAAGATAAACGGTTTTCGTTCATCGAGCTTTTTTTTATCATCGCGTAATGGGTCGAGGGAAACATGGCAGACTGCTCGTATCAGCCATGTTAAGTTCAACGTGTTTGAAAAAAATCAGATAATTGAAAAAAGCATAAAGATATACAATATGTACATATTATAAATGTAAAAGGTTATCGAGGTAAATTGGTCGTGGCGATTTGTAACGTTAATAAAATACGTACGTACGATATCACGCTATATATGTTTTTCGCCGTTTTTTTATGTAGTATGTGGTGCTGATAAGGATGGAAATTTATATGGGATGATGCGTGTACCTTTTTTTGGAAGCGAGAAATTTATTACGTTGAATTTGATACGCGATGCAATTGAACGAATTGGAAAATTTCAAGATAAAAGCGAAATTATTGAAATGGAAGAATGAAAAGTTCACTTTTTTTTTTACCTGTGTCTGGTTGTACAAATAAACGACGATGGCCGGATTTTTGGTGACCCTGAAAGTACTCATTTATAAATACGTGTACTATGCATATATTTGTACATGAGAACGAGACGTTATCTGCTTTATATGGGTTATTTTTGGAATACGTCGACGGTGGCGTACGATAAATGATTTATAATTCGAATGAACTGGTTTTTAATCTTTCGACAGATGCTGCGACACTCGTACGTGTGATGGAAATTTTTCGAATAGTTGTGTCCTATTCTGGATTTCGGACTGGCTTTGTTCAGCTAAGATACTGGTTTTGAATTTTTGTTTATTGGTAGGGTGTGGATTAGGAGTGGGTGAGAGAAGAGGGGAAATTTGGTAGAGAGATGGTATAAATTTGGAATATTGCCGAATGTAGGTATATCTAGACCGATTTTGTAAGTTTTATTGGCGAAATTTTTCAATTTTATTGTAGAAAAGAGCTTAAAAACGAGATTAGAAACTAGAAAGTATTTAAGATTTGGCTTGGTGGTTTTTTTCTCATTGAAAGTCAACGAGATGTTTTCGAAACGCGTCGAGAATGAAAGAAAGTGTTATACAAGGGTCGAAAAAAGAGTAAAATTTGAGCAAACTGAAGAAGTAGTCGTTTTAGAAGCGTTTGTTTCGAGATCCTTTCATTTTTCGTGGATTTTTGTTGACAAGAATTTTCGTTTTTCTTTGGTCTTGATTTTTTCGATTCGAAAAATGAAATTTTGAATTTTGTTTCAAGAAACCGAAGCTTATCATGAGATTTTATCAGAACTCCTAAAATTTCTAAAAATCTCGAAAATCCAAGATCAAGAGGGAAGGGAAGAGCTCTCAAAAACTTATTTTAATTTCAAAATTTTCTCAATTTTTTCATCTCTATCTACATTTTACCGTTCGAAATTCTCCGAAAATTTTTACAATTGCTGATTAGAGAAACTTCCTGTTGGAAACGAATCATTCGCAGATGATTTCGTTGCTGATTACTCATGATTCTCGGTATCATTATTTAAATTAATTTGAAAATGTCTCGTGTAGCTCGAAATTGACTTGATTACGATCAATTCAAAGAATGAATTGTAATGAATTGAATTTTTGAAAAATGTTATGTTTTTAAAAGGATTTTATTTTTATTGTAACCATTGAAATTCTGGAAAGAAATAATTCGTCAGTATGATGTATGGGAGATCTGAATAGAATCGTTGAAAATTGGCACCGAGCGCAGGAAATCACCCTTGCTCATCTCATTCAGTTACAATGTTATAATATTTTTTAAATTTGAAATATCAAAAACCAGTTTTTCCTTTTTTTGGTGATTGAACTACAAACACTCATAACTTTTGATTTGGGCAAAATAGAAAGGTGGAATATTTTTCATTGAAATGATCAAACTTTTTTGTTGCAAAAAGTGAGAGCTAGAGAGAAACAATTTCTTAAATATTTGCAGAAGTAGAAATTTTTTTCATATTTTACAACATGTGTGAGCCTGGATACAGAAATCACCCTTATAGGGGCCAAAATTTGATTTTTGAGCAAATACCAGGGAATAAGAGTCTGCCAAAAAGTAGAATCTTGACGTCACTTTGACCCCAGAGTCAAATTCACACTCTGGCTCCTGACTTTACCTTGACTCTAGAGTCAATGACCTTGAATTTTAGCTCTTTGCTCCAGAATTGATCTATCTCCTTGACACCAGACTCCAGAATTAATCAATGACCTTGGAGTCTCGACTCCATAGTGAATCCGTGGCCTCAACTTTTGACTCTTTGCTCCAGAATTGATCTATGACCTTGACTTTTGACTCTTGACTCCAGAGTTAATCTATGACCCAAAATTCTTGACTCTATAGTAAATCTATGACTTTGACCTTTAACTCCTGGTACCAGAATTGATCTATGACCTTGACTTTTGACTATTGACCCTATGACCCAAAATCCTTTACTACGTAGTCAATCTTTAACCTTGACTTTTGGCTTCAGAATTGACCTATGACCTTGATTCTAGACTCCAGAATTAAATCCATGACCCTGGATTCCTGACTTCACGACCAATCTATGACCTTGAACATTGACTCCAGGGTCAATCTTTGACCCCAGATTCTTGACTCTACGATCAATCTATGACCTTGACTTTTGACTCCATAGTTAATATTATGACCTTGACTCTAGACTGCAAAATAAATCTATGACCCCAAGATTTTTGACCCTATAGCCAATTCATGACTTTGGCTCCCTTAATTCCTTACTCCGGAGTCAATTTGTAGTCAGTTTGACTCCGACTTCAGAGTCTACTTGTATTCCAAAGTTGATAGTCTGATATAGATACAGGTTTTATGTCCTTCAGAAAAAATAGAATCAAGGGGGAATCTCAACTGAAAAACCAATTTTTAACCTCTCAAGGATTGTTTTTATATCCATTCGCCCATATTTGATATGGTACTTCTATTTCACTTCATCCACCAAAATGATCAATCAAATTGAAGAATTCTATTCAAAATTTGCCATTCGTTGGCTTGTCGAGTAGTTCACTGTTGAAAGTGAATCAAAGTCTGGAAAAAAAAAACACACAAAAATTTATTCGAAGAGCTCAATTCACTATCCGCAATTTCTAAAGAACAAACATTTATATTTTTCATTGCAGAATAAGTTGCCTACTTTCTATCTGGTAGGATTCAATAAATTTCGAAACACCCTGTATAATTTTCTCGAATTTCTGGAAAATTTCTTTCAGTTTTTCGAAAAATAATTACAAAATTTACAGTTTAGAATTCCTCTTGCAACCAAATACCTATTCTTCATTTCTCCTATAGCAATATTACAGAATAAATCGAGCCATAACCTAAATTCAGCCCACTTTCGAAACAAAAAAAAAAGATAATCGATTTGAAAAACTGCTCTTAAACAGCTCTAATTTTAGCCTACCTCTCATCCAAACTATTTCGAGATAAAATTCACGTCGAATTAAAATTTCCGCCGGTGGGATAAATTTCACCCACGATTTCCGGAAAAAGGGTAACCATGGTTGACGGAGCGTCTACGTCTGTTGACACTTCGACGTCGCCGTCGTCGACGACGAACCGTATAAATAATCGTTTTAATCGTATCGAAAGAGGGCCGGCGTTCAACGTTAATGAAATCATCGCAGCATGGCATATCGAGCGATAAACGAATAAACGTTGTTAATTACATCATCATACCGCGGCGCTATCTCGGTAAAAAAAATTCTAAGGCCGGTATGGTATTGAACCCTCGACGACTTGGTAACTTTCCGTTTCGCTAAAAGCGAACGTGCTCTGTAAATCGATATAAGTCACGGTGTGATGTACCATTATGCTAAAAACCGTTGCCAGCTAGACGTATGTCTGCCACGTTAGGTGGTGGCGTCGTCATCTGCGGCGGTGGCACGACGAACAGTAATTTTTTTTTACGTGTCCTAATTCGATCGCGAGTACTTCGATGCCATAAGACATACCAAGTTCAACTTTAAGTGCATGAAATATAGCAAATGTAGGCGTAATGTAGGTTGTGAGTAGCTATAGGTACCTGCCTAATGGACCGTGGTTTTGGCTCTTGAATTATTGAGAGAGTACCAGAGTTTCTAGCCATTCTTACGAATAAGTTCATAAATGGGGTCCGAAAGGTGACTTTGATCGAAAGGGTGTGGGAAAATTGTAGGAATGCGGCTAATGGATGAAAACATCGCGTGTTTTGCCATACAAACACATACGCAGAGGCGAGTTTTCAATTTTATATTAGCTCGAGTTTGATCCGTGACCAATGCTCGGTGGAAATTTCCATGCAGACACGTGGTTTGTAAGTTTGTCGAATGAATTTTATACGAAGTGTAGGTCTGTGCTCTGTAGGTAGTCTGCAGGTCTGCGATTTGCGGTATTTTGTGGATTCGTTTACACAGATGCTCATTTGTGTTGAAAATTTATCGCAGGTAATTGTATGGTGCTTTTATGAGCGAGGTGAAATTAGGTAATCAGGCAGATATCTAACCAAATTTTGTGATAAAAACAGACTTGGGTAGAGTATTTTTAGAAAATTTTTTTGAAAAGGGATCAAAAATTCTTATTTTACAATTTTTTTATTGAATTAAAAAACCAAATAAAGTAATTCTAAAATTCTGACAAAAAATAGACTAAAAATTTCAGACTTTGATGAAAGAAAAAAAAGAAGAAAAAAATCGAGAAATTTCGGCCTTTTCAACGAGAAGGCAAATGCAAATAGCAAGACTTATCGGAAAATTCGACGCATTCATTGACAATTTTAAAATGGATTATTTACAAAGTGACGAATCAATTCTTAAGAAGACGATCATTCAAGCAGAACATTTCTCGGAAAAGAGTAAAACGATCAACTGGGTGATACGACAAAAAATTTTCAAAAATATAAATTAATCAACTCGTGAAATTTAATGAAGAATTAAAAAATCCTTGTCAATTCGATCAGGTTTTGACTTTGAGTCTTCTGATTTAGCTCAATTTTTTTTATCATGGTCAATTCGATCTTAATCTTTCAGGGTTTCAGGGGGGCGGATGGTCATCGATTTCTACTAATTCAAAGGCGCTGAGCTCGAATATGTGTTCAGTTTTTTTCTCCGGTCCTTCTGACCCCCTCCCCCACTCGATGAGGACAAAATTTAAAAAATGAAAAATGACGTGTGACATGTCATTTGTTAGAGTTTTAAGAGCGTTGAACTCGAATATTCGCTTATGTTTTGGATTTGACCCTTTTAATACTCTCCTAGCCACCAATTCTAAGAAAATAAACGAAAAATGAAATTAAAAATTGCGTATGGTGTATCAATTTTGATAAATTCGAGGGTGCTGAGATCGATTGTCCACTTACTTTCTTGATCCGCATCTTCCATGCCCCTATTTCACTCCAATAAAAAATATAATATAGCAATTTTTAGCAATTTGGGGCCAATGTGAGGTGGGGAGAGGTGGATCAAAAAAGTAAATTGATAATCGAGCTCAGCACCGGGGGGGGGGCTAAGGGACACAAAAAGGTCGAATCCAAAAATTGAGCAAATATTCGAGCTCAGCTCTCTCAAACGAATTGACATGGCACAAGCCAAACAGTTCAATAACAACGATTATTTCAATATGAAAAATTCAAATTTGATGGACGGGGTAGGAAGAGGTTGAAGGATTGTAACCGAAAATTAAATCGGTATTTCGACTCGGCAATAATCAGAGCAATTCAAGAAATATGCCAATCAGGTTTTCTGTATTTTTTTTTCAAATTTTTGAGCTAAATTCGGGTATTTGTGAGACGAGCATAAGGGAAAATTCTAAAAGTGAATCAACATTCGAACTGAATGCCTCAAAAAAACCTCACAAACAATGGCGCACATATTCTTCAATTTTTTTCTTGTAAGATTTTATCAAATTTTGACCAGAGCCCTTATGTTCCTCTCCGCCATATTCAAAAAAAAAAAATAGCCTGAGATTTTTTCATGTAAAATTTTCAAGAGAGTATTATTTTATTTTGCATTCAAAATTTCGAACAAATTACAATTTTTTGATGAGATTCGCTGGGTTTACCGAAATTTTTACAGAATATGAAGCTGAAAATTTTGCAAAACTTACAGATTTATAATCGATCGTTTTTAAAAAATTTCAATTTTATGGAAAATTCATCAAATTCTATGGTCAAATGTCGAAAGTTTATAGATTTTTCCTGATATTTGCAAATTTTTGTCAAGATTGAATTTTATTTTATGGCCTCGAATATACTAATTTCAGAGAGTTTCTTCGAAACAATTCTAATCCCGGTTTAAAATTCTCAGAATTGAAATTAAATTATTGAGATTTAGGGGATTGGCAGGGCCGTGCAGAGAAAATTCAGGCGGGGGGGGGGGATTGAAGAGCAATAAAAGGTCTTACACAATGAAGGCCAAAAATTCAAAATTTTGATTTTTGAGTCAATTTCAGATATTATTTAGTGCTAAGCAGATCAAAAAGTGCAATTTTTTGCAAATTTAATATTTTATAGCTTTTTTGTTTTCTTGTATTACACTTCACAAACGTTTAAAAATGGCGATTTTCTCGAAAAATTGTATTTTTTGGCGTACGCAGCCCCCTAATCTCCTTACTTGATTTTCGTAACTTTTGAATTTTTGAAATATTGGATTTTTGATAAACTTTTAAAAAACTGTCTAAATATAAGAATGTTTTTTGATTCTGAAAGGCCCTCGCGGACCCCCACGAGCCTCCCATAAATCTCGAGCCCGAAGGAATCATCCATTTCCCTCTCTCTGCAAATGCCTGGGGGTTGGTGATGGGGAATGGGCCAAAATGAAAAACAGAAATTTCAACGCCTCTTTCTATGGTGGCTGGAGAGTGGAGATGTTTAAAATGAAGGGGAAGGAAACTCGAACTCGAAAATTCACAGGTAGAAATATTTTGACTTCGTCAGCATTGCAACCAGTGAGTAAATTTTGAGTCATCACCCTCTTTATTACCTTTGGTTATTCTTGACCGAGATCTAATCTACCTACGTACGCAAATTCACCAACTCTTTCATATTTTTGCCCAATACTACGAAATTCGCCTGCTCCCAATGTGCGTCTCTGGCTCATCGCCATCTACAACAAGAGTTGAACCGGCACAGCGACCGTAGACCAGATCACAGCATAGGATGCCGGCCGAAGGGAGGGGTAGCTTTTTAACGCATCTTAAAATAAACGACGACATAGTGGACGGGCCAAACCACATTGTACAGACGATAATTATTGCCGCAGATTTCTCGGTATCCTGCTGATATTGTATTATGTTGGTAATGCGAAACGACAACCGCAGGTGTGCGACGATATAATACAGTTCGTATGTATTTTGTTCATTTTGCTCGGGTCGTATATACCTGCCAAAGTGTACTGTTTATTGTGCTTTTTTACATGTGTTAACAATCGACCTAGCTACCGGTCACGTGGCTGATCACGTGACAGTCCCGATATACATTTATGTGCGGTATGCAGTCCAGTTCCTAGGCGAAAAAAATTTCTTTTGGAATGGCCAATGTGTTCGGTAATGAGTGTAGCGTGGGTAGACAAAATTCACGACGAATTTACGTATTTATAAGTAAGGAAATATAAAATGCAACGTTGTTTCGTTCATTTTGCCGGCCGGTCGACGAGTATCCCACGTTGAAATTTTTAGAATGGTGACGACGACGCGACGATATCAGAAAATTATTTTCTGTGGGTCGATCGGTCAACCCAGTCGGCTCGTATCGATTACAAGGTACCTGATACTTATTTCTGTAGACACGTGGTCGTACTCCTGCGTTGTTCTTTTGGTAAAAGTTGAAAGTTTTGGGAGGAAATTGAGTGATTTATGGGTAGAAATATTACGCGATGTTAGTCAATTTTCAACCCTTTTGTGCTTAGAAAATTTTTGACGGGTGAAATTTTGAAATATTCATTGAATATGTTGTCTCACCAATCAATATTCAACTTTGTTTGAAAAAAAAATTTGGTATGAGGGTTCGTACTAATTTTGATAAGCACAAGGTTTGGGGAAAAAATTGGAAGGAAGGAATTTTTGAAGATGACCATACCCCTCTACGATTTTCAATCTCACCCCCCCCCCTCTGGATGTCCCTTGATATATAAAAATTATGGAAAAAATGTTAGACCTCCTCCACCTCCACTCCTCTATTTCTAAAATTTTTCCAAAAATTTTTACGATAAGAAAAGTTGAGAAACACCATCAGGGCTGTGCAGAGATAATTTGAGCTCAGAGAGAAAAAATTTAAAGAGAACAGAAAGAAGTATTACATAATGGTGGGGAGAGGGAATCCAAACTTCTAAGTTTTGATTTTTTCAATTTTTGACCAAAAAAAAAAAAGGAGCTGTAAAGTTTAGAAAATATAGAGAGAAAAAATTTTAAATCGTTTAATATCTTCCAATCACGTAAAAGCCTTTATTTCTTTCAAAATTTTCAGCAATTCGAAAAATTGAAAATTCAATTAACTTTGGGAGAACCGTGCCAAATTTTTTATAATTTAGGAAATTTTGAATCGCTAATTCAGTAAAATTTGATTAGCATATTTGCAATTTTAATTTTAACAAAATTCGAAACACTCTTGTTTCCAAAGTTTGAAAATTTTAAATTTTGAACCTGCCAGAAAGTTGGAAAATTCTAAATTTGAAGATCGTCAAAATTTTATAAAATTTCAAGTTACAGAAAAAAATTTTCAATTCTAAAATACAAAATTCAAGAATATTCCAAATTCCAAGCATCATTTTGTTTTGAAGAATGAGAATTTTCAAGAAATTTCAATTCTAAGGATAAATTTTTTTTCTAAAATTTCGAATTTTAAATTTGAAGAGATTTTTTGAAGTTTGCTTTATACAAATTAGAATTTTTTTAAAATTTTGATCAATTCCAAAAAAATTTGAAAAAAAATTTGGAAAAAGTTCAAAAATTTTGAGATTTTGAATGAACCAAACTTTTTAAAATTTTATGATTTTTGCCGTTTTAATTAATGGTTTGTAATTGGCAAAATTCTGACAACTTTTTCTTCAATTTTTGTTTTAATTCTACGTTTGGCAAAAAAGAAACCTGGCGTTGAGAGAAAAATTATCCATGCTCTTTGTCAAGCATCCAAATTTTTGAAAATTTCACCAATAGAAACTCGAAATATTCGCCTTTTTTGAAATTTTCATTGAAAAACTTTTTACAATTTTTTAACGATTTTTTTTTGTTTCATTCTTTTCCCTCCTCAAAAAATCTGTGGAAATCACCTCCTCGTGATACGATTCCAATGGTTTCAAAGTACAGATTTTTGTAACTCTAAAATTTTGAAATTTCCGTGTTGAAAATCTTATTTTTGAATATTTTTTCATTCAAAAAATGCGGGGAGGAGATCAAGTTTGAAAAATTGATACAGGAAGAAAATCATTTCTTTAATTAAAATTGAAAAAAAAAAACAACTTTGAAAAGGAATTTTGAATTTCTCGGATTCGAATCCATTGAAATAAACAGGATTTAAAATTTAAAATAATAATGCAGAATGGTTTGAAAGATAGATATTTAAAATTTTTACTATATCGAAGAGCAAGTATCGAAAAACATATTTTTCAACTTCGATAACCATAATCTTGCCTTTTTTGAAATTTTCGTTGAAAAACTTTTTACAATTTTTAACAATTTTTTTTTTGTTTCATTATCTCTTCCCACCTCAAAAAATCTGGGGAAATCATCTCATCGTGAAACGATTCCAATGGTTTCAAAGTACAGATTTTTGTTACTCTAAAATTTTGAAATTTCCGTGTTGAAAATCTTAAAAAGTTTGGGTTGGAAAAAAGTTGAATTTAATTTGAGACTGTTCTTTACACATAAATGAGTGAATTCAGATTAAAAGAGTTTTCGATCTCAATTCTAAAACTATTTTGAGTCTGTATGAAAAAGAATTCAAAAAATTGATACGTTGTGACTTGTGACTTGAATTTTTTTTATGATCAAAAAATGTGCATGCTATCAAATTAATTGAATGTTGAAAATAAGCTCGAAGAAATGATTCGAGCTCGAAATTCCATCATTTTTCCAATTTTGAAGCTTCAAAAATACGTCTGTGAAAAACTAATGAAACACTGCCTAAGAATTTCGATCGAATAAATCCGCTGAGCCAGAAAATCGTCTGAAAAAGTCAAAAGGATGTCTCCCTTTTGAAAAAATTCGAATTGATTTCCACCAAATCGTGACATTTCATGTTTTTCATTATGGGCTTGATTTTTCTATTCTAGGGAACGTTCCCTAATAACAATAATTGTCAATCAACGCCTTTTCAATCTCGAATGTCGAACAATATTACGAAAAAGAGAACAGATACGCGTATCTGTAATCGAATAATTATCGAGAATACTCCCAAATTGTATATAATTTCGCACAAGCGGGCGTAGGATCCTACAAATACTCATTTGCATCTAACAAATTCACATTGAGATACGACCGACATCGACAATGTCGAATTTGCGAAGCAACAGCAAGATGACGTTAGGTCGCGAATTCCACTCTCGCGACGACGACGACGTCTTGTCATCAAGAAGTGCAAATTAGTTTCACACTACGATTTTACGATCTGTTTACAGCTGTTAATATGAATGTATAGGAGTGAACGGGTATACCAGTTCTAAACTATTTGTTAATATACATAGCAAACAAAAGGCACATACAGAAACGTTGTTAGCATATATCTGTCTGTCTGGTTTACAAATCATATAGTTATTCGTTTGTATAGACGATTTTCCTTTCATTATAACCGAGTACGGAATATATCGCTTTACCTACCCACCTCAATTTTTATAAATTTATACCTAAAACCATCGTAAATCATATTACCTACCTATCTAGCTCTGAATACGCGTTCATTAACGAGGTATTTATTAACGTCGCGACAAAAACAAGTATTTTTTTCAATTTCAATACACGAATCGCGATCTATATCTGCAGCAGTAGCTTTTTCATTGGCAAATGGCTGCCCAGACGGAGAAAAAATAATCTCGTCGGAATTCGACGAAATTGACGGTCTTTCAACGACGACCAACCATAAAGGCGCAGATGAGATCAGAGGAAAATGTGAATGGCATAATTAGAGATTGAGCGATTCTGCTATTCAACAAGTTGATTTGCCTCCCGTCGTTAGAGATTTCTATACAATTGGGGAAAAAAATATCGATACGATGCGTTATTGTTTTTTATGCTTTGCTTGCGTCTTGAATATGATTTTACTCACCTGTATGTTTGATATGGTTTGATTACAGATCGTAGAAGATGCGGAGAAGTTATCGTCTCGTATGAACCATCGTGGTGCCTGCGCCTGCGATAATGATACCGGCGACGGAGCTGGTGTTTTGACGGCCATTCCTCATGAATTTTTTCACGCTATACTCAAGTAAGAAAAATATTTTTTAGTTTTCAATTTCTGGACTATTTTGCATCTGGTGCTAAGCAGAGATGACTGTGTGCGTTGTGAGGAAAGCCAATTTGAAGGGGAAAAATAATGAAAAGGGGGTGTTGGAGATAAATCTAGAAAACCCGAACTTTGGAAGGCGTAGAATGAAGATATTTTCGATGGAATATTTCAATGAGTTGGAAGGATAAATTATCTGGGAAGAGTTTGGCTCATTTCATCATAAATTTTTCAAAAATAATTGTCCTCGTCCTGCATAGGCCCAATTTTTCTATTTTTGTAAATTGAACCATATTAAACAAAAAAAAAATAGGATATTTGAATGCATCTTTTCCAGGGTATCCACTTTCTGAAAAATTTGGAAAAGCCAGGAAATTGTGGGAATTTTTCATTGAATTTTAGAATAAGAATAATAAAAGAGGGAAAGTAAAGACAGAGAATTCGAAATTATTGGTCACATTTTGAAAAGCCTTTGTGATTAAGGTGTCTACTTCGTACAAAATTTTGTAAAATTTGAGTGGAATTTTTTTTAATTTTTAAAATTTATAATATGAAAAACCCTGAGCTTGAAAATTTTTGAACATAGATTTTTTGTACCAAAAAAGTGAGTTCCTTTTCTTACCATGTCATGTTTGTAGGCGAATGTAATGTAGGTCTAAGGAGAGCTTTCATTTTTTGGTTATTGGGACAAGTCGAAAAAATTGTAGTAGCTTGCGTTGAAATTTACGAATTTATGAGACTCGTGCTTTTTGAAGGTGGAGGGAGGGATACGGAGAAGAGTGATGAATTGTGAAGAAATCTTTGAATTTTCATTCGTATAATTTGGTAAACGCTTTGACATAATTTGTTTCAGTTTTGAAAAATTGAAAATTTTACTTCCACACAGTTTTTTTTATTCGATTTTTTTTCTACCAAAAATTTGATCTCTCAACGAAGTTTTCGTTTCGGGGGAGGGAGTTCGAAAAAAAATTGGAATTGAATTTGGGCTGTTTTTGTGGCCCGAAAAGTTTGAAAATCTTTGAAAAATAGTGATTTTTGAATGAAAAATTTAACAGACTTTATGCGAAAAAATTATCATCTTCTCCTCGTTTCATGAATAAAAATATTATATCATCGAAAAATTGATCTGGAAAACCTATTTCTGAAATATTTTGAACACCTGGACACCTTGTCTTTATTTCTTAAGTATATGAATTTTTCAAAAATATTACCAAAGTAACTTTTTAATTTCAGTTTTGGGCCATAGAAGTTGAAAAAAGGTTATATTTTTGACCAAAAAATATAAGGTTAATTCTCTAAAAATTGAAAATTACTAATTGTAATTTTTTTAAATACTTTTTTGAAAAATTGTGTTTAGGTAATTTTGATTTTCAAAAAGAAATGAATTGTTCAGAATTTTTTAAGTAGAAAGTTTTAAAATGAAGAATCAAAAAAATTAGTTCAATTTTTGTTTTTAAGTGTACTTTTTCTATTATTAATCCTTGCTTCACTTGGAAATATAGGTCTGAAACAGGAGCATTTAAATGAGTGTAAATGATAAATTTTTCGTGATTTTTTCTTTAAATTTCATCTTTTTGAAAGGTCTGAAAATTCTGAAATTAATTGATCTGCAAAATGAAACACACGTGAAAATTGATTTTGAAAGAAATGCCTGTTTTTGGTCAGAGAAAAATTCTAAATCTTTATACTTACTTAGACAATATGAAACTTGATTTTAGAATTTTTTTCAATAAAATACATTATTTTTAATTCTTCATCGCTTTTAAACCATTGAAATAATAATAAAAATAACATGAATAATTTTATCCCTCCTGAAATTAATCTTCTTTCATTTCAAAAAAAGATCATGCATATCTAAACTGAAGTAGAAATTCAGTCATGAAAAAGTCAGGAAAATTTTTTCCCAAATTATCTGGAGAACTTAGTTTGAAATTGGTATAAAATTTCACCACAACTCTGGCTGTTTAGGAAAAAAAAAACGAAAAAACGTCAACGTCGACGTGACAATCATCTCGTGAAATTTCTTCTCGTAATTGAATCGTACTTATTTTCAAAGCTCACAGACGTAATTTTCAGTAATTTTTGTATGTATAGGTACGACAGCGAGAGAATTTCTCATTCGAGTGTAAAACGTGTATAAAAGTTGAGAGGAAACGGCGCGCTTGGGGAAATGAAATTTATTGCTTTTCGAGGTTTCCCCGCCTGTCTCTGTGTTCCATTTCCCCTCGTATTTTGTGCAATATTTACTTTATAAATGTTTCCAAAGGAAATTTTTTTCCCCGGTGGAAAACGACGACGGAAATATTAAAAGTAATATGGTGTCGTTTAAGGGTACGTGAGGCTGCGGTGTTGGTGAAAGAAAAAGGTTTGTTGGTTTAGGGTACATACGTAGAACGTACAAAAGTTGTTCAGAAATTGGCAAATGCTGAGGGCTGTGGTCGAAATTAAGGCCGGATTCGATTTTCATCTCGACTTCGAGTACTTGAATTTTGATATGCGATTGATATGTAGATTTCATTTTTTTTTTGTTCCTTGAATTAGCTCTTGATGATTTTTTTCTAAAAATTTGCTTTTTGGAGGATAGAAAATGGGCATAGACTATTGAGTGAGCCTTCGAAACTGTTGAGAATTTAATAAAACTGATCTAAAGTTGGGTTCGTACTAAAAGTTTCCAGTTGCCAGAAAAAATCATTAAAAATAGCTCAAACTTTCAAAAAAATTGAAATTATTGTGAAATTTTATCGAAAATTGATCAAAAAGACGTTGAGTGCCTAATTTTTTCTGTGAGTTGGCATTTCTATCAATTTTTCACGTGAACTTGCATTGAATTTCATTAATTTTTGAAACTTATACTTAAAAGTCGAATAATTTGTATGAAATTTTAAAAAGTAATTTTCATGTAAGGTGGGTAATTTTTGAATTTTTTATCAATTTTATTACAAAATTGCGATCGATTTCGATAAAATTTATAATTTTCCTTCGTCGGCAATTTTTATGACTTTTCTAATATTACGAAAACAATGTTCGTTTGGTTTTCTAAAAAAAAATTCCTATAGATTTTGAGTACTTTTTCCAAAATTTTTCTGTCTTTTGAAACAATTTTCAACAAAGTTTACAATTTTTCCCCTCGTTGGCATTCTATGATCGTTTTCTGACACCAAATAATTATATCATGAAATTTTTCAAAATCAAGAAATTTTCTGATATAAAGATTTTTTCAATTTTCATCACATAATTTTTAATAAATTTTCGTTGAAATTTCGCAAAATGTATTTTCTTGCGAAGGAAAGGAAGTTTTGTGACTTTTTCTTGAATTAATTTTCATAAAATTTTAAAAAATTGGTAAATTTTGGAAATTCTGATTTTTTTTGAAATATTTTCAATTTTTCATACAATTTTAAAAAGATGAGATAAAAATTATTTCAAAATTTTGTTCTTCTATGGAGTTTTTTTTTTGAGTTTCATTAACAAATAATTTTCATAAAATCAATTTTTTAATACGTTTTTTTGAGAAATATTTTTTAAAAAAATTATGTTTTTCCTCTCAAATATATTTTATATTCGTTTTCCAACCCTGTTGTGATTTTTCTAGTAGAACTTTTCAATATTTTTGAAAATTTTAAACTAGCCATTTTTGTAAAATTTGCACTTTTTAAATTCAAATAAATTTGCTCAGTTTTAAGAAAATTAATGGAAAAATTCAATTTTTTACAAAATTTTCAAACATTTTTTCTTATATTATCAAAATACGATTTTTTAGAAACCAAAAAAAATACAAAAAAATCCTCCCCGGCGGGGAATCGAACCCCGGTCTCCCGCGTGACAGGCGGGGATACTTACCACTATACTACCGAGGATTGTTGATTTTTAGGTCAAATTCTAAGATGTCAGATCGCGTGTTTCGGTCAATTACTGAACGAATTACTATTTGAGTTGTGTTTACTTACATTTTAAGGAAAATGGCACTGGAAGGGGTGGGGGTGTGAAGGGGACCCATGAAACTATTTTGATTGGAAGAAGATTGAGTGTTCTTTTGTTTGAATTTTTTGAATTCTGAACATTAAATTTCTCAGATTTTAATGTGTTTTTTTGGTAATTTTTTTTAGCCTTCTATTTTTTGATTTTGGTGCCCTCGTCTCCCATTTTTTCAGATGTTTAATATAAAAGTACCTAGTTTTGCAGGGTTATTTTTTACCATTCTAAATTACTCGTGGAATAATAATTTTTTCAGTTTTATTTTCATAAAATGAAGCATTAAGTGTATTGAAACTTGACACAAATTATTTAATTTTCGGCTAATTTTGGTTAATTTCCTTGATTTTTCGGAAAATTTCAATGATTTTTCAAAAAAAAAAATATATACTGACTCTCAAAAAAAATTTGCTAATTTTTCAAAAAAAATTCACCGATTTTTGACTTAAAAAATGTCACTGATTTTTCAGCCAATTTCAGTGATTTTACTGACTTTTTTAAATTGAATTTTGACTTATTTTCGAGCATTTTTTTCACCGATTTATTATCGCGCTACAATTCTGACTGAGTGACTGTTTTCCAGTGATTTTTGATAATTTTCACTAATTCTTAATTTAGAGAGAATGAGATTGATAATGCAAATTTTTGACAAATTTCTTGAGATGAAATATTATTTCTGAAACTCGATGTTATTGAAAAATGAAAATTCAATTTTTCGAGATGGGGTCAGTTTTGGGAGGGGGGCCGAAAATGATGAAAAATCGTTTGATATATGAAAATTTAAATTTTCAAGGTCGTTGATTTCAAATTTAAGGCCAATTTAGGGATTTCTTTCGGTTTCGAGTGATTTGTAGAATTGCTTGAGTACGTACCTATTTTCTTTGTAATCTTTCTTACGTTTATTCAGATTACTGCATAAAATAGCAGTCAAGATAATTTTAATTTCGATTCCGATTCAAAAATTATTATCGAGACGTGTTTCGAGAACTTTTTCAGACGTTCAATAATGATTTGTTTATCCATGTCATGTTTTGATATCGAAACTTAATGTGTATTCAGCATACGAATATTATTCAGAGAGGCCGAGCTGTTATCTAGAATTTGATACAGTAATATCGAAAATAATACTCGAAATTACGTGAAGTGGTGATAGGACGAATAGGATAACGGTATCATTTCACATTTCATACGTTTATCGATTACTCTACATCTATACCTTCCGAGAGTGGTGTCAAAATGATACTTGATGGCCTTATAATGGAAGTTTCTCGCCCAGATATACATACACAGAACAATATCCAAAGTACATACAGTATTTTCTCATATGGGTTGGTCGTTTGCGGTGTGACGAACTAAGGGGCTGGGATTCGAACGATCGAATTTTTCCACATGAAAGTACATTATACGACGCGATGTTTGTTACAAACCTTGGCTCAGGGATGAAGCCAGTACCAGTAGGAGGATATTTTCTGCGTTTATGTGCAAATATATCCTCTCTATCGTCACCTCGTAACGACGAAGGGCAGAGGGGAGATTTATTGGCTCGTTTTGAATTTTCCCACTGTACGCTTTCGTTTCTCGCGAAATAGGACACCGACGGCGCGGCGACGAGAACAAGCGAAATTTCAAATTGCGATGATTTTGAAGGGCCGTAATAAGGGCTGGAACCCTTTGGCGCGTGCAAATGACACATAACAGATGTGCCACCGCATCCGCACCCGAAAGACCATCTGTTTCTGGTTCGGTGGAGTGAGGCGTACGTGGTTTTCGATGAGCCTGAGTAAAGCTTTTCGCAGCGGGAGGTTTGTTTACGATGTCGAATTATTATATGGTGATGAGATTATTGTGTAAATGGTTGTTTGGGTTTAGGTTGCAGGGGTTTGGGGGTTTGGGCGGGAAGGTGGTAAAATTCTGGGTCGAAAAATTCACGATTTCAGATTCCGAAGTTCATTTTTCCAATTTCTATACCAATTTTTTAGATGTTAAAATTATACCGAGTCGCTTTGCTAGATGTGAAAATTTGATCTAATCATCAATTATTTTGTTGAAATTTGGTATCTACTCTCAGAATTGATTGGAAGTGGTTTAAAGAGATTTTAGGGGGTTACAGAAAATTTTGAAAATTTCTATTACTAAAAGAAAAGTCAACGAAAATGATCCTTATGAAATTTATCTTCTAAAATTGTGAATTGGAAATTACTCGTGGAAGGTTTTTTTTGGGAGGGTACAAAATGAGCGTGCCAAGATTTAGAATTCCTGGAGGATTTTCGTGGGAGGAGGAGAAAATGAGAATTTTTTGCTGTTTCCTCAAATAATTCATATAAATGGAATTTCGTTCACATGCTTGCGAGTGAATGGAGGGCAAAGCTTTGAAAAAATGTGAGTTTTTAATGCCCAAAAAGCATTTTTTTCATATTTCAACTCTTTGAGAGTATTTATCTGATGTGGTGGGCGGGGGTGTACAAATTTGTACCTGGAAGCTCAAATCTATACTTTTTAGTTAAAAGTTGAAATTTTTTTCAACTCTGATTAAATTTCTTGACTTTGAAATTTCTTCCAGTAATTTTTTTCCTCGGGTGTGATATTCTTTCAAATTGTATATTTTTTCCCAAAATAAAATTTTACGTTTTAAAATGCGTAAAAGTTTTTCTCTCAATCTAATTATCAAGTATATTTTATAATTTTTTTCCAATTCTTGAAATTTTTTGGACTCCAATAAAATATCGACTCATTAATTCTAAAACCGCCCAAGTGCCAAATTGATTTTTTCTACTGGAGAACCAAAAAACGTAACAAAATTTGCATTGCATTTATGGACATTTCAAATTTTAAACTTGCCTGGAAAAGGTTTAAATTAATTATTTTGGATTTTTCTGGATTTTAATCGGTGCAGCTTGAATCTGTGAATCTGAAACACTCAAAATCTCAATTTAAAAAAAAAATGACACATTGGATGGTTTTTAGTGGGTCGATATTTTCTTACGTTAGCTCTTGAAATTGTTTCCTCCAGGATTTTTTTTAGTTTTCTTTCTCATCTATCAACCTTAAAATTCCATTCTAAAATTTTCAAACATTCGGATTGATTCTTTTGAATTTTTTTCACCCAGAGCTTCCCAAAATTTTTTTAGTCATAATTTTTTCATTCAAATAATTTTAGAGCAGGGAAATATTGTGAGAAGAAATTTTCAAGTCAAGGGAATGAAACACCGAAGTTGAAAAAATCTTTATGGAAAAAGATAACAGCAGAGAAATCAAATTTCAAGAAAAATGTTTGAAAAAAACTTTCAAAGGCTCGAACATTATTTTATGCTGAAATTTTACGATAGAGTGGGAAAATAGTCTTTGAAATTTTTAGACGTTGAAGAATGTTGAGATTTGTAATTTCAAATTTCAATTTTTGAGAGAATGAATTCTAAAAGCTGAAAACAGTTTGAAATGAAAGATTTTACGTTGAAAAATGTACTGAGAAATTTCGTTTAGAGATGGAAAATATATAATTTTGGAAAAAATTTTCAGAGTTGAAAATTTTCAGATCCAAAAAAATTTGGGAAGAAATTTCAGGCTCAAAAAATTTTTTCATAAAAAAAAGTCCATAAAAGAATATTTCATCTTTTCCATTCGCACCAACGCTCACAAACTAGACAGGTGGTAGATAGGAGAAGATACCTCATTTTCGGCCATCCAAATCTATTGGCAACGTTTTCAAGACATTTTCGAGCCTCTAGAAAATTTTAAAAATTGCTAACGACTTAATGATTAATTTTATCTGTAAAATTTCAATTTTCTGAAACTCTTAACTGCTTATTCGAATCTGTATTTTTCAGCTGAAAATTTTTCCATGATTTTTCTTCAGTGCTGGAAATTTCCAAAACTTTCTGAAGGTACTTTGAATTGATTCGAAAGATTAAAAGTGGGTGTATATCAAATTTCAGATTTTTTGCTGATTAGATCGAATTTTTATGGGGTGATTTTAAATATTTAAAAATTTTCCAAAAATTCTGGATATAAATGGGATTTTATTGAGATGATTTTTCGAAATTTTTTTTTGTTCTGGTACAAAATTTCAATACCATTTGGGTGATTTGGAGACATCACAGATATCTATTCGACCTCTTCTCTTAGGTAATTGAACTAAATACTTGCTCGAGGTCATTTTCAAAGGGGTCCGACCAGTAGGCGGCTGTAATCCTGGTCCTCATTGTAGCCAGATTACAATGCCAGGTTCACATTTTATCTGTTTTCGAATTCATGTGTCCTTGGTCAAATATCACGTACGCTAAATACATCACAAAGAACCAACGAACCGATAGACGTGTAAAAAGGGATGAAACGTCGACGACAGACAAAAGAGAAAGAGAAAGCGTTTCGAAACGATCAAAAAGCGTAGCTATGTAGGTGCTTCAATACCTCGTATAAATTTCGCCTCGCGCCATCCTACCCGAAATAATATTTCTCTTGGAAGGACGTAGGTACCTACGTAGGTATTTGACTGGAATACGAAAGATAAGGGTGGAGTAGAAGAGGAGAGGGATGCTTTTGTACATCAATGACAATATTTCCCGTAACACTTCCTGCGTTCAGAGAATCGCACCTAAAAGCAAGGGTAAAGGGATGGAGGTGATGTTTTTCTCGCGTATATTAAAAAAGCACCATGCTTGTAATGATGAGCATTCGTAGATATTTGTACGAGTAATTTGTTATGGTTACGATTGAAGCTGTATAAAATTCTTTTCGTTGTTTGACAGGGATGAAAATATCGATTTACCAGCCAAGGGTAAATACGCAACCGGAATCGTGTATACGGATAAACAGCACCATCAAGATGGCGAAAAAATATTCGACCAGATTGCCCAAGAATGCAAACTGCGGGTAAGTCTAGTTCTGATTTTAGTTCAAGTGATGCTGGTAACATTCGTATGTATGTAGATGTACCTTTACTAAAGGTCATCGGATAAGAAATAGAATTTTTTTTTCATTCATCATTTATAATCGATACTCGTCGTATGTGGTCTCCAACATTGTCATGGTTCGAATTTTTTCATCGAACCATTCATGAAATATACAGGGTGGTTTGGAAATTGTTATGGTTCCTTCGATGGTGTAAGTAGGCAATTTATGGTACGCAGGATTGCGAATTCGAAGATCTGCTGAAACTTCGCAGAAGGACTCGAGAAGCAGAAAGAAAAGCTGAGCTTGAAATCTGAAACAAAAAGGCTGGATCGAAAATTGAAAAAGACTAATTTATTTTGAAACTGAATTGATGCGATTTTCAACAGTTTTTTTTTCACTTCCGAGGGCGTGACGAAATTTGAACGAAGGTTTGATCAAACCCTTGAAAATCATCATGACTTTAGTGATTTCTGATTGATTTTTAGCACCAAAGCAGTGTTGATTTTATGAATGAGAGGAGGGGCTAAAAATTGAGAATTTCTGGCTGAGATGTAATTTTTCAGTTTGTGCGACTCAAAATCTAAGTTTTTCTAATTTTTAATTTTTTTCAAATTTTTCAACCATTGGATGTCGCTTGCTCCCTTTTTACTTTCCTTTTAGTCAAATTCTGGATACGTTCTGTAAATTCTACATATGATTCTTATGAATCAAACCAATTATAATTTTGAATTTAAAATTTTACTGAACGGAAAAATCTGAAAAATTATGTCCTAAATATTACGTTCTGCTAAACCTCATTTTTCAGAAGTGAAATTGAAGTAGTTTTATGAAGAAAATTGGTTAATTATATTTTTCTTTGCATTAGAAAATTTATTGAAAAATCTAAAGAAACCGGTTCGAAGCAACATCCCGTCCAAAATTTCCTCAATTCCTTTTTTTCAAAATTACTTCTATTGTTCATACCGATTGCAATTGAAAATTTTGCTAAGAATTTGATGAGTTGTTTGAAAAGCCCTGTTCTATTCGTAACTCCAAGTAATTTTGATTTTATTCTTTCTACATTTCCTGATCGAAGAGGTTTAAAAAAAGCAATTTTGTTGCCCTGCGATGACGAAAATAATTTTTTTGCTCAACTTGAAGTGTATATGTGATGAAAACCTCGAGAAATTAAGTGTGATAAATTACTCTGAGTAAGCAACTCGTATTTGCGAATAAAATAGAACTAAAAATTTTTGAATTTAATTCTGCTGTTGGTTTGAACTTCTATGAAAACGTTGGAAAAATTGGTTGAAAGCTACGTTCATTAAAAAAACTCTAACCTTTAAAAATTTGAAAATCTTGTTTTTCAATTTTAGTCTAAAATTTCTCGAAGATCGAGAATCTAAAAAAAATTGATTAGAATACTTTGTGATGCTCTCAAGGGTTTCAAGAAAATCAAATCTCAAAATTTTGAAAATTTTGAAAAAACCATTAGAATTTTTTAAATTAGGATTTATATATTTATCTACAAATCGAGATCCTTATGAAAAATGCTCTTCAATCCTCCAGATTTGATTTTATTAAAACTTCTAGTTTTTGGAAGAACTTACAATCCCTCTTTTTCTGCTGCCCAAGTTGATTTTTTTAATAGAAGTAAATTTCTGAAAATGCATATTTTTTTTCAATCAAAAAAAAAATTCTTTTTTAACATTGACTAAAACCTTTTTCATTTTCTTAATGATCTGAAAATTATTCGAATTCATCTGAATTTATAAAAATCAACAAAAGCTGCTGGAAATTTTCAGCTTCATCTGCAATTTTCCGGCCAGATGATTCATAATGATTTTTTCTTGCAATTAGAAAAATGTGAAATTTAAATAGGTGGTCATGGCCAGGTACCTACGTAATCTTTGAATTAAAACAAAATTCAACGAGTGTGGGAAAAATCCCTTTTCAACCATATTTCAAATTTCCCAAACATTCTGAAATCTTCAGCGATTTTTTCTTCAGTTTTCACAAATGTTTCCAAAACTTCTGAAAATTTACGTTGATGGAAAAAAATCTATCTTTCGTCAACTTTCGAACAGTCTTGTTGAATTTTTCGTAATTTCAGTATTTCAGTGAATTCTAAACTGCTTAGTGCTTATGAATGAGTTTTGGCTCAAAAATTGAAAAATTAAATTGAGTAGTTTAAAATGTATATCTAGCCACGATAAAAATGGTCAACATGTTATTTTTTTTAAAAATTAAAATTTTTTGAGCTTGAAATTCCCTCGTCAGTCTTCTATCTTTCGCTGCAGATTTTCTTTTTGCGCTTGAAAATCTCAAACATGTACCATTTTGGATGAGAAAAAATTCCCCCGGGTACAATTTTTGAGGCAAAATTTTATTTATATTTCTATGAATTGAGACGAATCAAAATTTTTCTTTTGTACCTGAAAATCCTTCAAATTTAAAAATTGGCTGTTTTTTGAATGAGAAAAGGTTCCTTAGTATTAGGTCACGATTTTGAGCCAGAATTTAATTCGGATATCCATAAATTGAGAAGAATCAAAAATTGAATCAGAAAACCCCTCATAACGATATTTTTCCATAAAATAAGAATCACTTTTGATTTGACCTTTCTAGTAACCTCGAATCCTACTTTATCTTCAGTTCAAGGACTAAAGCATTCTTCGCACTTGAACGTATCTCATCGCAACTTCTCCATCTCCAGCGTACGTCAACTTGCCTAACCACAACCCCGAAGGAACTACGTACCAAATCACGCCTACGAATCACCCTGTATATATAATTTACATATTTCTCTCATTAATCACATATACATTCTAGATACCTACGTGATTTACGTATAGCTCCGTATGTGGAACCCAGACATCCACATACTTGGAATTACATATTCTTCGACCGAAAAAAAAATTCGAACGTCGTATGTTTTTTTTAGATTAGTTTTCGCCTTTCAAACTTGTATTTCTCATAGCGGCCGAAAAAATTAGATAAAAATGTGAAAAGATTGAAGGTCTCGGTGTTGAAGTGAGCACGAGTGAATGCTGCGAACCTTAGAGCCCTCGAACTTGAACACGTACAGTCGTACACGGCGCGGAGGAACTGGGTAGTATTATTGTAATAAGGTCGGTTGGAGACCCGCCGCGAAATTTAATTAGTAAAAACGAATTAGCATAGCTAGGTAAGGTGTTATTCATTGCAGAATTTTCGGTTCATTGCGGGTGTTGTGAAGTTGGCATTGTGCGCTCGAACGCCATTCGTCCAACGTCATATCGGTAAATTTATACAATAATATGTATTACTTACTATTCGCCTTTTTTTCTTCTATAATTTTTTTTTCTCTATTAAAATCGTATTGTATGTAACTTTTACGTGTATAATTTCCCCAAAAGATCTCCGGTGGAAAATTTTCATTTGTGTGTAAAATATACTTTGGTACATTTTACCATGCTTGGAGTAGATTATACGGTTGGTCGTTTCGACCGACCCAAAATTATCCATACTACGTATACGAAGACTGAAATGGGGATTTATCCACCCATTATGATCGTATGCGCAGCGCAGCTCCGTCTCAGCCATTTCAATGTATATCGTGTTGCGATGTAATTTACGAACCGAGGATGATTAAATTGCAAATACACGACTGGTATTTTCATTATTTATACGTATAACGATCGTATTGGAATAATAAATTCGTAGAATGCGGTTTTCAGCGAGTTTGCCAAAACTACTCATACATGCTTGTATCCTCGAAATGTTTTGTATATACGTAAATTATTATAACTTATTGTGTGGCTCTGGGTTATGTCAAATGTCAAATGGGTGAATTTCGGTTCATAGGTGGGCAATTACGTACTAAAATGGACCAAAAATGAAGTCAGGTCTTTCGAGTTCGTTCAAATTTTTTTTAATGAGTTCCGCAAGATAGTCTATTTATAAATCCTCCCATTTCTCTTTTCGTTCCTTACGAGACGATTTCTCCATTCAATTTTTTTTCTGAACTATCTTTCTTGACTCAAAATTTTTTTCTCTACTTAATTTTTTTTCTCCACTGAAATTTTTTTCTCGACTCTTGATTTTTTTCTAAATTTTTTTCTCCATTCAATTTTTTTGAAATTTTTTCTCGAATCAAATTTTGTTCTGAAATTTATTTTGAGACTCAAATTTTTTCCCAAAACTTATTTTCAAAATTTCTTTTCTACCATACATTTTTTTCTAATCTTTTTTCTAAAATTCAAAATAAAAATATTGAAATTCGAATACGTTTCTTTGTAGTGTTTCAAGTCTGAATTTTTTCTCATTATTTTTTCATGGATTCCAAAATTTTTGCAAACTCTGGATATGTTTCCCAAAATTTTTCAAATTTCTCAATCAATTTTTTTTTTTTTTTTGAAATTATACCTGCCTATCAATAACTGTAAAATTGAAAACATTTAGCACTCGGGATGAAATTTCAAAACAAAAATTCTATTGTTAGCAACAATTAGAGAGGTACATAATTCAAAGATGTAAAATCAAGATTTTTCTTTTTTTAAAAATTTTTTGTAAAATTGTGGGAGAAAAAAAATTTTGAAAGAGAAATTTGAATTTAAAAAATCGTTCAAACAAATTTGAAGTTGAAAAAGCTGATTGAACAGTCTGTCAAAAAATTGAGGTTTGAGTCAGAATATATTGTAGAAAAAAATTGTGTTGAGAAAAAAATCAACCGGAAAAAGATTTCAGACAAAAATTTGAGCGAAGAAAATATTTGTGTTGAGAAAAAATTCGAGTTGGAAAAAATCGGAGTAAAATAAATTTTCGAGAAAAAATTTGGGTTCAAATAAGTTTTAGAAAAAAAATTGAGCCTCAGAATAAATTTCAGAACAAAATTTGATTTGAGAAAGAGATTTTTTAAAAATTGAATAGAGAAAAAAACTTAGAAAAAATTAAGAGTCGTGAAAAAAAATTGCATGAGAAATTGACAGAAAATTCACCTATTGACGCCAAAATTTTATTTTTTTAGAATTCTTAACAACAATTTTTGCCTTTGCTTCGTGTCTCTATTTTTTTTGGGGGGGGGGGGAGGAGAACTCGAAAAAAGTCATTCCGAAAGGTCAGTATAAGTCAGTACTTTTGTTCAACAAATTTTGTTCGACACCCTGACTGAAGGACGACCCCTATCTAGGGGGCTGGGCAATTGGGAGGGAGGGGGGTTCAGTGGGGTCAAATAAATAACCAAGTACATATTCGAAGAAGCCCCATCGAATTAGTAGAAATCGATTTGTTACTTCACTTTATCTTTTTTTTTTTTTAATTTTGATCAAAATTGTAGACTTCTGTATTCCCAGGGGTTTAGAGATCCTACTTTGAAAACTTGTTGGTTCAAAAATGGGTAGAAAGGGCCACTTACTGTAATTTTTCAGATTTTTAAACGGTAGCTTTCATCTTTTGTAATCATTATGAAAGTTGAGCTTTCATCGCCAAAGCTAAACTTTGAGATTTTTAACATGTAATTATCGTTTTCGAATGTAAAAATTTTTTAGTGAAATCGAAAGACCCGATTTCATTTTTGGTCCGTTTTTGTGTGGGATAGCCCAGGTATTTTACACATTTTTAAACGATTCGATCAATTTCGTTGAAAATACGAGCTGAAAAAAAAAAACCTACCCATAAAAATATTGAAATTTTTTTCAACGATATTTTTGCATAGGAAATTTTTTTTAGATTTCATTGCCACTTATTGAATATATCCTTAACGAAAAATATTTTTAAACCAATAATAACAAAATATTCGAATAATACATATTTTAGATTTATTCAGACGGATTATAATATTTCGAATTTTGGTGCTGTTTACAGGTCTTGTATTGGCGAACGGTACCTACAAAGAATAGCGGTATCGGCGAAGTCGCCCGAGGTAGTGAGCCTTTTATGCGGCAGGTTTTCGTCGTTCAGGATGTGGAAATGGAGGAAGAAGAGTTTAAACGACAGGTAAGTCGACAAATTGACATTGACATTTGTGGAAAGGAAAAGGGCTTATGAAGGAAACGTGGTGTTGGCATAGAGACGATATGCCTTTCGTGCTGAGAAGCTGAAAAGTGAGAGGATTAATTTTTGGATGAGTGTTTGGGGAATTGCGGTGTATTGTGGTGTTTTTTCGGAGCGAGAATAGGGCTGACCCTATTTGGAGAGAGGAAGGGCGAAAAAACTGCAGCGAGGTAGTCGATTTTTCGAATTTTGATGTACCTACATAATTTTCTCAAAAATGAAAATTTTATTTATAAAGACGATGGAGATTGGAGACCCTCCTCCGAATTTTTAAGGAGAATAATTGCCGAGCAAAGGAAATTTTGTCACATGATTTGAATTTGAGTTTTTCTTTATTTGCTCTTTTTTCTCCCTTCTCCCCATCTTCTTAAATTGTCCTCTAAAATTGCTTTGGCATGCAGTGTTGGGTTTGATATTGGAAATTTTATCGCAGATTTTGTCAAAAAATAATGAAAATTGACTTCAAAGTCCCAAGATACCAATTGATTTTGGATTTTTTTGAGAGAAGAAAAAGTAAAATTTGAGCAATCATCCTTAAATAAGAAAGTATTGTCATCTGTCATGAATAATCTATTCAAAAATCAAAAAAATTGAATTTTTTCGAGGTGGGGAAGGGAAAAAAATGATTGACTTACCCTAATTGCTGAAAATTTCTCAAGTTTGAAAAATTTGACTTATGAGATCGTACTAGAAAAAAGTCGAAACACTTTCATATATTTCAATTTTGGCAAAAAATGATAATGCCTTTTTTTTTTCTTGAAAAAAAAAAAGGCATACTTACTTCATTTTTCATATTCTTAAAAACACAAAAATTCTATGAATTTCAAATAGAAAAAATTCACAAAAGGCTGAAATTTTGGCGGATTTTCATTATCTATGTAAGAAAATTTTTCTCCTTCAACGTACCTATCTGTTTATTTCAAAATTACTTGAAGTATTATTGTTGAGGAAGGAGAAGATTACAGAAAATTTGGCAGAATAGAAAGACAATTTTTAGTTACATTACGAATTGTTATTTTTTTGTTATTTAGAACAGTCATCTCCTTCCCCTCCACATTTTTTACCCGTTATAGTGCTAAAGGCCAATATTTGAAATGAAAGATCAAATTTTCAAAATTTCATATTTTTGGATTTGAAAATCTTTGGAAAACTTTTGGAATAATATTGACGTTATAATATTATTTTGATAGAGCTTGCATATTTATTGTGGTTTCTAGGACAAAGTTTCAAAAAGTTACATAAATTCCAGTTTTTCCCCTAAGTCTTGACAAAATGTTAGCATTTTTACGAAATGAAATAAAGCAATTTCCAAAAAAAAAATCCAAAAGTCACAGAATTAACCTATCAAATAAGTTCATGTCTGATGCTACTCGAAAAAAGTTAGTATTTCATATGTGACGTTTAATGAAGAAATCACCTTTAAAACATTCATTATAACTAAAAATTTTTACTTTGTGCAATTTTTTCATTTACTTTCAATTTCGTTTAGAAAAATTACTCCAAATTTCAATAATTTTCTTCTTTTCTTTACAATAAAATCGACTTTGGTTTATCCTTAATTCTTCTTTAGTTCTCCTGGTGTACTAAAAACATGATAATTTTTTCTACATAAAAACTTCATTATTTTCAGAACGCTTTAGGGAGGAAAGGTGACATGAGTGGAGAAAGGGAAATTGAAAAAATTTTCATCAAAAAGAGACGAAGTGAACTTTAAATTGCGAAAAAAAAACATTCAATGAACTTGATTTCGCTGCCTGGCACTTACAATAATTAGCAAAAAAGATTTACAAATTTTCAACGTTTGTTGAAAAGTTTTTACTTATGTTATACAGATTTTAAACTTGTGAGAAAGAATTTTTATTGAGATAATTGCCAAACGTTTTGGCAAATTTTCACTTTCTAAATTAATTTTTAGGGCTGTAGAGCTTTCGAAATTTTTTCTTTTCAAAAGTAATCCTCCTCTTTCCCCCCTCCACTTCTCGTTCCATTATTTTTTTTTTCATTGCTCATGTTTCGAAATGGACAAAATTTTCAGTTTCTGCGTAATTTCTTTTATGTTATAAATTGAGAATAGAAACTGTAAATTAAACTCTTTGCCTCCTCTCTTCATCAACTCAGTATCTGGCTCGAGCTTGAAAATTCAGCCAAATGGGTAGTAAAAAGGAGGAGAACGATAAAAGAGGCTGAAATTCGAGTAAGCCATTCCTTACACGTTCTTCTTATTCTCGTTATATGACCCCCTCGGGCTCCCTTCTCTTCGAATGTAATATTTGTTCGCTATTCGGTGATCTAAATTTTAAAATACCCAAATAGGTCAAGGAAAATTAGTAAATTATTAGCCGTAAATTTTTCTGCGAAATTTCATCATAAAAAAGATCAACGCGAAATCTGAATCTTTATCCTCCCCGAAATTTCTTTTCTCGCCATCTTCATCTTAAAAATAACGAAAAAATTGGACTATTTCTTAGCAAAATTTCTCGCCGAGATTATTCTGAAACCCCTAATAAAATCCGGAAGTCTTCTTTTTTTTTTCTTTTCCTCCTCCAAATTATAGCTGCTCTATTCAAGCTCGTCCATCTCTATCAAACTCTTCTACGGCCAGTAATGATGCGGAAAAATTCTGGTAAAATTTACGACCGGATGAAAATTTCGCCGCAGCATTTCTCCTAAAAGATAATCCTCTTACAATGTTTATGGAAAATTTCAATTAATTTCCATTTTTAATGGCGTTCGCAATCAAATTACAAGCTGTAATCTGCCTTCTGCATTACCCTGTGGGCTCTGCGAACCGTTAACGTACAGTGGTAAATTTTTTATTCGTCGCGTAATTACACATCTGCCTTCCCTCGCCACTCCATTTCGCTATTAAATTCTAGTTTACAACCGCGACTGAAATTTTGACGCTCGAGGCGGTGTATTTGTGTTATCTCCGCGTATGAGGATGACGCGATGGCGTTATAAACGCGAATTATTCAAGTACCAAGGAAAGAGTCGGAGGGGTGGAAGATATAAACGGTACAATAATTCGTTTCTCGTAAAAGCCAACGCAGCATTTGCGCCATAGCAAATTTGTTCTAATTAACTACCTACGCGAAATTTAGAACGAGAGAGAGGTAAATATACATTGAAGAGAGATCACCGACCAGAGGGGAACATCGAAGTTCCCCGAAAGCACGAGGAAATATGAAAACAGCAGGATGGGCGAAGAATTAGCTGCCTTCGACCCTCGAGCCAATGTCGTTGGATGGTTTTTTTTATATACGAAATTAAAACGACTGTAGCGATTATAACTTCTAAACGGGGTACGCTATTTAATGGCGAATAATAAAAATTGGATTTTTGCCATTCTCGATTTAATAGCTCTCGGTACTACTCGGTCGTGAAAATGACGATGCCCGCACCTGTGCCGGAGGCGAAGAGCGAAGAAGGCGAACACCAAAATAAACAAATAACTCGTGAAAAATGTTCATTCGAAGTTTAATAGGTACCTTTGAGCAAAGGTTAGGAAAATAGGCGAGCAGGGCTGAACTAACGAAGGAATTCGTATTGGGAAAAAAATTGCCGAAACGTCGTGCTTTTTGAATCGACTGGCCCGGAGGGGAGAAAGGGGCGAGAGAATTTCACGTGTATATTTTTGGACGAGGCAAGAGCAAGAAGAGGAGGCCTAAGTCATAACGATATTATTATAAGGTCGCGTATTTAATCGATCGACAAAACCGTGTGTACCATGTTTTTTTTCTCCCTTTTTTTTTTACCGTAGTCGAAGTTTTGAAGGAAAAATTCATTTTGCTGCGGGACCTAAATTGGATCGGAGGGGATTTACACACATTCCTCTGTCGTGCTTTTAATTTATACGCAGTTGAAAGGCCTACGAAGAGGAATTTCCCTCTAGAACCTGTCGACTCGTTAGCCTATTAAAATAACAAATCAAATGTCCTCTCGTCTTCTACATCCCTATTTAAGTTGCGAAAGTTGTCGGACAGAGGATTACTGGAAGTATTGAGGAGGAAAGGTGTTGATAATTTAATCGAGTTGACGTAATGGGTTGTGTTATGTCGTTGACATATCGGACAGCTTTTGTAAAACATCAAACGTGGTGTTATTAACGAACGATTAATGGTTTTGTTTTTGTTTCGCCTGCGATGACCTTCATTTTTTTTAAACCTTTGTGTGGTTTATTTTGCAGATATTCGTGTTGAGGAAAAGAGCAACTCATACGATACCGAAACCGGGACGAAGATTTTATATATGTTCGTTGTCGTCGGCCATCATCGTCTATAAAGGACAGCTGACCGGTGATCAATTATGGACGTATTTTGTGGATCTGAAAGTAAGTCGTGGGATGGATATGGGTGGATTTTGGTGAGCTGTTGAGGTTAAATAGGTGGAATGGAGGGAGTAATCATTGCAGGGTGGGAAAAATTTGAAAATGTGCGAATTTGATGAATTTTGATCGCGATGAATTAAAATTATTTAGGTTGAAAACAATTGAAATAAAATAAATTTTCCTAGTTTGATATATTTGGAATTTTTCTTGCAAATTTTTGGTAATTTCTTGCCTGATTCGTATGAAGTACGAAATTTGGGTAGGTAGACACTTGAATACAAAAATTCTAAGAAGAGTAAAAATTTTCAGGAAAAAAATGCAAAAAGAAGAAAATTTGGATCAAACTTGATCGACGAAAATAATTGTTTTTGATCATTGAAAAATCATTAAATTCGGAAAAAAATATCTAGGAATTTTTGACTTTTCAATTTTAAATCGAAAAATCTTCTCTTTTCTATCTTTTCCAGATACCATGTCGAAAAAACGTGTTTTTTGAGTTAAAAAACTTTTATTTTAACGAAAAATATTGGGGCAGTATGGGTCCATATCTACATAGAATTTTTCAAAAAAGAACCGTTCTCTCAATAAGAGACGAAAATCACCTAAAAAAAGGTTAAAAAAATTGGGAATTAGCCATGGCCATGGTATTAGCTCAATATTCTAGACCAACGGATGGGTGGGGCAGAGGGTGTCAAAATTTTTTAGTTCAAAGGTTCAACGAATTAAATTATTGAAAATTCCTGGAAAACAGTCAGAATTGCTGCACAGTAATCATATAGTGAAAAAAATTCACTGAAAGCAAACAGTGGAAAAAATTGCTGGAAAATCAGTGAAAATTCTCTAAAAAGTCATCAAAATATCCGAAATTCGCCATAAAAATCGGTGAAGTTCTTTTGAAAAATCAACTAAAATACGCCGAGAATCGAAGATTTCCTGTTCTGCAAATTGGGACTTTTTTCAGTGACTTTTCGATGATTGAAAATTGGAGAGTAAAATTGAAAAACTTATGTGTGTACTTTTTTAACGATAGACCATCGTCAAAAACTTGCGAAAGTTCTCAAAAATCTTGTTTGATTTGGGGGAGAGGGGATTTTCTGTAAATGAGGGGAAGGAAGCTGAAAGTAACTTTTTTTTTTGGTTTCAAAAATTGGAAAATTCAACATTTTTTTCATTTGATAACAATTAATTGGATTTCTTTCAGTCACTTCCCTCTTCTCACTCCTTCGCTAAAAAATTAAGTAAATATCTACATTAGAATGTTTTTTTTCTTGAATTTGATTTTTAAAAAATGATTGTTTTGTATTTTTCATGGAAAAATTATATTTTTGAATAAAAACGTAGATTACCTAGGTACTCAAAATCTACTTTGGTGACATTTCTTAGTTTTTTTTACATTTCTCGAATAGGTAGTCATCATGGAGAGGGCTAAACTACTATAGTCCGTGCAATTTACTTAGGCGGCTGACCTTGAAAAATTTTTGTGCCTGCTGGCCAACGAGCGTTTATTTTCTCTGCGCGGACCTTTATAAAATGTCTCTCATTGGCTGTCGCGAGGCAACGCGTGCGGGGTCATCGGAGTTCACCCGCCTAAGTAAATTGCACGGACTATAAGCAAAAAAAATGCAATTCATTGAGTAACTTTGAAAATTGACTAAAACATCGGTGAGAAAATGGTTCCATATCTGAATATGGATCTCACCTCGAATACTTCAAAAATGGTTCCAAAATTTCCCAATTTTTTTTTAAATATGCGTTGGTTGTAAATTTCATCAGAAATTTGTAAAAAGTTAGTCTAATGGTTTTATCATTCTCCTAGGTGCCCTAAAAACATCCTGCAATCTAGAAAAAATTTTAACTTTGAGTTCTTCCTTAAACTTTGATGTTGGTTTAAAATTAATTGAAAAATTTGAAAAATTGGTTCAAAAGTCGGATAATTCCCCAAATGTTTCTTAAAAGATCCAAAAAAGCCTAAATCTTCAACATTTCAAAAATTTTGATTAATTTTCAAAAAATTGAATAAGGCTGTATTTTGTTCTTAAATGCCAAAAAATGCCTCGATCCTGACAAGTTTGGAAGTTTGGAAATTCTTTTTTTCAAAATTTCATAAATTTTTGTGATTTTTGAAGTTCTTCTTAGAGTAATCGGAGACGTTTGGATTCCTAAGAAAATTTCCTTATAAAATTGTGAAAAAAATTGAAACATTCAAATCAAAATTCATTCTAGTTTTACATCTCAATTGTGAGATTTTATGGGTTATCGGGCCCTGCACCATAGCAAGAGTTGAGTCAGAGAGTGAAATTTTATCCGATATTTTTGTAGTTCAAATTCACTTATTAGTCATGTTTTGGCCCCCTCTTCTATGCAACTTTCGAAAAATAATGGAAACCCATCTTTCGTTCAACTAAGTGAAAATGATGTACGTATTCAAAAAACTGTCTCCCCCCCAAAAAAAAATCATCAAATTTTAATGAGATCGATTCTACATTCAAAACAGTTCTTTATTCTTCAGTTAATATAGAATTGAGCTTTAAAACGCTGATGAGGGGGAAAAAATAAGAGAAAATTTGAACAACGTTTTTTCACCAAAATTATCTCCACTGTCCTTATCCTAATTGATACTTTTTCTTTTGCAGAATCCGCAATTCGAAACATATCTAGCCTTGGTCCACACGAGATTCTCGACCAATACCTTTCCCAGCTGGGAGCGAGCTCACCCTCTGCGAATGCTCGCCCACAACGGCGAAATAAACACGTTACGGGGTAACGTAAACTTCATGAAAGCTCGCGAAGGTGTCATGAAAAGTCCGTATTTCGATAACATCAAGCAGCTGTATCCGGTAGTCGAGCCGAATTTGTCCGATTCCGGATCGTGCGATTGCGTATTGGAATTTTTAGTCATGGCCGGAGGCCGATCTTTGCCAGAGGTAAGTGCCAAATGACCGTTTACTCTTTGTACTCACCTAGACGTTTAGATACGGACGATTTGAACTGGCGCGTGCCGAATTAAGGCGTCGGCGTCGAGACGCTCTAATATTACCCATTTTTATACGCGAGTAAATTTTTTTTTGCTTTTTTACCTAGGCTATTATGACCATGGTACCGGAAGCTTGGCATAATGATGTGACTATGCCAAAAGAAAAGAAAGATTTTTATAATTGGGCCGCCTGCGCTATGGAACCTTGGGATGGGCCTGCGCTGTTCACCTTTACGGACGGACGTTATGTGGGTGCTATTTTGGATAGGTGAGTTGAAAGGGTTGTCTGGATGGAGTTTTGAGGATGAGTATGATTTTTAGAGTAATTTTCGAATAATTTTGTCATTTTTTTGGTAATTTTATAGGAATGGTTTGAGACCTTCGAGGTTCTATGTGCTGAAAGATAATATCATGGTGATGGCGTCCGAAGTCGGAGTCTACGATACGGATCCGGAGAATGTGGCTTTAAAAGTGAGCATTTTTTAAATTTCAGATTTTCCTTTTTTTCACACTAAATCTCAAGATTTTCAACTGTCAACTGGTCATGGAACTTGAAAAAATCTGAGAAAATTGTGATTTTTCTGAAAATATTTTTGCATGTTTTTAATAATTTTTTTCCGAAGAAATTGAGCAGAAAATTATTCAATTTTGAAAATGCGGGGAAAAGTTGTGAAAAGGCCAAAAAATCTTGAAAAGCCAATTTACAGAAGTACGGGTACAAAAATGCACAAAATTTCATTTAAAAGTTTTGAGTGATGCAAATTTGAAATTATTGGGTTTCATGAATTTTTCTATTTTTTTGCGACCATTCATTTGAATTTTTTTGAAAAATTCAATAAAATTTCAAAAAAATTGAAGTGAAAAAATTTTGAAAAAGTACCAAAAAAACATGAAAAGTAGACTTTTTTTTAAATTCCAGTACCTACATAATACGAGTCCTGATTTAGTTCTGGAGAAAGGGTATGATTGCTGGGAAGAGGAAAAGGGGGATCAAAATGATCAGATTTGTATTTTTTTTTCAAAAACTGTAATTTTTCCAATTTTGTTTTTAGAATTGGAATTTTACCATATTTTGTATTTTTTTTTCAAAATTATCAATTTTTTCGAAAAAGAACGTAATTTTTAATTTTTAATTTTTTTCCTTCAGAGCCGTTTGAAACCTGGTCGTATGTTACTGGTGGACACGAAAGAAAAAACCATCATCCAAGACGTCGAATTGAAACAGAACATCTCTACCTGCCGTCCCTACACCAATTGGCTATCAGAACAGGTACTTTTCACCACTTTAAATCGTATTCTCGTCCGTTATAATCAAATTTTCATCTAGATGTCTAACTGAAAATAAATGGATGTTAATTCCTAAAGATAGGAAAATTAAAAACGATAAATTCATAACGAAACGTATCGTTCATTTTTCGAACCATTTGTCATCTCGATGTCTCGTAAAAATAACAAACTCGTTCAATTTTTTTTACGTATAAAAGCATGAAAAAATTTCAATGCCTGTTTATCTCGGTGAAAGGTAATCGACCATCAAGAAACAAAAGTAATTTTAATTTTACCAAATAGGTAGCTGCATTTCATTTAATATTAATTAATTTCATTTTTATGTGTTTTTGTTGTGCCGTTCGTTTATATTGAAACATTGACAAATTTAACAGAGGGTGAGTCTATGAAACATTTTATTGTTTGGGTTTCCGTTTTTTTTTTGTTTTTTTTTTTACTATTTTTTTGGGATTTTCCACGCTGTTTTTTTTATGTGTGTTCATTTTTCATTTCTCCTGTTTTTTTTTTTCCGAAGTAGAATGTTATCACGATTGTTGGTATTGCATACGATGCGTTGTAGATTAGCTTTTTATAGTTTTGATGGCATTTTTTTTCAGTATAGTTAGAAGGAGGAGACTCTTCTAATGGATTATGTGTAAATTTTGCTGTAGAGATATTTTTTTGGTAGAATTTGTATTTTTCTGATTGCTAGTTTGAGAGGAATGATGATTTGATATTGGTAATGTTAACGAATGGTAGTTGTAGTTTAATTGCATGTGAATTGCTTTTGAAATGTGCAGCATGGTAGAGAATTATGGATTTTTTTAATGTGATAATTCGTGAGTTGAGGTATGGTGCTGGTTTGCTGATTGGAGACTAACTGTAAGAGGAAAGAGAGAGAATTTATTTTTTTATTTTTGATGTAGGTATTTTTATTTTACTCGCAGGGGAAGTATCTCAAATGTCAATAAAATTTTGTGCTGGAATTTAAAAAAAAATGAAAATGCGTCATGTGAAAATGCCATATTCGAAATTTTAGGTGCTGAAATTCATTTCTTGAATTTTGCAGAATTGAATTTTTGAAATTTCAAAATTATCTCGTCACTCCGTAAAATATGAAAAATTAATTAAGGAAAACGCTGAAATCAGGCATCCTATTTTCGACTTCTGGAATTGATTGGAAGTGGTTTTCGATGTGTTGGAAATTCTAGAAAATTTTTGACATGTTCAGCATTAAAGAAAATCCCTAAAATTGTCCATATGAATTTTAGCACCTATCACAGTTTAGGCATGTTGATGATTTATTATTTTTATCGACGAGAAACGCATAATTTTCCAATTTTCGTAACTGCGTATTTTCAAGTTCTTAGATATTTCAACAAAAAAATTTCCTAGAAAAATTTTCAGAAAGGTCGACAAA
The DNA here is from genome assembly GCA_038380155.1 of Pseudococcus jackbeardsleyi. Classification (NCBI taxonomy): domain Eukaryota; kingdom Metazoa; phylum Arthropoda; class Insecta; order Hemiptera; family Pseudococcidae; genus Pseudococcus; species Pseudococcus jackbeardsleyi. The sequence goes on from CM076242.1 coordinate 10,673,685, forward strand.
ATTTTTGATTCTTTGAATCTGTTGGAAACAGTTTCGAGGCGTTTTTATTTTTTCGAGCTTTTCTCTAGAGATTGAAAATTCCAGAATCCAGAATTTTCTGAAGGCTCCTAAACATCTCGAGACTACTCCCAATCGATTCGAGAGGTCAAAAATAAGGTATATCCATTTTTAAGATTTTTTTTGATTGGATTTTCGTATTTTGCAGGACGATTAGGTATAGTTTTGAAATTTCAAAAATTCGTCAAACTTCGTGAAATTTTTCAAGTGGCGTGCTTTTGATTTATTCTGGTTTCGATCCAAAATTTCATGGTCGGTTGAGATACATTCCTTATCCGGTGAAATATAAATTTTGAACGTGGAGGAGAGGCAGAGGAGATCTTGTTAATGTACGAAAAATGTACCTATATTTTTGTTATTAAACCGATTGCATGAAAAAAAAAAAAAATTGTAAAATAAAAACCAAAGGTAACGGATTTAATTCCATCTCATTGATCGAATAATGCTGCAACTCAATTTTCTCGAATATCTGTGAGGACTTTTACTCATTTTGAAATTTGAGGAGCAAAAATTATGATAAATTTTGAATCTGATTTCCACTCATTTTGGAAATTTTAATCAATTTTTTTTATGAAACTTGTGTAATTTTTTTTCGAAATATACTAAAAAAATCTAAATTTAACCTTGCTTAAATAAAAAGATGTAGCTGGGTCCAATTGTTTGCTACTCATTTTGAAAATTTTAATCAATTTTTGTATGAAAGTGTGCAATTTTTTTCCAAAATATATTCACTGAAAAAAATTGAAAATTGAACCTTGCTTAAATAAAAATATGTAGGCCCAATTGAGAAACTCTTCAATACACATTTTTTACTGTGAAATGTGGCTCAATTTTTTTCGAAAAGTTTAAAGTGTCTTTTAAAATTGAATTTGGAACCAACAAAAAAATTGGAGTAATTTTCTACAGACAGAATCTAAATTGAACTTTTGAAAAATAATTTTTCAAGTTCTCTTCCTAATTGATTTTTTGTCTTATTTCGTCTATCTTGGAAAAAGATACATTTTGTGAATTGTGAACGAATAAAAACAGGGTTCCAATTAACAAATCTCATTTTTCCAATGACAGAACCGAATTAGGAAATTCATAAATAAAATTTTGTGTATTCCCAGTTGCAGCATTATCAGATGGAAGGCTCTAAATTAAAGCACCATCAGCACACCCTGCATGTTTTCTCACCATACGTATTGAATGCACCTCATTATCGTATTTTTGACCATTTTTCTCATTATATTAATTATCATTCTATTGGGACTGGCATGTCAGCTCTTTTCAATCCTTCTCTTGGGCAATTAGGTATAATGCTCGAATAACGTTGTTTAATTTTTATCACGATTTTCAACTGATGCCCCCTGTGTGGACATTAATCCGTAAAAATTGACTGAATATCGACACGAGGGCATTATACCGATCATTTTTTAGCCTTTTGCTGCTGCTGCTCCCCTCTTGTTTTTTTCATCTCACATTACGCCCAATTTATTGTGTTCTAATTCTGTATCGATTTGTTGGATGAAATGGCAGATTTTGATGGACGAGTTACGTAACGAAGCTGTGAAAAAAGTTGGTTTGGTGAAAGCCAAATCTATCGAGTTCGTCAGCGGTGGAAAGAATAAATATATTTCGGATAATTTGCCGGAGCACGAGATTACGAGGATTTGGGGCGGTGACCGAAGACTTTCTTTATTCAGCTATACCATTGAAACGATCACTATGCTTTTGTTACCTATGATTCGTACCAGGTTCGTGAAAAATGTCTCAGGTCAAGATGAAATATTCAAAGTGATGAATTTTACAGTTTATTTTTTGTCTGTGCAGCAAAGAAGCACTCGGATCGATGGGTAACGATGCACCATTGGCTTGTCTGTCGCGATTCCAGCCTTTGCTTTATGACTATTTTAAGCAGCTGTTCGCTCAGGTTGGTACCTACAGTGGAAAAATCGAATTTTAAGATCCTATGATGAAAATTTTGGTCTTTTGTAGGTCACCAATCCGCCGATTGATCCGATTCGTGAGAAAGTCGTCATGTCGCTGATGTGCCCGATTGGACCCGAAGGAAATATTCTGATACCAGGACCGCAGCAATGTCATCGTATCTTTTTACCTAATCCCATTATATCGCTTTATGATCTTGAAGTGCTCAGATGCAATACTCATCGAGGATGGAAGGTAAGCTCATACCTTTTTTTTTGTAAAAAATAAAACGAAGATCATGAATTTTGATTTTTTTTGCGTAGACAAAAGTGATCGATATCACGTTCCATAAATCCGAAGGCAAAAAAGGGTTCTTGAATAGTTTAACCAGAGTCTGCGACGAAGCTTGCCAAGCAGCCATGGATAATTACCAGCTGATCATTTTGTCCGATCGCAAAGCGTCGGCTAATAGGATACCGTTGAGTATTTTATTGGCTTTGGGTGCTGTTCATCATCATCTGATTGAAGAAAGGCAAAGAATGAAGGTTGGATTGATTTTGGAAACTGGAGAAGCCAGGTAAGTTCGTCAAAATTTTAAAATTGAGTCTTGAAAGATCCTTAAGCATTTGAAAAATGTACTAAAATTGTATTTTTTTTTCTCTCAGGGAAGTACATCATATGTGTGTTTTACTCGGATATGGAGCTGATGCCATTTGTCCTTATTTGGTATTCGAAATGGCCAAGAGTCTTAGAGAAGAAGGAGTGTTGGACTCGTCTTTTACGGATAAAGTAGTTTTCGAGGTAAATGTTCAAGAACACGGCGTCCATATTGAAAAAAAAAGAGAAACTATTGTAAAATTTGCTGATAATTTGTAATTTTCGTTTTTTTTGTAGAATTATTCGGAAGCTATGGACAAAGGTATATCGAAAGTGATGGCCAAAATGGGCATATCAACGTTGCAATCGTACAAAGGTGCTCAGATCTTCGAAGCTATTGGTTTGGCCGACGAAGTGATCAATCGATGCTTCAAAGTAAGTCTGATTACCAGCGACATTTTGGAAAGGAAAATCTGGAGAAGTCTGAAAGTTCAAAGAAATTAACATTTTTCAAAATCTTTTTAGTAGGAATTTTATCAAAAAAATGACACGAAATTCGAATAGATTCGCGTTTCTTGTCCTTTTATTACTTTTTAAATTTTTTTCTGGTATTCATTACATTGAAAAGGAATTTTGAAATTAATAACTTTAAAATTCAGTCATTTTCGAATTGGAAGAAATTTTTTGAAAATATAGGTGGATTTAAAAAAAAAAAATTAAAAATTCAAGTTGGAAATTTTTTTAAAAAAGATATACTTAATAAGATGTTTTCCAACTGTAAAATTGTTTTGAATTCAAATTTTTCCAAAAATCTCTCCAACTTTGATTCAGAAAAAAAAAACAAATTAATATTTCTTGGGATTAATTCTAATTTTAATAATTTTTCCAATAATTTCAAAATTTTCCTAAATTTTTTCCAATTTTGTTTTTATGGTTTTTAAAGTTTGCGGAGGGGGAGGGGATGGACAGTCGAAAAATGAGAGGTTTCAAAAACAATGAATACAGGCTTGAGAAAAAATTTCAAAATTTTTTGCCCACTTTTATAGAAAATGGAGGGGAAAACGAAAATTTATTTTCTTTTCCTTAATTATCTCCAATAATGTTCAACTTTGCTCATAAAAATCTCGAAACAGAAAAATATTATCACTTTGACCAAATAGGAAATTTCATAGGTACCTATTGAAGAACTACATTTTTCGACTCCCACCCTCAAAAGCAAAGTTTGGTCAAAAAAATTATTTTTCTCTTCATTAGAGACCTAAAAGCAACCAAAAATTTTGCAATTGGAACTCAAACACAAAAATAGCATTGAATTGTGTAATTGGAAAGAATTTTTTCTAACTGAGCAAAAATCAAATGTTGTGGTTTGAAATAATTTTTGATAAAAAAATTCAAAAATTCAAAATTGGATACTATTTTGAAAAAAAAAAAATACAATTGAAGTGTTGGAAAAAATTTCAACTTGAAAAAATTTTAACTCAAAAATTAGAATAAATTTGGACTTAGATCGTTTAAATCTTGTTTATAGTAAAAATAATTAGAAGTTATTTTTTTCAAAGATGGAATCTATAATCTAATTTTATTTACATATTTTTCTGGGCGAATTTTTCCAAAAAATTGGTACTTGAAAAAATCTCAATCTTTGAAAAAAAAAATAATAATAATGAAAGTGTGACTTCTCTAACTTGATTATTGAATCTGTGATTGCTTTGACTGCTCCAGAAATTTCATCGATTAATTTTTAATGTTTTAGGGTACACCTTCTCGTATTGGTGGAGTTGATTTCGACGTATTGGCCGAGGAAGCTTTCGAAAGGCACCATCTTTCGTATTCTGAACGTAGCGTCGATATGTTGGTATTACGTAATCCCGGATACTATCATTGGCGAAGTGGTGGCGAGAAACATATCAACGATCCGTTGAGTATCGCTAATTTACAAGTGAGAGCAGCTCTGACGTATTGCCAAATGCCAAATTTAAAACTGGACTCTAAAAGATTCTAATTCAACTTTGATGGTTTGCAGGAAGCGGTCAATAATAAAAGCGAGAACGCCTATAACAAATTTTGCGAATCAACCATGGACAGTGTGAAAGAATGCACGTTACGTGGTCAGCTAGAATTGATCTCGTCCAGAAATCCAGTTCCTATCGAGCAGGTCGAACCTGCTGCTAATATTGTGAAGAGATTTGCCACAGGTTAGACTCACAATGACATATTTTTCAGATTTTTTTCAATATTATGATGAAAATCGATTTGATTTGAGATTTTTGTTAATTTTTCAGGTGCTATGAGTTTGGGTTCAATATCGATAGAAGCTCATTCGACATTGGCTGTCGCCATGAATCGTATCGGAGGCAAATCCAATACAGGAGAAGGAGGTAAGCTAATCATCAGCTTTTACCAAATTAATCGAAATCTGTAAAATTGTGATTTATTTCAATTGAATAATGTTTCCAGGCGAAGAAGCAGACCGATATTTGGACAAAGATCCTCAAAATTCCAAACGTTCGGCCATCAAACAAGTAGCTTCTGGAAGATTTGGTGTCACGAGCTCATACCTAGCTCACGCCGACGATCTACAAATAAAAATGGCCCAAGGGGCGAAACCAGGCGAAGGTGGCGAGTTACCCGGTTACAAAGTTACCGAAGATATTGCCCGTACTAGGCATTCCGTTCCCGGAGTCGGTCTCATATCTCCTCCGCCTCATCACGATATCTATTCGATCGAAGATTTAGCCGAGTTGATTTACGATCTCAAGTGTGCCAATCCGAATGCCCGTGTTTCGGTCAAATTGGTCTCCGAAGTCGGCGTCGGAGTCGTCGCTTCGGGTGTAGCTAAGGTAGGTTGGAAATGGACCTTTTTTTGGGATGAGTGTCGAGAATTTATCTGATATTTTGTCTATTTGCAGGGTAAAGCTGAACATATCACTATTTCCGGTCACGATGGTGGTACTGGTGCTAGTTCTTGGACTGGTATCAAAAATGCCGGTGTGCCTTGGGAATTGGGTGTGGCTGAGACGCATCAGGTCTTGGTGTTGAATAATCTCAGGTCCAGGGTTGTTATTCAAGCCGATGGACAGATTCGAACTGGTAATTTAAATGTATATTGATTACATTTTTTTGGTCCTCCGGTTCAATTATGAGGGATTTTGGACTAGGCAGATTTTAATTTTTGGCCCTCAAAAGAATTCGAATGGGATTTAGAGGTCAATTCCTCATGGTGTCTACCTATCATGAAAAACGTTGGTAGAGTGGCATGAAAACATGAAAATAGCATGAATTTCGATCATTTTCCACAAAAAGCATAAATTTTCAACATTTTCCTCTCAATTTTCAAAGGCCTTTTAAGCCCATGAGTGATCAAAAATTCACGAAAAATCTCTTTTTATTTATTGAGGCTCCAAATGGGGTGAGGATGATTTAGGAACCTGAAATTTAGATATTCATCCGTGTGGGAAAATCCAATTGATTTTATTTTTGGGAAATTTTAGGACCTTTGAAGGAAAAATTTTTGGGAAATTTTTAATAGCCCTCCTTCTCCTCCAGCTGTTGTGATGAAATTGTGTCTATTGGCAATAAAAACGAGGAAAACTAAAAAATAGCAAGAATTTCAATTTATTGTCAAAAGCTGTAATTTTCAATATTTTTTTCCTCCTGCAATTTTTCAATCAAAGATTAAATTTTTTGGGCTAACTTGAAGCAAAAAAAAGCCATGTGCATGGCAAAAAAAATCCAAAAAATACCAAGAATTTTCATTAGATGAAATCTGTCCTCTAAATGGACCCTTTGGAACAAAATGGAAAAATGGCTTCAAAAAATATACTAATTATTCCGTTCTGTTGACAGGTTTCGACGTAGTAGTCGCCGCCATCTTGGGAGCGGACGAAATCGGCATGAGTACAGCTCCTTTGATCGCAATGGGCTGCACAATGATGCGAAAATGTCACCTGAACACCTGCCCCGTCGGTATCGCCACTCAAGATCCCGAGCTACGCAAGAAATTCGCCGGTAAACCGGAGCACGTAATTAATTACCTGTTCATGTTGGCCGATGAGGTCCGAGAACATATGGCCAATTTGGGTATCACTCGGTATCAAGATCTAATCGGCCGGACCGATTTACTCAAGACATCCGAAAATCTCAACAATCCTAAAGCGAAATTCTTGAATTTGGGATTGATTTTGAAAAACGCCCTGCACATGAGACCTGGAGTCGATATTGTGGCTGGATCTAAAACTCAAGTAAGAGGTTTATTCTAAAAATATGGTTACGATTTCAAATTCAATGAAGATATTTTATCAATTTTCAAATTTTTTTTTTGACAGGATTTCCAATTGGAAAAACGACTTGATAATATTTTGTATGAAAAATCCCTACCAGTTTTGAACGGAGAGAAGAAAAGCGTCGATATTGAATTGGTCATTAATAACGAATGTCGAGCTTTTGCTTCGACTCTCAGTTACCATATCTCAATGTAAGTATCTCATTCGCCATCTTCATTTTTCACTTTTTTTTTTTGTAAAAAAAATCATTTTTTACCAATTTGGATATTTTTTTGGAAAATTTTCATACAGGAAATATGATCAAGGATTACCAGAAAAAAGTATCAATATTTATTTAAAAGGATCTGCTGGCCAGAGTTTCTGTGCATTTTTAACCAAAGGAGTCCACGTGACTTTGGAAGGAGATGCAAACGACTACGTTGGAAAAGTAATCATCACTCTAATTTTTTTCTTTATTTTTTGATTTTTTTTTTTTTAATATTTTAAACTAATTTTACTCTTTTTTGTCCTGTAGGGATTATCCGGAGGCGAAGTGATCATCTACCCGCCTAAATCTTCGACTTTCGAATCGCACAAAAATGTCATCGCTGGCAACGTCTGTCTTTACGGAGCCACTTGTGGTAAAGCTTTCTTCAGGGGTATCGCCGCCGAAAGATTCTGCGTCCGAAATTCGGGAGTCGTTACTGTTTGCGAAGTAAGACGATTATTCTGCTTCTGAAATATGTGAAAATGAACTGAACCAATTTCTAATGAATTTTTTTCATGGTATTTAGGGTGTCGGTGATCACGGTTGTGAGTACATGACTGGAGGATGCGCTGTGATTTTGGGTTTGACAGGACGTAATTTTGCTGCTGGTATGTCCGGTGGTATTGCTTTTGTTTTGGATGTCGATGGCAGTTTCAACAAGTAAGATTTGTCTTTTAATTTCGTGATTCGAATTATGATCCTCGGATTCAGGGGCGCACCCAAAAGGGGGCTCAGGAGGCTCGAGCCCCCTCCTTAAGCTCGGAAAATGGATTTTTTTATTACAAAAATGAGAAAAAATTGCATTTTTTGCTCTTCAAATTGCATTTTTTCAAAAAAAATCGTATTTTTGTCATTTTAATTTAAAAATGATTGATTTTTCAGTTAAAAATCGCTAATTTCTCAATAAATTTCCAATTTTTCAAAAAAATTGTGATTTTTGTCTAAAAAAATTAGTGAAAAATGACTTTTTTGAAATTTGACCCTTCCCCCTATTTTTTCTCAAATTCTCAGCCCCTCCCTTAATTGATTTCTGGGTGCGCCTGTGCTCGGATTTGAGATATTTCAATTTTTATTTTTATTTTCAGTAAATGCAACAAAGAAATGGTGGAATTGTTACCATTGAACGATCCCAAAGACCTCGACTACGTTAAAGATCTCCTAATCGAATTCAAAACGAAAACTGGTTCGGTTATTGCCGAAAATTTGATCGCAAACTGGCCCGCAGCTGCTGAGAAATTCGTCAAAGTGAGTTTTCTTCGGCCAACGGAGTTTTTTCTATTTTAAAATTAATTTCTAATCGATTCTCGGTATTTTTCAGGTATTCCCTTACGAATATCAAAGAGCTTTGAAGCAGATGGCTGCCAACGAAGCTAAAGTTCCGCAAAAGCAAGCGTCTGGTGATCCAAATGCAGCTAAAACGATCTCCAGCTCGGTTAAAGATATCGAAGAAACCGTAACCGATGCTTCATTCCAGAAGAAAAAATTGGAGATGATTTTGGATAAAACGAGGTAACCTCAATTTTCAAAAAAAATCATTATCGTAATTCTACGATTTTATTTCGTATTAATTTTTCCCCTTTGATTTTTTTTCCTGCAGAGGTTTCGTCAAATATGGTCGCGAAACGAATCCTTATCGTTCGGTCGAAAAACGTATGAATGATTGGGATGAAATCTACAATTTCCCGTATGTACGTAAAAATCTCCAAGTCCAAGCTGCTCGTTGCATGGAATGTGGTGTACCTTTCTGTCAATCTTCGCACGGATGTCCTTTGGGCAACATTATACCCAAATGGAACGACTTGGTTTTTAATAATAATTGGACCGAGGCGTTGAATCAACTTCTGCAGACGAATAATTTTCCTGGTAAGTGGCTAGAAATCATTTTAAAAAAAGTTTCAAAATTAAGATTTGATTTTATGGTGTTTTTTTTTTTTTTTTTTTTTGATAGAATTCACTGGTCGAGTTTGTCCGGCACCTTGCGAAGGAGCCTGCGTACTTGGAATAAACGAATTGCCTGTTACCATTAAGAACATAGAATGCGCAATTATTGATAATGCTTTTGAAAAAGGATGGATCAAGGCTGAAATACCATTGAAGAGGACTAACAAAAAAATTGCCGTTGTTGGATCCGGTCCGGCCGGATTGGCTGCTGCTCATCAGCTCAACAAAGTAAATTGGCGAAAATTTAAGACATTGCAGATCACAGTGATCTAACGACCAATCTAATCCAACCATGAATTTTTTCCTCAGGCTGGCCATTGGGTAACGGTCTACGAACGTAATAATAGAGTCGGAGGTCTCCTACGATACGGTATTCCAACGATGAAACTTTCCAAAGAAGTTGTACAAAGAAGAGTCACTTTATTGGCCGAAGAAGGTATCGAATTCAAGACTAATATCAACGTAGGAAAGGATATCTCAGCTAAAGTACGATTTTTATAAATTTTTGAATTAATTTTCCAATTCCCTGCCATCATATAATTTTATTTATATCGATCAATGATAGGAATTGGTGCAAGATAACGATGCATTGATTCTGTGTACCGGAGCAACCTGGCCCAGAGATTTACCAATACCCGGAAGACAACTGGAAGGAATTTACTTCGCGATGAGCTTCTTGGAATCGTGGCAGAAGAAGCAAGCCGGTGATATGAACGTTCCTCCTATTTTGGCCAAAGATAAAGACGTAATTGTGATCGGTGGCGGTGATACGGGTTGCGATTGTATTGGAACGTCATTCAGACAGGTGAGCCAGTCGAAAGAGAAAATGGTGAAAAAATGTATTCTATTGTAGAAATTCTAATACGACCAATGTATTTTTTTGCAGGGTGCTAATTCGGTGATAGCTTTCGAAATTTTACCGGAACCTCCGACGTCGCGGTCGAAAGATAATCCGTGGCCTCAGTTTCCTCGCGTTTTCAAAGTCGATTACGGACACGAAGAAGTTCGCGCCAAAACTGGCAAAGATCCTCGTCAATTTAGCATTTTAAGTAAAGTAAGTATTTATATAGAAATGGAAGCAAAAGATGAAACCCTGTGGAATTTTTTCTTAACGATTTCTCTTTTTTTGGCAGGAATTTATCGATAATGGTAAAGGACAAATCTGCGGTATAAAAACAGCTCAAGTCAAATGGACGAAAGACGAAATCGGCAGGTGGAAAATGGATGAAATTCCAGGATCAGAGAAAGTAAGTTTGTATTCAAAATCGATGTGTATTTTCACGTGAGAGGAAAAAAGAAAGAGAGATTACGTTCTCTCTCTTTTTTTTTTTGTAACATTGATGATTAATGTGAATGTTGTATTTTTTCTCGCAGGTATTTAAATGTGACCTTGTTTTGCTGGCTATGGGTTTCCTGGGCCCGGAGAAGTACATTTCGACCGAGCTCGATCTGAAATTGGATCCTAGATCGAATTACGAAACGCCTGCTGGAAAGTACTCCACTTCACATCCCAAAGTCTTCGCTGCCGGAGGTGAGTTTAACAGAGCAAATTTTTTTTGGAACTAACAGAAGTAGGACTAACTTGGGAAAAAGGTAAATTTATGAGCAAAAGATTTTGACATATTTCGTCACGAATATTGATGATTGATTTTTTATATCGATTGTTTTCTGGAATTCTCCGCGAAAGTTACTTTTTTAAAAAATGTATCTACCTTGGATGCTAAAAACTGGAAAAAATACGTTAATTTTCCATACTTATATTCGCTCGTTCAACACCATTCCAGTCATTTTTCAAAAGCAATTCTTGGTAAATTGTCTTTGTAAATTTTTCATCTGTTAATTTTTTTCGGGGAATGCAACCGAATGAGAAAAATTGCAACTTTTTCCGCTGCTGTTTAGATTTCCCAGCCCCACACTATTTTAACAAATTTTAATTTGACTCACTTTTCAATCAATTTTTTTTAAGTGGTCCTGCAAATTTTGAAATTCTGGCAATCGTTGTGGGAGAATGACTTTTTTTGGAAATGCAGAATATAGAAATTTCTCATTTTTCTCTTTCTATTCAATCTTAAAACACTGATTAATTCATTTTAAATCAATTTTCGAAAGATCAACTCTAGAATTTTTGGTGCTTTTTTTTAACCGCGCAGAAAAAATAACTTCATTTTTTTAAAATTTCCAGAAAAAAGTAGGAAAATTATCCCTTCCTCGGCCATTCGATTCATTCAATCTGCCCCACACCATTGCAATCATTTCCCAATAAATTTTTGGCAAAATGGCTCCGCAAACTTTATGATTTTTTATTTTTATTTTGAATTTCATGTCTATTCTGAAAAAGTACCTAGCTATTTTGTCAAGGTACTGAAAAAATGAAAAAAAAATCCCTGCAGTCCTCGCTCTTATTCAGTCGTCCCCCAGTGTCCCAGTGATTTTTTAGATTAATTTCTGAAGCAATGATTTTGAATGGATGCCTTGATGAATTACGAAAATGTTGCGGTCTTGTGTGGTTTATTTTTATCACAACGATCAGTTCTCCCTCCCCTCTTCTATGACTGAAGAAAAAAATCCCATCTGTATAAGTCCAAGAAAAATATTTTTTAAATTCAATTTTATTTTTGAAAAATATTTTATCGTCGTTTCAAAGTTTGATTTTTAAATCACGAGTGTAGTTGAAGTTTAATAATTTGGTTTCGCATAAAAAAATATCAAGTAAGTACGAAAATGGTATAATTATTCTCAATTCTCTTCTTTCTTTTTTCTTCACGAGACTAATGGAAATATTTACGAAGCGACGATTTATTGTCATGAAATTCGAAAAATGTACTCGTACCTTGCTGAATGATCCAGTTGAAAGTTGGCTCAATAGCCGAGAAAATTATGAGTCTCTCTCACCTTCCTCCCATCTTCCCGAAGAAATTGGCAGAATAATGATTACAGTTTGTAATAATCATTGAGAACCAAAGTAGACATCAACCTATGTTAAATTCGTGGTTCCCGAAGAAAATGTAAAATTGAATTAATAAAGTTGAAAATTTTCGAAAAAATTAAACGTTTGAAATGAATGTAAAAAATTTTCGAATGATTCCAAATTTCAGGTGGATTTGCTGCAGAATTCACAAATTCAACTTCCCCCTTGGGCCCTTCCTATTTCCCAAATTGGGAAATGAAAAATTATTAAAATAAAAATTTGAAACAATAATTTCAAGAAAAAATCACTGAATACCTTGGAAATAGCAGAGATCCGGAGGGAGAGGATCTGGTCCCCTGGCTTCGATTCCGAAAAAAACTCCCCAGAGAAGGGCTCACCGCCCTCCTCTCTCCGGCTCCGCTATGGATCCCTGACCGTCCCAGGAATCTGGAGAGGAACCTTCCTCCCTGCAGCTTTGCCTCCAGCTCTAACATGTTCAACTCGAGTGCCTCTGGCTCCGAAAAAATCGTCCAGAAAAAGCCTTCTTCCCACCTTTGCTCCGGATCTCTGAGAAAAAGTGATCAAAAAATGAGACTAAAAAAATGATCGAGATTTCCCACTTCCCATCTCTTCACCTCCCAAATTTGAGAAATTACAAAAAATAATCATTTAAATGATTATTAGAAGCATCGCCGAGTATGATTGAAAAAATTACCGAAAAATGAGAAGAAAAATTATTGAATTTCCCTTTCCCCTTCTTATTTCCTCAATTGGGAAATACCGAAAAAGTATTAAAAAATTGAAGCAATTAAGAAAAACTCACAAAGTGTGATGGAAAAAATGTGACCGAAAAATAAGTAGAAAAAGAAAAAATGATAAAAGGCATGAGCCAAAGATGAAAATAAATCCAGATGAATGGATTTTTTTGTGCATTTCGATACCACATCTTCTTCCCTTTCACCTATTCCCTTCACGTAGAAAAATGACGCAAGACGATTGAAATAGTCTGGAAAAGTAGCTAATTGCAAAATGAAAAGAAAATAGAGCGGGAAGTCCGCTAAAAAATGATCAAAACCTAAGCCAAAGTTGAAAAAAAATGAAAAATGACAATTTAAAGAAAAAAATTGAATCAATAAAATTATTGATAAGTAGTATTATGTCCTGCATACCCTTAGAATATTGAGAAAAACATTAAAAATTTGAAAGTATCAAAGAATTCAAAGATCGGAACAAAAATATGTTATTCGTAAATTAAAAATGAAAAAAAGAACAATGTTCAGAGGGGAAAAAATGGAAACTTGCTCAGAAAGAAAAGCGTTGAAGATAAATATGTTAAAAGTTCACCAAATTGTGAAATTCCTATGTATGGAAAAAAATAACGATTGCCTAAAATTAGATTAAGAGCTTTAATTAACTGCAAAATTAGACATCGATCTTGATACGAGTTCGAATTGAATTTGTTCGTTTGCAGACTGCCGACGAGGCCAATCTCTGGTCGTATGGGGTATCACCGAAGGTCGTCAGGTGGCCAGGGAAGTAGACCAGTACTTAATGGGCACCACCGATTTACCGGGTGCTGGTGGCATGATCACAGCTTCCTGCGTTTCTTAATTTCTAACTATCCAACATCGTACCATCCCGACGAGGACGATCAATAAGAAAAGGTATTGAAATAATCTACCGATCGATCATCTCCCCTCTCCTGGGCGTTTCTAGGGCTATTCCATACTGAAACGGACCAAAAATGAAGTCTGGTGTTTCGATTTCGCTCAAATATTTTTGCGAGTTTCCCTTGATAGCCTGTTTATAAATCCACCATCATTTCTCTTCTCACCCTCGGGAGAGGGGGCGGGCTCGTTATTTTCAGGTGATTTCGATTTTTCGCCAGATTACCAAATTTTGAGTTTGAGGGCGAATCGCGATGTAGGTTACATTATTGAAAAAAAATTATTTGCTTGGTTCGAAAGAGAATTAAAAGGGAATTCAAAAACGATAATCACAGTATCGGGTGTCTAACGGTCAGTATAGTCAGTATCTTTAACTAATTTATTCAAAAGGTCAGTATTTTTTTTAAATTCCAAAAAAATCCCATTTTTCCATGAAAAATACGAGATTTGAAAATTTTTCTTCCTTTTTTAATACTAAAATTTTGATCAAAGAAATTTTTAGCTTTGAAATGCATTTTTTTTCCAAAAAATTTTGCCCTCGCTTCGCTCGGGCTCAATAAATTTCCAAAATTTTATTTTCAAAATTATGGTATAAAATTTCTTTTCGAGACCATCATTATTTTCAAGTGGAAAAAATTGCTCCTTATTCTGCCTTCTTATTTATCAAAGGACTCGGTAATGATCTCGATTGGGATTTTCAAAAATGTTTCGATTTTTTTGGAAGATCGAAAAATGAGTCGATAGATATCGTTTTTTTAGAAGTCAAAGCAAACCACAAAAAAAGCACAATTTTTTTTACCTAATTTGTACTAAAATTTTGAATTCTGAATGCCCCTTTTTCAAAAATTTTCGCCCTTGCAGTGCTCGAGCTCAGTCAGGCCCAGCAAAAGAGGATTTCAGAGGAGTACATTTGTGCCAGGCCTGTATTTTTTTTCAATTATCAAGAGGGTAGAATTTTTTTACTACAAAAATCTGGAAAAGTGTATTTTTCAAAGGGGTTCACAATTTTGATCAAAATTCAAAAAAATCGAAAAAATGAGTAGCACATCGATTACCCTTCTATTAGTCCCCTTGATAGGAGTTGAAATTCAAAAAAATGAAAAATAACGTGTGACCTGTCGTTTGTTAGGTATTTGTGGGCGCTGAGTTCGAATATTTATTTATTTTTTTGATTTGAACCTTTAGTGCCCTCTAGCCCCCAATTTTGGGGAAAATTATATTAGAAAATTGAAAATTACGTGTGAGATATCGATTTTTACTAATGTAAAGTTTTAGAATTCGAATGTAAACTTACTTTTTGATTTTACGCCTTTCCCTCCGCACTAACCGACGTACTCCCGAATTAATCGTGCATATCTTTCAGTTAGAGTGAAAAAAAATGGCAAAATCAAAAAATGAGTCGATATTTGAATTCTACGACCTCAAATTAGTAACAATCGATACGTCACACGTGATTTCAATTTTTCAACATAGTTTTCCCAAAATTGGGCAGCTGGGGGAGGGGCACTGAAGGGTCAAATTCAAAAAAATAAGCAAATATTCGAACTCGGTGCCCTCAAATACCCAAAAATCGACAGGTCACACGTTATTTTTCATATTTTTGAGGGGTCTATTGTCAATTGGGTGGTTCAGGGGGGAAGGGGGTGGTCCAATTCGAAATCAGCGCCTTCAAATTAGCGGAAATCAATGTGCTACTTCACTTTTTCGATTTTTTTGAATTTTGATCAAAATTGTTGTCCCCTGCTCTTCCCCAGGGGTCTCAAGATCTCATCTTGAAAATCAGGAGAAAAGGGCTACTTACTATAATTTTTTCAGATTTTTAAATGGTAGTTTTCATCTGTTGTGATTATCATAAAAGTTGAGCTTTCATTACTAAAGTTCCATTTTGAGCTTCTCAAAATGTAATTATCGCCTTTGAATCCCTTCTCAATTCTCTTTCGAATCCCATAAACAGTTTTCCTCTAAGCATAACCCATCTCGAGATATGAGTTCTCAATGTCAGGAATTTGGCGAAAATCGCCTAAAAATTACAAGACCCGTTTCCCAGCCTTCTTGAGGCTCGGAAGAGAAAAATAATGACGGATTTATGAATAGGCCATCAAGGGAAACTCGAAAAAAAATGAGCAAAATCGGCATACCTGACTTCATTTTCAGACCATTTTAGTATGGAATATGCTATCTGCTAATTTTACTAATATCCCTTCCTACAAACGTTTCTTACAGATGAAAAAAATTACCAGAAAGGTGCTACTTATGTGATGTTCGATCGTCACCTCCGAATCAGCTCAATTTATCATTCCTTTGCCAGAACGGATTTTTATCATATTTTTTGTTATTTCGTTCGCGAGTAAAATAATCTCATCAACTGTGCTTAAACGTTACTGAATTTCTCCTCTTTTCCTTTTATTTTAATTTTTACATCGCTAATTATACTTAAATTATTTTACGTGAGTACGAGAATTCGAACAGATGTTGGCGCGAATTTGTATTTTGTAAAGATCGATTCGAAAGTGTTATTCAAACGTTTTGAAAACTCGAGCACAGACACAAGGCATATTTTATTGCCTAAGGTAAAAATTTCATTGGCTTCCAATTTTTCTTTCTTTTATTCTTTCATTTTGTTCTCTCGTTACTTACAATCACTGCGACAATAATATTGAACTTGATTTTTCTAAATGGAATTTTTTTTTCTTTCTTGTATCATGGGTTGTATGTGTAAGTTTTCTCGTTGCGTAGCCGTAGTATTTTTTTTTCGAATCGCAATTCTCATAATCAAAATTTACGGCGTCGATATGTTACTATTTTACGTGCCTTGAGTGATGATGCTTTATACGTTTTAATTCTAGTCAAAATAATTTGAAAAGTTGTATTCGTTGTGGAGTCAGCATACGTGTTTTTTTGGGGGTAGGCAACACTGATTCGTCTTCGGCCTCCGCGTGTCTCCTGTTTCAAAATTTTTATTCGCGGTGGGTTGTGGTTTTTTTTTCTCGAAAGAAATTTTTGAATGTTGAATATTTCTGCATTTATGTGTTACTATATTTTGAATAGAAAGTACTATGATCATTATCGGTTAATTACGTTATATACATATATATTTATTAAGTTACCCTTTTGTTTTTGTTCTATTTATATTTCATAATTATACAATACATTTATATAATTATTTATCGTTATTAAGCTTTGAATGTTTTTATGTAAGCGATATCATAGCGCTTGGTAAGTTTTATTATGTCGATTTTATTTATTATACGAAGAAAATAATGTGAAGTGAACAAATTTTTGATTTTAATTTAATTTTATTATGGAATTCTCATTCGAATATTACGCACAGCTTAATAAGGCCTCTTCTGTAATTCTTTTTGGTAAATTTTTTCTGGGTATGTCTAAAGTCAATTAGCAATGTGTATAGGGTGAATGTTTGTTCAAGACGCTCTCGATGCTCCATCCAATTTTTTTTTTCAATTTTTTTAAACGATTTTTTTTTTTGTAAACGTTACCTGGGAATTGAATGTGCAGGTTTCATTGTTGATTTTAAGATTGTTCACATAGACATTAGACAATAATTATTATTACCTATGTTATTTCTTGAAGAATAAAAAGCTTTCACTGAGATAAATTTTCGGTACATATTTGGATAGACATCGTATTCGACTTTGAGCACTTCTATGCGCCTAAGTAGGTAGTATTGAATTACGGATTCAAGAGTATTTTCGTAGTTACCAGTAAATTACCGTGATTGCAGGGTAATTATGGGGTAATTACAAGATGATTACGGTAATTACGGGGTAATTACCGGAGAATTAGCTTAATTACCGAGGATCCGGTAAATTACCGTTATTGTAGGGTAATTACAGGAGAGTAATTACAGACAGTAATTACGGGAGTGTAATTACAGACAGTAATTACGGGAGTGTAATTACAGACAGTAATTACGGGAGTGTATTTACAGACAGTAATTACGGGAGTGTAATTACAAACAGTAATTACGGGAGCGTAATTACAAACAGTAATTACGGGAGCGTAATTACAAACAGTAATTACGGGAGCGTAATTACAAACAGTAATTACGGGAGCGTAATTACAAACAGTAATTACAGTAATTGAAGGGTAATTACAGTAATTAAAGGGTAATTACAGTAATTAAAGGGTAATTACAGTAATTAAAGGGTAATTACAGTAATTAAAGGGTAATTACAGTAATTAAAGGGTAATTACAGTAATTAAAGGGTAATTACAGTAATTAAAGGGTAATTACAGTAATTAAAGGGTAATTACAGAAATTAAAGGGTAATTACAGTAATTAAAAGGGTAATTACAGTAATTAAAGGGTAATTACAGTAACTAAAGGGTAATTACAGTAATTAAAGGGTAATTACAGTAACTAAAGGGTAATTACAGTCATTAAAGGGTAATTACAGTAATTAAAGGGTAATTACAGTAATTAAAGGGTAATTACAGTAACTAAAGGGTAATTACAGTAACTAAAGGGTAATTACAGTAACTAAAGGGTAATTACAGTCATTAAAGGGTAATTACAGTAACTAAAGGGTAATTACAGTAATTAAAGGGTATTTACAGGTAACTTGGCTTAATTACATACCTACCGAATTGACCATTTCGCGCTCACTTGAGCGCTAGTGTAGCAGAGGTGATAGAATCAAATAAAATACATTAGCTCTTATGGGAGGAATTCAGTTTTTCGAATTTTTAAGGAAAATGGTGGGTTTATGTGAAATTTACCCATAATAAGATTTAAAGATTATTAAATTTCACATCGATTGGTGCAAAAAGTTTTGAATTTCGTTTAATAATAAACATTTTATGGTCATTTCTTTTTATTTGTTTTTTGCTCACGTCAACTTTGAATTGAAATAACTCAAAATTGAGATCGACAACACCAATTTATTATTACAGCAACTTGTAGAGAATTTTATCCTCTTTCCAACGATGTATCAACGAGCTTAATCGCGTAAATATTCAAGCCGCTATCCTTTTGTTAATGTGTTGAAACGTGTACTACCATTTTTGAAAATAACGGATCAGCCGATTGGCTGTTGTGAAATATTTCTGAAAAATGAAGATGACCGTTTCAACACATTAACAAAAGAATAGTGGCTTGAATATTTACGCGATTAAGCTCGTTGATACATCGTTGGAAAGAGGATAAAATTCTCTACAAGTTGCTGTAATAATAAATTGGTGTTGTCGATCTCAATTTTGAGTTATTTCAATTCAAAGTTGATGTGAGCAAAAAACAAATAAAAGGAAATACCTATAAAATGTTTATTATTAAACGAAATTCAAAACTTTTTGCACCAATCAATGTGAAATTTAATAATCTTTAAATCTTATTATGGGTAAATTTCACATAAACCCACCGTTTTCCTTAAAAATTCGAAAAACCGAATTCCTCCCATAAGAGCTAATGTATTTTATTTGATTCTATCACCTCAGCAACCGTAGTTCCAACAAGTTCGCATAGAATGCAGCCACTCCGCGCGAAATGGTCAATAGTATTAAACCACAGATTCAAAAATGTTTTTTTTGATTACCGGTAAATTACCGTAATTACCAGCGGTGAGGTGGAGGTAGAGGGTCCGGTAAATTACAGTGACGTCACGATGCTGGCTAAAATTTCGCGTCTTCAAAAGTCAAAAAAAATTGATGCTATCAAAAACGTGACGTAAGCAAAGCCCAAAAAATTTCCCCTTTAGAATTTGAAAAAAATCCCGCTAAAAAATTTTGAAAAAATTTGTTTTGAAAAGTGCCATGTAAGTAACCAATTTCGCAAATCCGGAGTAATTTTCTTAAATTTTAAAATTTTTTAAAAATTTTGCAAGGAAAATATTTTGTCACGTTTTCAACAGCATGAATTTTTTTGAACTTTGAGGACGCGAAATTTCAACCGGTATCGTGACGTCACTGTAATTTGCCGGACCCTCTACCTCCACTACACCACCGGTAATCACGGTAATTTACCGGTAATCACAAAAAACCTTTGAATCCAGGGTTTGGTAGGTATATTTTCAATTTTGTTCACTTCAAGCCTCAATACGGGTTCGAGTTTTTTTTTCCTGGTAAACTACCTCACACATAGAGCAGGTTATTAATCGTTTCAATTTAATACCTGCATAATAGTTACCTTTTAAGATTGGTGGGAAGATTTTTATCTGGTGGATGCTACATGCTGGCTGTATTGTTGGTCATCATACCCCATGGGAAGATCGGGTTTAAAATGATCGCAGAGAAACGAGTGAATAAAAATAAAAGGCTTTGGGGGGAACAAAGACTATAAAAATGATACTATAGTCGACTGTTTTCTGTTTCTCTTCACACCGTGACCATGCCGTAGAATATTTTTCACCGGCGTCTTTCAAATATAATTCCGTCCAGGAACGTTTCAAGTTACGTACATTTGTTAAATGTAAAATATCAAACTATTTTTAAACTTTCAAACTTTTACATATTCATATTCGCATAATTTATGCGGGAATGTGATAATTTTTTCGGCGCGGTAAATCGAACGCAGCACATGTAAATTTTAGTCATATTTCAAGTGCGTAATAATTTTTGGTAATACCTACAGCTCGTATTTTCACGATACCATAATTTTTTTAATAAGTGATTCAAACAAAGAACAAAATTTTATTAAAATTTAAACGTAAATTTATCATGATTACGAGGAATATTGCAATGTTATGCATTCTGGATTTTACATCTGCGTTATGGCAAGGATTCAGTCAAAAATCGGAAACAGAATTTAATTATTCCACCGCACCAAGATCTCCATCGATGAAAGTTTTTTATTTCCGCCAAAGGCTCGACCATTTCAACTCTGATTACAGAGAATGGCCGCAAGTACGTTTATATAATATTTATATTGTAAAGCTGAGCTTTTTTTAAAATAAAAACTACTTTTCTAATTATTTTCAAAAGCTTCAAAGGCCCCATTAAAAAATTTGTTGAAAGAATCGACTTCGACGAAGATTTTGAAACTAATAAAATGCATTTTTTCACATTTATTTTTGGAATAAAAAAATTTACTTTTCGAAGGAGGTGAGGAAATTGAGTGCGCGGATACTCTAATACAAGGTAACCATTTTTCTGGAAAACGTGGAAAAATTTTTGACCCTCTCCTTCCTTTCCCTAGATATGGCCATTTTATTGCATGATCTTCAAGAATTTTAAATTTCAACGGAAGTGAAGAAAATTTTCTGATCTTTGGCACAAAATTACATCTCGCAGAGGTGTATTTATGATAATTTTTTCAAAAATTTTGGTGCACTTCTTCATGAAAAACCAATCCCATATTCGTGTTCAGCAGTTCAAAATACCCCGATCAACATTTTTTTCACGATTGTTTCACTTAAGATATCGAAATTTACTTTTTTCAGCTTTTTCGTCGTAAAAAATTGGTGAAAAAAGTAAATTTTAAAACTTTAAGAGAAACGATGGCAAAAAGGGTGATTATCGGAGTATTTTAACCTGCTGAATACGAATACCTACGTCTTTATGGTTTTTTCATTTAGTCATTTTTTTCTATGTCGTATAAAATGCTCGAAATTTGAAAAATCTGCTAAAATTACGTTTCTGTAATGTGTTTCACAATTTTCGGCCCTTTGTTCAAAAAATTGGCCAAAATTGAATGCACAGCTTAATTCTACATGAAAAAAAAAACAATTTTTCCAGGGTGGTCGCTCTTCAATAATATGGTGTTTATGATTGAAAACTTTAAATAGGTAGCCGGAAAAACACGAAGAAGTGCATCAAAATTTTTGAAAAAATCATCATAAATACACTTACGAGATGTAATTTTGTGCCAAAGAACAGAAAATTTCCTTCAATTCCGTTGAAATTGAAAATTCTTGAAAATCATTCGATAAAATGGCCAAAACTAGGAAGGGGGTGGGGGGAGGGGGTCAAAAAATTTTCTGGAATTTTTTCACATAAGGAGCACCATCTAAGGGGGTTAATGTAAAAATCGGAGCTGTGGCCAAATTCACCCCTACTCCGGCCATACCCTTTTTTCAAAATAAATTTTCATCGGTACCACTCGGAAATAATATTTCGACTATTTCTTTCTACACAATTTGTTGAATTTTTTTTTTGAAAACATAGGAACCTAGATTTTTAAATAAAATATGATGAGAAAGGAATGCAATGATATCCGGCATCACAATGCTGAAAAAGAGAGAGAATGAAAAGTTCGAAAGTAATGGTCACATTTTGAAGAACAGTGAATTTTCATCTTTTTAAGATCTTTTTTTGCAAAAAAAGTTTCTCTCGTTTCGTTCGGGTTCATCACGAGCACGTAATTTTTTAAGCGGTAAGAAAAGAGAAAGCGATGAACTGTTGAGAAATTTATGAAAAATCTCAACTTTTTGTCACATAATTTGGTAGACACCTAGTCATAATCAGTTTCATTTCTTAAAACATTCGAAATGTTATTTTTCCTTTAAATTTAAAATTTTTTCTGTTACAAATTAAAATTTTCAAATTTTTGCGCTAGAAGGGGAGAGCCAAGAATTTTCGAAATTACCTACCTATTTAAATATTTTTTGTGACTGTAAAAATTAGCATCTAAAAATCTCCTAAGAAGTCGTGATTCTTGAAAAAAGTCGTCAGGCACCATGCATTCTAAGTTATTCTTTTGCACGATTTCATCACGCGAAAAAACTACCCCTTTTTCATGCTTCATGAAAATCATAAGTAATTTAAAGGCCTTCTACATCATTTTTGGATTCGTGTGTATTTTTCGTATTCAATGAATTATACTTCTATTTCTCTGTTTTCACAGAAGTATGTGGTCACGGTACAATTTTACAAGATAACTGGACCAGCATTTTTGTGTGTGGGAGATGAAGGTTCATTGCCCGATGGATCTGAATTTCATTATAACGCGTTGGCATATGCCAAGTACCTCAACGCCATTGTTTTTTCTTTGGAGCACCGGTTTTATGGAAGAATCTTGCCCATTAAGTAATTCAAAGATAATATTCAATTATTATTCACAATTCAATTGTTGAAATATGCGATCAATAGGGGACCTATCCCCGACCCCAAAACTGTCATTAGAATTTTGAGATCAAATTGAAAACTCGTCTCAGATCCAGAGATTCTCAAAGTTGTGAAATTTTGGCCTTCACCTTAAATTCTTTCATGAGAATAGCTTTGCACCAAATTGAGATGGAGAGTTCGTTTTGGACTTAAAATGAACCAAATTAAAGATTAACTGTTGTGTGATATAGACCCCAATTCAGTGGGTCTCCGCAAATTAAGTGTTTCCGAAGTGCGAAATTTCGGATTTTTTTTTTTTTAAATTAAATAGATGTTTGAATTTCAAAGCGGTTTTGCGACTTTGTGATTTGTTCAAATTCTAAATGGTTCAAGTAAAAAGAAAGATTATTTGGTGGATTTTTCGAAAAAAATTATGAAAATGGTCCAAATTTAGGAACCCCTGGTCTCTTCCTTGGACATCACTGGAAGCTAAAATTGTTCCGAGGTCTGATTTATCTCGACATGGAAAAATTTTGGTAACACTGATAATAGTGAATAGAGGGTTAACACGACACCAACCAATATCGTCGACTTCCTTCTACCCCAAAATAGGGGATAGGAGTGACCCTGGAGCGCAAATGAGAGCTCGGATTTGTTGAAGCTCTTTGGCTATCATTTTCTAATAATTTTCTAATAATTTTGAAAGTTCGTAGGTGAAATGTCAGGATCGTTTCAACAATAAATCCTTTTTTTCCCCTTCACGCTGCTATACTAATTATTATTGAAATTCACAGTTTAAAACCCCCTGATTTGAGATCCTACAACAGTCAATCTTCAATTTATTTGGTTCATTTTTAAGCCCGAAAATGAGCTCTTTATTTTAGTTTGTTCAAAAGTTATTCACATCAAAGAATCTGAGGCAGGGGCCAAAATTACACAACTTTAGGAACCTTTGGAACGAGTTTGCAATTCATTCTCTAAATTCTGATGGCTGTTTCGAGGTTAAAAAGAGGTCCCCTATCAATCGTACATCTCAAAAAAATTATATCTATCTTTCCGAGACTTCTGTTTTGGCAATTATTGGATTTTATTTTTTCAGTGGAACTTTCGAATATCTCAATTCTGCGCAAGTTTTAGCAGATATTGCCAACTTTATTAAAGGTAAGGTACACTTTGAGATTACCAAGGGAATTTCTTGAAGATAAAGTTTTTGTTTTCTAATCAGATTTTTTATTTTCAGTAAATTTTTCATGAGTGTCTAGTTAGTGTTTGCTGGTGCACAAACAAGATGCACGATTTTTTTATGTCAGTTTTCTCGAAAACTTTTCCAATTATTTATGACATTTTCCTTAAAAATATTTACTTTTTAATTCTAAACATTTTTTCTAAAATAGGTACTAGAAACAATTTTGCATGATCATTCGAAAAAGGAGTAGTTAAAGGGTGGATTGATAGGATCTTGATCTCTTTTCATGGCAGAAATATTGATGAAAATCAATCATTTGGATGCTTAAAGGCATTTTTTAAATATAAATTTGTCTTTTCTTCTCGTGAATCTGCCAATTCGGTTAATTTTTAATTATTCGATGAGTAATTTCCAAAAATTTTCAAAACCAAAAATTTGGTGATTTTTTACGTAGGTAGGTAATTAGGTACTTACCTATTACAAAAAACCTTCCTTTTTGATTACTTTTCTAGCTATTTCACTTGACCATTTCATGCTTTTTCAAACTACCGTATTTCAACGATTTATACTTTATGACACAATTTTTCTAAGTATAGTTTTTTGATTACCTTCACGAAAACAGTAATTTTTTTCATAAAATTTAAAATTTCTAGTGATAATCCAAATAAATCACACCGTCCCAACTCGATTAATTAAGTGGTCCGTGCTCATATTATTTTGACACTATAAATTTTTTCTCAATTTTTTTAGCTTTGAAATTTTTTTCAACTCCAATGAAATATTGTTTTTCACCTCTTACAATTTCCCCCTCCTTTCAAGATTCTTTTTAATTCCTTCAATTATCATTCACTAAAATTGCTCTGCTCAAAAACGTTTTCATTTATTAATATTTTTTTCAATTATAAACTCCGAAATTTCATTCTTCGATGTTACGTAATATATTATTGTTTAAATTGTGATTTAAAAAAAACAAATTGAAAACAATTTTGAAATAAAATTTCACAGCAGAGTAGAAATAGGTAATATAGTTCAAGAAAATCATAGAAGTTGAAAATTTTTTTAAGAATTGTAAATTAAAATTTTGAAAAAAATTTAAGGTATTACCTATTTAAATAATGTTTTAAATTGGCATTCAATTTAGAAATACTGTTTCGCTTCATCATTTGACATTTTGACATCTCATGTGCTCAGTGGCGTGACGAAGTGATGTGTCCTGGGGGGGGGTGTACCCCAAATTTTCCCAACTATTTTTCCTAACCACCCCCCCCCCCCCCCCAAAAAAAAAAAAATTAAAATTTTCAACTTCTCGAAAATGTTTCAGTGTGTCAAAATTTTCCAATTTTAAATTTATTATTTTCCAAGAAAAAACACAGAACCATTTCAAGATCAGAATCGATAAGTACGAAAAATGAAATTATCAGAACCAAAAAAAACTGTTGAAGAAGTTTTACCTGCCTGCCTATATTAGAACCAATTCAAAACCAAAATCAGCAGCAGCGTCGGAAGATTTTTTGGAATTGTCGCAAAATGAATTGAAAAAACTCGGAAAACGAAGAAGATTTGGTGGGGGGGGGGAAGGAGCCTTTTTTGGCCTTTTTACCTTACATAGTTTATATACCCAATTGTGATTTTATCCATGCCCGAGCGAAGCGAGGGCGAAGCTTTGAAAAAATTGGATATGAAATACCCAAAAGAGACATTTTTTTTACTGTTTTAATGATGTAAAAATTCTTCTTCTTGGATGTAATTTGGAGAGAATGTGCAATGCACCACTTTATTCCAATATTATTAAAAGAAGGAGAAATTTGCTGACTCATTTTTGAAAAATGAAAGTTTTCTGAACAAAGATTACTCTTGCTTGTATGTGAGCTGCCTACTTTTTTGTCATCTAAAATACATTAATGACAGCACTCTTCTAAAAAAAATCGAACAATTTTTGAAAAATCCGTTTGAAATGAATGTGGGAAAATGAATCAAGTCCGAGCGAAGCGAGGACGAAAATGTTTGAAGAAAACGTAGCTTTCAAAACCTGAAATTTCTTCATTAAAATTCGTGCTTTTTTCTCTCTACTTACCTTCCCTCCTTTCAGAAAAACCAAAAAATGTTTGAAAATTCCATTTACGATTGTGATTGTCATGAAGTTCCCTGATAAGTAAACGAAAAGGTTTTTTTTTTCATTTGAAAATATTCATTTGTTTCGGCTACAGGGATGAAAATTTATACTGCGTACCTATCATTTTGAAAATGAATTGTGTAAAACGACTTACCGAGCCCGAGCGAAGCGAGGGCGAAAATTTTTTTGATATATTCTATTCCCTGGGACAAATTAGGAAAAAGTTGGGTCAAATTGGGAAAAAGTTGGGAATTTTCTCGATTTTCCCAACTTTTTGCAACTTTGGGATGGTCTGGGGGGTGTCACCCCCCCCCCCCCCCGGTCGTCACGCCTCTGCATGTGCTCCAACTGAGAAACAAAATTGTCATTGTTTTACAAAATTTTCATTATATTTTGGTAATTGATATAATTTTTAAAGGCGTGTCCAAACAATTTCACCTGCCGAAACACATAAAATGGATTCTTTTTGGGTGCTCCTATGGCGGTGCGTTGGTCGCATGGGCGCGACTCAAATATCCGCATCTGATTTATGGTGCAGTCGCTTCCAGTGCAGTAATTCTTGCAAAAGTCGACTATTATGGTAAGCTCATTTGACGAGGTATGGAAGGTTGCCTATGGGAAGAATCTCAGGGGATAACACACCCATTCATACTACTTAAAATATTTGAAACTGGATAGGTTTGAAGTACACTGTTGCCAGGGGCGGCGCGATAGGGGGTATGGGGGGAGAATATAATACCCCCTAGCTAATTTTCAGTCGGCAATTTCGGCAAAATTTCGGTCGGCAAAATCCTAGAAATTGCGGAAAATTAAAAAAAATCATCGAGCCATTTAAAATTTCAAGTTTACTATCTTCTTTCAGAAATCAATCCAACTCTGAAATTACCCCCTTCCAAAATCAATTTTTCAGAAATTTTGAAAGCCAATTGCTCCTTCGAACGTTGAGCATGGTGCCTACCGGACATGGAAATCATGAAAATTGCATGAAAGTTAGTATAGTGGCATATGAAAACATGAAAGTGGCATGCATTTTGAACATTTTCCTCTCAATTTTTAAATTGAAGAATTGCATTCAAGTCATTTTACCGTAATTATTGAAATATTTAAGGTAATTTACCGTAATTATTGAAAAATTTACGGTAATTTACCGTAATTATTGAAAAATTTACGATAATTTACCGTAATTATTAAAACATTTACTGTAATCTACCATAATTATCCAAATATTTACGGTCATTAAAATACCTTAGATTACAAACTGCACTTCTAAAAATTGGCTAGAAAATGTTGAAAAATGAAATGAATTTGTTGAAAACAAAAAATTTCACAGAATATGAATTTTTATTCTTTTTTTTTCTTGTGTTTAACTGGAATGTTATTTGAAGCTTTATCCTAGATTTACTAAAAATACTGTGTCAAATCAATTTTAGAGTTTGGTTTAATCGTTGAAGATTCCATCAACTCCTTCGATTCGAGGTGTGGTAAACGTATTACAGAAGTCTTTGAAGAAATTAAAAATCTTCTAGACAGCCCTCAATTCATGAAAAAGATCTCACAAATGTTTTAGTAAGGGCTACATTTTCTTTCAATGAATGATGAATGTAATTTGAAAATTGTTGTCCAATTAAAATTTTTTTGAACAGTTTACATGATGATCAATCCAAATACAGTTTACATGATGATCAATCCAAATACGCTATTCGCGATATTATTTACAAAGCTATAGGAATGATCGAAACAGCTGTACAATATAATGATGTACGAGAATACCCAATTGATATTTCCTTACTTTGCAGAATTATGATTGAATCGAATGGTACAAAGGTAAAAATTTTAATCCGAAATACCTATATAAAAAAAAATGCTTTACACGAAATTATTCAAGATCTTATATTTCAGTTGGAGGCACTTTCTCAATTGAGAAAAATCGCTATCAAAAACGAAGAAAAAGGAAGTCAACACCAAAATTCTGGTAAAGATCAAACCAGTAAGGTACCGATAAGTATTTATCTTGCATTCAAATCTCTGTCCATAAAATTATACATGTCATTGTAGTGCGGTGTAGTGTAAGTACAGAGACCAAAATATTCAAAAACTGCGAAATTCATCAAAATTGGGAATACTGCGACTCCCCCTACACCTCCCCCTGAAGACGTATGAAGCTCGTTTGTGGATCTACAGATTGGGTTTGAATTCTATTTTTCGACTTAGTATCGCATTGAAAATTCGTTTCTCACCGATGTGAGAGGTATAGGGGCCCAAAACCGCGAGTTTCGGGTATTTTCCATAAAATATTGATAATTAGGGGGCTTTTCAATTTGAAATTTGAGGCATTTCTAATTCTCTCATTTCAAAATTAATAACATATTCGTGTTCAAAGAAGTCGAAATATTTGAAATCGACCTCAAGAACGACGACTTTGCTCAGGAGCCTCGAAAAACCACCTCCTTGCACCCTCTATGGTAGATAAAAAGTGAGTTCCGTTCTCTAAATTTTTTTTCGTCATGTTCATAGGCGGAGATAAGGGGGGCATGGGGGGTTCAAGCCCCTCCAAATGTTGAATTTGCCCCCCCCCCCAAAAAAAATCATTTTTGCGTAATATGTTTCACTCAAAAAAAATTTTTCGAGGGATAAACTATTATCAATATATTCCGAATTTCCTAGTTTTTTCAAGCGACTAAAATGGTCTCCTGAATAACGGAAATAAATTAGTTGTCTGTTCACAGCTTCTTGTGAAAATTTTCCAAATTATCAAAAAATTGAATTGCAAACTGGCACAAAAACGTACGAAATGAGAAAAAAATACAGATTTTTTAATTTTTGCTCAAAAATACGAAAAAAAAAACCGCGAAATTAAGTAGAATAATTTCGAAAAAGACAAAATTTTTACACCAAAATGAGAGAATTTTTCATTCAAAAAACCATTAAAAATAGAATTGTTTTTTACCTGAAAATCTGCAATTTTTAACATTTTAGCCCTCGCTTCGCTCGGGTATGTGAAATTTTACCTACGTACAAATACCTAATAATAAGAAATAAGGGTTGAAAATTTCATCTCCTTCTCAATATAGGTACTAAAATATTTATGCAGTTAAAAAATAGATAAATTTCAGTTTTTGGATGTTTTTTTTTTTTCAAAATTTTTCGCCCTAGCTTCGCTCGGGCTCGATTACTTTAAACTACATAATTATTTTTCAAAATGGTGGTATGAACTATCCTTTCATTCATTCAAATAATTAAATATTTTTGTAGCGAGAAAAGGCTCTGGTGTGGTAAGGGGGTCAATTAGCCCTTGGTCGAACTTTGACCAAATTCTTATGCCATTTGATTTGGCGTGGTAGAAGATGATTTTAGAGCGCATGAGCGAATTTTCATCTCATCCCTGGGGCGCTGGGGGGCCAAAATACACGATTTTCAAGCTGAAAACTCTTAAAAATTCTATCTCCTCGAGTTTTCAACCGATTTTTTCCAAACTTGACACAAAGGTAGTGGTACTAGAGAAGAATACCCTGAAATTTTTTCAGATTTTTTCGACCACTCCAATGATCTTGAATTCGACTTTGAAAATTTCAAATCGCCCTGGGAGCACCGTTTTGCCGTGGGGTATAAAGAAAAATTTTTTTCCATGTTTCCCACTCCATTTTACACCACTCAGAATTTTTTCAGATTTTTTCGAGTGGTGGTTTACATGTGGCGTCCGAAAAACTGATAAATCGGTCGTTTTATTACTTTAAAATTATGCCTTTCCCATCAATTTCGTATTTTTCATTTTTTTCTCACTAAAAATACATTCATGCTCGCTTTTTATTAAATTTTGATCAATATTCACCCATTTCCCATGACTACTTCCCTTTCATGCCTTCATTTTTCTGTCCAAGTTTTGTTTCCAAAAACAGATTCAAAAAAAGAATGACATAGTAATAATAATAATAATAATAATAATAATAATAATAAAACTTTTTTTTTTGGGGGGGGGGGGGTGGCGTGCCGAAAATAATCATTTTTGTTTTGGTTTATTCATTTTCAATTGGGGCTCAAACCCCTCCCCCCAAGTCAGGTTCCATCTCCGTCTATGGCCATGTTCATCATACCTACTTTTATGCTTCTTTCATCAAAAGCCACCTTTCTTGAAAAATTTATAGTTTGCGACTGTACTAAATAGGTACGTAATCGGGACTTTTTTATGGGATATACTTACTTGAAAGTAATTCGAATTTCGCTCTCTAGCGGATTAATTTTTAAATAATGGTTTTAAAAATGCTACTCTTATATTCAGGGATAATAGACAAAGCATGGACATATCAACAATGTTCCGAATTCGGCTATTTTTCAAGCAACACGAATTCTACTTTTTTATCTTCAGTGAAACACCTGCTGGCGTCAATTGAAGAAGTAATTCGTTATTATTGCGCGCCATTTTTTAGTCCAGAGTAAGCAGATAATCTATATCCTTTTAAATATTCGTCTTTTTTTTTAAAAAACCATTACCTATTCGGAATTACCTAACGATTTATTAAAAGGTAAAAAATCTACTTTTCCTTTTAAGTTTCAGTATCGAAGATTTGGCGGAAAAAATCAACTATACCAATTCGCAATATGGAGGATTGGATTATAATATTAATAATGTAATATTTATACATGGATCTTTAGATCCGTGGTATAAAGCTGGCCTTTGGAAAACAACAAATACTTCGTTGTACGAAACCATCTTTATCAAAGGTACAGATTTTGAGTGAAGTACGTAATTCCTTCAACTTGCGAACAAAAATAATTTTTTATTTGCATATTGCATTTTTATCAGTTTTGTTTCTACTTTCTAGCTAAATAGATTGTACATCCCTTTGTACGCCTACTGAATTGATATTAATTAAATGATATCTTCATTTCAGGGGTATCCCATTGTACCGATGCAAAAGAACCTACAGATACAGACATCCCAGAGCTACAAATTGCGCGGAAAAACATTTTCCAAACATTACAAAACTGGTTGAAAACAAACTCCACTTGAACCAAAAGTTGTCAATTGGGGAGACTAGAAAAATTTAATTTCAAAATCGATATCTTCCGATCGTGTAAAAACCTTCAATGTTTCGGAAATTGCCAAAAATTCGAAATTCCAAATATTTAGAAAATTGCAAAAAAATTCAAATTTATTTAAATTCGTTTTAAAGCTTATTTAGTGTCGATCTGAACTGAAAAGCACAATTTTTTGAAAAAAGCTATGTTTGATAGCTGTTTTAAATTTCTGTCACTTCTTCACCTATGAAATAAAAATTGAAAAAAAAAATGATATACTTAAGTGATTTTTTTTTAATTTTGCTTTTTGTTCTGGATGATCACTAAATAAGCTCTAAAATTAATTTTAATCAATTTTAATCCGTTGTGTTTCCTTGCAATTTTAAATTTCTTCGACATTTTTGATTTTCAATAAATTAAAGACTCTTGCGCTGCTGTGAGAGAATACCTACACCATATTTTAAGTATAATTGACTTTTTATTTGATTGCTTGGAGTTTTTAAACGTATTTCACTCGCGCATTTTCGAATTTAGTTCGTAGTATATCGCATTGTTGTAGTATTTTTTTTTTTTTTGTTTCTTTGTGTAAATGTTTCGTGCCTGAATTCAGTTCGTGGTTTTTCTCGGTGTTTCGCGTGGAAATGTTTCGCTTATGAATTTATAGTTCGTGATATCAAGTTATATTGGGTTTTTTTTCAATCATTCGCTTAGTTTTTTTTTTGTGATCCATAAAAATATTTTTCGCGTGAATTCGATTTGTGGTCCGTTTCTCGAGATTTTATCAGCTTGAGTTTAGACCAGCAGTTCGCAGTACCTATTTTGGAAGTTCAACAATAAATCACGTAATTTGGTGAGTGATTTTTATTTTTTACTTTTTTGCATTGGTATTTGTAGACTTATATCGTAACCTAAATTCTTTAGAGATGTCCATTCTCTCTATTTTTTTTAGTTTTTTACCATCTTCTGATCATTTTTTCTCCCCATGAGATTTTGACGATTGCAGCCTAAATTCATTCGTTTCTTCAAGTTCATATTTTTTTCCAAAACTATCTACTTACTTTCAGAATTTTTTTCAACAGTAAAAATGTTTTAAACTTGAATTTTCTCAACATTTTCCTATTTTGATTCTTTAAATTTTTTTCAGTTATCTCGTTGGAAAATATTTCAAAAAGGATAGAATTTTTAAACAAATTTAATATTGAAGAAAAATTTTAAAATTAAGTACCTAAGTATTGAAAAAATTTTAGAATTATTATGTTAAAAATATATGTACCTGAGTTGGAAAAATTTTTAAAAAATAGAATTTGAAAAATTTCAAGAAAAAATTTTAATTGAAATAATTTTAGAAGTGCAGGTGACGTCACGATACTGGCTAAAATTTCGCGTCCTCGAAATACAAAAAATTGATGCTATTAAAAATGTGACGTAAGCAAAGCCCAAAAAATTTCCTCCAAAATTTGAAAAAATCCCGCCAAAAAATGTTGAAAAAATTTGTTTTGAAAAGTTCCATGTAAGTAACCGATTTTGCAAATCCGGGGAAATTTTCTTAAAGGCTCTGGTTTGGTAAGGGGGTCATTTGGCCTCTGGTCCAGCTTTGGAAAAATGCTTACGCCATTCGATTTGCCATGGTAGGGGATGATTTTAGAGCGCATGAGCGAATTTTTATCCCACCCCTGGAAGGCTGGGGGGGGGGTCAAAATACGCGATTTTTAAGCCAAAAACTCATAAACATTTTATCTCCTCGAGTTTTCAACCGATTTTCCCCAAACTTGGCACAAAGGTAGTGGTACTAAGGGGGGATGCCCTGAAATTTTTTCAGATTTTTTTGACCACTTTAATGACCTTGAATTCGACTTTGAAAAGTTCAAATCGCCCTGGGGCTGGGGGCAGGGTTTGGGGGCTGTTTGAAATTCTTTTTCAAGTTGATTTTATCGATGTATTTCACTAAAATCATCGTTTTTCTTCAATTTTTCATTTTTCATAATTTCCAGCTAAAAATATTGGTATCCCCCCTCCATGCCTCATTGCAACCTTTATTTATTTATTTCTTATGACTATGTCGCCCAAATTCAACTACAAACCCTTGCCGCCAAAATTTTACAACCCTTTAAATTTAAAAAAGGAATAGAAAAAAATACTTACGTGACTAGAATTTATTCCTATTGTTTAAAATTCCAAGAAATTTTTCAAACAACTTGCCGCCAAAATTTTAAAAAAGGAATAGAAAAAATTAAAGGGCAGTATGTGACTAGAATTCTAATTATAAAAATTAGACCCCCCCCCCCCCCGATGTGATATCGTAAATTTTATTGCCCAGTTTTGAAATTCTATCTCTCAAATTTTACTCCCTTTTAAACTCCGAAGCAACCATAAAAAAAGTACAAAAAATAGGCCGCCAGATGAGATGTCGTAAATTTTATTGCCCCCCTTCAAAATGACGTGACTATTGTGTGTGATGAATCATCAATTTTATTTACCACATACTGTGAGCCCAAACCTTTGTATCTGCCGTCTAGAATTTTGTTTACCAAATTTTTACCCGAGTAAATTTTATTACCCCCTTCGAAATTACGTGACTATTATGTGTGATGAATCATCAACTTTAGTTACCACATACTGTGAGCCGAAACCTTTATACCTGCCATCTGGAATTTTGTTTACAAAATTTTTACCCCAATAAATTTTATTGCCCTCCTTCGAAATTACGTGAATATTATGTGTGATGAATCATCAACTTTATTTACCCCATACTGTGAGCCCAAACCTTTATATCTGCCGTCTGGAATTTTGTTTACCAAATTTTTACCCCAGTAAATTTTATTGCCCTCCTTCGAAATTACGTGACTATTATGTGTGATGAATCATCAATTTTATTTACCACACGCTGTGAGCCGAAACCTTTATATCTGCCGTCTGGAATTTTGTTTACTAAATTTTTATCCCCACTCCGACAAAATTTTTCTGGGAAGCCAATCAGAATGAAGGTTGGTTTCAGGGTAGGGGTATTCGAGAGAGATGACGTGTAGAGGTGGTAGCTTGGATTTTTGAGTCAGTCTACAAAAGCAGAGATTCTGGAAGGTATCGAAATTTATTTTAAGTATAATTGATTTTTCATTTGATTGCTTGGAGTTTTTAAACGTATTTCACTCGCGCATTTTCGAATTTAGTTCGTAGTATATCGCATGTTGTAGTATTTTTTTTTTTCAAATTTGTGAAAATGTTTCGTGCTTGAATTCAGTTCGTGGTTTTTTTCTTTTTTTCGGTGTTTCGCGTG
This sequence comes from Pseudococcus jackbeardsleyi, assembly GCA_038380155.1. Taxonomy (NCBI): domain Eukaryota; kingdom Metazoa; phylum Arthropoda; class Insecta; order Hemiptera; family Pseudococcidae; genus Pseudococcus; species Pseudococcus jackbeardsleyi. The sequence continues at coordinate 10,707,879 of CM076242.1, forward strand.
GAAATGGTTCGCTTACGAATTTACAGTTAGTTCGTGATGTAAAGTTATATTGTTTTTTTTTTCAATCATTCGCTTGGTTTTTTTTTGTGATCCATAAAAATATTATTCGCGTGAATTCGATTTGTGATCCGTTTCTCGAGATTTTATCAGCTCGATTTTGGATTTTAGACCAGCAGTTCGCAGTACCTATTTTGGAAGTTCAGCAATAAACCAAGTAATTTGGTGAGTGATTTTTATTTTTTACTTTTTTGCATAGGTATTTGTAGACTTAGGTATTTCGTAACCTGAATTCTTTAGAGATGTCCATTCTCTTTAATTTTTTTTAGTTATTTACCATTTCCTGATCATTTCTTCTTCTCATGAGATTTTGACGATCACTGCCTAAATTAATTCTTTTCTTCAAGTTCATTTTTTTCCAAAACTATCTACTTTCAATTTTTTTTAACTGTTTATATTTTTTAAACTTGGATTTTCTCAACATTTTCCTATTTTGATTTTAAATTTTTTTTTCCAATTATCTCGTGTGAAAATATTTCGAAAAAAAGGGTTGAATTTTTAAAGAAGATTTAAAATTTAAGAAAGATTTGGAGGAAAAATTTAAAATCAAGTATTGAAAACATTTTCGAATTATTGTTTTATAAGTATACTAAAGTTGGAAAAATTTTTAAAAAGTAGAATTTGAAAAATTTTGAGAAAATTTTAATTGAAATAATTTTAGAAGTGTAAAAAAATAGTTTGATAATTTTCCAACGTGAGTCTTCAATGATTTTTTTTTGTTGTATCATTTTTATTTATTCAAACTTTGATGAGAAATTGGAAATAATTTATAAAAATATTGAAGAACATTAAATTTAAAGACCTAGGTACATAAATGAAAAAATCAAGGTTGAGAGAAGTTTAAAAAAATGTAAAATGTGAAAATTATAAAATTGGGAACAGCTTTCATAAATATTTTTAGAGTGAACGTGGATATTTGAGTGGAGGAAGAGTAATGTTCGCTAATTGAACCTCTGAAAGTTTTTTCAGATTTTTTTTCCTTCAACCCCAATAGCATTTTTCCGCGACTCTACAATTTTTTTTCAGTCTTTCTCCAATTTTTGGTATTTGTTTTTTTTTCCTCTAAAATTATTTCGCAAAATATTCTTAAACTGTAAAAAAATCCCAGAGGATTTGGAGTTTTTGTAAATTTTGAGACAAAGAATGACATTTTCAGATTGACAATCGACAACTGACCTTTAGAAAATTTTTAGTCATGAAAAAATATTACGGCTGAAAAAAGTGTTAGCCAATGAAAAAATATTGAAAAGAGCTTAGATCTAAAAACAATTCTAGAGACGAGAAAATTGTATTTTGAAATTGAACAGAAAATTCGAAAGAGTTGAGAAAGAATCGAAAAAAAATCGATCCAATATCAGTTTCGATACATCCAAGAAAATCAATCCAGCAAATATTGGATGAATATGGTCATCAAGGACACAGGAAAAATTTAAATTTTCAAATTTCTGAAGGTAGCTGATGTTGGTACCATTTTTTTTTGGTCAAAATTCAAAATTGATTATTGCCAATATCCTTCAAGATCTCTAATTGAACTATAGATGCAAAAGCGAAAAATTTCTCTTTCGGTAATTTTTGTCGAAATTTAGATTTGCAAAGTGTTGAAAAAATTTCATAATTAAAAAATAGGACTACGGCAGGAAATTTTTCAATTCTATCGTTTTTTTTTAAGGAAAGAAGAGAAAAATTTTCCTTTTTACACAAATGAAATCCAATGAAAATGAAGTGCGAGGGAAAGAACAGGATTTTGTTTCTTTTGTGTCCAGGGTTCAATTAGGCACCCTGTGCTTTAATTTTTTTCAATTTTTCAAATTTACTTAAACACGGTCGATTTAAGGGACAAATGAAGTAGGAAGTGGTTTGATTGTAGAAAACTGAAATTCTGTTATCAGTTTTGTTGTTGAGGTTTGCACACAACTTTTGAGTTATTCCTTCAAATTTAAAGAAAAATCCATTCATAATATCGCGTTGTTGCATTTTTTTTTTTTTTTCATTATTTGTTCATTTGATTTTTTTGTCGAATGATCAACTTGATTTTAGACCAGCAATTCGCAGTATTTTGGGAGCTGAATAATGAACCATGTAATTTGATGAGTGATTTTTATTTTACTTTTAGATTGCATTATAATCTGAATTCTTCAACACTTTCCAAGTTTTTTTTCAAGAAATTTAAACGTTGAAATAGATATTTCGAAATTTTTTACCACCTTTTTTGCCTTGTTTTGAAACCCTGTCGTGTCCATCCGCATCCCATTTTCTTCTTTGTAAATCATTCAGAATTTCTATCGCTCGACGTTCCTCTGAATCGTAATACCATTTCAAATTCCTCACATGGTCTAAATTTCTTTTCAAATCTATGTACAATTCTTTGGGAATTTTAATCTGAAAAAACAATCTTCTATTAATTTTAATTTTCTTCACATCGAAACTTTTTCCAAAATCAAATTACCAATTCTCTAATTTCTTTAAATTCCAATTCGGGCACTGGCAGAGATCGCATTAGGATTTGAATACTTTTCTCCAAAAGTGGATTTCGAATTAGCTGGAATAACTTAGGGCGATAAATTGTAGCGCTGGAATTTATTCCAAATTCATTTACGTACGAGTTATGAGAAAATATAAAATATGCGTTGGCAATTTGGCTACAAAATTCGCTCCGATTTATTCCACATTCTGCTAAATTGATCGTTAGATTGTGTAACTCGAGGCTATGATTATTTAAAATATGTTCCCATTTTTGACGACGGATTTCGATCGATCGACGGGCTGGTGTTCCCCAGATAAGGATGCTGTTCCAATTTGGGACGAAATCCGGAGCATATTGGATTTCTATGTCTTCGATGTGATTTCGAACGATGCATTGGTGCTTTAATTGGTAGAGTTCTTCCTGTAGGTATTATTTTATTTTACATTTTCATTTGTCTGATGTAGGTATTTAATAAGTATAGTTGATTTGGGTAAGAAAACGAACCAAAGTTTGATTGATATTCTTCATCTCTACTTTGGGATATTTGAATTCGTACAAGAGTTCTTTTATGGTCTTAGTTGAATCTTTTTTTTGAATTTGTCGAGTATTTTCGAATGTTGAATTTTGGGTTGGGTGATTATGAATAGTTGAGTTTTTATTTCCTTCATTTTTCTCAATGTCTCGAGCCCAAAGTAATTTAATCGATACCTGAAATTAAACGTTGGCAGTTCTCTTTTAATTTATATGAACGGAATTTTGGTATAAATTTTTCTTGCTCACTTGTGAAAAAGTCTGGCATGTAAAGCTATTGAGTAAAATGACATTTAAAATACAAAAAATATGCATTAGGTTTGGGCTACCTTTTGGTTTATGCGAGTTCATCTTGATTCCCAGCACGTAACTCGATAAAATTGATAACTACCCTATTCAGTTTGTATGAGTTTATAAACTAGATCAATTTTATTGATTAGGTATCTATCATGATAGATAGGTATATCAGATATGGCATATGGCCATAGTTCGTCAGTTTGAAAAAGTTCTGAAGCTCTCAACTTCGTATCCAGAATTTTTTGTTCATTCTTCTTTCGTTCCCTTTCTTGAGACAATTGGATCAATTTTTCTGGAAAATTCTTAAACAGTGTAGTACGATTAACTTAGATTTTTTGTAAGAACTGCCATGAAAATATTTGAAAATTTTTATCAAAAATGATTCCAAGTGACAAAAAAAATTATTTAGTTTGAAGTTCGAATTTTTCAATTCTAAAATTTTCCCAACCTGAAAAATTTTCCAAAAGTAATATTTTTCAAGCTTTAATTTTTCTAAAAAAATTTCTCATTTTGGTTTCTTAAAATTATTTAAAATTCGACATGAAAAAATTTTCCTATCATGTATTTAGTCGGAAGAAATATTGCAGGGAATTGGAGTCAACCAAAAAGTTGACTCTTGACTCCACCTTGAATCCATGGCCAATTTTTGATTTTGATTCCCTGACTCCGGTTTGGCTCCGAAATCAAGCCAGTGTCGAAATTGAATTGAAGTTAGTTTGACTCCGACGTAAACTCCTATTTCCAGTTAAAAATTGACTCTTGATTCCGGCTTAATTCCATAGTCAATAATTCCAGATATTTCCGGTTTGACTCCAAACTCAAACTCCTACCCTGATTCCTGACTCCGGCTTGACTCTGAAATTCCGACTCCGGAGACGACTTTTATTCCCTAAACCTTTGAAAATTATGAAATTGGATTTGTTTTAGTTTTTTTTTTCAAAATATTCGACATTGAAGAAAATTGAGGATTTTTTTAGGGTTTTTTTTTTCGAAATTGAGGATTTTTTTCAAAATATTCGACATTTCAATTTTCTTTTCCTCGAAAATTACTGTGAATTATATTGAAAAAATATCAGCTTTCGGCTTTTCAAAATTTCTCTTCAATTCAGTAAGTAGTTAATTGAAAGAAATTTTTAAAGTGATAAAAATAAGAACATGAAAAAATCGCAGTAAAATCAGTCTGCAGGAAGACCATTTTCTCAAAAATCAAGCAAAATGAGATCAAACCGACCACGCTATTGAATTCGCCGTGGTCGAAACCCCCTTTCCAGACACCTCCCTCACCGATCGGGAGCGAAAATATTTTTGGCCTCCAAAAATACAGAAGGGATTAGTTCCATTTTTTTTTTTCGATTATTTATGATTTTCAAAAAATTCGAGATTGGTGTCATATTCGACTAATTAGAGGTCGCTGATTTCGAATTCCGCGTTCATTTTTGGTTTCGAGCCTTTGTTTTGGAGTTGTGGCTGATTTTGCACCTCGAAACTGCAGTTTCCGAGCAAACCAACGACTATCGCTGCAAACGAACGTCTAATTCCTACTCAGCGACCTCAAATTAATCGAAAACCACATTTTTTGCAATTTTTTAAAAATGTTTTTAAAATTGGTCAAAAGTGCCTTTAAAAAAGCAATTTTCTCGAAAACCAAGAAAAATAACGCCAAACCGACAACACCATTAAATTCGCCGTGGCAGAAAACCTCATTGGAAAAATCAACATTTTTAGAAAATAGTCTGTGAAAATCGCCCAATTGACCAAGTTTCAGAAAATCATGCGAATTTTGGAAATTGAATTGTTTATAGATAATCCTGAGGCTCTCTTCAATTTTTTTTGGTGCAAGGCATCAATTTTCAATTTTTTTTTTCTTGGAAACATTAAAAAAAACAACGCTGCTCCTTTGCTCTTTTCCCTTTCAAGGAGACTGAAACAAAAAAAAAACAGTGGTATTTTGACCTTTGAGATGGGAAAACTTCGTGAAAATTTTTTCAACAAAATCGAAGATAATTACTTATTTTTTGAATTTTGGCTCTTTCATAAAACTGGAATTTAGAATGGTTCATATTTTGACTACGTGCTACCTATTTTATGTTATTATTTTTAAATTTTCATTCGCCAGTTTATTTTAGGACGTTCCTTGATGAAATAAATCTAAAAAATCGACCTATGTACCATACGAGTATTTTTCAGGCACAATCTCGGTCTACGCCTGTAATTTAAATTAAATTCATTATAATGTAATTGAATAAAAAATTCAATTACATTTTTCATCTAGATAATCAACGATTCGAATTTCTCTTTGATTTCCATATCTGCATTATTAAATCAACAGTATCACAATCTTTAGATAATTTTTCTACTCCTCGTGTTCTTGCTCAATCTTCGATTCTAGGAGCTGGCGTGGCTGCCATGAATTTTAAAAAAATTTACATATTTCAGTCGAGTTTTTCGAATAACTTTGTGCCTTTTCAAGAATTTTAAGTGTTTGCATTTGGTCTGGTTGAAAAAGTACGTAAAATTTTGGATGTTTTCCCTCCTCAAAAAATTTTTTCTCTGTGATTCTGAATGATATTTGTCCCCTCATCCGTTGCCCTGTTGCCATTCTTCAGTCAATTTTTTCATTTTGGTGTATCTATTCTAGTCGAATCGTTGTCTTTATTTACAGAAATCCTTTGAGATGAAAGCTGTGCTCAAAGTATTGGTAATTTTGGTAACATTGAAGGCAATTGCGACCTTAAATGATGAGGTTCAGTATGATGATGAACAAAATTTGGATGGAAAAGTACCCCAAGATCAACCCAATCCATATCCAGGTGAAGATCAAAACCCCATGAACAATCCTGATCAAATGAATTACCCTCAAAATCCGATGAACCCTGATCAAATGAATTATCCTCAAAATCCGATGAACAACCCTGATCAAATGAACTACCCTCAAAATCCGGATCAAATGAATTACCCTCAAAATCCGATGAACAATCCAGATCAAATGAATTACCCACAAAATCCGATGAACAATCCAGATCAAATGAATTACCCTCAAAACCCAGATCAGATGAACTACCCTCCAAATCCTGCGAATAATCAAAATCAAATGAATTACCAAAATCAAATGAATTTTCCTCCTCCTCAAAGACCCCCTCAAAACAATGATATCAAATGCTACTGTGGCGAAATTGCTAAAAAGTAAGACCTCGTTACCAATTTTGTTCGCGAAAATAACGCTGACGTGCAGATTATCAAATATTTTTGACTTATTAGAACTGTGGTGAGAAAAGATTCCCCAAATAAAGGTCGTGGAATGTTAGTTTGCCCGAGACCACGAAATGATCCAGAAAGATGCAATTTCTTTGCCTGGGCTGATGAAGGTGCCGATGGAGGTGGTGGCTCAAATTACGGTAGACAAAATCAAGGCATGTACAATCGTCCAGCTGGCTCTGGTTATCAACAAAGGAATAATTTCCAACCTAGAAATCAAAGTAAACCCAAAAATTTTTACTCTTGAAGGATTCTCTGAATAGAATATTTTTACTACAATTTCGTTCATCTCAGATAACCAGTATCAACCTTCTGGTGGGGCCAATGGCCAGTCTTACAATCAACCTAGACAAAATTACGGTAGGCCTGGTGGAAATCAAATGAATGGCCCTCCTCAGCAACCACCCAATGATGATAATGTCCAATGCGGTTGCGGCGCCCCAGCTAAAAAGTAATCATCTGATTTCTGATTTTTTTCTCACTGGGATAAAAATAATCTCAGATTGATAAAATCGTTGAATTTTTTCGTAGATTTGTCGTAAAAAAAGACACCCCGAACAAAGGTCGCGAATTTTATGCATGCCCTAGAATGCGAAATGATCCTGAAAGGTGTAATTTCTTCCTGTGGGCTTGAGCAGAGTGAGAAGACCAAGGATCAAAAATAGGGTATTTTTAAATAGATATTTTACTGTGTGATTATTCTCAACGAAAAAATATCTCGTGTAATTTCTTAGCTTTGGTAGCCTTTGAACGAGATCACTTTTCATTCAGAATTGATCATTCCCTCATAGGCTTTGCATGGGATTAAATTTTTGTTTGATTTTACAGATTCGTCATTGAATTACCCAAAATTTCAAGTGGTAAATGCTAAAAAAAAAATGTGATACTGGTCCCAAAGTTGGATCTCAACAGCGAGCTGCCCATATTCCTTTTTAAAGAGAATTCATTGAATTTTCATCTGCCCAATTTTTATACCTATATTTATTTGTTGGACTTTTTGAGGGCTTATTCTTTTCTAAGATTGTCATAGTGAGATTTTTGTACAAAAATTGCATTCGTGTGAGCTCTTATGGGTGATTTCTAAGTTTGTACTTATTCATTAGTGTTATTTTACTGAAAAAACGAGTGCCTACATTGTATTCTATTTTTAATTTTCTATGTAAATGTTTTCATCTTGGTATTTTGTTCATTGTATGAAAAAGTTGACAGTTCTTAAGGTTTTTTTTTTTGGAATACCCTTTTGGAATTTTTTGGATTGGTTTCATGTTCGGTTTTTGTTGAAATTTCCATACGAAATTACGAACTGACTGTAGATATCTCATTTTAAAAATCAAAACTTTTGGTTGTGAGGTGTTTGTGTGTAAAAAATTCTATTTTTATTTTCAATTTTGAATTTTAATTCCGTGTAAAAAATTTCATTTTTACTTTCAATTTTGAATTTTTATAAGTTCGTCTTTTTTCGAATAAGATATTTAATATCAGAGCTGCCAAGAAAAAGAATCGGACTCCAATATCTGAGACTTTTTTTTTTTTGGAAAAATTCAATAAAAATTCTCGATGCTTCTTCTTCTTTCTATCGTTGTCAAAATATCAAAACCGTGCTCAAATTTTTAATCACATTTTTTTTGAAAAATAGTAAAATTAATATTAGCAGGAATTTTCAATGGTATCCAGGTATCTAATCATGCTGAAAATTTTTATAAAACTTCATTTACATAGGTACCCATTTTTTTAAAAAAAATATGTTTATAGAAAATTCATTTTTTATTTAAAGTTGATTACTGTTTTTTGAAATTTTATCAATTTTTTTAGATTTTTTTTTTTGTCGAATTTGGACTTTAGCCTTTGGTTAAAACATATTTAAAATTATTCTCATTTTTAAAAGATCCCAATTAAAGTCTTGGCCAATTTTTGGAAAATGAGAGGCGAAAGGCTTATTGCCATTTTTGAAAAATTGATCAGATATCAGAAAATTGTCCAATAATGAAAAAATATGGCTTTGAGAAGAAAAAAATGTCCAATTTTTGAAAAAAATTTGATGTTTTGGAATTATTATTTTTGTTTAGGTGATATGAGAAGAAAATGTTCAATTTTAATATCGTTCAATTTTCAAAAGAATAACTTTTGAGAACATTTTTCAAGTTTGGAAGATTGATTTTTTGAGGATTAGTCAATTTTTGAAAAATTGGTAATTTTTGTAGATAGTCAGAAAATTTTTGAAACAATTTTTCTTGGGTTTGAAAAATTGTTCGGTCCTTAAAATATATCATGATTTTTTTAAAAATATGCAAAAAAAAGTTGAATTATGTTTTTTTTTTTCAAAATTTTGACCAGTCTCGTTCCAAAAAAAACGTATTTTGGTGGTTTTCGACTAAATTGAGTTCGTTAATCTCAAATCTTGCGTCCTTTTTCGGTGTTTGACCATTGAAAATCACCGAAATTTCCAGTGACGGATCTAAGGATTAGGGCCCACTTCCTAAAACGAAAAAAATGGGCATCTATCCCAGGGAACTCGAAAAAAAGCTCAGTTCTAACATTTTTTTTGATGAGAAAAAAAAATGAATCACATCATTGTGCGGTTGATCGTTTTGTTTACTAAGATGTATGGAATAGTTGATAATTTATGCGTCCCAAGGGCCCATTAGCTCATTTCCTACGGGGGCCCAAAAGGCAATTGCCTTATTTGCTTACTATTTAATCCGCCACTGGACTCGAATCTTTTTTATTCTGAGAAAACGACTAAAAATAATCATTTTTTGGTGCAATAGACCCGTCGTTTCCTGTCGTTTCCAAGAAAAACGACAATTTGAAAATCTGAAATTACGGCTATAGGACTCGAATCTTTTTTATTCTGGAAAAACGACTAAAAATGTTCTTTTCTAGGGAAAGGGAAATTTCTTCCGAAATCTTTTTTTAATAATAGGTAAGATGTTACAAAATTGCTCTGTAATAATTATCAAAAATGGTTATTTTCTCAAAAATAGCCCCATGTACGATAAAAATAGCGCTGAAAATGAATTCCTCGGGTCCAAATGCCCTCTCTAAACCACCTTTTGACCTCAATTTATGACGGAAAAATGAAAATTTCCAGTTTCGTTGATAATCGGAACCCCTTGGACATTTTCGTCCCACCAAAAATTGTCGTTTTCTCAAAAATGGCCCGATACGACTAATCTAGCGCCTAAAATGAATTCCTCGGGTCCAAATGCCCCCTCTAAGCCACCTTTTGACCTCAATTTGTGACGAAAAACGAAAATTTCCAGTTTCGTTGATAATCGGAAACCCTCGGACATTTCCGTCCCACTAAAAATTGTCGTTTTCTCAAAAATGGCCCAGATACGACTAATCTAGCGCCTAAAAGGAATTCTTTCGGATCAAATTCTCCCTCTTAGCCACCTTCGTCCTAAATTGGTGGCAAAAAATAAAATTTCCCATTTCGTTGATGATCGGAAATCTTCGGGCGTTTCCGAGTTACTTACATCATTTCAAGGTTAGAGTCGGAGGTCGCACCTGGCGCTTAATTATAGTTTTGGCCCTGTGAGGTGCAACAAGTAGTTAGTGCTTTTTGAATTTAAATTTTTCACAGTCAGATACATGTTCGCGTTTTCATTTTATTGATTTTGGTTTTCTAAATGAATTAAGTGTTTTGTTCGTGATTATGATTACCGGAAAACATTTTCGATGTTTCATTCATCATTACTAAAAAAAAATTGTCGTTTTCTTAAAAATAGCCTCAGTTACTACAAAATTAGCGCCGAAAAGGAATTCCTCTGGTTCGAATTCCCCCTCTGAGTCACTTTTATCTCGGATTCGTGATGAAAAATAAAATTTCTCGTTTCGTTAATGTTCGGAAACCTTCGGGAATTTCCGTGTTATTTATGTTGTTTCGAGGTCGGAGTCGGAACTCGGAAGTCTGGATCAGTATCGTTTTGGCAGTGGGAGGTGCAACACGTAGGTAGTGCTTTTTGATGTTAAATTTTTTTAATAGTCTGATAAAATTTTTTTATAGTCTGATGCATGTTCGCGTTTTCATTTTAATTTTTTTTTGTTTTCTAAATGAATTAATAAGTGTTTCATTGTTCGTGATTATGATTTCCGGAAAACATTTTTGTGTTTCATTCATCATTACTAAAAAATTGTTGTTTTCTTAAAAATAGCCTCAGTTACTACAAAATTAGCACCAAAAAGGAATTCCTCCGGTCCGAATTCCCCCTTGGAGTCATTTTTACCCCGGATTCGTGGTGAAAAATAAAATTTCTCGTTTCGTTGATGTTCGGAAACCTTCGGGCATTTCCGTGTTGTTTATGTCGTTTCGAGGTCGGGAGTTGGAAGTTGCGATCAGTACAGTTTTGGCAGTGGTAGGTGTAACAAGTAGTTCTTTTAAAATGGTTAATTTTTTTATAATTGATGTTCGCGCTTCTATTTTCGAAATGAATTAATAATTTTTTGTTCGCGATTATGTTTACCTCGAAACGTTTTCGGTAATTTTTTTATAATTGATGTTCGCGCTTTTATTTTCGAAATTGATTAATAATTTTTTTGTTTGCGATTATGTTTATCTTGAAACGTTTTTGGTTTTCAATGTTTCTGCTCAGCTATGTTTTCAGAAGCCATTTCCCGACCACCGGAGGCAGCTCAGCTATAAAAGTATTCAGCCACCTGTAGGTAAGTACTTATTTTTTAATTTTTTCTGCTTCAAGTGGTGCTTGATTTTTCATTAGCTTTGTTTAATTTGTTTTTTCGAATAGTTCTCGATTTTTAATTAGTTTTTTTTTTGGTTTTGTTCGTAATGTTTGATTCGTTATTGGCTTTTCTTCTTTTTTTCTTTCTTTTTAAAAATAATCTGACACCTGAATTTTCAATTCGTCTAGTCTTTTTTAGGTTCTGTTTTTTCTCGGTTGTAAGAGTGCTTTTATTATTCTTTTTTTATACTGATGATTTAACTTCTTCTCAGTTTAGATTTTTTAATTCATTTTTTCGAAGTCGACTTTTGCACCCTTGATTAGCTTTTTTTCTAAATAAAAGTGCTTACTATCTAATTGACTTTGGAGCTTCACTTTTAATTATTGTATATTTTTAAAATTTTTCCTCATAGTGGTGCTTTTACTTCCGTTGAATTTTAATTTTTTCCTAGTAGTGTCAAGATTTTTCATCTGGTAGCCTTTTTTTTTTTCGTGAAGGTGTCCGATTTTTCATTGATTTTTTTTTTATTTGGCTGTGCTTGATTTTTAGTTGGCTTTTATTTCGTTCAACTCATAGCTGGCGTTTTTAATCGGCACCTTTTTTTTAAAAAAAAATGCCTGATTTTTTCAACGACTCTTCATATTTTTGTTTTCGTAATTGTTTTAATTGAAAATTGGATACAATATGATTTTTTTTTAGTTGGTATTAGGAGTTTTCATTAGCCTATTTCGTTTTTTCCTGATTTTTATTACCTTTTTAAGGAAAATGCTTAATTTTTTTTTAGCATTGTCTTCTTTTTTCTATCTAACTGCACTAGATTTTCGAATTAGGTACTTACTTGGTTGTTTTTTTCATTTTGTTATTTTTAAATGCTCCTCTTTGGCCTATTTTTTCTTGTTCGGAGTTTTTGTCTAATATTTAATTTGTTTTCTTTCGCGTGGGTAGGCTTTTTTATTTTATTTTGATGATTGATTTTTATTTCGCTTTCCTCATTCACAGGATAAGTGAACATAGGTTAGGTATTTAAAATTTTAAAAGGCAAATTCAGATTTCCTAATTATTTATTCATTTTTTTCGTTATTGTGCTAAAGTAAATTAGGTAATTAGGTAAGTACCTAGATTTTTAATTAATTTTTCCGTGTTGAAGTAAATTAGGTACCTAGATTTTTAATTTATTTTTCTCAGTAATGCTTCGTTTTAAATTGATTTTTCATTTTGATATTTTTTTTTCCCAAGTTGTAGTTGATTTTATCAAGTTTTTCTGGCTTTTGCTTGTTTATTATTGGGATTCATTCTAAATTGGCCTTTTTTTGTTTCATATTTTAGTAGATTTTTGTAATTTCTGTTTTAAAATTAGTTGGGCATATTTTTTTTACTTTTCGGTAATGCTTTGTTTTAAAAATTTATTTTTCATTTTTATTATTTTTTTTTGCAAAGCAGTGATTGATTTTTAATCAACTTTTCTGACTTCAGATGCTTCATACTTCATTGATATTTAATTTACTCTAAATTCGTTTTTTGGCAGGTTTTTTAAAAGATTTTTCTTTTTTATTCGCTATTATGTTATTATATGTACCAGTGGTCATTCATTCTCAGTATTATTTTAAATGGACTCAGTTTCTTTCGGGAGTAGATTTAAATTCATATTCTGATTACCTACTTTGATTTTTTCATAGGTGCAATCATTCCTTTTTTTCTTAAGAATTTTGTGGTTGCTTATTTTTAATTTTATTCAAGTTAATTGGATTTTTCAAGAATTTTAACCAATGCATTATATAAATGTTTGGTTTTTTAAAAAAGATTTCCTAAAGGCGCATAAAATTTTAAACGAATTGTAAAGCATGTTAGTGAGGACTTGTAAATTTTTAATTCTATTTTTTTTTTTTTGGTCAGTGTGGTTATGGGTCATTTATTCATTTATGATATTTTTTTCAATTTTGTTTTGTTTCAATCCGGATCGTTTCAAAATCATTTCGGTCAGCGAATATTCGATTCTTTTTTACGTCTTATCAGTATCTGAAAAAGAGAAACTGCAGAGTGATGAAATGAATAATTTCGAATTTTGTTGTCTTTTGTATTCTAAATGATTGAATTTGTACAAATTATTGAGTAATATTCGATAATTTGTACTAATTCTGTCATTCTGGGTACAAAAGATAACAAAATCCGAAACTGTTTCTTCCATAACTCTGCAGTTTCCCTCTTTCAGATAGGTACTGATAAGATGTAAAAACAAGTCGAATGCTCACTGAACAAAATAATTCTGAACGGTCCGGATCTGTGCCATTTTTTCATTCATAATTATATTTCCGTACTTTTTAATGTACTTCATTGTTTCGCCTGCTATTTCAATTTCTTTTTCCACTTACTCAATTGAATTCAATGGTGATTTTGTGTTTGTTTACGTAAGTTTGGGCTTTTATAATTCATTTTTTTCATACTTCTGGTGTTTTTCTGGGGTTGTTTATGCAAATTTGATTTTTAGTTTTTTTTTTTTAGGGTTTTATACCTCGTTTTTTTTTTTCAAATTCAAAAAGGACGTTTGTTTTTGTTTTCAAGAAGAACTTTTTAATTATTTGATTTATTTTAATTTTTCCTTATTTTTAAAATCAATTTTTTTATTTTCAGAGGGTTCAAGTTCAAATGCCATCCAGTCGTATGGTATTTATTTTTTCTGAACATTTCTGTTTTGTAATCTTGCTTATGATTTTTCCTCTCAATTTTGATTTTTTTTTTCATACATCTTTCAATGGCTTTTATTTTTTTGATTTTTAATCGTTTTATTTTCATTAGATTTAATTTCGATTTTTTTTTCATCGAATTGATTTCTGTGGCGTTCTTTTTTGGAACTGTTTACATGAATTTGATCCTTAGGCTTATGTACTTCACTTTTTTTTTCAAATTTAATAATGAACGTTTGTTTTTTTTTTCAAAAAGGATTTATTTTTAATTATTTGTTTTCTTTTTTTCTTATTTTTAAATCTATGTTTTTATTTTCAGGTAGTTCGAGCTCGAATGTCTTAGTTGGAACTTCCTGATGGATCCAGTCATATTCGTGTATCAGTGACAGACGAATCTATTAATTAATCAGGACTGTTTGAAGAACCAGTGCCAATTATTAGCAAGATTATCGTCCTTTTTGGTTTTTATTCGACCGAAGCCATGTAAGTATTCAATCATTTTGCTTTAATGTTTAAAGAATTTTTCTTATACCATTTTTTTCAATTTTTTGACTTTTTCGAAAACATCTTCACATCTGTGATCGTAAATATTACATTGCATTCAGATTTTTTTTAGAAGAATCATTAACCTACATCTAAGGTGCACAGAGGTAATTATCATCATTATTAATTCGACTATTTAACTAAATTACTTACCTTTCTTTTAGATTTTCGTCCAAAACATGAATTTATTTGATTTCATTTTTTCACAGTTTTTATACATTTTTGTTTTTATCTTTTTCGAAGATATTTTTACTTGATTTTCTTAGATTTTCCGTAGTTAATGCCTAGTGATTATTTATTGGATAATTTTTAATGTTTTTTTTTTGTACTAAAGTGTGTTGTTTTTTTTGCAGATGAATCCATTGCTCGAATTGGATAAATTTGTGATTCAAGAATTCATCCCAAATTCTCGTAAGTTTTAATTTCAATTTTTTATGATTTTATTTCTAAGAATTAATTAAGTAGGTATTTAGGTACTTACTTGATTTTTTTACCAAATGATGTGTTGGTATTTCTTTGAAGATAACTATATTCTCATTTCCTTTTGTCTTTTTATTTCCAGGATGGAGACGAACCTGTTTTTCGAATCGAAATCCAATTTTAGAAGGACTATTTGGATTACGACTGCTCAAGTAAGTGTTTCAGATTTAATTCAATTTTTTCAATTATTTTTCTATAATTTTTCATTTTCTAATTAGAAATTTTTCCAATTTTTATTACTATTGAAATCGATTGAAAAAATTTATTCATATCTTTCACCTATGTTTAATTTATTTACCTAAATGTGACTTTGAATTTTTACAGAGTGCGGAACTGACTTATTTTTTGAATCAAGACCGAATTTAAAAGAGAAAATCAGGATTACGACCAGTATAAGTTAGGAAGTGTTTTAATTTTACGTAAATTTTATCTCTCGTCAGTCCTCAATACGTAATTTTTGCTGGTACTGCATTTTTTTATCTCAATTATTATTAGCTGAATTTAATCGTTTTGCTTTCAAAAGCTTTTTTAATGTTTTGTTTTTTTCTCCGCAGGAATCATTTTTGTGATGGAAAACTTTTAGCATCAAGATTTTATTTGAATATTTTCAATCCAAGGAATCTGTAATGAATTCTAGTTCACATCCATCCTGTATCTAAATGGCGAGAGGGTTCAATTGGATAGGCAGCATTTTTCGTAGGAATATTGGATCTTGATTAGTAAGTATTCCTTTGGTTTAGTAGATTCTGACTTTTATTTGCCTATTTTTCCAGTATTTTTCATAATGTTTGGTTTTTTGAAGAATTTTTCATTTATGTTTTTTTTTTCACAGGTTATTATTCGTGGATGAAGATTTTCAAATCGAGGCAGGATTTTATCAGTTGTTTCAGTTCGACCAATTTCTATAGGATTCTAGACTTCGTTTAAATCATGTAAGTACATAATTCTGTTTTGGATTTTCGTATTTCTAATGTAATGGATTTCATTCGAGTCTGTCGGGTGCTCAATCAACCCATCAGGTTGTAGATCGGGTGAAAATCATTTTTTTAAATTCCTTAAACTTTCATAATGTGATATATTTGCTTCACTCCTACGCTTTAAATAGTGCTAAACATTGAAATAAAGCAAATATACAACATTATACAAAGTAGGAGGGGGTTTTGATTTTTTTTTTTAAAGGACGAAAGTTACTAGCATTGTTTTTCGATGTTTCTGTTTCATTCAGATGCACGTGTCAATAAATTTGCCTATTCGATTCGCCGTAAAAAATCAATCTTGACAGACGCGTGTTGATAAAATTGAGTAACTGGATGATAAAAGGGCCTAACTCGAATTAGGCCCTTTTGTCATCCACCGTGAAAATGGATACTAGAATGGATATACTACTTATCAAAATTGGTCCCATAGGGCTACCTATCGTACATTGTCTGTAATCAACCACCAAAGTTTCCTACCTGTGTTAAAAACCTGCAGGAAGTGGGCACTTTTGTCATCCGACGACTTTGACACTGGTTCTAACAGTACGAAATCATGAAAATAACATTCATTTTTGATGTTATTCGATTTCATTAAATATTTTTCAACTTTTCAAAATTTATTTTCATAATTTCAAACTGTCAAGACCGATTTTAAAGTCGTTGGATGACAAAAGGGCCTAACTCCACCCTCACCGTTTCATTAATAACTCAATCATAAGGCTACTAAAACGGAATTCAAATGAATATTTCTTGAAAGGGATGTTTGGGCAACACAATATTTAAAAAACCAGATCATTTCATCAAAACATTTAAACGATATCAGCTTGCGAAAACTTAAAATGCGTTTTTCTCTAAACAGCGGTTTCAGAATTAGGCCCCTTTGTCATCCAGTCATTCAATTGCATACTCAGTTTGCCGTAAATATTCAAGTTTGATAAAACGAAAGAACTGAAACGTTTATTTTATTCAATGGGGTTGCAAATATTACGTGAACACTCAATACCAAAAATTTGAATTCCTTGGTTTATATTTATTTTACATTTTTACTCTTCTTTTTTTTTCGAATTTTTGATAAGAACTTTTTTAATTTTGAAAAGCTGTCAACAACAAAAGGACGTTGCTCAAGTTTTCATTTTTTAATCAGTTTGCTGTGATTTTTTCTAGCATACTTTATTCGAGTACTTTGTATACTGTTAGTACTTACCAAGGTATGACATTTCATTCTTTTTCTTGGTCCCTTGCTGAAATAGGTCTTGAATTCTCCTAATTCTTTTTAGAAGTCTTTATAATTTTTTGGAAGTTTATGAAATCGCGGATATGAGTTGAAGATTTTCATTGCTAAGAAATTAAGAACTTTTTTAATTTTGAAAAGCTGTCAACAACAAAAGGACGTTGCTAAAGTTTTCATTTTTTAATCAGTTTGCTGTGATTTTTTCTAGCATACTTTTATATTTAAATTACGCACTAATTTTTTATCGTTATCTTTTTTGTTTCAACGTGTTTTTTTTTTTAGTTTTTTTGTTTATTTTTTATTCGAGTACTTTGTATACTGTCAGTACTTACCAAGGTATGACATTCCATTCTTTTTCTTGGTCCCTTGCTAAAATAGGTCTTGAATTCTCCAAATTCTTTTTAGAAGTCTTTATAAATTTTTGGAAGTTTATGAAATCGTGGATATGAGTTGAAGATTTTCATTGCTAAGAAATATTAATAAATGAAAAGTGAGCTCTTATATCAATAATTTCAACATTTCCATGTTAATAAATTGAGAAATTATTTAAACATTTTCCCATTGTTTTTCGAAGTATGGCCTTGACCTTGAAATTATTGATCGATCGAGCCTTTTCCCCTCACTAATTGACTTCAGATCTTGAAATTTTTTGGAGGTTTGGGAGTTTCTTATGGTAGTTTTATGATCTGGAACTTTTTCAATTTGGGCATTTTCAAAAATAGTAAATGAATTAAGAAAAGAACCTTTCAAGAGGGAAAAACATATCCAATTATCTATGTTAATAAATTGAGAAATTATTTTAACAATTTTCCATTGTTTTTCGAAGTATGGTCTTGACCTTAAAATTATTGATCGATCGAGCCTTTTTCCCTCACTAATTGACTTCAGATCTTGAAATTTTTTTGAGTTTTGAGAGATGCTTATGATACTTTTATGATCTGGGACTTTTTCAATTTGGGCATTTTCAAAAATAGTAAATGAATTAAAAAAAGAAAATTTCGAAAAAATGAATAAAAAACATTTATTTTATATCAAAATTTTCATCAATTTTTTTCTCATTCATACCATTCTCAATTTTTCTGATGATAATTTGGTAGAAAAAAAATCATATTTACCTAAACTTTTAGTTTATATGTTCAAAGCAAATGTTTTTTGAAAATAAATCTATGGGCACTTGTAAGAATCAATATATTTTAATTGAGAAGTACAATACTTTTTTTTTAAAAAATCCAAAAAAACTTGCTCACTTACCTTGTAAGAATAATTCTCAATGCCAAATTCAAATTTTGGCTTTGTGATTTCCAAGTCTAGAAAAATGTTGGAGAGTAATATCTCCATTTTGTTATAGAGCAATGTTGGTGTGACTTGATGCAATTTTGCACTTCAGTCACATACCATTTGCTCAGGCATATTTCTAAAAATTAAGTTTGAAAAAAAAAATTTTAAAAAGAAGCCAAAAGTTTGAAAAATTATAAAAAATGATTTATTAAAGGTTAAATGCAACAGTAATGGGGAAAAAAGGAGCCCTTTCTATATTGAAAGAAAGGGGTCCTGAAAAAACCCCTAATAAAAAATAATACATGTGTAAACATAAACATTACAACCAAAGCCAGCTAATAATACCTAAGTACATCTTAAAATTACTTATCACTTACCTACATATAATGGTAAATATCCTTCATCTTCTTCTAGCAGTCTTCTTTTCTTGATACCCTTCCAACCTTCTTACCTTCATACCATCCTTACCTTCACCCTTCATCCTTCACCCTAAAAAAACACACACCACCTAACCCCAGGAGAGACAAAAGGGGTTGGACGTTACCTCAAATGCTCAGTAACTCATGCTGGCAAAGTCTACGACAACCACCTACTCGAAGCTCTTACTGCGGATGGCGACTTATAGGACCTATAGAGGCTATAAAACACGCGCGTCCAGCATAAAGATGCTGGAGTTGCGAGCCACGCGCAGTGAGCATAAAAGCTCCCGACTCGGCTGGCTTCGAGCGATCAACGGATACTCGCGGCAGCTGACACAGCCATCACCAGCACTTGAAACGTCTGCAGGGGTAACGTCCTCCTTGGCCCTACTAGATAGACGTGCGCTGGGCTAAGGCCATCACACCTTACATGCCTCTCCCAATCCGAATCACCATCCGCGCCGGAGCGCGGACAACGCAGGGCACCTCAAGAGTGAGTAAAACTCAGCTCAAGCGACGACGAAGCGTCCAGTGATTAGGACGATCTCCCTCGCTGCGCCTATCTTTCGAGACCAAGGTTTCCGTAAAACGGTTCAACTAGAAATGAGCTTCGCACTTCCCTTTATCATTTTCCATTTACCCCCACCACTCGAAAAAAAATTCCCCCACCACATGAAATTTTAGAAAAACAAATTCGGTTCCTTTGTTGAGATTTATGGCCCTTATCAGCTGTTGTAAAATAAAATTTGATCTTTTATTGCCTTCAAAATATGTACCTGACTTGCCGGCCTCATTGTGTTTCAGATTCTTGAAAAGATTTATTGCCCTGTATGATGATTATAAATAAAATTTGAAAAATTTTCGAGGCGGATATGTCCCTTTTGTGTTTCGGCTCCTTTGACTGATTTATTACCCCTACCAGCTGATATATAAAATATGACCTGAATGATTTATTACCCTTATTGTGTTGCCTTTTCTGTGTTGGCGGCACTCCCACTGTGTTTCGGCCTCTTTTATTCATTTTATTGCTCCGAGAACGTGACTAAAATTTTTTATTCGAATTTTAATTCCAACGAATCATGCTCAGACCACCTGTTGGGTTTCGGCTCCTTTGTCCATTTTATGGCTAGAAAATTTCAAAAAAATCTTATCTGAATTTTATATCTAACAGAGATTGATTTATGACCTTAAAAGGAGGCCGCATTTCACGTTCCCCTTTTCCTATTCTTCAAATAGGTTTTATTGCCTCATAAATTTCCATTGTCTGCATTTTATTGCCCTGATTAGCATAAATTTTAAATCTTATTACCTATACTTTTTTGCCGGCGTTTTTTTACCCCAGAAAATTTCAGATGGGTTGATGTAGGGTTTCCTTTGTTATGGAATTTTATTATCCTAGTCTCAATTGTCCAATGGTTTTATTGTGGTTCATTTCCTTTGAACAGGTTTTATTACCCCGACCATGCTGAATCACTCATAAATTTTAAACCTCTATTATATTTTTTTTCTTTTGTTGGCGTTTTATTGCCCTAATAAATTTCTGTCATGCTGAGTCACTCATAAATTTTAAACCTCTATTATATTTTTTTCTCTTTTGTTGGCGTTTTATTGCCCTAATAAATTTCTGTCACGTACAGGGTTGGTTTTTATTACCCCTTGACAGATGGTGGAAAAGGAGAAAATGTTTTGCACTCGGCCTTTCCTGCCTGCAGTGCTGTATAGGTTTCTCGGGTCAGTATAGTTTTTGCTGTCTTGGAGTAAGGACCTCCGGACCAAAGATGAGTGAATTTTTTTGGTGATATTTTTTCCTGTTATTCTTTCGGGTTCGCGCTTTCTCATGTCGATTTTTAACTTAATTTTTTAGTGATGTTGAATATTTTCGCATTATTTTTTCGGTTCGCGTTTTTTTAATTCAATTTTTTCGTGATTAGTGAAAAAGAAACATTTACTTTTTCCGTTTTTTTCTCGTGTCGATTTTTTAAATCAATTTTTTTGTAATTAGTGAACGTTAATGAATCTTTTCGTGTTATTTTTTTTGGTTCGCGTTTAGTTGTTCGTGATCAGTGAAAGGGAACCAGGTAAGGTTGAACATTTACTTTTTCGTTTTTTTCTCTTGCCGATTTTTAAAATTTTTTCGTAATTAGTTCAAGTGAAATGAGAAATTTTGCGCTTTTTCCAACTTTTTTTCTTATTGAGCCTTTTAAATTAGTTTCTGTTATTGAAATTGAAACGAGAAATTTTTTGCCCCTCAAACGTTTTACTTTAATTTTGCACTTTTAGTAGTTGAAATTTGTGAAGTTTAATTTTTGGGAGAAAGAGCTAGGTCGTTTAATTATTTTTTCACTGGTTTTCTAAATTTTTGACTTCTATGATCTCGAAAAAGTTTTTTAGGAAAGAGTTGAAGCTAGTAGGTATTTTTTGGAAATTCATTTCGAATATTAGGGTTGTTGGTTTTTTAAAATTGCTTTCGGCCTAATTTTAATTTCGACTTTTGATTTGGAAATTTTTTAACCAATTTCATACAATTTCTGTTTTCATTTTACTTTTATTGGTCTTTCTATTGCTTCATTTTAATAGGACCTTTTCTAATTAGGTATTTTTTGGAAATTTATTTTAAATATCGTTTCCATTTTATTTTATTCTATTAATTTAGGGTTGTTGGTTTTTAAAATTGCTTCGGCCTAAGTAATTCTAAATTCCACTCTTGATCTGGACCTCTTTTTTTCCACCATTTCATAGTACAATTTCAGTTTTCGTTTTACTTTCATTGGTCTTTCTATTACCTAATTTTAATATTGCTTTTTCTTTTCATGTGAAATTTTGGAGATGCATTTCAAAAAAAGCTTGGATTTTCTACTATTTATGGTTAAGAAAAGAAATTTTTATAGGGAAATTCAACTCGAATGTATTTTCCAAATTGGATTTTTAATTATTTACGTTCATTCGTCATAATTTCATTTGATTCTTATGCTTTGACTTCCTGATTTAAATATTTTTAAAGGTGGGTACCCACCTAATTATCAATTTTAATATTTCTTTCGTAAAAAAAATTTGTACAAATTTGATTTTTTCAATTTTTGTTACCCATCAATTTTTTTTATCCATGTTTTGTTGGAGGTTATGAAATTTAGTTGCTTTTTTTTTAGAACTTGCCATCTTCAAAAATTTTTTTGAAGGTCCAAAAAGTTTTTAGAAGGTAATACGCTTTTGTGTGGTTCAATTCCTTATTCTCAGAAAAAAATTTCAGAAACTACTGATCAAATTGCTATTTTTTCAAAATGTTTTTCTCTGCCTTCATTGAATATTACACTTATGCTATTTTGAAGATTTTTCAAGCTAAAGGTATGTTTAAATGTTGCATTCATTGCTTTTTTGAGTACCTAGGTACATTCAACTCTTTCTAATACTTTTTGAATTTTTAAAATTTTGCTTAAGAGTTTTTTCAATTGCCTAAATTCAATTTTACTTTTCCGAATATTTTTCATTTGATTTCATAACAAAAAAAATCGCTTTAATTTTTTCAAAATATTCTGATGTGTTGGGTTTTATTGATTTTTTAAAGATTACTCTCGATTTCGTTCCAAATTTTTCTATGTGAGTTGATTTGCTTCGCTTTTTCTAATGTTTTTAAAATTTATTTTGATTTTTTTTTCAGTTTCTCTTGATTTTTTTCCAAATTTTTCGATGCATTGAATTGTCTTGCAAATCTTTTGGCCAAAATCGCATACTGCTAAGTATGTCCTTTTAATTTCGATTTTATCCATTGCTCTTTTGAGTACCTAATTTCAGCTTTGTTTTAACCAGTGTTTTTATTGGATTTGATTTTTTTCAAATTTTTTGCTCGTATTTTTTCAAAATTCATTAATAGGCATGTTGAATATTTTTTGAATTTTTATTTTTTTGCGAATTATGGTATTTAAATGTGATTTTTTTTTATTTCAAGAATGTTTTCGAGAAATTTCAACTCTTGTATTCCCTATTCAAAATTTAGAACCGGTATTAATTGTTTTTAATGTGTTGTTCAATCATGTTACACAGTTGTTTCAATTTTGATTCAGATTTATCGAATTTCAAAACCAAATTTTTTTGGAAAAGTTATACTTGCTATAAATACTTTAAAAAATTCATGTGGACCTTCGCCATTTTCTTGTTAAATTCAAATCATTATTGTGCATTTTTTTTCAGGAGAATTTAAATATTTATTCTGAATTTTTTTCACAGTTCTTTGTTAATTAGATTTCGAATTTTGATTTTTACAAATTGTGATTCTTTTAGAAGCTTTTTTCAATGGAAAATTATGTTTTTTACAGATTCGATTCAAAAAAATCAACTCTGGCATTCAAAATTGATATTTCTCAAGTTGGCTGCATGCCTAGAAGTGTTTTTTCAATTTTTTCTTGTTAAATTTTCCCTACGTTATCCAAACGAGTGGCCTAGTTGACCCCAGTTTCCATTCAGCCCTCATGAAGCAAACATGTATTTTCTGCTTGATTTTTTAAAACTCTTTCGATTTCGTAATTTGAATGAATTTTGTTGTGTTTAGATCGCGTCATCAATTAATTACTAAGCGATAGTTTCGGTCAATTTATTCAATTTTTAACGCAATTTTATTTTATAAAGTTTTTGTTTGCTTTATGTGAGGTAATGAAATATGGGATATTTGTAGTCTGTGTAGTGTATAATTGGTGTAATTGTTTTTTTTTTGCAGCTCTTCAAAAATGGATTCCAAATAGGACGTCATCACTGTCATCAGGAACAGGTAAAGAGATTTTTTCAATTTTTTTTGCTAATTCTTTTTTGCGTATTCGAGCTTGAAATCCGCTTAAATCGTCATTTTTATGGAATATTTGCTTACCTACCTAAATTAACATAATTTTCGGCTCCCACAACTCGCTTCATATTCTACCTGCTTATCACAATAATACCAATTTTGTTATTTTTACTGTTGTTAAAGCAGCAAATATTTAAAATAGTGGTTGTATTATACTAATTTGAGGTCGTTGAATCAGAATGCGGTGTCTATTTTAGGCTCCAAATCTGTTTTCGAGATATATGTATCCCATTTTCGAGGTATGATGGTTCGAAGCCAAAAATACACACCGGATCCTGATTCAGCGACTTCAAATTAGTATAATACAACCACTATTTTAAAATATTTGCTGCTAATAACGAAATTGGTATTATTGTGATCTTAAGTAGGTAGAAGATGAAGGGGAGTTGTGGGAGCCGAAAATGATTTCAACTTAGATAGGTTACTTCATCTTCAGCAAATAATTCATAAAAATGATTTCTGTGAATTTCAAGGTTAAATATACAAAATGAGAGTCAATCGTGACTATTTCAAGGTCGCTGAATCGGAATCCGAGGTCAATTTTTGGTATAGGGCTTTCATTCCCGAAAAATACTCCATTTTTGTGTCAAAAATGTCATTTTATTGTCCACATGGAATTCTCAACTGGTTGACATATTGGAATCGCGACTATTTCAAGGTCGCTGAATCGGAATCCGAGGTCAATTTTTGGTATAGGGCTTTCATTCCCGAAAAATACTCCATTTTTGTGTCAAAAATGTCATTTTATTGTCCACATGGAATTCTCAACTGGTTGACATATTGGTTTCGAGTGGAGTCTAAGTCGCTACTAGAAAAAATCTACTGGACTTTGTGATGTGCAATTTTGTTTAGTAGATTTCCTGTAAGTACTTACCTTATTCCTTTTCTGCTTCGTGAAGAGTGATTTTTTTTCGTGTAACATTTATTTTTTCTTTTCAGATATTAACAGTCAAGAAGTTCAGTGATACAATATTCAAAATCTGGCTGCCAAGAATAGAAGAATCTAAAGAATAACTTCATGACACGAATAAATGGATTTATTGCTGAAATGTTGAACAATACTTACAAATGCGATGCCGAATAAGTCAGGTAAGTAAAGTTAAATAAGTACATCATACGAAGTTTTCGTTTATTTACATAAAAGGCCCCTTAAAGGGAGCAAGATCAGGTTCTTGCTTCAACTCCTAGTCGCACGTCCACGTCGTGGGGGCTGGGACCTCGCCGGACTTCAGCATCCGGCGTGCTAACGCGACAGGGGGGCGAGCGATGGCTCGCCGTTAGGTAATTATTCAAAATTCGTAATTCGAACTTGAGGGGAACAAAATTTAATTTCAAAAGATGATGTAATTTCAGAGTTCAAAATTTATAAGTAATTGAGGGTCAAGGGGAAATGAAATTTTGTATATTTTGGATTTTTAATAGTTATTCGAGTTTGGGGGAACGAAATTTAGTAATTTTCTATTTCGAAAAATGAGGTGATTTTTGGAGTTCAAAATTGATGAGTAATTTCGGCCATGGGAGAAACAAAATTTGGTATTTCGGATTTTCAAAATTTATAGTAATTTAGGTAATTTCAGAATTCAAAATGGTCGAAGGAAAATGAGATTTGGTATATTTTGGATTTTAAAAATGTATAGTAATTCGAGCTTGGGGGAACGAAGTTTTGTAATTTTCGATTTCAAAAAATGAGGCGATTTAGGAGTTCAATTGGGGGAACGAAATTTAGTAATTTTCTATTTCAAAAAATGAGTTGATTTTTGGAGTTCAAAATTGATGAGTAATTAATGTGGGTAATTTCAGAATTGAAAATTGATAGAGAGGTCAAGGGAAAATGAAATTTGGTGGATTTTTAAAATTTATGGTAATTTTTGGGGTTAGAGAGAACAAAATTTAGTATTTGGATTTCAAAAAATTAGGTGATTTCAGAGTTTTGAAATTGATGAGTAATTTTGGCCATGGGAGGAAGCGAAATTCGGTATTTTGGATTTTAGGTAGTCTGTTGCAGGTGTCTTTCATGCAGGGTCACCCTTACACTGCAGTATCGGGTTACCCTGCATGGATTGGTCTTGGTGAGTGAACTAGGCAACGGTAACGGTACCTGCGTAGTCGCATATGCGGGTGCCTTTGCCGGCGCATTCTTCTCTCGCCGGATCAGGAAGCCTTGGTAGTTGTAGGATGTCTTATGACCTGCGTAATGCGCGAAATCCTGTGGCTTTGTCGAGGGTCTTTGATCCCCATATCTATCTCGGCAAATCCGGGATGGAGGGCATTACGTGGCTCGTTGCGCAACAGGTGTCTGGTCTTTCAACGTGAAAAGCAAAATTTGAAGATGGTCGGACCCGGACGCTCTTTTTAGTATCGTAAAAATCACAAAAACCCAAAATTTCCCGTCATATGTTTTTTTTTCTTTTTTAAAAAAACTAAGCGTTTTTGGGATTTTTTAGGATACTAAAAAGAGCGTCCGGGTCCGACCATCTTCAAATTTTGCTTGTCACGATGAAAAAGACCAGACACCTGTTGCCCAACGAGCCACGTAATGCCCTCCATCCCGGATTTGCCGAGATAGGTATGGGGACCAAAGACCCTCGACAAAGCCACAGGATTTCGCGCATTACGCAGGTCACAAGAAAATCCTACCACTACCAATAAAGCCTGATCCGACGAGAGAAAATGCACCGGCAAAGGTCTCCACATGGCCAAGCCCTGTGTTTCGACTATTTTCGAAGCGAGCACGATGACGTTGCATAATTCACTCGCCGGATCATTCATGCAGGGTAACCCGATACTGACCAGTAATAGGGTGACCCTGCATGAATCTAAAATTACCTAATTTTATATCATCATGCAGGGTAACCCGATACTAAAAAGTAATAGGGTGACCCTGCATTCTGAAATTACCTCACCTGATTTCTTCATCATGCAGGGTAACCCGATACTGACCAGTAATAGGGTGACCCTGCATGAAAAACATCCGCAACAGACAACCTAAAATCCAAAATACAAAGTCTTTTTTGAATTACTACCTAACAGCGTGCCCAGAGCACGCCCCCCTGTCACGTTTGCACGCCGGAAGTCCGGCGAGGTCCCAGCCCCCACGACGTGGACGTGTGACTAGGAGTTGAAGTAGGCTACTGAGCTTACTCCCATTTGGGGGCCACTTACGTAATTATAAGCTTGTGAACGAAAACAACTGTACAGTAATTGTAAAAAAATAATAATAAAGAGTAAATTTATCAATCATGCAGTTCTTCTTCCTCCATTCTTCAGAATTGTTCTGAATTCTGGGAATCTTAAAAAAAAATATGCATAAAAATAACATTGAGGAATGACATTTTAAAAAACTGAAACGAATTAAAAATTCTGAAATAAAAACACCATTAATTTAGTACATTTTGCAGTACTTGAATAACAAAACGAAAATTCAGCAAGTATGAAATAATAAGCGAGTAGTAAATAATAATTTCAAGGAAATCACTTACTTTGAAAAGGAATTTTTCACTGCGCCAAAACTCCAGTAATGTCTGAAGCCTTTTCTTGACAGAGATTATGCTGAAGCTGGAAAAAAATGGAAAAGCTGAATGACAAAGTAAGTAGGTACAACATTTAAATTACCTATTCGCAAAAACAACAAACAAAATTCTGCTGAGTGAAAATAAAAGTAGAAACAGATATCGAAATAGGTAATAAATTACTTACATACTTATTGCTGGCAGATCTGGTCGCTACTGATTCTGTAAATAAAAACAGGGTAAATTAATTTCATTTCTGAAAACTTG
The DNA here is from genome assembly GCA_038380155.1 of Pseudococcus jackbeardsleyi. Taxonomy (NCBI): domain Eukaryota; kingdom Metazoa; phylum Arthropoda; class Insecta; order Hemiptera; family Pseudococcidae; genus Pseudococcus; species Pseudococcus jackbeardsleyi. The sequence continues at coordinate 10,735,382 of CM076242.1, forward strand.
AAAAAATAAATTATCATACCTACTACTTGAGTATTGTAAAAATAAACAAATTATTACTTGATTTTTTTTTTACCTATGATTTCCTAGAGAATAAAAAATGGATTCTCAGTAGGACTAAGTGTGTAAATCTTGAAATTTGATCATGGACTGATGCACTTTGGACCTTCTCTGCTATCCTTGATGAAGTGGTCGAATATCTGAAACAAAATGTGATTACAATTATAAATAGTTCTCACTTTTCTGGATACAGTGTTGCTCAATGACGTAAATCTGAAACAATAAAATTAGAAACCAAATTGACCTTTGACAGATATTAAAATTACCTGTGTACGTAATCTTCGATACAAAAATTATAAATTTCATAGGTAAGTACATATTATGTTTATAAAATAAAGGTAATTTTAGAGGGGGAAAAAATATAATATTCACTTACAATTGGAAAAAGCACTCATTTTATACGGACAGTTCCTTGGCTGGAAGTAAGTACCCTTGACGAGATCCAAATCTGAAACAATATTGAAATTTAACTAATAAAATCACATGATTGAAATTAAAAGAAAATTTCACTTGAAAAAAAAACTGATTGAAAAGTGAATGGTTAATTTTAGTAAGATACTTATAAAAATACTGACGTTCTACCTACAGGTAAATAAAAATAATGTTTCGTACCTATTTCACTTGAAAATACCTCGAATAAATCCTGGTATGACTGATATCAATCTGAAGAATCTTCCAAATCTGAAATATTAAAAATTATTAGAAAGGAAAATAAGATTTATAATAAAAACAATTTCAAAGAATACTCACCAAAACGAATTTCCTTGCAACCATTGATTTGATAATCCGAATCTGAAACAAAAAGAGATAGCAGAAAAAATATTACATCTAAATAACTCTTTACCCTTGATTGGGTATAGTCTGTGGTTATGGAATGAAAATCACTACCAATGTTATAAAATCTTACATTAAATTTGGGTAACTGAAATGTACTTACTCTACTCTCTGGAACTGGTAGAAATATCTTCCAAGTCATCTGGAAAAACTCCTGCAATCACAAAAAATTGATTAAATGAAACAATTTAAAAAAGAATTAGGATGGCAGACAAAAAAGGACCACAAAATGAGTAGGTACTGGACAGGTAAGTACTTTATAGATGATTATCAATTATCACCAAACACCTACCCTGTTAAATTAAATCTCAAGAAGGCACAGAAATTCAAATAACTGCATTTGAATCAACTTCTCAAAAACTTCTAAAAAAAAATCTAATAGAAAAGAAATTCATGCATCAAATAAAAAACAATAGCACTGCACAATGCATAGTAATTAAATTAGAATTTAAATCGAATGAAGATGGAAAAAAATTACTCACCCGCATGTTGAAGCAATATTTGAAACATCCAGTCAATAAACATTCCTGGTTGACTCAAAAGCGTAATACGTTCCATGGATGGAATTTCGCAATCTTCTATAATCTGAAACAGATAAACAAAAATTTAGAAAACAAAAATTTAGATTTATAACTGAAAAAAAGAAGATATTCACACAAAATTGAATCAGACATAAATTCATGCTGTAGCTAATAAGGATAATAATCACTCATCAATTAAAATGAGTCACATAGATGAGAAAAAATTGCTAAAAATAATGGGTACCTATTGATTAATCAAAATTGAACACTTACCTTGTTATTTATGCTCCCAGACTGATAAGAAAATTCTCAAGATCCCTTGGAAACTTCGATTCAAGCTTCTAAGAAAATTCTCAAGATCCCTTGGAAACTTCGATTCAAGCTTCTAGTTGGAATAAAATCTGAAACAAATTAGAAAATGAATTAATTACATCCACATACTTCTTTTAGGACTTGAGATTTAATTCCAAATTTTGAAAAGTGGCATCCTTTTTGTGAAAAATGTTTAGTTTTTAAGTAAGTAGGTAGGAAAAAAATTACGAAAATCATCAAAACCAAATTGAATCTATTCCATTTAGAAATATTCATTTTTTTACCTCTGTTGTTCCTCCAATGAGGCGATTTTAGTTTATCCGCAAAAAATTTTCATTTCTTATCAGCTTAAGAATTGAAGAAACTCCAAAAATTCGAATCAAAAATTAAAATGGAATGGTAATGAAAAATTAAGTTTGAAAAATGTATCTCAATATTTTTGGTGTTTTGATAAAATACCTAAACCAAGGGCGGAGGAGGAAACTTGGCTCTAAATCTACTTATTTATCGGAAGATATTTGGAATAAGAGCCGCCACTCAATTATTCATTACTAACGAAAGTAAAATTTTCAAAAAACGAAACGAGCAATTAAAATGTGTGAAAAATCTAGAGAAACTTGGCTCTAAATCTACTTATTTATCGGAAGATATTTGGAATAAGAGCCGCCACTCATAATGATTCATTACTAACGAAAGTAAAATTTTCAAAAAACGAAACGAGCAATTAAAATGTGTGAAAAATCTAGAAAAAAGGTATACCCTAATTATTAAAATGAATGCTTTCTCTTATGAGGAATGAAACCCATTGAATTGGTAAAAAAAATAAACAATGGTGCAATTTGTAAATAAAAATCGAAAGTTTTAAAAGAATTGTTCATTACAACAAAACTTTGTATTTGTTTACGATAAATTTAGAAAAAAACCTCTAAATACTCGAAAAAGAGGTAAAAAACAAGAAAATTGTGCTTCGGACTGCAAAAAAATCGGAAAACGGAAAAAATTCTAGTTTTGTCAAAACTTGTCATTTTTTAGTCTCAGAGAAGAGGAAAAATTTAAAAATTTACTAAAATATTTGAAAAAGGGAACCGCCATTCAATTTAAATTATTCATTACTAAAATGACTGAAATTTTCAAAAAAATGAAACAAGGAGGTGAAATGCGCCAAAAATACGAAAAACCTCGAAAAAAGGCACCTATATACCTACCCTGATAGGTATTAAAATTGATTTTTTTTCTACAGGAAATGAAAACGCATTGATTTGCCAAAAAAAAGAACAAAAAGTTGTCAACTAAGATGTTAACAAAAATTTTGTATGCTTTTTTTGTAATCAGTACTTTAAAAAGCTCGAAAGTATTTGGAAAAGGCTTGATTTAAAGAACTTTAGATATGCTACTGGGAATTTTCAACCATTTCTGGTTCATAAAAATTAAAAAAATCCTAAAAAATTCACTATTTGACTCTAAATGACATAATTTGTAAAGAAAAATTTTTTATGACATTAGAAAACATTTGTTTGAAAATTTCAGCCCTACCAATTTCATTAAAATTTAAATGAAAAAGCCAAACCGCTTTCAAATTAGGCATAAACAAAAACAGAAAAATATCAATTGAAAATGATTGAAAGCGATGTACTTACCAAAAGAGCTGTTTTGGATTAGCCAGGCTGGACTCCATGGACATTGTGGTGGTATCTTCCTCTTTGCTTCCGTTCACACGACACTGCAACAAAAGAATTACACATTCTGTTAAAAAAAAGCAATTTAAAATTCTAGAAAAAAAATTGGAATATTTCACAGCACATCTCGACTTCACCAGTTTCAAAAAAACGATTGAATTAATGAAAATTGTTTTAAAAAATGCACTGGAATTTTCATTACAAGGTACTTTAAATCGCGAAATAACTGATCGAAAAAATCGCACCGGAATTTGTATTATGAGATTACATCGCGAAAGAACTGATGGACACGAAAATAAATTTGAATTTAAAAAAATCTGTAAAGGAAAATTGAAAAAAATCACTCCGAAATTTTCATTATGATATTAGATCGCGAAATAACTGATCAAAACGAAAACATGTTGTAATGTGAAAAAAAAAACGCCAAAGGAAAATTCGAACCTTCTCCTACGAGCACTCATAACGTTATGAGGCGAGAGAACGACTAATCTAGTGCCAAAAAAGGAGGGGGAAGAAGAGGAGTCACATGATCAAATTAATCCAATAAAATTCTATTCCAAATTTGGAACGTGATGTCGTAAAACTTGCCGGCAATTTTTATAAAAAGGGAATGAATTCCAGTCACGTAATCTTTGCATTTTTCGTAAAACTTGCCGGCAATTTTTATAAAAAGGGAATGAATTCCAGCCACGTAATCTTTGCATTTTTATTGACGTTCTTCTTTTGAAATTTCAAGGGTTGTAAAATTTAGGCGGCTGAATGAGAAGAGAATTTTTTCGATGAATAATAAATTTATTTTACTGTCCAAATTTTTATTTATGGAGGGGTAAAGGGTAATAAAATTTAGGCGACGGAAAGTCTACACAATTTTACCAGTCCATTTTTAGGCATAGGGTTTTTACATTGCAGTCACGTACATCCCTTTAAATTTTTATTTAAGGAGGGGTAATAAAATTTTACGACACATCAACCAGCGGGGTGCCTGTCGTGATTTACCATTCAAATCTTTATTTATGGAGGGGTAATAAAATTTTACTACATCTCAACCAGCGGGGTGCCTTTCGTATATTTTCCATTTCTTTTTTTGGAAGTATGAGGGTAATAAAATTTAGGCGACGGAAAGTCTACACAATTTTACCGGTCCATTTTTAGGCATAGGGTTTTTACATTGCAGTCACGTACATCCCTTTAAATTTTTATTTATGGAGGGGTAATAAAATTTTACGACACATCAACCAGCGGGATGCCTCTTGTATGTTTTTCTATTCCTTTTTAGGAAGTATGAAGGTAATAAAATTTGGGCGACGGAAAGTCGTAAAGAATTTTACCAGTCCGTTTTTCGGCACGGGGTTTTGTATTTTTATTTTGATGCGCTTGGTTTGAAATTTTGATAAAATTATGCCGAGAATAACACATTCTACATATGTATCACGTTTGACGGCCTGCCTTGTGTATTTCGTTTTTTATTCCTTTTTTTGATTATGGACCGTTTTCTCGAATGGAACATTTCACGAAAAAAATTTTCACGAATCCTTTTTCCCGAATACCAAAATCCCGAATTCTTTGTTTTCCGAATAGAGAAAAACGGTAAAAATTGCTTTTTTGCTTTTCAAACAGTATTTTTTCACTAAATTTCACTCGGGCAATATTTTAATCATTTTCTTTTAAAAATTACCTATTTTTTGAATAAATTCCCAATTTGTCTTAAAAGAAATTAATAATTTTTGACTGGAAGATCAGTGAAAAATGACTAATTTTAAATTTGACCCCCTTCCCGTATTTTTACTCAAATTTTCAGCCCTCCTCCTTAAATTATTTCTGGGTGCGCCTATGACTACAGCAAACTGAAAAAGTTCAATGTTCTGAATCGATATTAATTTTTGAAAATGAAAATCCACCACAATTTCACCATCGAAAAAAAACCTGAGATAAAATTTTACACCCATATCTCGCTGATTTACAACTTCGAAAATAAACTTTAAAATATTTGAAGTAGATATGTCTTTCCACATCTCAGACTAAACGACCCCATAGGCTTCGACATTCAATACAGATAACTTTCCCCAATTTCTTAAACTTATCAAATCCCACGAGAAATCGTGTATTTGATATTTTTGCGTTCGGGAAAAAGATTATTCGGGATTCCTGCATTCGGGAAAAAAGGAATTCGAGAATTATATTCAGGGTTTTGGTATTCGGGGAAAGGGATTCGTAAAAAATTTTTCCTGAAATGTTCTTTTCGGGAAAATGTCCGTTCGAAATTCAGGCGTCGGAAAAATGACCGTGAACCCCCCTTTTTTTTTTGGAAATCTGAGGGTTGTAAAATTTGGGCGACGGAAAGCCTAAAGAATTTTAGCATGTTTGCTTTTCGGTTTTTTTTCCCCATTTCAAAAATATATTCCGGCTACGTATTGTCCTTTGTATTTATATTTATGCTCTTTCTTTAGAATTTCAAGAGTTACAAATTTTGGGTGGTCGAATGTTGGAAGTATTTAATCACTTTAGTTTTTGGCAAAGGTTTCTTTACGAAAAAAAAGTATTTTCCAATCGTGTACAGAGCCATTTATATTTTTAATAATTTTTTTTTTTGGAATTTCGACAAAATCACGTCCGAGGATGTATAAATAATTCAGAGACAATATTTTAAAGGGTTTCGTTCACATCGGCATATCAAAAAATGATGAAATTCGGACATGATGTTATATATAATTGTTCGAAATTTTTGGAATACATGGGCCATTAAATTTTAAATCGTAAAATCAATAAGAATTTCCAAAAACATAATCGGACAGTAAAATTTCAAAATTTCAAATAAGCACCTATTGCTAACGGATAAACCTGAGAGAAAAAGTAGAAATAATTTTTAAATAATCATTTCAACGGATAATATTAAAGCAACAGCCGAACAACCGTCTGCGAGGGCAAGCTCATTAATAAATTTTTAGAAAAGCACCACAAAAATATATAAATTACCTACCTAGCATAGAGAAGCATTTTAAGAACCACAGATCTGATCAGTTTTGATATTTAAAAACGTGTTAATAAAATTGCCTAACCGATTTGCCGTAAATACACGACATGCAAGATACATTTGGGCGTGTTTGTAAATGTTAATAAAATTGCCTAATCGATTCGCCGTAAATATGTAAACTGTACTTCCAAGTAGGAAGGTATTCCCTCGATGTTTTAAAATCGCATCAAAGCACGGATTTCAAGATAAAGTGCTCTGGTTTGTGGTAGTTTATTTCTGGACTATTTCTAAAATTTTTCTGTCTCCAGAGCTATTGAGCCGAATCAAATAGCAAATCAAGTCGAATAAAAAAATAAATTACGTATTGAAAATATTATAAACCGACACTTTGGAGAGAGAAAAAATTGAAAATTGAAATTTTAAGATATTGAGAATTCCTGAACTCGATTTTGATATTTTTTTGACTTCAAACTGACGCAGTAAATTCATTTTTCTCCAACACTTGAAAAAAGCTTCTGAAAGAATTCCTTTAAAATGAGTAGACAAGTCTTGAATTCCATTAATAAAAAAGTTCACAAAAATAAATAGTTCGCCCTCTTTTGAAAAAATTTCAAATTCTAAAAATCAAAAAAAAGTGAAAAATTTGAAACTAAACAAAATCTAGTACTTCAAATTTTTTTGAGGAAGAATTACGTAATGATAACCTTTCAAAAAGCGTTTTTGAGGTCAAAAAAAGAAAAAAAAACAATCCACAAAACACAATTTGTAAAAATCAAAATTCAAAATCTAATCAATAAAGAACTGTGAAAAAATTCAGAATTAATATTAAAATTATCTTGTAAAAAATTGCATAATAGTGATTTGAATTTAACGAGAAAATGGTGAAGGTTCATATGAATTTTTTAAAGTATTTACAGCAAGTTTAACTTTTTTCCAAAAAAATTTGGTTTCGAAATTCGAAAAATCTGTTATTTTGCCTAATCAAACGTGAAAGAACTGTGTAACTAGATTAAACAACACTTAAAAACAATCAATACCCACTATAAATTTTGAATAATACAAGAGTTGAAATTCCTCTTGAAAAAAAACTGTTTGAAATCACAAAAAATCACGTTTAAATACCATAATTTGCAAAAATTAAAATTAAAGATATTTCAATATACCTATTAATGAATTTTGAAAAAATATGAGCAAAAAATTTGAAAAAAATCAAATAAAATAAAAACACTGGTTAAAGCAAAGCAGGAAATTAGGTACTCTAAGGAGCAATAGATGAAATTGAAATTAAAAGTACATAAATGTACATACTTAGCGGTATGCGATTCTGGCCAAGAGATTTGCAAGATTTAATTCAATGCATTGAAAAATTTTGAAAGAAACAATCAAGAGAAAGTGAAAAAAATCAAATTAAATTTTAAAAACATTAGAAAAAACGAAGCAAAGCAAAGCAGGAAATTAGGTACTCTAAAAGAGCAATAGATAAAATTGAAATTAAAAGTACATACTTAGCAATATGCGATTCTGGCCAAAAAATTTGAAAGATTTAATTTAATGCATCGAAAATTTTTGAAAAAAAATCGAGAGAAAGTGAAAAAAAATCAAATTAAATTTAAAAAACATTAAGTAGAAAAAGAGAAGCAAAATCAAATCGCATCAGAAAATTATGAACGAAATCGAACGTATCTAATCTTTAAAAAATCTATAAAACCCAACACATCAGAATATTTTGAAAAAGCTAGAGCGATTTTCTTTTAAGAAATCAAATGAAAAATATTCGGATGAATAAAATTGAATTTAGGCAATTGAAAAAAACACTAAAGCAAAATTTAAAAAATTCAAAAAGTATTAGAAAGAGTTGAATGTAGGTACCAATACTCAAAAAAGCAATGAATGCAAAATTTAAACATACTTTTAGCTCGCAAAATCTTCAATTTATTCAATAAGAGCAGAGAAAAGAATTTCGAAAAATTAGCAATTTGATCAGTAGTTTCTAAAATTGTTTTTTTTTTAGAATAAGATGGCCTTTAAAAATATTTAAATCAGAAAGCCGAAGCATAAGAATCAAATGAAATTATGACGAATGAACGTAAATAATTAAAAATCCAATTTGGAAAATACATTCGAGTTGAATTTCCCTATAAAAATTTCTTTTCTTAACCATAAATAATAGAAAATCCAAGCTCTTTTTGAAATGCATCTCCAAAATTTTACATTAAAATAAAATGCAATGTTAAAGTTAGGCAATAGAAGGACCAATGAAAGTAAAACGAAAACTGAAATTGTACTATGAAATGGTGGTAAAAAAGTCTAAATCAAAAGTGGAAGTAAGAATTACTTGGGCTGAAAGCAATTTTAAAAACTAACAACCCTAATTTAATTCTACAAAATGAAATATCTAAAATAAAATGAAAAAAATAATTAAAATAAATTTCCAAAAAAATACCTAATTATAAAAGGTACCTAAGTTTAAAATTAAGCAATAGAAAGACCAATGAAAATAGAACGAAAACAGAAATTGAATGAAATTGGTAAAAAATTTTCAAAATCAAAAGTCGAAATGGTGGTAAAGAGGTTCAAATCAAAAGTGGAAATTAGAATTACTTAGGCCGAAAGCTATTTTAAAAACCAACAACCCTAATTTAATTCTACAAAATAAAATATGGAAACAATATTCTAAATGAATTTCCAAAAAATACCTACTAGCTTCAACTCTTTCCTAAAAAACTTTTTCGAAATCATAGAAGCCAAAAATTTAGAGAACTAATGAAAAAATGATTAAACGACCTAGATCTTTCTCCCAAAAATTAAACTTCATAAATTTCAACAACTAAAAGTGCAAAATTAAAGTAAAACGTTAGAGAGGGCACAAAATTTTTTGTTTCACGTTCAATAAAAAAGAAAAAACTAATTTAAAATCTCAATAGGAAAAAAAGTTGAAAATAGCGCGAAATTTCTCGTTTCACTTGAACTAATTACAAAAAAATGTTAAAAAATCGGCAAGAGAAAAAAACAAAAAAGGAAATGTTTAACCTTACCTGGTTCTCTTTCACTGATCACAAACAACTTAGACGCGAACCAAAAAAGGAACAAGAAAAGATTCACTAACGTTCACTAATTACAAAAAAATTGATTTAAAAAATCAACATGAGAAAAAACGAAAAAGTAAATGTTTTTCTTTCACTAATCACAAAAAAATTGAATTAAAAACGCGAACCGAAAAAATAACACGAAAAGTTTTACCATCACGAAAAAATTAAGTTAAAAAATCGACATGAGAAAGCGCGAACCCGAAAGAACAACACGAAAAGATATCACCAAAAAAATTCACTCAGTTTTGGTCAGGAGGTCCTTACTCCAAGACAGCAAAAACTATACTGACCTGAGAAACCTATACAGCACTGCAGGCAGGAAACGCCGAGTGCAAAACATTTTCTCCTTTTCCACCATCTGTCAAGGGGTAATAAAAACCAACCCTGTACGTGACGGAAATTTATTAGGGCAATAAAACGCCAACAAAAGAAAAAAATATAATAGGGGTTTAAAATTTATGAGTGACTCAGCATGACAGAAATTTATTAGGGCAATAAAACGCCAACAAAAGAAAAAAAATATAATAGAGGTTTAAAATTTATGAGTGACTCAGCATGGTCGGGGTAATAAAACCTGTTCAAAGGAAATGGACCGCAATAAATCCATTCTACAATTTTTTTTCCGGAATTTTATCATCAAACAGACTAAATAAGGGTTCGGAATTTTACTGCAGGAGACACTAGGATAATAAAATTCCATAACAAAGGAAAACCCCTGGGGGAATGAAATGCCGACAAAAAAATATAGGTAATAAGATATAAAATTTATGCTAATCAGGGCAATAAAATACAGACAATGGAAATTTATGAGGCAATAAAACCTAAGGGGTATGTGAAATTCGGCATCCTTTTAAGGTCATAAATCAATCTCTGTTCGATTTAAAATTCAGATAAGAATTTTTCGAAATTTTTGAGCCATAAAATGGACAAAGGAGCCGAAACCCAACAGGTGGTCTGAGCTTGATTCGTTGGAATTAAAATTCGAATAAAAAATTTTAGTCACGTTCTCGGAGCAATAAAATGAATAAAAGAGGCCGAAACACAGTGGGAGTTCCGCCAACACAGAAAAGGCAACACAATATGAGTAATAAATCATTCAGGTCAAATTTTTCATATCAGCTGGTAGGGGTGATAAATCAATCAAAGGACCCGAAACACAAAAGGGGCTATCCGCCTCAAAAAAATTTTTAATTTTATAATCATCATACACGGCAATAAATCTTCACAAAGAATCTGAAACACAATGAGGCCGGCTAGTCATGTACATATTTTGAAGGCAATAAAAGATCAAATTTTATTTTACAACAGCTAATAAGGGCAATAAATCTCAACAAAGGAGCCGAATTTGTTTTTCTGAAAGTTCACGTGGTGGGGGAAATTTTTTTCGAATGGTGGGGGTAAATGGAAAATGATATAGGGAAGTGCGAAGCTCATTTCTAGTTGAACCGTTTTACGGAAACCTTGGTCTCGAAAGATAGGCGCAGCGAGGGAGATCGTCCTGATCACTGGACGCTTCGTCGTCGCTTGAGTTTTACTCTTGAGGTGCCCTGCGTTGTCTGCACTATGCAGTCGGTGATTCGGATCGGGAGAGGCATGTAAGGTGTGATGGCCTTAGCCCAGCGCACGTCTATCTAGTAGGGCCAAGGAGGACGTTACCCCTGCAGACGTTTCAAGTGCTGGCGATGGCTGCGTCAGCTGCCGTGAGTATCCGTTGATCGCTCGAAGCCAGCCGAGTCGGGAGCTTTCATGCTCACTGCGCGTGCCTCGCAATTCCAGCATCTTTATGCTGGATGCGCGTGTTTTATAGCCTTTATAGGTCCTATAAGTCGCCATCCGCAGTAAGAGCTTCGAGTAGGTGGTTGTCGTAGACTTTGCCAGCATGAGTTACTGAGCATTTGAGGTAACGTCCAACCCTTTTTGTCTCTCCTGGGGTTAGGTGGTGTGTGTTTTTTTAGGGTGAAGGATGAAGGGTGTAGGTAAGGATGGTATGAAGGTAAGAAGGTTGGAAGGGTATCAAGAAAAGACGACTGCTAGAAGAAGATGAAGGATATTTACCATTGTATGTAGGTAAGTGATAAGTAATTTTAAGATGTACTTTGGTTGTAATGTTAATGTTCACACATGTTATTTTTTAGTAGGGGTTTTTTCAGGATCCCTTTCTTTCAATATAGAAAGGTCTCCTTTTTTCCCCATTATTTGTTGCATTTAACCTTTATTAAATCATTTTTTATAATTTTTCAAACTTTTGGCTTCTTTTTTTCAATGTTCATTTTTAAAAATATGCCTGAGAAAAATGGTATGTGACTGATGTGCATAATTGCATCAGCTCACACCAATATTGCTCTATAATAAAAGGGAGATATTACTCTCCAACATTTTTCTAGACTTGGAAATCACAAAGCCCAAATTTTGAATTTGGCCTTGAGAATTATTCTTGCAAGGTAAGTGAGCAAGTTTTTTTGGATTTTTTTAAAAAAAAGTATTGTACTTCTCGTTTGAAATGTGTTGAATCTTACAAGTGCCCATAAATTTACTTTTAAAAAATATTTGCTTTGAACACTAAAAATGTAGGTGAATCTAATTTTTTTTCTACCAAATTATCATCAAAAAAATTGAAAATAGTAAGAATGAGAAAAAAATTGAACCAAATTAAGATATTTTCTGCTAAAATTATGGAGAAATAACAAAAAAGATACCTTAACGAATTTTAAGAAAATAAAAATTTTGGTTTAAAATAAATTTTTTGACATGGATATGTCTTAGGGCTGCGGGGTAAAATTTGAAAAGTGTAATGAAACGCTGTAGGTGTTACGAAACGCTGGGTGTGTTACAAAACGCCCTTGGTGGGAAATTATAGGAAATTCCGGAAAATCGAGAGAAATTATGGGAAATCGAGGAAAATTGCGGGAAATTATGGGAAATCGAGGGAAATTGCGAGAAATTAAGGGAAATTGAGGAAAATTGCGGGATATCGAGAGAAATTGCGGGAAATTGCAAGAAAATTATGGGAAATCGAGGGAAATTATGGGAAATCATGGAATATCGAAGGAAATTGCGAGAAATTATGGGAAATCGAAGGAAATTGCGGGAAATTATGGGAAATCAAAGGGAAATTGCCGGAAATTAAGGGAAATTACGAGGGAAATTGCGGGAAATTGCGGGAAATCGAGGGAAATCGTGAGAAATCGTGGGAAATTGAGGGAAATTAAGGGAAATCGAGAGAAATTAAGGGAAATTACGAGGGAAATTAAAGGAAATCACGAGAAAATGAAAAAAATTGGAGGAAAATAAGGGAAATTACGAGGGAAATTGCGGGAAATTGAGGGAAATTGTGGGGAGTTGAGGGATATTGTGAGAAATTGAGGGAAATTAAGGGAAATTACGAGGAAAATTTGGTGAAATTACAAGGGAATTTGCGGTAAATGACGGAAATTAAGGGAAATTGAGGGAAAATACGAGGGAAATTCCGATAAATCGAGGGAAATTGTGGGAAGTTGAGGGATATTGTGGGAAATTACGAGGGAAATTGCGATAAATCGAGAGAAATCGTGGGAAATTGAGGGAAACTAAGGATAATTGCGGGAAATTATCGAAAATCGAGGGAAAATGCGAGAAATCCAGAGAAATTATGGAAAATTAAGAGAAATTACGAGGGAAATTGCGGGAAATCGAGGGAAATTAAGGGAAATTACGAGAGAAATTGCGGGAAATCGAGGGAAAATAAGGGAAATTACGAGGGAAATGAAGTGAAATCGAGGGAAATTAAGGGAAATTACGAGGGAAATGAAATGAAATCAAGGGAAATTATGAGAAATTAGAGAAATTAAGGGAAATTAATGGGAAATTGAGGGAAATTAATGGGAAATTGAGAGAAATGAGGGAAATTACGAGTGAAATTGTGGGAAATTGAGGAAAACTTAGTAATTAATTATTTAATTTTGTAAATTAAAATCTATTTACTTATTTAATTTTCAAATATTAAAATTCAATTATTTAATTTTCAAATATTAAAATTTATTTATTCAATTTTCATATATTAAAATTTAATTATTTAATTTTCGAATATTAAAATTTAATTTTTTTAATTTTCAACAATTAAAATTTAATTATTTAATTTCGTAAGTAAATCAAAATTTTATTATTTAATTTTCAAATATTAAAATTTAAATATTTAATTTTCGAATATTAATATTTAATTATTTAATTTTCAAATATTAAAATTTAATTATTTCATTTCGTAAATTAAAATCTAATTATTTAATTGTCAAATATTAAAATTTAAATATTTAATTTTCAAATGTTAATATTTAATTATTTATTTTCAAATTTTCATATTCAATTAAGTAATTAATTTTCAAATATTAAAATTTAATTATTTAATTTTCAAATATTAAAATTTAAATATCTAATTTTCAAATATTAAGATTTAATTACTTATTCAATTTTGTAAATTAAAATCTATTTATTTAATTTTAAAATATTAAAATTCAATTATTTAATTTTCAAATATTGAAATTTAATTATTTAATTTTCAAAAAATTAAATTTAATTATTTCATTTCGTAAATTAAAATTTAATTATTTAATTTTCAAATATTAAAATGTAATTATTTAATTTTCAGATATTAAAATTCAATTATTTAATTTTGTAAATTAAAATTTAATTATTTAATTTTCAAATATTTAATTTTCAAATATTTAATTTTCAAATATTAAAATGTAATTATTTAATTTTCAAATATTAAAATTCAATTATTCAATTTTCAAATGTTAATATTTAATTATTTAATTTTCAAATATTAAAATTTAATTATTTCATTTCGTAAATTAAAATTTAATTATTTAATTTTCAAATATTAAAATTTAGTAATTATAATTTTCAAATATTAAAATTCAATTATTCAATTTTCAAATGTTAAAATCCAATTATTTAATTTTCAAATATTAAAATTTAAATATTTAATTTTCAAATATTAAAATTTAATTATTTAATTTTCAAATATTAAAATTTAAATATTTAATTTTCAAATATTAATATTTAAATATTTCATTTCGTAAATTAAAATCTAATTATTTAATTTTCAAATATTAAAATTGAATTATTTAATATTCAAATATTAAAATTTAGTAATATAATTTTCAAATATTATAATTCAATTATTCAATTTTCAAATGTTAATTTTTAAATATTTAATTTTTAAATATTAAAATTTAAATATTTAATTTACAAATATTAAAATTTAATTACTTAATTTTGTAAATTAAAATTAATAATTTAATTTTGTAAATTAAAATTTAAATAAGGTAAGTATTCAATTTTCAAATATTAAAATTTAAATATTTAATTTTCAAATATTAATATTTAACTATTTCATTTCGTAAATTAAAATCTAATTATTTACTTTAAAATTATTAAAACTCAATTATCCAATTTTGTAAATTAAAATTTAATTATTTAATTTTCAAATATTAAAATTTAAATATTTAATTTTCAAATATTAATATTTAATTATTTAATTTTGTAAATTAAAATTTAATTATTTAATTTTGTAATTTAAAATTTATATATTTAATTTTCAAATATTAATATTTAATTATTTATTTTCAAATTTTAAAATTCAATAAATTAATTTTCAAATAATAAATTCTAATTATTTAATCTTCAAATATTAAAATTTAAATATCTAATTTTCAAATATCATGATTTAATTTTTCAATTTTGTAAATTAAAATCTATTTATTTAATTTTAAAATATTAAAACTCAATTATTTAATTTTCAAATACTGAAATTTAGTAATATAATTTTCAAATATCAAAATTTAATTATTTAATTTTGTAAATTAAAATCTAATTTTTTAATTTTCAATGAATAAAATTTAATTATTTAATTTCGAAAATTAAAATTTGATTATTTAATTTTCAAATATTAAAATTTAAATATTTAATTTTCAAATATTAATATTTAATTATTTAATTTTCAAATATTAAAATCTAATTATTTAATTTTCAAATATTACAATTTGATTATTTATATTCTCAACTATTAAAAATTAAATATTTAATTTTTAAATATTAATATTTAATTGTTAAATATTAATATTTAATTGTTAAATATTAATATTTAATTATTTATCTTCAAAATTTTATATTCAATTAATTAATTTTCAAATATTGATATTCAATTATTCAATTTTGTAAATTAAAATTTAATTATTTAATTTTCAAATATTAATATTTAATTATTTAATTTCGAAAATTATAATTTGATTATTTAATTTTCAAATATTAAAATTTAAATATTCAATTTTGTAAATTAAAATCTATTTATTTAATTTTAAAATATTAAAATTCAATTATTAATGTTCAAATATTAAAATTTAGTAATATAATTTTCAAATATTAAAATTCAATTATTTAATTTTGTAAATTAAAATTTAAATATTCAATTTTCAAATATTCAAACTGACATATTTAATTTTCAAATATTAATATTTAATTTCGAAAATTAAAAGTTGATTATTTGATTTTCAAATATTGAAATTCAATTATTTAATTTTCAAATATAGAAATTTAATTATTTCATTTCGTAAATTAAAATCTAATTATTTAATTTTCAAACATTAAAATTTAAATATTTAATTTTCAAATATTAAACTTTGATTATTTAATTTTGTAAATTAAAATTTAAATATTCAATTTTCAAATATTAAAATTTAAATATTTAATATTCAAATATTAATATTTAATTATTTAATATTCAAATATTAATATTCAATTATTTAATTTGGAAAATTAAACGTTGATTATTTAATTTTCAAATATAGAAATTCAATTATTTAATTTTCAAATATAGAAATTTAATTATTTCATTTCGTAAATTAAAATCTAATTATTTAATTTTCAAATATTAAACTTTGATTATTTAATTTTGTAAATTAAAATTTAAATATTCAATTTTCAAATATTAAAATTTAAATATTTAATATTCAAATATTAATATTTAATTATTTAATTTGGAAAATTAAACGTTGATTATTTAATTTTCAAATATAGAAATTCAATTATTTAATTTTCAAATATAGAAATTTAATTATTTCATTTCGTAAATTAAAATCTAATTATTTAATTTTCAAACATTAAAATTTAAATATTTAATTTTTAAATTGAACCGGTAGGTGAAATACCTCCCTGAAATTGCGCCCTTGGGGGTCGCGAAATGCTTGGATAGATAGGTTTACCTACCTATACAAGCATGCGATCACCTTTCTGACGAAATTACAGGCGAAATTAGCCTGTGCTGTATTCGGCGAGTACAAAGCGCTTATCTTTTAGATAAGACTTTGTACTTGGCTTACGTAATACTACGTACCGAATACAGCAACTTTCGATCTTTCTACTCTCATCTAGTCGCTACTAGATTCTTCTAGTAGCTGACTAGATGATGAAACCAAACCGGCAGTTACGTAGGTTTACCCCTTCCCTTCTCGATTGCTACTTCTAGATGCTTCCACAGAAGCTGACAACTAGAAGTAGCTGAGAGCGAGAGCTCATTCGCTTATTCGATTCGATCTTTGTACTTCATACGTTACGTTTATGTAAATACTAGGTACTTCGTGTACATCGAGCGTTATCGCGTTTTAAATTGATACTTTGTGTTACGTATGATGTATATTTCGTAATCTCGGTTGTGCTAATAAATTCAGTTAACGTTTCGCCGTTCAAGATTTCTTTCTTTGGAATAAGTTGTGCACTCTGAGTGACCCAACTTATTACTTCGCGACTCGTCAAGTGCAATCTATTTGATTTGGTGTAATAAGTCCGGTGAAGTGACCGTTGACTCTGTGCCCACGGTAGCCAGACTCACAGGTAGACCCAGGATCCCATTGATCACCTCGTCTTGCGAAAGCCTGTCACCTCACCAACCAGCTCACGACTTACGTGAGGGCTTTAGTTCAACTACCAAGCCAACAACCATCTTTTACCACCAATTCATTGGCGCCCGAGAGCTTTTCAAGCTGTGCTACGAAAGTTTCCAGAGGAAAATTCGTCGAATCAACGATCCCTGGAGGTGGTCAGCGTTTAAGACATCGACACTGTGTAAAATTTGGGTATTGTTATCCGTTTTATGTAATTTGTAATTTTCGTTTTCGTCTATTTTCGCGTTGAAGTGCGTTTTAGGGTTAAATTCGTGTTTTACCTACTTATTTTTAACCTCGCGTAATTTTAAACCTATTTTTAAGAGATAGGGTACGTAGGTTTTGTAAAACAGAAGCGAATTGATTTTTAGTGACCTTGAAAATTTTTGAGACGAAAATTGAGCGAAAATTGAGTGTCGAGTCGTAATCGAATCAGATTATTCAGTCTTACCAGATTTATTAGTCAAATATTTATTTGAAATTTTTACCATAATGACAAACGAAAATCAGCTTAACTCTTTAGATAAGGAGATGGCAGAGAAATTTACGCCTGAGCAAATTGCCGAATACAAAGAGTATAAAAAGAAAATTTTTTCCAAGAAATTGATAGATATTAAAGAAATTGATGAGGATGAATCCAAATTCAAAAGTGCTATGGAAAATATCAATAATCTTGCGGATCTCACTGGTTCTGAAATTAAATTTCACATGAAAGCTATTCTAAAAAATGGAAAAGACATTGAGGAAATTCAAAAAGATTTAAAATTACAGGAAAAAAGTACTGAAAATTTTAATCTGAGCATTGTAACATTAGATCGTGATTTAAACAGTAAATTGTCAGATTTCAAAGATACTTTTAATCAGAAAACTGATAGGTTACAGGAAAATGATTCTAGGATACTCTCGAAATTCGATTCTTTGACTGAAAAATATGAGGAACTCAAATTGATTAATCAGGGTTTGGAAAATACTAACAAAAGTTTCGAAACTGATATTAAAAAATTATTTGAGAGAAATAAAGTGCTTGAGAGTACATTGAAAAATCTTCAAACGATTTTGAAAGATTTAGGTACAGGCAAAGAAATCGATGTGAACGAATTTATTAATTCTAGAACAAAGATAGAAAATTTAACAAACAAAATTTCTAGTCTTGAGGAACGATTGTTACAATGTGAGAATAAACCTAGTGTCGGTACAAATAAAATCGCGGTAAGATTAAACGAATTAACAGCCAAGACTCTCAGAGACAATGGCATCGAGTTTAATAAGGATAATTATTACCATGCTATGCGATTTTTGGATTTGTTTGAGAGATTCATGGATAACCAGGAGGATGCTAATGAACAAGATTATATCAATTTATGTAGGCAGTCTATTAAGTATGAGCCTGCTTTGAGATGGAAAAATGCTTCTTATGAATACGCGAATTGGGAATTGTTTAGAGAAGAATTTATAAAAGAATTCTGGTCAAAACAAAGAAAGAAGGAAGTATGGGCATATTTTCAGGATTTAGACTTGTCAGATAAGGTAACTACTGGTAAAGAACTGATTAATGAGCTTGATATTTGGCTAGGTACCATCAAATCGATGGATAAAAAGACTGAACCGGAAATTATTGTTGCCTTAGGTAGGAAGGTACCAGAATGGTGGTCGAATAAATTAAAGTGGGAAGATATCACCACGTCTGAGGGTTTCTTAGCGAAGCTTGAGGAATTAATGAACACTTTTGAGGATGATCCTAGATTTTCTGATATTTATGGTAAAAAATCGAAATCGTTGAACAAAACCAGTGTTGTTAATGGTAATTCCGGAAATAATTCGAATAATGGAAATAATGGTAACAACCAGAATTCCCAAAATTCGAATAGATTCAGGAATAATCGTAATAAAAATAACAATTCGGGTAATATCAATCAGAATAACGATAGGCGAGATAATAATGGCCAAAATAATCAGGAAAATCGTAATCCTAGGAAATCAGAAGGTTATAGGAAAAATTATAGGAATAGGAACTATAATGACAATTCGAATCAAAATTCTGGCAAAAATGAGTACTACAATCGCAAATCTATAGCTTATCCGGTAAATAATGATCAGCAAAATCCTAGTCAAGGTAAAAATCAAGATAAATCTGCCTCTAAGCAAATTAATAGCTTGTCCGTTTCAAAAAACGAGGAGGCAGGTGCGAGTGCGTCGAGTCAATAGATAATGACAAATATTTTTATACAGTAGGCGGATATCAAGTGATAGGTGACTCGATTAATTATTATTTGGCCAGGAATAGTCCAAATACGAACATGGAAAATCTCCGTGAGGTCCCATACTTGAAGGAAAATATCTCGCTAAACATGCTGTATGACAAACTCGCACCTGAAAAATTAAAATCAACAAAAGTAATTTTGTCTTGTGGAAAAAGGGAATTAAACAGTCCCAACTTCCCTAATTCGTATGTTTCCGATAAAATGCAAGAAATAGTTTGTATGTTGCTTGCAAAAGGAGCTGAAGAGATCGTGATGGTTTTCCCTCCGGTCCTCCCTCCTCGGAAAAATTTTGCTGTGTCCGTGAGCCGATTATGGTCTTTCCGTCGTGCTTTCTATCGTCTAGAGAAGTTAGGCAACGTGCATGTCGCCGTCACGCCTTCTCTCATTTTTGCTGAAACACAAATATCAAAAAAGACAGGTCGATCAACTTATATAAAAGATAGGAATCATTTTATTAAACCTATCAAGTCGAAATATTTTTATAATAAATATTTCAAGCGCTGGTTCCCTGTACAACGTGTTTATTCAGAACTTTTGAATTCAGTTAATGAATTTTTGTCCTCGGTAGCTCCGAGAGGTCCCTCCCACGCTAAGGTCGGGGGTGGGGCTACCCCTCATGAAGTGCCTTCTTGCCAAATAGGTAAATTTTCTCCCCTGATTGGGTCGAGGTGTCCTCCTCAAGCAAGTGCTGAGCGAGTGACTGGGCCTCATGAGGTTGCCTCTTGTCATTCAGACAAGCTTTCTAACTCAGTAGCGCTGAGTAGTCCTCCTCAAGGTGAGCCTGAGCGAGTGACTCGAGTTTTTGAAAACTCTTCTTCTGAAAACGTTGTAGATGAGCAGGGCAATGTCGTTGGTAGGATCGATCGTCAGATTAGGTGTTCAGAATCGAAACTAAAGGATGACTCGGTCATTCCTGAGTTCATTAGAGACGATATCAAACGGATGCGTGAGGAAAAGAGGTCTCCTGAGGAGCTTTTCCGAAAAATAGAGTCGAATTTGGAAAGTATAGGTAACCAGTTGGAAGGGAAGGATGCTGTCGTGAAGCCTGCGATAGGACCCCAGCAAATTGAGACTCAGACTTTGAATTCT
The DNA here is from genome assembly GCA_038380155.1 of Pseudococcus jackbeardsleyi. Lineage (NCBI taxonomy): Eukaryota > Metazoa > Arthropoda > Insecta > Hemiptera > Pseudococcidae > Pseudococcus > Pseudococcus jackbeardsleyi. The sequence goes on from CM076242.1 coordinate 10,756,108, forward strand.
ATAGGAGCCCAGAAGGATCCACCTATGAAAGATGAGGGAGATAGCGTTCAAAGATTTGGGTACCAAGAAGGGATAACCTGTGTAGTGCCTACCGAAATTCAAGGTGTCGTAATTCCTACCCAACTAGACACTGGTGCTGAACCGAATGTTATGGCTCTGGAAACTGCTAGGTACCTACTAGATAAGTTTCCCGAAAATGTCAAATTCAAGAAATTAGATCATTTGATTGAGATCGAACTAGCTGACAAGCAAATTGTAGGCACAATGCACAATTTGCTGAATGTCAGAATGAATTTTGGCAAACATGAGATAAATGTACCTTTTTATCTCATCCCCCAATGTAATCAGATATTCATTATGGGGAGGGTTTCGATGTTGGAATTGGGCATCGAACCTAAAATTCGTAAAAAATGTGCCTACTGTAAGCCCAAGAGGGAAACAGAGAAGGTCTATCTTCCCTACATGTCAGAGGAAGAGTACACTGGAGTTTTGAAAATAAATAATGTAAGACCTGCCGGTAGGTATGGCAATGAAATTCCTAACCGTATGAGAAAGCATACCTATGCTAAGAATGATAGGTTGGCCGATATTCCAGAATATGATGACTCATCAGAGGTATTTTTGAAAAAACTCTATGAGGGCCTAAAATCATACGTTGAACAAGGAAAAATATGTGAAAAGCGGAAAAAGTGGGCTTATGACCTACTCAATGAATTTTCCGATGTTTTTTCAAAATCTCCAGGCTGCTACACAGGTCCACCCGTTCATTTTGACATGGCCGATGAGGAGGAATGGAGGGGTGCGAATCACAGGCCATCAAATAAGTTGATGCCTGCAATTGATCGAGAGATTAAAAAGATGTTGAGAGAAGGTACAATTACTCCATCTGATACTCGATATATCAATAATATAGTTGTGAAAGTGAAAGCAAATGGCAGTCTGCGCATTTGTTTAAATCCTACTTGGTTGAATCCAAAGCTAGGCAACAACTATAATGAGTCAGCAACTTTAGATCGAATTATTACCAAAAATGGGGATGCCGAATTTTTCTCAAGTTTTGATTTCGTCAGCGGATTTTGGCAACTCCGTCTGGACGAATATTCTAAAAAATTTTGTGGTTTTCAGATTGAGGGGCGTGTCTATCAATTTGAGAGGCTGCCATATGGGTTGAAAATTTCATCTGCTGAGTTTATCAAAATGGTAAATAGAATTATTCCTGATAGAGAATCTATCACTGCCTACGTTGATGACGTTTTGGTTAGGAATAAAGGCTTCAAAGAACACGTTTTGGATATTATTGAGGTTCTAAAAGCTTGCAGAGAATATGGAATTAAGCTCAATGCTGAAAAGACAGAATTGTTCAAGGCCAAGACTAAACACTTGGGTTATGTTTTGTCTCCTGGTAAAATAGGAAAACAAAACAAGAAAATTGAGAAATTTTTAGAATTCGAGGCCAAGCACTCCAAGAAAAATGGTAAATTCGGTTTGAAGACCGAAAATGAAATTTTGGCTCTAGTTGGACTGACTAATTTATATAGACGTTTTATTCCTGAGTATAATGAGATAATTGCTCCAATGATGAAACTCACCCATAAAAATGTCAAATTTGAGTGGGGAGAGGAACAGGAAAAAGCGTTTGAGAGATTGAAGTATGAGTATTGTAAAGATTTCGAACTTTATGCTCCTATAGACAATTTAGATTATTACCTATATACTGAATGTCTCGAAAATTCAATCTCTGGAATTTTATATCAAAAGGTTGAAGGTGTGAATCGAATCGTCATGTATTTGGATAAAAATCTTCAAGATTACCAAAAAAGATACACACCTACCGATTTAGACATGTTGGCACTAACCTACTCATTGAAGCGCTTGGAAATGTGGCTACATGGTCGGAAAATCCATGTTAGGCACGATGTTGGGACATTAATTTCAAAATACACTGCTTTAGCCCAGACACATAGAAAAGCAGCGCATTGGATAACTGCTCTGAACAGTTATGATTTGATTTTTGATATGAAACCAACCAAAACTGAGCTGAAAATTTTAAAACAGTCTCAGGATCCAAGTTTGACAGTGAATTCATTCAAAGTTCGCGACATTGATATGTCAACTGGGCTCGAACCTCTTGAGTTGAATCATATTCAGCATTTTCGAGAAAATTTGCTTGAGCTTTTGAGTGATCTTCCAAATTGGCAAAAAGATGACGATTTTTGTGAGAAGATTTTTGATGAATTAGAGCCAATGTCTGAATTTTTGACTGAAAAACAAAAAGCCACTCGTAATAGGGTTTCTAAGAAATATGAAATCACAAACGATGATGGTAAAAAGTTACTTTGGCGTAAATATACTGATGGTACGAAAGTTCCAGTTTTACCTAAAAAACTATTCAGAGACGTTGTGTATTATTTGCACGAAATTTATGGCCATGTAGGGGGGAATAAATTGGAAATTATTTTCAGACAACTCTATTTTCACCCAAACGCTCTGAAATTTATAAAAATGAACACGAATATGTGTGTCGTTTGTAAGGTAAATAAATGTTACGGCCAAAGGAAACGAATCAGGTATGCTCAAGTTGAGGCTTACCACAAGGGAGATATTTTGTCAGTCGATATTTGCGGACCTATTGCAGCGATTAGGGGGGAGGTAAAATATATTTACGCGGTAAAGGATGTTTTCACCTCGAAATTGTGGCTTTTCACAATGACAGACAGTGAGGCTGAGACAGTAGTCGAGAAGATGAAAATTTTGATGGATATCCTGAAAAATTATGGGGTCTCGCCAAAGAAAATCATGTCTGACCATGGTAGGCAATTTGAGTCGCGCAAATGGAAGGAATTTATCCAGTCGACAGGGGCAAAACATATTTTCTCTAGTCCATTTTCACCTCAAGGAAACTCAATCGAGAGAGCTTTTCGCTGTGTGGGTGAAAAGATGAGAGTGAAAATAAATGATAAAGTCCACGACAGTACCTACACTCATGAGGGGTGGGATGAACATGTCGAGGACGTCGAAAAACAGATGAATGATCAGCCTAATGTCCTTGGAATTTCTCCGAACGAGTGCTGGGGCATTGAGGAACACCTCACGGTTGGATTACCTGTAAAAAGAAACAAAAGAAATTTTAAGTACGAGCTGAAACGTCTTAGGGAACTTTTGGAAAAGAATCTACTTCCCTCAACGACATCTAAGGAACTCATGAAAATGATCTGGGATAAGGAACAAGTTATTTTCGACGATGACGGTTACCTCTGAGTAGTTGTGGACGGTGCTTGCGCTGCAAATGGCTCTGAGGAAGCTATAGCTGGAATCGGTATATGTTTCGGACCTGATTCAAAATATAATGTGTCAGAACGCATTAGTCATGAGAAATATAAAAATACCAATAATCTAGCAGAAATTATAGCTGTTAAAAAAGCACTTGAATTCGGTATTGCTAAAGGGGTTAAAAGAATAAAAATTTTAACTGACTCAAAATATACTGTGTATGCTATTAATGAGGGGGCTATAAGGTGGAAAGCTAGGAATTGGAAAAATTATGCCAAAAAGGATGTCTATCATAAAGAAATTTTCCAGGAAATTTTGAGATTGAGGAGGGAGTATGAGAGGTGTGAGATTAAACATGTATTCGCACGTAGGTACGAATATATGAATATCCTGGCTGATCAGCTTGCTAGACAATCAGTCTATACGTATGAGGTGGCTGCCGAAAAAATCGACAGCATGACTGAAGAGCAAGCTATGGAAAATTTTATCCGGGAGAAAAGAAAGCAAATTCGAATTTTCGAAGAGCAAAATTTCAATAAATTACATGGTGACGTAATTCCTTACAAACCAGGTGATTTAGTTCTCATCACTGCTCATGGAAAATCTGATTCTTTTAGTTTAGTTTCGGAAAAATTGCTGGAAAAACGTTATGGGCCTTACATTGTAAAATATGAACATAAAGCAAATTGCTATATGGTTTCAGATTATGCAGGAATCACTGACGATAAACTCGTCAACGTTCGCCAAATTATTCTATTCTTGTCTAAGGAACAGCTTGATGAGATTGAGGAAGAAGTGAGGTGTCACTCTTTAATTGATAAAAGGTCAATTGAGCAACGTATCAATGATTACCTGCGTAAAAATGAGAGAAAAGGCATAAAAATAACGGCTAGAACTCCAGAGAGTGAGCAAAAAGGTGTGAGTAATAATTTGTCTCCGGATAATAACATGCTTGAGAGATCGATCGACGAGGTTGACGAAAATCTTGAGTATGAGCTCGAAAATATTTCCTCTCCTCAGGAACTGGGGCAAGACTTGAGTGAGAATCCAGGCCTGAGTGAAATTTTCGAAAATGTACCTGAAAATCACAATGTAAACATTAATCAATCGACATCAATGCAAATTGATTCGAGTTCTAGTAAAAATGATGATCAGGTTACTTTGATTGATCCACGAATTCTTGATAAGGATTCTGGAATTGATACTTCGTTCACATCTTCTTCTGAATCTGAATCTGAAAATCGTCAAAGCTCTTCTGCCTTGATTGATAATTCTGTAAATAATGCAGAAAATATTAGTATTTTGGAAAATGAAAAAAATTCCAAAATTATGAAAAAATTGAAAATCGATTCTAAATTTGGCCAAGATTTAGAAAATTTGAAAAATTCAAAATCAAGCAGAAATACTAGGGCTAAGCTTAGGGAAGCTAAAAAGAATAAAAATTCTGAAATTTTGGATTCGAGCACTGATTTAGAGGAAATTAATGACGAAAATTTAATTCGTGAGTTGGAAATTTGGAAAAAAGATTCTGACCACGATTTCGTTCCAAAGCTGCGTGTTGAAAAACCACCAGTTAAAAAGCTCAGAAAATCGATTGTTTCTAAAAAGCAAGGTTCAAATAAAAAATCTGAGTCTTCAGACAGCTCATCTGACGAGTCAGATGGCACTGAGAAATGTCTGACAAAATTCAATGAGGTTTCGAAACGTTTTAGGAAAAAGAATATTTCACCTCAAGAAGGTGAACTTTTAGAAAAAGCTCTCTTGGCAAATTTCGATTCTGAAACGATTTCAAAATTAAAGGAAGAAGCAAAAGCTTACCTGGCATCTCGGAAAAAGCGAGGTCGTCCCAAAAAACCATTGAATTTAAATTACATTGTGCTAAATAAAGCACCACTCGTGAATAAAATAGTGCTCGGACACTATTTTTCACGTAACCACGAGATGTTTTAATATGAACGCTTGTGGTGTTCGGTTTCGCACTTTATCAGCGGACCGAACGAGTAGGTAGGTTGGTTACCGGGTAGGCGACGCGTAGCGGGGTAACTGCACTTCGTTGCGATCTCCTCTGCCTACGCGTCATCCTTTGTTCTCCCTACCCGGACCATTTTCAACGGATGGTAAAGTTGGACCGTTTTGTGACTGATTTTCTCTACGACTATGAGTAGTCATTTTTCTTGCTAGCAGCTCAGTCTGTACGTTTTGTGTGGTTAATTGCCTCCTTTTCAGTGAAGTTCATGTTTGAATTTTGCTCATGTGTATTTTTCTAGTCAAATTTTTGGCAGAATTTTTAAATTTCGCGATGTATTCGCCTTTTCTATTTTGAATTTTTATTTTAATTACGGTTTTGAGTTCCTGATGATTTTCAGTGAGCTTTTTGATTTTTGTTACCATGTGAGTACCTAGATATTGATATTTTCTTTGTTCTGACCACGTTGTCAGATGAATTTCGATTTCTACTTTTTGACTAATTTTTGGTTCGTATCTGATTTATTTTCAGTTTTAAATCAGTTTTATGTTTTAACCAAGTTTTAATGGAATTTTAATCAGAATTTTATGGAATTTTAAACGAGTTTTAACCGTCTGTCTGTACCTGTAGATCGAGTGTATTTCTAGTCAAATTTTTAATAATTTGCTCCTACGTGTTGTAAGTTCTCAACATTTCTTTTCTTTTGAATACGCACTACTGGTAAATTTTAGATAGGTAACTGTCACTTTCGCCTATTTTCCTCCAGCATAAATGATCGTCGTATTGGCCATTGTTCTTGCCTGCATCTTCGCCGATTTATTAACCGATGACCATGCGTTGCTGAGATTCCTCGTATGTAAGTCAAAATGTCTTGTTAATTTTCTCGAAATTTGCATAATTAATTCGTTTCTGTTATCTAGAATATGCGTCTGGATATAAATTTTACTTTCCTATTTATCTCGTTCAGCCTATCGATCTTAATTGCTGATTTCAAAGTCGAGTTTTTCACAAGTTTATTTGTTTGCTCCATAAGCTTCAGGTGGAACACGGAAATGTAAGATAGTTTTATTTTCTTATACTATGAATTTATGTACTAATTTCGAGAACCCAACAGATCTTTGGCGATCGATGGCTAACACCGACATTTGCTTATCAAAGTACGAAATTCTTTTACTGGCGGTTGCTGCAGTTGCTAATTCATCGCTGATTTCGGCAGCGTCGCTGGTGTTACTCGGGTGTCTCTGGAGCAGTGAAATTCGCAATCGGTATAGTATTTCGACGTACTTCGCCATTTCCAAATTGTGGAGAAAAGCCACGAGGCGTACGACGGAAAGTCAAAGTAGTGATCGTCCAGTTCAATTACAGGATATTACGTCATCATCTAATAGACTCGTTAATTGCCGTAATCTGAATCTTCCAAATTTGGACGAGGTAATATAATGCCCAATAACCAGCTTAGCCCCATCATCCGGACCTCCAAGGTGGCCGGATGCTGGGTATGTTGTGCTCCTTTACGTCTGAGGTCACCGTATGCGGACGAAAGCGGCGAGAACGAATTAAGATACGGTAAAAAGTGCGGCCACGTTTACCACGCTGCGTGTCTCGAAAGATGGTTGTCAGCATGCGATTCCTGTCCGGTCTGCTTCGTAAAATTCGGCGTCGACGATGTGAAGAAGCCTGCAGTCGATTGGTTTGAAGAAGCGGAGCCGTCGACAAAGGAATGCGATGACGGGTTGGCTGCTCGATATCGTCGAGAAATCGACGAGATCGAGCGAAAATTGGGTACCGCGAACGAGGAGCTTCGAACGAAGAGCCGGGTGGTGGAAGAGTTCCGGAAGGAATACCATCAGGCCAGGAAGCTTGTTGATAGGCTGACTGGCCAAATAGTGAGTGTCGATACGGTGAATGCCCTATCACAAAGTATAGCCTCGATGGTAAACTTCGGCAACCCTAACCACCCGGGTCATTTTTTCGAAGACATCCAAGTTGGCGGTAACAATGCCAACCCTGAGCCCGTTGTCGTCAGCGACGAAGAAGACACCGTCGATGATATCGCGTTCTTGGAAAGCTTGGATTAAACGTGTTGTTCGCTTGTAAAATTCTCGTTCTGGTAAAATTTCCTCGTTTTGTTTTGTGTCAAATTGTACCCGCGTAATTGTCAAGCACGAGCTTGCAATTCTTTGTATCGAAATTTTCATTTTATTTGTACTCACGATTATGGTCAAAATTTAAAAAATCGTATTTAATTTTCTGGCAATTTTCAAACACGCAAAAACGAGCAACGTAATGTGAAATTTCGGCCACTGTGTTTGTCAAAATTCTTGGTAATTTTTGATGTCAAATTTTCCTTAAAAATAACTTAAAACTAGGCTTAAAACTAAATTGACTAGGTTTCTCTTTGGTTTCTTATAATTAGGAAAAATATCACAGTCTTCTTTTCTGAAATTTCTACATTCGTCTAAAAAATCATAGTCACAAAATTTCTTATTTGCTACCTGAGGAAATTTTCTTTGGAAAATTCTCCAATTTTTCTTGTCTTCTGACAATATTTTTCGGTCTAGAAAATTTATTTTTCGTCTTGATAGCTTAGGCTAGTTCTTATTAAAAATTGTAATTCAATTTGAAAAACTTTACCTACCGGATTCGTCATTTTTGCATGTTAGTACCTACCTAGTAGTGGAAAGCATTGCTATACCTACCTAGACTTGTAAATAGTCACGATTTCGTCTATTTATCTTTTTATTTTTATTTTCGACTTCCCAATGAGGAAGGAAAAATTGATAGGTAATACCTATTCATTACTTTGAAAGTTTTTGATAGGTCTGTCAATTCTGTAGAAATTTTTCGTTTTCGAATTCTACAGTTTAAATTTGTAAATATGTTTCTATACGTCACAGTACGTTTTTTTGATACGTCTTATACGTTTTTTTTTTTGCCACTGTGCAATTTCTATTTTTATTTTCGATGCACAAATTGCAGTTTTAACCTATTTTATAAGTTTTAAATTTTCGCAGGTCAAGTACCTGAAAATTTTTCCTGTTGTTTTTAATGGTTAAGTTTTCCGGCCTATTTTTCTTATTTTCGTGCCGAGGCCTAATTGGCTAAATTATTTTCGTTCGACTCAATTTTGAGGTTTATTACTTACGTTTCATTCCCTAGCGGGTAGTAGGGGTGGTGCGATTTAAGTTATTTTGAAAATAATTTTGTTTTGAAAATCCTATTAAAAAAAAAAAAAAAAAAAAAAAAAAAAAAAAAAAATGCCGTAGAAAAATTTTCGTGATTAATTTCACACCAAAAAAATTGTATTTCGGGTATTTTTAGAAAATTAATTTTATAGGTATTTGTTTTCATGTATTTTTGCCTAGTTTATATGTGAAACAAATTTTATCGATCGTTGCTTTATGCGCGAGTATATTTTTCTTGTAAATTTTATGCAATTTTCATTTTTTCTTTTATGTCCGTTCAATTTTTCGACATGCTTTGTGCATGGTATTTTCTCATGTATATTTATTCTTCATGCTTTTTATGTATGAAATGTTTTTATTCTGTTTTTCTCTCGTCTACGTACGTGAGAAAATTCTTGTAAATATGCATATTCTCATGTGAGAATTTTTACTTTTTATTTTATTTTACTTTTGAACGTGGCATTCCGCATTCGTCTGAATAAATTTCAGTATGAAATTTCTTGTATTTTGTAAAATTGCATGCTTCAAGAGAAGCGTTTTTTATATTTTTTTTTTCTTCTTTCGAAATGTTTTTGCATCTCGTATATTTATTTCTTCATGATGTAATTTTGTTATTTTTGTACATCATGAAATTGTTTATTTCTTTGCATTGTCTTGTGCGATGTATTTTTATTTTTCGAATGCATTTTATTTTTCGCATATTTTCTCTTGACTGGTTTTACCAGGCGTTTGTAATATATTTATTGATATGTTTCTGTTCATGTCATGTATGCATTCTATTGTTATTTTTCACATTTTATGTGTTAGCCTGTTCAAAATTTTGGGGTTTGATTTTCAACTTTCTCTTTTAGTGTCTTTGATAGGTACTTTTTATTTTCGAAATTTTCAACTTTTGGAAAATCTTTCGTTTTTTCTGTCTTGGTGGGGAAAGTGACTTTGAGCCTGCTGAGTGCAGAGCGGTCATACGAAAATCGTTTTTAAGGGTTTAGACTTCAAAATTTTACCAAAATTTCAAATTTCGGTTAGGCTAAATTTTTCTTTGAATTTTTATTTCCATGAAAATCTACCTACGTCTGGGTTATAAGACTTTTGAACCTGCTGCGTGCAGAGTGGTCATAGATTTTGAGTTCAAAATCGCTTGAAGGGCGAGGTTTCATGGAAAGTACAAAATTCTATTTCCGACTTTGGATTGTTTTTTTCTCACATTTCCATAAATAAATACCTGTTTTTGGGGGTCTAGGCTTTTGAATCTACTGCATGTAGATGGTCATAGATTTTGTCTCAAAATTCGTTGGAAGGGTTCAGGCACTTATGGAAACGTGTTCGAAATTTTTCTACTTTCAAAATTTCCAAATACTCTAATTCTTGGCTCTAAATTTTTGAACCTGCTGCGTGCAGGTGGGCATAGATTTTGATTTCAAAATTCATTTCAAGGGCCAGGTATTTTAGGGAAATTTTTGTAGTTTGTTTTCATGACTCTTGCTCTCTCTTGTTTTGTACAGTTTCGATGTTGTTTGATAGTTACCATTAGTTATAAGTTCTGTGCTTATTTTTTAGTCAACGTCGAATTCCATGTACTCGGGAGGGGCAGGGGTGGCCTGGGTAACTGCACGACCCAAGGGCGCAATTACTACCGGCACGTTTCTTCCCGATTACCTGTCTTCAACATGTATTCGGTGGGGCAATGAACCGGTAGGTGAAATACCTCCCTGAAATTGCGCCCTTGGGGGTCGCGAAATGCTTGGATAGATAGGTTTACCTACCTATACAAGCATGCGATCACCTTTCTGACGAAATTACAGGCGAAATTAGCCTGTGCTGTATTCGGCGAGTACAAAGCGCTTATCTTTTAGATAAGACTTTGTACTTGGCTTACGTAATACTACGTACCGAATACAGCAACTTTCGATCTTTCTACTCTCATCTAGTCGCTACTAGATTCTTCTAGTAGCTGACTAGATGATGAAACCAAACCGGCAGTTACGTAGGTTTACCCCTTCCCTTCTCGATTGCTACTTCTAGATGCTTCCACAGAAGCTGACAACTAGAAGTAGCTGAGAGCGAGAGCTCATTCGCTTATTCGATTCGATCTTTGTACTTCATACTTTACGTTTATGTAAATACTAGGTACTTCGTGTACATCGAGCGTTATCGCGTTTTAAATTGATACTTTGTGTTACGTATGATGTATATTTCGTAATCTCGGTTGTGCTAATAAATTCAGTTAACGTTTCGCCGTTCAAGATTTCTTTCTTTGGAATAAGTTGTGCACTCTGAGTGACCCAACTTATTACTTCGCGACTCGTCAAGTGCAATCTATTTGATTTGGTGTAATAAGTCCGGTGAAGTGACCGTTGACTCTGTGCCCACGGTAGCCAGACTCACAGGTAGACCCAGGATCCCATTGATCACCTCGTCTTGCGAAAGCCTGTCACCTCACCAACCAGCTCACGACTTACGTGAGGGCTTTAGTTCAACTACCAAGCCAACAACCATCTTTTACCACCAATTCAAAATATTAAAATTTAATTATTTAATTTTGTAAATTAAAATTAATTATTCAATTTTGTAAATTAATATTTAATTATTTAATTTTCAAATATTGAAATTTAACAATTTAATTTTCAAATATTAAAATTTAATTGTTTAATTTTGTAAATTAAAATCTAATTATTTAATTTTCAAATATTAAAATTCAATTATTCAATTTCCAAATGTTAAAATTTAATTATTTAATATTGTAAATTAAAATTTGATTATTTAATTCTCAAATATTAAAATTTAAATATTTAATTTTTAAATATTAATATTTAATTATTCAGTTTTCAAATATTAAATTTCAATTATTTAATTTTGTTAATTAAAATTTAATTATTTAATTTTCAAACATTAAAATTTAAATATTTTATTTTCAAATATTAAGTAATATTTAATTATTTAATTTCGAAAATTAAAATTTGAATATTTAATTTTCAAATATTGAAATTCGATTATTTAATTTTCACATATTAAAATTTAATTATTCAATTTTGTAAATTAAAATTTAATTATTTAATTTTGTAAATTAAAATTTATATATTTAATTTTCAAATAATAATATTTAATTATTTATTTTCAAATTTTAAAATTCAATAAATTAATTTTCAAATAATAAATTCTAATTATTTAATTTTCAAATATTAATATTTAATTATTCATTTTCAAATTTTAATATTCAATTAATTAATTTTCAAATATTAAAATCTAATTATTTAATCTTCAAATATTAAAATTTAAATATCTAATTTTCAAATATCATGATTTAATTTTTCAATTTTGTAAATTAAAATCTATTTATTTAATTTTAAAATATTAAAACTCAATTATTTAATTTTCAAATACTGAAATTTAGTAATATAATTTTCAAATATCAAAATTTAATTATTTAATTTTGTAAATTAAAATCTAATTTTTTAATTTTCAATGAATAAAATTTAATTATTTAATTTCGAAAATTAAAATTTGATTATTTAATTCTCAAATATTAAAATTTAATTATTTAATTTTCAAATATTAAAATTTAATTATTTAATTTTCAAATATTAAAATTTAAATATTTAATTTTCAAATATTAAAATTTAATTACGTAATTTTGTAAATTAAAATTAATAATTTAATTTTGTAAATTAAAATTTAAATAAGGTATTCAATTTTCAAATATTAAAATTTAAATATTTAATTTTCAAATATTAATATTCAACTATTTCATTTCGTAAATTAAAATCTAATTATTTAATTTTCAAATATTAAAATATAAGTATTCAACATTGTAAATTAAAATTTAATTATTTACTTTCCAATTATTAAAACTCAATTATCCAATTTTGTAAATTAAAATTTGATTATTTAATTTTCAAATATTAAAATTTAATTATTTAATTTTCAAATATTAATATTTAATTATTTAATTTTCAAATAGTAAAATCTAATTATTTAATTTTCAAATATTACAATTTGATTATTTATATTCTCAACTATTAAAAATTAAATATTTAATTTTTAAATATTAATATTTAATTTTTAAATATTAATATTTAATTGTTAAATATTAATATTTAATTACTTATCTTCAAAATTTTATATTCAATTAATTAATTTTCAAATATTGATATTCAATTATTCAATTTTGTAAATTAAAATTTAATTATTTAATTTTCAAATATTAATATTTAATTATTTAATTTCGAAAATTATAATTTGATTATTTAATTTTCAAATATTAAAATTCAATTATTCAGTTAATATTTAATTATTTAATTTTCAAATATTAAAATTTAATTATTTCATTTCGTAAATTAAAATTTAATTATTTAATTTTCAAATATTAAAATTTAAATATTCAATTTTGTAAATTAAAATCTATTTATTTAATTTTACAATATTACAATTCAATTATTAATGTTCAAATAGTAAAATTTAGTAATATAATTTTCAAATATTAAAATTCAATTATTTAATTTTGTAAATTAAAATTTAAATATTCAATTTTCAAATATTAAAACTTAAATATTTAATTTTCAAATATTAATATTTAATTTCGAAAATTAAAAGTTGATTATTTAATTTTCAAATATTGAAATTCAATTATTTAATTTTCAAATATAGAAATTTAATTATTTCATTTCGTAAATTAAAATCTAATTATTTAATTTTCAAACATTAAAATTTAAATATTTAATTTTCAAATATTAAACTTTGATTATTTAATTTTGTAAATTAAAATTTAAATATTCAATTTTCAAATATTAAAATTTAAATATTTAATATTCAAATATTAATATTTAATTATTTAATTTGGAAAATTAAACGTTGATTATTTAATTTTCAAATATAGAAATTCAATTATTTAATTTTCAAATATATAAATTTAATTATTTAATTTCGTAAATTAAAATCTAATTATTTAATTTTCAAACATTAAAATTTAAATATTTAATTTTTAAATATTAAAATTTAATTATTTAATTTTGTAAATTAAAATTAATTATTCAATTTTGTAAATTAATATTTAATTATTTAATTTTCAAATATTGAAATTTAACAATTTACTTTTCAAATATTAAAATTTAATTGTTTAATTTTGTAAATTAAAATTAATTATTCAGATTTGTAAATTAAAATCTAATTATTTAATTTTCAAATATTAAAATTCAATTATTCAATTTCCAAATGTTAAAATTTAATTATTTAATATTGTAAATAACAATTTGATTATTTAATTTTCAAATTTTAAAATATAAATAATTAATTTTTAAATATTAATATTTAATTATTCAGTATTAAAATAATAAATTTCAATAATTTAATATTTTTAATTAAATTTTATTTATTTAATTTTCAAACATTAAAATTTAAATATTTTATTTTCAAATATTAATTAATATTTAATTATTTAATTTCTAAAATTAAAATTTGATTATTTAATTTTCAAATATTGAAATTCGATTATTTAATTTTCAAATATTAAAATTTAATTATTCAATTTTGTAAATTAAAATTTAATTATTTAATTTTGTAAATTAAAATTTATATATTTAATTTTCAAATAATAATATTTAATTATTTATTTTCAAATTTTAAAATTCAATAAATTAATTTTCAAATAATAAATTCTAATTATTTAATTTTCAAATATTAATATTTAATTATTCATTTTCAAATTTTTATATTCAATTAATTAATTTTAAAATATTAAAATCTAATTATTTAATCTTCAAATATTAAAATTTAAATATCTACTTTTCAAATATCATGATTTAATTTTTCAATTTTGTAAATTAAAATCTATTTATTTAATTTTAAAATATTAAAACTCAATTATTTAATTTTCAAATACTGAAATTTAGTAATATAATTTTCAAATATCAAAATTTAATTATTTAATTTTGTAAATTAAAATCTAATTTTTTAATTTTCAATGAATAAAATTTAATTATTTAATTTCGAAAATTAAAATTTGATTATTTAATTCTCAAATATTAAAATTCAATTATTTAATTTTCAAATATTTAAATTTAATTATTTCATTTCGTAAATTAAAATTTAATCATTCAATTTTCAAATATTAAAATGAAATTATTTAATTTTCAACTATTAAAATTAAATTATTTAATTTTGTAAATTTAAATTTAAATATTCAATTTTCAAATATTAATATTTAATTATTGAATTTGGAAAATTAAAAGTTGATTATTTAATTTTCAAATATTGAAATTCAATTATTTAATTTTCAAATATAGAAATTTAATTATTTCATTTCGTAAATTAAAATCTAAATATTTAATTTTCAAATATTAATATTTAATTATTCATTTTCAAATTTTAAAATTCAATAAATTAATTTCCAAATAATAAATTCTAATTATTTAATTTTCAAATATTAATATTTAATTATTCATGTTCAAATTTTAATATTCAATTTATTAATTTTCAAATATTAAAATATAATTATTTAATTTTCAAATATTAAAATTTAGTAATATAATTATCAAATATCAAAATTTAATTATTTAATTTGGTAAATTAAAATCTAATTATTTAATTTTCAAATATTAAAATTCAATTATTTAATTTTTAAATATTAAAATTTAATTATTTACTGTTGTAAATTAAAATTAATTATTCAATTTTGTAAATTAATATTTATTTATTTAATTTTCTATTATTGAAATTTAACAATTTAATTTTCAAATATTAAAATTTAATTGTTTAATTTTGTAAATTAAAAATAATTATTCAATTTTGTAAATTAAAATCTAATTATTTAATTTTCAAATATTAAAATTCAATTATTCAATTTCCAAATGTTAAAATTTAATTATTTAATATTGTAAATTAAAATTTGATTATTTAATTTTTCAAATATTAAAATTTAAATATTTAATTTTTAAATATTAATATTTAATTATTCAGTTTTCAAATATTAAATTTCAATTATTTAATTTTGTTAATTAAAATGTAATTATATAATGATCAAACATTAAAATATAAATATTTTATTTTCAAATATTAAGTAATATTTAATTATTTAATTTCGAAAATTAAAATGTGATTATTTAATTTTCAAATATTGAAATTCGATTATTTAATTTTCAAATATTAAAATTTAATTATTCAATTTTGTAAATTAAAATTTAATTATTTAATTTTGTAAATTAAAATTTATATATTTAATTTTCAAATAATAATATTTAATTATTTATTTTCAAATTTTAAAATTCAATAAATTAATTTTCAAATAATAAATTCTAATTATTTAATTTTCAAATATTAATATTTAATTATTCATTTTCAAATTTTAATATTCAATTAATTAATTTTCAAATATTAAAATCTAATTATTTAATCTTCAAATATTAAAATTTAAATATCTAATTTTCAAATATCATGATTTAATTTTTCAATTTTGTAAATTAAAATCTATTTATTTAATTTTAAAATATTAAAACTCAATTATTTAAGTTTCAAATACTGAAATTTAGTAATATAATTTTCAATTATTTAATTTTGTAAATTAAAATCTAATTTTTTAATTTTCAATGAATAAAATTTAATTATTTAATTTCGAAAATTAAAATTTGATTATTTAATTCTCAAATATTAAAATTCAATTATTCAATTTTCAAATATTTAAATTTAATTATTTCATTTCGTAAATTAAAATTTAATCATTCAATTTTCAAATATTAAAATGAAATTATTTAATTTTCAACTATTAAAATTCAATTATTTAATTTTGTAAATTTAAATTTAAATATTCAATTTTCAAATAATTTAAAATTTGAATATTTAATTTTCAAATATTAATATTTAATTATTTAATTTGGAAAATTGAAAGTTGATTATTTAATTTTCAAATATTGAAATTAAATTATTTAATTTTCAAATATAGAATTTTAATTATTTAATTTCGTAAATTAAATTCTAATTATTTAATTTTCAAATATTAAAATCTAATTATTTAATTTTCAAATATTAAAATTTAGTAATATAATTTTCAAATATCAAAATTTAATTATTTAATTTGGTAAATTAAAATCTAATTTTTTAATTTTCAATGAATAAAATTTAATTATTTAATTTCGATAATTAAAATTTGATTATTTAATTCTCAAATATTAAAATTCAATTATTTAATTTTCAAATATTAAAACTTAACAATTTAATTTTCAAATATTAAAATTTAATTATTCAATTTTGTAAATTAAAATTTAATTATTTAATTTTGTAAATTAAAATTTATATATTTAATTTTCAAATAATAATATTTAATTATTTGTTTTCAAATTTTAAAATTCAATAAATTAATTTTCAAATAATAAATTCTAATTATTTAATTTTCAAATATTAATATTTAATTATTCATTTTCAAATTTTAATATTCAATTAATTAATTTTCAAATATTAAAATCTAATTATTTAATCTTCAAATATTAAAATTTAAATATCTAATTTTCAAATATCATGATTTAATTTTTCAATTTTGTAAATTAAAATCTATTTATTTAATTTTAAAATATTAAAACTCAATTATTTAATTTTCAAATACTGAAATTTAGTAATATAATTTTCAAATATCAAAATTTAATTATTTAATTTTGTAAATTAAAATCTAATTTTTTAATTTTCAATGAATAAAATTTAATTATTTAATATCGAAAATTAAAATTTGATTATTTAATTCTCAAATATTAAAATTCAATTATTCAATTTTCAAATATTTAAATTTAATTATTTCATTTCGTAAATTAAAATTTAATCATTCAATTTTCAAATATTAAAATGAAATTATTTAATTTTCAACTATTAAAATTCAATTATTTAATTTTGTAAATTTAAATATTCAATTTTCAAATATTAAAATTTAAATATTTAATTTTCAAATATTAATATTTAATTATTTAATTTGGAAAATTGAAAGTTGATTATTTAATTTTCAAATATTGAAATTCAATTATTTAATTTTCAAATATAGAATTTTAATTATTTCATTTCGTAAATTAAATTCTAATTATTTAATTTTCAAATATTAATATTTAATTATTCATTTTCAAATTTTAATATTCAATTTATTAATTTTCAAATATTAAAATCTAATTATTTAATTTTCAAATATTAAAATTTAGTAATATAATTATCAAATATCAAAATTTAATTATTTAATTTGGTAAATTAAAATCTAATTATTTAATTTTTCAAATATTAAAATTCAATTATTTAATTTTTAAATATTAAAATTTAATTATTTAATTTTGTAAATTAAAATTAATTATTCAATTTTGTAAATTAATATTTAATTATTTAATTTTCAAATATTGAAATTTAACAATTTAATTTTCAAATATTAAAATTTAATTGTTTAATTTTGTAAATTAAAATTAATTATTCAATTTTGTAAATTAAAATCTAATTATTTAATTTTCAAATATTAAAATTCAATTATTCAATTTCCAAATGTTAAAATTTAATTATTTAATATTGTAAATTAAAATTTGATTATTTAATTTTCAAATATTAAAATTTAAATATTTAATTTTTAAATATTAATATTTAATTATTCAGTTTTCAAATATTAAATTTCAATTATTTAATTTTGTTAATTAAAATTTAATTATTTAATTTTCAAACATTAAAATTTAAATATTTTATTTTCAAATAACCTTATTAAGTAATATTTAATTATTTAATTTCGAAAATTAAAATTTGATTATTTAATTTTCAAATATTGAAATTAGATTATTTAATTTTCAAATATTAAAATTTAATTATTCAATTTTGTAAATTAAAATTTAATTATTTAATTTTGTAAATTAAAATTTATATATTTAATTTTCAAATAATAATATTTAATTATTTATTTTCAAATTTTAAAATTCAATAAATTAATTTTCAAATAATAAATTCTAATTATTTAATTTTCAAATATTAATATTTAATTATTCATTTTCAAATTTTAATATTCAATTAATTAATTTTCAAATATTAAAATCTAATTATTTAATCTTCAAATATTAATATTTAAATATCTAATTTTCAAATATCATGATTTAATTGTTCAATTTTGTAAATTAAAATCTATTTATTTAATTTTAAAATATTAAAACTCAATTATTTAATTTTCAAATACTGAAATTTAGTAATATAATTTTCAAATATCAAAATTTAATTATTTAATTTTGTAAATTAAAATCTAATTTTTTAATTTTCAATGAATAAAATTTAATTATTTAATTTCGAAAATTAAAATTTGATTATTTAATTCTCAAATATTAAAATTCAATTATTTAATTTTCAAATATTTAAATTTAATTATTTCATTTCGTAAATTAAAATTTAATCATTCAATTTTCAAATATTAAAATGAAATTATTTAATTTTCAACTATTAAAATTAAATTATTTAATTTTGTAAATTTAAATTTAAATATTCAATTTTCAAATATTAATATTTAATTATTGAATTTGGAAAATTAAAAGTTGATTATTTAATTTTCAAATATTGAAATTCAATTATTTAATTTTCAAATATAGAAATTTAATTATTTCATTTCGTAAATTAAAATCTAAATATTTAATTTTCAAATATTAATATTTAATTATTCATTTTCAAATTTTAAAATTCAATAAATTAATTTCCAAATAATAAATTCTAATTATTTAATTTTCAAATATCAATATTTAATTATTCATTTTCAAATTTTAATATTCAATTTATTAATTTTCAAATATTAAAATCTAATTATTTAATTTTCAAATATTAAAATTTAGTAATATAATTATCAAATATCAAAATTTAATTATTTAATTTGGTAAATTAAAATCTAATTATTTAATTTTCAAATATTAAAATTCAATTATTTAATTTTTAAATATTAAAATTTAATTATTTAATTTTGTAAATTAAAATTAATTATTCAATTTTGTAAATTAATATTTAATTATTTAATTTTCAAATATTGAAATTTAACAATTTAATTTTCAAATATTAAAATTTAATTGTTTAATTTTGTAAATTAAAATTAATTATTCAATTTTGTAAATTAAAATCTAATTATTTAATTTTCAAATATTAAAATTCAATTATTCAATTTCCAAATGTTAAAATTTAATTATTTAATATTGTAAATTAAAATTTGATTATTTAATTTTCAAATATTAAAATTTAAATATTTAATTTTTAAATATTAATATTTAATTATTCAGTTTTCAAATATTAAATTTCAATTATTTAATTTTGTTAATTAAAATTTAATTATTTAATTTTCAAACATTAAAATTTAAATATTTTATTTTCAAATATTAAGTACTATTTAATTATTTAATTTCGAAAATTAACATTTGATTATTTAATTTTCAAATATTGAAATTCGATTATTTAATTTTCAAATATTAAAATTTAATTATTCAATTTTGTAAATTAAAATTTAATTATTTAATTTTGTAAATTAAAATTTATATATTTAATTTTCAAATAATAATATTTAATTATTTATTTTCAAATTTTAAAATTCAATAAATTAATTTTCAAATAATAAATTCTAATTATTTAATTTTCAAATATTAATATTTAATTATTCATTTTCAAATTTTAATATTCAATTAATTAATTTTCAAATATTAAAATCTAATTATTTAATCTTCAAATATTAAAATTTAAATATCTAATTTTCAAATATCATGATTTAATTTTTCAATTTTGTAAATTAAAATCTATTTATTTAATTTTAAAATATTAAAACTCAATTATTTAATTTTCAAATACTGAAATTTAGTAATATAATTTTCAATTATTTAATTTTGTAAATTAAAATCTAATTTTTTAATTTTCAATGAATAAAATTTAATTATTTAATTTCGAAAATTAAAATTTGATTATTTAATTCTCAAATATTAAAATTCAATTATTCAATTTTCAAATATTTAAATTTAATTATTTCATTTCGTAAATTAAAATTTAATCATTCAATTTTCAAATATTAAAATGAAATTATTTAATTTTCAACTATTAAAATTAAATTATTTAATTTTGTAAATTTAAATTTAAATATTCAATTTTCAAATATTAAAATTTGAATATTTAATTTTCAAATATTAATATTTAATTATTTAATTTGGAAAATTGAAAGTTGATTATTTAATTTTCAAATATTGAAATTCAATTATTTAATTTTCAAATATAGAATTTTAATTATTTCATTTCGTAAATTAAATTCTAATTATTTAATTTTCAAATATTAAAATCTAATTATTTAATTTTCAAATATTAAAATTTAGTAATATAATTTTCAAATATCAAAATTTAATTATTTAATTTGGTAAATTAAAATCTAATTTTTTAATTTTCAATGAATAAAATTTAATTATTTAATTTCGAAAATTAAAATTTGATTATTTAATTCTCAAATATTAAAATTCAATTATTTAATTTTCAAATATTAAAACTTAACAATTTAATTTTCAAATATTAAAATTTAATTATTCAATTTTGTAAATTAAAATTTAATTATTTAATTTTGTAAATTAAAATTTATATATTTAATTTTCAAATAATAATATTTAATTATTTGTTTTCACATTTTAAAATTCAATAAATTAATTTTCAAATAATAAATTCTAATTATTTAATTTTCAAATATTAATATTTAATTATTCATTTTCAAATTTTAATATTCAATTAATTAATTTTCAAATATTAAAATCTAATTATTTAATCTTCAAATATTAAAATTTAAATATCTAATTTTCAAATATCATGATTTAATTTTTTCAATTTTGTAAATTAAAATCTATTTATTTAATTTTAAAATATTAAAACTCAATTATTTAATTTTCAAATACTGAAATTTAGTAATATAATTTTCAAATATCAAAATTTAATTATTTAATTTTGTAAATTAAAATCTAATTTTTTAATTTTCAATGAATAAAATTTAATTATTTAATTTCGAAAATTAAAATTTGATTATTTAATTCTCAAATATTAAAATTCAATTATTTAATTTTCAAATATTTAAATTTAATTATTTCATTTCGTAAATTAAAATTTAATCATTCAATTTTCAAATATTAAAATGAAATTATTTAATTTTCAACTATTAAAATTAAATTATTTAATTTTGTAAATTTAAATTTAAATATTCAATTTTCAAATATTAATATTTAATTATTGAATTTGGAAAATTAAAAGTTGATTATTTAATTTTCAAATATTGAAATTCAATTATTTAATTTTCAAATATAGAAATTTAATTATTTCATTTCGTAAATTAAAATCTAAATATTTAATTTTCAAATATTAATATTTAATTATTCATTTTCAAATTTTAAAATTCAATAAATTAATTTCCAAATAATAAATTCTAATTATTTAATTTTCAAATATTAATATTTAATTATTCATTTTCAAATTTTAATATTCAATTTATTAATTTTCAAATATTAAAATCTAATTATTTAATTTTCAAATATTAAAATTTAGTAATATAATTATCAAATATCAAAATTTAATTATTTAATTTGGTAAATTAAAATCTAATTATTTAATTTTCAAATATTAAAATTCAATTATTTAATTTTTAAATATTAAAATTTAATTATTTAATTTTGTAAATTAAAATTAATTATTCAATTTTGTAAATTAATATTTAATTATTTAATTTTCAAATATTGAAATTTAACAATTTAATTTTCAAATATTAAAATTTAATTGTTTAATTTTGTAAATTAAAATTAATTATTCAATTTTGTAAATTAAAATCTAATTATTTAATTTTCAAATATTAAAATTCAATTATTCAATTTCCAAATGTTAAAATTTAATTATTTAATATTGTAAATTAAAATTTGATTATTTAATTTTCAAATATTAAAATTTAAATATTTAATTTTTAAATATTAATATTTAATTATTCAGTTTTCAAATATTAAATTTCAATAATTGAATTGTGTTAAATAAAATTTAATGATTTAATTTTCAAACATTAAAATTTAAATATTTTATTTTCAAATATTAAGTAATATTTAATTATTTAAGTTCGAAAATTAAAATTTGATTATTTAATTGTCAAATATTGAAATTCGATTATTTAATTTTCAAATATTAAAATTTAATTATTCAATTTTGTAAATTAAAATTTAATTATTTAATTTTGTAAATTAAAATTTATATATTTAATTTTCAAATAATAATATTTAATTATTTATTTTCAAATTTTAAAATTCAATAAATTAATTTTCAAATAATAAATTCTAATTATTTAATTTTCAAATATTAATATTTAATTATTCATTTTCAAATTTTAATATTCAATTAATTAATTTTCAAATATTAAAATCTAATTATTTAATCTTCAAATATTAAAATTTAAATATCTAATTTTCAAATATCATGATTTAATTTTTCAATTTTGTAAATTAAAATCTATTTATTTAATTTTAAAATATTAAAACTCAATTATTTAATTTTCAAATACTGAAATTTAGTAATATAATTTTCAAATATCAAAATTTAATTATTTAATTTTGTAAATTAAAATCTAATTTTTTAATTTTCAATGAATAAAATTTAATTATTTAATTTCGAAAATTAAAATTTGATTATTTAATTCTCAAATATTAAAATTCAATTATTTAATTTTCAAATATTTAAATTTAATTATTTCATTTCGTAAATTAAAATTTAATCATTCAATTTTCAAATATTAAAATGAAATTATTTAATTTTCAACTATTAAAATTAAATTATTTAATTTTGTAAATTTAAATTTAAATATTCAATTTTCAAATATTAATATTTAATTATTGAATTTGGAAAATTAAAAGTTGATTATTTAATTTTCAAATATTGAAATTCAATTATTTAATTTTCAAATATAGAAATTTAATTATTTCATTTCGTAAATTAAAATCTAAATATTTAATTTTCAAATATTAATATTTAATTATTCATTTTCAAATTTTAAAATTCAATAAATTAATTTCCAAATAATAAATTCTAATTATTTAATTTTCAAATATTAATATTTAATTATTCATTTTCAAATTTTAATATTCAATTTATTAATTTTCAAATATTAAAATCTAATTATTTAATTTTCAAATATTAAAATTTAGTAATATAATTATCAAATATCAAAATTTAATTATTTAATTTGGTAAATTAAAATCTAATTATTTAATTTTCAAATATTAAAATTCAATTATTTAATTTTTAAATATTAAAATTTAATTATTTAATTTTGTAAATTAAAATTAATTATTCAATTTTGTAAATTAATATTTAATTATTTAATTTTCAAATATTGAAATTTAACAATTTAATTTTCAAATATTAAAATTTAATTGTTTAATTTTGTAAATTAAAATTAATTATTCAATTTTGTAAATTAAAATCTAATTATTTAATTTTCAAATATTAAAATTCAATTATTCAATTTCCAAATGTTAAAATTTAATTATTTAATATTGTAAATTAAAATTTGATTATTTAATTTTCAAATATTAAAATTTAAATATTTAATTTTTAAATATTAATATTTAATTATTCAGTTTTCAAATATTAAATTTCAATTATTTAATTTTGTTAATTAAAATTTAATTATTTAATTTTCAAACATTAAAATTTAAATATTTTATTTTCAAATATTAAGTAATATTTAATTATTTAATTTCGAAAATTAAAATTTGATTATTTAATTTTCAAATATTGAAATTCGATTATTTAATTTTCAAATATTAAAATTTAATTATTCAATTTAGTAAATTAAAATTTAATTATTTAATTTTGTAAATTAAAATTTATATATTTAATTTTCAAATAATAATATTTAATTATTTATTTTCAAATTTTAAAATTCAATAAATTAATTTTCAAATAATAAATTCTAATTATTTAATTTTCAAATATTAATATTTAATTATTCATTTTCAAATTTTAATATTCAATTAATTAATTTTCAAATATTAAAATCTAATTATTTAATCTTCAAATATTAAAATTTAAATATCTAATTTTCAAATATCATGATTTAATTTTTCAATTTTGTAAATTAAAATCTATTTATTTAATTTTAAAATATTAAAACTCAATTATTTAATT
Organism: Pseudococcus jackbeardsleyi; assembly: GCA_038380155.1. NCBI lineage: Eukaryota > Metazoa > Arthropoda > Insecta > Hemiptera > Pseudococcidae > Pseudococcus > Pseudococcus jackbeardsleyi. The sequence continues at coordinate 10,780,663 of CM076242.1, forward strand.
TTCAAATACTGAAATTTAGTAATATAATTTTCAATTATTTAATTTTGTAAATTAAAATCTAATTTTTTAATTTTCAATGAATAAAATTTAATTATTTAATTTCGAAAATTAAAATTTGATTATTTAATTCTCAAATATTAAAATTCAATTATTCAATTTTCAAATATTTAAATTTAATTATTTCATTTCGTAAATTAAAATTTAATCATTCAATTTTCAAATATTAAAATGAAATTATTTAATTTTCAACTATTAAAATTCAATTATTTAATTTTGTAAATTTAAATTTAAATATTCAATTTGCAAATAATTTAAAATTTGAATATTTAATTTTCAAATATTAATATTTAATTATTTAATTTGGAAAATTGAAAGTTGATTATTTAATTTTCAAATATTGAAATTCAATTATTTAATTTTCAAATATAGAATTTTAATTATTTCATTTCGTAAATTAAATTCTAATTATTTAATTTTCAAATATTAAAATCTAATTATTTAATTTTCAAATATTAAAATTTAGTAATATAATTTTCAAATATCAAAATTTAATTATTTAATTTGGTAAATTAAAATCTAATTTTTTAATTTTCAATGAATAAAATTTAATTATTTAATTTCGAAAATTAAAATTTGATTATTTAATTCTCAAATATTAAAATTCAATTATTTAATTTTCAAATATTAAAACTTAACAATTTAATTTTCAAATATTAAAATTTAATTATTCAATTTTGTAAATTAAAATTTAATTATTTAATTTTGTAAATTAAAATTTATATATTTAATTTTCAAATAATAATATTTAATTATTTGTTTTCAAATTTTAAAATTCAATAAATTAATTTTCAAATAATAAATTCTAATTATTTAATTTTCAAATATTAATATTTAATTATTCATTTTCAAATTTTAATATTCAATTAATTAATTTTCAAATATTAAAATCTAATTATTTAATCTTCAAATATTAAAATTTAAATATCTAATTTTCAAATATCATGATTTAATATTTCAATTTTGTAAATTAAAATCTATTTATTTAATTTTAAAATATTAAAACTCAATTATTTAATTTTCAAATACTGAAATTTAGTAATATAATTTTCAAATATCAAAATTTAATTATTTAATTTTGTAAATTAAAATCTAATTTTTTAATTTTCAATGAATAAAATTTAATTATTTAATTTCGAAAATTAAAATTTGATTATTTAATTCTCAAATATTAAAATTCAATTATTTAATTTTCAAATATTTAAATTTAATTATTTCATTTCGTAAATTAAAATTTAATCATTCAATTTTCAAATATTAAAATGAAATTATTTAATTTTCAACTATTAAAATTAAATTATTTAATTTTGTAAATTTAAATTTAAATATTCAATTTTCAAATATTAATATTTAATTATTGAATTTGGAAAATTAAAAGTTGATTATTTAATTTTCAAATATTGAAATTCAATTATTTAATTTTCAAATATAGAAATTTAATTATTTCATTTCGTAAATTAAAATCTAAATATTTAATTTTCAAATATTAATATTTAATTATTCATTTTCAAATTTTAAAATTCAATAAATTAATTTCCAAATAATAAATTCTAATTATTTAATTTTCAAATATTAATATTTAATTATTCATTTTCAAATTTTAATATTCAATTTATTAATTTTCAAATATTAAAATCTAATTATTTAATTTTCAGATATTAAAATTTAGTAATATAATTATCAAATATCAAAATTTAATTATTTAATTTGGTAAATTAAAATCTAATTATTTAATTTTCAAATATTAAAATTCAATTATTTAATTTTTAAATATTAAAATTTAATTATTTAATTTTGTAAATTAAAATTAATTATTCAATTTTGTAAATTAATATTTAATTATTTAATTTTCAAATATTGAAATTTAACAATTTAATTTTCAAATATTAAAATTTAATTGTTTAATTTTGTAAATTAAAAATAATTATTCAATTTTGTAAATTAAAATCTAATTATTTAATTTTCAAATATTAAAATTCAATTATTCAATTTCCAAATGTTAAAATTTAATTATTTAATATTGTAAATTAAAATTTGATTATTTAATTTTCAAATATTAAAATTTAAATATTTAATTTTTAAATATTAATATTTAATTATTCAGTTTTCAAATATTAAATTTCAATTATTTAATTTTGTTAATTAAAATTTAATTATTTAATTTTCAAACATTAAAATTTAAATATTTTATTTTCAAATATTAAGTAATATTTAATTATTTAATTTCGAAAATTAAAATTTGATTATTTAATTTTCAAATATTGAAATTCGATTATTTAATTTTCAAATATTAAAATTTAATTATTCAATTTTGTAAATTAAAATTTAATTATTTAATTTTGTAAATTAAAATTTATATATTTAATTTTCAAATAATAATATTTAATTATTTATTTTCAAATTTTAAAATTCAATAAATTAATTTTCAAATAATAAATTCTAATTATTTAATTTTCAAATATTAATATTTAATTATTCATTTTCAAATTTTAATATTCAATTAATTAATTTTCAAATATTAAAATCTAATTATTTAATCTTCAAATATTAAAATTTAAATATCTAATTTTCAAATATCATGATTTAATTTTTCAATTTTGTAAATTAAAATCTATTTATTTAATTTTAAAATATTAAAACTCAATTATTTAATTTTCAAATACTGAAATTTAGTAATATAATTTTCAATTATTTAATTTTGTAAATTAAAATCTAATTTTTTAATTTTCAATGAATAAAATTTAATTATTTAATTTCGAAAATTAAAATTTGATTATTTAATTCTCAAATATTAAAATTCAATTATTCAATTTTCAAATATTTAAATTTAATTATTTCATTTCGTAAATTAAAATTTAATCATTCAATTTTCAAATATTAAAATGAAATTATTTAATTTTCAACTATTAAAATTCAATTATTTAATTTTGTAAATTTAAATTTAAATATTCAATTTTCAAATATTAAAATGTGAATATTTCATTTTCAAATATTAATATTTAATTATTTAATTTGGAAAATTGAAAGTTGATTATTTAATTTTCAAATATTGAAATTCAATTATTTAATTTTCAAATATAGAATTTTAATTATTTCATTTCGTAAATTAAATTCTAATTATTTAATTTTCAAATATTAAAATCTAATTATTTAATTTTCAAATATTAAAATTTAGTAATATAATTTTCAAATATCAAAATTTAATTATTTAATTTGGTAAATTAAAATCTAATTTTTTAATTTTCAATGAATAAAATTTAATTATTTAATTTCGATAATTAAAATTTGATTATTTAATTCTCAAATATTAAAATTCAATTATTTAATTTTCAAATATTAAAACTTAACAATTTAATTTTCAAATATTAAAATTTAATTATTCAATTTTGTAAATTAAAATTTAATTATTTAATTTTGTAAATTAAAATTTATATATTTAATTTTCAAATAATAATATTTAATTATTTGTTTTCAAATTTTAAAATTCAATAAATTAATTTTCAAATAATAAATTCTAATTATTTAATTTTCAAATATTAATATTTAATTATTCATTTTCAAATTTTAATATTCAATTAATTAATTTTCAAATATTAAAATCTAATTATTTAATCTTCAAATATTAAAATTTAAATATCTAATTTTCAAATATCATGATTTAATTTTTCAATTTTGTAAATTAAAATCTATTTATTTAATTTTAAAATATTAAAACTCAATTATTTAATTTTCAAATACTGAAATTTAGTAATATAATTTTCAAATATCAAAATTTAATTATTTAATTTTGTAAATTAAAATCTAATTTTTTAATTTTCAATGAATAAAATTTAATTATTTAATATCGAAAATTAAAATTTGATTATTTAATTCTCAAATATTAAAATTCAATTATTCAATTTTCAAATATTTAAATTTAATTATTTCATTTCGTAAATTAAAATTTAATCATTCAATTTTCAAATATTAAAATGAAATTATTTAATTTTCAACTATTAAAATTCAATTATTTAATTTTGTAAATTTAAATATTCAATTTTCAAATATTAAAATTTAAATATTTAATTTTCAAATATTAATATTTAATTATTTAATTTGGAAAATTGAAAGTTGATTATTTAATTTTCAAATATTGAAATTCAATTATTTAATTTTCAAATATAGAATTTTAATTATTTCATTTCGTAAATTAAATTCTAATTATTTAATTTTCAAATATTAATATTTAATTATTCATTTTCAAATTTTAATATTCAATTTATTAATTTTCAAATATTAAAATCTAATTATTTAATTTTCAAATATTAAAATTTAGTAATATAATTTTCAAATATCAAAATTTAATTATTTAATTTGGTAAATTAAAATCTAATTTTTTAATTTTCAATGAATAAAATTTAATTATTTAATTTCGAAAATTAAAATTTGATTATTTAATTCTCAAATATTAAAATTCAATTATTTAATTTTCAAATATTAAAACTTAACAATTTAATTTTCAAATATTAAAATTTAATTGTTTAATTTTGTAAATTAAAATTAATTATTCAATTTTGTAAATTAAAATCTAATTATTTAATTTTCAAATATTAAAATTCAATTATTCAATTTTCAAATGTTAAAATTTAATTATTTAATATTGTAAATAAAAATTTGATTATTTAGTTTTCAAATATTAAAATTTAACAATTTAATTTTCAAATATCAAAATTTAATTATTTAATTTGGTAAATTAAAATTAATTATTCAATTTTGTAAATTAATATTTAATTATTTAATTTTCAAATATTAAAATTCAATAATTCAATTTTCAAATGTTAAAATTTAATTATTTAATATTGTAAATTAAAATTTAATTACTTAATTTTCAAATATTGAAATTTAATTATTTCATCTCGTAAATTAAAATTTGATTATTTAGTTTTCAAATATTAAAATCTAATTATTTAATTTTCAAATATTAAAATTTAATTGTTTAATTTTGTAAATTAAAATTAATTATTCTATTTTGTAAATTAAAATCTAATTATTTAATTTTCAAATATTAAAATTCAATTATTCAATTTTCAAATGTTAAAATTTAATTATTTAATATTGTAAATAAAAATTTGATTATTTAGTTTTCAAATATTAAAATTTAACAATTTAATTTTCAAATATTAAAATTTAATTATTTAATTTTGTAAATTAAAATTAATTATTCAATTTTGTAAATTAATATTTAATTATTTAATTTTCAAATATTAAAATTCAATAATTCAATTTTCAAATGTTAAAATTTAATTATTTAATATTGTAAATTAAAATTTAATTACTTAATTTTCAAATATTGAAATTTAATTATTTCATCTCGTAAATTAAAATTTGATTATTTAGTTTTCAAATATTAAAATTTAACAATTTAATTTTCAAATATTCTAATTTAATTATTTAATTTTGTAGATTAAAATTAATTATTCAATTTTGTAAATTAATATTTAATTATTTAATTTTCAAATATTGAAATTTAACAATTTAATTTTCAAATATTAAAATATAATTGTTTAATTTTGTAAATTAAAATTAATTATTCAATTTTGTAATTAAAATCTAATTATTTAATTTTCAAATATTAAAATTCAATTATTCAATTTTCAAATGTTAAAATTTAATTATTTAATATTGTAAATTAAAATTTGATTATTTAATTTTCAAATATTAAAATTTAAATATTTAATTTTTAAATATTAATATTTAATTATTCAATTTTCAAATATTAAATTTCAATTATTTAATTTTGTTAATTAAAATTTGATTATTTAATTTTCAAATATTGAAATTCGATTATTTAATTTTCAAATATTGAAATTTAATTATTTCATTTTGTAAATTAAAATTTGATTATTTAATTTTCAAATATTTAAATTTAATTATTTAATTTTCAAATATTAAAATTTAATTAGTTCATTTTGTAAATTAAAATTTAATTATTTAGTTTTCAAATGTTAAAATTTAAATACTTAATTTTCAAGTATAAAATATAATTATTTAATTTTCAAATATTGAAATGTAATTATTTATTTTTCAAATATTAAAATTTAAATATTTGATTTTCAAATATTAATATTTAATTATTTAATTTTCAAATATTAAAATTTAATTTTTTAATTTCCAATTATTAAAACTCAATCATCTAATTTTGTAAATTAAAATCTAATTATTTAATTTTCAAATATTAAAATTTAAATATATAATATTTAAATATTAATATTTAGTTATTTAATTTTGTAAATTAAAATCCAATTATTCAATTTTCAAATATTAAAATTTAATTATTTAATTTTCAAATATTGAAATTTAATTCTTTCATTTCGTAAATTAAAATTTAATTATTTAATATTCAAATATTAAAATTTAATTATTCAATATCGTAAATTAAAATTTAATTATTTAATTTGCAAAGATTACAATTTAATTATTTAATTTTCAAATATTGAAATTCAATTTTTTAATTTTCGATTGAGTATTAAAATTTAATTATCTAATTTTGTGAATTAAAATATAATTATTTAATTTTCAAATATCAAAATTTAATTTTTTAATTTTCAATCATTGAAACTCAATCATCTAATTTTGTAAATTAAAATTTAATTATTTAATTTTCAAATAATAATATTTAATTATTTAATTTTCAAATATTAAAATTCAATTATTTAATGTTGTAAATTAAAATTTAATTATTTAATGTTGTAAATTAAAATCTAAATTGCGGGAAATCGAGGGAAATTGTGGGAAATTGCGGGAAATTGCGGATAATGAAGAGAAATTACGAGGGAAATTGCGGGAAATTGAGGGAAATTGTGAGAAATTGTGGGAAATCGAGGGAAATCAATGGGAAATTACGAGGGAAATTGCGGGAAATCGAGGGAAATTAAGTGAAATTAAGAGAAATTACAAGGGAAATGGAGGGAAATTGTGGGGAATTGAGGGAAATTACGAGGAAAATTGCGGGAAATCGAGGGAAATTGTGGGAAATTGCGGGAAATCGAGGGAAATTGCGGGAAATTGAGGGAAATCAATGGAAATTGATAGAAATTAAAGGAAATTACGAGGGAAATCAAGGAACAAAATACTCTTTTGATGCCTTAAACTGACTGATACTGCAATTTAATATACAGTGATGTAAGAAATATGGAATATTTCTTTTTTGGAAGACATTTTAAATAACTACTGTTGTGGATCTTCGCTTACTCTCATAAAACAAAGGATTACCAAAATTGTTCAATGAGTCATTGATTTCTTCCTGCCTAATTGTTCAGTCTTCAATCTGCTTATTTTGTTCAACTTTCACGATGAGAACAAAAGATAAAAGCTACAGTTTGAAAATCTGAAAAATTACAATAAGTACCCCTTTTTACACTCTTTTCAACCAAAAATTTTTTTAAGATAAGATCTACAGATCCTTGAGGAGTACAGGGGTCCACAATTTTAACCAAAAATCAAAAGAATCGAAAAAGTGAAGTAGCACATTGATTACTACTAGTTCGGAGGCATTGATTTTGAATAATATACTTGGTTTTTTCATTCGACCCCTCTGAACCTCCCTAATAGCCCCATTGAGAGGGTCCAAATTCGAAAAAATGAAAAATAACTCATGACCTGTCGTTTGTTAGGTATTTTAGGGCACTGAGTTCGAATATTTGATTATTTTTTGGATTTGATCCTTCATTGCCCTCCTAGTCCCCAATTTTGGGGAAAAGTACCTTATGTTGACAACTTAAGATGGCGTGTGACATTTCGAATGTTACTGATTTGAGGGTGTAGAATTCGCATTAGACTTACTTTTTGATTTTATCTCCTTACTCGTGCTCTAATCGACTCCCTCCCGAATTAACCGTACATATCTTTCAGGCAGAGTGGGTCAAAAAGCTCCTCAACGAATCTTAAAATCTAACCCAGCAAAAAAATTGAAATATTGAAAAAATCTAATTTTTTTCAGTTTATATGTAAATGTATATGGATGACTCTACCTTAACAGGGCCATTTTTCAAAATTAATAAAAATATAGAATATCGCACTGAAATATTTTTTCATAAATTTGAAAAAATACAGAAATAATCATTTTGAGTTGGAATTATACGAATGTTATTACGGGAAAAAATTTCTAGCGAAAAGAAAGATTTTTGAAGGACGCGTCCCCCCGCCCTCAATTTTTATCCAGACCAGACTATCTTATGTAACAATCTTGGGTATCATTTCTTTTTTTCACAAAAAATTGTCAAAAGTAAGTACCTACCCTACTTATCGTAATTAAATTTTCACGCGAATTTCTATTCAAAAATGTTAGAAAATCGACTACATATAAAGATGCTCTTGGGCGAAAAATATCAATTTGAGATAATTTTCTTCAAAACTTTGTTTTAGATTTTTTAAGCGGAAAAATTCTGAAAGAAAGATGATTTTTTTATCAAAATACGTATGTGACCGTCGACATTCCGCGAAAACCCAAATAGTGACGGGGTCAAGAAAATGGTTTAGCAATCAATTCAGAACATTGAAAAAGTAATGGATCAAGAGAAACTAAAAATATCTATTTTTATCCGAACAATTAGAGATCGAAATATCTGCTTTTAAAAATTTTCTGAGTAAATTTTAATAGCTTTAGGTATACCTATATTAATTTAATTGGAGGTTGGAAGGAAAATTACTACCGAAAATTCATCGTTTACTATTTATAGACAACATTCCAGTATTTTTAACCCGTATTAATTTTCAACGAAATTATTTCTGCTTCTGAAAATCCGAAGAATGGGAAATTGAGGTTACTTTAACTCAAATTCTGTGAAGAAATATCATACCTTCTGATTTCTTCTTTCATAAGGTCGTTGAAAAATTGTTCTGAAATTTTTGAACGATTTTCCAACATTTTCAAATCATATAAATTTTCAAATATGTTTTTTTTGGGGGGAAGGGATCGTAAAAAAATAGAATGAATTATGAGATCACTATAATGAATTAGGTAGTATTTTATTTAAATTTTTTAAAAGTAATTTTTTAGTCAACATAATAAAAACCCAAGAGAACAATGTCTCTGGTTTATTCCTATTTAGTTGTTGCACTTAATTTTGAATTAATTCTCTTAAAACTAGGTTCTCGACATAATAGAAATTTTGATGTAAGAAAATGTAATATAAACGATTGAAAATATTTTCTGTATAAGGAGAAACTTGCGTAATTTTTCAAATCAAATTATCTCCACATTTTGTTAAATTAATTAATCCATCAAGATTCATTTAAATATTAATTGAACCGAATCCTCAATGAGTTAAGTTGAAAATATCAAGAAAGAGTTGCATGATTTTTTGATTACTAAAATTATCGAATAAATCCGGAAATGTTCATTATAGATTTCAAAGAAAAAATAAACTTCGTCTATGCTCGAGAACAGACATGAAGAAATCCTTATCATCATTCACTTAATTTAATGGACATATTGGCTAAATTCTTCTCCCAAGTCCTTTTCTCTTTTACTAGGGAGGCAAATTTCTATGAACAGAATCGAGAGCATAGAGTGCAAACGTACCATAAGTTCATATTTGACATTTTAAAATTTGGAATTTCGTAATTTTTTCTATTAGGTACCTAGCTACCTACTACCTACTCATAAATTAGAAGAGAATATCTCACATGGGTGATTATATTTTACCTAAAAAAAAAACAACAACAACAGAAGTGAGGTAAATTGAGAAAATCTGGATTGTACATATGAAGTAATCTGTAAAGACAATTCGATTCATTAAAATTCCTTCGATTAATTAGTAGAAAGTTGTGTCGAAAGTTTTCAGATCAATTATCTGATTTCTCATTAAGAACTCGAAAAATTAATTATCAATTTTGAAATAGTTGCTTCATCAAAAAAATATTTATCGTAAGATCAAAATATTAAAATTCAAAACACGAGCGAGAAATACAGTAGCCTGTTGATATTTATTTCGTTTCGAAATAAATGATAATGATTCCACAGAATTATTATTGACCTTCGCTCTTCTGCTTTTAATACAGATTTATCAAAAGTTTAGTTCAATAAATCTATTGAAAAAAAGCTTCTTGTCGATTTAAATTTCAAGTCTCAAGAATATTTCAGTTTATCAAACGTGAGAATTTTTAAAATGACATACAAAAAAGTAGATGTAGGGATGAGATTTTGGGGATTGAGAAAAAAATTGAAGGGACTCTGAATGGATCACTGAAAAAATCCAAAGGATAGTTAAATTTCGTTTAAAAATTTTCAAATGAGACGTGTTTCTCTATGTAGATGTCAGGTTGATATGTATTTCTGGCTCAGATATCTCTTACCATTTTTTTCTGGCTCGAAACATCGAATTTTTGTTTTAAAAAGATCCATTATAGGTATTTGCAAATATTTCGACTCAGCTTTGAAGCTAAAATCTCAATTTTTGTCATTTTTGAGGTGCAAATCTCATTTTATACATGTATATTTTTTTCAATTTTGATATAAGGGAAAAAAATTTGAGTACCTAACATAGAATATTTCGAGAATTTTCGTCCATAAAATTTCCAATGATGAATAAAAGTCAAACGATTGGTGGAATTCTACCTGTTGAAACAAGTGGAACTAGTTTCAGAAAATGTTCATGAATTTGGAAAAAATTTACTTAGGAAAGACCTCGTTGAATCGATTTGAACTAAGATTAAATGAATTCAACTTAATGAGAAGAAGAGATGAAGTTAAATGAGGCCAGAAATATCAAAAATTTTCAAATGAAATGAAATTTTTTCTGATTTTTTTTTGACACAGAATACAAATTTTTTTAAAATTTTCCGAATCTAACCGAGAATTTTGAAACTTTTTAATATATTTTTTCTAGGCAAGTATGACCAAAGCAATATCGAAAGAAATTACGAAATTTAAAAACCCTGAAAAAGATTATTTTCTTGGACATTTGAAATTACTTAATAAGCCATATAGATTTTTCGAAAACAATAAGCACGAACATTGGAAAATAAAATTAAAATTTTCCAACCCAATTTTATAGAAAATTTTACTTCAAATCGATTGGCGCAAACCGCAGACTTCTATCTCTTTAAGAAAAAAAGTTCCAGTTCATTCTTTCTAAAAGTCTGTGAAAAAATTTCATTTTTTCGTGTCTTGCCTACGAAAAAGGTGAAAAGGTAAGTGAGAGGGAGGTGAGACCTGGAAAATTTCAAAGGGTACTGGCGGTCAAGATAGGCGAATCTGCCCCTGAGGTGCAAATTAGAAATAATTTTTAAAACCTTAACAAACCCAGATTTTTTTAATTTTCTAAAATTTAATCGAATCGGAAATGTTTTTGAAAATTACCCAAAACATTTTCAATTTTTCTTTTCAAATTTCGGAATGAAAAAAATCAAGAGACTTGGCCATTATACTTTGAAGCATATCTTTGAAAAAAATTCACGTAGACAACATGATGGGTTATGGTGATAAAATATCAAGAACTTGATAAAGTTCATCGAAAAAAAGAAACCAGATGAAAACATTTCGAAATGTTTTCAAAAATTACACACGAATAAAATCAAGTTTCGATTTAAAAATTTCGAGGTTTCAACGACACTCGAATTATTTTCAGTTGTATAAAACTGGAAAATTCAGGAGACGAATATAAATAAATGATAGAATCTTAGATACCTCTAAAAAAAAAATAAATAATGTCTAATGAATGGAAAAATTCTATCAAAAAATTTGATAAGACTTTGGTTTAAATCGATCAAGAAAATTTCTAACAATGAGCTACTCTGTGTGTTTTTTTGGAAATATGAAATTCGATTGAAAAGAAAATAAAGATTTTTTTCAACGCGTTGAAAGAATCTCAACTCAAAAAAAAAGTTTTTGAAAGAGGGGAAAAGCAAAATTCAATATTTCAAATACCTAAATCAAAAGAAAGCTCAAGGATATTACACACAATTGTTAATCTGATACTAAAATTACCATTTCCAGTTAGCGTCGTAGAATTTTTTTCTCTTCTAACTTCCATTTTAGAAGAATAATAATTCAGAATTTTTAATCAGATATTAAAATTGCCTTTTCCAGTCAGAGTCGTAGAATTTTTGTTCCTCTTTTAACTTCCATTCTAGAAAAATAATAATCCAGAATTTTTAATCAGGTATTAAAATTATTACCTTTTCCAGTTAGAGTCGTAGAATTTTTATTCCTCTTCCAACTTTCATTCCAGAAGAATAATTCAGAAAATAAAATTTTGAGTGTTTAATTTCAAAAGTTTAAAATCAAAAATCGTTCAAATGAAGCAAAAGATTTCTGCCTGCTGTAAATTTTACCTCGAAGAATACTCTATTTCGAAGAATTTCTTTGTTTTAACACAAATTCAGAGAAATATCAACAGATGAGATATCTATATTTCTCAAAATTACCGAAACAGACACCAACAACAATAAATTATTTTTAGAATTCGAGAATTCTTTTTTTCAAAAAAATCATTAGTATGATAAAATAATGAAATATATTATTTAAAATTTACAAGAACAATCAAAAAATTTCAACTTACAAATAAATAAATAATTAAAATAATCGACTCACGATTGAATTGTCTTAAAATAAAAAAGAATAACTCCAGCTGATGAAGAAGATTGGAACACTTAATAAGACGACAGCTCACTATCGACGAACTCGTTGTCATCTCGGGCACGTTGAATTTTCTTTCTAAATGCATTCTTCAAACGCTGAATTTTTTCGTCATGATGTTGTTTGATGATCAAAGCGTGAGCGTCTTTCCTCATCAGATCGATGTATAAAGATTTCGGAAGCTGCACCTGAATTGCAAATGAAAAAAGTTGCAGAATTTTTTTTTTCACAATCTGACGATACTTGTAGAAAAACTTACGGTCTCTTCGTTTTCGTTCAAATTCGTCTTATCGGTGGCGATTGAATTCATAAATGCGAGGATACTTTTCTCCTGGGTTGGACTTCGAGTGGAAACGAGCGGGTTCTCATTTTTGGAGAGTTTACGGGTTTTGTCCAGAATCAGGGTGTTGTCGGAGAGAGCGAAATAGACTTCAGCGATGTCATTACAGAAGGTCGTTCGGTTAATTCCGGCCTTTTCCAATTCGGCATCGAGACGTTTGACGAGCGCAGTATCAGCCATATTTTCAAAGATGAATAACCACTTTTCACGGCGGATTTCGATACTCTGGCGGGCGGGTGAAGTGAATCGATTAACCTGAGTCCAGTCGGGAGTGAAGTGAAGAGCCAAATGGGTCTCGTATTCCTCAATGTAGTTTTTCACCACGTAGTCGTTTTTCAGCCGGAGAAGTTCTTCCTGTAAATGGAATAAATTATTAGTGAAATGAAATAATTATTTTGATTAAAAAATTCTAATGGAGAAACTTACCAAATCTGCCTTTTTTATGACGTTATCCGATTGCTTGTTGGATAATCCATTTTTTTGCTCAGAATCGCTCGAATCTTCGTCGGATTTTTGTCGCTGCGAATTCATATTAAACATTAAGGAAATTCAACTCGATGAGAAAATTTTTAAAAAATAAGTGCACAGCAGGTTTTTTTTAAAAAAAAAAAAATAGTATTCATATCAACTTACTCGTTCGTAATCTATTCTAACTCCATTCACTTCATTCGAATGACTTAAAAATAACATCAAATTAAAAATAACGAAACTAAAAAACATCATCATGACGAATTTAAATAAGAACTTCGCTCGAAAAACGATAGTGAAATATTGAAAAAAAATTGACGATGGAAGAATTTAAAAGCCACGATGGATACCTAATCTGAGTTTGATCAAATATCCTTATCATTACATAGATAGAACAAATTTCAATTTTAACTAACCGGAAATCTAATTTTATATGTTGCGTCGTACGAATATTGACTGTAATTGTAAATGAATTATAACCAGGAAGGGTTAGCTTATTTACCTATTGATAAATCATTCAAAGAAATTGGACATTTTCGTAGAACTTTCTGAAAAATATTTTGAGGCGCGTGAATTTTTCTGAAAATTTCGACAAATGCTAAAAATTTCTTCAGAGGGTGTCTTTGGGAAAACAGATAAGACGATCGAATGGAGGGGAGAAGGATTGGCATAGCAATGTTTCTATTTTCTCCCAAATTTCACAAAATTGTTGTGCAATTCACATAAATTTCGGGAATAATTTTATAGACTGAGGAGTGAGGACTTATTTTAGTTGAAAACAATGAAAAAAAAAATCAAGTTTGGATGTTGGGAAAATTGAAATTAAGGAGAGTAGGTAAGGAGGGACTTAGTGCATTCTTTCCCCTTCTCAGAAAATTTAAAAAAATTCAAAATTTCTGCAAATTATTTCAAACATCAAGGACCCAATTTTATCGAATGTGTTTGAAAAAAGAACCAAATGGTCTGAGATGACCAAAATGAAATGAGAAAAGTTAGATTTCCATTTTTCGAAATTTCCAGCGTCACTTGAAAACTGCTGGAGAGCATTCCAAAAATCAAGAGACAAAATGAGCTTTTAGTTGTCTGAAAAAATTGTACAAGTTTTGCTTTATCGATTGGTCAAACTTTCTCACGTTTTCAAAAATCGAATCAGAAGTTATTGCATCGCTGATTTTTTTTTTCAAGAGTATAAAAATTTTTGGAGAGAATTTCAAACTAAGCTCAAAAAAATGTTGGGATGATTCGTGAACCTGTTTTTCATCGAAAGGTCATCCCATAGCCAGAATCGAAAAAAAATCTGGGCATTGTTTTTGAAGATATGGGAAAAGTCTTTTTTTATCTAGAAATTGAAAAAATTCTCGGATGAACGAAAAAAAAAATTCATTAGAAAAGTTATCCTACGTTCAGAAAACTCGAAAAAAATATGTGAAAATATTTTTCATCAAAAAAGTCATCTCGTGGTTAGAAATAACTTTGAATAATTAGTGAAAAAAAAATTCGTAAAAAATAGATTTTCGTTCTTTTTAAAAATTATGATTTCTGAAAATTTCCATTTTTACAGAAAATTCATTCAAAATTCTTGAAATTCCAATGTTAATTTTGAAATGAACAGTAACCCTAAAAAATAATTCTCAAGAATTTTTTGTGCCTGTGATACCTCCTTCAATCCAATAAACCAGCAACTTATCGGAAGCATATTTATACATGTTTGCCTACCCTTCGAATTGCGGAAATGAATTTTGTTAATTCAATAAGATCCTTCTCTCTCTTAAAAATCAAATTTTCCGAATCAGACAAAAAAAATTTTCAGAGCAATTTGTCGTTTGAAAATTTTTCAACACGATTCTCCATTTCTCACGAATTTGTCTTGGCTTCGGTTTCAATCACTTCAAAAAGATCAGCCTTTTTTTTTTTACATAGAATGGGTAAGTAATAGACTGACACAAGGATATTGTTGAAGTCACCATGCAACTCAATTTTTTCAAAGGACATATTTAAACAACTTTCTTAACTCTAATGAAATTTTTTCTCAAAATATTTTTCAAAACTGAAAATTTTCTCAACAATTTTCCAGTTTCAATAAATTTTTCCCAAAAATCAAAAATTTTTTCCTCGCATTTTTTCCCAGCTTTCTTTTTTTTTTCAAAAAATTTCAGCTTTCCTCAAGTCTAAAATTTTTCAATTTAATAAAATTTTTTCTTACATCCAAAATTTTTTCATTTGCTTGTTTTTTTTTCACAGACATCAATTTTAGTATACTTAATTATGTTCTCTAAACCGAAGATTTCCAAAAACTTCAAATTCACTCAAAATTTTTTTCCAACTAAGGCAAATTTCGTTTCAACATAACAGATTTCAAACTCTAAAAAATTCCATAAGTAGATAATTGGAAAATATTTCGAGCAAAATTTTAGGATCAAAAAAATATTCATCTATCACAGTCCAAAAAAAAATTTCAAAATAAATTATATACTTGAGAAGCAATTTTCATTAAAACTGGAGCTAAAATTTGAAAAAATTTTCAAAAAATACTTCTAGAGTTGAAAAATTTCAAAAAAAAATTGAAAATTGAAAAGTTTCTTAGTTCGAAGCTTATTTTTAAAATCTGGAAAAAATCCGATGAGAGCAGGTTTTGAAAGTATGGGTAATCAGAATTGATACCTACTCTTTCTAATGCTACAACTGAACCAAAATCTGAACGAAAAATATAATTTCTCAGCAAGTAAATTGTTTCGAATTAAATTCAATTCTTACTTGAAAAAAAAACCAAATTGATTTTCAATTGATGATTTATGATTTAAAAAAACGAAATTTTTATTGAAAAATTAAAATTTATTTCTAGAATTCATGCTTTGAATTTTCAAATGAATTAAGCTTCAGTCTTCAGTATAGAAAATGGAAGAAAATTTATCAGCAAAACGAACATTAAAAATAACCAACACTTTAACACATCGAATTCAAACTTCAGCAATTGACAATCTCTTGAATTGTTATAATAAATCGTAATTTAAAAAAAAGGACGATCCAAATCGTACAGTTCAGTTTACTCAAACTCGGTTGAAAGATCACTATCGACGAAATATTCGCTGTTATGACGAGCTTGTCGTACTTTTGTTCTGTAGGCCTCCTTCAAACGATTCATTTGGTCCTCGTGATGATGCTTCATTAGAGAGGCCTGGGCATCTCTACAGAGTAATCGAATATATAACGATTTGGGAATCTCAACCTGTAAATTTGAAAATATAAATTCGACATACTTCGACCTATATTTCTTATTTCCACAAGCCCAACTTACTTTTTCCTCAGGCTCGTTGGGATTCAGTTTAAGATCAGATACCGAGTTCATAAATACTTGGACACTTTTCACCATCAAAGGGTTATTCGTCGATGGGAAATGATGGAAAATCGAAGCATTACACGAAAGATCGTAATAGGCCTCGGCGATATCGTTGCAGAACGTCGTACAGCTGATATTAGCTTTTTTCAAATCCGATTCTAGGCGTTTGATTACATACGAATCTTCTAAGGTATCGAAAATATGTCTCCATTTTTGACAACGTATTTGGGCAGCTTGGCGGGGCGCTGAAGCTTGTTTATCTACCTTGGTTAAATCGGGTCGAAAATGAGGTGCCCAGTGGATTTCGAAATCTTCGATGGTGTTTTTTACAAGATACTGGTCTTTCAAATCGGTACTTTCTGTCTAATGGAAGATCGAGTATAAGAAAAGGAAATACTTAATTTCAATTGGTTTAATTTCACTTACTGTTCCATTTTCAATACCCAGCGATAAACTGACGACAAGAACGAAACAATAAATAATTCCAATTTCAAGATACATGACGATTTTGGGAAGTACCACACTCGAAGACACGATCGATAATGAATCCAGATGATAAAAAGTAAGAGTATTTTTATTGGCTTCCTTACTCTTATCATTCCATAAATTAAATTCTAATTTTAAATAGAAAAATCCTTGGTACATGAGCTAATCAAATTATTAATTAATTTTCAGTCGATTATTTGGTATGTCAAGATTTCCTAATCCATTACGTAAGAATTTTAATTCGTCGGAATACGAACTAATCGAGCTGAGGTTACGAAATATAGATTGAAATTAATCGACGATACTTGAGTTGAAAATTATTTACAAAAATTTACTAAATATTTAGAAACGAAAATTAATTCAATCGAATGGTAAATTCAAACCCTGGAATCACTGAAAAAATTGTATCAAAAAATCCGAGAGTTGAAATGGAAGAATTGAGTGATTTTCCTGACCCCTTTCCTCCAAAATACGAAAATTCATCATCCCAAATCGATCCCATAAAAACTATACCTAGTTCAAATAAAATAGATCTCGAGAATACTGTTTCAAAGTAAGGTATTGAAATTGAGCAGATGAATATTAAAATTCGCGAGGGGTGGGGCAGGGTAAAATCGAGATTTTTGAGCAAATTATCCATAGGGGTCTTGGAAACCAAAATAGGGGACTTGTCAGGGGGTGGAAAAGTAAGACCTTCCAAATTGAGAAGCTTTAAAAAATACTCATTTTTGAAAAATCTTCATAAAGGACTTGAAAACCAAAAAAAAGGGGGGATTTCTTAGGAAATGGAAAGAAGGTCCTTTCAAAATGAAGAACTTGGAAAAAATATTCAAGATTGAAAAAAAAATGGAAAGAACCTCGGGAGCCTAAAAATAGGAAGCTTTTTGAAGAATAAAAAGGGTTGCCTTTTAAAACGAGGGATTGGGGAGAAAAACTCGAGATTTTTTTTGAGATCTAGACTCAATTAAGCATAAAATGAAATTTTCTTTCAATGTCTCAAACTCAAAGTATTTGGGAGAAAAATTGACAAAAAAATTTGAATTTTGATTGCTAGTCTGAAATGCTTGATAATTTCTTAAATATTTAAGATAAGAAAAAAATTGTAGGTACATTACCAATCTTATAGATCTCTGATCTCAATGAGATTTATAAGATTACTTTTTCATTTTTTTCTCCTATCTCTGATATTAAGTGAATTACCCAACTGATGGGAGTTTTATGCTCCATTACTTCTTCAATTTGACAATCGGAACCGAAAATGCAAATTATGGAATTTCAATTTCGATTTAACCCATTTTGATTTTTAAAGACGATCTTTTGCCAGCTATAAAATAATCTCTTTTTTTGGCACGAATGGATTTTTTAAATTTGATTTTTTTTTAAACTTGAAAAAAAATTCCCAAAGGAACACCACTTCTTCAATTGAAACCTTTTTTTTTTTGACAAAAAAATTGAATTCCTTCATCCACCTTCCCCTAGATCATTTTTCATCTGATTATGATTTTTAGAGAAAACCTCAAATTTGGCTCATTAAAAGAGGAGTGAAAAATAAAAAATTCTGACTGAATTGTCTAAATTTGGGTTCAAAATACATACAATTAAAATATTAATTTTTTCAACTAAAAAAACTTCCAAAAAAGTCACCACTTTTAGAAATTTTTCGTCCGAAGCCTTTTTTTTGTCCAAAATGATTTTTTTTTTTGTAAAGAAAGTTTTCGCATTTTCCCTTCACTGTTGATTTTTTTGATCAATATTGCGATTTTCCAACATCCAACATTTTCCCATTAAAGAGGTAAAAAAATAGTAAATTTCTGTCAATTTTTCTCATTTTTTTTACTCAAAAAAGAAAATTCCTAGAGAAAAGTTCATTATTGGGAAAATTTTCCACTCAAACCTAATTTTTTGACCAATTTTTTCCACTAAAAATGATTTTTTCATCTTTGATTCCTTCCCTGCTCTTTTTTTGACCAATAATGCGATTTTCCAAGATCAAAAACTGGCTCATTGGGAAAGTAAAAAAATAGGCAATTTCCGTCTAAATGTAATTTTTTTGGATTTTGGTTAAAAATTTAATTTTTCTCATTTTTCTGACTCAAAAAAGAAAATTTCCAGAGACAATATCATCCTTGGGAAAATTTTCCTCTCAACTCTAATTTTTTTTTCTACAAAAAATGATTTTTTTTCATCTTTGAAAGGTTGTTACCCCTCTTTTCCCCCGTATTCGATTCAGCCCTACTTTGATTCCAGGGTTTATATCCTTGAGATAATCGAGACATAGAAAAATAAACGATATTGATCGAATCGCCTCATCTACTCGTAATCTGATGACAGTTCGCTATCCACGAATCCGTATTCACTGCTTTGGCGAGCTTCTTGGACACGTTTTCTGTACGCTTCTCTCAAACGTCGAATTTGCTCTTTATGGTGCTGTTTGATAAGAGCTGCGTGGGCATCTTTACGCATCAAATCGACATACAACGATTTTGGAATCTGAACCTGATTTTGGGAATAAATATTCGTTCAATAATTTATCTTTTTTCAATTAAGTATTTTTAATTTTTAGCCTATTTCAACTCACAATTTCCTCGTTTTTACTCCAACCCAGCTTTGAATTGGAAACCGAGTTCATAAAAGCTTGAATACTTTTCTCTCCTAATAGGTTTTGGAAATATTGAGCGTATTTGAGTTTTTTTGCCGAATCAGGTTCTTCGTCGTCTTCAAAAATGTATGCATTGTCGGAAAGTAACAGGTAAATTTCGGCAATATCGGCACAAAAAGTCGTCCTATTGACTCCAGCTTTTTTCAATTCTAAATTTAGCCTGATAATTGCATGGGATTCGTTGAACTGGCTAAAAATATGATGCCATTTTTGACGACGAATTTCTACAGATTGCCGGATTGGTGAATTGTATCGATCTACTTTGGCCCAATTTGGAGTAAAATGCAGTCCGAAATGGGTTTCGAAATCGTCGATGTGGTTTTTCAACACGTACTGGGTCTTCAAACGGAGCAATTCTTGCTGTGAAAGGAATTAGGCGGTGAGAATTGAGAAAATTTATAATTTTAAGAGTATTACGAGATCAACTAACCAACTCAGATTTATGAATTGAGTTTTCGGTTCGGTTCAACGAATTGGTCATGTTCGGTTTGGGGTCTTCTGTTTTACGTAATGATAGTCCTCGCTTTGAAAATAACCAATAAAAAGTCATTATTTTGCAATATTTCTAAATTTCATAATGAGGAGTTTGATGGTTACGTAACTTACCCATCCAGCTCCAAAACTGTACTGCGAAGAAAACCCAACGAACAAAATTAAATGGCAAAAGCTGATCGCGAAAAACATATCGAAGATTTAGATTCCAAAAAAAAGAGACGAATTTATTTAAAAAATAGATTTTTGACGACAACAATTGCGAAATTATCGCTCAACTCTACCATACGACGGTTAATGATCGAATGTATCTGATATTTGCATTCATTCGAACCACGTTTCGATTAATTTAATGCTTATCGGTCAATAAATTGAATTTCGATTGGAAAAATATCATTTAGAAATGATCACCTCATATCGTCTATTGGATATCGTTTATTTTGGTTAATCAATTTGGCATAATGTATGAAGAAAGTTTGTTTGAATGTATCTTTCGAACGAGGTGAAAAAACTTTCGAAAAGAAGGCTGGAAATTTCCGGGGAACGAGCAGCTTGCGGTTGGTTTTTTCGGGACGGGGAATTCGGCTGAAAGGAAATAATAAGGAGGGTGTGAAATTTTGGCTGGAAATTTCCAAACAGAGCTGGAAAAATGCAATGAGTGTTGTGAAGGTGGGCTAATAGAAGTTTCTGTATAGGAAATTTCGAGAATGATGAACTTTCTGACGTAATTTTAATTCAAAATGAGAGATGATAAGTGAAAGAAAAATTTATAAGGATGATAGATCTTGATGAAAAAATTCATGGGAAAGTGAGACTCTATTTTTAAAAATTTTTCATTGTGTTTATGACAATTTGAAACAATAACGAGGCAAGGTGTAAAAAAAAATTGGAATCGAGGTAAAGCACTTTTACAAAATATTTTCCAAAATCATTTTCGAACGTTCATTGAGATGTTCCTCCCCCTCCTCGACAAAAACTTCATTCGTAAAAATTGAAATAATCTTGATATTTCGCAGATCGCAGACCCACTTCAATTCATGAAACATTTTATCAATGCAATAAAAAATGAACAAGATAAAAAATTCATAATTGAATTAATAACTCTAAAAGAATCTTTATCGATAGAATATGAAATTAGGGAGATGAAAAAAAAAAGGCCCAAAAAATATTAATTCTTTTGTTTTAGAAAATGTGCAACTATCGAGCCAAATCTAAGCCTTTTTCAGTTTTTTTTTTTTCATTCTCAGTTCCACTTTGCCCATTGCAGAATTTGTTGGACTCCTTGTGAAGGCAAAATTTGAAGAAACTGGCGAAATTTAGTGGACAAAATTTGTGAAGAAAAGGGACATTCGATTCGGAAAATTTCTTTCAAGGAATATGTTGAAAAATTCATCAGAGAAAAAAGGTTCGAATGAAAAAAATTTGAGTGAAAAAATACATACCCACAAACGAAATCTTTCGACTTTCTGAAATTCCAAAAACTTTTAAGATGAAATGGGAAAAATTCAAATTTTCAAGGAAATCCGACAGAAACGTACGAAGGATGGACTGATGAGGAGAGATGATCAAAAAAATCGAAATTTTTTCCTACTCAAAATAAAAATTTCATCACAAAAATCCTCATTTTCGAAAAATATTCGACTTAGCCATAATTTTAATGTCTTTTGAAGAGGGGGGGGGGGGCACAGCCTTCTCTGTTCTCGTATAATTCAGTCTAGATTCTGATGAAATTTCAAGAGCTTCGGTTATCTTTCTGACTATTTCATGACTACGGCCCATAAATAATAATCATTACAAGGCAATAAGGTGAGAAAAAAATTACGTGGACAACCTTTTAAAAGGGCTAAATTGATCTTGGATGAGGGGAGTGGGTTGTACTCCAAAAATCACGTAGGTACTTACACTTATTATTTTTTTGGTCAAAAAATCAAGTTGAAGATATTTTATTAAAAATTCAGAAAATTTCGTATTTTAAAAATTTAAAAATTGAAGAAAGCTTCATCTCACGTCAATCGGAAAATTTCGGGAATATTTTTTTACATTTTTTGGTTTCTTAATCAAGCAGAGACAATGAAACAAATCTGATTGATTAAAGGAGCAAAAAAATTGGAAATTTTCAACTTTGATGATGCCTATATTTTTTTTTTTCAATTCGGTATAAAACTTTCCTCATTTTTTTCTCAAAATGAAAATTTCCTTCAAAAAATTTCAAACTCGATCCCAATTTTTCCAAAACTTAATGTTTTATTGCGGGGCAAACTATCTTATTGTCTGTTTTGATACGGTTCTGTTCAATAATGCATCACCTATGTTAAATTTTGCTGATTTTAATTATTTATTTGAATATATCTCACGATTATTCTTACCCATTTCAGAAATTTTATTTTAATTAAAAATTCAAGTACTCTATGTAGACTAGAGAGGTCATCGTACCATTTGACTGCTACCAATTTTGAAATGAGTAAAGAAGCACGTACCTATACATACCTATAATTTTTTTCGGGCGAACTGGAAATTTATGGGGGAATTGGTGACTTTTGATTGAAAAATTAATCAAAAATTATCAACTTTTGAAATAAAATTACTGAAATACTGCGTGGGAGATTTTTTTGGAAAAAATACTGTTTGAAAAGCATAAAAAGGCAATTTTTTATATTTTTGCAATAGAAATTTTTTCCCCTAGTTTAAGGGGGGGGAAAGCTCGAGCTCTCTGAGGCCCCCCTGAGTGCACCTATGACATCATACGTACTTATACTTAGACGAGAAAATTTAATTTGAGAATTTTCAGTTTCTATTTTTGATGGAAGTGGTGCATATTGATTGGAAAAAAATTTTCACAGAATTTTGAACCTGAACCCCTTCTCTCTTGGAATTATGACCATTTTGTTAGCTGATTTTCAAGAATTTTTAATTTCAACGGAAGTGAAGGAAATTGCCTGTTCTTTGGAAGAAAGTTTCATCTCTTAGAAGTGTACTTATGATTTTTTTTTTTCAAAAATGTTGGAGCACTACATGTTTTTTCAACAATTTGAAGTTCAATCGCAAAAAACACCATACTTACAGGCGAAGAGCAACCACCCAGGAAAAATTACTTTAAAAACGTGTTTTTTTAATGCAGAATTTCGCTGGTGTTCGAAAAAGGGTGTTTATAGGAGTATTTCAATCTGCTAAATTCAAATATTGTGTTGGTTTTTTCATTTAGTCATTTTTTTCTGTGTAAAACGGCCAAAATCTGAAAAAAGTGTTAAAATCACGACATTTCTGTTAGGACTTTCGCAATTTTCGGTCTTGAAATTACATAAAAAAACACATTTTTTTAAAGTAATTTTTCCAGGGTGGTCGCTTTTTGCTTATAATAATGGGTTTTTTTTACGATTAAAAACTTGAAATAACCGAAAAAACATGAAGAATTGCACTAAAATTTTTGAAAAAAAAAAAATCATAAATACACCTCTACGAGATATAGATGTTACGCCTAAAAGCGGCAATTGCCTAATGCTGGCATTCGGCAATTTTTTGCCGAATTCCAGCATTAGGCAAGGGCTTTGCCGAATGCCAGTATTAGGCAAAAAAGCTGCCGAATGCCGGCATTAGGCAACGAAATTGGAAAAAAATGCCAGATTTAGGCAACCGTTATTTACCTACATTATATTCGAATGGAATCGAGTGGTTCATTCATGTTTTTAGGAATTACGAATTGAATAATTGACATTTTTCGAGTTTTACATTTATCTAGATGTCAGAAACGATGAATATTATGAAAATCACACGAAAAAAAAATTAAAAATGTCAGAAACGATAATAACGAAAATGGTACCTATGAAATTTTATACCTAATTAAGGGGAAAAGTACACCAAAAAAGTTTAAATTGTCCAAAATTTTGCAAAGTTATCAAAAAATTTTTTGAAAAAATTTCAAAATTTAAACGAGGAAAGTTTGAATTTCTAAATTTTTGAACGTTGATTTTTTTATTTTGAAAAAAAGTTGCACGAAAAAAATACTTCATTCTCCTCATTTCGCAGTCGCCCTGAAATTTGAAAAAAGGAAGAATTTCCTGAGCCAGTTTAAAACTATGAAAAATCCGAAACAAAAAGAATGAAGTGTAGAAAAGTGTTCAATATTTTCTCACAAGATTTTTTTCATTTCTTGGCGTAATATTTTATTTTTTTATCATTTCAAAATTACTTTTTCTATCAATTTTTTAAAGGGAAAGATGAACAATTTTTTTCAATAAAATTGAAATTTTCAGACTGAAAATCGCACCACCAGTGCAACAACAACACATCTCAAAATTAAAAAACCTGAATTCAAAAACAACACATCTCAAAAAACTATCAAAAGTAACATGTATTGTAAACATCTGTCACCGTCATTGGAAAGTGCGTGAAAAATTACAATGGATCTTCAAAAAAAAATTGAATATAAATTTGTCTTCAATGTTTAAAGAACCAAGAAATTTTCATTTTTTTTTTTTGAGATATGTTGTTTTTACTTTTTTTGAGATGTGGTATTATTGCACTGAGAGTGTGAAATAAAATAAATTTTTATTCTTGTGATTTAGAAGACACCCTGCTCCTTCAAACATGATTCATCCTTAATTGTAACTTTTTTAAAAAAAATTCATCTTCAATTAAAATAAAATATGTAGCTAATAGCTATTGGCTAATTTTTTTATGACCGTCTATTTTAATTTTTTTTTTCGTGTGATTTTCATAATATTCATCGTTTCTGACATCTAGATAAATGTAAAACTCGAAAAATGTCAATTACTTATTCAATTCGTAATTCCTAACAACATGAATGAACTACTTGATTCCATTCGAATATAATGTAGGTAAATAACGGTTGCCTAAATCTGGCATTTTTTTCCAATTTCGTTGCCGAATGCCGGCATTCGGCAGCTTTTTTGCCTAATACTGGCATTCGGCAAAGCCCTTGCCTAATGCTGGAATTCGGCAAAAAATTGCCGAATGCCAGCATTAGGCAATTGCCGCTTTTAGGCGTAACATAGATATAACTATGAGCTAAAGAACAGGACATTTCCTTCACTTTATTAAAATTAAAAATTCTGGAAAATAATGTAATAAAATGGTCATAACACCGGAATGAAGGGGTAAGAGTTTTTTTCCAGTTAATACACGCCACTTCAGGTGTTATTCCAATTTTTTCAACAATTTTTTTTTCGCGGGAGCAAACCATCTTGATTTTTTTTCAATGCGGCTTTGCTGTTGAATTTTACTCTTTTTTTTGAATTTAAATTTATCTCACCAAATTTTGAGATTTTTATTTCATTTCGATCAACAACAGGAAGTATACAAGGCATCATCGTTTGTAATTTACATTCCATAACATCAGTTTCATGAGCTCAACAATTTTTTTCATCATTCATATTGATCGTTATTTAATAGGCTCCAAAACATAGTTTTTTTGAGATTTTTTCCATGATGGTCATTCTAGCTCGGATGAAATTACCAGAGACAGAAGCCTAAAAATCACTTCACTGATTTCGCTTGAAGGGAAACCACAATTCCGATAACACCGTCAAACAATAAGAATTTCCAAGACGTTTTTAATAAGGAGACGAATGAGGAGGAATAAATGACAAAATATGTTACAAACGAAAATTTAGCATCTGTATATTGAATATGTTGAGAGAAGTTATTCTTGAAATACGGCCTCGTCTGAAGTCTGAACTATGAAACATAAAATATCAATAATTTTAAAATTAAAGTAGGAAGAAAAAAATTGGAAATTGACAAAAACATCATCCAAATATCAAATACTAAATCCGCGAAAAAATTTCGAAATAAGCTCAACAATTGAATTTAAAAAACTAGATTTAGGTATTTCCTGGCACGCAGTTTCCTCATTTTTATTCCAATCCAGTTTACACTTGGAAATCGCATTTATAAAAGCTAGTACACTTTTTTCGCTCATTAGATCTCGACTGGATTGAAAATACTTCTGATTTTTATCAGAATTACTCATATTGCCGAAAATATAATCGTTGTCCAAAAGCATGCAGCGAATTTCAGCAATATCTGTGCAAAATTTCGTCCGACTGATGCCACTTTTTTCCAATTCCAAATTCAACTGATCAACGGCGAACGATTCATTGAGACTGGTGATAAATTGCCATTTTTGAAGATGTAATTCGACACATCGAAGAGCCGACGAATTGAATCGATATATTTCAGTCAAATTTGGGATAAAATGCAGACTGAAATAGACTTCGAAATGTTCCATATGGTTGCTCAATATGAACATGTCTTTGAAATGGATGAACTTTTCCTGTAAATAAAATAGCCGATGGTGATAAATGAGATTTTTTATGCGTTTATTTTTCTAATACTTATAAATGAAATCATTTGAAATTTGACTGACCATATCCGATTTGTCGACTTTGTTTTCATACTCCTTCGTTATGTTCAGAGAGTCTTGTGTGGAATTTTCCAGTCCATGTTTCCATAATCCAAGCTTACATAATAAATTTCGAAACGTTATTTTGACAAGCATTTTTATTTTTAGAGCTAAAATTTCGATCTGATGCAACTTACCAAACTCATTCCAAATTCGATTCGCAAAGACAAAATAATGAATATAATTAAACGAAATTTTAAGGCAAACGTGGAAAACATAACGATAATAGGAAATTTAAAGGAAGTACATATAATTAAATTTGTTTTATTATTATAGTCCTTTTGAAAAAATTATTATGAAATTACGACCAACGTTTGATGCTCGAAAGTAAATAATATTACGAATTTATAATATTAATCGATATTTTCCTAATCAATCAATGAATTGATTTGAGATAATAATTATTTTCCTTAATCATAACTGCGTTGAAATTGAAAGTTATCTCAATGGGTCCGAAGATGCTCGGAAACGATTTTATTATTTTTGATATGGCCCAGAAAGCCTGTTTCGAATTTTTTTTTGGAATGTTTCAAAGATCCAATTTTGATTTATATGAAATTGAGTCAAAAAAGTGAAGAAAAATTTTCATACATTTTCTATTTCGGAAAAGGAGGGAGAATCAGAGATTCATGTAAACCACGGTAGAAAAAAAAAGAAAGAAAAAAAAATGATCAAAATATTTTCAAATTTTTGAATTTTGAAAAAAGATTGAAAATTTGGGTTTGAGAGAAATTCAAAGCTCCTGAACGAATTTAAAGGCTCATTTACTCCTAATTTCAAAAAAAGGACTTACGAGTTAAAGAGGAGGCACCTGGAATGAAAAAAAAATTCCAATACGAATGTGGTACATAAAATCCATATTTTTTCATTTATCGAATTAATTCCATTGTCATTCTATCAAAAATATAAAAAATTGAAAAGATATTGAGAGGATGAAAGAAAGTGACAAAAATGAAAAATCTTGAATATTTTTGAGTGAGAAATGAATGTTTTTCTACCTTTCTGATTACTTCAACTTCAGTTTTCATAATTTATGATCATGACATGACAGGACATGAGCTGACAAAATTCAAAGCACCATCCATAAAAAAAGGAATCAGTTTTCAAAATTCTTGAATCGATGTCTCTTCTATTCTCATTTCGGGCAAAACTGGAAAGAATCATAAAAATTAGGCCGGTATTGTATAATTTTCAAGCCTCAATTTTTTCCCTAAAGTCGATTCAAAACTTGGTAAAGAAAATAGGCACTCAGTATTGACGAGGAAAATTGCCTTAATTTTTCTAGAATTTTTTCAACTTCATGAAATCTGTGGCTCCTATAATTTTAAAATTAAGCAGAAAATCATTATTCAAAAATTACTGATGGAAAAATAAAACAATCCAAGCTGAACTTCCTTCAATTTTAATGTTGGGTAATTTTCTCATCGAATCAAATTCGTTGAAAAATTTTTTCTTAGCAAAATATATATCTAAGAATCAAAAAATTGATTACGACATATTGATTAAATTTTAGTAAAATCTATTATTTCCACAAATAGGCAAAACTTCATACAGGAGTTCTGTTGGGGTTGCTGCATTGCCCCTTCGAGTTCTTCGAAAGAGATACCGAATATACGAGTAATCAGAATTCGTAGCAAGAATATGTTCTGAAATTGTAAGCAGGATAATTATTTTTCGACCTTTCAAATCGTTTTCGGAATTTTTTTACCAAGGGGGAGGGGGAATTGAAGGAATCCTGTCGAAATGGAGGAAATAGCCAACATTTTCAATTTTTCGAGTGATAATTTAAGTAAGAGACATCAAAATGCGTATGTTCTGATTTTTGGAATTCATTTTTGAGGTTAATTTGACATCCGACCTGAATCACGACTTTCTGAGGAAGAGATAGAGAGGATAAAAATTAAAATTTTTCGATTCCAGCATCAAACGAGAAAATTATGACCGGAAAATGGAACTTTAAAACTCGAAAAAAATTTAACCACAACTATAATTTTTTCAATATTATAAATTTTAGTTGTTTGGCAATGCTGATTATTTTTTTTAAATAAGTAAAGATAGTACGAGTACCTTACTCTGGTACGAGATGGGGAATTTTTTTTTCCAATTCAAAAATGTAAAATTTTTCAAACTTTCAATTAAGTGTCAAATTTTTAAATTTGAGATTAATAATTTTCAACTGTCCATAAAAATTGTGTAATTCTTGGGGGTAAAGGAGCTTTTTTTTTACCTTATGTCAAATTTTTAAAAAAAAAACTGAAACTGAAATGAAAACAAAGAAAAAATAATTACAATAACCTAGTTTTTTGAAATGGTTATTTTCGAGTAATAAATTTGATTTTTTGTTAAATCAAAATTTTTCCCCACATCTTCTGAATGAAGTTTTATGTTTAGAAGTCGAATCATCTTTTAAAAATTTTCAACTTGAAGCCAATTTTTTATCTAAAAATATAACCTTTTCATAATAAGACCAGCAAGCTGCTCCGAGTCTTGAATTCTGCTTTACCCACACCGAGTTGAAACTAAAATTCAAAATTAAAACGAAAAATTAATTTTGAAATTTAAAAAAAAAAATGGAAAAAATCAAAGTTTGACAGCAAAAACTTGAAAAAGCAATACCTAAAATTAAAATTGATGATGAAATGGGAAAAATTTGAAAATTTGAAAATAAACTTTTATTCTATTTTAGTTTTCTTCAGCATTGATTTTTTCAGGGGAAAATATTTGCCAACTTTTTTCGTCAGCAATTTTAGATTTCAACGAGCAATTTTTTAAAATTTTTAGGTTCGAATTTTCTGCGAAATGATCTCGTCAGTTTCTCACATTTTTCTATTTGATATGTACCTATATTTTTTTCGATTAAAAATTCAACTTTTTGTTCTCATTGAGAGAAGCAGGCTTACCTTTTGATGGTAATGAACGAATTTTAATTTTGAAATGATACTGAAATTAAAATTGTAGCTGTTAAATCTGGAATTTGAAATCATAGCTTCAGAGAAAATTCCTACAAAAATTATATTCTGCTCTCTTTTTTTCAAGTAGATCAGGTCCCTCAAAGGATATATTTTTGTATTTTGGGTAAAGGGGTCATCAATCCCTACCTACCTACACATTGATGTTGAAGAGCTCCAAAAGCTTCAATTTATTTCCATCTGAAAAAATGCTCAACGATTTCTTTCACAACACGACGTTATTCGAGAGAAAAATACCTACATAAAAATTGCAGTTTGCCAAAAAAAAAAATAGTTAAAAATATTATTTTGATTACACCACATTTCAAAAAAAAAAGTAGTGAGGAGTAAGAAAGACTTTCTAAAGGATTCGTAGGATTTTTTGTTTCAAAAATATTTCATGATTTTCAAGACAAAAGCAATCATTAAAAAATATTTAAAAGTAAAAAAATTCTCAAAAAAAGTCATTATTACTGTAAAAAAAAGTCAAATTCGAGAAAAATCCTCAAAATTGCCAACGCTATTTTGAAAAAAAAAACAAAAAAAAACAGGATTATCAATCATAGCAAAGATGCAAAATATGAAATCATTTCCACTACACCGAAAAAAATCCACTCGTCATCACCAACAAATCCACCAATCGAGCCAATTACAAAAAATAGATCCATCGACCTTAACACGACCGAATAAAATATTTTAATTAAAAAACAAATAGCTAAAAATAAAATTTACAAATTCGAATCTCCGAAATCGAAATCCGAACGATGATAAAATACATTCTCAGGTACTTAAATTAATCGAGCTGAACGATTCGATACGAACGATTATCAGATCTAGTAGGACGAAATATCGCTATCCACGAAACCATATTCGCTGCTTAGGCGAGCTTTTTGGACTCGTTTCCTATACGCATCCTTTAACCGTTTAATTTGATCTTTATGCTGCTGTTTTATGACCGCAGCATGGGCATCTTTTCGCATTAAATCAATATACAACGATTTAGGAAGCTGAACCTGTACGATTCGAGAATAAAAAAATTCAATTTAAGTGATTTTTTGTAAAAAAAATTCTATAATCATCGAAATACTCAAACTTACGACTTCCTCGTTCTTACTCCAAACCAGTTTGGAATTGGAAACCGAGTTCAAAAAAGCTCGAACGCTTTTTTCCTGCAGGGGATTTCGAACGAATTCGAAATACTTATGTTTTTTATCGGAACTGGGTTCTTTATCGAAGATATAGGCGTTATCCGAGAGAACAAAATAGATCTCGGATATATCTCTGCAGAAAGTCGTTCGATTGATGCCTGCTTTTTCTAATTCGGCGTTGAGACGAAGAATTGTATGAGATTCGTTAAAATGATCGAAGATAAATTCCCATTTCTGACGACGAATCTCGACACACTGACGAGCCGGTGACACGTATCGATTCACTTTATCCCAGTCGGGGGTAAAATGTAGGCCAAAATGTGTTTCGAAGTCGTCGATATGGTTTTTCAAAATATATTGGTGTTTGAGATTAACTAGTTCTTCCTGTATCGTAAAAAGAATCGAGATAAATTTCATAACTACTTTGAGATAATACGTTCGATAACAGGAGACTGACCAGATCCGATTTATCAATAGAGTTCGTCCATCTGCCCGTTTTGTTCAGAAAATGAAACGATCGAGGTTGAGAGTCGTCTTCTTCAAATTTAGATGATCCATGCTTCGAATAAAATGAAAAATTGTCAACAGAATTTTCAAACAATAAATTCCAGAAAATTATGCAACTTACCCAACCCAATCCGAAATGGAATTGAGAAGAGAAAAAAATACAGAGGGTTAATCTGAATAAGGAAATCATAAAGAACATAACGATTCAAACGAGTCTAGATTTAAACTGATTTTTTCTGGAGATATAATCGTCGAATTACCAACGACTATTGAACGAATAAGAAAGACTCAGTTGATAAATTTGGATCGTGTTTTCATTAAGCTACCCTTATCGATCAATTAATCCAATTTCGATTGAGAAAATATCAAGTACGAATAAATCATCCATGTTTTCGAAGATTAATTTACGAGATTAAAAAGACGTTTCGTACTGTTCAGAAAAAAAAATTGATTTAATCATTTTTCAGTGGAAATTTTCAGCTAAACAGGGAATTGAAAATTCTCATATTTGGAAAATTTTGGATCGTTCTATCGCAATGAAAAAATTATACTGAGTTGATCATAAAATTGAGATTTTTTCAGGCCAAAATTTAATTTTTGAGATCGATTTGTTAATGAAAGAAGAAAAAAAATCAAGTCAGGAGCAAGGCTGAATTTTCAATTTGAAATCTGTGATCTCGAAAGAGATAAACTTTCGATCATTGAACTATGATAAAAAATTTCACGCGATGCTACGAAGTAATCTGACCTTTTGGGGCAAGAGACGGATTAATTTCAGACCATATTTCACAATCAAAGACGAAAATATTAAAACGCGAAAGATTTGATTGAAAATTAGCATCGAGGAAAAATACAGAATATAGATTCATATCACTTATGAAAATTAATAAAGACATATTCCGATAAAAATTGCAATAAGCGCGACGAAAAAATATTCGTTTGATGAATAATAAGAGATAAAATTGAAATCACTCACCATTTGCAGCTGAAATTTCCATCAAATACTCGAACAAGCAGATCAGTGATGAGTTGAAGGGCTTTGCTACGAAGAATCGAATAAATTCGCGAATCAAATGAAAAATACACTAAAAAAATTATTCACTCGCGTTGAAATTATTTCTAACTCACGAAACACGATGAAAATTTTAAACCCCGAAAACTGGTTCGATCGAAAAAAATTAAATATTCGAGTACGAAAACAGCACGAAAAACACCCAAAAATTCGACCCTTTTTATAATTTACACATTTTATTAACGAAATCATTAATTAATTCGATAAATTTGGCAAAAAAAAAAATCAAAACCCACGAACCAAGGAATTATTAATATACAAGACAATCCGAACTAGTTGAAATGCATCGACGTAAAATTCACGAAACAATTTGAAAAAATACACTAAAAAAATTATTCACTCAGGTTGAAATACTTTTAATTCACATAACGCAATAAAAATTTCAAAATTCGGAACCGGTTCGATCGAAAAAATTAAATATTCAAGTATCGACGAAAATAGCACAAAAAACACCCAAAAATTTCACCCTTTTTATAATTTGCATAATAAAGACGACACAATTAAGTATCACATTTTATTTAAAAAAATCACGAATTAATTCGATAAATTTGGCAATTAAAAAAAAAAAAATCAAAATCCACGAAACAAGGAAACATCACAACGAGACGATCCGAAATGACTGAAGTGCAACGACGTACTACCCTTGGAGCGCTGATTCATCGGCTGGCCTGGAGTTAGTTTTGGAACATAATGCCTTAGGAATGCGATAAGGCAAACAATACTGTCGTTTTCATCGTTTTCAAAATAAACTTCTCAGTTTGCTGTTGTTTTTTTTTATTGAATTTTTTTTCTAGGGCCGGTAAAATAAAATGATTTGGTATTTTTGTACAGAATTCTCATTTTTGGAACAATTTAGGGGTATTTATTTTTTCAGTTTTTGTTTTCAAAGACAAATTTTCCCCATTTTTTTCTCGTTTTTATTCGTGATTTTTTTCAAAAAAAATGTCCATTTTTTCAAAAATAGAAAAAAAAAATAGAAAAATTCCAAAGTATTATTCAAAATTTTGCTCTTTTTCTTTTTTTTATTTCAGGAAAAATTCGCCATTCTTCATTAAAATGATTCAATTCGAAAAAAAACGACCATGAGCCAGTTTTTTGTTTTGATTTTTGTTTTTTGATCTACTTTTTTTTCAAATATTTGATTTTTCTTCAAGAATGAAATTTCTTCCAGATAAAAAAAAAAAAACAAAAAATTACCATCGTGAGCCCTTTTTTTTTTTTCAAATTGACTTATTTTTGGAAAATTTTCAACACGAAAGATCGTATTTGTTTGTTTTATGGGCATCAAAAAAGAATCAATTTTGAATATCAACTTTGCTTTTTTTGTCTTTCTTTGATTTCCTGGAAAATTTAGAAGTTAGTCTTTTTTCCTTTCTTTTTTCGGCTTCGCAACACTGATTTTTTTCAATCCAAAACTGAAAAATATTTTCTCAATGTGTCATAAAAATCCATCGCGAGCCTGATTTTGTAAAAAAAAATAAATAATAAAAAATCGAAATATTTTAATACCACGAAATAATTAATAGCTATGAAATAAATTTACAATGAAAATTCGAACAAACAAAAAATTACATATGATAAGGTTAAAATTATGTCGAAAAAAGATGGCAAAGTAAGGCCCCAAGAAATATACGAAAAAAAAGGTCAAAGTTGCCTTCAAAATTCACATAGACAACTATCCAACAACCTTCTCGTTTATTGCTCGAGGCAGGCAAAAAATTATTATTCCAAACCACGCACATGTTTTTTTCAGGCATATTTTCAATCCCAGAAGAAATTTTTTCGACATTGGAAAAATTTGATGGATAAGTTTGCCTCTTGCAATTCGATAATCAAGCAATGGATTAAACGAGCTATACACGAATATTAGATAATTTGCCTAAACTGATTTTCTGAAGGCGACTTCGAAGGATTTTTTTTCATTCGTATGCATTAGACGATAAATCTCGTATTTTTGGGCTCTCAATAACGATTTCATTTTTCTTGACGAATAATTCGTTGACCTTTGCGAAACGACATTGTAAGAAAATACTCAAAGTAAAATATAAGGTCTGCTGTTACCACGATTCAAACGAGTGTAACCGATCAGCTCATCTATTTCGTCGTTCAGAGCGTCTGTATCCTTTTCATGCTTCTTTTTCAGCTCGTCGACTTGGTCACGAATTTGGAGAAGCTCTTCGTACAATTTTTTCGGGATTTCGGTCTTGAAGGGGGGAAAAGGATAATTTTATCACTAGTGTTACAATTTTATATCACGTAAGAGTATCAAATGAGAATAAAAAGAAAATCCCAAGCAGCTCTCTTAATAAATACTAAAAAATTCTGTCATTTCTTTTTTCAAATGACCACACTTCATTCGATATAATTTCGAGAAGGAAGCAATTTTGAAAATTCACCCAAAACAAGAACACACTATTCTTTGATTTCATACAATTTTAATCTTTTGTTTTCTTAAAGAATTCGATAAAAGAGAAAATTGACCAGATTTAGCAAATTTAGAAAATCCCAAAAAATTTTCAAATTCTCTTCAAAATTGATTTTTTTTCTACCAATTTTCCCTCGAATTTTCCCCTTCATTTAAAATACATCGATTACTCACCATTTCTTCAGATCCTGTTTTATTCTGGAAACTCGGAACAACGAACAAAAGAAAAGCCAAAATTGCGAATTTCAGTAACATATCGAATTAGTCAACAAAATCAAATCGTTTCGATATATTTTAAACAATGAATCGAACAAGAATTGAATTTATCCGAGCCTTACCCATACATAATTCAGATTCTGATCTAAATATTAATTTTTTTTTCGTACGTAGGGTATTTTTATCAATTGATATTTTGTATAGTAAATTAACGTTCGAGTATTTCAACCCATTAACCATTTTCTGATGAGATTACGATTTTTACATCGGAGATAATCGAAATGCAAACATTGATGGCACATATTTTCTCAAAGTATGTCAAAATTAGCATTTGGCACCGTGATAGATTCGGAATCAGTGATGGTGAGAAGGAAGCGAGATAAAAGGCCAGAGCCCATTTTAGGGAATAACTTCGGCGTTTTTTTGAATTTTTTACAAACAATTTTTGGTAAATCGATTTTGAGTTTCCTATATTTTTAAAAAAATTCAAAGCTTTGATTTTTTTGGGGCGAGGAGGAGGAGGAGGAGGAGGAGGAGGAGGAGGGGCGCTACAAAGATACCAAATTTGAAAAAAAATTAAAGGATCAACATTGATCATAAATGAGATAAAATAAGAATCAGGGATCCCGGAGTGGAGCCGGAGGCATTTTTCAAAGATTTTCGAAGCCGGAGGGACCAGTCCCCGCCCTCCGGGATCCCTGAATTAAGAATCACTCAATCTACTGCATTGAATTGACATTCCCAGTGATTTCATCTCATTTTTTTGAAAAATCTCCTCTTTTTTTTCGTCATCACTCAGAAAATGGATCCAACTCCACTACACCTCGAGGTATTTCTCACTTCAAAATCAATTAATCGTAAATAAACGAGCTAAAAATTGGGAAAAAAATTTAACACACCTTCATAGAGGAAAAATTTAATGAATAAATCACAGTAATTTCATGCTTAGAAAAAACATTGTATAAAATAAAAATGACGCAAAAATACTAATCTTTGAATCGAGTCGACCCATAAAATGGATATTTCAACTACAGTTGTACTTTACGTAAATATTACGTAAGTAATTTGTACATTTATGAGAGATTTCATCATCTCTAATGATTTCTAAAAAAAGAAAGGATCACAGGAATAGATGTTGATACGATTAGTGGTCATCAGCAGAAAATATTTTCCAGATGCACAATTGCACATTAATCTACATATTACGTACTGCAAATTGACACGTATCTAATTTAGCACTTTTTCATAATCGGTTTGAACCGGAGAAAAATCATCCATTCGTGAAATTGAAATTAGGTATCTCGCGTTTTAGACGAAAAATAATCGATTGGAATGAAATGTACTTTTGAGTTCTCAACACGAATAAAAAATATTCAGTAGCTAGAGCAGAAATTTTGGTTTCGAGCAATTCGCTTCTGAAATTTTCCCAAACACGTCATAACTGAGCGTCAAAAAATACATAAAATGATGAAATTAGTACAGATGATGGCCAGGTTGATTTACGTAATCTTGAAAATACTCAAGTTCATCTTGGGATAGAATACATAATTTGAGTTCATTTTTAGGCATAAAAAAGATCATCCAATAAGATTTTTTCGTTTCAGGCTGATTTCAATCGATAGCCTTTTTGCTCCACTAAAATTATACGATGAATCAATTTAAAAAAAATGCTGACCAGCAATAATTTTCTGACCTTTGGCTTCGTCGATGACTGAATTCGCAGATGACAGGAACAAGCCAAGTTTACGTCGAAAAAACGATTTTAAAAATGAGCCGGAATAGTGAAATTGGAAATTTATTCGTCGTCATCTTCATCAATATTGATCTCGTCCGGATTAGTAACCTTCGGCCCTTCGTTGCCTTTCTCTCCACCGGTCGTTTCACCACGTACGAATGAAATTTCGACTCGTGGACCACGATTTTCGGCAGCTGTAAGACGAAAAAAAAAATCCGTTAGTATTTCGAAAGATACTCGTTCATGAAAAAAAGTAGAAGCATTGATGGTTGAATTTTTGCAGTAATAGAGGCAAAATCACTTACCGATAATTTCACCGGCTGCGGCTGACATCTCGGCTGCCTTGGCTTCCAACATTCGCATACCATCTTTGGCACCCGGAGCAAGATCGGCAACAGTACCAGAAGCATTTGCAGCGGCAGCCAACATTTGGGCGGACATCATATTAACCTTAGAAAAGAAAAAATTGCCACAAATAAGCCAATCTCAGCAGCAAAGAAATCAATACGATAAAAAAATACAATACCTGAGTATTATACGCAGCTTGAACACTGCGTTTAATTCTAAGCATTTCTTTGAGTGTGTCTTCGCTACCATGTTGCACTTCGAAATTAGTCCACGTTTCCCAGAAGTCAGCAGTTACCTTGAATACAAACGAAAAACAATTAAAACCCCACTATACTTAATACATTGAAAAAATTAATCAGGCAAATTATCTATTTCAAAAACGCATTCACCGTTTTCAAATCAATATTAATTACCCTAGAGAACATAAAATGGTCATGGTGCTTACCCTGGGGTCACACATTTCACTGCAATGGGCGTAAATAGCCCTGGCACGATCGATTTCACCGAGTTTCGTTTCCAGTTCGGCGAATTTCAAATGCATTACTTTCGATCCTTCGACGTCTAGGTTTTCGATGGCTTCTTCGTATATCTGGCGAACTTTATCGATGCCATACATCGTATGAGCTTTTTTGATGTAAATACCATACATCTGTGCGAAAAATTAGAGAAAACATGCGATAAGTTGATGAGAAATCGTTTAGATTAAAATATCCGAATTGCTTCTCACCTCAAGTTTCTCTTCTGGTAACACGGCTTGCGTAGCTCGTCTGTAGACTTCCATCGAATGTCGAGCCAATCCATATTTCTCTTCCATATCAGCATACATTAAATAGAAATCTAACCCGAATTCATAAGATTAACACGAATACAAAAAAAAGAGACGAATAAAGTTTTAAAAAAGCTTACTTTTGGCAAACTTGGGCGGACAGTGTTCCAAACACTGGATGAATAAATCTCTCGCTCGAGCCAATTGCTTTCCGCCATATCGATTGAGAAACTTGGAAAGGTATGTGTTCCAGATATCAAATACATTGGGCCATTTGAACAAAGCGATTCCTTTTTCGTAAGCCTGGAGGAAATAATACGGAAAGTGTGAAAAAAATGACTAATAAACGAAGACAAAATAAGCAATATCGTCGATTCAACCAACTTACTCTGAAGGCTTCTTCGAAATATTTATTTTCTTCTAGAAACAGACCATAATTGATGATCAGTTGAGGGTTGGCAATTTTCAGGTCGATTATTCGGTCGTAGACTGCTTTGCAGGACTAAAACACCACAAAAATTCGATAAGAAACGTCAGATACACTTCAATCGGGCATCAGCATATTTTAGCCAAAATTGATAGATTACCTTGAAAGTACCAACACTTTCTTCAATATCTGCATACATGGACCACAATTTCAACGATTTGTGCACTCTGGCCTGAACCGGTTCTTTTTCATCGTGATAGGCTACTTTTCTGGAAGGAAGTACGGTGGCTTTTTGTAATAATTTCAACGCGGCGTCGAATCGCTCCCTTCTGATCTCCATTTCGGCCCATTCGCACCAAACTGAAGCCAAATCGTCGACTTTTTGATAAGGCACCTCGACCGCTTTCTGGAAGACCACAGCTGCTTCTTTGAATTGCTTATTACTCTCGTAAAATTTAGCGAATTCAACCCATAATGTATGCAGCTTGCCAACAGCCAGCTTGGGGTCGACTGTCTGGACCGCATCCGTGTATGTTTTAATAATCTAATCAAACAAAAGAGACCATTATTAGTGGCGAGAGAAAATAGAAATGATAAACATTTTGTGAAAATCGAAAAGTAATGAAAATAACGTATCTCAATGGTAACATACCTCATGTGGTTGACCTTCGTACAGTTGTACGCGTTTATGCCATTCTTGAACGTTATGCGGATTTTGTCGCAGTAGAACGGAATTTAGGAGTAACATTCGGCGTTCCATGAGATCAGATAAACGTGCCATTTTCAATTCGACTTCAGTCTCCTCTGAAAAAATTCAAAAATGAAAATACGTTTGAACACGAATGATTTTATCATAAAGTGAAGAAAGAAGAAAATGGATTTCAAGCCAAATTACAATACCTATAAATGTATTGTTGTTGTTGATTACAATCCGGTACAAAAATCCATAATTTTTTTATTTACATAACAAACCGAATTGGTTTGAAAATTCTAATTACCTTCGGGTGTCATATTTTCACTAAGTTCTTCTAATCTTTTAGCCAAACTGATTTCTTCGAATTGCGAATACGCGTCGAATATTTGAGTAAAATCTCTAACGGTGGTAACGGTTTGAATAGCTTCTTCGTAAATATCTCTAGCCTACAAAAACACTTCCAATAAGATCGAAAAAACTATACATTCGACAGAGAAAAAACACACACATACCCTTTCAAATAATCCACTTCGAAGGTAATAATCAGCTAAGGAATTCCACAGGTGGCCCAGCTGATCGGTATATCTCCGAATACCACCTCGAATAATAGCGTCGACTTTTAGAGATCTCACTTTCTGCGGATTTTTCGATATTAGCTCACAAAGCTCGTTCCACAGCTGATGATTCGATTTACCATGCTTCGAAACGAAATGCTCTCGGTTAACGATATCGGCCAATTTAACAGCAGCTTCGTCCAGTCTATCGATGGAAATGAGGTATTCGATGTAATCTTCGGCATCTTCCGGAGAATACTACAAAAATAATCGTGATTAGGTCAAATTATCGACGAAAAGCACCAATAATTTAATAACTCACTTTGAGAAATCGTCTGTATGCTCTAATAGCAGTTTCCGGTATGTTATATGTCCTGACAAATTTAATATACAGCGGCCAAATTCGATTATGCTGCGTGATCGGTAATGCTCGCAGGGCTCTATCGAATACACGTCGTGTTCTGGTGATTTTATGTTGCATTAGCATAAAGTTACAGTAATCTATCCATATTCTGGGCATCTGTAAATACAACATAAGACTGTGAGTAATTCCATCAGCGCTGATGCCGGAAAAATGAACCGTGTTTTTGTACCTTGTGCATGAACACCAAAGCCCTCTCGAATGTGTTGTTTACATCTTCATATACTGGATCGGTAATACACTTAGCACGTACTTGTTTCCTTCGAACTCGAAGATAATTGTACCATAATTTATAGCTGAAAAAATACTAGCGGTGAATACTCAAATGGATCACATCAAAATGATACAATAACACGATACTTTACCTCCCAGGTAACTCTTTCAGAGCTCTTTCGTAAATCACATTGACTTGATTTTTCGGTGCGTCTCTTTTATGGTCGATATAACGCATCCATGGCTTCACCATGTACGGATTACGAAGGATTTCTTCCTCGTAAGGTAGATCATCTTCATTGAAAACAATACGCGATGTTCGCGAATCCGCCACCATTTTCACCGAATATTAAAAAGAATTTGTCACAGAGGAATTTACTTCGCACAATTTGATTAAAATTTAAATGCAAATAACGTTACAGCGTCGAAATTTACAAAATTTTAGAGAAAAATAACGCATTTTTCACTTTCCGGTGATTTCATTTCGTACATGCCGAAAAAAACGGATAAACGCGGTGCGAGGGGAAGCACAGGATATGTAAACAAATAACTGGATAGAAATTTCGAAATATGAAACGTAGTTCATACAAAAAATTGTAGAAGCGCTAAATACTGAATGAAAAGTTATAGTTTTTCGTTGGTTTTTCTCACCCATAGAGGTCGCTTTAAATCGATTTTTTCGCTTATCAAACTTATCATTATCACTGAGAAATAAACAATCCAAACACACGTGCGTCAAATTTTCGTTTCCGAAAAAAATAATTTGAAAATTTTTCTAAATTTTTGAACCGCTGGATGAATTTTTAGTTTTAAATTATCATCTCGATTGTTCAGATTTATTCCAAAATTCTTTTTCATCAAATTTGGCAAAACAATTACGATGTCGGTGGCTACAAAACGAAAACTAACATCGATTGAGAATTGTACCCAGAGTAAAACACCGAAACTAATAAATACGACATTTGGACCCGCTTTTCGAAAAAGATTGAAGACTGAGCATGCAATACACGGTAATATTCGATAGTTCTATTTAACGCAGCACTTCCTTCGACTAACGCCTATATTTTTACAGCCGTGAAAGAATTGGTGGAAACGAACAGCGAACGTGATGTTATCACCGAATACATAAAAGCCGGCGGTAGTGCCAAAGAATTACTCTCTTTAATGCAACAATTCGATGGCAAGAAAGATTTAACTGTAGCTAATCCTGTACTATCAGCGATAGAATGCGTCGTATCGAAGTAATTTCTATTCTAACGTTCTAAATCCATAATATCGAAAATATTCTAACGTAGATTATTTTCCAGATGCAATAGTGATCTTTTATTAATACAGAAAAACGTAGAAGAAGCATGCGAAGTGCTACTGTGCGATTATCAACATACGTTACAGAATATGCTCAGTAGTGTTGTTAGCTCAACTAGTCATCGAAAAGTTGTCCTGAAGCTTTTCACAGGTTGTAAATTTTATTATACTTCTAATACCATTATTGAACCGTCATTGGATATTAATTTAATGTTTTTTGAATTAGGAATGGTCAATTTGAGTGACGGATTAGCCAAGAGATTACTCACGTTGTTTCCAATAAATGAGAAAACAATGAAACTTCTAACTGAACCGGGAACATCGTCAGCTGAACTAAGAACGTGTTTTATTCATTATTTATTATCATTTTTGGTCGATGGCAATATGGTGCTGATTTCAGAACTGCTTCAAAAAAAAGGTAACTTTCGATTAAACCAGTTGTTCAATATTTCGTAGTACCCGATTATCAACTGATTTCATTTCAGGGCTGATACCCAGTATTATTCCTGGTTTAATTAACGATTCTCCTGATATCATTGTACTTGTTTTAAACACATTACGTTTAAAAATCGTCGAAAATATTAGAATTTCTAAAACCCATAAGCTGCATACCTTCAACACAATGGTACTTCGATCCTTGGAGAAACTTTACGACTACAGTATTTCTATCGAAGAGTCTGCTGAGGTACGTGTTCGTGTTTTATCGACCATTTTCGATGAAATCTGAAACAGAATAATAATTGTGATGATTTTAGGATCACGAATTGATCGCCAATATCGAAGAAACTGTCAAAAATTCAGTGCATTTGTTACTAATGACGTTGTGTACATCGAATAAGAAAGGCATTCTGTTCAAAGATCGAGGTTCAGTAGCCAGAAAAGGTTCAAATCAACTGATATTCACATTATTAGAAGTGAGAATTATTAAAATAGTACTCTTGAATAAAGAAATCGTTGATTAATGGAAATTAAATATTATTTCAGAATATGCAAACTCCCTGGAATCATCCTTTGCGAACTGAATTGGTCACTGAAATATTGAAATCATGTCCAGAGTTTATAAAAACCGTTTATGAGTCTGCTGGACCATACATTCAACCTGATGTTTCCCCTAAATGGATTAATTTAATCAAATTTGTGGAAAAGGTACTTGACCTATGAAATATTTCTTTTCGATTTTTATCAAATTAATGTTCGATTATTTTTTCAGACAATAGAAAAACAGGAATTCTCATCAGCGAATACAGACGATCAGAAAGTTATGAGCTTCATTACTTCGTTCGTATTTCCACCTCAGATCCAGAAGTTGATACAGAAAGTGAGCGAAGACAACATGCATTCCCATCCATTGATAAGATTCCATATTCTATCTCTAGTTCGTTGTTTGCTACTGAAAATAAGAGCTGTAGTAAAAGATTACACGAGCAGTCGTCATGCCAAAAATACTTTCGAGCTGCAAATCGATAATTTCTTGAATAAAGTACGTAATTATTCCAAAAATTAGACAATTTTTTCTATTATAAGAGATAATTACACTAAAATAATATTTTTCAGAACTTGATTCCCAGTCTTTGCGTATTGAAAGCATACAAAAGTGGATTAGAAAATAATCAAGAAGATTCTCCAGAATTTTGCCAACTTCCCGAGCTCGTCGAATATTTATCTTTAGCTGCAGATGTTTTATTACTATACAGCGAACTATCGCCTTTGAATTTCAACCAACTACGAATTCAAGAAAATATCGATATAACGACACAATGCGAAGACCCAAAGTTGCTTTTCAAATTAGCTCAACTTACGTTCCAAATTTATAACCCAGAACCTGGCCAAGTACGTGGACGTGTTGTATTTTTTTCATTGCTTTTTTCTTTGCTAATTTTATTTGAAAAATTAAAATTTCAGGACCAGTTCTTGTTCATGATGAAACAATTTTTAGAATGTTACGTCACCGGTGCTAATTCCGAGCAAGACGATGTGATTCAGAATGTCCTCTTGGCTACCGGATTTTTTGATGGATTCGAAGAAGAAATTATAACTTGGTTATATTGTTTTAAAAATGTTTCATCCAAGGGATCCCCGGTCGTCTGCAATTTGGTAGTAAATACGCTCAGCATATTGAGCAAAAAGCACGATAAATTTATGAGGGATGTGACCTCGATTAGTTCATACGAAGATACAGATTTTAACGTATCTGGAGCTGGTGATGTTGCCTTGTTCGCCGAAGAATTTGGTAATACAGTTGAAAATCGAACTAAGAACATTCTCGATTCATGTCCAATTATTTTCTATTTTTTTTTTTTTTTTTTTTTTGTAGGAAGTTTGATGGATTTCGTTAGCGATGAATTCGAGACAGTTACCTCGCTTCCAGTGAAACTGAGTCCAGTCGTGCCTGCTTTTCTATATACACTGAAAAATACCAAATCGAATAGTAAAAGCGAGACTAAAATTATCCAGAATTTTGCCACTTCAGTTCTCGTAAATTTATTACATACTCAGGTACCGGAATCAAATTAACGAAAATTTATTCGACGAAGAATTTCTAATCTAATGTATTATCAAATTTTACAGTGCTCTTGTTATGGATTGACGACGCTGGTGGGAAAATATAAAAACTCGTATCTGAAGGAAGATTTACTCGAATACTTGAATTACTGGAATACGGATTCAGAAGTAGATTCATTGGTCATTCCTGATGTTAAATCTCAATTTATTTTTGACAGACTCGTCGCCTCGAAAAATGATTCTCAAGATTCGGTAAAATATCGTTCTATTGTTTTATTTTCTGATTTCTTGGAATAATTTACTGATATTTTTAAAATTTCAGATCGAATCATTTTTCGAAAATTTAAACGAAATGGACTGTATTTCTTTATGGAACGCCTGTCTATTCTACACCATTCAATTGCAAAGAAAACAGATTCTCGAAAAAGTCATAATTTCGGAAATAATATCGATCTTAGCTTTGATTGGAGGAAAACTTCAAATTCAAAGTGCCCTATGCCTCAAGTTGCTACTGACCAATTACAGTTTTAAAAATTCGTTTTCTATCGAACGAAGTAAATCGTCTGCTTTTACCGAAATTATTCTCAAGACTGC
The DNA here is from genome assembly GCA_038380155.1 of Pseudococcus jackbeardsleyi. Taxonomy (NCBI): domain Eukaryota; kingdom Metazoa; phylum Arthropoda; class Insecta; order Hemiptera; family Pseudococcidae; genus Pseudococcus; species Pseudococcus jackbeardsleyi. Next base: position 10,825,417 of record CM076242.1, read on the forward strand.
GATCAATTTTCAAAATCACAAAGTCGCTTGGGATTACTGTTCCAAATTTTTATCTCCGTTCAGACTCAAGTAAGATCATAATTTAATGAAATTGGAGCGAATTGAATCCAAATAGTTAACCATGGTCTATCTCGTTCTTTTCAGATTCATATTGACGATATTGGAAAAAATCAAGAAGAATAAACGTATCAAAATTAACTGCGAATCGTATACCATTGATGACGTCATTAAATTCGTGTCTTTATCTGGCAAACAAGTCATTGAACTTTTGTCGAAACTTTTACAACTTCCAATAAAGTGAGTAATTACCAAATATCTGTCTAATTCTACGAATTTTTGAAACTAAAATGAAATTTTCATCATTTTATTTTTTTTAGAATCTTATTGAACGAAAAACAAACCAAATTATCCGAATGGTTCAATTTGATGAGAAGTTTATTCAACGAAGCAGTTTCCAATGTCAACCATTCCCTATCAAAAGACGATTTCAACTTGCTAATTGCCAAAATGATCGAAATTCTGAAATGTAATGTTCCCACAGATGACCTCGAAGAAACTCTTATATCGTATTTGAATGTTTTTCCTCATCATATTCAACATATCGATGATGGTGAGATGTCCAAATTTAAAAATTTCTTCCTCCTTTGATTTCATCATATTAATTCGTCGAGTGGATTTTCAGATGACGTAGAAAATCTACTCATTCATCATCCTAGAATCAGCAAATTGGCAGTTTTTCTCATCCAATATCGTCCCAAAAGTTTGGGAACTCTGCAATCGAAACTCCAGCCAATTAAGAATTATTTAGATGATATTGAAGCTCTGTTGAACGTTTTGAATAAAATCGAATTAGTTGGGGAAATCGAAGAAGAAATCCTGCGACAGGTTTACAAAAGTGAAATCTGCGATTTAAATAAATTACTAGACGGATGTTCCTGGCTGAAGGGAAATAAGCCTCTAATAATGAAAATAATACAACATTTTGGAGGTGAATATTTTAAATCGACGTTTCAATTGTGCCGTTCAACTCCCTTCCCCTTTCCCCCATTTTTTATAATAATTGAGTAATATTTTACAGAAAAGAAGAAATGCTCAAAAATGTGCCACGTTCTGGAATCAAACTGGTCCGAATACCAGCTCGATTCGGATAAATATGATATTTTGAGAATTATTTTCGAAACAGCTTCGAAAAGCGAAACTCTAATCAAGCTTTCTTTGATCAAATTAAATCAGCTTATAGAATCAGGCGATGAAACGTGAGTAAATCAGACAAATAACTAATTCTTATAAACTCCAAATGACCTAATTTTATCCTCGATTATTTCACGTACACAGGAATTGGCTATGCGAAGAAATTCTCTTGGTAGTTGAGCTGCTGGAAAACCTAGCCTTTGTTTTAGAACTCGACGTATGGAAAGATTTCGTGAAAACTTCGCTAAAATATGGTTTACAATCCGAGAAACCTTTGCTGATCCGAATTTTGAAGGCTTTCTGCGCTAAATTATTCGAAACAGGCAATGCTACCGAAGAATCTAGCGTTATTTTCCAAATGACCATATCTCACTCTGAATTTATCAACTTGATGTTGAGTGATTCGGAGATAAAATGTGAGATAACCTCTGAAATAAATTTTTTGCTTGTCGTGAACAACAATTGACTCAATTTTTCCATTTTTTAGGTGATTTGGTGGAATTGTTGATTACTTTGACGTCCTCAAATCCTTCCCTAATGGCTTCCAATCACGTACCATTACTTTTGGGTGCCTACAAAGCCACACTTTCTAAATGCGATCAAGCTATTTTTCAAGTAAGCTATCAACGACGATAATAATCTCACCGCAAAATCATCAAAATGTAAAAAAAAAATCGTTCAATTTTTGAAGCTTCTGCGAACTTACGAAGATAACGGTGTTCGATTCAGCGACTGCAGACCTTATTTATGGGGAGATGCAGCAGTCACCCATCACAGCATCCGGACAGAGATTAGCGTCTCATTGAAACGACTCCCATCACCAGGTCAAGTGCTCGAATTACTCGATAGCGAATTAATCAAGAATACCATTCGATATTTTCCTCTGGATCGTTCTCTAAAGGTACCAGATTCGTCGAAATTTAACAAATTCTATATTTACGTAGAAATTAATCAATTGTTTTTCGCAGCCTGAAGATCCATACGTCGTGTATGATCACAAAATGTACGATATTTCGTTCATGATCCCACTGATGAGTCATTTATTAGCACCAGAGTCCAGAGTCAGCATACAAAAATTCACCAGAACCGGAGCTCTAGCTTTGATCGTGTGTGCCTTGGCTAGCGAAGCTCAAGATACCAGAATGGCTGCGTATCATTGCTTGCAAAGATTCAAAACTCATTTATTCGGGTACGAAGAATTTTTCTGAATTTTTCCTATTTCTTATTCTCGATAAATAACCGTTGAAATTTTCTAATTCGCAGTCGAGATAAAGAAATCCAATTATGGGATCGCTTCGTCAATTCTTTACAAGCCGGGGTCAGTAGTAATCCTCCAGAAGACGATACGCCTCCTCGATTACCCTGCATAGTTACCGTATTTTTAGCTCAAATGTCCTTAGTTATCGGAGAACCATTGCATCCTTTGTACATCTCGTTAACAAAGTTCCTTTTGGCGAAACCCTGTTTTGAAATAGCCACAGTGCCAAATTTCTTGGCGTTGTTTTATAGTATCGATGATAAACATAAGTAAGTCTCTTCGAATTTGAATTTTTTTGTCATAGAATTTATTTCGAAATACGTATTAATTTCTTTTTCCTCGCGCAGAGATCAACGAGAATGGATTTTGAACGTAATTAAATACGGAATGCGATGTAAAGCTGACTGGATCGTGGCCCAGAAATGTTTCTTGTTCAAGTTACTACTCCAGTATAGTTTTTCTGCCATCTCGAACGAACGTACTAATGTGAGTATTTTTTTAAAGAGTTCATTTTATGATCACATCGAACAAAAAATTTCTATTAATAACGGATTTGATACGAGATGACTTCTTACCAAAATTTCAAGCAAATTTCGACAAATTAAAAAAAATGTGAACAATAAAATTTGGAATTTCGTCAAAAATTGAGAAATGAAAAATTTTACTTTTTGTAAGCCTGGAAAACCTAAAAAAAAAAATCAGTTACAAAAAATGATCTCGACAATCTACAACAATTTTTAATATTATATTCCTAAAGTTGGATGATCCGAATTTTTTGGCCTCTAAAAGTTTTCTGATAAAAGTAATATAATTTTGTCTCATATTTTTTGAATTGTCCTTCAGTACTATGTAATTCGTAATTTTGATTTTTTTTTTGATCAATTTTTTAAAAAGCATTTTGAAATTTATTCGTACGTGTCTCTGCCATATTTCGAATTATTTTTCATTATGCTGATTTTTGTGATAATTCATAAGTCCTCAAATAAGAAAAAAATCTCAGAAATTTTAAAATTGAAAATTTCTTCTTACCTTCACTCCCTGCCCCCAATTAAAAAAAATAGCCGAGTTTGGTCCAAAGTACAAGTATGAAAGAGGATTTCACAGACGTTTCTAAATCTGAGCTAGAACATAGAATTATAGTTTCTTTTTTGGGGGGACGGGGGGGGGGGGGAGAGGTAGGGGCTTGTGACTCAGAGTGAACTTTTATGAATTTTAGGGAAAAAATTATCTTGAAATTTTTACTTCATTTTTTTCCCTCATTAAAAATCAGAATCATGATTAGAATAAAATTTCATTCACCAATTTCTTGAAAAATATGGCGGATAAGCAAAGTACGTTTTTTTTCATTTCTTCATCAGTTTGAATGATTCTTAAGAAAGTATCTGATTTTATTTTATTTTAATCGAAAATTCATTCAGAAAATAGCTATTCTCGCTCTCTTCCCGTCTTTATCTCATCACGAATCGAAATTCAGTAATATTAATTCTGCTTGGAATTTTGAAGGAAAAAAAAAGGAATTTAATAAAGGGAAGCAGTGGCTTGAATTCTGAGAGGGGAGACAATCAACCTTCCCCCCGAACCCCTTCAAAAATGAATTTTTTGGACATTAAAAAAATTTTTTGAAAACAAATCATTATTATGAATAAACTACGAGGCTTATCGCAGAAAATCCGAAAAAATTCAAAAAAAAGGGTAAACGACAATGAATTCTACATATTTTTCTCAACCAATCACCACAGTTACCAAAAAATTCATACATTTTTTCAAATATCCACAGATTTTTTATAAAAATTTCCCTCCATTCTCATTCGTTCTCCACCGAAAGTGTACCTGAGCAAAAATTAGTAAATTTTTTCCAACCATGTTAATTAGTGATGAAAAACGTGTCAATTTCTAGGGTCGTTCATTTATTATTTCTAGCTTTTTAAATTTTTTTGTAAATGGCCTAATTTTTTTGTTTTTTGAACAGCTGTCTTATTTGAAGCAACGTAAAAAAAAAGTTTCTCTTTCACACCCCTCCCCCACGCCGGATATTGAAAGTCTTTCATATCCATTCATGCTGCATACTCCTAAAAAATTCTTTTTATCCTTTGATTTCTGCCTCCCTCCCCTCCCCCCCCCACTGAAGGGAAGTCGGTTGAAAAAAATTTTATTGCTCAGAATTTTTTTTTTTTTTTTTCATTCAAGTATTCTAAAAACATTATGAAATTCATACTCGTTTCTCATTTCTCTCTTCCTCCCCACACCTCAAATATTATTTTCTCCTAATTCGAAATTCGACAAATTTCGCTCGAATTCCTAATGTAGCATTTCAAATTTGTGCTCATTCCCTTTTTCCACCAATTATTTCCCTTTGATTCAAAATTCATCCACTGGAAAAATATCAAGGAGAAAGGAAAGGATGGGGATATTTGAGGAGCTCAGGATTTCTCAATTTTAAAAAAAGCCGAACTTTAAACTTTCATCTAAAATATTTTGGAAGCTAATTCACTCAAGAAAAGACAAATTGTGATTCTACAGAAAGAAAATTTTACGCCCTAAAATTCACGTTTTGATTATTTTTTTCGTTTAACCCTTTCTTATTCAGAAAATTCATCTTCTTCAAAGGTCAAAAGTCTGGAAAAAAGTCTTTAAAAAAATGTTCAACAAAAAATTCAAATTGTGAAAAATCCTCGAGTGATGAAATTTTTCAAGTTAAACTTCAATCAGCATTTTCTACGTCAATCTGTATTTTCAAGGGGAAAAAAATGAAATTCGTTATTTTTTACGCCTCCTCCCACGAATTTTTTTCATCGTAAAATCGATATATTTCTCTTGTACCAGAAATATCCAATTCAATTCAACCATTCAAAAAATGATTTCAATCTTTTCAATTTTTCAGCTCCTAGTGCTAGACATCATCACAGCCGGACTACACATCCCAGAATGCCGCCGAGACATCATCTCCAAATACGGGTTTCTTCCCTGGCTGGTCCAAATAATCCGCCTCACTACCTCCAGAGCTGCCTTATCCTGCACCGTAAAAATCATCGATCTCCTCAGCAGCGCCAAGAACACCTCCGACGTACTCTTCATCATATCTCAACTCCTCCACAAACTACGTCAAGTGCAAATCCCAGCCGAATTTTTGGAATCGCTGCTTAGCACCCTAATACGAATCCACGGCTGGAGCAAAGTAAACGAAACTTCCAAGGCTGCCTTGGCCTCCATTCTAGAAACCCTCGACTTACTCGGCGACGCTGTAAACTCCTCCAACGTAACTAGTATCATTTCAAAGCTACTTTGTACCCTTCGAGGTGTACCAATTCGAGACGAAAGCTTTGAAAAGTTGGATCCTCTTGAAACCAAATCAATCCAAAATAATGGCAACCAGTTCGTACGTATTTTAAGATGTTATTTGGAGACTTGAGTCGAAATATACCATTTTTTCTTATTTTTTTTTCCATTGTTTACGTATCTTTCTTATTGACTCTGGAGACCAGACGCAGGTATCACAGGTCCGCAGGTATGACGGATACCTTCACACGATTAAATACTGACGCCAGAGTGCGCTCTGCATCCGCTCAGGTACAAACGGCGGCGTACCGAAGGTAAATTAGAACCAGTTCTTCGACGATAGATGTCCGAATTAAAAGCGTTCCGCGGTTCTTCAGCTGCGATCTTTAACGTATTAATTCGCTGGTCGGTTGTTTTTGTTTATTAAACGATTCTACGCGACGGATACGAATTAATTTATCGATAAGAATCCCGTACCGGAGTTCGGTTCGTGGTGAAATACGGTCTTGTGAATTGTGCAGTGAATTTCGGTGCTTTTACTGAGATCTTTCAATCATTCGGTCTTCGGCGGTGGACAAGAAACCAATCTACAACCGCAAAAGGAAACTAGTTAAATTAATCAATTAGCAAGTGAGTTTCTGTACCTCTTCTCATTCTCCTCAGCAACTAGTTCAAATCGGTTTCTCAATTTTGAATTCCTACTAGTTTGAAAAATCGAACGAGCCAGATTGGAATGAATTTGACGGTTAAATTCGAATTCATTGTTACCCGAGTCAAAAGGTATAGCTCGGGATCGCGTCATTGTGCAAGTGGCAAGCCTCTCGCCGGCGGCTAGACTTTTATGATCGGTTTAAGTGGTTTTTATTTTTTTTTTCCGAAGATTATTTTTCGTAGAAATTGAACGCCGAATACCGAACACGCGCGGATAGCCGCTGTACATGTTCCGAATACATTTTAATGCCCTCTTAAATTAATCACTATGTTTTTCCCACTTCCCAGCTTTAAATAAGCTGCCTGCGATTTCCTACCGATCGATGTGTTACCAACGGTCGGTATTTCTCGCCGGATCGATCACGTACCCGCGAAGTCAGCGAATTTATCTCGCGCAGGGCAGATTTAAATATAGAATCGAGTAATCAAAATGCCTTGGAAAAACGATATGGACACGGTACCGAAGCAGAAAGTGCAGTGGACCACCGAAGGTCTCGTCTCAATCTCGATTCCAACTGCAAACTTTGCTTTCCTGATCGAAAAAACCGACGACCTAAGACGTAGGTCTAGCTGGAGCTACGAGATATACATAAACAACCGTCATTTAGAACCATTTAAACCGATAATTTGTACGACCCTGAGGCCATTCAGACGCTTGTCTCGCCCCCGTCAAGCTCGAAGGCGTTTTGAAATTCCGCCAGTGTCATTCTTCGGTGTGCGGATGGCGTGCGTACGAGGTTCTCTTAATATATATTTTTCTTCTATGCTCTCGAGTGTGTATTGGGCTGGCACGTAATTTAACGGAGGAGTGTACAGAAGAAATCGATGGATTGGAATTTTTTTCCAAGTGATTTCTTTTTTTCCAGTGTTTCATTTCTCGATATTGAGCTGTTGTTGAGTGTGCAATGGGGCCAAAAAAATCGAGAATTTGAAATAAGAAAATAGACGTCGAATTTAGATTCTAAGAAAATGACGAAAAACTGGTCAATTTTTACGAGGAAAATTTTTTTCAGAGAAATAATTGAATGAGAGACTGAAATCCTACAAAAAGAGGATGATGAGATTGAAATCTGTAGAAAAAAATGTTGAAAAAATTGTAAAAAATTCATCAATTTTCATAAAAAAATATTTCCCAGAGAAATAGTAATTGAAATCGCAGCAGTTTCTATGAAATTTAAACCTGTAAGAGAAAATTTTAATAAAAAGTTGAGAAAAATGAGAAGAAAACTCATAAATTTTTGGGGGAAAATTTTTTTTTAGAGAAATAATTGAATGAGAGACTGAAATCCTACAAAAGGATGATGAGATTTAAACCTGTAGAAGAAAATTTTAAGAAAAAAATTGAGAAAATTGCAAAAAAATCAACTATTTTCATTAGAAAATATTTCGCAGAGAAATAGTAATTGAAATCGCGGCAGAATGGGAGACTGAAATCCTACGAATGGATGATGAGACTTAAACCTGTAAAAGAAAAATTTAAGAAAAAATTTGGGAAAATTGCAAAAAATTCATCATTTTTTCGCGAAAAAATATTTCTAAGAGAAATAGTAATTGAAATCTCAACAGTGCAGTGTTGATATTTAAGCATGTAAGAGACAATTTTAATAAAAAAAAATTGAGAAAAATGAAAGAAAAATTCATAAATTTTTAGAGGAAAACATTTTCAGAGAAGTAATTGAATGAGAAATAAAATCCCAAAAAAAAAGATAAAATTCAAACCGGTAGTAGGGAGATTTTAAGAAAAAAATTTAAGAAAAATGGCAAAAAAATCGGAACACAGCCATCCAAGCGGCATGACAAATCGCCGGCACGCCAAATTCTCGGCAAGACAGTGTCATTTTATCGGCACGACATATTAGCGGTATAAATTCAAACCATTGCAAATGCCATAACAGCGGCATGCCAAATCATCTGTACGTCATATTGTCGGCATGCCATATTGTAGGTACGCCAAATTATCGGCATCACTGTCATAATTGGTGTAGGTACCTTCATGTATAGGTGTGATTTAGGTAGGAATTGATTTTTTTTTAATAAACACACACCTACTTATGTATTTTTGGGGATCTAAACAACCCCCAAAGTACATAATTGGTGTCGGTACCTTCCTGTATAGGTGTGGTTTAGGTAGGAATCGATTTTTTTATTTTTAAAAAATACCGATAAAAAATGGCGTACCGGCGTTTTGTCATTTCCTATTTTTTAAAATTATACCGCTAAAATGGCGTACCGCTAAAATGACGCTGTCGTGCCGACAATTTGTCGTACCGACAGAATGTCGTACCGCTCAGATGACTATCTACCAAAAAAATCATCAATTCGTATGAAAGAAAATTCAGAGAAATTATTGAATGGGAGATGGAAATCCCAAAAAATGATAATAAAATTCAAACTAGTAGAAGGAGATTTTAAGAAAAAATTAAATAAAAATGGCAAAAAAATGTCATCAATTTCTATAAAAAATATCTTTTAGAGAAATAATAATTAAATCCTAAAAAAGGCGATGAAAATTAAACCTGTATGAGGAAATTTTCAAGAAAAAAACTTGATAAAAATGGAGGAAAAATCCATCAACTTTTACAAAAAATATTTCTGAAAACATGATCGTCGATGTTGATTTTGCAATGTCTGATGTCCTTTGGGGTATCCTACGTTGAAATGAGATCCTCACGAATGGCTTTCTATTTCCTCCTACACCTTATGTGTAAAATGAACCGTCTCGAATGATATTTAATTTTGATTTATGCGAGAACGATACCACGTATAACCCTGAAAACTCATCTTTTAACCACAAATTACTCAACCATCAGTCTCTCCTTGAATCACTCGATCAAATCGGATGATTTTTCATTAGGTAATCGTTTTCTCAAATCAACAATTTTACTTCCCCTCCAACGAAATAAATCAATCAAAATGGTGGGAAAATGATCTGTTGGCGAATTTTTTCCAATTTTAGAATCTAAAAACGTCTTCAAAAATCGAAATCATCAAAATATGTAAAATTGACAAAATTTCATTCATGGTTCTGGATGTTTTCTATCTCAAAAACTAAGGCCGGACGCCAGAAATGGGCACGAAATTCGGAATCAATGACCTCAAATTCATTATACTTATTTGACTACTATTTTGAATAATTCGCCAGTACTTATTCAAAAAGAGCCTTTCCTAATAAGGGTCAAAAACGGCCCTTGACCCAAAATCGGTCAAAATAGGCCCAAAATGTTACTTATGGTCTAAAAACATCCCAAAAAAATTTTTGACCCCCAACCCCCTCTCCTTCCGGAATTATCGCACTTTTAATGTCGAAACTTCAACACGTGATATCTGTGGAAGGGGTGGGTAAAAATTTTTGAATTTTTCACAGATTATACATCATACTGGGTAGTATCGATGAAAATTTTTTTGAAAATTTTTGGTTCACATTTTCCCAATTTTTTTTCAAGTTGAAATTTTCAAAAAATTTTTAAAAAAAATTTTGGGGGGGTGCCATGGCTGGAAATTTTTTTATTAGTTCTGCCAAGTGGTCAAGCATCACATAATATTTTTTTTGGACCCCAAAACGGGGTGCAACATTGTCAAAAAAATTCAAAACCAATAAAAAAACGTGATTTTTTACTACTTTTTTTGTAGTTACAAGCCAGGTATCCCTGCCCAACGTAAAATTTTGAGTCAAAATTGTCATAAATTGAAAGTACATCATAAAAAAGTTCCATTTTCAAAATTTCAAGTGCTGAAGTGCATTTCTCGAATTTTGGCGAATTTTTGAAATTCCAAAATTACCTCATCGTTCTGTAAATCATGAAAATTTTATCTGATCAACGAAAAAAACTTAAATTCGTTATACACCCTCTTTTAGACCTGCCAAATCGATTGAAAGCGGTTTCGAGACGTTTCAGAGCCAACAGAAAATTTTAACTTTTTTTCAGATCTGAAGAAAAGCTCATAAAAACGGCCAATATGAACTTCAGCACCTATATTCGCGGATTACCATTATTGGTGACCTAATTGAACAACTGATGCAAAGTTTTTCAAAATTCGTCACTTTTTGCTCAAATTCATATTTTTGGCTTAAACTTTTCCGCAAAAAATTAAAAATACACCTGTTCTTCACACAACAAGGCAAAAAGCTGATTTGTTTGTAGATATCCTGTTGACAGATATGTTGACTCCGTTCTTCACGCATTTGAAACAAAAACAATCTCAATTATTTAAATTTCTTGCAATGATCATGCGGAAAAAGGCTCAATCTTGGATTCTAAGTCCCCATACCCACGTTGTACCTCCTCCAAAAAAGTTTTTGACACTATTGCTTGAAGTTTCTGGTTATTATTTTCGTTTTTTAAGGTCAAAATAAACAATTTGAAAGTTGCTTGGTCCAAAATTACACATTTACCGAAGTTTTTTCTATTTCTCTAAATATTTTATGCAAATCGTATAATAACTTGATAACACCGGTGTAATTGTGATTTCAAAGTTACATTTCTGAATGAAAATGTCTCAAAATTATGAATTTGGGTACTGTTTTCATAGTGTATTTTTCGTGGTGTGCGAGTGAGGAAGAATGGTGAAAGGTGAACTAAAAATTTCTCGAAAAAATTCGGAATAAATCAGCTTTTTGCCTTGTTGTGTGAAGAACAGGTGTATTTTTAATTTTTTGCGGAATAGTTTAAGCCAAAAATATGAATTTGAGCAAAAAGTGACGAATTTTGAAAAACTTTGCATCAGTTGTTCAATTAGGTCACCAATAATGGTAATCCGCGAATATAGGTGCTGAAGTTCATATTGGCCGTTTTTATGAGCTTTTCTTCAGATCTGAAAAAAAGTTAAAATTTTCTGTTGGCTCTGAAACGTCTCGAAACCGCTTTCAATCGATTTGGCAGGTCTAAAAGAGGGTGTATAACGAATTTAAGTTTTTTTCGTTGATCAGATAAAATTTTCATGATTTACAGAACGATGAGGTAATTTTGGAATTTCAAAAATTCGCCAAAATTCGAGAAATGCACTTCAGCACTTGTAATTTTGAAAATGGAACTTTTTATGATGTACTTTAAATTTATGACAATTTTGACTCAAAATTTTACGTTGGGCAGGGATACCTGGCTTGTAACTACAAAAAAAGTAGTAAAAAATCACGTTTTTTTATTGGTTTTGAATTTTTTTGACAATGTTGCACCCCGTTTTGGGGTCCAAAAAAAATATTATGTGATGCTTGACCACTTGGCAGAACTAATAAAAAAATTTCCAGCCATGGCACCCCCCCAAAATTTTTTTTAAAAATTTTTTGAAAATTTCAACTTGAAAAAAAATTGGGAAAATGTGAACCAAAAATTTTCAAAAAAATTTTCATCGATACTACCCAGTATGATGTATAATCTGTGAAAAATTCAAAAATTTTTACCCACCCCTTCCACAGATATCACGTGTTGAAGTTTCGACATTAAAAGTGCGATAATTCCGGAAGGAGAGGGGGTTGGGGGTCAAAAATTTTTTTGGAATGTTTTTAGACCATAAGTAACATTTTGGGCCTATTTTGACCGATTTTGGGTCAAGGGCCGTTTTTGACCCTTATTAGGAAAGGCTCTTTACCTACTTATTTGATTATTTTAGTCATTTTTAAAACAGTTGAAACTCAAAATAGAAGTCAAAGACGACTAGCTGGAGGTAGCTGGTTTCGAATCCAGCGTCCAATTTTATCCCAGATCCTTCAATTTGAAGATATGACCAATTTTAGTTTAGAAAAATCAATTTTTGGACAATCAAGAGGAAAAATATTCGGAAAAAAAATCATTTTCAACTAACCCAGCTATTGACGATAGACCACAATCAACATTTTTGGGCCAAAAAGTGGCCACAACCTCGAAATAAATCAATTAAAAAAATTTTAAATTACGAGTCTATTTAAAATTTTCAAATTTTGAAGAAAAAATCTTGTTAAGTCTTTGTAAGAGTGATTATGGCCCTGTCCGAGATTATTGGGAAATAATCTTGGGCTATGGTGTGGTGGCAACCCTGCGAGCAAATAGTGGTTGATCGACTCGCGATTCAACTTGCGATCGATCGAATCAGTCCTTTCGAAATCTCCTCGACAGCTAGGTCAGGCTCAGCACGGTTTTAAGGCTCAGGTCTCGCGCGTGTTTCACCAAGTAGGCTAAAGCAGTTTGTTGAAATTGCAATTAATTCGTAGTCGCCTCCGAATTTGCCATTTCTCTTCCTGCGTACCCCGAAACCCCGCGCGGTCCACACGTTCAGCGTAATTCGATATCGCGAGTTAATTGTTCCGAATTAATCCGCGGTAATTCAGACTAATCGTTCGCGATAATTACTTTGTATTTTTACGCCGCTTGTACTTTCTACTCGCGCCCAAATACATCATTATCGCGTACACCCGTTCAGAAACTTGTGTCCTTTATTTTACCCAAGCTGCGAGTCCGGCCTTCCGTCCGCGCAGCCCAGCCAGAAATATAGGTACACGATAATACGTCGCGCCAAATTCGGTTATTTACGCCGCTCATCTTGGTGCCGTCGTCGGTTCTCTCAGCGCCGCTCTGTGCTCGTCGTCAAAGTCATCAGCCGAAGAGACACATCCGGACACATCGCTGGAACCGCCGCAGCCACCAATATCAACCGGCAACCCCGAATTTGGGCTCTGTACGCGACAGTAAAGAAGGGCCGGGGGCAGCCCAACGGATCCACTGCCCGGAGCGTTCAACTCACAAGCTCCCCGTGATCGTGCGAGATACGGCCGCGAGATATTCCCATCTTTACATATTGGCGCCCGAACCACGCGTGTCTTAATTTATGCCTGCAGATCGCAACTGCATAGGCCACTAAAAGCGGACAGCGGGGCCTTAATTGGCTAAAAACGGAACCCTTCGAAATTAGCTGTGCGACCAGCCAAATTTCACCCTTTGGTATGTACGTAAATAGCCTGAAAAGAAAAATATTAACGTAAAATCATCAAACGTGAATACTTTTCATATTTTTCCATCTATTTCTAACGTAAAAAATTCAAATTTTCGATTTAATATGTCATAAAAATTCGAATTTCGATCTCTAAATTCGTAAAAATCCAATTTTCGATCTCTAAATTCGTAAAAATCTAATTTTCGATCTCTAAACTCGATCATTTATTCAAAATTTATCCGATTCAGTTCAAAAGAAAATATATTTACGTCCTAAAAAATCGTAGATAAATTTTCGCCAATTTTGATATATTACATCTCAAAATTCTAATATTCAGAAAAATATCCATTTTCGATCAAAGATACTTTTTATTTTTCGGTTTAGCCTAACCTGATTAATTCTTTTTCCCTCTAAATCTGTAACAAAGCGCAAATGGTCAAGTAAAATTTCCCGATTCAGATCCAAGGTTGTACCATCTCATTAAAATTCAAATCCCTTTCAAACTCGATAACAAAAAACATTTCAAAATCTTAAATCCAGGTACAGCTTACAAAGGCACCGCCTATCATTAATATTATTTTTTCGAAAATCCGGTCCATTAAATATCAAAATTTGACATTTCGGCACACTTTCAATTCTTTATTTTAAATCTTATTCTTTAGAAAACAAAAATCAACTAGACATTCTGTCTACATTTCGGCACATTATCTCATCCGGCCTATTATTTGCAAAACTTTTAAAAATCGATTAATCAAATATAACCTGTCACAAAACGTTTCGATTTCCGGACCAAACAATACACCTTACGATCACATTTTGGTACGCAAAAATCACCCCATTATTTTCCAAAACGATTAAACAATCAATAAATTTCCGACCACCAAAAACCGTTTCGACAATCCGCTCCAAATTTCGCACTTTTGATCGCATCTCAACCTACTTTCGTATCAATTCACAGCCTCATTAAAATTCAATTCTTTTGAAAACACAAAACCAACGGAAACAAGATACAAACGCTTTGACATTCTCCATTATTCTTTTCAAAAAATCTGTCAACTCAAAATCAATTAATTATCTAAATTCTCAAAACTCCTTTGTACTTTGTAAATCTAAAATATAACTTTTCGGACCATATAAAATCATCCCATTATTTTAAATTCACGAATCTCCTACTTGACGGCTATTACCAAAGACCCCTATAATCCCTTTTGCGCGAAAAACGTAACGGCCAAGGAATCACCCAAGGTCAATTACGAAAAAATCGTGTCGCTTTCTCTTTTAATAACGCCGCCGATTCTTACAAAAAATCACTGGCGTCTTCACCCCATTGAATTAAAAGGAAACGACACAAACGGTCGGCTGGAACCATTCAGCCAATTACTACCGGACCGAATTCCAATACATCGCATCAAGGGAAACCGGACTACGACAATACCGATTCATTTCAAACACAAGCTTACGCACCTTGTGAATAAACCTCGAACACGTCATCTCAGAAGCAGCCAACGGACGCAAATAGGCAGCAACGGAAGCCTACCCAAGCTACCTACTTCATCACGTAAACTGCTAATCTGAAATTTTTTCTCAATTACAGCGCTGCAATTACTAGTAATTACAGCCTAGTAAATTTCCCCTGTCTAATTTCTCCCGTTTTCCTTATTTTACCTTTCTCTCCTCCTTAATACCTTGAAATACTGCAATCAATAATTCTAAAAATTGCGACAGTACGTGGTACAACGACGACTGCAATTTTCAGCGATTTTGATACGCAGTACTTCCCTCGACCTCCCCACTGAGACGGCACGAGCTATACGGCAACTTCAGTGTACCATCCTTTTACCCCCCACAAATATTCTCAATCCGCTGCGACGGTACGTGTACAACGACGACTGCAGCTATTAATTCAATTTTTTATTTCAGCTTTTCGATCCCAGCTACAACAGCACGTGTACTCGGCGACCGTAGCTTCAAAATTTTCTTCTTTTCAAATTTCCGCGACCTAGAAAATCAAAATTTAAATTAAAACATACATCAAAATTTTCGAAAACGGTTCAAAAATAGGATAATACCTACCTAAAAAAATATAGCACGTTGCATACACGACTGCTACTTCAGAATTCTCTTCTTTTCAAAATTTCTTCGACCTAAAAAATTAAAATTCGACAAGATATCAACCAAAATTAATCAAATATCTAAATCGCGAAATAAAAAACTGAAAATTCATAAATCCGCGACGCGTAAATCAAAAATGAATCCACCTGATTCACCCGTCACCCCGAGACACTCTACAAGAGCCTCAACTTCGATCTACAAAAGACCACCAACCACGCTTGCGGTACCCACGACTTCGAAAACGAAAAGGAACTTAAATTCAACTTTTGAAAAAGAGATGAATATTCCTAAAAATCCACCAATAGGATCGTTTGAAAATGCTCCACCTCCCTTCGAGGCAGGAATCCAAAATCTGAGTGCGGACGCCACCCCGCAAGTCTCTCCCATACTGGAAGACAATAATGCGTCGTGTGCAGATCCGACTCAAAACGATCTTTCTGTAATTACGAACCCGTTAGATAAGACTATCATACCCACCGAAAATGAACCCAGCGTTCAAAACTCGTTGACAAATTACGTACCTCAAGTGAACAGTGGCTTAGCTCCCTTCACCTACGAAAATCGTAATAATGGCGCCTTCCAGCTCCCTACTGTCAATGTACACCTCATTAACCCTATAACTAACCAACCTAACGAAACTCAAACTGAACATGTTGAATCTCAACCAACTGTAACTGAAATTCAACAAAATACTGAAACTAAAACTCAACCCATAACTGAAACCACGTCTGAACCCCCCCTTGAAGGAACTGACTTACCCCAAATAAGGGAGGCGATTAGGACGACCCAAAATAACCAAAAAACATACGAAAATTACATAAACTCAAAAATGAACGACGTCGAAGTAAAATTTGACGACATAAGAATAAAAAACGAGGTGACAGAGAAGAAAGTCGACGCTGTAATGGCACACGTGAACCATTTAGTACAATTTTCAAATGAGGCACGACCAGAATTAGACAAAATCCCCCAAATTACGAACATCGTAAATAGACAAGCTGATAGACTCGAAGAAACGGCTGCTCACCTTTTGGAAAATCAAAACATAAATTCATTCAAAATTCACAATTTACAAACCCGAGTCTCTCATATTGAAAATTATGGTCCAGTCCCAAGCCAAAATTCGGACATGAAAAATTTACCCCTAACCATTCGAGCACTTACTGATGGTGGTATCGTATTCAATTGGGACAACCGCCATCACCCTTTCGATTTTATTGATAAATTTGAAAAATATTTAAGAAACATAAAAATGAACGGGTACGCCAAATGCCACCTATTTCGAGGCTGTATACAAATTCCCAACAAGAAAATTTGGCTAGAAACCCAAGACAAAATCGAGTGCTACGAAACCCAACGTGAAAATTTTATAAAAGAATTTTGGAACAAACAAGCCCAAAGGCAAACTCTTGAACATTTTAGACTAAAAACGGTAGTCCAGACCAACAGTGATATAGCCAACCTGTGTATAAAATGGCACGACACCTTAAACAAAATTTATCTCTTGACCACAGAAAAAGAGGTAATATCTGAAATGCTAGAAAAATTACCCTACGAAATTCATTGCAAATTTTCGATTTCGGAACAAACTAACCTATCTGAATTTATGCAAAAAATGCAAGAAATTGCATTCTCAATCGATGGGGATGAAACTAGACTCAAGTTTACAAAATCTAAACAATCTAGATACCCCCAACAAACATCTACCGCAAAAAGGCCATATGAAACGAATATACGGCCTGGAAATAATGACAGAAATAAATTTCCTCAACAAAATCGTATCTATAGGATACCCAAGAAACAATATGAGGAAATGATGAAGAAAAAACAGAATGACAACTCGATTCCCAAAAATAATGACAACCCCAAATTTGACAAAAAACCCAAATCGACTTCGAACCCCGCACAACCTCCGCCACCCAAATCAGAGACTCCACCGGTCAATAAAATCGACGAGGAATTACACATCGCCGATACAAGCGACGACGAATACGTATTATACCAGGTAGACTCTGAATCAGCCTCCGAAGGGGAGGGTCGGGAAACGAAGAAGACTAGGTGGTAATGGGCAACCCCTAGTCCCGCTGTAAAGAAACCACCCCCTGATCTTCCGATACTCGATGAATACGAGCCCATAGGGGATGGATTCGCCCATTTTATCGGAACAATGAGAGCAAAAGACCGACTTAATCTACCCCCCTACCTAAAAGGACAAATTTCGATGTCAAATTTAATCCAAGCCTTGACTGATGCAAAGCTTACTAAAACAAAAGTACTACTTTGTATAGGTCAGCGCGAACTAAATTATATGAAAATTCCCTACGAAGCAATTCACAAAATGCTTCTCAAAATTTTAAATCGCATTTTCGAAATGGGCGCAACAAACATCATTTTACTTTTCCCCCTCCTAAAACCACGCAAACCTGATGACCGAAACGTCAGCCTGCGTAGATACATTCGATTCAGGCAAATATATGCAAAATTCACACAGGATAGACGCATCACATTTTGGCGACGCCCAGCAGAATTTTTTATAAAGCAAGAGGTATCGGAGACTTTTGCTGGAAAAACATTTCAAAGGCCCGCCGCAGATAAAAATCTGAATATGATTGCGGACAAATCAAAATTCGTTTTCGCAGAAAAAATTCGAACATACTTTATGTCCATTAAAACATATCCTGACATTTTGAAAATTTTAAAAGAAGATTTTGACGACCTAAATAAAACAAATCAAGAGATTGACATAAAGGGCCCAGTAAAACAAATTTTCGATTCAAATTCAAAAGCTTTCGAAGAACTTATGAACCCCAACAATTTTTCGTTCAAGCCCGAAAAAATTTTACCCCCACCCAAATACGAAAGAATCAAAACATCTATAACAAAAATTCAGGAAAACCCACAGAAATTTAACCCAAATCATGACAATTCTCCCACCCCGGACATAAAATCAAAATTTTCGGACCCAAATAAGAAAATGCGACCATATCAAAAAATAAAAGCACCCCTAAATCACATCGAAAAAATCGACTCCGATCAAAATTTAGAAAAGGACCTCCAAAATGAAATTTCTGAAAAACCCACCTCTTCGGATGAAATCTTCCCTCCAATTTCGGACAAAACTTTCGACCTCTCGGGCTCCTCCGACTCTGAAACAGAAAAAGAAGAAAACCAAAAATTAAACACCATTGATGCAATCGACAACATAAATAAATTACAACACAAAATTGATCCTATGATAAAAAATCAAATAATTTCGGAAAAAACTGAAGACCCCACTTGTGCTATACCTTTATTGATCGAGACCAAAACATACGCGGCACAATTAGACACAGGTGCCCTCCCCAACGTCCTCTCTCATGGTACAATAGAATTATTGACTCGAAATTGTCCCGAATCGGTAAAATACATCCCTTTATCCCGACCTGTAAACTTGAAAGTCGCCGACTCACGAATCGTACGTACTATGACACATCTTGTACAAGTGACATTTCAATTCGGCGACATCGTAATGTCAATGCCTTTCTACGTAATCGACATAGCCTCCCCCCTCTTCATCATAGGCAGGCTATCTATGAAAATCTTGAAAATTGAAATGAATCAAGGCGAAAGCTACGCTCATTGTACGCCAAATGGGGCAGAATATCGCACCATTTTACCATTTTTAACAACAGATGAATACCAAGGCGTAGAAACATTTGCAATTGAGGTAGAAAAAGAGTTCGAGCATGAAAATGCCCAATTGTATTACACAAAGACTCATATCGCCAAATTCACACAACTAGACGATGACGAAAAAGATAACGGCCCTGAATTATTTTGCAAAAAATTACGAGCTGATTTAATGGACGCCATACAAAAGGGATGGATCACCCAAAATGAAGCTGATGACGCCTACAATCAATTAATCTTATTTTCTGACTGCTTCAGTCGCTATCCTGGCAAATATACTGGCGACGAAGTACATTTCAAATTTATTGACGGAAACGGACATCGTGAAAAATGGAGAGGTGAAAAATACAAACCGTCTCGAAAATTAATGGTCCAAATTAAAAAAGCCATCAAAATAATGCTGGCACTCAAAATCATCCAACCTTCAAAATCTCCTTATATAAATACAACTGCTCCCGTTGTGAAAAAGAATGGTGAAATACGTTTGTGTCTAAACGCAGACAAACTGAATACCTGGCTGGAAAGACTCCTTACCGAGCCGCGTGAAATCGAGGGTATTATCCACGGCACAAATGCCAAGTGGTTTAGTACACTTGATTTCGTATGCGGATTTTGGCAACTGGTCTTAAGCGCCGAGTCAAGACAATACACCGCGTTTCAAATAGACGGTCAAGTCTACGAATTTCTCCGAATGCCCTATGGAATAAAAACGGCCTCGGCGGAATTCATAGAAATGATGAACAAAGTATTTCCCGACGACATCGAGGGCGTACAAACTTTTGTAGACGACCTACTTATCACGGCTGAAACATTCCAAGAAATGCTAGAAAGAATAAAGAAAGTACTTTTGAAAATTAGGGAAAATGGCCTGAAATTAAATCCCACAAAAACAAATTTGTTCAAACAAGAAACTCAACATCTCGGCTATACTTTGGCAAAAAATGAAATTGGAAAACAATCGGAAAAAATTCAAAAATTTGAGGCCTTCAAACAAAAATACACCAAAAAAGGAATTTTTAAGCTCTCGGAAATTAAACACATTCAGACCCTCACAGGATTAACAGGCCTTTATAGACGATTCATTCCAAATTATCAACAAATTTTGGCACCTATTTATAAATTAACCGAAAATAACGTTCCCTTTGTATGGGGCCCAGAACAACAAGAGGCCTTTAGACAGCTCGAAGCAGAATACAAAAAAGACTTTAAATTAACACCCCCGGATCCAAAATATGATGTATATTTAGACACCATGGTAACTGACGACGCAATGAACGGCGTATTATATCAAGTTATCAACGGCGCCGAAAATATACTCATGTTTACGAGTTACGCTTTTAGACCCCATCAAAAGAAATATACGATCGTAGATAAAGAAATGCAGGCACTAGTAACCACCATACGAAAATTATCTTTTTGGCTTCATGGACAAAAATTCACATTCGATCAAATTTGAAACCTGTAGTCCATAAATTCGAGACCCTAATGCATACACACCGCAAGGCGGCAGGCTGGATCACCGAATTAAATGGCTACGACCTGACTTATGACCTAAAATCCAAAAAATCACTTTATAAAATTTCGGCCCCCGAATTAACCCTTTGTGCAATCGAGGCCCCCTTAGAGGCCCTAGTCCATCACATCGACTGTACCCAAATTCAACCCTACGCTGTCGAATTTTCGGAATGCTCAATAAAAGACCTATTTTACTATCTAGAAGAAATTCATACTTTTCAAAAAGAAGACCCTGCATGCAAAAAAATCACTGAACTCTTGGAAAAAGACCCTCAAAACGTGAACAAAATTATAAAACGACAGCTTGCTTGTGGCAAAAAATACAAAATTGAACAAAACGATCGAAAACAAGATATCCTACTAAGAACCTATGAGGACGGCAGTGCAGTACCTGTATTGCCAAAGGACCTCTTTTATGACGTCGTAGATTATCTCCATGACGCGTATGGACATGTGGGTCCAGGCAAACTTGAATTAATTTTCAAGCGCCTGTACTACTATCCAAATGCAATGAAATATATACGCGAAATTTCCAACGCTTGCATAATATGCAAGGTAAATAAAAACTACGCCATGAAAAAGGTCCTAGAATATGCCCAAATTGAAGCCTACTCCATCGGCGAAGTAATATCAGTCGACCTCTACGGCCCAATTACCAACCCCATAGATGAACCTAGAAACTTAATCGTAGCTAGGGACGTATTTACTGGACGATGTTGGATTGAGCCCCTTGAGGACCCTAACGATTATTACGTCACAAAAAAGATGAAATTCATCATCAAAGATATCCAAAAACACAACGTGAAAATCAGAAAAGTCATAAGTGACAACGGTTCAGTTTTTACATCAAAAGCTTGGGCTGCTCTGTTGGACTCCTTCGGCATAGTGAGGGGCCTAACCTCAACTTTTAATCCCATGTCCAGCTTGGTCGAAAGAACAATGCGAATTATTGGGGACAAGCTGAGGATAAAACTCAACACTTACCGAGACACTCAAAAAACTCATTGGGGATGGGACGAATTCGTTAGAGACATCCAAAACGAAATAAACAATACCCCCAATAAATATCAAATTAAGCCCAACGAAGCCTGGGGAATAACAGACAACATCTCAGAAAAAATCCCCACCAAAGAAGCCCCCACCAACTTTCGATACGAACTCAAAAAGCTTCAAGAGAATCAGGCTAAAAATGAACCAAATTCGACGACCTCCGAAATTTTGTTATCCAAAAAACTCCCTCCGGATAAAATAATGACCGATGAAAATGGCTATGCAACCATCACCGCAGATGGAGCCTGCTCCAGAAACGGTGACACGGATGCAATAGCCGGAATCGGAATTTGTTTTCACCCAGAGAGTGAAGAAAATGTAAGTGAAAGAATTCAAATTCAAAATTACCCAATCTCAAACAATTTGGCCGAATTACAAGCCATTAAAGTAGCTATGCAAATAGCTCGCTTTAATGAGCTCAAAAAAGTAAAAATTGCTTCCGATTCAAAATATGCAGTAAATGCAATAAATGTGTACAGTAAAAATTGGGAAACTAATGGATACAAAATTGCCAAAAAGAAACCTGTACACCATAAAGACCTTTTCGAAGAAATTATAAAAATGGGTACTGAATTTGAGTCCTTTCAATTATACCATGTGAAAGCTAGAAAGCTTGATCATGCGAACATAATTGCGGATAAATTAGCCAAAAAGGCCGTCTACACATGCGAATTAAAAAATCAAAAAATAGAAAAAATGACGCATAGAGAGGCCATAGAGGCTTATATCCGCGAACGACGCAGAATTCAAAGAATTCAAGACGAATATTCTTTCAATAAAACTCACGGCGACCCCACCCCCCTCAATCCTGGCGACATGGTCATGGTCACAGAACACCAAAATCAAAGGAATATTGACCATTCATCAAAATTATTCCCCAAAAAACATGGACCCTTCATCATAAAACATCGCGTCACTCCAAATACCTATCTTGTTGCTCGACTCGAAGACATCGAAATGGAAGACCTCAAAAAGCACACTGTAAACATTCGGCAACTCACCCTCTTTTTGACCAAAGAACAAATTGATTTTTTGAATAATGACGCTACCCTTAAATCAAAATTACAACATAAAACTATTAGAGAAAAAATCAAAGAATTTTTGGAAAAACGATTCGAAATTGAAAACAACCTTAACAAAAAAGAACTCGAAAAAACAACAATTACAGTATCCGATGACGTCATTAAAAAGCAAGCGGCCGCACAACGAGCGGAACGGCTTGCAAAGCGGGCAAAAGAACAGGAAAATTTCCTACCTAACCCCCCTGACGATCGTTCAAAAAATAGGAAGAAATTCGACCAACTGCAACCGAAATTAAAAAAGACTAAGAAAACCGACGACCTTGCCAAACTAGAGGAGACAATAGACAAGGCCGCCGCCACCAATAAACGAAAGTCTGAGATTAAGGATAAGGCGAAAAAATACATTGAAAAACGTGACAAAAAGCCAGTTCTAGGTAACGACAATAACCTTCCCCGTCGTAAACGAGGAAGACCCAAAAAACTACCACTGGCTCTTGCAATGCTAAAATACATAAACAATGACGAGAAAGAATACATTGCGAGAGCCTACGAAACTGACTAGTTCGACTAAACGATCCTTTGAACACCATATCTAACTACAATAAACCTGTCAATATCCAAAATCCTCAATACAATAACCGAACCGAACTAGCGCCAGTCCCACCCCCCTTAGATAACCAACAAACGAAACCAGATCCATCCAAAATCACGAAAGCCAATCTGTTCTTTTTGTAACTCCGTAAGAGCAAGTTCTCGACTTCTCCTTATCGTAAAATCGCGCATTGCAGCTATCTCAATTTTAGACCGTATTATTTTTTCGTTTTTACATTTAATTACCCCCTCGATCTCGACAATTAACTACTAACGCGAATCAACTTATCGATCGTATGCTAATTTCATGTACATTCCTTCGATTTATTTGTCATCTCGTCGACATTTTCGCTAAGATCTCAACAATTGACCACCATCTCACCGATCTCGCCAATTCCAATTTACTCGTTTCTATTTCGTCGACGTCGTATATATTGTAAGTACCATTCAGAAATACCTAACTGATTTTTCGCGATTTTTCCCTTTATTTTTTTTTACCATTATTATTGCTTGAATAGTGCAACCGGCTAGATGGACAAAACCATCCCAAAATAATCATAAAAATAAAAACTTTTTGGCTACTTAAATTTTTAAATTCTTTAGCAAGTGACAAAACCATTTCAAAAACATATGCAAACCATGCAGAATAAAAATTCCGCGTCTTATTACGACAGAAAAACCACCGTCGCGCAAGCAGAAAACAAGAAGTGCTCGATGCAACAGTACGTGCAAACGACAACCGCATTGAGCAATTCTACATTTTCACGCGACGTCAAAATTTTTAGAAAAATTTGTAAACATAATTGTGAAATCAGATACTGTAACAGTACGTGTACACGACGACCTCAGTACATGGCTGCACAATTACCAACAAAAAAATGAATTTCAAATTCCCAAACTATCCAAAATCAACACTTTCAAATCTGAAAAACATACAAATAACGCAATTAATTTACTCTTGACCAGGACAGTAAGTGTACCACGACGACGGTGAACACGAGAAAATAAGACAAAAAACGAGCCGACGACATCATTCAAGCAATATGCCAAAAACCTCCCATGCTTACAATAAAATCAATTCATAGGCGGTAATAAACGGCAACCGCACATATCCGATCAAAATGAAAATTTATCACACGAAATTCAAAAAATAGAAAGAGAAAAGAAGAAAAACCACCTTCATAAAAATAAAAAAATCAAACATTCGAACCATTATCAAAAAATCAACAATCACACTCAAAACTCGTCACACTTCGATAATTCGACAACATCTAAAATCAAAATTTTTTGGCAAAAAATTCAAATTCCATTATTCAAAATTTTCTCCCTCACTTTCTAAAATTAATTCGATGAAGTACCACGATCACTCGAAATCAACCGTGATCAGACAAAATTATTCAAAAAATTCGGACAAGTTTAAACATCACATAAATCAATGAATATTGATTCCGACCAAACCACACATTTACCCCCTATGAATTGCATAAAATAACACGACGCTTATAATCAGAAATCTGATTGCTACATGGAAATTATCACCAACCGGCAGAAAATAATTCCACGCACCAATCAGACGCACCATTCTTAACCCTTTAACCCCTGGGACCGCACAAATGCTCATTGCCAATTCATAAATTGCTAATACACGCCGTAAAAAATCCATACTCGAACACTCAGCGCACACTGACACTTTCCAACGCAGACGAAAATCCAACAACTCAAGAAAATACATGAAAATCAAAAATAGATTTGGAATAAATACACTGTCGAAATTATTACCCACATATACATTCGTTCAAACCTGACGTCAAGATAAAAACCAATACGACGCCATCAAAATTCAAAATCTTCAGATATCTCTTGAATCCAAAAATAAACCATTTATCAGAAAAGAAATCGAAACCGACGACTTGGAAAATACCACCCGCTGAGTGTAACGAGGATAATCTGCACACAACTCCAACGCTACGTACCACTCCTCCCCGCTCACTTCTTAAAAACGTTCATACGTAACCGGTGAATTGAATAAAACGACGTACGAAAATAAAACCTGATAAAAATTATATAGAAATACACGCATCGCCATATTCAAAATTTTCTATTTCAAATTTCACTCTCTGTTTTGATTTTATTCTCTCTCTCTTCTTTTTCATCTTCTCTCTCTTTCTCCCTTTCTCTCTCTTCTCATTTCTTTTCTTCGACTTCCCGTCGTTTCTACCGCTTCACAATTCGCAACGTTCCCCCCACCGCAACCACTTCCACATCTAGCAACGACTACGCTATACTCACACACACAAGTTCGACAACATAAACACGTCGCATCTACCCCAATTCACCGGCCACGCGAACGACCTTCACAAAAATGCACCGCCTGACCGATTAACCCACTACGCTGCATTATCAATGAAACGCCGCAACCATTCAAAAAACGCTCTCTCTTATCTAAACCGATGTGACATTTCTAAGAATACCAACGACCGTTTAATCGCTCCATTTTACTTTCGCTTTTTTTTTTTTCTTCTTCTTCATTCATTCAAACACCCTCGTTCATTGACCTATCTTACGTTCATTCGAAAAATACGTACCCAAATTTACATTTCATGACCAATAAATTATTAAAAATACACTGCGTATGACAAAATCACATCATCTTTCGATCTCAAAAATAATACGATACATTAATGAATAAAATACAAATACATTCTCCCTTTCGATCTCAAAATAATTTCAAAATACTATCTTTTCGATTTCAAAAATAAATCAATGCTGCAAAAACTTCAAAATATCCATAAAAATTATGACTTCGATCATCAAAATTAAAAAATACAACATACGCTACAATCTCGATCACAAAAAACAATCCCCTTTCCAAAAATTAATTAATACCTCTAAAATTCAAATTCCAACCACAAAATTCTAGCGAAGTACAAATGGGGCAGAATTTCAACAAAAATTCAGAAACCCCTCCCCTTTTCTTTTCGTCAAAATCAAAATACGACATACAAAAACCTCTACCATTCAAAATGCTATTTCTAAAAAATTCTCATGACCTATCAAAAATCAAAAAATTTTTCACCACTTTTCTCAAAATTGACAGCCACAGCATATGGGGCAGGATTATCAAAATTTTACCACATTAGCACCACTTTCGACCTGTCGGCGATCCCTTTCGGCCGTTCCGAGGGTCAGCAGACCGCAAAATTTACCCAAAAAAACTAAATAGCCGCACCGGAATACCCGGATCAAAATTTATTATCATAAAAATCAAAATTTCACTAATCTTACTCAAAAATCGACAGCTACTGCACATGGGGCAGGAGTATCAAAATTTTATCAAGCCAATACCACTTTCGACCCGTCGGCGATCCCTTTCGGCCATTCCGAGGGTCAGTAGACCGCAAAATTTAACCAAAAACCCTGCATAAGCCGCACCGGAATATCCGGATCAAAATTTACTACCATAAAAACTCTTTTTTTTTCCCTTCTTTCAAAAAATCGATATCCCACGACATATGGGGCAGAAATTTTTCACTCAACCAAATACTTCGTGGCACATATGGGGCAGGGACTAAAAAATTCCAGTCAAAATTCCAAAATTTTCAACAAATAAAACCTTCCTACGACCTCTAAATTTGAAAATGATCACTTTTCATGTCTATAAAGCAAAAACGAGTAAAAACACTTACCTTATTCATATCAGGATCCAAATAAGAAAAATTCCATATCCTTTTTGGCACAAACTCTGCTTACTAATAATACATATGTCGCATCAACTAACCTATAATCTGCTTCCATGTCTGTAACAAAAAATTTAACACACTCTTGTAAATTTTTAACAAAACATTAACATATTTTGGCTATAAATAACATCCTAAATTAAATAAATATTTGGTAAATTGCCATTTTCTAACCCCTTTCTTTTTTCTTTTTCTCTCCCCGTTCAAACAAATAGCAATATGTCGGACAAAGATTACGTTCCATCGGATAGTGAATACGAGACATATTCGGAACATACCTACACTAACCCGAATACCCCGATCACAATCCCGTCAGATGATGAAGAGTTAATCGAAAACGATCAACCGACGTCGCCAATAACAATTTCTGACCATGAACCGACACCACCGCCACAAAGACGGCAGACAAGAGCAAACAGGCGTCCCAGGGGTAGACCCCCCGGTCCCCCGAAGGCATTTCCCACCCTGTGCAAGTGTCGGACAAAATGTGAATGTCCGAAATTCCCATCGCACTATTCAGGGTGGGAATGCAAATTTAATAACAAGCGACGTCCTAAAAATTCTCCTGTTTCAAAACAGATTATGGCAGATACGAAGAACATAATATGCTCCGGCTGCCGCAGCCTGCTCGGAATCGTCTCTCCATATGCTACGAACGAAGTGCCGGCCCAGGGGCCATACATCGCAACAAAGTGTGGACATTTGTTCCACACGGAATGCATAATGTTGGCCCCACACATTGCCGATGGTCACGTGCAATGCACGTACGCGGGCTGCGGCAGGCCAATACGCATCGAAGAGCTCCTCCCGCTGCGGCCGATAGTAGTCGATCAACACCTCCAGCTGACCGCCCGGCAAGCTAACGAAACAATTAGCGCAATGGAGGCGCAGCGCCGGGCGGAAATAAAAGTCTACCATCTGACCAACAAAGTAAAAGCGCTGGAGATGGAGGTCCAAAACCTCCGGACCCAGCGCTACGACGATCTCGACGACATAATCGTGGAACCGCTGGATCAGAGGCTGCAGCGGGAAGGTATCGACTTCCTACCGGACCCGGAGCCAATGGACCACCAAAACGAACCGCAACCGGGACCTTCACATCGGATCACGCCGCCGCCTCCGCCGCCGCCTCAGGAAAATCCACCGGTGTGTAATTTATTTACTATAAATTTGAACCCGGTGGATTTCCTAATAAACCAAACACTGGAATCCGAGGAAGGTGCTATGGCCGAGAACAGTGAAGATGCGGGGGCGGAAATAGCGCCTGCCCATGATCGACCACAGTACATGGCACAAACCAACTGCTATACGATTATCTAGGTTGACTTCCAGTTTACCCGTCTCCACCCCTCGCCTTCACGGTGAGGGAGCTTCGACCTCCAAGATTCCCAGCGACGCCGTACGCCATCTTTAGAGGGGACTTTTGGATTTGTGGAGACGGGTACCCGAGGCTGGCGGCGCGGATAGCTACAGAAAAGAAAACGTATCGAAATCGACTAGTTCCAGGGATCTTTCATCCACCACAACTAACTTTCGTGGACTTCCTATCGAAAATCGAGACGATGAGGCGCACCCCCCGACAGGTCATGTTGTCCTGCTCGGGGGACATCCATCAGGATTGGAATCTCCCATGGGTCATCGGGAAATACAAGCAAGTGGCCGAGACCCTGCGAGATAAAGGAACCCAGCTGCTGGTCATGTTTCCCCCCATCCCAATGGATCCAATCGAGGGGGAGCATGAACCAATTTGCGACATCTTCAACCGGGAAGTGTTGGTCGACCCCGAGGTCCGAGGCCTCGAGGTCCAGATCGCCTTCCCGGTTTACGCAGAAAACCTGGGGGCCAGGAAACAGATAAATGGCGAGATTACTCACACCATAAAATCAGCGTTTCCGCTTCTCGCCTTCCTGGATCTAATCATCGCCCACAAGTAAGATCAGTTTACTCTCAATTTAATTAAATATTAAGTCCTGGTATCACACCCACATAAACCGGTACGTATTACAAAATCAAGGAACCAAAAACCACTTTCTACCATAATCTCATGGCTTGAAAACTAGCAAATTTCAAGAAAAATATAAAAAATAAAAATCGTAAAAGCTTAAAAAAAAAAAAATCAAAAAAAAAATGCTTGCAACAGTGAGCGTGAACTATAAAACCAAAATCAAAAAAAAAAAAATCGAAAAATAAAAAATTGTCAAAAAATATATCAGTAACAGAGTGCGTGATTCAAAAATAAAGAAATTTGCGAATTTTCAGTCGACCAAAACAATAGCCACACCCAAAACCAAAAAACAATACTCTTTCGAAATTTCGACGACCTCAAAAAATTCAAAAAAAAAAAAATACAAAAAAAAAAAAGAGGAAGAATCAAAAATCTGGAATGACAAAACATAAAATATTCTATTATATACAATATTAATTTTACCTGCTAACCTGTTCACAGTCCACCACGCCAATAATTTAATCGTCGAGATACGTTTGATGTTTTCTTCGCTGCCCAAAATGGAACTCGATACCGCCCGGCGACACCTGAAAGCATCAAAACATCGTTAATATTATCATCATTCTCGTCGATACCTACCAAGACTGTCATACTTACCGATTATGTAAAACTCTTCCCAATCTGTGATACCTATATTTGTAAATAATGTGCATTTTTATATTTTTATACTGCATATTTTTGTATCGACCCCTGTACATATGTCAATTATTTCAAAATTCCCCAAAATATTTTGTCCTTTTAAATTTTTACGTCGCAGGAAGAGAACAACTATGATTAAAAAACCCAAAATCCCATTTCTTTTTTTTTGTTATTTTCATACCCAAATTTCACATCTGAAAATTTACCCGACCTGTTTATTCTTATTTACCGACAAAAAACATTGAATTTTATTTTTGAAACCCAACCCAAAACCAAAACAACAAATCAGACTTATTATATAGATTTAAAACCTCCTCCAAATGTCAAAACAATAATTCATCATGTTTAAATAATTCACCACAAACCAATTACCCCAATATTTTATATGCATATTTCTTTTTATACTTATTTCTTGTCATTATTTTTACCCATGCATGTTTATATTTAAGTATGAATCTCATTGTCTGCGTTTTTCACGACTTCCACAAAAAATTTACCACCTAGACATCAGTCTACTCGGACACATAAACGCATCACAAAAATACTGCGCTGATAACGGGCCAACCTGCTTACGAAAATAACCAAAGCGCATCGCACACTTTAATGTGCAAATTATTTTATTTTTCTCATTATCATTTCTTTACATTTTTGCCATGTTATACCATAAGATATTATTTTTTCATTTCTATTTCTTGCCAATGTATAAATATTTCCATAAACTTAAGCTAGACCGCATAAACTCCCCATTATTATTTATAATGTCCCTTTTGTAATTTGCAAATTCGGATGCGACTCGTAACTGCCTATTAACGCGCCGCACAAAAAAGCAGTTTTGCAAAGCAAGAGCCTGACCGAAAATTGTCAAAATTATTTTCAACGCATTTCGAAATAACAAAAAGGACAACCACTATAAAAATGAAAAAGATGACTTAAAACAAATCTACGACATCAAAATTCTAATTTTTCGCATCCACAGCTGCGTCTGTGTTCAAAATTTAATCAAAAAAGCTCATTTCTTTCGGTTCAGCAAAATTTTAAAATTCAGATTAAAACTTCAAAATTTAGATCAAATCTCAAATTAAACAGTCATCTAGAGCTCGCAGTGCTTTCGATCACTGTCAAAAATTCAAAATTAAAGCCAGACCTACTTCGAATACAACTTAACACTGGTACTTTCAGGTTACCACCACCCATAGCCAAGTTCGATGGGGCAGGGACCATGATACACTCTAAGAACTGAAAGTTTGACCTCGAATTTGGGGTTCGAACTCGACTCTGGGGTGTGAGCTACCCCCTCCCCCTCATCAAGTCCGATGGGGCATATGTAAGAGTGATTATGGCCCTGTCCGAGATTATTGGGAAATAATCTTGGGCTATGGTGTGGTGGCAACCCTGCGAGCAAATAGTGGTTGATCGACTCGCGATTCAACTTGCGATCGATCGAATCAGTCCTTTCGAAATCTCCTCGACAGCTAGGTCAGGCTCAGCACGGTTTTAAGGCTCAGGTCTCGCGCGTGTTTCACCAAGTAGGCTAAAGCAGTTTGTTGAAATTGCAATTAATTCGTAGTCGCCTCCGAATTTGCCATTTCTCTTCCTGCGTACCCCGAAACCCCGCGCGGTCCACACGTTCAGCGTAATTCGATATCGCGAGTTAATTGTTCCGAATTAATCCGCGGTAATTCAGACTAATCGTTCGCGATAATTACTTTGTATTTTTACGCCGCTTGTACTTTCTACTCGCGCCCAAATACATCATTATCGCGTACACCCGTTCAGAAACTTGTGTCCTTTATTTTACCCAAGCTGCGAGTCCGGCCTTCCGTCCGCGCAGCCCAGCCAGAAATATAGGTACACGATAATACGTCGCGCCAAATTCGGTTATTTACGCCGCTCATCTTGGTGCCGTCGTCGGTTCTCTCAGCGCCGCTCTGTGCTCGTCGTCAAAGTCATCAGCCGAAGAGACACATCCGGACACATCGCTGGAACCGCCGCAGCCACCAATATCAACCGGCAACCCCGAATTTGGGCTCTGTACGCGACAGTAAAGAAGGGCCGGGGGCAGCCCAACGGATCCACTGCCCGGAGCGTTCAACTCACAAGCTCCCCGTGATCGTGCGAGATACGGCCGCGAGATATTCCCATCTTTACATCTTCAATATTTGTCTTTTTTTTCGTTGTTTTAATTTTAAACGCCATTTTCAAGCATTCTGTTTTAAACATCGATACCCCGCTTGCCTTATACAATTAGACACTATTCTTAGCTCTTATTAAGCACCTAGGAGGTACAAGTATTTATACTAGAGTCAGTTCACTTACCAGTTGCCGGACTCGTCACAGCTGCGAAGCGGATTCTACTCCAGTTCATCATCATCTCCGAACAAAATCTATGGCAGATAGGTATGCCAAGGTCTTCCTTCTTCTCTACCTATAAACCAGTAATTTTTTTGTCTCGTTAAA
The DNA here is from genome assembly GCA_038380155.1 of Pseudococcus jackbeardsleyi. Taxonomy (NCBI): domain Eukaryota; kingdom Metazoa; phylum Arthropoda; class Insecta; order Hemiptera; family Pseudococcidae; genus Pseudococcus; species Pseudococcus jackbeardsleyi. The sequence continues at coordinate 10,857,553 of CM076242.1, forward strand.
AAAATTTTTCTCACATTTCAACTACTTGCATCTCGTATGATGTACCTACTACCTAGCTACCTAATAGCCGAGCAGTTTATCGTCTAAGAACGTATAAATTAAATTACCGCGGCTACCTAAGCACTTATACGTGTAAAAATTCGCTCGTGAAGCTGAGGATGATTTTTATAGCCTCTTAAGCGATATTTTTAATCTCTTATCTTCATTGGATGTTTCGAGACATTCGTGATATGAAATGTAAAAAAAAAAATAAAAATATCGCAAGCAGGAGCAAATTGAATTTGGCATCAAGAGGGGGAGGTGAGAGGGGGGGTTCTGACTCCATAGAATTTTAATTCAATTGTCTATGTTTAGAAAAATCAATTTTTTTCGAATTTTTTCTGCCTGTACTGCAAATTTTTCATTAAATTTGACTCCAAATTTTTTCTCAGCTACAATAACTTCTGGATATGGAAAAGGGGGAAATAGAAACTGCTCCCCCCCCCGTCTACCGGTCTTGAACATAAATAATCAGTAGATACTACAACGCATTAGGAAAACAACCACCTACCTAACTACGATTTTTTTCAATTTTCAGATCGTAAATAAAATATTTTTGGCCAAAATTCCATCTTTTTTTTGGTTTGGGATCGGAAGGAAGAAACAATTCGAGGTCAAATTCGAAATTCAAAAAAACATTTTTTTATTCCCAAGTTTCTTACGAAAATCACAGTTTATAAAAAAAACGACGAGTTTAAAAAATTTAAAAATAGTCAATGGCTGTTTTTTCATTATTTTTGGAGAACCAACCAAAAATACAGCTGATGATCGATGATTAAAAATAGAGAGGAATGACACAGATTCTCATCCAACTCCAAGAAAATCCTAAATTTTTTCTAAATTGCAAAAGTTCAGTAAAAAATTGGAAAATTTGAGAAGTTGGCCAATATTTTTTCTTATTTAAAGTTTAAATTTCGATTTTCTGAAATTTTCGTCCTCGTTTCGATCATGCAGATAAAAATCTTACCACATGCATTTCACAAAAATATAAATTTTTGATAATCGAAACCTACTTCCCCATTAGATTACGGATTAGATGCCATGTTTCAATAATGCTTGGAAAAATAGATTTCATTTTTTTTTGTTTTCGTTCAAAATGTACTAGAAATTTCAAAAAATTGTACCCATGTAATTTTTTTCAGGTAAAAAAATTTCTATCAAAAATACCAAGTAAAATTTTGGAAAAAAGATGGAGATTTTTGAGATTTCTTTTTCAAAGTATCAAGCACTTCTCCCCTCCTTCTCCGCTAAAAACCTTTGAAGATATTTAGGGTCCTGGGAACTCAAGTCCTAATTAAAATGGGCGAAGATTGTAAGATTACTATTTTAAAGAGATTTAAATTTGTTCAGTTTCAATTTTGATAAACCAATTTTTATGAACATTTTTTTGAAATTTTTCATAAAAATTGTTTCATGATTTGCCACAGATATCTGTGAAGTGAAGAAATAGAGTTATCTAAATTTTGGAAATCATAATTTATTTGAATTAAAATTCTGTTTGAATTGAATAAGAAGAATGAAAAATTAAAATGGTAACATTTTTGAAAACCGAACTTCGTTTCACCCACTCATTTTTAAAGGTCTGCTTTTAAAATTTTGAAGAAATTTTGAGCTAGAAAGGCTACTGAAAATGGTCTGGCAAATACGATAAATCGATTCAGATTGCGAAAGTTGGAATCAGAAAGTCAATGATGAAGATCAAGTTTTATTGCTTTATTTATCAAAAATGCAGAACATTTTTCAACTTTCTTCTATTTTTTCTTTAAAAATTGACATAAAAATACTCGATAAAGAATCCCACTTGCCGAAAATCTTCATACTAATTTTTTTCCAACATTAGATACCTATTTTACTATCATCTGCTCGAATAATCATCAAAATCAACGAGGACAAATTCGACAAATACATTCCTAATTTGAAAAAATCTAAATTTGCATATTTCACAAAATTCTCGCCAATCTCTCAAACTGGCAAAAAAATCAGTTACTTGAAAATATATTGGCGGCCAAAAAATCACGATAACCATTTCTACATTCCACTAGAAAAAAATCACCCACCAAAGCCAACCATGGCATAAACTAGGTACCACATTTTTCCACTGCCTCCAACTTTCAGCCTCCTCACTTCACCTATCAAAACCAGACTACCACATGCCACATCGTTATCGGCCTAAACGTCAGACCGTAATCAAAGGTATGAAAATTTTCGCTCATCGGATTCCAAATCGTCACTCATTACGAACCCTTTATAACGAAGCGACGCGGCGCCTTTACCGTCAAAGATACGATCTCCATATAACTTATACTTAATCCAAATCGAGAGAAAATCGAATCGAAAAAGTATAACAGTTGAGTTTATAAACGCAGCTGACAGAGAGTTTCATCGAAATCTCATACTCGTGCATACCAAACCTTCGCAACGTTGGTCTTTATTTTTAATCGACACTCGTCATCGTCAACGACAAAGGTATTCTTATGCATATGTATGTTAATTGATCGAACATATCGACGCGATCGCGTGCTCCATCGTCGTATTAAATTAAACCAACATTGGCATCCAGCTCGCTGTCAATCTTTTTTTACCTTTACCTTAAAGAATGCCTACAAATCAAAATCATCAAAACCGCAGATATTTCGATTTCTATCTTGGAAATTCTTGGTCGTTTAATTTATAAAAATCCAGTTAGATACTTTGGAAATGGTCATAATAATGTAAATTAGCCAAGTACCTACAGAATTTAATAATGAGTCGACTTTCATTTCGATAAAATTACTCGAAATATACGAGCTCGTACCTATTTCACCGGGTAATATTAAAATAGATAGTTCAATTTAATATAATTTATATACCCAATATCGAATATGAAATTAAATATAGAACAATTAAACCACATTTTAAAACGTGACTGGGATCGGACTGCTGAAGAATAAAGACAAATATTACGGTTGATTTTGCTTTTACTTTCGATTCGATATTAAAAAACATTATTAAGTTGCATATTCGTACGGTCGTAAAATTATACCGGTATCTGTAGTGAGACGTATGGCGTCTTCAGCAACCACCATACCAGCCGAACCAAAATAAAATCTGCAGCGATATAACTTTCCATCGTAATAATAATAAAAAAAATAAGAGTCCCAGCTCGCCCATCAGCCACCTCGCCATATATGCAAAGACGACTCTACACTATCATCAATGTCGATTAATTATAACGGAATGGAGCGTGAATACGTGAGCTTGTATGTACCCATGTAGCAACAAGAAAGGTACGCCAAGATCATTATCGTACCGTACGTTTTTAGCCGAATTTTTCCAGGTAAAATATGATTAATGAAGGCCCCCCTTAATGTCGTTGACCCAATTTTAGAAAGTGAACGTTTCAGATGTGAAGGATTTTTTCTAATAGGTTTGTGATTTGAAGTTTTCGAGGGGTATGAAATTTTGAAAAGGTGAGAGGAGGTGGAGAGGGGAAATTCAATTCAACACACTGTTGATGAGTTTCTATCAACAGAAAATTGAATTTTCATGTTTCAAAAAAACACATTCGCAATGAAAAATTTGATATTTTAAATTGTTGAAATTAGGAGGAAATGAGAAAAAAATGGGATTGGCATTGCGAGTCTAGATATATGAAAAACCCACCCTCGGGTTTTAAAAATTGGTTTTTGGGTAATTTTTACGCCTGAGATGAACTTAGAATGACCTTTTATCCCCAAGTTTTATCCAAAGCTGATTTTTGGATTTTTAAAGCTAAGATGAAAGCAAGATAAATTTTCATCCGAATAGGTAATCCGAAGCAGATTTTCGAATTTTTAAAACTGGGATTAACTTGGAATTAATTTTCATCCCAATATTCCTCCCAAGCTGATTTTCAAGATTTTAAGTCTGAGATGAACGCGAGATAAATTTTAATCCCAATAATTCAGAGCAGATTTTCGAATTTTTAAGACTGGGATTAACTTGGGATTAATTTTCATTCCAATATTTATCCCAAGCCAATTTTTGGGATTTTTAACTTGAGAAGAATTTACTATGAAATTTCATCCCAATATTCATTCCAAGCTGATTTCCGAATTTTTTGCCCTGCCATGAACATATCTCTGCCGAGAGGCTTAAAATCAGTGTCAACTCAAGAATCAACTTCTGACACCAACAGGGTTTCTATACTCGGGCCGAAAATTTTGTATGTTTCGTACAGTCTTAGACGATTGTTGAGAAATGGGATTGTTACAATTTATGAAAATTGCTGATATTTGACAAATGTTGTCTTTTCAATATTTTATTATACGTGCCCTACGTGAAGAAAATTGAAAAATTTTGAAAAATTGAAAATACAAATTTTCGTATGAATTTCAAATCAAAAGTATGATTTTTAAATACGGGTGCTTAATGCATTTCAAAAAATTGGAGAAAAATAAGAGAAATTGAGATATCTGACTTTGAAAAAATCAAACTGATGTGAAATGAGCAATGAGCATTTGTGGAGAAAACTGTTCGATTTTCTGTTATCTGATAAAATAGGTACTAATTAAAAAATTATAAAAATGCCAAACTTGATAATTTCTAAATGTAAAAAAGTATGCAGCATAAACAAAAATAATTCATATCTGCGTATTTATGATTCAAGTTATCCAGCCTTTAAAAAAGTCATCATCATCATTTCAAAATTTTGAAATAATTGTTTGATTAGTGAAGACGGTCCGCGAGCAGTCTGGAGCACCCCCCCCCCCCCATTCACACTTGCCTGTTTGAGTAATCTGAGACGCTCGAGTCTGGGGCAATCTTCAAACTTTCTAAACTCAACAAAAATTCGGTGTCAATTTTTGATTTCCATTATCAGGAAAAATACAAAAAAATTTAAAAAATGCAAAGGATGGTAATCACGCTTATTTTTATGTTGAATAAATTTTAAAAATAGAAATTGCCTCAATATTTTTGTAATTTTAATAAATCATCTCAATATTTGATTGATACAAAATTTTTCGATGTGAGAAAGTTTTCCGGTTCAAAAACGAAAATTTTCTTTTGATATTCTCGAAAAACGCTGTTGAAAAAATTAGAAAAAATTGAGAGAAAAGCATCCGAAGAAGGAGATACGATTTTCGAAACTGCTGATTTCAGAAGTATTTTCAATAAGGAAGCCTCTTCGATTCAAAATTTGGCACGAAATATAAAATTTCATTCCTTAAAAATCATTAACCTCCTAATTTATGGCAGCAAAATACTAAATGACCACTTTCGAGTTGAATTACCAAAATGATAAAAAAAAAAAAAAATGAAACTGGTTCAAGATTTTTTTTGTGTCAAAAACAGCTTCCTTGATTTTCTACCTTGATTTTTTCCCTGATCACGAAATAAAATTAAAAATTTCAAAAAATCGTTCAGGTATCTTTTAAGTATGTATTTGCAATAATAATTTAAAAAATCTTACATTCGGAGTCAAAATATATCGCATATTATACATTCATAAACCCAAATTTTTCTTGGTTACCTCGCAGTTTAATTTAGAATTCGAATTTATCTAGTGAACATTCTCCTCCTATAAACCTTTTCCATAACTCTTGAATTTATTGATAAAAAATTAAAAATTACAAAATCTCACGTGGTTTTTCAATTTTTTTGAGAAATTTAACTAATTTGAAATCTTGGGAGAGAGCAAGGACTGCTCGACAACTTCGCAATGAAAAAATTAGATTTTTCGTTGAAAATAGACATTTAAGTTGAAAAGCGTTCTAAAATGACGATCAATTCATTCAGAATTTGAAAAAAAAAAAAATTAAAAATTGTCTTTGAGTCAAAAAACTTATCAAAAATTATATTTTGACGGAAAATTTTCGATTTTTGTCTCCCTCAATGAGCTAACTTTGTTTTCAGGGAGGAGGAGGGTCCTTCTGCAGATGTTTTTTCGGGTCCAGAGGCAGTTTTAAAAAATATCGAAGTCGAAGACACTTTTTCGAAAGTCCTGGAACCAGAGCCGAACCAGAACACCTCCCTCCCTCTCTCCCTCCCTTCCTTCCTCAAGATTTCTATTCTTTTCGTTCATGTCAATGACATATCAAAATCAATAAAATGCAGACTCTGGTTTAAATCATCATTTTCTCCTCTCTTCATTTCACTGATTTTCAAATTTTCAAAATTTTAGGAAAATTTTTCATTTGAGTAAATATATTATAAAATTTAAAAAAATCAAATCGTTTCCTCTTCTGAGTAGACCTTTTCTGACATCTACTGCCAAGATTCATTTAAATTCTGAAAATTATAAATGGCGAAGATTTCCAAAAATTTAATAGTTTTCTGTAGGAAAAAATCCACTCAAAACCGAAAAATCCAAAACCCAAACAAGATCAAATCAACATCAAATGCACTCATTTTCCACCCATCTCCCTTCCCTCTCTCCACCAGCTACCTTATTACACCTCACCTGCCAAACTGAACAATCACATCGCCAGTAATTAGTTCGCACTACATCTTCGCCTCTTCCACATTCGCACCGAACCATCGACATCGATCGTAAAAATCACCGCAGGACATCTCACAGTTCACAGAGAGTAAAAAAAAAAAAAAACTCGACCACCAATTCGGACCATGCACTTTGTTCCGAACCGCTTGCTCAACACAGGTGTACAAAGTACACGCGCAACAACCTACATTACCATCACAATAGCTTACTTTTCTATACAATACTCTTACATTCGAGATCGGTACTCCTGTGTCTCGGACATGTACGCGAATTCTTCCTAATGCCTAATGCAATTTGTATGTTAATCTACAAAATAAACTCGCAAATATACCTCTCACATTCTGTCCACTTACTCATTTCTAGAAACTCCAACTACCTTCTTTTCCTCTTCTCCTACACCAAAAAAATCCACAAAATCCCACTCACACAATTTCAGCTCCAAAAAAAACCCACATCATATGGTCACATCGTCACCAACACCAAAACAATATATTTTCGACTTTCCCTACCATCTATGGGACCACTGCCTTGTTTCCAGCTCGTGGACCTTTTTATATAAATCAGACCGCATAATAGCGGCCAATTTTCCGCCTAAAATCATCATCCGATTGTCGAGACACGATGATTATTCTACCTAGACACACTTGTTTATAAACTCGGTGGCAACTGCAGAATCTGCTTATAAAATACGCTACATTCAGGTGTCAAAAGTTCATTAACACGGTCGCTCGCAGCTTCATTAATATATTCGCCGCAGTACTCTCGGTCTCCTCGAGCCGGGCGATAAAAAATACACGAAAACCCATCCAAACGTTTACAGATGCGAGTCTAACCGAGTACTCGCATAAGTATGAATTTTTCACGCCAATAAAACATCTCTCTGATGGCACCGAACGTGAAATTATTCTAGAATCTGCAGGGCCAGCAGGGATGACATTTGAAATAGAAGATTTTTTTTTCTACCTCGGCCACGGTCCGCGTATTGTTGAACCAAACAGAATGATGGTTCGCGATCCAATGTCAATAACGTGTTCGGTTCGTGTATAATAAAGCACGTCCACAGGTACAATGGGTTTTTCACTTTATTGCTTCTATCTGCGTGTGTTTTGGAGTCGAATAAAAAGCCTCACATCGACGGTACCGTTAGATTTGGGAAATCATCGCCCATTCATAGGTGTACCATTATAGTTTCATTAACGATTGCCAAATTGCTATTTCGGTGTGATACTGGAGCCTTCGTCCAAGATGAAAAAATTTCCATGTAACGTTGAAAATTACCTACGAGGAAACATGTAGGCAAGTAAAATTAACCGTGAAGAATGTGATGTATGCGCGAGAAAGATATTTAGTGTGGTATATTGTATCTTTTTATAAACTTGATCTTCATCGTCGATATATTTACGACGATGACCTATTAAAAAGAGGAGAAAAAATCACTCGATAGGTGTAGGTATATTTTTGTAAACGCGTTAATGTCGTGATCCCATGGTCTACATTTTACGTACTATAATGTCCCAAGGTATACTCGTCAAAATAACGGGCAAAGCAGAACAGCCACGGACAGTGTCGTGTAAAAGGTACTTTGTTTATGTAACAACGTTTTGCTATATGCGAACCGGGCCCCGGACATCTCGATTTATAAAGATTATCGCGACTAAAAATTTAGGTTAATTTGTCGGCTGTGTTTTTCGAAATGACTCGCGTTATCGTGGATTAAATGTTGGCTGGTTCGTCCGGCGAATGAATGTTTTGTAATTTTTTTTTTAGAAAGGTTTTGTCGTCCATTTTCTAGTTGGTCGTTGGATAAATTGATTTTATGGCATAGGTATTTTTATGGAAGTCATAATAAAGTCATAATTCAATTTCGATATTCAAAGAAAAACAAAGAAAATCGTCAAAAATTGACTTTTGTGAAGATTTGTGGTAATTATAATTTTGGTTCAGAACAAAAATGGTGGGGAAAAAATATAAATTTGGCAAAAAAAAAACAGTCTTGAAAGATTGATTTCTTCAAGTAATGCCAGAAATTGGGGCATAAGAGATGCATTACAACCCTCCTACCCATTTATCACACCAAATTACAGATTTTCAGAGCCTTAAAATACAAAAAAGAGACTTTTTTCGGCATTAAATACCCACATTTTTCAAATCTTTGTCCTCACTTCAATACGTGGAAAAAATAACCAGGAACTTGGAATTTAAAATTTCTACACAATTTTATTTGAACTATTTGAAACGACAGTGCGAAATATGGCTCTTTTTTCCACCTTTCGCTCGAAAATCTCACTGATATTACAAATCTGTGTACGTTTTCCGACACCCCCCCCCCCCCAAAAAAAAAATAATAATAATAATAATAAAGAAAAGCTTTCGACGTCTCGGTAGTAGTTATAAAAATTAGAATCAGTTCAAGTTCAAATTCAAGATGAAAAATAATAAAACGAAAAATACAGAAATCATTCATTTAAAAAAAGTACTAGGAATTGGGAAATAGACTCAGTGAACTTGAATAATTGATGACGAGCCAGAGTTGGGTCGCGCAGCGGACCAGGAGACGGAGTCCATTAGTAATTGATGAAAATGGAAAAAGTAATTTTGAGGCACATAAAAAAGAGAGGTTTGGCTTCAGAGCAAACGCTTTTAGTCATGAATAGAAAATATCAAAATTTAGTCTCCATTTTTTTTTTTTTTTAAGTTCAATCAAAAATCATCAAGTGTATCAATTGATCAAAATGTTTCCATTTTTAAACATCCGACAAAATAATAAGATGTCAAGATTATCAGAACAAATCTACCTAAAATTAGATTCGAATCCGATTCCACGAATCCATCATTTTCGGGAAAAATTTTCGAACAAATATTCAACGAGTCCAGAGTTTTACATAGTGGATTCGAATCAATTTTTTTGAATCCTTTCTAACCTTGCAAAAAGTTACAGAAAATATCAAAATTTAGTCTCACAAAGTTCGATCTCACTTTTCATGGATCAACCTCCTCCCCCCGCCCCTAAAACGTATTCATGTTTTAAAGAAACATTGAAATTTCCAAATTTTGAGATTTTAAAATCCCAAAAATAAAGGTCCCCAATCACCAATCCTATGGAAATTTTGAAGAATGACGATTTTCGATGAAAAATTTAAAAAATGTTTGATATTTCTTTTTCAACACAGTTTGACAACCCCTACTCTAATCATCCCTAATCCTAAATTTCTTTAGCTTTAGTCGATGTATGAGACAAATCGACTCCCATAAAACGTCATAAAAAGGCACAAATAAGTTAAAAGTCGCAAAAACAAGAAAATCTTCGAAAAGTAAAATGAAAAACAAATCAGAATTTTGACACAAGAGCCATGAAAAAGTCATCGATAAAAAATCATTAAATTTTCGAAAAATAAGATAAAATAAAGCTTTATAAATATTCAAAAGTAATAAAAAAAAATGACAATGCCATTTTGTAAAACTTGAAAAAATCGAAAACTGAAAAATCATTGAATTTAAAAACATTGAAATGAAACAAAATGTCCACGATTTAAAACTTTTTGCTTCGAGACAAAATCTGTATTATTTTATCATGTTGATATGGAGCTGTTCATTTACAAAGATGGTATAAAGAAGTATTTTTTTTTTTGTTTTCAATGCCTGCCTATATTTTTCAACTTCAAAGAAAATAATCTAGAAGAGGCCCTTCCACCCTCTCCCTCAGATCCCTGATTCAAACAATGACACATAACTTACTTAATTCGATTTTTGGTTTAAATTTTCTAAAAATTTCATTTTTTTCAGTTATTTTTGCCAAAAAATTTTCAAGTTTAATTTTTCTCAAATTTTAAATTTTTTTCCACTTGTCTCAAAAATTTGCAGGTTTAAACTTTTACAATTTTTTCCAATCAGCTCATTTTTTTAGTTGCCTTATAATTTTTTTTTTAATTCCACGAATTCCGCAATTTTTAATTATTTTCTCAGACGTTTAAAAACTTGGAAAAATTCTGTTCCCAGATTTCAAAAAAATTTTAAAAGACAAAATTTTGCGAACCTTTGAAAATTAATTTGGAAAAATTTTGATCAATCGATATGACTTTTTGCTAGACTTTCAAGAACTTGGTTGAAAACCAATATTCAAATTAAATTAAATTTTATCAATTTTTTAAAACAGCATCCATTATTAAAAAGCTATAGCTCTATAAAGCGAAACTTCCGTCATTTTCCCCTAAATTTTTACCCTGATCGTAAATTGGAATTCAATTTTGATTCTATGAATGCAATGACATCAGGATAAGCGATCCCAGAATAATTTCTCAAAAAATAAAATAAAATTTACCAATAACTACAAACACTGCGATCTGCACTTGATCCCACCTTCTCCACCCCATGCCCTCAGTCACTTCGACATCCACATCTCTCAATCTACAATAAAAAACGAAAAAAAACTTCTTTCATTTTTTTTGGAAACCTTAACTAACGGTACTTGTTATCACGACACCAGTCACATCGTCGTATTTCCAAACGACAGCAACGCGAGTACCATAAAACTGACAATGAATTTGAAAGTGTCATTTTTCACTTCGGTTCCTGTTCCGCCGAGAAATATGTGCACAATAAAAATTACGATCTTCTTTCGTCTTCGTCGACACATCACCAAATTCACCATATATCCGAGACATTTCCTCATTTCTCGGTTCGGCATTCGCATCATCCTCGGTCCTCCATTGAGAAAAAAACCACACACAGAAAATGACAAATTCCTCGCATTCGAACGATATCGATCTGGAAAATCGTTCATTTACACGAAAAATCCCAAAATACATTTAATAAATCTCAGATGTTAATCGTTTCAACTTATCAAATTCGTTTATGAGCTGGTTCATTGAAAAGATCAATGTCCCTGGATACCTTTCGGACACTCGGCGAATTCCAGACCATACGGCCGCCGATGCAAATATCGCAATGATAATCTGACTTGGGAGACGAGCGTGAAATTCGAGTCCACGAGTCGTATTAAAAATTACCCGTAATATTTCGAGTGGTCGACAACTCGACACATCGCAGCGAACTTACGATAAAACCGTCTCCGCATCTTAAATAACTTCACGGTTGATTTCGGAGTCGGCGAATGTGGTTATAATTACGCAGGACATTCGGTATATTTCGCAACTCTCGAGAGAGGAAAAAAATTTACATTCTTTGGGTATTATTTCTTAATGATTCGGTATTCGGCTTGGCGCGACGTTAACTGAAATCATCTCGTAACATCCGAAGCTGTTTAAAATTTCACTCTTTCGAGTAATATTCGCCAAATGGCATTCTCGAATTACGGTTATTTCCTGCCCTCTGTGCTTCAGCTATCGTAAAGATCCAGCGTGTATTTGGCGTGGTACTTGCGCGAGAGAATTTCCTCCATTATTTCTTCAAACCGTCATCTAGATACGAGTTGAGTATTTGCAGTATGCCCATGGCCCCCGCCAATCCGCTGATCTTCGTTCATTAATCTAAACCTAGGTTGAAACGAGTTTGTCGTGTTTATAATGGAAATGTACACTCGACTTGACTATCTCTTAAATATTTTTGACGTGAATGAGATTTCGACGATCTACGTGCGAATTTATTACAAGTTCAGCCTTTTCCTTTTCACAACTATAAATTTTTACAAATTTTTTAAGTCTAAATTTTTTTCAAAGCTGTTCAAGTTTGATATTTTTCCATCAAAAAATTTTTCAATTTCAATTTTTTTTAAAATTTATAATCTTTATTGCTGTTCAATTTTTTTTCTACTTACTTGATATTGAGTCAGAAAGAAATTTTGAGAAACATGAAATTGAAATTTTTTGAAAGATTCAAAGTTGGAAAAAGTTTCAAAAAATATTTTAACGTTGCAATTTTTTTTAGATAAATTTTAAAATTATGGGTAACAATTTTATGAATAGGAATTAATTTTAAAAATTATGAACCTAAAAAAATTCAAGAAAGTAAGTCAGGTTGGGAAAATGTTTTTCAACAGCAAACCTATTTTCAGTTCAAATTGCCTCAAAATCTTTCCAGATTTGATTTTTTAAAAATTTCGTGAAATGGTCCGGAACTCGCAACTGAAATTTTGTAAACAAAAAAATTGTATTTGTGTTAAGTAAGTTCCATTTGGAGTTACTTTGGGAACACTCAGCGGCCTGATACAGCTCTTAGAGTAAATTTTTAAGATTCTATAGCAAATTTCCCAAAAGGTGGGAAAAATTGAATTTTTGCACCATGAGACATGTTTTTTACTGAAAATTTTCACTCAGTACGTCAAACGTGTTTGTATCAAAACTTTTTTTTTTCAAATTCAAACTTCAAATCGTGATGAAACCGACAATTTTGCATTAAAAAAGGCCACCGATAGACCGTTTGAAAGCTAATTTTATGTGGTTTCAAAAAATGCAAAAATTTGCGAAAATGAATTTTGTGACCATGTATTTCTTTTCCTATAAATCTCCTTAATTTTTTACTTGTTCTTTTTTTTTCAATTAAATAATTGGAAGATTTTAAAAAATCGGATTTGGAAAAAAAATTGAAAAATTGAAGTTTGAAAAAATTATACTTCGAATTTTCAATATTTAAATTTGATACAGATTTGAAAATAAAAAATTGAATTGAAAAATTTTTAGCTTGGAATAAATTTCAGGATGTCAACAAAATTTCAGAAATGATTTTTCCGGATTTTCCAGAGTTTCCAGGGAAATTTTTTCAAATTTTCCTGAGACCGTTTACACATAACATCTTTAAAATAGGTTTTAAATTAATTTTCAAGGTGTCTCCAGAATTTCAAAACCAGAAAGAATGACTTTTTCGATTTTTTTTTTTTTTGAAATGGAAAAAAATTCCAAAGAGAAGGGAAAATCGTTCATATATTTTGTTTTTTACAATATAGATTGAGCGAAGAAAAATCAAAAATAAAGAGTTTTTTCTAGAAAAAAAAATTCCAAAATCAAATAGAAGTTGAAAATGATAATTATGAAGTGTAAAATTTTTTTGAAAATCTTCTGCCCGAAACATTGACCAAGACTTGAAGAAAATGATATTTTTTTTCATAAAAAAGTAAACAAGTAGACATAGGTAGGGGTATCTGAAATATTCATTGCTCAAGTAAAGACAGAACAAATTTTTTTTGAAAAATTTGTTTAAAAAACAATTCTTTTTATCTGATTTGTGGAAGGAAATACATCAGATTTAAATTTTTAAATACCAGATCAGGAATATTAGGTAGGGAAAGTGTGATTTTTTTAAAAACAAAATAAGCACTTACTATTTACTCAATTTTTTTCAATTCATTATTCTAATTTCAAATGGACATGCTCACGAGAAAAAATAGGAGATGGGTCGAATTTCAAATCAAACATTTTTTAAATTGATTTTTCAATTAAACAATTTATTTTTTCTAATAAATTAGGAATTAATAGAAAAATTAATGATTTTTGACGGAAAAATCAATGAAAAACGATCCAATTTTTCTAAGAATACGATTTGAAGTGCAAAAATTTCTCTTTTCTCAACATTTTTGAGATGGAATAAAAATCTTCTTTCCAAGCGGAGGGGGAGGGGGAGGGGACTCGAGACTCCGGAGCCACCCTGGGTGCGTTTCTGAACAATTGAACATTCTGGATAATTTTTTAATATTCAATTGTTTTTGAATAGAAAAAATTTGTTCAAGCAGATCAAAACAAGGATGAAATTTTCTAGGAAAAGTATGTTTGTAACCAAAAATGGTTTTTCAAAAAAATAATTTTTTATGACTGACCGAGGCGAGGGAAAATTTGTTCAAAATATTAATTCAATGGACAAAAAAATGACGCAAAAACACTTCACAGATGTATCTTCTTCCATTTTTTCGGTGGTTTCCAAATTTCCTGAATTTTCCCGGTTTTCCAGAAATGGAACACTCTGAATTTAGACTTCAACCGTCAAAATCCCACTTCCTCGAAAATTATTTAGGATCCAGGCTCGATTTGGACACCACGCCGCCGCAATTCTCCATCACGTTGATGCCGGTGATTATTCGAGAATTACCCGAGATTCGAGAGATAAACGCATCTCGGCTGGTAATCGTTGCGAGCGTGAATTTGATTAAAAATGTCTCATCGAGATGATTACCTCATCGGGCTTTTGCGTTTTCCGCACGTTTCCCAGTCTCGTGCTGAAAAATACCGCGGTTACGCACGACTTGCATTTTCCGCACGTAGAAAATTTTCGTAGCCTCGTCTTGGCCCATCGAGGCAGGCGTACTTTTCAACCATTATTATCAAAATTGCATCTCGATGAGTTTGTTTTTCAGCTTGTTTATCTTCCACGAGTAGAGATGCTGGTTTGTTAAACAAATTGAAATCGTATACGAGCCACAATAAAAATACCCATGGCCGCGCAAACGCGATTTAATGAACGCGTAAGAATGCCATACTAGATTCGGCGTGAAAAAAAAAATAACGGCTCGATGTGCTATGGTTAATTTTATCACAATCTTCTCGATGTAGGTAATTTTCACGTATCGTGAAGATAATTTTCGTGTACATTTATCCGTCCATCGAGCGTCGATCCAATCGACTCCAGTGGGATGCGTTTTACGATCGCACGACCATGGTCGTATCGATTTACCAATTTCTCATTCATAAATGATGCTCATTCGGCGTCATACCAGATTAATGAGCGATCCTTATGTGTATTTTGGTATTTTGATAGACCACCTCGCTCGTCCATTTCCAAATTATCCACTGGCCAGGTTCGGAATGGAAATCGTATCGTGCTAAAGTGAAAATCATCTCTGGTCTCCCCAGCCTAAGCTATCGATTTCCATATTACAAGTACTTGGAACTCGGGGCATAGGTACTTAAATAATATCGCAGCATTCCATTTTTTTTTCTCCATCTTCGGTCGGTAAAATTACCCCGATCGAGGTGATAAATTGGCTTGTTTACACGTGACCGATGTTGTTAAGTGAAAATTTACGCAGTTTGCCATTCTTTACCGATCATATTTTTCTAACTTATGTTTCCCCTGCACTGTGGCCATTGCCATGTGTTTTTACACTGTGAAAAATATAAGTACTGCGGGTGAGCATTAGCTCAGGCATGTGGGACATTATGGGTATTTTATATTCGATTTTATTGCATCGTCTGATCCCCTCGATGTGCTGGTATCGTGCCATCGAAATGATAATCGTCGCGTTATCCGGCAATAATAAGGTGATTCTTGGAATCCTAGGTGTAAAGTATGTATCAATGGATCAACGCGAATGGAGGAATAACAGCGAAGTCGTGTTTGGCACCTTTGGAAAATATCGTGAAATTGACGTAAGGTTGTGTAATGTACGCGGAATGAGCAATTTTTAAACGGGTTTTCACCTTTGTTATGGTTCATTTTCGATGGAGCATTTCATGGCCAGGTTTGAGTGTCAATTTTATAGGTAAATATTTTTTGGAAGATTGAAATTGAATCCATTCGTGTAGATCGTTCTGAACTTCTGAACCCTTCCTTCTTTTCAACTTTCATTTCTATTGAAATAGGCTGAAAAGACCATAAATTGAAAGCGTCATATGAGGAAGAATTGAAACGAAAAACAAGCAAGTTCTGAGTACCAAACCATAAAATCTAGTCCACATTTGAGTTTTTTTTTTTTTTTTTTTTTTAGATAATTTTTCGAAAACGTGCCTAACTGTCCAATCAAACCCGCAATTACTGTGGCGAATTCAAGCCCTCGATCATCACCTATAAATGATAATTTTACAATAGTTTTTCGAGAAACGATTGTTTTTAATGGTCACGTACGAAGATTCCCATAAAAATGTCATTCTACTCTCTCAGCTGAATTTTCTAATAAAAAAATATATAAGATTCGTTTCTCAATTGAAAAAAAAAAATTCATGATCATCTCTTCTTGTATTTTCAAGAAGAAGAGAAGGCCACCTGAGCTCTCAAATATAATTTGAATTAGCAGCTAGTGAGATACAACAAAAGTACCATTTTTGTGAAAAAAATTATCACATTGGGTCGGAAACAAAATCATTTTTAGTCAATGTAAAATCAACATTCTCAACCATGAATCAAAAATAATTTCCCAAAGTAGGTACATCATTTTCATTCAAAAATGGCCATTTTCAGTCAAAAAAGGTCGTGAGAAATTGACATTTTGGATTAAAAATGGTATTTTTTTTACAAATCTTGGTATTTGGCCAAAATTAAAAATTACTAATGATCGAAAATCAAAACATCATTTCCGGTCAAAATGTCAAGTCATTATTTTTGGTCGAAAATCGAAATACTATCGGTCAAAATTCATCATTTTTAGTCAAAAATGATTGTTGTTTTAGTCAAAAAAATTGATGTTTCGGTCATAAATTCTAATTTCGGTTAAAAATTGTCACTTAGGTTCAAAATTTTCATTTCGTTCAAAAATTATTGTCATTTTAGTCAAAAAAATTGCTGTTTCGGTCATAAATTGTAATTTTGGTCAAAAATTAAATTGTTATTATTGGTTAAAAATCGAGTCATCATTTTTGATAGAAATCAAATAGACATTTATTAATAAAAAATCAAATGATCATTTTTGGCCAAAAAATTGTAATTTTGGTCAAAAATTGTTTATTCAATCAGAAATGGTTTCTTCGGTCACAAATTGTAATTTCGGTCAAAATTAGATATCACTTTTATCAAAAATTGTCATTGAGGCTAAAAACCATCATTTTTCAATAATTAAATTTTGTTTTATTATTGGCCAAATATCAAGTGTCATTTTTGATTTAAAAAGTCATGATTGTTTATTGGGCTTGATGACTATTTTTGGTCAAAAATTGGATATTTTTAGTCAAGAATCAAATAATCATTTCTAATGACAAACTGTCATTTTGATCAAAAATTGGGCTTGATGACTATTTTTGGTCAAAAGTTGGATTCAACAACTGTGTTTGGTCAAAAAGTGGACCTAATGACTATTTTTGGTCAAAAATTGGATATTTTTAGTCAAAAAGTGGATATTTTTAGTCAAAAATCAAATACTTGATCATTTCTAGTGATAAACAGTCATTTTGATCAAAAATTGGACTCAATGACTATTTTTAGTCAAAAATTGGATACTTCTAGTCAAAAATCAAATACTCATTTTGGTCAAAAATTGAAAATAATTATTTTTGGTCAAAAATTGAATGTTTTTTGGGTCAGAAATTGGGCTTGATGACTATTTTTGGTCAAAAATTGGACTCAATGACTATTTTTGGTCAAAAGTTGGATTCAATAACTGTGTTTGGCCAAAAATTGGACTTGATGACTATTTTTGGTCAAAAATTGGACTTAATGACTATTTTTGGTCAAAAATCAAATAATCATTTCTAGTGACAAACAGTCATTTTGATCAAAAATTGGACTCAGTGACTATTTTTGGTCAAAAGTTGGACTTGATGACTATTTTTAGTCAAAAATCAAATACTCATTTTGGTCAAAAATTGAAAATCATTATTTTTGGTCAGAAATTGAATGATTGTTTTTGGTCAAAAATCGACTTCACCTTATCCAATGAAAATCAAATCATTATTCTTGGTAATTTATCAAATCATCATTTTAGGTTAAATGTAAAATCATCATCATCAATCAGTTATTAGGTAGGTATTATGGTCAAAAATCAATTCATCATTTCTGATAAAAATCAAAAAAATGGTCATTTTTGATAAAAAATCAAGAGATGATTTCTTGCCAAAAATTATCATGTTGGTCAAAATTTATCATTTTAGTCAAAAATCGTTGTTTGCTAGTTCTGATTATAAATTGCCAGTTTGATCAGAAATTATCATTTACTTAGGGAGAATCCAGAATTCCTGATTCATTCACCACGGTTTGGAATCACCAAAAAAAGAAGAAGAAACTTCAAAAACGGAGAATCCTCTTGCTTTTTCGATACGACCGCGACCCTCTAAAAAACACCAAAAACGTACGATTCAAAAAATAAGAACATGGAACAATCCGGGAGGGAAACTAGAGGTATCAAAACCAATGATAAAACCCATCCATGCACTTCGATTCCACAATTTCCCACCACACCTTCCTCCAATTCCAACTCCAATTTATCCCTACCTCCTCAGATTCCATTACCTCCCAATTTCACCTCTTCCTCCAAACTCCACCTCATCCCTTAAACCACCACCGTCAACTTATTCTCAATCAACAAAAGTTTGACGAACTTTGGCCGAGCATTCCTCCGAGACGTCTACGGTTCTCACGACCGGCAAAAGTTTCCATTCATATTTCGCCAACATTGCGCCACACCGCAGCCTTACCGAGCAAAAAGTTGGCAAAACAAACATTTATTTAATAATGCACCGAGTTAGAAAAACTCGGTAAAACGCGACTACGTATACCACGGTATACGCATTAGAAAAACGTGACACGCTCGAGGTTTGATTAAAGAAGGTAAAAAAAAAATACTTTAATTACCAACAGCCAACGTTTATTTGTATTATACAGAAATAAATGCGTTACTTGAAACTAATTAGTATTGTTTTAAATGTAGATTAATTGCATTCTTTTACTTAGTTCTTTTTCCCTTCTCGGTTGCTTTGGCCATTTTAGTAATATTCCCTCGGTCGTCTCGTAGACCTACCTAATGTAGGTATAAAAATAATAGGTACACGTCGGAAATAACATTTTGTCATTTTTTTCTCTCTCTTTTATTTACTAGGTCGCCTTATTACAACATCGAATCGCCTCCAAAATCGTATACGAATTAATTCGTCCAGATCTGCCCGAATCCTTATACGATTTTTAATTGTACCTTATTGAAAATATCGCGAGATGAGGTCGAAAAAACCATAATGCATGAAAGTGGAGAAATAATTCATTATCGTGCCATATCGACGTATTCATCAATATTTAAATTAATGTAAATGAACGTTAAGAAATATACGAGTTCGTTATTTCCATCTCGTATACTAGCATTATATGGCTAATATTTCATATTTTTTCAGCGAGCCCCTATAATTGGTAATACCACTTTGTATACCGTATAAGTTCTCCTTTTTTTCCTCTACACTTCTTCCCAACCGTCTTATTTTTTAATTTACAGTTATAAAATGTATACGGATAGGCAAGGGCCGGAGTAAATTTGCCTATCGGTATGTTGCTGCATTTCCTCATGCACGTTGGTTTGACTGACGTTGGTAATTTTTCGTATACCGCGATGGTACTTTTTCCTTTCAATGATCCCATAGCCATCGTAGGGCTCGCTGCGAGATCCAACGTTCGGTATATAAAAACAATTCATTTATTGTGACATTTTGTTATAGATAATGTCAGCGTCGGGTAATGCTGGAAGAGGACTTTCTTAAAGCTATTGTGAAAGGTGATTCTCAGCGAGTGGTCCGTTTACTTGGACAGATTACAAATACTGGGCCTCTCAAGGTAAGCTTTCGCGCTGCGTTTTTATTGTATCATTTTTTTTTTTCACCGTGTATTCTTCTAGTGAATCGTAAAATATAATGATGAAAACAAGACGCCAATATATGTCGCCTTTTTACGGTTTCACGGGTATTCGATAGGGTTGATTGGATCGATGTATGTGGTCAAATTGGATCGCTCCGGCGGTATCGAAAAAATGACCATTATTACATCCGCTTATGAAATCGTGATGGCGTTAAGTGCTCGACGATGTTGCTCGATATACATACCTTACAGGCTTACACATTTTCTCGACCGTTTTTACTTTTTACCAATGAGCTTACGCAATCTGTACACAGGTAATGAGTGAATGCGTAAGTAAGTTGCACGAAATGCGGGCATAATTGTGGTTTAGGTTTCTAGGTTGTGGGTGAAGGGGTGGAGGGATTGAGCGAGTATAAAATGGTCAGTTTCTTTGATTAAGATGAAGACAGTTTGACGTTTCAAAGATAATACCATACGAAATTATGTTAAATTGAATAGTTAGTTTCACAATTGAAACTTAAAATCGAATATTTATGACTAATTTTTTCATCAGTGTTGCCGAATTCAAATCTTGAAAAGTTTCGAAAATTGTTTCGAAATACGTAAAAACTAAAAAGATCCGGTTTTTCACTTCATCGAAAATTTTTCTTTTAAAAAAGGGGCGATGAGAATTCGATAAAAAAAAAAGGAAAAGAGGGTCAAACTTCGAAGGAAAAAATTGTCAATGTTTGTAAAATTTGGCTTTTTTACAAACGGTGAAATAAATTAATTTGAAAATCAGCAATTTTTAATCGATTTTTTCCAACAAATGATACATTGATAGAAAAATCAGTCCTTTTTTTTTTAAAAAAAAGTTGATAAAATATTGCCCGAGCGAAGCGAGACAGTGAGGGCAAAATTTTTGGAAAAATCACGCCTAAAATAAAGCAAAAAAATGCAATAAAAGTTCCGAATGAAGATCCGGGCAAAGATCCGAAGAGCTTCAATACTTAGTTCCATTTTCCTTTATCCGGAATTCGGCAAAACTGTTTTTCATAAAGGAAGAAAGAATTTAGCAAGATAGGAAGATGAGTGATGTTGGATGCCTTAAATTTACCACGAAATAGGAAGAATACCTTTTGAATGTTTATACTGCACTGAAATAGAGCAAAATTTTCAGCTGAATGGAGAAGGAAAACGAGAGAGAGACAGAAGATTAATGTAATACTGAGAGGACAAGGAGATTGAGCTGATGAAAAATTGAAGACAACGAAAGAAAGAAATGAATTTTTTCATACGAGTAGCAGATCTCCATCTTTGAAAATTGAAATTCTTCATATTTTTCCTGATTTTTCCCTATTTTTGCTTCCTCTTCCCATTCCATATTCAGATGAAATATATTTTTCAAATCATAATTATATTTTATTATTATTTTTTGATAGAATATCCATTTTTAAATTTTTTAAAGTACTTATCACACGATTATAATTTCAACTTTGAACCCAAAAGTCAACCTTTTGGAGGGAGGGAAAGAGGGAGATGAGAAAAAATTTGAAAATTTTCAATTGCATCCAATCCGTTTTTTTTGGTTATTCTGGACTCCAGAAGCAAAACTAAACCCCGAAGAAGACAAAATGAAAATGAAAATTTTTATCAATTTCAACGACTAAGGTAGGTATAAAAAATTATTGTCTTTTTGACACACCGAATTCATTTCTTTGACGATTTTTACCCTAAACGAGAAATCTGACTCAAAAAAGGGAATCGAAGGAAGCACGATTTAAATTTGGACATCCGATTACTTACTTTATCGTTAAAAAAAAACAGAAAATTTGAAAATTTTTTCATATCGAATTGAAAAAAATTATAAAAGAGCAAACTTTTTATATTTTTTAATCCCCTCCCATTCGTCAGTCGAATGCACATGGCACTAATTATTGATGATGGCAATTAATCAAACATATCTAAGTCTGGAAAAATCACCAAAAATGTTTTACAATTTTTACAAAAATTGAAATATTTTAAAAAATGTACAAAATTGGATAATGTTTTTTGAAATCCTTAAATTTCAGCTACTTAATTCGCTTAAAAAAGGTCACTAAAAATTGAATTGATCAATACAAAAAGACTATTCATTGACTAGAAATTTATGCACAATTCTTGAAATTAAATTTAGCAAAATTTTTAAAAACGAATTTGAATTTTGTGGAAAATTTTTGAAAACGAATGTTGTGCAAAATTTTTAAAACTTCCTAAAGTTTATAGATAAATTCATTTTTTCAAATCAAACGTAAATCTAAATTAAACTATTTTTTTTTTTTAATTTGGAAAATCTTTGAAAGCTGCAGAAAAAATTAGGGGTCAAATCAAAAGGGAACTTCAACTTAAAAACCAATTTTTTACACCTAAAGGTGGTTTCTATATCCAGGATCACAATAATTTATCAAAAAAATTTTTTGTTGAATCTGATAATCTGAATCAATTGAAGTTGATGAAAATCATTTATATTTAGAAATTAGCGACTTTTCAATCATCTTGCCTATTCAAAATTATTTCACATTGCTTTACATTATTTGTTTTGCATGAAAAATAAACAAAAGTGGCATTTGGTGGCAGTGAAGGGAAGAGAGGAATCGAAATTTTTCCGATTGAGATAAATTTTTCCTCTTTCTTCAACACAAAATAAAACTTATCTCACTTATTCCAACCTCCTTCCCCCCCCCCCTCCAAAAAAAATCCAATTTTTGAATATTTCTCCATTCCTTGGTGGAATTTTAATTTTGAACTTCTTTTTTAGATTCAAGTTTAAATCACTGTTTTGCTTCAGAAGCGTGAAATTTCAATCGAAAAAGTTGATGATTCCATTTTCCTTCCCTTTCACCTCATTATTTTCATTTTCTGCTTTCAGTTTTGTTCAATTTTCTGAACTCTAACTTCATTGCAATTTTCTGCCCCTCCTCCTTTTATAGTTTGACAATTTGATTTTCAAATTTAAAAAATGGTAAATTATTTATGCAAATTTCAGACAACGACAACACTTACCCACAGCTCATTCGTTTCGATGACCAATTTTCCAGATGACTTATTTCATAAATATCATTGCTTATTCACGAATGAGTTTAGTCCTCGACAACTTGAAATCTGCAAACAGAAAAAAAAAAACATCCATAATTTTTTTGATAAATAAAAACGTTAAATATGTATTAGGTATTCAAAATCGACTAACATCTCGTTGTAATTACATTCAACTCAGATACTGTTTACATTTACAGTCCATTTTACCCCTTTTTTTTCTAAAACATCCCTGCACATCTCCCTTGGCAACCTTGTCTCCATTCAATTACTTTTCTCCGCCCATCCAAATCCACTGAAACTACCTAACCCAGTAATAACTCCATTAAAGACTACTTCTCTCTAGGATTAAGGTATCCGCTACGATTATTCTCGTGTTATACACTTAGCAACAGTCTTAATAAATTACCCCCTCGACCTTCACCCCTGCTCATCGATTACCAGCTCGTATTCCGTTTAAAATGTAACCGTCGGTCTCCTCGTCCGGAATGCTCCGACACGACGATCTCTTACACGAAAATTGTGGGAGTTTTGTGCGTGTTTTACAAAACAATTGAACAATCTGGGAGATTTGACAAATGACAGATTCATTAAAATAATACCGCGTACAACGAGCTGCCAAGAGAAGGGGGGCTGGAATACGAGCTCGCGGACGCCTTTATAACGAATTTCAAATCGGCCCGGTCACGATTACCGGAATAGCTCTGGCACCAGTTCAAAATAAAATACTGGTCGAGCTCGTAAGTTAGTCCGAGTGTATCACTTTGAAAATCTCACAACCAGTCGTAATGTCCACTTGAATCAGCGTCTAGGTTTTACTCTATAGAACAGATGTTGAGACAGGACGTAAGAATTCCGTATTAGGATAACGCATTTTTTTCATTTTTTTATTCCTTCGAAGTCTAAATCCTTCCTTCTCGAGCTGTTTGATAACACAGATCAACATTTTAATACTTTCGAAATGCTGTTTGAAGTTTAATAGGTGATATCTAAAGTATTTTTTGCGCTGATCACGAAATGAATAGTGAAAAAATTCCATCACTCAAAAAGTTTTCATAATTTCAATTTTTTGTTTTGTATTTTTTTTTTTAATTTTTCGATAAATTTTGACCTTTAAAGTCGATTTTTTGGCAAAGGAAACCCCGTGGAGAAAATAATGAATGGAACTTTAATTGTAGAGCGTTGAATTTCCTATCTGTAGAATCCGATTAGTTTTTTCTAGGAGGCTTAGCTTTCAAAATTCAACTTTTTTAAAAAAAAAATTGAAAATATCTCGAAAACTAAGCCTCCTGAGGAAAACAAATAGTGCTAAATCTAACGTTTTACAACTTTTGCTTTATTCATTTTCAACATGGATATGTTTTTCCCTTTTGGGTGGGGGGGCATTCCAAAATTTTCAAGACCTTATTTTGCGTCACCAAAAGTTAAAAACTCATAACTTTTTATATTTTTGAAATTAAATTAATGTCAGAAAGTCAGAAGCTGAAAATTGACTTGTTATCAGAAACCAGAAAGTCAGAATGATAAAAAATTATCAGAGAACAAAAGGCCGATTTTTAAATAAAAACCATTTTTTTTTTTTTTGAAATTGACTTGGTATCAGAAAGTCAGCATTTTCTTTTAAAAAACATGAATTTTTCTATTTTAAAATTAACTTGATATCAGAAAGTCAGAAGCTGACTTTTGAAAACATTTTTCATGGGGCTTTCTTTGCCCAATAATACACAAAAAATACAAAACAAGTATTCAACTAAAAATCCAAATTATAAAAAAATCTTGACATGGGGAAATAAAACTGAAATCATATTCGAACTCAGCACTAAAAAGTAAGTCAGAATTACCAATTAAAATCAATTAAGTATGCAGAAAAAAATTATTGATTTGTCAGCCTTTAGTAATCCCAATTATTACAAATTGTGAAATGTTAAAAATGCGGTTCATCACAAAAAATAAATTTTCTGGGAAAATCCAGACTCCAAATAAAAATATGAACAGGGCATGAATTTTAGAGCGTCAAATTTTCTATCTGAAGAGTCCAATTAGTTTTTTCTCAGTAGCTTAGTTTTTGAGATATTTTCAATTTTTTTTTTTTTTTTAAAGTTGAACTCCAAACCAAAATATCTTGAAAGATAAATTTTCAAGAAAAAACTAATAGGAATCTACAGATAAGAAATTTGACGCTCTTCAATTTGTGTTTTATTCATTTTTTTCTCCAGCAGGCTTCCTTTGTTCAGAAAATCGACTTTAGGAAATTCTTGGGTTGAATACATATATTAGGAAAAAAGTGAATTTTAAATGCTTGATGAAAAAATGAAGAAAAAATTTTAGGCCAACAAATTTCGAGAAATTTTGGAAATTGGATTAAATTCACTTTAATTTTCAAGAAATTGACAAATTAATATTTTAAATTGAAAAATAAATATTAAATGCAGTTCAGAAGTAAGAAAAGATATTACAAAATTTTGAATTTTGTGGAAGTATTTTAGAATTACAATGAAATAGTTCTAGAAAATAGACAAATAGTACTGTTTTTTTCATGGAAAAACCATATTGTCTCATTTTCCCCGGAATTACTCGATCGATTTTCTTAATTTTTTTTATGATATTCAGAAATGCTTCCATTTCAATTTCACAAGAGAATTTTTCCTAATTTCAATTTTTTTAATTTTTTTTGTTCAATTTACTTCTGTAATCGAACACTGATTTGAATAATTTTACGAAAATTTGTTTCTGAAGAAATGAGTCATCAATTAAAAATTGGGTTTTCCATGAAAAAAAATGTACTTTTTTTCCATTTTCCTAAACTATTCCATTGCAATTTTAAACTATTTCCACGAAATTCAAAATTTTGTAATATCTTTTCTTGCTCATGAATCACATGAACAGTTTGCATTTTTCAATTCAGAATATTAATTTGCCATTTTTTGAAAATTAAAGTAAATTCAATCCAATTTACAAAATTTTTCAAAATCTGTGGGCTTAAAATTTTTTTTCTTATTTTTCCATTATTTAAAATTGAATTCGTCTTGAAAATCAAAAATTTTGAAAAGACCCTCCCCCCCCCCTAAAAATCAAGTCATCAAAAAATGAAAATTAATTTGCGAAACAAAAAATTGAAATTGTGAAAAATCCTCGGGCGATGGAATTTTTTCACTATTTTTCTCGTAATCAGCGTGAAAAATTCTATACAAAAACATTGTATAAAATTTCAATCAGCATTTCCTACGTCGACCTATGTAACGAGTTTTTTCCACCTTTAAAATACCCGCCTTCATTAGGATAAAGATGGATCTCATCTTTCTTCAAACAATTAGCTGATATTGGGTTTATAAGAATTAGGTCGAAGTTGTCATTAACGAATGGAAAACGTTGTAATTGACGTTAATATCGTTAAATTTACCTCGACGAGTTACTCAGACCTCTTGATATAGTATACTAATAAGTGAATCCATGCGTGACGTACGGCGTCGTGTACTCCTCCGCAGTCCGCGCTCCGGTATCCGTAAATATGTCGATTAATCATTATCGCGATAACCTTACCAGAGACGAGGCTCAGGGGGGAGGAAAAAAACGCATTCGTTTTATCAATATTTACCATAAAGCCTCGTGCTGCGCCAGAACCCTTTAATTCTGCACTGGAATTATGATCATTGGCTGGTAACCGTGTTTCACTCGGACGAGATGCTCGCCAAGGTGCCCTGTTTTAATAAAGATATCACCATGCTTTACAACCGATAATTGTTACCGCAACTAGCTTATTATTATCGCTCAATCGGTGCATAGGAATTGAAATTATATATCTTTGTACCTAGTAGATGGATCGTTTGGTCGATTGTCCAGTCCTGTGTAGGTTTTTCTTCCCTTCTCCCCCCTTGATCTGCTTTTATCGGTCTATCTAGATATCCAACATCGTATCCGAGTGAACGTCTTGTCGATACCTTCGCTTATAAATTTTCACCCATTGTTCACTTACTAGAATTAGACTCATTGAGAAAAATATGAAATTACGTTTAGTAATTCACGAGGCATCCAGTCTTCGAAAAATTTTCTCCTTCGATTCTATTCTCTATTCATCGTGTCGTAATTAAATCGATATTCCGCCCCGAAGTCGTGAGCCAACGTGTATTTGTAGGAAGCTCGCGAAATTTTTTTCACCAAATGATAGGTAAAAAGAAGGAACCGTATCGTTTTCTAACCTATGATTGTGCCAAGATCCTGTATAAGTGTATACTACATACTTATGGGTGTAGAATTTGCGCCTTGTTCGGTTCATTAAATGAATAGGTGTCGGTGGAATGACCGCTGAATGCTCGAGGAGTCAGCGTGTATTTTCGTAGATAACTGCGTTTTGCATTTAGAAATCTTAAAAAAATGTAAAATTTAGACGCAGAGTGTATGTTCAGTGAATTTCCAAGTCCTGCTGGTTTTTGGCAATGTCCACGTCTGCTCGGTTCCAGCTGAATTAGCATTAATGGTCTGATACGTAATTTATGGTGAAGGTGGTACATTGTTTTCGATGTTGTTGTCAATTTGGTGCAGAGGCGAGTGCATTTCGTAAGCAGAGGTAATTCAATTTTGGGATAATTTATGGGGTTTGGGATTGCGAAGTTACTTGTTGAAGAATTGGGTGCTGAGACAAAAGATTTTTTAATGCGTAGTTCAATTTGGAATTTGATAATATATTATTTCGGTCAAGGAATGAGGAATTATGGAGGAGGTATTCAATATCAAAAAAGTCCCTCCCCCTTTCTCCAGAACGATTATTAATTTTTTAAGGAAAGATCGTTGGAAAAAAATATTGAAATGTGAATTTTAATGATGAAATAATAGAAAGAAGAACCAAAACTTATGTTGCTGAAGGAGAAAGGGAGATTTTAAAACAGAAATTTTTTAGATTTTCCGACTGGAGTGAAATTTTTCTCGAGGTTTTTTTTTTTTTTTTTTTTTAAATCAGAAAAATTGCATTTTTTGGCAAACTTTCTGACTCTAATGTAATTTTTTTGGAATTGTCATCATTGCTCACTTCAACCTTTGGTATAAGTATCCCAATTTTATGAATTTTTGGCAAGTAGGTGACAAAAAACTCGAACAAACATTTTGATTTTCAGGCTTCAGTTGATGAAAATTGATCGATTTTCATCATAAAATGAGATACGATCAGAGATGGAATTTCAACAGTTTTTGAATTCATCAAAAAAAAATTGAATCACCTTTATTTTCTCAATCAACTTACATTAATCAGTTTTCATTGTTTACAATTACTTCCAAAAATTCGAATTTCGAATGATTTATTTCTCAACAATGGTGCAAAAATTGTAATAAGATAGATGATGAGGGGGGGGGGAGAGGAGCTTGAAAGAGGGGAATGAACAAAAAACTTGAATATCCATGTTTGCTAGTTTAATCTCAGCAAGAGCAGTTCAGGACTAGAGGCAGGGTGGATCGAATAGGGGGGGGGGGATCAAGAGCAGCCTGCCCCTCGATGAAAAAATTAAGATTTTTTTTCAAAGAAAATTGAATTCAAGTTGGAAAATTAGAGGAACTGGAGATCTAGGAGAAACTGCATTTGAATGGGGAAATTGCATTTTAATAAAAAAAAAATCAGAGGAAATTTAATCCTGACTGGAAATATTTAATTTAATTGGTTCCTGACCGAGGGGAGAAATTAATTTGTGATTTGCCTGTATTTACTTAGCAAAAACCTCATAAATTTGACATTTTTATTTCAACATAAGTGTATTTTTAAGCTGGATGAGGGAAAGAGAAATTTTGGAAAAAAGTTTCATTGAATTTTCAGGAAATTTCTAGTCAAAACAAAGACGTATTTAATAGATGAGGATCATAATTAGAATTAAGATTCTGAATGAAATATCTTTTTACGACTCTAAAAATAGAAAAAAATGGCCGAATAACAAATGGGTTTGTACGATTCATTTGGGATAAATTTTCGTCCTATGTTCACTCAAACAACATAAATTTAGAAGAATCTCAAAATTGCTAATTAGGAAAAAAACATCAAATAGGGGAATTCCATCTAGAAATATCAAACCCTTTTAAAATCATTCCTCGAAATTTGATCGTTTGATAAACATTTTTCATTTTTTTTTTTTTGGACTAAAAATACCATTTTCTTGAAATTTTGAAAATCCTTTTCAAAATTCGACAAATCGATAAAAATAACCATCGAATCATGATTATTTCATTCTTTCTACAAAAAAAAACCAAACCATTCAAGCAAGAAATTTTAGGAACGTGTACTCAATTAAATATTTCAACATGGCAAATTTATTCGATCCAATCCCAAAAACATACTTTTCCGGGCCATCTCACCACCTCCAAATTATATTTCGGTTCGCTGCAACACTTTCTGTCTCTCTGTAAAAGGCAATACAGCACACAACTCGTATACAATCAGCAGGTATCCGACAATCCGAGCACTCTTAGCGAGCTTTCTTCGGCACTAAATCACTCGCTGACACAGCCACCTGTCCAAATGTCCAGCCTGTCCACCTCTGCTCACTTCCTGTCATATTGCAACCGTACAACGGTAAAATTTTCGTCATTCTGTGGCTCTGCGTATTCACTAAAAATGCATCGAATCACCGTAATTGGTAGACATATTTTAAACACCTCCACACATCCTCAATCAAATACGTATGTGTTTCTGAAAAAAAAAACAAATTCAAATCCATAAGATATGGTAAGAGAAGAGTTCTCAATAAAATCTCGAATATTGTGTGAAGCTTCCTCTTTTTTTTTTCGTTTTTTTAAATCAATTCAATTGTATTCATTGGCCCTGAGTTTCTCTTCTTTCAATTTTGAATTTACAAGTCATTTTTTCCAAATTGAAATATTTTTACTTGTTTTTCAAAGTTGAAATAATTACATCGTTATTTCAAGTTCAAATCATTTTTAAAAAATTTCCAAGCTTTCACACTAAAATTTTTCTCCGAATTTAAAATTAGAATTCTCACGCAGTTTTTTTCAAGCCCAATTTTTTTACTTTCCAAATATGCACATATTTAAAATTGGAATAATAATTTCAAATTTAAGATTTTTTGAAATCAAATTTCCAAATTATTTTTTCCCACTTCAAATTTTTTCAAAATTTCTCTCAACTTTCAAAATATTTATATTTTTTCAAGTTAAAAAAAAAAACAACTCGTTGAAATAGTGTGAAAATTTGAGATTTAGACTTGAAAAAATATAGATAGACCTTATTTTTGATCTGCCAAATCAATCGAAAACAGTTCCGAGACATTTTGAAGACTTCAGAAAATTCAAGAATCTTCCAGCATTGAAAAAATCCTTAAAATGGATCGTATGAAGTTTATTATCTACAATTCTGGATTTACTCGCAAATATTGGTGACTAAATTGATCGATTGGAGCACAATTTTCAAAATTTGTGACCTTAGGGTAGGATCAAATTCGTATTGACAAATATAGGTCAGAAAAAATTGAAATTTGAAGCACATTGCCTGAAAAATACGACGTGAATACATCTGTGCTGCCTATTTTTTCAAAAATCCATTTCAAGATGTTCGGACGATTTCTTAAAAATTGAAGGGTTCTCTCCCCTCCTCCCCAAGGATTTTCTAAAAAATATTATATAATTTTACAAAATTTGTTTGATAATTTTCTAGAAATTAAACAATGTTCTCTTTGAAAAAATTACAAGAAAATTTAGATTTCAAACTTGAAAATAATTGGACTTAAAAAAACTTAGCAGAGGCAGCGGTTACTACCTCATAAATTTTTCGTACGTATTTCAGTTTTTTCTAGTTGTTATGCTTAATATTGGAGATTGTAGAAAACAAAATAAATAATGAATTAATGATCAAAGAGCTCGTGTGATGTGAAAAGCGATTTTTTTTTTTCATGGTGCGGCTTAATTTTAAACTTCGGAAAATCAGTTTAAAAAACGATGTAAGTACTAAGTACGTCATTTTTAAATTTTCATTTATTTTTTTCATTTTTTGACATCAGCAGTGTTGCCATTACTTATTTCACCCTTCCCCGAAGAAGAAAATTTACGACATTCTTAAAAATTTCGTTAGCTTTACTTTTGATTTTTTAAATTGAATTTTCAAAAATTTAAAATAAAACTGTGTTGAATATATTTTTTTAAAAATTGAACTAAGCCAAACAGAGCTGAGGATAGCTGGCCAATTTCGAAAAATTTCACCTTCAGTAAAAAAAAGTTTTCAATTTCATTAAAAAAGTTTTTTTTTTTTTTTTTCTGGAGGGGCGAGGAGAATAAGTACGTAAATCAGAATTGAATTGTTCACCAGACTCACCAGAGTGTTCTGTTGCTATTATATACCTCATCAGAAAATCTTGCCAACCTGCACGATTATTTGAAAAAATCACGAGGAAATTTGAAGAAAATTTTGGACTTTGAATTTAAAAAAAATTGTGGAATTAAAAAAATTTTTAAATTGAAAAAAAAAATTAAAAATGATATAAAATTATTTGAACTTTGAAAAAATTCAAAGCTGAAAAAAACCTAAACTGTGAAAATTTCTATTGAGGGGTCCAAGATCCACGATTGATCATTTCAATGTGAACATTTAATCAGTCCAATGAACGAAAAAAAAATCACCATCAATTCATGCATCATTTAAGGCTTCGGGATATCTCATCATCATGAGCTCATCTCACCATCATCATCACTCGAACAAAAAATTCCAAGAATTTCAACCATAAACACAAAACTCATTCAATTTGATCACCTCTCAACGACCCACAATCCCACACAGGAACCCCAAATCCCTCACCAAATTCAAACGACACCATACCCATTAAAAAAGTAGGTATATAGGTACAAGGCACACATCTATTATTCCTTATTAAAATCCAATTATCATAGAGACCATATCACCCCAGCTTTCTAAACATTTCCTCCAAAAAAAAAAAGAACAAATCACCTCTGATAAAAATCATACATACGTATCCTATCCGCTATCCACACAGATACCTACCGATGTTCGCAACGACGACGACCAGTTACGCCCATCTTTGATTAGTTCTCTAACGGGAAATACTTTAAGATCATAGTCACGTTTGGTGCCTAAGACGCCGAACATACATAAGAATAGCTTCATAATGCCGATTCACCACGCTGCTGCGCTGCCCCGCCAAAATTTCTATTTTTTTTTTGGTCTTTCGAGGGAAAATACGCCGATATATTGGTCCAGCGAATATTACCATGCTTACTTCTTCGGAGAATACCAGCTTGATGACGCAAATAAGTAATCTGCCCTGGAACCATTTCCATAGGTCCGGGCAGGGAAGAAAGAAAGCAATATAAATAATTTATGAAAACTATCCAACGTACTTATTATCTTATCGATAATGCCATTGGGTTTTCGCGCATTGCATTAATGTCACGCAATAACAATTCCATCATTGAAAAATACACCACCACGAAGAGCTCGCGAGCAGAGTATTATGGTTTCGTATCGTCTCTCTTTTTTTTCTTCTCCTCGTCGAGCACGATGAAAGTAATATGCATACAGAATAGAATGCTTTTTGCATAATGTGCGAGTGAGCTGAGCATACGAGAAACGGACGGTCGTCGCAGGCGACTCCGACTCTTACTCTCAAAAATAATAACACCATGTAGCCAGTCGATTTTTACAGACACGTTTGAAATAAAAAATATACTTATGGTATACATTATAATAAATATATATAAAACGAAAAAGCTCTGTGAAAATCACTTTCTAATGATGTCACAATACCTACACATACGTCTTTTATGTATGTTTTATAGCTTATTCGCAACATTGTGTACACGATAAATAATAATCATATAATAATATAATGCGAACGGGTAAACTTACACGTATCTCTCTCTCGGTCTCGGTACACCTTATAAGTAAAGATTCGTCCAACACGATGTACTCTTACATGAGAATAGAAGCGATAAGATTATTATGTTGGATGTAGTTGTATAGTTTTAACCATATAATTAATTTGCTTTGCAGGATGGACGAAACGCGTTGCATTTAGCCGCTCAGTATGGTAATTCGGATATTGTTTCTGTGCTATTACTTTCCGGATTATATGATTGCAATACACCGGATTCGGTAAGTGTGGATAATATTATCTGCCTTCTGAGATATGTCTCGGTTCAGCTACTCTGGTTTTATTCCTTTCTACATTCTCTGGCTGTTGGGTCATTTGCATCGAGTATTAATCTATAATTTTTCATCTGAATCTGAGATAAATACAGAGATGGAGCAAAAAAAATAACCATTCTAAAAAAATATGAATCAAGTGGTCAAATTCGAGCCAAATTTTACCCATGACGAATTTCAACAAAAATAAGTGATTTTTCAATCTCGAATGACTGATTTTTTTCAGAGATGATTTTTCAAGAGAAGAGAAGTCAGGCTTCCATTAATTTTTTCAAAGATTGGGGGTTTTTCAAGCACCAATTTTTTGGTAAAATGTGTTAAAATCAAATTAAACTTCATTCTAAGACGAATTAACTCCTCATTATTTTCACTATAAACAGATTTCAACGATTTGAGTCCAAATTTATTTCAGTTTGTGAGTTGAAACTATTTCAAGTCTAAATTTTCTCTATCACTTTGAAATTATATCCAATTTCAATTTTTTAAATTTTTTCACCGGTCAAATTATTTCAAACCAAATTTATTTTTTTAAACTTTTTTCAATTAGAAATTCCTTCAAAGTAAGTATTTGGTCAGAGGAAAATTTTAAAACCATAAAATTAAAATTGAAATTTTTTTTGAAATTATTAGAAACTGTTTTTAA
This sequence comes from Pseudococcus jackbeardsleyi, assembly GCA_038380155.1. Taxonomy (NCBI): domain Eukaryota; kingdom Metazoa; phylum Arthropoda; class Insecta; order Hemiptera; family Pseudococcidae; genus Pseudococcus; species Pseudococcus jackbeardsleyi. Next base: position 10,891,315 of record CM076242.1, read on the forward strand.
ATTAGAAGAAATTCCGAGAAATAATGAGAATTTGAATTTTTTATGTAGGTATTCAAGTTGGAAATTTTTTTAGAAAATTTAAATTCAAAACAATTTTACAGTTGGAAAACATTTTATATCATTTATTGACAATAATTTTTCTTATAGGTTTTCTTCAATATTTTTTTCGAATCTATATTTAATTTCTTCTGCTCTTTAATAAACTTGAATCAGTCAAAATCTGAAGATTGACCGATTGAAAGAGACCGGGATCATGTCACCGATGGGCAGTGAAATTTCCTTGATTCCACAGTTAATCAGTGAAATTTAACTGTCAATCAGTGAAAACTTACCGATTCAATAATTGGTAAATTTTTATTTTTGAATCCATAATTTTTGCTCAACTATTGAAATGAATAAGTGAAAATATTATTCTATTTTATTTATTGGTTGAATCATTAATTTTTACGATCGAATCAGTAAATTTTTCACTGATTTCTACAGTGACACGATTTGGTCGATTTCATCAGTTAATTTTGATTGATTCAGATCAAGAGAGTAACTCGAAAATCAATAAAGCGATCAACTTCATGTTTTCCAAAATTACTTCCCAATGCAACGAGTAGGTAATTGAAAGTGATATGATAAGAATACAAGAGATGTAAACTCATTCGAATTTTGAATCTTTTTTTTTTTTTTGATAAATTCATACTAGAAAGATTTTCAAAAAAATTCAGTTTCTTTGAACTTTAAAATTTGCTCATTTTTTTCCTTACCAAAATCGTTGTTTGTTTTTTTTCAGTCAAATTAGGAAATTGTTGATAAATTAGACTGAAGAAAAAAATCATTAAAATCATTGATTTTCAAGTAAAATTCTCTGAGTGAAATAGGCATAATTTGACCAAAATCTGACTGATTTAGATTTAGAGATTATAATTTTGATTTTTACAAAAATCGACGAAGTGTGGAACAATTCTCAAAAAATCTGTTCCTCGTAGCTCAATGAGTGAAAGAGTTGATAGGTCTCACACCTCAGAGTGGGTTTACTTGCACATTTCTCGATCAATTTTGAAGCAACTTTTTAAAAAATTTTTTCAAAAAAAAGTAAGTTTTGGTTACTTACCTAACTTTTTTCATTTAGAAATAATTATTGGGTACTTTTCGTCCCAAAAAGAAGGCTATTCGACTCGGAAAATGATTAATTTCTTTACATAATAAATTCATTGAATAATTTTTCGGTAAACTGGAAAAAATTCAACCTCTGCTCTGCTTGCAAATTGGGAATCTCATCTCCAAAGTAAAATTTTGAGCAAAAATTGAAAAAAATGAAAAATGCATTAAGTATATTTTTCGAATTTTGGCAAATTTTTGAAATTTTACCACCCTCAAAAATATGGAAATTCTATCTAAATTTGCTAGATACCCTATTTTTGACCTCCCGAATTGATTCGAATCGGTTTCATGATGTTTGGGAGCTTTCAGAAAATTTTAAAAGTTTTTAGCCCCGGAGAAAAGCTCATACGGAATGGTCAATATGAACTTCTCGACTTCGAATTCAAATCCATACCTCTTTACTGTCACTTTTCCAGGAAAAAGTTCAAATTTAAAAATATAGGTTTGAACTCAAACGGCGAATTTCAGAAAATTCAGTTTCATTTGATCAAATATCTCATCAATATTGCTTATCCGAGTATTGAAAAATGTTAAAATTTTCTGGTGGCTCTGAAACGTCTCGAAGTTAGTTCCAATCGATTCAGCAGATTAGAAATAGGGTGTATTTCAAATTCCAGCTTTTTTTTTCTTGAGAAGATCAAATTTTCGTGGTAATTTCGTGCTTTCAAAAATTTTTCTAAATAAATTTGAGAAAAGGACTTCAGCACCTGAAATTTTGGAAGTGGGGTCATCTTAAGGTGTACTTTCGATTTTTTTTTGTTTGGGTTCAAAATTTTGTTTTTGAATTGAGATACCTCCTTTCATGAATTTTCTGTTACATTCGAAATCGAAGTGAATTTCTTCGATTCGAGTAAAACCGGAATTTTTCGAAAGGAGAAGTTCTAAGCCACTGTATTTAATCAAAATTTCAGCTGTCTCAGTTGATTTTCATTTTTTTGACAAATTTTTCACGCTTTATCTAAAAATTGTGAAGCAAAAAATTACGATATTCTGCAAAAAATATCACAATATTATCAGTTAAAACATGGTACCAGGTAAAACTTTTTCAAAAAAAGTCGTATTTAAAAAAAAAAAAGTTCGCAATGATGCCTCATTTCAAATTTTCAACTTGCCTTTCTGGCACCATTTTTTTTTTAACGCACCGTAAGTACTGAAAATATTTTTTTTAAAAAGTACCAACCAAATACACCATTCGACACTTCGACAGGTTTAGCTATTTGAACGGAGCCCACGAAAAAAATTCACCTAGAAATTTTTCAAAAACCTGACAACAAAATATTTCGTGGAAATCACGCAATTTTGAAAATTTCATGCACAGGTAAAACATGAAATCACATTATTGATAATAACACTCATAGGCAAACAATTCGTCAATCATATGTAAATTGCGCGGAATTTTTTTTCAACCGACGTCAGCGACGAAAATATGCCAATAGGTTCCCTAACGTAGGTAAACTTTTTTTTTGAAAGCATAACGGTAACGAAGTCTCTGATTATGGTGCTAAAAAATGATTAGTTAGTTACATTTTCAAAATATTCAAAATTCTGAAAAAATCATGATATCAAAATTAAATTTCGATTGAAAAATTTTCGGTACCAAATCTTACGAATAAAATCAATGTTTTCAAATTTTAGATTTTTTTTTTTGATTAAAATCCTGAACCACTAATCTCAAAATCAAATTGTCGGTCTTTTACCAGGGAATTGAAAAAGTTACGGTTCGCGAATTCCTCGATCGAAAATGTTTTTGACCATTAAAATAATTTCTTTTTCTATCCTTCCGATCAACTGAAATTTTCTAAAAATTTTGGGCGGCACTGCTATAAAAATTAATTTTAAAATTTCATCAAAAATTATTCCAGAAAACCAAAAAAATAACTCAATTTTGAGGTGTTTGAGGGAGCCATTTTTTGCCTGGATTTCAACGCAAAGTAAATACCTCGTAAATTTTCAAAATCCAAACTCTTTTTCCACGGTAGAAATTCTACTTGCGATAGAGATAGGCGGAATATAGGTATAATTTCATTGGTGGTCGTGATAAATTTCACATATTTGTACGTACCTATCTATCTACTGATAGCTCGTAAGATGTGTATTATATGGCTTCGATAAGTTTTGCTCTCGTGCCGGGTTAATTAAAGAGAGAGTATAATACGTAGGTACAGTACAGAGGTACTGGTATACATAAGTATATGTATGTAATGTGCCTATTTCTTCGCTAATACCCACCTGTTAACGCCGCCGCCTTCAACAGCGCACGCTCCATATGTGAGATGTGAACGAACGAGATGTGTACTCGTTTGAAAAGAAATTAATAGCGATGGGTTTCGCGATGAAAATACCGGTGCGAGGTGTTTATCTGGAGACTCAAGTTCAAGTATTTGAGAATTAACAGGTGGAAAGACCGGAGGAGAGGAGATTTTACCGACGATTGGCGATTAAAAGTGTTTCCTTATAATCGTGCGTAAGATAACATAATTACTAATTTTCATTAACGCGCGAGTTCGATTGAAACAGGATGAGATCGCTTTTCGAATTTTTGAAGAGAGGGGGAGAAGAAGAACACGATTGAGTGTAACAGTTGTGAATGAACGTATCTAGTGGAACATGGACCTCTGTAACACTTTTGAAAAAGCTCACCAATTTTGAAACGACAAATCGCCCTCTACCCTTTTCAATTTTAAAAATGAACTTTTTTACGAGTCATTTTTACAAAAAATTGGTAATTTTTTAGGATTTTAAATTTACTGAGGGATTATTGACTATTGTTCAAGAGTTCATAATTCAACATTAGGTAACTGAAAAAATAATAAAGAGATTATTGAATTTGTGGCCTTCATTACAATTTGAATAATTTAAACGAGGCTTGAAATAATCTGAACAAGGCTGGGAAAATGATAAAAAAAAATATGACAAAATTATCTCGAATAGAATTAGAAATTCTTGTCTCTTCATCGTTGATAGGAGCGAGTAAGAAACATATTGAATTGTAACTTGAGTAATATTGATTTTTTTTTTCGCTCTTTCATCCTCCCTCCCCCCTCCCAAAAAAATCAAAAAAATAATTTTACTCTCAAGTTGACCTCTTGACAGGACTGAATAAAAAAAAAAGTAAATTAGGAGCAAACCGTTTCATCAAATTGCAAATGATTGAGTTAGTAAATTTTTGAAAGTGATATCACTTTTGGAAGATTTTTGCTTCGGCCGGAAAATTGGGAAAAATTATATTTCAGAGCTAAAAGAATGGAAAAAAATTCCAGTTGTTGTCAATTTTCAAATTATTCATTAAAAAAATGATTGTCCCTCCAATAAGCTAGCTTCAGTTTGTCTTATTTGACCGAATGATTTTTTTTTTACAATTCAAATGTCCGAGTTTGAGATATTTTTCAATATTTAAATCTTCGATTGATTTTTTTTTTTCAAATCCAAGTGCAAGATTTTTAGATACCTACTTATTGCATATTATTCAAAATTTCAACTATTTTTCCTTCTTCAAAAGAATAAAAATTAAAAGGTAACATTTCATTCTAAAAATTTCCATCATTTTTTTAAAAAATAGATGTCATGTAATGAATTTTTTTTTCGAGCATCTTTTTTCTAAATTTTATTGAAATATGAAATATTACATTTTTTGATAAGTAATTCAATTTGAAATAATTTTTAAAATATTTTTAAAATAATAATCAAAAATAGGTAGTTGGCTATTTAAAATTTTTTTACTTTTATTTATTCTACTTGAATTTTATTTATTTTTTCTATTTTTTCAGATCGGCTACACAGCAATACAAATCGCATCCGCTGATGGCCACCTAGAAATAGTCAAACTGCTAATCAAACATGGTGCCGATGTCAATTCGGCCGATAACGTGGTAAGGCATACTTCATTTCAGTCCAAAATGATTCCAAATTACCATACAACCCAAAAAACCGCCTCGTTAAAAAACTCACTCTTTATCGTTTGAAAATCATTTAAAAAATTTCAATGTTTTTCAATTTATTCATTTTTCCAAAAAAATTCAAAATTCAAAGTTAAAAAAATTTTAAAAATTAAAATTCAGATAAGGATCTAAACTCTCCAAATAAAAATTTTACCTTATCAAAAATTAAAAAAAAAATTTACAAAAAATCGAGGTTGCATGAATTGGCAATGCTGCATTATCTCACTCAACCTCAACTCTTTCCGAATATTTTGAGTATGGAGTTGGCATCGTTCCTTGACGACCCAAATGTAGGCAACTTTTCGATCAGGCCAGCTTACTCTCTTATTTTAAATCAGTGAAAAATCACTGAAAAAAAGTCAGAATAGCAGCCCAGGAAAAATCTACAAAATTTTTCGACATTTAGCGAATTTCTTCTGATTTTTCAAAGAATTTCACTGATTTCCAGTGAATTTCAGATATTTTATCGACATTTCAGTAAATTTTCACTATTTGCTTGAGAAAAAATCAATTTGGATAAAATTTTGTGAGAAAAAAATGTCAAAATAAGACTCTGCTGTAAAGAAGGGACCTAGTGTAGAAAAAAATCGAAGTCTCATTTTTCACGTTTTTGATCACATGACACCAAATCTGGACCGAACACATGAAAATAAAAACATCGATTTTTTTTACACAATAGATCCTTTTTTTACGGCAGGGTCACGAATTAAAAAATTTGAGAAAAATATTTCAGATTGGATTAAATTTTGAAAAAAATCTCAAAGTTGATGAAATTTATGATTAATTTTGGAAAAACGGGGAAATTTTTTTAAAAATCAATTTTGATAAAATTGTGAGAAAAAATTTCAAAATTGAAAAAATTGTGGTAGAATGAGACCAATTTTTCAAAAAAATTCAAACAAACTAAAAACCGTTGCATTGCAGAATTTTTGGGTCACCCTGTATCTGTACATATTATTTACTCTTGAGACAGTCTACAATCTCCCATCATCCCCAATTTCTTTTGATAAATCTCAATCCCAAATTCATCAAATAATAATTCCTCAAATTTTCAGCACGGCAACACAGCCCTGCACGAGGCAGCTTGGAAAGGTTTCAGCCAAACCGTATCCGAGCTCTGCAAAGCCAAATCCGATCTAAACGCTAAAAACTGGGGTGGCTTTACGGCTCTCCATCTATGCTGCCAAAATGGCCACAATCAAAGCTGCCGAGAACTTCTGCTGGCCGGATGTGACGCCGACGTCCAAAACAACGTAAGTAAAATCCATAAAATCCCTACATCACTCCGAAATACCTACTGAATTCCAGTACTGCCACGACCAGCAACTGTACAATATGAAAAGCGTGAGAAACCCATAAACTATGTTGACAGATCTATTTAAGTATTTAACACGCGGAAAAAAGGAGTAAAAAACTCGAAGAATCGAGACTGTCTACGAATAAATAGAGTGTAAATAGATATTTTTTAATGTACTTTATCTATGCGCGAGATTGCAAGTGTTTCGTTGTATATGGCCAAGGTACTCGGTAGGTACGAGTTTGTAAAATGAAGTTTATCTATGTGACTCCAAGTGTACCTTAGTTTTAACTCGTTACTGTACGATAACTCTACCTGTACTTATAGAAGAGGTGAAAAAATGAAAAAAAGAAATCTCATAAATCGTTACCTATTCTTTTTTCCTTATTTTTTTTTTTGCAGTATGGAGATACGCCGTTACACACGAGTGCACGATATGGCCACGCCGGAGTTATGCGTATTCTTATTAGCGCTCAGTGTCATGTTTCGGATCAAAACAAAGTACGCGACAGTTTCTTTTTTAGATTCTTTCTCCGTCTATCTGGTGCTGGGTACTTTACAATTTAGCGGTTTATATTTTATTTTACTTTTTTTTTTTTTTTTTTACATAAATTCTTACGTGAGAGCGCGCGTGGTCCTTGAATTATTTATATTCGTGTGGCTACGAGTTGGATTGCGGGTTGTGTAGTTTTTATCTATAAACCTGGTCTAGTTCTTAAAGGTCGTCAGAACTAACGATCTGAGGTACAAATTCGGCGAAAGTATTTCGAGTATGTAATTATTTTTCAGAGACGTGCCTCTCTGCTCCCTTTGTCGGTCCAATGGGACCTACATCGTCGCTACTTGTTACATTGTTTTTTGAAATTGATATTCTACCTGTTTTGGAGCTATAAACGAGAGGAGGTGGGGAATCATTTTATTTAATTGTGCGGCCAATAATCGAGCATCTGAGAAGAAAAATTTCAAGATTTTTTCAATTCAGTTTGTAATCATTCCCTAAGAAATTTCTTGTCCGAAAATTATGTTCCCTTTTGAAAAATTTTCGTAAATTCGAGCTGAAAAAATTCTTGACTGAAAAATAGTTTAATCGGGATTTGCTCACTTAAATTATTGCAAACAAAATACCTACAGCAGAAATTTTCAGTGAAAAATGAAAAAATTTTCGTTCAATTTTCTGGTGACTTTAAACCTAAGCCTGCAAACATGTTTGTAACCTCGATACGTTTGTTCAATGCAAATAAAAGTGTAGGTAGACGAATCTATTCAAACATAGCCTGACGTCAAGCGTCATCGAAAAATTCGAAAAAATCCTCGAAACATACAAACGAAGACAGCACGTATAAAATACACATGAATAAAAAACAACCAACAGCCAAGAATTTTTCACGCTGCCATCCCGACGATGAGGTGGAAAAAGGGATTGGTGTACATAAAAATAAAGAAATTCAAATTTTGTGGTTACAATGGTAAGTGAATTTGTGAGGAGAAAAATTAAAAATTGAGAAAACGATTAATTTCTCCTCAAAATATGAACTTTGAAAATAGGAAACAAAAAATGTAATTTTGAGAATTCGAGATGGCTGAAAAAGTAGAATTATTATTTAAATTATTATTTCATCACTAAAAATAATTCGTTTTTGTGATAATTTGAATTTTGAATTCATTATTTTCAAATTTGAATTTAAGCACGAATGGGAATTTTTCAGATAAAATTAGGTATTAGAAAAATTAAAACATTAAATAAATTTTCAAAAATCAAGCACTGAAGTAATTTTTATCAAAAAAAAAATCATATTTCACCAACAAATTACTTTTTTTTGACAAGTATGCATAGTAAACTATCAAAATGGAGAAAAAATTACCAAAATTGAAATAGAATCACAAAAATTGAAAAATTAGGTAGATAGGTATAGTACCAATAAAAAAAATCAATTTTCACTCAGTTATGTTCAACTTTGTTCCAAAACTTGTGTTTGAACTTTGAACCAAAAAATTTTAGTTTTCATTAAAAAATTGCATTTTTGTGAAAAAAAATTACTAAGAACTGCAATTTCACTTCAAAATTGCACTCCAACCGAAAAAAAAAACAGAATTTTAAGCAAAAAATTATCTTCCGAGAACTCAAACATTTTTCTGTGAGAAACTAAAAAAAATTCCGTCTGATCAGAAATTGCACTAGATTTTCAAAAAAAAAAAAAAAAAAGTTGAATACTTAATGAATAAAACTGTGATTTTTTTTTTCAACAAAGCCCTCTTGCCTTTTGCCAAAAAATTATATTCGTATCAAAATTGTAATTTCATTTTAAAAAATCTGCATTTCGAAATTTTTTAAAAAGAAAAAAAAATCAAAATTTCACTAAAATCGCACGTACCAAATGATATTTTTCAGTGACGCACCCAGGAATTCTTGGGTCTAGAATTTCATCATTTTTTGAGAAATTTTTAATCCCTTCTCTCCTTTAAATTTCCTTCTACTAGATTTAAAAATACTGAATTCAAAATTTGAATTATTTTCATTAATAAGTATGTATTAAGAAGTCACAGACGTGTTATAAAATTCTTGAGCGATTTGCATAAAATGTTTAGGAAAAAGACTTAAATGAAAATGTAATTTTAGGAGCTATCAACTTCCAAACTACTAATTATCTTGATCTTAAAAACCAAAAATAATACCCAACAATTCCAAGCAGTAACGTCAGAAGCTCTTTTTGGGAGGGCGCAAAATGGGTATAAAGGTTTGAAATATCAAAAGGGAGCCTTTTTTCGCACAATCGCTTCAAATACTTAGTTTATTTATGATTGTGATTTTTGATTTTGATTATGTCCGAGCAAAGCGTTGAAAATATTTGAATTTTAGTGTTCCAAAAAGACATTTTTTCAGGTAAATTCTTCACCTAATGGAGATGGGGGGGGCGGAGGAGGAGGAGTGTTTCTCATGGTAACGCCATACAACCTTGATAATTTCTCAAAATTTTCCCCAATTTTCAATTGTATTTCAAATTTTAGAACCTTTTTCACGATTTTAGGTATCTATTTCTCTGAAACTTTCTAGAATTGGGTAAAAAAAATTAAATCTCAAAAAAAAACATTAAAAATTTTGGTTCGCCAAAACTTTGAAAATACTGCTATAAATCGTCGAAAAATTGTCCCCTTTTTCTCGAGAGAGAAAATTTTTAGCGGATAGATTTATTTTCTCCCCCTTCCCCCCTCCTCAACGTACACCATTTATTTACATTTCTAATCCATTCCCCCGTTTTTTTTGTATTTCGAATTAGAAAAATATTGTTACCAGTTTAATCAAAAGTTGAACTTCAGGGACGAGCTTCAATAAATATGGAAAATTCAGCTGGAAAATAAATTTTGGGATGGTTTTCACAACTCTAAAAATCGATTTTGAGCACTTAATAACATGAAAATCTTTTGTCAAAATCTTCGCCCTTAAAAATGAGTAATTTGAGGGAAAAGTTTTTCAATTTTCAGACATACCGTTCATTTTTCTTAAAAACATCTCATAACTTGACTAATTACTAATCCAACAAAAATCACATCACGAACCTCAATTTCTAAAACTAAGGTAAAAATCTAAAATGTTCTGAAAAATTTCAAAAAATCATTTACCGGAGTCAACATCCATTATTTTCTCAACTGAGACACTGAGGATCTCATTTCAAAATCAAATCACCAAATACAAAAAAGTTCAATCTCTTTCAACCTCTCCAAGGCACATGGATAAATTCAATGCAAAAATTTCAATTAATCTCGAGCCATCGTCATCGCACAGACGTTCGAATTTCACTCCGGCGAGATATTATCTCACGCTACTCATTTACTCGTACGTTTGTGTGTATTTGTACCAGGGCACAATACATAGTCCTATCTTTATCGGCTCGCATCGATGGCTCTTCAAACATGTTACCTACGTAAATTTAATTACCTCGCGATAACAAAGAGGAAAAAGGAAAAGAAAAATGAGAATATAATACTACTTATTGTAAAATGTTCACTGAACAATATCGACTTAGAAATGACTCGAAGCTGCCTGCAATCTACAAGCTGTGCCGAGGTTACGCACACATTACGCAATCCAGCTCCACAGAGCGAGAGAAAAAAGAAGGGACGAAAGAGAAGGCTGCGAAATAAGAGGAAATGCTTTTTCGAAAGCATTTCCTAATTTCGTCGCCTTCGTTGCTTTTTCACTTTAATTTTATACTCGAGTAAATTTTTTTTTTATTTACACATTTTCCAAGACATGCTGCGTGATTCCATTGACGCGCTCTTTTTCACCAACAAAATACTTCGGCGTGCAACTTTCACGCCCTAGTTTGAGTGCTGCTATCTTTTTTATCCTTATATTTAGCTATACTCCTCGGTTGAAAATTTTCTTATCTTAATTTTTTTGCAGAATGGCGATACCGCTTTGCATATAGCGGCCGCAATGAACCGCAGAAAATTAACGCGGATTCTATTGGAGTCGAAGTGCGATAAAAGCGTCGTAAATAAGGTACTGTATTATCTTATGCCTGGCTGGCGTTCTTCTTTTTTGCTATATTTCGAGCTATCCGAAAGGTGCGGCTTGGGATAATTTTTTTTTCAAATTAACCTTGACGTGGGTTTTGTTTACGCAGCAAAATGAAACCGCCGAGGCAATAGCTGTGAGAAAATCGCATAATGAAATTTTGGATATTTTAACTAAACCTCCGCCAGCTCCGAAGAAACCGAAAAATAATGTCACCAGTAAAGAAAACGTTACGACGACGGCGACGAAAAAGACGAAACATCACGAGGTATAGTTTGGAATTTTTTATCGGATTTTTCAATGTTTGATGGATTAGAGAAATTCGAGGGTACAGAATTTGGTCAATAATTTTTAAAAATCGAACCACAGGATGATTTTTTGAGGAGAGGGAGGGAGGGGGAGATGCTTCTAAATTCATCGTTTGAAAAAAATATCAATTCAATTGAACCAAACACTCGTTCATAAATATATCAAATTTCAGGAAATTTTTGAAAAAAAAAATTAACCCCCGTACCCTCTTTTTTCGTCAACACAATGCGAATGAAAATTCGTTTTTGAAGGGAGGGGATGGAAAAAAATTGGAAATAATTTTTTCTGGTCAGCTAATTCATAGTTTTTTTCTTCGAAACCAAATTTTTGATAGGTGAAAATGACTTGCAAGTACATCCAACATCATCCAAAAATTCTCTAAAAATAAGAAAATTGAAATAAAAAAGATTGTCTGATTGAAAAAATTTCACAAAAATTGAAAAATTCAAATTATTTTTCTACAAAAATTCACTATAAAAATGGGAAAATATTTCAAGAATGATTATTTCTGGTAAATATTCCACTACTTTTTGTCAATTTTCATCTTCTTCGCTGGGTTAAAATTTCCAATAGGTACCTGTACCTAAGTACAATTACATGGGCTTTCCGCCCCACACTTTTACTGCTGTTGAAAAATAAATGCATAAGAACATCATTCAAGAAACTTTCAAAATAGAAATTTGAAAATATGCAGTAAAATTGAAAAAATTTCCCTAATAACCATAACAACTGAGTTTTTTTCACCTTAAAAAAGGAAAATAAATCAAAAATTATTTTTCCTCTCCATTATTTCACAATTTTTTCGATTTTCGTTTCTTTCATTCAAGGTTTTTGAAACAATTGCCGAAAATTTCTCGAGTTTTTTAATCAGTTTGATTTTTGAAGCAAGTCAATTTTAATAATAAAATACCATTGAAAAATTTTTCAGAACTAAGAAAATGTAAAAATGACCAAAATGAACTTGGTACACAAAACATTTATTAGAAGTTTCAACTTCAGAACTTTGATTTTTCAAAAAAATCCACCAAAATTAAATGAAAAGTGAATACATGGAATTTCATTTCGAAGGAAAATTCCAAAATTCCAAAAATTTCTTGCTTTAAAAAATACCCACAAACTTCAAGAATGTTACCAAAAAAATTTGCAATGAAGAATTGAAAGCTTTGAATGAATTTTCATCAAAATTCCCTTCCTCCACTATTTTCTCAGCTTTTAAGGCTGGGATGAATTTTTTGATGAATTTTTATCTCAGTAATCGATTCACAATTTTTCCAAACTTTCAAAGATCGGGAAGAATTTCGGGATGAATTTTCATCATTTACAATTTTTCCAAACTTTTCGAAGGAGATGAATTTTGGGATGATTTCTCACCCCAATGATCATCTCACGATTTTTCCAAGCTTTTGAGGCTGGGATGAATTTTGGGGAAATTTATTGTGAAAAGTAATAAAAATATCAAATTCAACTTTCTCCCACCACAACTCTTCTAAATCATTCTGTGATGAAAATTCATGTCAAAAATTAACAAAAAATGTGTCTCCTAAAAACTAGAGAAATAATGATCGATTTGTTGAAAACCGTTGAATGTCAAGAAAGCCATAAAAAATTTGGCCTCAAAAATATCGGAAAGTGAAAAATCGGTGAAAATTATTGGTAGGTGTTACAAGTACTTATTAAGATTGTTAATTATGTAAAAAAAATTGGTAAAAAAATAAAATCACTTCGTCATCTACTAACTAAAATGGGTTAAAACCTTAGCAGAATAAATTTTCTAATCATGAAACAATTCGAATGGATTCAATTGTAATGAAAAAAAACCTCTACATAAATTATCAATTTTTTTCATTAAAATTTATCACCAAAAAAATCAACGAACTAGTTCATCTTAAACCATACTTCACCTCACAATTTCCCATTCATCTCATAAACCCACTTTAATTTTACAGACCGCCACCAAATCAACCAGCAAACCTCACGGGAGTCATAAAAAACTCGCCGCTGCTGTAACTGCGGCTCCTCAAGTGGCATCTGCGGCGGCGGCAGCAGCAGCAGCAACGGGTAACGTCGCCATACCATGGTCTCCTTACGGCTGCCATTATTACCCAGAGAGTACCGATTTCCCAGAACCAAATTTAGACTCGTTACCTCCGGAGCCTTTGCAAAAAGGCGAACAATACTACCTCGATTTGGCTGGAAATATTCGTAAAGTAAGTCTCAGAATTTTGCAAAATCGTATTTATCACTCAAACACCCTCTCATCACTCCAGATTACCTAATTCGCTCTACTTTCTTCACTAGGGTCCGGTTGGCGTAGGCTACTCATGCTATTGCGCGCCATTCTTCCACGAGCTCGAATCGCGAATCGAGAAAAAGGCCAAAAAAATCAAGAAACAACTTCACCGCACCGAGGACGCCATCAACAAACGTCTCAACACCTTAGAATACTGTCTCAACGGCCACTACAATTCCTCCGGCAGCACCAAACCACCAGCAGGGTCCGAAGGCACCTGCGCCAATCTCACCGCAATCGCCACCGGCCACGAACCACTCAGCCAAACTCGCAGCTTCGATTCGGTTTTCGACTCGAACACACCTCAACAGAAACCCCCCTCGACGGGCCCAGATTCTCGTCAAAGCATATCCTATTTCCACCCGAACCCTGATCCGGGGGGAGGAGGTGAAAAACCGCTGGGTAAAAATACTTCCGATACTTCTAGTCCGTGTTGTCAGCCAGAGATGCTGGGAAGTGGTCGCCGAAAATATTTCTCGTCCGGGTGTCTCGATACTGCTGCCAATATCAATTTGTGGCAGAATTCGAGGCTTCAAGATGCCGATAGCTGCGAATCGAGCGACGAAGATGGCGAAAAAGTCGATATACCTTGTAACGATTCTGGATATAGTACGAAAATGTGCAGCAATTCTCAAGGGCCTTCGCCTTCGTTATCTGGTAAGACTTGGAGATAGTCTACGAACAATGTGGCATATGGCTTTATACTTTTTGTTACTGGTGGCTAAAATTTACACGGATGAGTTTTAGGCATCATAGTCAAAAATATTGCGAATGATGGATTCGTTTGCTTTCTCGACTTTTTTTTTTTTGCGACCAACATTTTTTCCAAGCCCAACGCTAAATTTTTTCAAAATTTTTTCCAAGTTCATTTTTTCGAAGTAGGTCTATGTACTATGTACTAATTATTGAAATTATTTTAAACCAATATTTTTCTTTGGATCTTTTTCAGCTTTAAAATTTTTGTAACCAACATTTTTTCATTTTTTTCGCAAAATAACACTATTAAACTTTAAAATTTCATCTCAAAATGTTCAATTGCAGGCACCATAGCGAAATTCTGAAGAAATAAAGTAACTTTCAGTGACCTTTTTTTTGAGCAAGAAGTGACCTAAAAGTGACCCAAAAAATGAATAAGTAAAAAGTAACTTGGGGGGATTTATTTTTGTAGTTTTCTGCAAACATTTCAAAGATGAATCAATTGAATCGACATGAATAATTTCATTCATTAAAGTCTTTTGTCTTAAGTCAAAACAACCTACAAATTAATACCAATTGAACTAGAAACTAGCAAAAATCAGTCATTTTTTTTCTTGAAGAATTCTGACAAACAACATTTCTACGAGAAAATGTGAATTTTTGCTTGAAATTGCGAAGAAAAATTGATTTGAGGAGAAAAAAGTAACCAAAGTGACTTTTTTAGTCATGAAAAGTAACCAAAAATAATGAAGTCGAAAAAAGTTACCCTTTCAACATCTTTATCAACTCAATTTTTTTAACCTAACTTTTTTTCTGCGTTCATCTTTTCCAACTTTTTTTTTTTTGAGTTGAAAAAAATGATTAAAAATTCTGGATTGAAAAAGTTATAAGATGAAATTTCGTTGGTGATTAGAAGAATTTTTCAGAAAATAAAATCAAAATAGGGTAAAAATTTTCAAAAAATCATGATTCAAGATGAAACTTTAGAATTTAAAAAATATATTTTGAAAAAAAATCATGTACCCTTTTTTCTATTATTAGAATTGCATCTCAAAATAATTCACTTATTTTTTTTTATTTTTTCAATAACGATCTACCAATCAACATACTAAAATGTCAGCTCGGGAGGGGGGGGGAGGGAATCTACTATTTCTACAACTATTACATTCTGGGACTGAGAAAAATGCACGCTAAAAATAAATTTCTTGCGATTATCTTCTTCAATAAACATCAAAATTCAATATAAAAAAATTGCAACACACAATTTCCAGTCAGAAAAACTCAATTTGTTCAACAACCGCCCCCCCCCCAAAAAAAACGAAAAAAACAAATTTTTCAAACAATTACAGTATTTTTTTTGGAATAATCAAAACTATAATGCTTGAAAAATCTTTCATAGAACTTTTGAAAAAAAATTAGTCAGAATCTTTTTTGAGAAGCTAAAAAAACAATTTTTCGATAATGAATACGGTATTTTTAAAATTTTGAACAGTTTTTCCTCTAGGAGCTCAACATTTTGATGTCTTTACTTTTCATAAATAAAATGTTGAATAGTTTAAGCATGTAGTTTCAATCAGGTATTTCAAAAGATGATGAAAGAAATCTTGGAAAATAATGACCTACTATTTAAAATTTCTGATGAAAGAAAATAGTGGTTTCTAAAATTGAGCCGTTTTAAGCCTGTCCAACCATTTTCTAATTTTGAGACTCGTGTAATTGTATTGGAGAAGATTCACAAAAATTCTATTTATTGCAATCATTTCCTCATATAGAAGAGTCCAGTGCTCCTCAAGGTGAACTTTTTCCATGTTAATTAGTTCATTTTGATAAACAAAAATTACAAAAAACCTGAATTGAAAATTTTCAATCATCCAACTTGAAAAATTTCAATAGAAAAAATCTTGAAAATGAAAAAAAAAAACGAGATAAAATTTCAGAGTCGAAAAAGAATTCTAGAGAAAAAATTGGTTCAAACTTTTAAAAAATTCAAGAGAACTTTGGTAAAAAAATTCGAAATCGAAAAAATTCCAGAATAAAATCAACCTTGAAAAAAGTTTGAGATCAAAATTTGAGGCTGAAAAAAAATTTAAAGCAAAAAAATTTCAAGTCAGGTAGAAAAATCCAAACTTGAAAAATTTTTTAAAAATATTCGTACTTGGACTTGGAAAACAACTCTTTTTAACGTCAAAAAAACATATTTTTGAGTTCGGTGCTAGAAACGTACCCGTGTAAATTCAGCCTTCGATCTTTTTTTTTTTAAGGGGTGCATTATATGAACCTATTCACGCGGAAACATTTTTATATGTACTTATATGATCCACAGGGCGATTGGAAAACGATGGCTTATTATCTGTAACTCCGTCCCAAGAAGAAAAACACCTCGACCAGATACATTCTTACGTTACGACCTTTCAGAATATGACCATTAAGCAAGCCAGTATGGTGTAAAATAGTCTCTCTCTCTCCATTTTTTTTTTTTTTTTTTTTTTTTCATCTTCTTATACTAAAGTATATTTTATTGTTGTAATTTTCCCTTCTCTATTTTTTTATACATATTAAATATACTTTTTTTTTCTTTTTACCATTTTTTCGTGATTTACTTCCTGCTATTCGAGCATTGCGTAATCTAGGACACAATGCTTGGCCATAAAGCATTCTACTTTCAACGTTCACCCATGGCTCGTATCGAAATAAATTCGTAATTCGTACCAGTGTAATTTAACAAACGCAAACCGAATACATTATTCATTAGAGATATTTTACCATTATTTTTAACAACGTATACTTATCTTATAGCTACATAACGTTACCAAGAGGTCTACATACCTGATTCCATTTGATGAAAAAATTTTCCAGTCCATGATTCGGTCTCTGATTGGCCCAAGTATCGAGTCGACGACATAAGTAGATACAGTAAACATAACCCAATTACGATAATTGTTTCACAGCTCATTACCGTATTCGTTTCAATTCCATTTCGACACCTTGACACCTAAAAAAAAAAACATTCGATTTAATTTTCAATAAAAAAACCTTCCGATACATTCTCACGCAATTTCAACACTAGAAATAGGAAGAAAAAAAGAAATAAAATACGTCATTGGAGATGACGTTCGAAATTCATACATCAGAAGGGAATTCTATCTCTTTGATGTCGATCGTCATAAATAATCGGTACACGCTTCTGTAACTTCATATCGTACGTGGCTATGTACGATTTTATACCCGTGTTTCTTTTTGAATTCGAGCCATCGACAGAGGTACCTCTGCCTTGGCTTCGGTACGTAAAAACAACAATCGTTTAATTTTCTAATTGCAAAACGTTACACTCGAGAACATTTAAACACTCGGAGGAGATTAACTAATGAAGTGTTTATTTGTTACTGTATGAGTTGAGAATGAGACAGAATCTGTATTATTTCGAATTCAAAACGCATCGGTTAGTGGAATGTTCTCTGCCTTCTTTGCCCCGCCATGCTTCATACTTCGTTTTAACCGTAAGATCAAATAGGTACATATAGCAGGTTCATATAACAATAAGAAAATAATACTTGCTTTTCGGTACAGTACATCTCGGAAAAATCATCGAGTAATTGATAAACAGTTGGAAAAAAAATTCTGTGAGATTCTTTTTTTTTGATATGACGAGGATGGCGATGAAGAGGGGGGGTATCAAAGTGAATATGCCAATGTGGAGATCACAGAATGCGGTATGCATTGTCGTTATTTTTTTATTTTTCTGCTGTCTTCGTACCGTCAAGAATATAAGAATTACCTATAGTATGAGAAATGAAACAATATTCACAATGAAATGATGATTCATTGTTTGAATGTTTGCAGCGTACGCGCGCGTGATTGTTTCTTTCAGAGGGGTAAACGGGGTGCAGGTGCAGCGTTAACAGCTGTTTAGAAGTTAATGGCATGATACGAGTACATTGCACGAGGCATACCGTAATGTTTCGCGATTAATTTGTAATAGGTTGTAGATTGATTTGAAAAAAAAAATTCGGTGGTATTGTACCGAGGCGATGAAATTATGATTCAAGGTGGAAGTTTTGATACGAGACGAATATGGTGATAAAGAAGGAAAAGGGTCAATGATGGAGATTTTTTTTTGGAAAAAGGAACATAATTATTCATTATAAAATTCGTGACTTGAATTGAAATATTTATTTTAATTCAAAGATCTGAAATTTCGAACCGAGATAAAATATCACAAAATAATTACACTTTGACTTTAAAGTTCGTTTTTTTTTTTAAATTAAGATTAAGTTTAAAAATCGTAAATTTTGTGATTTTCAGTGATTTTTTTTTTGTTCTAAAATTAAGTTCAAAGTCAAATTTTCGTGATTTTTAATATTTATTTTAATTCAAAAATCTTAAATTTCGAACAGAAATAAAATATCACTTGACTTAATTGAAATAAATATTTGAATTCAAGTCACGAATTTTATAATGAAAAATAAAGTTATGTTATGAGCAGGAAAATTCAGAAAAATACGAATAAGAAGACAAAAATTCGTGAAAGTAATTAATATTATCAGTAGCGTAACTAGACATCCACTCTGAGGGGGACAAAAGTCGAAGGGTGATTTTTTTTAGGTATGGTATATACTAAATGAGCATAAAGATCTCGGATAATGGGGGGGGGGGAGGTGTGACAGAACCTTCTTTGGTACTGTCGATTCAAATAAAAGGTCTGCTCAAAAAGTAAGGTAAGTAATTAGCGAGAGATGTATGTACGTGTACCCAGGCTAAATTTTTTTTTTGTAAAAATTCGGGAAATTGTAGGACTCTAGTATTCATATTCATCATTATAGAGCTGCCTCGCTTACAGCTCTGGTAATTACCTAAGCCAATTACAGAAAAGCGGTAAAAAGTTTTAAAAAATCAATTTTACAGAAATGTTTTTTTTTGCGAAATATTGGCAACATTGTCTCTAAATTGTAATCGAAAGTTTCGATTTTCTGTAATCGATCTTGGTATCATATTTTTCGAACGGCTTTTGCAATTTAAATAACAATTATTTTATGCCCGAGCGATGCGAGGGCAGAGCTTTGAAAAAAATTGATTTTTAATACTCGAAAAATTCATTTTTGAGGGTTTTGATGGAGGTATTCACGCCACAGGCTTACGTATTGAACTTTTGAACAAGCCAAAATTAATAATAATTTTGTTTACTTACGCCCCACAGTGGTCCAGGAGACCCCTCAAAACCCTCGAAATGGTGAAAAAAAAATCACCGCCATTCGATTTAAAAATTTCACTAAATTAAAACCTGAATACCCAGTACCTAAAAACAAGCAACTAAATTTTGTTACCCCCTTTCCTTTAATTCTGAGCGCGTGTTGAAAACTGTGTTCGCTGCATAGCCTGGTAGTTGCTTCCACATGTTAATCTTTATGTGCCGATAACTCGCGTTTAAAATGGTGTAATTATAAAAGTAAATATTGAAAAATATTCCTCAAAGTATGTACTTTTCAATGCCATATTTGGTTTTGAGCTATCAGGGGCCATAATTTCATAAAAATGAGTTAAAGTAGAGGATAATTTTGCAACATTAGAAACATAAATTGGACCAAATCTATATAAAGTTCGCCGAAGTTCGATGAACTATATGGCCAGATTGATAGTGTTGGATGCTCTAAACACGACTGTGGTGTTAGTTTTTGCGGAAACTTGCGGAATGAAGATCTAGAAAGGAAAACGTAGCTCAGAGTGGTCTAGGAGACCTTCAAAACACTTGAAATTCATTATCTGAAAAATTTGAGATGAAACTTGGTGAAATATATTGTAGGTGTGGTTTTCGAGGGCATAGAATACAAATTTGACAATAAAATTTTTTCTGAGGTAAAGGAGGGGGAAAGGAGGTGCTGAAAATTGAATTTACTCAAAATATCGTGTAGCATATCGAAATCTAGGTTTTCGAGATCGTAGATTACGAATCTGACGATGAAATTTTTTTGGGGTAATTGGGAGGGGTGGGGGTGAACAAATTGAAATTTACTTAAAATTTTGTGTAGCATATCAAAATCTAGGGTTTCAAAGTCGTAAATTACAAATTCAACAAGATGAAATAGCAATTTGAACTTTTTTTTCACAATTCTCACGTACTATATTTGTGTTCATATGGGTACAAAGTACAAACACACCGTGATGATGAAAAAAAACTCCAACGGGTGTAATTATTTGAAAATTAACAACGTTTTCGTTCATAAATCATACTTCTGTAAGTTTTTCCAAAAAGTAATATCACACTCATGTTTTACATATCTGAAACCATACTTCTAGCTATATAGTTAGATTTACGGTGGTGTACTTTGCATGGTTTTGGTCCAATAAAATTACCAATTTTTGACAAATTTAAATTTATGTACCTCCACCTCCTTCTCATTCATCAAATTCGTAATCAACGGCCTCAAAACCCTAGATTTCGAAATACTACACGATATTCGAGGTAAATTTCAATTTGTGCAACCCCACTCCCTCCCATTGTTTCAAAAAAAAATTTTCATCATCAAATTCGTAATCTACGACCTCGAAAACCTAGATTTTGATATGCTACACGATATTTTGGGTAAATTCAATTTTTAGGACCTCTCCTCCCCCTCCCCCTTAACTCGGAACAAATTTTCATTATGAAATTCGTATTCTACGCCCCCAAAAACCATACCTACACTACATTTCACCAACTTTTATTGCAAACTTTTTAAGATAATTAATTTCAAGGGTTTTGAAGGGTTCCCTGGACCACTGTGCGCCCGAGCGAAGCGAGGGCAAAGCTTTGAAAAACTTTGATTTTTGATGTCCAAAAAATTCATTTTTGAAGGGTGTCTAGCGAGTTGAGCGAAAAAAGTAACTTTTCAGCTAAAAAAGTAACTAAAAGTAACCGAACTTGAAAAAAGTAACCAAGTTACTTTAAAGTAACCGCCGTCCGATGCCTGAAATCGCAACTTTTAAGTGCTACGACAGCCTCTCAAATAATTTTTTTTGACTAAAAAAACACAAAAAACAGCGGTTTTTTTTCAAAGGAGGTGCACTTTGAGCACCTCCTGCCTCCCTTCACTTGCCCCTTGGGGGCTCAAATTTTTTTTGGGAGGTCTACCACTCAAAGTAAACCACCCCACCAAATTTGGTCGAAATCCAAGATATGTTTTTTTTTTCACTCCACCCTAATGTACAATGCCTTCATGCCCTTTGGCATAAATCACAAATAAAATAGGTAGGTAGTAGGTACCTATAAATATACGCAAATCGAGGTAGGGTATATGTATCTTACACATCAATATCATTCTATATATACAATACATCTGTGTCACGTGACATAAAACAATATTCTTGTCTTACTCATCGGGTGTACGTATTTATAACAGCCATGCATATGTTACGTTAAACATAAATCAAGGAATGGTACACAATCCGCGAACAATTTTTGATAAAATTTGTCTATATAAAGAAACCAACTCGTGGCGAAAAATTTAAAATATTTCATCTCATTCGTGTTGTGACTACGTGATAAATACCAAAATAGCAGGCTCAAGTTACAGTAAGTGAGAGAAAAAAAAAATCAGAAAAATGTCTGTGCTGAAATTTGTGTTCATGGTTGCATTTTGCCTTACAACAATTTTTTTCTCGCCGGGTTTTTGCGGAGTGAAGGTGACATCACAACAATTTGACAAGTAAAAATTCAATTTTTAATAATATTTGTGCTTATTGAAAGAAAATGTCATTTTTGCAAAGGATGATTGGGTATATCTTATTTGACAAACAAATTCAAACGAATACTATTCAAAAAAAAATCACAATGAGCTATTTTTTTTTATTAAATCAAGGAAGAATCGAAATTTCCTAGGAATTTTCGAAAACATCTTGACCTTTGAGTCAAAAACCTTCTTGACCTCTCGATCAAAAGCTTGACTTGGCTGAAATTTCAATACCGCATCCAAAAAAATTCCAAGAAATTATTTTCACGACTATAAAAATTGAGGTTGTATTTTATTACATTTCCACGATAATTTCATTCAATTTTCGGAAAAAATTTCATTCGGGAATTCGGTCGTTCGGAAAATTGACCCGGAATCTATTTTTTTCAATTTTAAAATTATTCTAATTTTGCATCAGAAAAAATTCATTTCGAAACACACCTAAAAGTTGTATTTTGTATACAATAATTGTAAAAGACACACCAAAAGTTTATCATGCGATGTTAATTTTCCGCACCTTTTCTAGCTTTTCTTGCCCGGTTTGAATTCTAAAACAAATAAAATTCGAAAATTGTCATTTTTTTTTCAGGTTCAATCTGTTATGCAGCGGAACTTGGGCATTAATAACGCAACAACTATGTAGGAGTATAGGACTTGCCGATGGGCGATGCATGAAGGTGTACATGACTTTGCAAAATGGCGAAAATTTCGATACGAAGTCGGCAGTAGTGCCGGTGTGTAGAGACATCAACGACGTACGTAAAAAATGCTTAACTGGGTATAATGAAGCAACAGATGCGCTGGAATGGACGTATGCAGATGTGTATAAGCGATGTACGTGTACTGCAGAGGAGGTGATAGAAAACTTTTTCGCAAAACAAGAGGAATAACTTGCATATGGTCAAAGGGAAGTAATCTTGGGCAGAGAATTCATCAAATGCCAGATCAGTCTTTCGAATTGAAAAACATTATTATTCTAAGATGAATATTTATAATACCTATTTGTACAGTGATATAGATTAAAAAGAAAAATTCTAAATTTTGACGAAAATTTAAATTTATGAGGTAATATATATGCACTGCAAGTGGTACATTTCCCCAAAAAATGTCGAGTATCACAGCCCAAACAGGAAACTGAACCAAGAAATTTTTAAAACGGATCCATTTTTGAAAAAATGATTTTTTACCACTCCAACACATCTCTTTTGTCGCGTGAGCAAGTAATAATTCGAATTTTGTAAAAATTTTAAAATCTTCGAATTCGTGATCTTCCAATTTTAACTTTTTGTAGGTAAATGGGCTATTCCATACTGTAGATGCATACCTAAATCGAATCAAAAATGAAGTCGGATCTTCCGATTTCGTTCATTTTTTTTCTCGTTCATTCGAAAATAAAAATAAATGCGTGGCATTTCGATTCTCAATAAGTATTTTGTGTGGACAGAATTCGAACATCGACGTACTTTTTGATTTGACCCTTTCTCACCGCTCTAACCGACACCCTTCCCCCGAAATCGTACTTTTCACTCAGGGACAGCGGCCGAATCAAAAAATAAGTCGATATTGGAATTCTATATTCTCTTAGTAAGGTTCGATATGCCACATGTTATTTAGTTGAACTTTGAGCTTTTCAAAGTGTGATTATTGTTTTCGAATCTTCAATCAATGTTCTTTCAGTCTCCGTCAGCAGTTTCCCCCAGGGACAACCTATTTTGAAATATGAGCCTTCAAAAATTGTATAATTTGGAAAAAAAATCTCAATTGCATAAAAATTACGAGGTCCGCTTCATCCCCCATTGAAAGTTTCAAGAGAAATGATCATGATCAAGGTTTATGAATAGACCATTAAAATGAACCCGTAAAAAAATTGAGCGAAATCGAAAAATCCGACTTAATTTTTGGATAAAATAGTATGAAATCGTCCAAAAGGCAAATTTTTTCATCCAATTTTTTGAAATAAATTGATCGAGGTAAGAGGGGAGAGAAATGGAAATAAAAATTTTCTCAAATTGCATTTCGTTGTGAAGTGATCAAGCAACCTCTCCATAGGTGCCATTACCCGAGTCACAAGAATCGCCTCCCTTTTTGAGGTCACTAGCTTAAACTTATTTTTGACTGGATGGATCAAAATTATTTTCTTTTTTGTTGGAGATTTCCCACTAAAAAGGCATGTTTTTTAGTTTCAAAATAATACAACGATTTTGAAGTTTCAAAGTACGATTTTAGCTAGAAGACGGTGCAAAAAAATCTCAAAAAATTCTCAAAAATTGGTCACCACTCATAAATTTTAGAATTTTGAGCTCATTACTTCATTAGGTCCCGAGAATTTGATATTGAGGAGGGGAAAGGAGATGAGATAAGGGATGAAAAAAATTTCTCAAATTCATGTTTTGGGATACTTAACACCGTTAGCTGGTTAGTTTCAAAAAATAGAACGAATGTTTGCCTTTTAATTGGAGCAATTTTACAACTTTGAAGTTAGTTTTTTTTTTGGTTAGAATGCATTGTAAAAAAAAAAAAGTTGAAAAATTCTCAAAGATTGGTCACCACTTCCTATTTACACCACATAAATTTCAGAATTTTTTGTTCGTTAGATTTCAATATAGAATTTTTTGATGAAGATTCAATATTTTGGAGGTGGAGTGAAGGGGGTGAGGTGGGAGGTGGGAAAAATGCCATAAAATTATGTTTTGGGGTACTTAATAATGTCTGCTAGTTAGGTTCAAAAAATAGATCTTAGGCTGATTCATTTATCTCAACCGGGAGGGGGGAGAGGCTTTGATAAAAATTAAAAATAATTATATTTTTCTTTTTGATCCACCTTACTTTGTAAGAACATATCTCAATCTCATCATCCAAATAATATTTAATACTTTTTTAGAAAGTAAGTTTGTTTTTTCCAAATTAATTACGTAATCATAAGAATTTAGAATACTTTGATTTAAGTGTAATAAATTATGCAGCATTACCTGATGTTTTTTTCATTTTCAATAAAATTGGACTTCATGTCGTTTCCAGTCTTCTTTTCCACAAAATAACTAATAGGTGACCTGGTGACCTAGAAAAAAACAAAACAAAAAACAAAATATGAGTTGATATTTATAGCAAAACTAAATTTACTTCACATATTTTGTATAATTATTTAATAAAATCTAAATTACTTAAATAATTGAGAACAAAGAAAATCAGTTTTAAGTAAGTGAAAAATTTAAGGACAGCTCTGAGTCACAATGATGGGGGGGAGAGAGAAAAGATTTGTTGGAATATTTTTCTCTTACAGTTCGAAATTTGGGGGAAAAAATGATGAAATTCAAAGATTATTTTCAGTGGTTTTTACAATCCATAAATCTACTCATTTTTCATCATTACACGTGATCAAATGACTGATAATTATTTTTTTCTCTCTAAAAACTTCATTTTTGAAAACCCAATCAGACCATCAACGTGAAATATTAAATTTTCATAGAGATTTGCCCATATTTCTTACCCCAACGATCTCTAAAATCATTTCTCACATCATGAGTAATATTCGATTCTTGTATAATTTTGTAATTTTACCATACCCATAGATTCCAGCACTGAATCGTAGGTACATTTTACCAACAGATACCTACATTTTCATACATCTCTCTACACACGTTCAATGATTCACGCTTTTTTTCTCAACTCCTTCACTCCTCTCCGAAGATTTACTATCGTGACAAAGTAAGCCCATAAATTACTATAAGAAGACGTTAGCAGTGAAGATGCTGCTAGCGAGTACAAAAGAAGGCACGCGGTATAATAAAAGTATAATTTAATGGCTTTTTTTGGAAACATCTGGAAAAGACGTTGGAATTACCGTTTTTCCTATTTGAAAATACATACGTTAAAGACAATTCCGAACCATAATTTTTTCCACAAAATTTAACTTCCAAGTCGTAAACTGTGACGTTTTCTATGAAAATTTTATCGTATTCCGCAGCCTTGCCTTTTTTTTCTCTCTTTTTTTTCCTAATACATATTTTCTTCCTTTTTCTTGTTTCGCGAACCGTTGTACCGAAATAAACACTATACACGAATGGCGATATTTATTTGGGTTTATTTCGTTATACGCGATGGTCTCCGTGTACGATACTACGATTATACGAATATGTTCGAGGGGATTGTAAGACATGCGTTTTTTTGATTGCTGCTTTTTATATATTGCACATTTTATTGCATATTATCAAAATGTACGAATATGGTCGCTCGTGTTTCGTAAATTATTGCATTATATTGAACAACATTTAATTTTCAAGGGGAAAACATGAGAGAAAAATATAATGCGAGAGAACAATACTGTAAAACATGGTAATACTATTCACTTTTCCTTGGATAAGATCCAGATACCATCTTTTCAACGTATGTTAATGTGGTTGCATATTCGACAGGCGTAAAGATACTGTACATTGATGAAAATCAACGCAAAACGAGAGATAGATTTGTACCTGATGTTTGACTGATGCAACAGAGGTGACATTTCGGCGATTTTTTCTCGAAATTGAAGTGGCGATGAAAAAAAAAAACTGTGTTAAATTTCAAAACAACCTACAGCCCAGGAGAAATGTACTTTGGAAAAAGAAATATACGTTAGTCGAAATTTTATCGCTGAAAAAGTTTCTATATGATGGCCACAGTATGTGGTAAAAACCCACCACCTCCAACCCTATTGCTTTTCAAGGGGGATGGACCCATTGTGGAGGAGAAAATTGTTTTGCACCGATTTCGTTCAAATTTGGGTAGAAGGTTAGATGGGTGTAGAAATACTCTCCAAAAAATTTTCAGGTCCCTCCGACCCCAGGGGGCTGAACCATCGCTCCCCAAAGTTGGGAATTTTTGGCAAAAGTGGAAAAAAAAGAGTATTTCGAGTATAAAATCACCCCATAATATCAAGTTTGAAAACTTTTATGATTTCTGTGTACATTTTGAGATGACGAATACGACTAGCCCATCAACTTTTTCATTTGGGATGTTTAACCACCCCTACGGCCCCGGATCACCTATGCAACGAGGTCATTTTTTGCTGAAAAAACACCATCTGTATACTTTGAAAGGGGCCATAGAGGTGATTAAACACCCAAAATAAAACTTGATGGGCTAGTCGGATTCGCCATTTCAAAATGTACGTACAGAAATCATGAAAGTTTTCAAAATTGATATTATGGGATGATTTTATACTCAAAATACTAATTTTTTTTTCATTTTTGCTAAAAACTTCGCTATTTTTTTTCAAATTGAAAACAAAAAATTATTTCGTTATAGAGGGAGTAAAACGCTATTTCACTCCCTCTCGCGAATTGCTCGAGTGCTTAAATTCGCGTTTTTCTCCCTCTGAGTATAACAAAAAATGACGTATGTAACTCTGGAGATGAATGGGTTTCGACAATTTTGAGTTATTTCCCTCGCTTCGCTCGTTAAATAAACCTCAAAATTCGTCGAAAATCATTTTATCTCTCTTGTTGCATAATATACTAATTCTCCTCGTCACACAACAAAACGGTGGCTAGATATTTTGACTAGGTACCGAGTCCTATTTACTTTGGAATTGTTTCTTCTTTGATTGCACTGCATTCATTGTTTTGGAAATGAAAGTAGGTGAATTTTAGGAATTGCTCATTTTCTTGCCACTATTAATGACATTTCAGATATTAGCTATTTGTTTTGGCGATGGCGGGTGAGTCTCAAAACGTGAAAAAAAGAACTTTTTACTGAAAAAGCACAAAATCAGGACTTTTTGAGTACCATCAAGACCCTTCAGAAAAAATAAGAACTAGAAGGACAGGAAGACGAGCAGAAAAAAACAGAATAATTCTGCTTTTCTTGCACGCCAGATGCAAAGAGTGGCCGTTTTGCAGTTCTTTCCTCGTAAACTGGAGAATGGAAAGATAAATTTTCGAATAAAAAATGAACATGGAATCTACCATATTCAAAAAATTCAAAAATAGAAAAAGCCTCTCTTTATGTATTTATAATCAAATTTTGAATGGAAAGGATTCCTTTCATCGAGCAAGAAATATATATTCATTATTTGAAAACATTCATTTATTGCTGTGTGTTGATGAAGTGGAACAAACTTTTTTGTTGAGAAACTTTCACGAACAGATAATTCGTTGAAAAATGCTATAGAAAGGGCAGGTTGAGAAATCATGATATTTTCCAAATATTTTGAAAAAATATTGAAAATATAATTAAATACCTAATATTGGTATGTAATATGTATTTTTACAAAATGCAGAATAATTAAAGCAAATATGATTCAAAATATGAGCAACAATGGCGTCGTAAATCAATAGCGAAGTGTAAAAAATTTCCAAAATAATTAGATAACATGACAATTAAAATGCAATACAAAAACTCAATTATTTATTGAAAAAAAAAAATTGAAGAAAAAAATTTGAATTAATTATTGCTATTGAAAATTCAGATTTTAATGGGTATACAGTCTTTCTCACTGATTTCACTTTTTCATCAAAGCAGATATAGATAGATGACAATCTAGCAACAAAAAATTACTAAAAAAATTTGAAACAATTGGAGCACCCTGTGCCTTCCTCGGGCCCACTCGATGAACGTAACTTATCCGTAATCTTCTTAGGAGTACAAGCAGTGAACGGTCGCTGCAAAGGATCGAGAAAATTTTCGTAATCCCATATCGTCACTTCTATATTATTAACACCTCCAGTTAAGCATTTAAAAGGTATGCCATCCTTGTAACAAACCACAATGGTACGTTGCTGTATTGTGGTAAGTCCACGATCTGTTCTCAACATTACATCAAAATTCTCCATGCATCGACCATCATCACCACCCACATCTTCATCTTCGCAAAATGATATCACCTTGGCTTCTAAATTTCGATCGAAACAAACTTTACTGTACTCGTATCTACATTGAAAAACGTGGCTAGATAAGTAAATACGATATGGTTTTATTTTTTATTTTTTTTTTTAATTAAGAATAATAATATAAGGTTTACAACGCTGAGAAAGGATAGATTTATTTATTTTTTATAATTTTTAAATAATAAAGCAGTCTATTACATTCATCTCAAATTACATATGTAAAATTACATCAACTTTTTAGGGCCCCTTAGTTTTTTTTTAAAATACATATTTCAATTTTTTATTTTAAAAAAATTTATTCATCATGTGATTAAAATAAAATAAATTTTTCATCTATTAATCATTTTGAATAATTTTAATATAAATAAATATTAATTTTTCTCCCATTCATAGACCGATATACTTCACAAAAAATTCACCTTCGTAACGAATTTCAGTCAGATACATCAATTTCTTGTACAGGGGTTAGGAATTCATAGGATTTGTAGTCGAAAACATGCATGAGAGCTTTCACTCATTTTACATCTTCCCTTGCCTTTTCCCTCTTTTTTGTAGTATTTTTTTTTTAATTTTGCAAAATAGGATACTGACTTTTTCCTACCCCTGTATTTTGGAATTTTAGCATAAGAAATAGGTATACTAGAGAGGAATTCGGCTAAAATTCGTTACAAAGATAGATTTTCTTGTTAGACTAGTCGAGCAGAGATGAGAAAATAATTTTTTGCAGCTTGGATTCATTTTCACGATTTCGAGGAAAATTTCCTTTCTACAAAATGTTCTGTAGAAATATAAAAAAAGTCGAATTTGAAAATCAGTCAAAAAAAAGTCAGTTAGGCACTTCTAACTATGCAAAGTATGCTTATTGTCGTAGTATCACGCAGACGATATGAGGGTAGTTTTTTCATTTCAAAAAAATTACTTACCTACTTTTGCTCAAAAATGACCAATTATAATTAAAAAATTAACAAATGGAATAATTAAAAGTTTATCTTGAGGGTTTTAGAACATGGCCGGAAAAACAAAGACTTTTATTCGCGTTTTTCAGCATAAATACCAAAAAAGAAAAATTTTACCTTTCAAACGCTTCGGCCGATACTGTTTTCACGTTGGTGGGATAATTGGTCGCTGATATCGCACAGAATTGCAATCCTAGCATTAAGAAAATTTTCAGATACTCGAACATTTTCGATAATGTCTTTTTTAAGCCAACAAGAGTACAGCACTGTCTGGTTTTCTCGATTTTTCGATATGATTTTCTTCTCCTTCACCAGAAATTCAAGTGTAGGGGAAACAGAATTTCCAAACGATAAGATATTTAATCAGGTGGCGAGAAATCGATTTCCATCCATCGTGTCGAATAATGCTACGATGTCTTGTGAAATCGTAATCGTGTACATGAATGCATATCACAGTGCAAAATCAAACATTCGAGGGTAGAACAGTTGTACAAGAAATTTAACAACATGATACTGAAGGTTTTCCACGACACATGTTTCGTACGTTGCGTTGGTTTCGAATAAATACAAATTGGGTTTGAACAAGAAGAGCTTCGAACAGTTGGAAAAAATTGAGAAAAATTCGCAGATTCCATATTTACCTAACTCATTCAGAGAAATCATAGATTCGAAATTGTTCGGTATTTTTTCGTGATCTTGAAAAGATAATGAATTTATGAAAATATAAAATTATGAATTTTTTCAACGAGCATTCGAAGTATTTCCTTCGAACTGTAATTTGTAGGTGGATCCCTGAGGTCAGATCAGCATTGCAAACTTCAGATTTCTCAGTTTTTTCCTCAAGGAAAGACATGGAGCGTTAGAGCTTTGAAGTAAATCTGAATAATGTGAACTTCAGAAGTGATTTTTTACGAAAATTGAAATTCGTTTCATTTAATAGTACTTCCCAGGAAATTTTTTGAAAATAGGATGAAAATGTTTGAACATAAAATTGTCACATCCATCAAAAGAGCTAAAAATTTCAATTTTATGCATTAAATTAAATCTGACTCCACTGGACTTTTTATTGATGGGGCTACCTAAACGACAGTTTCCTCAATGGCTGCCCAAAATTTGAATGAATGAATTGCCAGAATCACAACAAAATTACTGCAGTAACTTTTGGTTGAGGTTTTTTTCTTTTTTGTGGCATAATTGCTGGATTAATCCGCATTGGATGTAATTTTCTACGCCTGTTGTGACTTTTTTTTTCCACTTCTCAATTCATTTTCCAACATTTTTTGAAAACGATAAATAAAAATTTATATGGTTTGAATTTTGTCAGAACATGGTTACCTACGTTAATCTGATTTAATCAGGCGAGGAAAGAAGAATTCGAGTAATCGTAACACGTGGAATGACTAATGGCATACGGTTTTTTAAATTAATTTTGTGATGTCATTGTAAATGTCGCATCGTCCTTGTGTGAACAATTGTACGTCAGCCAAGTTTCAGTAGTTTCAGTGTAGTTCATACATTCGAGGCAAGAAAATTTTAAAAAATGTTTATCAACGTACTGAATTTTTACAGCAATAATCAAAGGAAGATTTGCTCGTTTCAAATAAACACAAATTACGAACCAGGATTTGAACTAAAATTTAAAGAGTTACAAAACACAATTTCAATCATCATCGAACACACAATTGATCTTTCAAAATCATTATGACTTTTTCATGACTTATTCTACGATTTTTCATACTTTTCATTAGTTTTGAAATTTTCATAACTATTCATGACCTCGTGATTTTAATGATCAATAGACAATCAACCCATCAAACGATTTGAATTGCACACGAACAATGTCCCAAAAATTATAAGTCTCCAAATAGTCTTTAGTCTACAGTCCAACCGGCAAAAATTGCTCCAAATATGATTAAAATCAACATGCTTTGTTGTGGGACAAAAAAATCAGTAAGTTTATTATGTCGTTTAGGGGCCCCTTAGACCTAAAAAAGGTTATTTTGAATTTTTTGCCCTTGAGCAATAGAAGATTGGGATGTTTGAAAGGTGGGAATAATTAAAATTGAATTTTGAAACACCGCGAATATGTTTCGATAGCTTGAAATTTATCAAGAAATACATAATTATAATTAATTCATTCAAACAAACATTCAAAAAATTATGAATTATATTCGAGAATTATGAAAATTAAATAACACAGAAATTAAAATCTATCACAAAAATTCAATCATTTCATCTGAAAGAAAAAAAAATTGAAAAAAAATTGGCAAAATTTAGGAACTCAAATTTTTATTTTCAAAATTATTCAAAAATTCCAAAACAATTAGAGCACCCTGAGTTTTTCTTGGACTCGTACCATGAACGTAATTTATCTGTAACTATTTTTGGACTACAAGCCATGTACATTTGTCCCTGCAAAATATCGTAATTAACTCCTTCGTAATTCCATACCGTCACTTCTATTTTCTCTTCGCCTCCAGTTAGGCATTTGAAAGGTTTGTCATCCTTGTAACATACCACAACGGTACGCTTGTGTATTGTGGTAAATCCCCCATCTGTTCTCAACATAACATCGAAGTTCGGCACGCATCGCCCATAATCACCACCCACGTTTTCATCTTTGCAAAATGATTTCACCTCTGATTCTAATTTTTTATTCAAGCATACTCTATGGTACTTGTAGCTACATTGAAAAAAAAAAACAAGCTGCATGAGGAAATAAATTTTTACCATTTAGTTTCAGCTCTTGTTCTTTATTATCAACAAGGATTTACAATTTTTAAAGCTGAGAAAGAATGCATCATTCAAGGTGTCCGGCTTGGATATGAACGAAAGTGAAGTTATCTCGATGATTAAATCGAATATTTTATTTTGTCTTCTTTTTTTTTCAAATACGCGAAGGATATCTCTTGCTAGAAATGGTGAAAGGACTCCGATTTTTAAAAAATGACGGAAAGAAATGTTTTGAAAACAAAAATTCTGCATTGAAAGGAAGATTTTTATTCCATCAATGAGGTGTAAACTTTTCTTTCAAATTTGAAATTTTAAGGGAATAATTTTGAAATTTTCGTTTCATAATATGAGCTTACTTTGAAATAATGATCAAAATTATTCTACCCCCAAAATGAAATCTTTCATATCGTAGAATTAAATCGTCAAAACTCCCTTGCCAATTTACATCCTTTTTTCTTTTTTTTTTAATTTAGAAACCCACAACCGAAAAAAAAACAAGTTTGGCGGAATATTTTCAATTTTTATAAAAAATTTATTCCAAACGTGAATATTTATTAGTATATTATGCAACAAGGGAGATAAAATGATTTTCGAAGAATTTTGAGGTTTATTGAACGAGCGAAGCGAGGGAAATAACTCAAAATTGTTGAAAATCATTCATCTTCCGAGTTGTATACGATATTTTTTGTTACTAGAGGGAGAAAAACGCCAATTTAAGCACTCGAGCGATTCGCGAGAGGGAGTAAAATAGCGTTTTACTCCCTCTATAACGAAATTTTTTTAAATTAAAATTTTACGAAACACTCGATTTTCTATAAGAATTTTGAGAAAAACCAAAAAACTTTCTGGTAATGCACTTATTTTTATTTTATTTTTTCAAGATCAAGAAGTTCTAGAAAATTTAAAAAATTTCCAGACGTAAGTAAATGAAATATAAAAATTTATTCCGTCAAACCATTCCCGAAAATCAAAGAGGTAAGGTAGGCAGAGTACATACATTCGGGTAAATCATGAAAAACGATTTTTTTTTTCAAAAAAAATCCGCACTAGAATTACTTACAACAACTTTTAAATTTCAGAAATAAATAACTCTACCCGAGGACCCGAAGGTAGGAACCAAAAAATACTTTTCTTACATTTTTCAGCGTTTCCTTTACCGCCGAAAAAAAAAACACAAAAACGAAACTTTACCTTTCAAAAATACGGGCCAACAATGTGTCTCCATTAATTGTATGAGGATAGTCGTTCACAAATACAACACCGCATTGAAATCCTAAGATTAGGAAGATTTTCAGATATTCGAACATTTTCGATAGTACCTACTCGTACATAAATATAAACACTGCTAATGTCTGGTTTACTCAACTTCTCGAAATAATCTTCTTATCCTTCGCCAAAAATTCAGCAGATACTCAAATATTGGACTGCCGATACAAAAAAACACCGCCGAAATTCGAGCACTAAAAAAAATATTTATGGAAATTTTCCATCAGGGATCCATTCAGTCAGATCACATCAACGCATCGCTTATGTATGAATCCAAGGAACGAAAAACATTAAAAATTTAACGCGATTTTGAATTTCTACGACAGTGAAAGTTTTACGCAGATTGCTAATAAATCGCTGAATTTGACCTAGAGCTCGATAAATATTCAATCGTTCGGTTGCAATTGAACACCTGTAAACTGATTCACCATGAAATCATTTGTATTTCACGTAAGTACGAACGATTATTGAAAAATTAAGACTGCAAGTACAAATTGAAAAGAGAAATGGAAAAGTGAAACGAAATTGTTGATGGTAAGACTTAAAATCGCATCTTCGAAGTTGCCAAATCGAAAAATATACCTGGCACAAAATAAAAAAAAATAATGAGGGTGGAAGGAGGAAATGGAAAATCACACAAATAAGTGAAAGAATCGTCAAGATTTTAAAATACATACCAACATTGAAAACTAACAGAAGTCATTTAAAATTGAATCAGTAAAAATATCATAAATAAAGCTGCAAGGCTGCAGGTGAATTGATTTCCAACGAAATATTCAGGTAAAAAGGTTGATAAATTGATTCTCATATTTTTTTTGTACCTGCTGAGTAACCCTAATAGGATGAAAAAGTTTGGAATCATTTCGTACACATCTCTCCCCCCTCCATGTACTCGCCTCCGAAAAAAACGGGAATCAATTCGTACATTTCTGAATTTTAGCAATCAACTAACCAGCTCCCAAACGATTAGGAAAAGTTTAAAAATTAAAAATGTAGAAACTTGAATATTTTTGGATAAATTTTGAACAAAACTGAAAAAATTGTTGTCTGGAATTGCTTATCAACTTGCATAAATTCCTAAACAGTTTAAAAACTGGAAAAACATGAAGCCTAAAAAATCTGACTTGAATAGAAAGTCAAATTCAAAGTGTTTTTTCAACCCAATGTCCAAATTGGATTTTTTTAGGATACTTTGTCTGCTATCATTATTGTCTAAATTATACATTTCTGGAGAATGTTAAACTTAAAATTATCATTTTTTAGATCACGATTTCCAAATCAATTTTTTTTCAAATTCATCTAAATCGACTTTTTCAAGCTTTTCAAGTCATTTTGTCCAAGTTGATTTCTTCTGGAAAGGAAGTCCCAATTTATTTTTTTATGAGACATCACGTCCAAATGGGGATTTTCAGGAATCCTCTGACCAAATTCTTCAAATTGATATCTTTTTTTCAAAACGCAATAACCAAATAAGTTTCAACACGGATTTGTTATAGCACTAGGGATGAAGTGAAATTTTCGAGGACATTTGAGAAGTAGGGGGTGCATGGTAATGAAGATTCAATTTTTGGAACACCGCAAATAAGATTTGATAATGTGAATGGACAAGTAAACCTCTGGGTCTGAGCGCAGGGAGGGGGATTCAGTAACTGGAAATTGATTTACGATAATAAAATTATTCAAACAAACATTAATAAAAGAGATACATTTAACTGCACGTCATAAAAAATGATACGCCACAAAAATCAAGTCATACGCCCTCGTCCAGAACGCCTCAAAAAATAATGTAACGCTGCAAGAAATTTTCATCACGCCACAAAAATTATGAAGAGTTTACAAAAAAATAGGTTCGAATATAAAAAATGAACAAAAATTATGGTAAAAAACAATTTCAGGGGCATAGCTACACGGGAACTTTAGGAGTCTGAACTCTCTTTTTCCGTGAGGTCGAGAACTCATATGGAAAATGCTTTTTTGGACATCAAAAATATAATTTTTTTTTTCAGAAATCCTGATTGTGATTATATAATTCATTTGCTGTTACTAGAGGGAGAAAATCTCTTTTTCTCTTCTTTTGGTATTCCAAGTGTATCAACTTTTTAACCTCCCAATAAAGTTTTGTTTTTGGAGGAGACAGGCAAAAATGAGTTTTTAACATGGATATGTTTTTTCCTCGGGGGGGAGGGGGGGTCATTCCAAAATTTTTAGGACGCTATACGCAAAATGGCGTCACGCAAAATAGCGTCTTAAAAATTTTGGAATGACCCCTCCACCCAAGAGAAAAAAACATATCCATGATACATTTCAAACTTGAAATTTTTTCGCATCATTCAAAACTAATTTCAATCTCACCCCAAAACCCGGGGAGAGATTGAAAGGCCCCTTTTCCTCCACACGGACAATGCGCAATTGCACATCGAGTTTTTTTAAAAATAGGATTAGGTAGAGATCAAAATCTCTGGGCAACATTTTTTACTTTTTTTTTTGATCGCCCCCCCCCCCTCCTTGGTGGTGTTTTGCTCGAAAATGCAAAAACCTTTTAAAGTCACCCCATATTACGGTATTGAAATAACATAAAATTTATTCAATCACTTTTATTGAAAAATATGAAAATAGAGAAAAATATTTCGACACAATTTAGGTACCCAAAATTTACATGTTTGTGTATTTTCTTGATTTTTTCAAAACGCTTTCTAATTAAATTATCAATTGTTACATTCTTTAGATATTAATTAATTTCATTTTTTCCCCAGAGAGAAAAAATAAATACCTAATAATTTTGCGACAACAATTTGTTTAAAAAAATATAAAACATTTAGAGCACCCTGAGCTTTTCTCGGACTCATTCCACGAACGTAATTTATCTGTAACTATCTTTGGACTACAAGCCCTAGACTTCTTTTGCTGCAAATTATTGGGATATGTTTCGTAATCCCATACAGTCACTTCTATGCCATTTTTACCTCCAGTCAGGCATTTGAAAGGTTTGCCATCCTTGTAACATACCACAACAGTACGCTGGTGCACTGTGGTCAATCCCTTATCTGTTCTTAACATGATATTAAAGTTTTTCATGCATTGGCCATCACCACCGCCCACGTCTTCATCTTCGCAGAATGATATCACTTTTGCTTTTAAATTTTCATTCAAACATACTCTATCGTACGAGGACCTACGGGGACAATGAAAAATAAAGTATGTGAGTAGATACCAGGATAAAATCAGTTTTTTTCAACTAAAATAACCTTATACTAGTTCCAGAGCTGAGAAAGGATTCACTATTCGAAGAGTCTGATGCGAACGAGAGTCGATCGAGTTACGACGAAGAATAAATTCAACATTTTGTCAATCATGAAGTAGGCAATTTTGAAATTTTTTATTGAAAATTCTTCGGTAATTCTGGAAAAAATTCGTAGCAAATAATTTTCTTCGCTAATATGACCAAAAATGGAGAAAAAAGAAAAGGGAAAAAAAGATTTTTCGTCCAAAAATCATGTTTTGACGAATTCTGCCCAAAAAAAAACCCACGAAAAATAAACAAAATCGAACTTTACTTTTTAAACTCTTCGGCCATCACTGTCTTAACTCCAGAAGGGTAGTTGTTCGCTGAAACAACACCGTATTGAAATCCCAAAATTAGGAAATAAATTTTCAAACTTTGGAACATTTTTGGTACTGTCGTTTTTTTGCACATCAACTATGTCTAGTTCTCTCGACGTTTCAGTCTGATTTTCCTTTTCTCCGCCAGAAATTCCGTAGGTGCTGATGCTGATATTAAGAAACACCACTGAAATTCGGGAACTAAAAAAAATTCCGTTGGAAACTTTTTGAATTTTGATCAACTCTAACGTACATTCATTTGAACACTCTGTATATGTACTGTTTGGGACATTCAATCAGATCTCAATGATCTCATCAACGCATCGAAGAATTCGAAAAACGAAAAACATTAATAATGTCTTCTCGCATTCTTATGACAGTTAAAGTTTTACGTAGATCGTTATTTAGAGCTTGAAAAATTTTAAATTGTTTGGTTGCAGTTGAACACCTGTCGACTGATTCATCGTGAAATAATTTGAATTACATATAGGTGCTAGGTGTGCTCACTACTAGGTATTATGTATCTACTTACGAAAAATAATAATTCAAAAAAAAAAAAGACCTTAACCGCGAATTCAACACGGCAATGAAAAAGAAAAACGAAATCATGGATTTTGAAAAATAAAATCGAGTCGTCAAAATTGCTAAATCGAAAAATACGCGCCATACAAAATAATGAAAATTTAAGGATGGAAGGAGAGAAAGGAAAAATGTAAAATCATCATTTTCTTAATTTAAATCAATCAAAAACTTGAAAATTAGTTGATCGAAATAGACGTAACCGAGTCACTGAATAGCAGTGAAATCCCACTGATTTCGCTGTTCATCAGCGAAATTCGACTGCCAATCAGTGAAAAATTACTGATTCAATAAAATAATTTTAATTTCGTAATCGGTTATTTTCTTCTTAAGTACCTACTGAAATGAATCAGTAAAAAATTCAATTTACTGATTGAATCAATAATTTGAATCCTTAAATTAAAATTATTTTTACTGTTCTGTTTCATTTCAGTGGCTGAAGAAAAAATTACTGTTTCAAAAATAAAAATTGACTAATAATTGAATTACTTACTTAGTAAATTTTTTTGTCTATTTTTAGGTAAGTAATCAAATATTAATTTTGACTGATTCAAATTAAGAGAGCATTTTTCCTATTCTCAATTATTAATTTTTTTTCTCGTGATTTTTGTAATCTCAAGCAAGTTTTTTAAATTTTTCAAATCTCAGACCTCGCTTCGCTCGGGCATATAAAGTCTATAAATTACAAATAGATATCATTTCTCCATAAAAACTAAAATATATCAATTAAAATGAAGAAATTTTAGTTTTAAATGCATTTTTCCTCAAAGTAAATTTATATCATTATTTTTTCAAAAAATAATTCAAAATTTCTTCCTGTCCAGCCCAGGAAATTCAATATTTGCAAGTGAAAAAATCCGTTGTTTTCGTACATGAAAATCAAAAGACTTGGTGATCATTTCAAATCAAATTTTTAAAAGAATTTAATTTTTTGGAAAGGAGATAAACTCATCAAGGAATACTTTTTAAAAAAATCGAAAAGTAGGTAGTACGAAAAAATAAGAAATTTTTGTTTTTTATTTTAATGCGTCTGGTTGATAAAGTTCTCTGTTCTGGTTTTTTTTTTTTTTTTTTTTTTGAGACATTATTGTCAAATTTTTCATATTTACCCCGAGGTTTTTGTCCATGTTTTAAAGAGAACTTTGAGTCGGTAAATTCGGAAAATTTATAGGTTTCGAGTCGGCAATTTTGTGGATTCCATCCCCCTAAACCGAAGGTAAAGTTTCGTCTCTGATAAAAGGTATCCATACTGAAAATTTTTTCGAAACGTCAAGTTGCCATTCCGTCAATTTTTTTCCTTTGCAGGAGATGTATGTATAACACAAAGAAAATTTCAGCCCGATCAGAGGAAGGAATTCGTGTCCTCTCCCCATCCCCAAATTCAGACTTTTTATCAAAAATTGAATTATTCGTGGAAATACTCATTTTTGTAAGAAGAAAAACGATATCTCTGAAAATCAAAAATTATTCATTCAATTGCGAATAATCAAATAGCACAAAATATATAATTTTTTTTCACGACTGCCTCTCAGGAACATCACGCAGAGAACATGACTTTGAAATCATCAAGCGTCGATTTTCAGCCAGAAAAAATCATTGATTTTTTTTTCAAACCTCCCACCCCACGGCCACGTCCCAATACTCCTTAATATGATGTTTTACTCACACAATTTTTAAAAAAATTCGGTTGAAAACTCGAGGAAATAAAAATTCTCAATGAAAAAGGCTAAAAAAGGTAACATTTCGCCCCATAACAAGAGGTAGGTAAAAGGTGAGAGTCAAAATTTTTACCACGATATTTTCATACCATCGAGGACCAAATTCTACCAATTATTCATTTCGGATTTCAGCTTTGAGAGGCACATCCTCTAATCTTATCTTTTGGTACCCATTGCTTCACAGAGATAAGTCATCAACTCATCATAAAACTTCAAAAAAACTTCATAAAAAATCAAATCATCAAGTTTTTTCAAAATCTTTAAAAAAAACAAAACAAATCCAACTCAAAAATAATTCAAAGATGCAAAAAGATGAAAAAAACATACCAACGCCTACAAAGATTACACTGGAAAATAATCAACAAGAATCCCTCATCAGTTCAAAAAAATAATTAAAATACCTATTCGAAATTGTAACGAGAAAACAATACGAAAAAAAATGCAAAGCAAACATAACGAAAATAATCCCCCCTCCTAAAATCAATGAAATATCCAAACAGCCATCTTTTTCCTTTTCAACAGACAAGCTGAGGAAAAAAAATACGCAAACCGGTAAGAAAACCCCAAAAGCACTTTATAAATTTCCAACCAAGACACTGCACCGTACCAATGAATTAATTATAATTGCAAAACCAAATTAAGTAAAAAAAAGGCGACCGAGAATTCGGCATGAAAAAAATACGTTTCAGAATTTTGATTAAAAAGAATACCAAGTCGAGCTTCAGCAATAAGAAAAAAAACCA
The DNA here is from genome assembly GCA_038380155.1 of Pseudococcus jackbeardsleyi. Lineage (NCBI taxonomy): Eukaryota > Metazoa > Arthropoda > Insecta > Hemiptera > Pseudococcidae > Pseudococcus > Pseudococcus jackbeardsleyi. Next base: position 10,931,674 of record CM076242.1, read on the forward strand.
CCAGAAGAAATAAGATATAAGACTATATCCTCAGGCAAGGGAAAAAAAAGAAGAAAAAAATCGTTACATAAAGGTTTTTACGCTTTATGTAACGAGAGCAGTATTTTCCTTTTTATGGAAATTTTCGGTTGATTTTCCGAAAGAATGCTTTTACTACCCTTCAAGTATTTATTATACGCGGTAAGAACCGCACTCTCGAACAATGTGGTTACGTATTCGCTACTGTTCAATTTCTATTTTCCCTTCCAATTTCACATACCTACCAATCTCACTCTTCGAGAAGAGATCGAAATTTTTTGCATATTGCATTTTCATCACCGATGAGGTGAATTTTTTTCACTCTGGATTTTGTATCATTGAATTATACCAATTCATAGCTTCTCTCTCAACCTCCAAATCACTCCGAATCGAAATACCCCACATCTCTAATACTCTTAAAGGTAGGTAAAGATATAAGGCACATTATACACTGTATAGTTTACCTCTTTACGCGATTCTCAAGCGTGATAATTTGTTCGGCATATCGAATCAGTTTGAAATCTCGCCGTTAATAGCATTATACATTAAGAAGATTAACTCCTCTATATATTTAATTACACCCGGCTTCTTAATCTCTATCTACGTTTATTTCCATAATACAGGTCTACGTACCTCTCGGTGCAGTATTAAACGCTGTACCGCCGTTGTTGTTATACCTACTACGTCTCAAGTACTTATGTATATAAAGTGACTCTTCAAGTCTCACACAGCCTCATTCTTATCTTCACTTTTCGCCGAATTTACATAAAATTTGAAATTTCTTCCGTTGAGACGACGACGAAACGTAAAATGATAGGAAGGTGTACGGCTGCGAATACACGGTAAGATGCGATTAACGAATGTGTAACCGTGTAATCTGATTATAATTTTCCAAGTTCGACGTCAAGATTGTAGGTCTAGGTATCTACGTAACGTATACATAATGTTATGACGCCCTTCTGCTATATTTTACCTATCTGCGATGTGTACGTACTACGTAGATCGACATAGATGTACAAAGCTAAATGAATTTATGATGGTAACGTTTAGTTTTCGTATGTCGACGTGGTTAGATTTTTTTCAAGGCAGATGGTGTTGCTTGTTTTTCATCAACTGTTCAAAAGCAAAATTGTGATTGTACTGATATGAATTTTACCGCTACAGTAACTCATGAAACTTTCATCTGAATATACCACCAGGAATGGATGAATTCGCAGAATTGGTGATTCAAATCACGATAATGAATCACGCGTTTACAGAAATCATTCGAATTACGAATCACTGATTCCGAATTCCTGGTAAATTTCCAGCATACGATTTCCTAAATGACCGGATTTTCGAATTAAAAAACCCTCTCGAGAAATATATTCCAAAATTTATATTCCCGGATGCAATTTTTTCCATAAATTTTGACTATGAATTATTTCAAACTTCCAAAAAAAAAATGATAGCATTTCTAAAAATATTCCAACCAAAGTCCAATTTTTCAAACTAAAATTTAAAAATTTCACATTTGGAAGGAATCCTTCTGGGTTCAGTTTGCTACAATTCAAATCCAATATTATGGGTACCAAAAGAAAACACATTTTTGAACAAAAAATTGACAATTTTCGAAAAAACTAGAATTCCAGGAAAATGTACATCCGCAGTTAGTACCTCCTTAGATAAAAAAAACTCGCTACATTTATTTCCAAGAAATCATACCGGTGAAATAAAAAATGATCATTTCAAACGCGTTATCAGAGAAAAACGATACCGTAGAAAGGAATTTGAAAATGTTTAGCCTTGAATTTAATTTTTTTTAACCAACTCAAAGTGTGATTTTTTTCCACAAAAAAAAAAAAAAGCCTCTGCATATTTTTTGACATGGCTACCCTGTTATCGGCCTTAAAAACACAATTTCAGCATTTTTGGATCTAGCCGATCAGTTTCTGAATATTGTTCCTTAAACCATATCTGGTGACCTTTCTACTTTCAACGTGCTAATTCAATTCCGATAAATATTTATTTCTTTTTGAGAGAATCAGACCAAATCCTCGTAGGTATTTATCTCAGAATAATTCTGAGATAAATTCATTTGTCGACAATAATTGTCGACAAATGAAGAAATCGACCATCAACTTTGCTCAGCTGTGACCTTCTTATTACCTATCCCTTTATTCTCGTCACGACACTTTTTCACTTTAACCAATCGCCAAATGAGAATAAAATTATTCGACAAATCATCATGAAATTTTTAAAAAATATGAGAAAATAGAACTTGAGTTAAATATATTCATGTGATAATGTGATGGATAATTTCTGTCAATGCAGCACATTTTTCATTTCTCTTATCCAACACAAAATAAGAACTTTTTTTGAGTTTGTAATATTTTCGACATTTTTAACCATAGTATAAAATTTTCTCAACACCTTCCTAACCCCAAATTTTTCTGATAACATATTATTATTAACATCAAATTTTTAGATCTTCAATTTTTTCAACATTTCTTCAAAGTTACTGTTTTTTGTTATATTTTTCCGACCAACATTTCCATTGATTCCAAAAAATTTTTAAATGTTTTTTCAAAATAAAATTGTAACAAAAACTTTTTTAACTACAAATTTTTTCCGAAAAAAATTTCATCAGCTTCATGATTTATTTCAATTCCAAATTTCTTCAACATTTCTTCAAGTTCAATTTTTCAGTTTAAATTTTTTCATAAACATTTTAAAACTCAATTTTTTTAATTCAAACTCAATTTTTTTGACGAGACGCTTATCATCTCCAAAAATTGGACTGAAAAAATTTTGAGTAGGTAAGGTGAATAATCGACTTCAAAATATTGAGAGCTTGAGAAAAAACAAAAGTTGAGTTTTGGAAAAATTTTTGAAAGAAAATGATAGAAATGGAAAAGTTGCTGAAGGCACCCAGGGTATCTAACTGATTTTTTTTTTGTAAGATCATTACTTTTTCACTAATTTTTTTTTAAATTAAATTTGTACCCCCAAAAAAAAAAAAATCGACTCTCTTTTCACCATACAAAAAAACGATCAAAATTTTTTAGAGAAATAAAAATGAAATGAGAAAAAAATCTTTATTTTAAATGTAATAAATGAAAAATGAACCTATACTAGGTCGTTCTACAATGACATCACATACTCCAGCACGACAGTGCTACCAATTTCACAAAAGTTAAAAACTTTTCGTTCGTTTTAATTAATTTTTATTAAAAATGAACAATTTCTGAAATTAAAAAAAATAAATTTCGCGTCTTTGGAATTTTTTCATTTTTTCACTACTTTTTTCAAATTTTCGTCTGAATTCACTACTTTTCCACTATCGACATGACCGGTTTTTCAAATCACTACTTTTTCACTACTTTCACTACCCGTTAGATACCCTTTCTCCATACACAATGAAATGGTGGGTTGTCTCTTGATGCGAAATTGACAAACCGATTTTATAACTTATAAGTCAATGATCATAGTATGTTCAAACATGCCAAATTATTGAAAGAGTTGCGCAAAAACACTTGAAAATGAAGAAAATTAAAAAATATTTAAAAAAAAATACATTGTAATTACAGTAAATAACAGCTCCATCTTTTTGATAAAAATCTTAATTTACTAAAAAAAATAGCCCAATTCTGAAGTAAAAAAAAATAGCTCCATCTCATATTTTGCAATCTTTGATTTCTTACATGGACTTCATCATCTCATTGCAATGAAATTCATTCAATCTTTAGACAAGGCTATAGAGCTTTTGAAAGCATAAATCAAAACCAAACTTTGTAGATGTCTAGTTCATACATGTCTTCAATCGCTTTTCTTATCCTCAACGTTCAACTATCTACCATTTTTATTCATTTGAAGTTTGAAAATGGTGATTTTCACCATTTTCCAAAAACTTTGAAAAGCTCTAGAATGATGAAAAATGACTCGATTGAACTGGAATTTTTGAAAAATATGTATGTTACCCACAGAATCGGATAACGGGGCCAGTTTTTTATTTTGAAAATTTTCGAGCCCTCAAATGGAGGGGGCGAAGGGGCAATTTTCAAAAATTCAAAAATCCGGCTGCGTCAGTATCTCCGCTTGGATGAATAATACCCATATCCAAAATTTCAAAAATTTTGACCCAACCAATTTTGCTCAACTTTTGCTTAACTAACCACCAAAACAAGAGTTTTTCAACAAAAAACGAAATTCATATCTCCGCAAATAATTAAGGTATCAATTTCATTTTAGATTTTAAAGAAAGGACTTGAAAAATAAGTAATTTTGCCGTAAACATTTTTAAAATTCATTCAGTCATTTTCGAAAAAAAAAAACAATTGTAAATTTCAAAAAATTCACGGAAACTGTGCTCGAAGTACTCAGAGAATTATAAGTGTCACGCAGTTCCGTCGTTTCATTTACGTTTTTGACATTGTAGGGCGGGGTGGGTCACTAGCGTGACCCTTGATTCGTAATATTCAAGTTGTGTCGTTATTCGTTGAAGTTTTTATTGATGAAGAGGATAATGTATGGTTATAGGGCCCACCTACCCAGGCGTTATTAATATAATCGGAAGTCCTTGGTATGGTCTGGTCCATCAATCCATTATAACCATTACAAGCACCGACAAATTTTGGAGATAAGCGAACGTAGGTGTACTTAAATTGTATCTATCTAAACATTTCCGGTATTTTTATGTAGGCACACCATAAATAAAATACTATACCATGCTTGTTTTTCACATTTTCATACTTAAAACACGACAGATCTAATTTTTTAATCATTTACGTGAATAATCCTCTCAAATTTGTTCGGTTCCGAGTCTTCCTATTGTTTGCAAAATATATCTAATTAAAGTGATTCCAGAACGTTTGCTACCCTTCGGTGTTGATGTGATCTGTTGAACTCCATAATTTATGAACACGATGAAAAAAGTTTTTGCTCCGCCTCTTCTTTTTCTTCTCCTGGCGATGACAGGTATAATAATCCTACACACATACCCAATATCCAACGTGCAAAAATTGCAGAAATTTTGTAGAATTTCTGCAAAAATATGTCTGCTACGATTTTGCATTGATTCTACAACCTCGATGTACTCCACGTTGCACAGCAGAGGATAGCACTGCAAAAGTGCTAAATAGCTATAAGTAAGTACATCGAGGCAGCAGAATCGTCGAATTCATATGGGCGGCTCGTGAATTCATGCAGAATCCTTGCAGACGTTTGCACACCGAGTAGATATTTTTATAATTCTGAATCTTCCGCTTTTTCTAACCGGAATTTAGTAAATCCATAATACATAAATATCCTTGTGGCTTTTGTACATTTTATAAAATTGAATGCTTACGCATTGACACTGAAAGTTCATTATCAAATACACGCGTATGTTCCAGTCGATGTCTGCAGTCCGCAAGTGTCGGAGATCAAATATCAGGGAAGAAAAAAAACGTTATACTTGTCGAATGCGAACTTTGGCGAAGAAACGGCAAAATTTCAAGTGAAAACCATTTTCAGCTTATTTCAATTCTTTCATAAACAAACGATCGAAAAATCTCACGCTGACTGGATTGGAAAACATGAACTATTTGAAACGCCTTCAGAAATTATAAATTCCATAAACATAACTTTCACTAAATTCATACCAGACGATGAAATCTTGCCCATTTCGCTATTGGAGGATGTCAACTGTGAATTTAGACAACGCTTAACGGTAATTGAAACAGAACTAATAGTGTTCGTACGAAAGTACCTAAGTAATTACCAATGTAGGTAGATTGGTTTTCTAATATAAATTGTTAATCCAACTATTTTTTATACAAAAAATCAAATTACTCACATCACTTCTAAAAGTTTCCGGGATACATTCTCGAATGTAAAATTTAAATTTCCCGAATACCGCTTTATATAAGTACGAATGGATATCCAAATTTCATTATTTTTCGAATTCGGGAGTGTAAATTCCAGGATGCATGAAAAATTTTCAACATGAATAAAACTGAAAAATAAATTAAGCATCATATTTCAAGGACTTAGTAGAACGGGTGTCACAATTTTTAGATTTGTGATGTTGGGGGTTCTCTACTTGACATGCACAAACTGTAGTTAGAAACTTTGTGACATCGATTCGCATCATAATCTTCATTAAAACTTATTAGCATAGAGTATATTTATACTCTACATACATTTTTTAAATTTTATTTTCTGGGTTATTCAAAAAGAATCAAACAACACTAAACCACAAAAAAATCACGTGATTCCGAATTTTTTTTAATCAAATATTGACATTTCAAAATTCCAATTTCTTATATGATACAGGTATTTATAGATTTTCAAGGATTTCAATGTTGAACGAGAATTCCATTTATTTTTCAAAAGTACAGAAATGAAAAAAAAACACAAAACTGTCATATGTCATATATACGTTCGATTATTTGAGTTTTACTATTTTTCTACGAAACTCCGGAGATTGACTGTATAAATAACACTAATTTTTTTCTCTTTCAGCCCCTAATGGAGGGATTTGTTTGAAATTTTAGGGAAATGTTATTTTCGAGTTTCTGGAAACATTGGAAAACCCCCAAACTTGTTTGGTTTGTTTTCAACGACTTTTTTCAGTCGGAAACATGGCGCCACCAGTTAAAGAACTTTCAGACTTTTGGGAAGCGTTGTTTTTGAGTTTCTGGCAACATAGGAAAAAAAATCTCAACTCCTTTGGTTTTTTTTTCTATACAGAATTATTCAATTGTAAACATGGTGAGACGGAATTCGCATGTTTTTGAACTGTCAATGATTCACCATTGATGAGGAAGTGAGAACTTTGGTTAAAAATTCCTTCAAAAGTTAATCTCCGGAGTTTTACGTTATGGGCATCAAACAACCCGTCTCACGCTATAAAAAATGTCTAAATTAAGGGGGCGCGCGCGAATGCGTAGAAAAGTAGTAGGTAAAACTCAAATATAATCAAACATATATGTAACAATTTTGCGTTTTCTTTCATATTCGCAATTTTAAAAAATAAATTGGATTTACTTTTTAGACGCCCTTCGTATTTAAGTATACAGTATGGTGTCTGAAGCTTTTTTTGTGCGTGTATGGGTTCTACATACATATGTGACTGCGCATACGAAAAGACGGCACCGACCAAAAAAATAACTTTTGAGTTAACCATCAATCCCTATGTAGAATTTCGCGTAGAATCCGATAAAAATGTCGCTGGTTCGGTTACTCGACTTTAAAAGGCTGAAAACGGCTTTTACGTAAGGCCAAAAAAATCAAAAATGCTCAAAAATGCTAAAAAAAAAAATAAAAAATTTTTCCCCTTAAATTTGTATATAAACTGAAGCAAAATACCGCAAAACTCACGCCCGATCGATTTTCCCCTTCAAAATAGTCGAAAACCCGTTTTTTGGTTGATGAAAAAAATGAAAAAAAGTTCCAAAGTTCATAAAAATTAAAAATATCATGTTTTAGAATAGAGAGGAGTAACAGTGTGAGAAAATTGGTTAAAAATTATCCGCAGAAATGATAAATATTTATTATCATGTTATCAACATTTTTTGTGCTTGGACACCGCGATGAAAAACTGCATTGCACATCGTCGATGAGCGCGAATGGTTTGGTCAAATATCGCTAAAGTGTGTCAGTGACACACAGAAATAGATAAAATTTAGCCCACCCCTTAAGGTTCAACCAATTCAGAGAAAAACACGTTCAAAACTTAAAACGCGTTTTTTTCAAAACACGTTTTTTGGTCGGTGCCGTCTTTTCGTATGCGCAGTCACATATATGAGTAGAAAGACTTGAAATACCAGAAGGAATGTCGGGGAAGGAGGTAAATAGAGCTTTTTTTGCACTGTTCGTTTTTTTTTTTAAATTGAGTATTCAATGCTCAAAAAAAACCTTATTTTCCATTGTGTTAATGCTTTGAAAATCACTCTCTGGTATCTCTTGTACCCCGCTTTTCGACGCCAATTCATGTTTACATAAACCACAGCTTACTGCCCACAGGTTCGATTTAACCAGGGAGAAAATATTACGATTATCAAAGGAAAGGCAACATTTTTTCACCCCAAAAATATTTTTTCATCGTGTCAAGTTTTCTTCAATTTCAATTTCATAATACGACTTATCGCAGAATTCACAATGCAGAATTCACACAATATGACAAACACATCCGCAGAAATCATTTTATCGAATACTACACGAAATGAAATAAAAAACTTCAAGGTAAATACATATTGAAGTCTACTCGGTTCATTTTCTATGATTCAGTTTTCAAGTAATTTAAGTCTTTACATACTTGATATTAAAAGATTTGTGACCTTGAAATACGAAAAAAAAACTTTCTCCAATCCGCCATGCGCCAGCTTCTCCCAATGGACAGATTTCGCTCATTTTTTTTTTGTAAAACATACGAGTACCTTTTGACCCATAATACATGAGCCATCATTCCTTAAAATTCCAAATGTTTCAAAAATGCTCAAAAAATTGAAATTTAACGTCTTTCCGTCGCTTACACCTACTCTACAACTTTTTTAATTCTTGAATTATTTTTAAAAAAACTGACTTCAGTTTTTGAATTAAAATAACTTGAAAACTAAATGAACTGGAGATATGATGTCAGCGAGCGAGGTAAAGTTTTGAAATTTCATAACCAAGAGAACTGTATTTTTTTAGCTACTTTCGTGACTTCCAAAAAAAATACGATACTTATTCTTTAATGAGCTCCCTTTCTTGCTGAACATTCCAAAAATTTTAAAAAGTCCGTTCCAGATTGTCAGCAAGTTCATTACTTATGTAAATTTACTGAGTTCGAGCAAAGCTATATAGGGCGACATTTTTTAAAGAAAAATACATCCAAAAATTTAATCTTCTTCATTATAAGGGAACCGAAATTCTCATGCCAGTTTTGATAAAGTTTTTTAGCATATGCCGAGTGAAGCGAGGGCAAAGATTTGAAAATTTTATTTATGATTTTCAAAAAGCAAAAAAGTAGGTAATGCGTTTTTCAGTGGTTTGTTGTCGAAATTCTGTTTTTTTTTTTTAACGAAATTTCGTGCTTTTTCGGGGTGCGTTTTTGCTGAAATGGTATGTGTTTTCTCATTATTTCGTGCATTTTCGTGCGAAATTTGCTTACTTTGTGAGAAAATTTCTAAAAAAAAGTCGTCAAATTTTGCAATAAGTAAATCTGAAAAATTATTCAGAAAGTCGGCAAAGTTTGTTCTAACTTCTAAGTCTGTACTTACAGTGCACATGATTAAAAATTTGCCGACTTATGGCAAAGATCTATAATTTTTCAACTAACTTACAACAGAATTTTCTGACCTTTTTTTTTTTTTTAGAAAATTCAGAGTAGGAGAATGCGTTAAATTTACAACACTTATTTTGAATTTTTTTTTTCAATTTCAATATTTCACAAATTTACCCAATTTTTTTCATTCAAGCTTTTCTGTTAATCTTTAGTCAACTTCGCCCATTTTTCCAATAAGAAAATCCTTGGGTGGGGTGCGGGGGGGAACAGCTTTTAGTCGGTAGATCTTTGAGAATCAGAAAAAATTTTGCTTGGAAAAAAATGCTGTTATGACAAAAACTGAACAACATTCCAAATAATTGAAAAAAAAAGATTTTATATAATAATAAATAGAATATCGACCCACTAATTCTAAATTTTTTTCAAAAATGAGATTTTTGAGTATTTTGGATTCAGTGATTCAAGTTGCATTGATTAAAATTCAGAAAAATCCAAAATACATAATTAATTTAAACCTCATCCAGATGTGTTTGAAATCTGAAATGTTCATAAGCGCAATGTAAATTTTGTTACGTTTTTTGGCTTTCCTGTAAAAAAATCAATTTGTCACTTTGGACATTTTTATAGAATTGGTGGGTTGATATTTGAAAAAATTCAATAAATAATTGGTTCAATAAACTTGGAGACCTGAAGGGTTTCTCATTTAGTTCACATTTCTTTTCAATAACAATAAGTGCCAAGCTCCTTGGGACAAAATAGTTTACTGAAGGAAAAACGTAACAAATTGAGGGTGCGAGTCAAGGGTTAAGCGGCCCCCTAGTTACATACTTGATATGAAATCCGAATTGAATTTCAGATAATGAAATTGGAGGGTAAATCGTGTCTGTTGGATGCAAATGAAGAAACAAAAATTGCAAGCTATACCGGTCAAGCAGTAGATAATATAATAAAACGACGATTCAAAATCATCGCAGGATCAGTATTTGAATCAATGTTAAACAAGTGTCTAGATCCACAGCTGGATGAAAAAGAAGAAAACTACTCGCTTTTCAAATTGGAACCCAACCAGAATGAGTTTCCGTGGAATTCTGAATATAATGAATTGAATATTACAGGACTGAACCATATTTCGAATTTAGAAACCAGATATTCAGATACTATGTATCATACCATCTGCTGTGTATATATATATAACGTCAATGTAGGAAGGGATGTTGTATCAGTGACCAAGAAGAAATCCAATTTCAACTTTTATATTATTCAATTATGTACAAGAATCAGTATGCCAACAGATTATACGGAAGTAGATTTAAAAACAATTGCTGAGAAGAGTAGTGATAATCATATCCTACTAGACCAGGAAAAGAATGCTGCGTATACCTTCAACATAGGAGTGAGGAATCCGATCAGCTCTATATCTTTATCAATACCCGGAATATGTTATCAATCAACTCAATGCCGCAGCAAACTTTCTGAACTAGAGATTGAAGAGCAAAACCGGCTTGAAAAATTATTGGTAGCGGGAGTCGAACAAACATTTCAAAGTAAATATCATGTGCAATTTATAATGACTGATAAAATACGTACAAAAACCAAAAATATCAAGTTTTCTCAATACTGCAAAAATTGGTCACTCATAATTGATTTCCTTGCCCAAAAGCCATTTTTTTTTTTTCAATTATATACTTAATTTACAGAAATTCGTTATGACGGCACGCAAGATTTTACAAATACATTTTATAACATACTCGCTCCATTTGATGGAAAAATATTTGAAAAATTGTTGAAAAATTCAGAAAACATGGCACATGAAAACTTATCAGCATCATTTTTTAATGTAAAAATGGAAGCTTATGAAAATCTAGAAAACATTATGTGTAGAACTGATAATGGTGATGAAAAGGTAGGTCCATCGATGTTTACTTAGTACCCAGCTATCCAAGTATCTAATCTACTAACTACCTACCTACCTACCTACGTTCAATTGTTTGTTTCTTACGTGATTATCTCTATACTAATGCAATGTTTTTGTAGATTGGTACCATCAGTTACAAAAACATAGAAGCAGACGCTAATTTCACCTATGTCAAAATAACCAAGGATGGTTATAAAGAAAAAGTCCTTGAGTTCGCCTACGTTTACATCAAGGAAATCAACTTTGACATTTTGTTACAGTGGTATCAGAATCGGACAAATAAAATTACAGTTAGAATTGAAGATAATTTCAACATGGCAGATAAAATGGTGAAAAAATTGATTCAACGTAATTTAATGTAGATATGTTACGCCTAATTAATGTAATACCCGAATTCATGAAATAGGCAAAAAATTTGCCTAATGCATGAATTAGGCACTTGCTTGCCTAATTAATGAAATTTATACGAGTAACTTCAAAACCTTTCACAATTTTTCTTATTTCAAAAATGAAAATTCAAAATATTTTGGCACAGAGAACTAACATTTGGTTACATTTTGAAAAAAATGTCAACCAGCTACTTCAATTAGAATTTTTTTACACTGAATGAAAAATATAATGAATGAAAAATCTTTGCATCTCAAAAAAATTTTCAGTTGAAATAGCTGGTTGAATTTTTTTCTGAAATGTAGCTGAATGTTAGTTCTTTGTGCCAAAATATTTTGAATTTTCATTTTTGAAATGACAAAAATGGTAGAAGGTTTTGAAGTTATAAATTTCATGAATTCGGCAATTACATAGATTAGGTGTAACAGATATACCATCCACTGGTACTTATTAGTCGCCTACCATCATGAATTTATTTCAGATTACTTTTGATGACAAATTTTCACGCCAAATGCGCATTACTTTAGGACAGCGAATATTAGAAGATTTCATCACATTTTTCAGAAAACGAATCATCAATACTATTAATTCGGCGTTTCATCCGTTCTTCAATACTTGTACTGACAAATATTCATCAAGAAGCATCAACGAATCCAATTCAAATTATTTTTCTAATTTACGACAATATTATGCTTTCATTCGCGGTCATCGAGTCGATTCCACACATACATTATCCTCAATTCAATCAGTGGATGTGCTCATCAATGGAACATGGAACTTCAAAGATATCAACATACAATATGTGAATGGAAACTTAATTCTTGATGGTTTGCAAATGGAGAATGTTACAGGAAGCATGAAATTATGGAAAAAATCAAATGAATCGGCTATATTGGATTATGAAACAAGTTATCTATCATTGATCATCGACCATGAAAACACTGAAGCCAAGGTAGAAGTTCCAGGAAGTTTAAATTTGCCAAACGCGTCATATTTTAATTTCAACAAAGATGAAGTAACAAAGATATTTGAAACTACACTTGCTTTTTTCATTGCACAATCCATCTATGGTAAGTAGACACGCTAACTGTTGATTAATTTTAGCACCCATTTTAATTTTCTTCAATTCCTGTGGGTATGGGCGTAGGTAAACCAATAACTGTCACTGTACCTAGGTGGTAGGTACTTCTTACTAGGGCAAAGATCTATATGAGCAAAAAAAAACCACGAGATGTTATGAGCTTATATGTAGCCAGTGTTACCAGACTTTTCGACGATCAAATCGCCAATTTGAGAATTTCAAGTCGCCCATTAGTCGCTCAACACGATTTTGTCCAAAATTTCCCAATATTTAATCGTTTTGACCTATGAGTTTTTCCAATATATCGTAGGTATTAATTGCAATTATGCTTAAGCCCGAGCGAAGCGAGGGCAAAGCTTAGGAAAAATTCGATTTTTAATGTCCAAAAAAGGCATTTTCCTCCCTATTTTAATCAAAAACACGCCAAAATCCTCCAAAATCTGAAATCGCCCAATTGGTGACAAGCCGCCAGAGGTAATTTTTGGTCGCCGAACTCGTTGCAGTTGTGAGATTCCGGCGGACTCCGTTCAGAACTTGAAACGCGTTCTTTGGTCGGTGCCATCTTTTCGTATGCGCAATCACATCTAAGACCATTTTGAAATTTTCACCTTGGAGAATTATTGGGAGAAGAAACTTGCGGGGAAGAAAAATTCAAATCGAAGGTTGGAATAAAAAATTGTTCAGTCCGGAAGAATTCACTACCTCATATTTTTTACTAATTTGAGCAATTTCTATATTATGCAAGAAACAAGGTAAGAAAGGAAAGTTCATTGATCCAGTTTTGACTGTTCCTACCCCGAACAGTAAACCATAACAGGAAAACATTCCAACAAAAATTTTGAACCTTTTGAGAAAATATTTTTCTATTTTTGAGACTTGTATTTTTTATAATAAACGTGGGCCCGTGAACGTCGTACTTCCCACGAGAGTGCCGTGGGAAATGCAACGTTACTGTACACGCTACATGCGAGGTGTGGTTAGTTTTTATTTTTTTTTTGACAATGTTCCACCACTCCAATTTTTTTGAAATTTTCGTGGTATATTTATGAATGAATAGCACATCTTTTGGGGGAAAAAGTTCCATGGTACCTTTGACCTTTCAAGACAAAATGGCTGCTCAAAATTTTCAAAATGCCATAACTCAGCGAAAAATGAACCAAAAATTTTGAAAAAAATTTTTTAGGGTTCCTCCAACTCTCTGAAATTTATCTAAAAAAACTCGAAACTTTTATCTACATTTGGCGAAAAACCACAAAAATACGAAAAAATCCATTGAAAAAACACAGTTTGGCCCCTTTCTCCGAAAACACTTGCGCTAGGGGTCTGAAATTTTTTCCGGAATGTGTTCTCATCATTGTTGACCTTTTGGGGTAGGAGCGGTCAAAATTGGTTTCAAGGGCAGATTCACCATACTTAACCGGCTATACCCTTTGAAAAATTGGTCAAAAAACATCATTTTTGTACGGTTTTTCGCGATTTTTGGCCCTTGCTGCATCGATATCGCCAAAACTGAATACGTGACGTGAATCTACGTTGAAAAACACGTTTTTCAGTAATTTTTCCAGAGTGGTACCTCTTCGATTATATGGTGTTTTTTGCGATTGAAAACTTCAAACGGCCGAAAAGCCATGAAGATGTGCATGAGAATTTTTGAAAAAATTTCCACAAATATATCTCTACAAGATGTAACTCTGCGCCAAAGAACAGAAAATTTCGTTCACTTCCGTTGGAATTAAAAATTCTTGAAAATCGGGTAATAAAATGGCCATAGCTCCGAAATGGAGGGCCGTGGGGGGGGGGGGGGGGGGTCAAAAATTTTTCCAGATTTTTTTACATCAAGGGTTACCTTTTGGGGGGGGTTAAAACGAAAATCCTGCCTGGGGCCAAATTCACCCCTTATTCGGCCAGACCCTCTCTGGGAGATAGAAATTTTTAATGGAAAGACTGAAAAAAGTAACGTTTTGCCCCATAACTCGGGTTAGGGGTGGGGTAGGGGGCCAAAAATTTTACAAGGTGGTTTTCAGACCTTAAGAACAAAATTTCGTGGGTTAGTTTCAAATTTCCGCTCTGAGGCAGATTCGCCTATCTTAACCGCCGGTACCCTTTGTAACCAAATGTCTACCAACTCTAGTAAGTATTTAAAAAAAAATAAATGGCATGTTTGAGCAAATTTATTTTTATTTTATCAGGTGTACTTGAAATTTTACATTTTGATTTTGAGATCCCTTTTCATAACTGGCCCTCTCAACCCCTCCCCCCCAAAAAATCGTTTAAAAACCTGGCCCACGCTTGGCTCTTTGTGTCCAGGCAAAAAAAATTCTGGTTCCGCCTATGTTACTGAATCAGTGAAAAAAATTTCACTGATTGAATCTGTAATTAATTACCGATTGAATCAGTGAAATTTCATTTTTACTGATTCAGTCATGAAAAATCACCGATTGAATCAATAATTTTTTTTACTGATTCCTACAGTGACTTGATTTTGTCGATTTTAATCAGTCATTTTTGACTGTTCCAAATTAAGAGAGTAGACAAACCGTTTTCGCGCATATGAAGTCGTAAATTTATAGCCTCGTGATTCCGGTTAAAATGAACGGTTTCGGCTCGTTGTGGTCTCATTCGATTCGTTGGACTGTCTAAACTACGAAATAAGACCAAAACGACCGCGGGGTTGCCTATTAGTTTGCCTGAATTTCTGGTAAAATAATATCAGTAAACAAGAAATCCAGCTTCAAGCTGCGGAAAATAACAACTCCGAATCCCGGGGTACCTGATTATTTTACTAGTAATTTAGAGGAATCAGCTATGCAACCACTCAATACACTGTTTATGACGTCAAAAGCGAAAAAGTCTATTCGCGATTAAGCTGAAAAAAAAAAAGGCAAAAGTGAAAAGTTTCGCGAAAATTCAAATTACTCCGAACGAAAATAAGCCAATATCGCTGTCGTCATCTCCCGATGCGTAAGCATAACTATCGTAACACATAATTGTGTAAATGATCTGGCATGTATCACCACTTTAATAGTATCGTCTACTCCCGTCGATCCTCAGCATATTCTCCACATTTTGAAACAATAGTTTCAATATTTTTGATGATTGGAATTTGGAACTTGCAATTTTTAGGTCAAATTTTTTTCCCGCAGAATTATAATATTAGGTCATGGTCATATTATCATACGTACGTATTGATACGTATTACGTAGATTAATCAGCGAGAATATCTTTGCCAGGTGATTCGATGAATTATCATACCAAATATCAAGCTTTAGTCAGTAAGACCATGATGGAAGCTGCACAAAACAAGTACAACGCGACGTCGGTATTCGTGGATAATATTGTGAAAACCCTGAAAGATATTCCATCAAAAGGTATCTATGATCTGTCGGAGGAAATCGCATTGCAGCTAGAAAAAGAAAATACCTCTTTTAACCTTTCGATTTTTCCATCTCGAATTTCTATTGATTTTGAATATCCAATATTAATATTCGAACTCTGCGATAATATGAATCATTCCAGAGTAAGTACATAGGTATAGATACCTAATTTTAGGCGAACGCTTTCCATTTGATCAAATTCCTAAATATTTCTTTAATTTAACTAAAAAATGTTGAACATAACAGAATGTAAGAAGTTATGCCGAAAACTTCATTTTTCATGGAGATATCACAATCCGAAACGGTAGTAGTTCCGGAAACAAGTTGAGTCGTGTTTATTTTCGTGCAAACAATTTTCGTGTGGTAAACATCACAAATAATAAAAACGAATACAGCAACCTATTAAAAATTGGCATCGACAAGGGAACTGTGATGGTGAGTATACAAAAGTAGGTACGCACAAGGGTTTTTCATTTTTATATGTAGTTTTTTCAATATTTTTGACGTGCCACCCCCTTAATATTTTCATTGGACCTAGAAAATAGGAAATACAAAAAATCAGCCCAAAAAAATGATATGAAGTGGTGGCGTAAGAAGGGTAATAGCCCAGGAGAAATGTACTTTGAAAAAAGAAATATATTATGTTAGTCGAAATTTTATTGCTGAAAAAATTTCTATATGATGTCCAGAGTATGTGGTAAAAACCCACCACCCCCACCCCCATTGCTTTTTGAGGGAGGTGGACCCATTGTGGGGGAAAAAATTGTTTTGCACCGATTTCGCTCAAATTTGGGTGGAAGGTTAGGTGGGTGTAGAAGTACTCCCAAAAAAATTTTCAGGTCCCCCCGACCTCAGGGAGCTGAACCATCGCTGCCCAAAGTTGGGAATTTTTTACAAAAATGGAAAAAACGGAGTATTTCGAGAATAAAATCACCCCATAATACCAATTTTGAAAACTTTTATGATTTTCGTGTATATTTTGAGATGACGAATCCGACTAGCACATCAACTTTTTCATTTGAGGTGTTTAACTACCCCTACGGCCCTTTCAAAGTATGCAGATCGTGTTTTTTCTCCGTTTTTTCCATTTTTGTAAAAAATTCCCAACTTTGGGCAGCGATGATGGTTCAGCTCCCTGAGGTTGGGGGGACCTGAAAATTTTTTTGGGAGTACTTCTACACCCACCTAACCTTCCACCCAAATTTGAGCGAAATCAGTGCAAAACAATTTTTTCCCCCACAATGGGTCCACCCCCCTCAAAAAGCAATGGGGGTGGGGGTGGTGGGTTTTTACCACATACTCTGGACATCATATAGAAACTTTTTCAGCAATAAAATTTCGACTAACATATATTTCTTTTTTAAGCGATTTTTTTATGCTAATTCTCCTGGGTTAGTAAGCTACGAATATGAGTTGCCCGGTGTTTGCATGAATTGCCGGGACAAACCGTGGCAAGTAGGCGATCACTCGCGCTATGTTAATTTTGCTTCGTTCTTTTGAAAACATATTCCATGTGATTGACACACTGGATGAAATACTTATTGAATTTTAGACCATTTTTTACATTATCCTTTATGGCGAATTTTCACCTTCATTGCGCCACCACTCACACTGGTTCAGATCGAAATCTACGGTGGCGAAAATCAAATTTTAGGTCTAACGGAATGATTGATATCATATTAGGGGTAAATTGACACGCTGAATTCATTTTTGAAGTTATTTTTTCCCCTCCGCTATTATTTCATCCCCTAAAAGGGGTTCAAAGGGGTGGTATTTTTGAAAAATTTGAGTGGGGTATCAAAATACAAGTATTTTGCTTATCCAAATTATATTTTCACATAGTTTTGCTCAATCGATATAAATAACATCATTTCATCCCCTAAAAGGGGTGCGAGGGGTGGTATTTTTGAAAAATTTGAGTGGGGTATCAAAATACAAGTATTTTGCTTATCCAAATTATATTTTCACATAGTTTTGCTCAATCGATATAAATAACATCATTTCATCCCTTAAAGGGGGTGCGAGGGGTGGTATTTTCAAAAAATTCGAGTGGGGTATCAAAATACATGTATTTTACCCATCTTAATCTAATTTTTAAATAATTTTTCTCACTTTAGATTAATTACATTTTTTCATGGCCTGAGAGAGTGAAATGGGGTGGGTTTTTCCAAAAACTTGAAATTGGTAGCAAAATATATGTGTGTATGTATTAAAATTATATCATCGAGATTCAATTTTCTCAAAATTTTGACCATGAAGTTGTGAACTTGTAGAGAGGTACAAAAAAGATACGAAAATGGAATTGAATATTCACTTACTAGGTAATATTATTTTAAAAAAGAGAAATTTTGTATCAAGTTGTATTAAAATCAAAAAATTCAAATTTTGTGTTTTTCATTATTTTTTTCCATTTTTTTGTAACAGTTTGAAGTTTAATTCGCTAACTATTCAAAAAATTTTTCACAATTTAGACGACTATGATGAGGGGGGAGGGAGGTGTTTAAGCGCCCCTGCCCCCTTCATCAATGTTTTTCAAAATGCTTCAATTTTTATAAATATTTACCCAAATTTTATACCCAATTTCAAAATATTGCGTAACATTTTTGGTTTTGACCACCCCCTCCCCCTTTCAAATTTGAACTACCTACATGAAATTATCACTGAAATTTTTAAAAATATCCTATGAAAATCTTAAATATATATTTTCGAGCCAAATTGTTCAGAATTTCACTTTTTCTGCTTTATAGTAAGTATTTAAATGGGGACAGGGGGCAGGGGTGGACGGGGGTGGATACCATTCATGGGTATTATGGTACATAACATTCATACGAATGAAACCCCGCAAACATTTTCCCGGCAGACCTTGGCAGAAAAAAGTTCTACCCTAAAAAGTTATGAAAATTGTGCTGAAAAAGGTACTAACTTTTTCTTCATTTTTATAAAATTCGTGGAATAAAAAAATAAAAACTAATAAACGTGTGAGTAGACGAAGCAGAAACATTTCAAATGAGCTATCACAACACTACATTTGTCAATCACTAATCCGAACACGAGACATTTAAAAAGCCATGTGTTGAACCAATACAATGTACTAGGCATAGAGGGGTGCGTTATCTCGGCGCTGCAGCGGCGGCAGGTGGGTCTGGGGTCTTAATATTCAGTATACGTCGGTTCTATACTATATACAATGGGTTGCAAAAAATTTCGGCCGAATTTAAGAACCTTTATTTTTTGATTTTCGCCACCGTAGATTTCAATCTGAACCAGTGTGCCACTTGGCATAATTTTTTCGGGGTAAAATTTTTATGAGGGTCTTTTCTCATCAAAGGGAACAAAATTAGGAGGTGGCACCTTCAAATTTCAAAAAAAATTAAACTTGACACACCCTAGTACGCACTGTATTTATCCATTCCCTAAATGAATTTTTACCACGAAAAATGCTTATAGATTTACAGAGTATTTGGATCGTACAACGAAGATATACTGAAAGAAAAATTCGCACAAATTGCAAGCGAGTTTTTGAAGAAACGTCACAATGAAAGGTTCCCTTCATCCCCAAATATTTGTCAGCACAGATTTGATAATGTAGTGCCTACAGAAAAGCATTTTTTTTCGATAACCAACACCGTAAATACTGTTTCTCAACACTTGCTGATACACCATATAAAACTATACGGACTAAACAATTTGAACAGTCTGAGTTATAGCTCTAACAATGGAAATAGATTTCATATCCCATTCGCAATTACGGTAAAAAATTTAACGGCGCACATAATCTGGAATTATTATATCGGAAATACATTTTCAAAAATGCCAAGAGAATTGAAAGTACAAATCAACGAAGTTCTGTTATTTGGATTTATCAGTAACCAATTCAAGATACTATACTTTAGAAACGATTCCACATTAGAGTTTTCTCAAGATATTACGATATCGTCGAGATTTCAGAAAATACTGATTCGAGAAATCATTGATTCGATTCAAAATTTTGTAATTAAAGGATTTTTTAGAAATTGATCTGCCCAACGAAGTAGGTACATGTAGGTAGTACCTGGATATGTAAACAGATCATTTACATATTCAGCCGCAAAAAGTTACAAGAAATTCGTACACAAAAATGATTTACTTGAATACACTTCAATGAAGCATCCAAGAATTTTCTAAGTTATGGGTAACGCATTTCGATCATTTTAATGTCTGCAAATCATATTATTTAGTTCTCTTGATTAAAAAGTTGAAAAAAAAAAACTTCTCTAAGGGACACGAGAAGTTTCTTTCTCAGCATATGAGAAATTTTTTGACACTCACAGATAGCTTTAAAATTGTACCATATAAGTATGTACATAAATTATGTGAAATTTATTGTTGATATGTATACCTAACAAAGTTAGGTATTTGAATTATCAGACAAGGATAAAATGATGATTACAGGGTGTCTACCAATTTTGGAAAATCGAAATTCGCGACTTTTCGCGACCTTTTTTCGCGACTTTTTCTAGATTTTTCACACCGTGCTCCAATTTTGCCCAAAAGACCCCCCCCCCCTGCGTATACTCGTTTTAAAGGGAATTTCAAGCACTTTTTAGTCCCTCCCTAGCAAGTACTCTTCTTTTCACAGGCAAGAGTCGCTGATAAACTTTGCCGATTCTGAATCTAAAATTCAGAAAAAAAATCATGGGAAATCTACATGTGAAGCACCATCATGGAGAGGAAAAAACACAATTTTTGGAGAGTTATCAGAATAATATATGTAACAAAAACTTGAAAAATAGGACCATTTCAGTAGAAAAAATTTTAGAAGACCTCGAATTCATAAGTACGTTTCAAATTGATAAATTTGCGTAAAAATTGGTCACTTTGATTTCTTAAAATGATTGAAAAAAAAAAAATATGAATAGGCCGAGCGCAGCGAGGCCAAAGCATTTAAAAAATTTGGTTTTGAAATTTCGAACATGATTTTTAAAAAGGAAAATTTCAAGCAATAAAATTGGCAGAAAAAATCATTTTTGAAGCATTTGGTTCATTTTATAATCATGAAAGGAAAAATCGAATAAGGCCGAGCATAGCGAGGCCGAAATTTTTGAAAAATTTTGATTTAGAGAGTAAGTAAGCCATAAAAAATTACCAAAAGACCTAATTCGTTAAAATTCCCAAAATTTTGTCGGATTTCCGAAATTTTGCTGGAATTTCCGACTAGAAATTGGCTACGGGAATTAATTTCTCCATTCCCCCATCGCGCGCTCCTTGAGTATTGGTGTGATTTGGCCCGAGCGAAGCGAGGGCGAAGCGAGGGCGAATTTTTTTGAGAATTTATTATAAAAACCACAGAAAAAGAAACGCATTTTCAAATGATTTCTCCTTCTAAATTTTCAAAAAAATCC
Organism: Pseudococcus jackbeardsleyi; assembly: GCA_038380155.1. NCBI lineage: Eukaryota > Metazoa > Arthropoda > Insecta > Hemiptera > Pseudococcidae > Pseudococcus > Pseudococcus jackbeardsleyi. Next base: position 10,953,059 of record CM076242.1, read on the forward strand.
TAGTGAAATAAAAAAAAATTCTACAATTTTTCTAAATTTTTCAAAATATGGATAAAAAATATTCATTTTTCAAAAAAAAAAATTGTCGAAAATTCCAATCGCGATTCCTATTAAGTCTCCCAAAAGAATCCATTTTTCGCTTCAAAATATTCAATTGTCTGAAATGGAGGGAAGGTTTTTAATTGAAAAATGATTAATGTAAATTTATGAGCCCGAGCGAAGCGAGGGCGAAAATTTTTAGGAAAATGTGTTCAAAAAACAGAAATTTACAAAGGAATTGTAATTTGGGAAAAATTCGCGACTTTTGTGTCAATTTCGCGACTTTTTCGCGACTTTCGCGACCGCTTTCTGAATTCGCGACTTTTTCGCGACTTTCGCGACTTTCGCGACCGGTAGACACCCTGGATTATTCCGTGAAATTGTAAAATTAATTTAGTAATTTTCTCTCGTGAATTATTGATGACTACCATAGATGACTAAAATAACCAAAAATTACAAATAATAAAAATTGAAGCCGGTGTAGCAAAATCAAAAACAAAAATGAAAGAATTAATTTTCTGGGTAAAATAAAAAACAGAAGTCGCGATTCAAAATTACCTTTTTTCGAGAAGACATTACATTTTTTAAAAAGAAAATTCCCGATAATTTTCGAAAAATGTCTCGGAATTTTAATCTATTTCTTGGTTTTTAGCAAAATTTGTCATCCCTGACCTTGACAGAAATTACCATTTTTTTTAAAATACGTTGGCCAAAAAATAAAATAAAAAATATTTGAAAACCAAAGAAATGGTTTTCAGATTGAAAAATATTCAGTAACTTAAACCTTCTCCCCCCCCCCCCAAAAAAAAAAATCAAAAAATCAGTTATGAATAGTGATGAAAATTGTAGATTTTTCGAAATTAATAAAAATCAAAATCCGCGGCATTTAAATAAAACGATTCAAAATTTCTTTTTCGATAAATAACGTAATTTTATTAATGAATAAAATTACAAAAGAAATTTACAAAATTTGGTCCTAAGACCGAAAAGGAAAAATTATTTCGCGTTCGTCGTATAACGTACAAAGTAATAATGAACTCGAAAAGTTCAACGATCGACTTAAAATTAACTGAAAGATTTTCTGGACGTAGCCAGTAATAACTATAATACGAAACCACGTATTATTTTTAAGTCTAACGAACATTTAACGCACTTAGAAATAACGAAAGCGAGCGCGAATTTTTCGAAAAGGATAATTAACAGCGAATATTTTCTACAAATAGTGTCAATCAACGTAAAATTAGCAATAAACTGTCTATTTCATTTTTAATGTGATATACATAGGTCCTAGGTAGGTAGGTCGGGGGAAGGGGGTTTAACCCCACACCCTCTGGAGGTCAAGTGTAAAAGTTCTTTTTTTGCGGCCAAATCTCCAATACGTTTGAAAGTCCTCTGTAATAGTTCCCTTTCAAAGGCCTAAAACATGTTTTTCACCGATTTACAGTTTTCGAATACTTTTTTAATCAGAAATTGCCGACTCGAAACCTATAAATTTTCCGAATTTACCGACTCAAAGTTCTCCTCAAAACATGGACAAAAACCTCGGGGTGAATATGAAAAATTTGACAACATCTGGGGTTCAGTTTGCTACAGCTCAAATCCAATACTTGGGTACCAAAAGAAAACACACTCTTGAAAAAAAAATTGAAATATCCAGAGACTGATCGGTAAGACCTAGACCCAAAAACGTTGAAATTGTGTTTTTAAGATCGATTGTTGAAAAAATCTTATTACGAGTTGGTTGAAAAAAAAATTATATTCGAGACTAAATATTTTCAAATTCCTTTCTATGGTATCGTTTTTTTTTTAAAGCGCGTTTGAAATGGCCATTTTTTAATTTCACTGGTATGACTACTCGGAAATAGATGTAGTGAGTTTATCTTACTTTTTCCGTTGGAATTTTACAATTTTAGCTCTGAAATATTATTTGTGATGAGTCGTATTGAAATAAGTACACCTGAGGAAATGGTATATCCGCAGATAGGACTTCCAGTATTAGATAAACTCGCTTCATCCATTTCCGCACCGTTATATGTACAAATCGCAACGAGAATTTTAAATAAGTATTACCAACCAATAAAGGCACTTTTCAAATAAAAAATTCATTACAAACCGATAACAAAGTACAAAGTTATATTGGTGGAAAAAGATCTTTTCAAAAACATTTTCAGAGAAAAACGAGAGGTGGGAATTTTAAAATGTTCAGCCAGGAATGTGCCATACTTCTTTTTGACCAACTCAAGGTGTAATTTTTTCAATTTTCTATTAAAAAGTAACGCATTTGCGCATTTTTCAATACGGCCATATTTTCATCCAGATGATAAAAAAATACGATTTCACATTTTTGGGCCTAGTCAATCCGTTTCTGGGTACTTTTCCCTCGCAACAATTTCTGGTTAGATAATTGTTTACTTTCAAGGTGCTAAATTCCATTCCGATATAATATTTCCTATCGCGGGAGCTGAAACTAACACTTCCCTCATGGGCATGCACTTCTACTTATCCAATAAAGGTAGATCTACATATCGTCTCTCTAATGCTAAAAGGTCGTAACTCCAAAATTTAGGAATTTTTGTTTTTTTGCTGAAATGGTAACAATGGGACGTCTTCCACCAAGTAATAATAAAATTACAGCTTAAACATCAAACAAATCCTTAAAATTAGAAAAAAAATATGTTGGCGTAACTCCATATTCTGAAAATTTTGAAAATTTTTGGGAGTAACTCCATTAAAAATGCAAGAAGGTCATGAATCGAAAATTTGACTTTTTACAAAAGTGATAAAAACGGTGTTACTTATGATTTTTGAATTTTTTGGAAGATGTGACGATTTTAATATGCTTTGGTAGTGTTCAGAATGAATTTTTAAATTATTTTGTTTCGAAATACAGATTTTTAACTTGACGTAACTCCAAAATTTTCTGTGTTTAAGTGTAAAAGGTCGTAACTCCTTTACAAAAATTGAAAATGGGTATTTTGAAAAAATAATAGTTGAAAATTCATTCTCAACACTAAAAAATCATAGTAAAATCAACACCTCTTTTACGAAATTCAAAAATTTCAAGTAATACAGTTTTTTCTCTCTCCTGTAAAAAGTAAAGTTTTGGAGTTACGACCTTTTAGCTTTAGAAGGACGATATCTACCTTTCTATGAATAATGAAAATTATCTACGTTTTATAAATTCATCAAAATACATTGAAGTTGGAAATTCATCTAAAATAAATTATAAATATCGTTATCCAAACTCCACAATATTTCGCGCGTCGAAATTTGTATCAACACCGACAAATTTTGAAGATTAGCGAATTTAGATAGCACATTTCCGGGACTTTTATGCATAGATACCTATGGTAGGTACATATATAAATTCAACGCCCGTCCCTCACATTTTCATATATTTCATGAAAAGTTTTCAAAAAAAAAAAAACGAACATAAATGCTAATTGTTTCAAATTTGTTTTGTTCCGAGCATTCTTATTGTTTGCAAAATACAACAAAAGTGGTTTTAGAACGATTGCTAATTGGTACCTATTTTCAAGTGATCGTTTCGGTGTAAATTAGATCTGAAGACCAGTACAATTTATCAACGCGATGAAAAAAATTACCGCTTTGCTTTTTCCTCTACTACTGTCGATAACAGGTAAAATGATCATGAATACATAGCACATACATGAATTTTCCAAGTTTGAAACTTCCGCTTCTTTTAATCGGGCTTCAAGTAAATCTATGGATCTTTGTAGCTTTTGTGTATTTTAAAAAATTGAATCTTTATGCGTTGGCACTGAAACTTCTGTTTTACCGAAATGTTACGACCATCCAATCCACGCGTATGTTCTAGTAGACGTCGGATGCTACCAACTGCCTGAAGACCAGGGAAGAAAAAAAGCACCATTTATGTCAAATGCAAATTTCGGTGAAGAAACAGCCAAAGTTCAAGTGAAAACCATTTTCGACTTATTTCAATTCTTCCAGAAACAAACGATCGAAAAATTCCACGCTGAGTGGATTAGGAAACAGCGACCATTTGAAACGGCTTCAGAAATTATCAATTTCGCAAACATAACTTTTACGAAATTCATACCAGACGATGAAATTCTGCCAATTTCGCGATTGACGGAGGTTGACTGTGAATTTGGACGAAGTTTGGAGGTAATTGAACAAAACTAAAGAGTGTTCGAACTGTTCTTATATCACTGTTTAACGTAAGTATTAACCTATTCATAAAATACTTTCATCGGCTCTAAAGTATTTCCGGATACTTTTTCGAATGTAAAATTTTCCGAATACCATTTTTCTAAATAGGAGTTTTTCGAAACATAATCATTGAAAAGACACTTTTATTAATAAATTTTATCTAAAAAATAATAACGGGATATCATTCAATCAAGTTGGAAAAATTTACCATGAGAATAATAATATTCATCATGATAATTGGTCAAATTTATTTCACAGAAAAATAATTTATTAGGAGGAATACTAAATTTTACAATCATTAGAGAATTTTATTGAATGGTGTCTTGTTAGGGTAGGTATCAAGGGCGTAGCCAGGGGGAGAGTCTGGACCCCCTCCCTCTTCTCCTGCTCCCAAAAATTTCTTGTTTTTCAAGTCTCTGTACTCATTTTGCAGCCACCCATAAAACAGCTTCCGACGCCACAGGTTCAGACCTCCCCCCTTCGGACTCTTCTGGCTACGCCACTGGTAGATATGGTGGGATAAGGGGTGAATTTGACCTTTGGCACTTTGAGGCTCATATAAACACTTTATAGTGTATAATTATTGAGTGGAAAAAAATTTTCACGAAATTTTGAACCCCCTAAAGTTACGAGTTATGGCCATTCTGTTGTACTCCCGATGAAAAAATTTCAGATCTAATCATATCTCAAAAATATCCCAATCTAATTTTATCAAATTACATCAAATCATAGCTCATTGAATATCTGAGAAAATTATGAAGGTTCAGATCCAGTTTGATATGATGTGATCAAATGACATCCAATTCGATCAAATCATATCTAAAAAAAAAATCAGATGTAATTAGATACCTACCTATAATTTGATTAGGACATTTTTGAGATCAAATTTCATCTGTTTTGATAAAATTTGATCTAAATCAGATATGATTTGATACGATTTGATCTAAAAAATTTTCATCGGAATTATTTTCCAGAATTTCTAATTTCTACGGAAGCGAAGGAAAATTTCTGTTCCTTGGCACAAAGTTACATTTTGTAGAGGTATATTTATTATATTTACTTCAACAATTTCGGTGCATTCCTTCGCTTTCCTTGACAATTCGAAATTTTTCGTTGAAGAACGCCATGTAAGCAAAGAGCAACCACCCCGGAAAAATTACATTTAAAAAATGCATTTTTTATGTAAAATTTTGCTGCTCTGTACCTACTTGGTTTTGGCCTTTGAAACGTTTTATTCCCCCCCAAGAAATGACTAAATGAAAAAGCCAATTCCATATTCGTGTTCAGCAGGACAAAATATCCCCATCAACTACTTATTCATGATAGTATTATCGATTCTGCATCGATTGTTTTTTTTTTAAATCGGTAAAAATACAGAAAAATAATCGATTAATCCGTCCTCAAAATTGAGGGTTGTGATTGGCCATAGATACATGACGTCAATAACTCAAATTGTTTTGAGTAGAAAAAAATTGCGTTCCGTCTAATTTGGCCAATCATAAAATTGAAAATTATTCTCCAATCAATCGATGCTGGTCCGACTATTTTAATCAGGGAGTGAGAATCGATTATAATCGATTAAAATTATAATCGTTGCATCCCTGAATGGCACCCAATGCCGTTTTGTCTGCTCGCGGGGTCTAAGAATTGATAGAGTGAGTATCATCATTTATGTCTGGGGTTTTGGGATTACCAGTCAATTCGCGCTTACTACTGAGGAACATGGCTCGCATCATAATTTTCATTAAAATTTATTCAAGTATATGAAACGGGGAACTTTTTTGAGCTTATCAAGTAACTACAAATATAAGAACAGATCTTTAAAAATCCAATCAACTTAAAAATGAGCAAAGTTTGTAGTCCGAGAACACAATTTAGTATGCACTTCTGAAATGTATATTAAGCAAGGGATAACTAATATAATGCACCGTAAATTATCTCGTCAAGCCTACACAAACCATAACTTGTTGCACACAGGTTCACTTTGACCCGCGGAAATATAGTACGAATATCGAAGGAAACGCAAAATTTTCTCATCCAAAAAATTTTTCATTGTGTCAAGTTTTCTTCAATTTCGATCTCATACGAGTTTTGGTAGAATTCATAATGGAGAATTCAAACATGACAAACAAATCCGTAGAAATCATTTATCCAAATATACTGCAAAACACAATAAAAAACTTCAAGGTGAATACTTGAATTATTCTCGATTCATTTTCTACGACTTACTTTTCAAATGAGTAGATAAGTCATTATATGAAACCCGAATTGAATTTCAGATGATGAAATTAGAAGATGAATCGTGTCTGTGGGGCACAAATCGAAAACAAATCGCAAACTATACAGATCAAGCAATAAATAATATAATAAAACGACGATTAAAAATCATCGCAAAATCGGTATTTGAATCAATGTTCAACAAGTGTCTAAATTCGAAATTGGAAGAAAAAAGTGAAAGTTACTCGCTTTTCAAATTGGAACCTAGTCTGGACGAGTTTCCATGGAATTCTGATTATAATGAATTGAATATTACAGGACTGAACCATATTTCGCATTTAAAAGTCCGATTTCTAAATCCTATGCGTACCTATTGCGGTGTATATATATACAACGTCAATATACAAAGGGATGTTGTATCAATGACCACACAGAAAACTACTGTCAACATTCATCTTATTGAACTATGTGTAGATATCAATATGCCAACAGATTATGCGGAAGTAGATTTAGAAACCATTGGTGAGAAGCGTAGTGATAATCATATCCTACAAGACCCGAAAATCTATGCGATGTATACTAACAAAATGGGAGTGAAGAATTCTGGGATATCTATAAACATACCTGCAATATGTTATCGATTAACCCAATGCAGCCATGACCTTTCTGAAGCAGAGGTCAAAGAGCGAAACCTGCTTGGAAAATTAATGCTAGCAGGAGTCGAACAAACATTTCAAAGTAAGTAAATATCATGTACACTTTATAATGACTGATGAAATACATACGTACGAAACCCAAAAATATCAAACCTTTTCGATATTGCAAAAATTGGTCCTTCATAACTGACTTCTTTGCCTAAAAGCCATTTTCTCCCTTCAGTTCTATGCTTCATTTTCAGAAATTCGATATGACGGCACACAAGATTTTACAAATACATTTCACAACATACTTGCTCCATTTGATGGAAGAATATTTGAAACTTTATTGAAATATTTCGAAAAAATGTCACATAAAAATTCATTTGCATCATTCTCCAACATAAAAATGGAAACTTATGAAAATTTAGAGAACATAACCTGTAAAACTAGTGATAATGGAAGTGAAAAGGTAGGTACATTGATGTTGGCGTAACACTTACAGTTTCAATTTACAATTTCTTGCGTGTATATCAATAGTTCAATACTAATTCAATGTTTTTCTAGATTGGTACCATCAGTTACAAAAACATAAAAGCTCGAGCCAATTTCACCTATAACACAACAACCTATGACGGTTATAAAATGAAAGAAACAAAGTTCGCTGATGTTTACATTAAGGAACTTAACTTTGACATCTCCTTACAGAGGTATTAGTCTATGATCCAAACACATAAAAGTGTTCATTTACAAAAATTTTTTGCCAACCGAAAAATTTATATTAGAAAATGTAAATAGGACCTGCGACATCCCAAAAAACCTGATTTCGACATTTCAGACTTGCACAATGGGGGGCTGGAGCCACAAATGGGTGTTTTTGGGAAAGGGGTCGCAACCAAAAAATTCAAAAGGGGTCACGTAGAGGACCTTCAACAGATACCAAATATGTAATTTTTTTCACTGAGACTTTGCACAAACGGATTCTATTGCAATTTGAATGCAGTTTTTATGCATTTTTGACCAATTTTAACAGTTATATGCCCCTGCACGAGCAAGTACGACCAGCAACCAAAAGATTCTTACTAATTACATTAGCTAAGGTTAATTTGAACCGAAATTCGAAAAAACGGTTGAAAAATACCTGCACAAGGATGAGTTATCGCGCCAAGTAGGTTTTGTGGGTTACCCCCACTCCAAAATCTAATTTTGCGGCTTTTCATCAAAAACACCCGTGCGACCTATCAAAAAGGTTAAAATTTCGCGTAGAACCCGAAAATCGTGTCCATTTTTCATTTCAGCCCCTCGGAAGGGGGAAAAGGGGGTGGTTCTCCATCCCAAATCTGAATTTTGTTATTTTTTCGCAAAAATACCAGTATAATGTATCAAAATTGAATAAAATTTCGCGTAGAATTCGAAAATCACATCAATTTTTCATTTCAACCTCTCGGGAGGGGAAAGGGGGGTGGTTCTCCATCCCAAATCTGAATTTTGTTATTTTTTCACAAAAATACCTGTATAATGTATCAAAATTGAATAAAATTTCGCGTAGAATTCGAAAATCACATCAATTTTTCATTTCAACCTCTCGGGAGGGGAAAGGGGGGGTAGTTCTCCATCCCAAATCTGAATTTTGTTATTTTTTCACAAAAATGCCTGTATAATGTATCAAAATTGAATGAAATTTGGCGTAGAACCCGAAAATCGTGTCCATTTTTTATTTCAACCCCTTGGGATATTAGGGGACGGGGTGGTTCTCCATCCCAAATTCGAATATTGTGATTTTTTCACAAAAATACCTATACGATCTATCTCATTTGAATAAAATTTCGCGTAGAATTCGAAAATCACATCAATTTTTCATTTCAACCTCTCGAGGGGGGTGGTTCTAAAATCTCAAATTCAAATTTTGTGACTTTTTGAAAAAAAAAAATGTACGTTCGATCTATCGAATTTGATTGAAATTTCACGTAGAATCCGAAAATCGTGTTCAGTTTACATTAAAACCCCTTGGGATGGTCTCCTCCCCAATTATTCAAATTTGACAAAAAATCGCATAGTTATAGTAAAACTGGAAACCCCCCCCTAGAGAGGTTGAAATGAAAAATTGATGTGATTTTCGAATTCTACGCGAAATTTTATTCAATTGAGAGAGATCGTATAGGTATTTTTGTGAGAAAATCACAATATTCGAATTTGGGATGGAGAACCACCCCGTCCCCTATCCCAAGGGGTTGAAATAAAAAATGGACACGATTTTCGGGTTCTACGCCAAATTTCATTCAATTTTGATACATTATACAGGCATTTTTGTGAAAAAATAACAAAATTCAGATTTGTAATGAAGAACCACCCCCTTTCCCCTCCCGAGAGGTTGAAATGAAAAATTGATGTGATTTTCGAATTCCACGCGAAATTTTATTCAATTTTGATACATTATACAGATATTTTTGTGAAAAAATAACAAAATTCAGATTTGGGATGGAGAACCACCCCCCCTTTCCCCTCCCGAGAGGTTGAAATGAAAAATTGATGTGATTTTCGAATTCTACGCGAAATTTTATTCAATTTTGATACATTATACAGGTATTTTTGTGAAAAAATAACAAAATTCAGATTTGGGATGGAGAACCACCCCCTTTCCCCTCCCAAGAGGTTGAAATGAAAAATTGATGTGATTTTCGAATTCTACGCGAAATTTTATTCAATTTTGATACATTATACAGGTATTTTTGTGAAAAAATAACAAAATTCAGATTTGGGATGGAGAACCACCCCCCTTTCCCCTCCCGAGAGGTTGAAATGAAAAATTGATGTGATTTTCGAATTCTACGCGAAATTTTATTCAATTTTGATACATTATACTGGTATTTTTGTGAAAAAATAACAAAATTCAGATTTGGGATGGAGAACCACCCCCTTTTCCCCCTTCCGAGGGGCTGAAATGAAAAATGGACACGATTTTCGGGTTCTACGCGAAATTTTAACCTTTTTTGATAGGTCGCACGGGTGTTTTTGATGAAAAGCCGCAAAATTAGATTTTGGAGTGGGGGTAACCCACAAAACCTACTTGGCGCGATAACTCATCCTTGTGCAGGTATTTTTCAACCGTTTTTCGAATTTCGGTTCAAATTAACCTTAGCTAATGTAATTAGTAAGAATCTTATGGTTGCTGGTCGTACTTGCTCGTGCAGGGGCATATAACTGTTAAAATTGGTCAAAAATGCATAAAAACTGCATTCAAATTGCAATAGAATCCGTTTGTGCAAAGTCTCAGTGAAAAAAATTACATATTTGGTATCTGTTGAAGGTCCTCTACGTGACCCCTTTTGAATTTTTTGGTTGCGACCCCTTTCCCAAAAACACCCATTTGTGGCTCCAGCCCCCCATTGTGCAAGTCTGAAATGTCGAAATCAGGTTTTTTGGGATGTCGCAGGTCCTATTTACATTTTCTAATATAAATTTTTCGGTTGGCAAAAAATTTTTGTAAATGAACACTTTTATGTGTTTGGATCATAGACTATATCAGAATCAGACAAACAAAATTACAGCAATAATTGAGGACAACTTTGAAATTTCAAATAAAATGGTGAATAAATTAATGCAACCAACATAATGTTTAGTTTACCTATCCACCGATTCTTATTATCATATTATACACGATGCATTTAAATTTTTCTCAGATTACATTAAATGACAATTTTCCACACAAAATTCGCATTACCACAGGACAGCAAATATTTGGAGATTTCATAAAATTATTTAGAGAACAAATTAACGACATAGTTAATTCGGCGTTCCATCCATTTTTCAATGCTTGTACTCGAGAAGATTTATTACGCAGCATCAACGAACCCAATTCAAATTATTTTTCCAATCCACGACAATATTTTGCTTTCATTCGCGGTCATAGTGTCGAATCCACACATCTAATATCCTCAATTCAATCAGTGGATGTGCTCATCAATGGAACATGGAACTTCAAAGATATCAAAGCGCGATATGTGAATGGAAACCTTATTTTTGATGGTTTGCAAATGGAAAATGCTACAGGAAGCATGAAATTATGGAAAAAATCAAATGAATCGGCTATATTGGATTATGAAACAAGTTTGCTATCATTGATCATCGACCATGAAAATACTGCAGTTAAGGTAAAAGTTGCCAGAGGTTTGAATTTGTCAAACGCATCTTATTTCAATTCCAATAAGAATAAAGTATCAGAAATATTTGAAACTACAGTTGCTTTTTTCATTGCACAATCCATTTATGGTAAGCAGATACGTTTATTGTTTATTTGGTCAATATGGGTGAAGGTTTGTGTATATGACGGATTTTTTTCAGATGGATTTTCCTGGGTATTTAGTTTTACCCGTTTCTTTAAGTCATGTACAGTTCAAAAATCGCTAAACCCCATTATAGAAATGTTACAAGGTGTCTAAGAAAATATGTTGAGCAAAAGTATTGACTTATACAGACCTTTCGAAATGACTTTTTTAAGTCCCCCCCCCCCCCCAAAAAAAAAAAAATCGATAGATACATCAAGAAAGGACGCAAATACTCGTATTTGATAGAAATACAAAAAAAAATATGAGATTTTGGTGTTAATAGGTGAATTTTCTGCTATGATCTTTCAGCCAAAATTATTAATTTTTACGACAAATAAAGGAATCTATTGAAAATCAATGATATTTACCTGAAATATCTGTGAAAAATCATCAATTTTTAGAATAAAACGATTAAAATACTGCCTAAGCGAAGCAACTAGCAAGGGTGGAAATTTTTCAAAAAATACTATTCGAGGAGTTGAAAAAATACACTTTATCACATTTTTGTAGTAAAAAATTCTACTTCTTTGATAATTAAAAAAAATGCGGGCCCGGTACAAACTTACTTGTCTCTAACTCCCTCTCTCCCGGCCTGACTGAGTCCTGATTAAGTCCGAACAGCAAGCACAACGAGGGCGAAAATTTTTCAAAACGGGCATTCAGAATCTGAAATTTTATTATTAGGTAAAATAGAATGGTGCGTTTTTTGTGGTTTGTTTTGACTTCTAAAAAACCTATAACCGATATCTATCGGCTCATTTCCTGATCTTCATTCCAAAAAAATCGAAACATTTTTGAAAATTTCAATCGAGATCATTACCGAGACTTTTGATAAATAAGAAAGGTATTTTCTTCACTTGAAAATAATCAATCTTTTATTTTTCAAGGAAAAAATGGGAATTTTTTTTGAACAAATTAGTCAAAAAGATTGACTTTTACCTAAATTCTCAAAATTCGCCTTTCTCGCCCATTTTTCATGACAAAAATAGCGAATGAAAATCGAGGGTTCAAGTAAAGCGATCAGAAAAAGGATGTTTATCGAGATATTCTGACCTACTGAACATGAAATCGATGCTAGTTTCTTCATTTGGTTATTTCTTTACGTAATAGGTAGGTAGGTACTAGGTAGGTAGGTTAAGTAAGATTTTTGTGCTTACAGAATTTTGCTGTTCTCGGCTCTTACGACATGGAAATCGCCAAAAATGAATTTATACACGTTAAAAAAACACGTTTTGGGAATACTTTTAAAAAGTGGAAGAACTTCGATGTTACGTCCCTTTTTATAGCATTGAAAATTTCAAACAGCCAAAACCTCATGAAAAAGAGCAACAAAATTGATGAAAAATTACTATAAATATACTTCTACAAGATGAAAAAAATGTCATGACTCCGAAAGGGAAGGTGGGGGGTGGTGTCAAAATTTTTCCAGATATTGTTTTAGGTAGTTGAATCGGAAGTCCAAACCAGGGGCAAATTCTTCTCTTCCATGACACATTGTTCTATCTTTTACTGAAGCAATTAAACAGATCTCACTCTCTAAACTTGATTCAGTCAAAATTCACTGATTAATCAGACAAAAGTGTGCAACTGAAGAAATCAGTGAAAATGTTACCGATTTAATCAGTGAACTTTCATTTTTAAATTGGTAAAAATTTCAATTTATGATCGAATCAGTTAAAATTTCAATTTACTGATCGAATCAGTAAAAATTTTAATTTACTGATTGAATCAGTAATTAATCACTGATTGAATTAGTAAATTTTAATTTTTACTGATTCATTTCAGTAGTTCAAAAGATATAACTGATTCAAAAATGAAAATTCACCAATTGAATCAGTAATTTTTCACTGATTGACAGTCAAATTTCACTTTTTGACCAGTTGCACACTTTTCGCTGTTTAATCAGTGAATTTTCAGTTTTATGACTGATTCAGATTTAGAGAGCAGTTAATAGTAATGTCATCCCCTGACCGCGCCCATATACGTTCGGGTATTATTTTGCCATTAATTGGTATGATATAAATATTTTCTGTAAATATGTCGTGGTAAATACAGTTCACTAGTTTTGATCAAGTAAATTTTCCGAATTTGCGGACTCGGTGATGACTAAGGACCGGATATGCATGAAAAAACATATTTTCCTAATGAGCATTCCTATCGCGCATATCAATTCGAAAAATTCTGAATATTTTGAGCCTCATATGTTTGCGCATATTTTCGCGTATTTTGGGTACAAACGCATATTTTTACATATTTGCCATTTTTGTCCCATACTTGGCCGATGGCCTTATGTTGACCATTTTTCACGTTTTTGGGCATATTTTACTCATTTTATCTGTTTTTTACTCTTTTTTTTTCGTACTCTCTAAATTTGAATCAGTTAAAATTGACTGATTAATAAGCCAAAAGTGTGCAACTGTAGAAATCAGTGAAAATTTTACTGATTTAATCAGTGAATTTTCATTTTTGAATCAGTAATTTTTTTTTAATGAATCAGTGAAAATTTTAAATTACTGATTGAATCAGTAATTATAATCACTGATTGAATTAGTAAATTGAAATTTTTACTGATTCACTTTAGTAGTTCAAAAAATATTACGGATTCAAGAATAAAAATTCACTAATTGAATCAGTAATTTTTCACTGATTAACAAGTCAAATTTCATTGATCAACAGTTGCACACGTTTCGCTGTTTGATCAGTGAATTTTGAGTTTTTGACTGATTTAGATTTAGAGAGTACTTATCAGAGTTACCACCCAACTGTTAATTTTTTAGGTACTTACTAATTTTTTTCTGTCTGAGAAATGAAAATGCCTGTTGCATGTTGCAACTTTTTTAAAAAAAGTAAATATGTACATTTGATTTTGAATCAAAAATCAGTTTTATCAATAAGAAATTACTGAAATCAGTCAAAATTGCCTGCAATGAATCATATTTTAGCACGTTGAGATTTAATGACAGGATTGAAAAAATCTGTTTTTTGATATCCATATCGTAATCGCTTATTTTCACATATTTCCAGTTTTTGGCACATATTTGTACATATTTTGCATTTTTTAGAAAATACACATCTGGTCCTTGGTGATGACCTGTTGCTATGAACTTTTTTGAAATATTTCAACAAAAAAAATTTCACGGTTTCTCGCCTAATTTTCTTATTATGCTTTTCTTGGCCTCAAATTATTCCCCGGGCTTACTAATGATGAAATATTTTTATCAGGTGATTCGATGAATTATCATAGAAAATTTCGAACATTAGTCAATAAGACCATGATAGAAGCTGTACAAAAAAAGTACGACGCGACGTCGGTATTCGCGGATAATATCGTTAAAACATTGAAAGATATTCCATCAAAAGCTATCTATGATTTGCCCGAGGAAATCTCACTGGAACTAGAAAAAGAAAGTACCTCTTTCAACCTTTCAATTCTTCCGTCTCGAATCTTTATTGATTTTGAATATCCAATTAATGCAGAAGAAATTTGTGGTGATTTTGATTACTCTCAGGTAGGTAATTGTATAAGCAGACGTTTTCGATTTCGTAAAATACCACTGATTTTTGCTTTATCTACTTACAATAACAATGTTGAACATTGCAGAATGTAAGAAGGTTTGTCGAAAACTTCACTCTTTTTGGAAATATCACAATACGAAATGGTAGTAGTTCAGGTAACGAGTTGAGCCGCGTTTATTTTGAAGCGGTAAATTATCGTAAAGGAAACATCTCAAATAATGAAAACGAATACAGCGACCAGTGGCAAATTTACATCTATGAAAACACTATGATAGTGAGTATATAGGTACATTTATACAAACGTACATAAATAAGTAAGTACATACCGTATTTATCCATTCACTGAATGAATTTTTACCACATACAACACTTTAGATAAACGGAATATTTGAATCGTACAATAAAGATATATTAAAGGAGAAATTCACACAGATTGCAAGCGAGTTTGTGAATCAGCATCATGGTGAAAGGTTTCCTTCAACGCCAAATATTTGTCTCCATAGATTTGGTAATTTAGAGCCCTCAGAAAATCATTTTTTTTTAGTCACCAACACCATAAATACAGTTTCTCAACATTTGTTGATACACCATATAAAACTATACGGACTATACAATTTTTATAACATCGGATATCGTTTTAACGATGGAAAACATTTAGCTTCGGGGTTCGTAATAAAGGGGAACAATTTAACGGCGCATATATTGTGGAATTATTACATTGGAAATTCGTTTTCAAAAATACCAAGGGAAATAAAATTACAAATCGACGAAATCACTTTAGAGGGACGTATTAATAACCGATACAAGATCCTAGCCTTCGAAACGGAATATTCAACATTACAGTTTTCTCACGATACGAGGATATCGCCGAGATTCCAGAACATACTGACTCGAGAAATCATCGATTCGATTAAAAATTTGGTGATTAAAGGATACTTTAGAGATGATCTGCCAACAAAAAATGGATATCAATGATGCGACTACCTCAGAGAAATTCATACCGAGATCAACACACAGTCGGATAAGTTCCACACACAAAATTTCTCCATAAAAAAATTGAAAAAAAATTGATTTACCAACAAAAATGTTTTTCAAATCTATACTTGAAGCATCAAAGTAACACTTTGTAGATATATCAGTAAACTTCAACTCTTCACTTGTTTTCTAAGGGCTGGAAAAATTTTAAATTGAAAAAATACTTCTATAGAGAGTCTCTCCCAGGATATGAGAAATTATCCTATATTCATAATTAGTTTTATGTATGTATTTAATATTGTATTACCTACCGGTAATTACATAAATGATATCAAATTTATTGTTGATAATTAGCTTAATCTATGTAAGGGTAAAGGCGCCTAATATCTACCCCCGGCTTATATCGCCACCTAATTCTTCGATCAAACGATCAAACTGAAAAAAATTTTGCAGTGTATTTTTCACAGAAAAAACGAATGAGACCAAAATCGTCACTGAAAAGTGAAAACTATAGCGGAGATGATTATAGAAAAAACAAAAATAAGAAAGTCAAAACAATCAAAACATTATTTTTCGGGGCTTTCAAATTTCTCGCGATTATTTGATCAATTTTGTAAATTTTTACGGAGGTGAGGGGGGGGGGGTCGATATTAGACACTATTTTTTCACTTTTTAAACTTGGAACTTTTTGGAAAAAAAATTCGTCAAAAATCGAATAAAAAATTTGGAGGCCGGGGCTTTGGGATATTAAACTAGACTCACTACCTGACGTTTTAAACCATGGTGGACATTCTCAGCTCAATTACAGGTAGAGTAATTCCAAAAACAAGGATGGCTCATTCTGCATCTCGCAAATTTTTTCAAGTAAATGTGACACTCCCCATTTGTCAAAATTTCAATTTTTACTTTTTTGCGGAATCTTATTTTCTTAAGCCTTCAAATTAAGTAGAAACTAACTCGAAGTCCGGAAATTGAAAATCGAATTTGTAATGAGCAAAAATGTGAAATTAAATTGGGAAAAATTCATGCAAAAAACATTGAAAAAACAGCTGAAAATTATCGTCAATGAACTAAGTGCACACGAAGCTACCTACAAACGATGCTTATGGCTACTTGTAGTCCAGTTTAATTGAAGAATATAATTGAAATGCCATACAGGTGAAGAAATCTCTCTTTTTTATCAGAATCGCACTGTAAACTTCAAAAGCTCCTACCTCGAAAACGTGTTTTCGCACATAAGGTTGTTTTTTTTTTTGTCCTGTAGGATCACAAATAATCCCATTACAATACCATTTCACCAACTACAGTCAAATAATCCCAGCCTACGAACCTACATCATAAAAAAATATTCAATTAACCAAATTGAAACGACGCTATACACGTTCGAAGGTCCATCTCCGGCGGTATTCAGAAATTCCGTCTTTATTCTTTTAAAAATTCATTAATTTGGCTTTCGTATTTTCGTGTGATTTTTCACCGTCGCTCGGTCGTCTCGCTGGTGTAACTCGGACTAGTCATCGTTATTGTTCGTATATTAATCTCCGGAGCAGATCCGTTCGCCTCCAACGACCAGTCCGAACATCGAATTGTTAATGCATATTGAATGTTTTTCTACCAAACTGTCAACATTTATTTTGTACATTCTCGATCGTAGTAAATTTATATAGAATTTTTTTTTCTTACCAAGCGGACAAGGCAAAAACAAACGCATTACAAGCCTATTTAACGCTACCATTCCTCGACTAATAATATATCCAGTTTGGGTATTTAGTGAAAAAAAAAATTAAAGAGTAGCTGCCAATGTTTGGTATTTTCAAGTCTGGTTGATGATATGGGTGCGAGGGGAAAACTTGATCTCAGATCTACGAGTATTTGTCCGAATAATAAATGCGTTCGATATCGTATCAAAAAGGTGTTCTAATTACTGAAAATACCACAAAGCGTGCCTTTGGTTTCTTTCTAGAAAAAAACCTCCTCGGTGGGTTCGTAGCCGACGAGAAGAAAAAAAGAACCAAACCCATCAGCTAAAACACCATCGAGGTAATTTGTTTAATTTAATTTTACGTGTAATGCTGCGCAATACAAATTACCCGCGTATCTCGACCGAGGCAAAAATACCCGAAAAGGTTTCTCGATTTATGAAAAAACCAAGGTAAGTATCCGTTATATCCAGATTTTTTCCAGGAAAATTTTTCCATCTCGGAAGATTTCCATCCCGGGGCGTTCTTTTTATACGAAAAATACGCGAGCTAGGTAGAAAAATCAACGCGAATTTGCTAAATTGTTTAATAACCGCGAGATGAGAATACATTTTAAGGATAAAAATTACGGTTACGGTTTTTCTGCGCGCGGCAGCTCGGTTGAAAAACTACGTTTAATTTTATTATCTCTTATACAGAGCTCGGATGGAATTTTATGGCTGAAGGCGATTAAAAGATTTCACATTTCGTTTTAACATGTTGGCCAATTTGCGTGAATTTTATTGGCTCTTTTCGGTCGAAAATTTACATTTAATAGGGATCCAACCAGCTCAACGATTTTTCTTCGCGTAATCTGCAGAATTTGATTTGAAGCGGGAGTGACGGTGGTTGGCGGGGGAAAAAAGTTGGAGCGAGGTTCTCGTTAGAAATTCATTTCGTTGCGAGGAAAATACCGCCGAGCTCGGAATACGTGGTCACGGATGGGTGGGGTTGTAACCTACATATTTGAAAATACTTCTGAAGGAGATGGAAATGCGGTCTAATTTCATTTTAATCGTAACGAAAGTTCAACGTTTTGGATTGAATTTTGGAATTTTTATACCAGATGTATGAAATTTTTCTTCGAATTTATCGTTTTATTATAAGTAAGTATTTGAAATTTAACCGAGACGAGATGCAGGTTTATACGAATTAAGGAGTGATTTTTCAATTAGACCTTGAATAGAATGTCAAATGACATAGTTTTTAGGAGTGAAGTTTGATTTTTAAATGCCTGTAGTCATATAGAATTCAATTATGTTCATTTCGAATGGAAAATTTCTATCTCTTGATTTCATAATCAGCAATATTTTGATTCATTTTTTTTTCAATTTTTGACCAAAATCGAAAAATTGTTTTATGAACTCGTAAAATTTAGAACTTTAATCACCCAGTTTTACTTTCACCAATTACTTTTGGACATTAAATCTAATCTAGAAAAAATTGAAAGACTGAAACGAAAAGGCATTTTATCCAAGGACAGGCTCTAAAAATTACAATTCCACCCCAATCATAAATACAATTTTTCTCTTGATTTAAAAATAATTTCTGATGAAAATTTCATCAATTTTTTTCAATGAGCCTTTTCACTTCAAAGAACATAATTAAATAAGTTTGAAAAAGTATTAGGTATTTTTCAAAAAAAAAAAATCGAAGAAAATTCAAACATGAGAGAAGTAAAAATTCAAGTTTGCAGATGAACATTTCAATTTTCCATCCTCCTCTTTTTTCTCCTCCCCAAAGAAAGTAATGAAATTAACTTATCAAAAAATTCAGAAAATTCAAAAGCGAAAAAACTTTTTTTTTGGATGATGACAAAACTTTGAGGTCTTCCAACTTACCTATAGTTTCGTTCTTCACCGAGTAAGAAGAGAAAAATCGAAAATTTTCTGGAAAGCCTCATACTCGATTTAAACTATCTCACTAATTTTTGTCAAAATTCATGATCCATTTTTTTCATCAACCCTAGTTCATCTTCTCTGCACTCGAAAGAACCAAATTTCAATTTCTGATTGATTTCCCCATTTTTGACCTTTTTCTCTCGCAAAAATGATGAATTTAAAAACTGGTAATTCAATAATTTCAACTTGAAAACTAATCATTTTCCTT
Source organism: Pseudococcus jackbeardsleyi (assembly GCA_038380155.1). NCBI lineage: Eukaryota > Metazoa > Arthropoda > Insecta > Hemiptera > Pseudococcidae > Pseudococcus > Pseudococcus jackbeardsleyi. The sequence goes on from CM076242.1 coordinate 10,972,808, forward strand.
GAAAAATTTTCAAACCCAATCCTTGATGATTTTCTCAAACGATTTTCACTAAATTTAAAAAGCAACACAGCCTTCTCTTAATTCTCCTCAATTCCTAAAAATTATAATCACTTATCAAATTTTAATCTCACTTCAGAATAATTTCATGCCTTACAAGTTCCTATTCTAATTTAAAAATAACCTTAGGTATAAAATTCGACTTCATTTCCAAAATAATCGTTAAATATTTAAAATACTGAAACATATTCCAAACTCGACATTTCCTTCACCCGTATTTTCCTTCCATCAATAAATTACACCCGAAAATATTTCCACTTCGCAAAAAAAAACACCACCATATTCGAAACTCGAATCACACATCTCGTATAAATCAATCCTCCGATACATCCTTTCATACATTCATTCCGATTACAGCGCAAACATCGCGTATGCAAAATCGAAAATCCTCGCCTCATCCTTTCTTCTTCATTCACCGCAGGCCAAAGCAGGAAATAGGAAACACCGTAAGGAATGTATTCGTAAGTACTACACGAGCGAACGGTAGAAAAAAAAAACCAACGCGGAAAAATAAATTGAAATCAAAATAAAAAAGAAACGCGAAATGGAAGTTTGAAAATTTAATTCTTTTTCCCGTTTGGTTTTTCATCGTTGTTTCAAAATTTATGTAAAGTACTTGTATAAATAGGCTTTACTAATGGCAGTTAGCGTGTAACTTTTCACAATACCCAAGAAGTTATGTAAATCTAACTCGAGTTTTACAACTTAATTAACTTTAGTCTGAATCAATTTGATATTTCTTACTCGAATTTCCTTGTTCGATGTATCTGCTTTTTCCTAACCCCCAAAAAGTTAAGCATTAAGTAAGTTACTTGCGAGTTGTATCGAATTATGCACGTATTTAAATCTAACTCGAGTATTTATGTTTATGCACATACCTATTTATTCACCAGATGGGGTGAATTTTTGGCAAATCGTAATTCATGGCGTCTACTAGATTGAGAAAATTAAAATTCATGATATTTTCATGTTTTTTCATGATTTTCATTCGCGGTAGACACTAGACACCATGTTATATTGCAATTTTTGATAATTGTAGTGAATTACCGTAAATATTGCAGTAATTACGGTAAATTACCGTAGATATTGCAGTTATATCGTAAAAGTTTTGGTAATTACAGTAAATTACCGTAAATGTTTTGGTAATTACGGTAATTTACCGTAAATGTTTTGGTAATTACGGTAAATTACCGTAAATGTTCCAGTACTTGCGATAAATACCCTGATAATTACAGTAAATTATGGTAAAATATTTTTTAATTACGGTAAATTACTGTAAATGTTTCAGTAATCATGATGAATTACCGTAAATATTGCAGTTATTACGGTAAATTACCGTGAATGTTTTGGTAATCACGGTAAATTGCTGTAAATGTTTTGATAATCACGGTAAATTACTGCAAATATTTCAGTTACTACGGTAAATTACCGTAAATGTTTTGGTAATTACGGTAAATTAATGTAAATGTTTCAGTAATTACGATAATTATCATAAATATTCTGATAATTACAGTAAATTATGGTAGAATATTTTTTAATTACAGTAAATTACCGTAAATATTTTTAGTAATTATGGTAAATTATTGTAAATATTCTAATAATTATTGTAAATTATCATAAATAAACTAATTTTTACATTATTTACCAGATTTTTTCAATTTTGATTTAAATTTCGATCTTTCTCATTTGAATCAGAGCCATCAAACAAAGTTGAAAAATGATTTAAAAGCAATTCTTCAATTTAAACATTGAGAGAAAAATGTTAAAACCTTGAAAGTTGATACTTTTTGTGGAAAATGATCAAAACTGATGCTATTTTACTGTTTTCATGCCACTTTACCGACATTCTGCTTTCATGTTTTTCATGATTTTCATGCTCGGTAAACAGCTAGACAATAATAATCAAATCATTTCATAAAAAGCTCGCCAAGATTCTATTCAAAATTACAGACCATACAATTATCTCAATACCTACATTCGAAATTGAGAATTTCATTATCTTTTGATTAAATTTGGCTCAAAGTCGCACCTTCCGCACAATTCTCGACTCCAAACCGACCTGTATTTCAAACACGACGAAAGCAACCCTCGGCATAGCTTTTATCGAAACGTTAACTCGGTAATTAAAATTTTTATACGATAAATTATGAAAAAAATAATTTAAAATTGTTTTACACGCCGTATACTCGAATAGCAGTTCGTTAATCTAGGAAATTTATCGTTTCCATGTAAAAAATAGCTCGTTTTTTTCCTCAAACCGACCAGCCACGAGCGAACGCGTGTGGTAAAATCGTTTGGCGGGATATTGTTAAATTCGTTGTAATTATTTTTTCTCTATAGCGTACTTTTGCCAAGTACAAAAGCGCCGGATTTGATAGCTGTGGGGCTTACGAAAATAAAAAAAATGGAATTTTTTCTCCGGCCTGTTTTTTTTTTCCTCTCGCAGCTTTCACAATACTCTCGTGTGTATACGTTATTTACGCTCGCAAAAGTTATACGTAACGTTATATTTTCGAGGAGTCAGATTTATTTTTCCCCTTCTCGCCTCGTCCAAAGCCAGTGTGCTGTAAAGAGACCTGGTATTTTCCCACAGTAACCTCTCAAGGTTGAGCCAAAATTTTAAATAAAAAGCTCTATCTAGGCGTAGAGACCTCGATTCAAAACATACATCCAGGCTTACTCGATTTCATCTCTCTTAGCATATCAATATCATCACATGCATCTCCTCTGTCTCCTCATAGCCCTCCAAAAAAGAACAGACCACATTGCTAAATTAATTTAAATTTTGACACATCTCACGATCCCGAATGAAAAAAAAACTGACAAGCTGGAAACCAGATTGCGGCCTAGCCAGCGTGCATAACATCCAATGAACTACTTTCGGTCGCCGTGCTGCTGTGGAAAAGAATAAGATTATTTGCTCAAGTTATTATTCAATACTATTTGGCGTTTTACAGTCTGTCGGATTTAATTTGGATGGTGCGGCGCACATGCTTGTATATTTCTATAATTCGATAAATATACAGGATATGATATACCTGGAGGTAACCTACCTATGCGATGGTATGTATTTTTTCCCTAATACAGAGCCGTTTTTAAACACAGTTTCGGTTTTATGAAACATCTGGTTATTTTTCTCTCTTTTTTTTTTGTTCGTCAAATATTTACAATTTTTTTTCCTTTTAGGTTTTTTTTTCGGGTTTGTTTAACGATACTGTTGAATTGTTATCGATGGTTTGATTGTTTAGTCTGGCGTGTGGTGTGGAAAAACCTCGCTATTGTGGATGATTCGATGGGCTTTCGACGAGCCGAATCGGATGAACAAATTTTATCATTATTTTCACTCCGGTGCCATGCAATAAGCCAGGTAAATGGCGGGGTTTTTTAAACGAGAAGCGGAAATATGGGTAATATTTATTCATAGTTTTGGGCTATACGTGGAGAAGTGTTGATATTTGGGATTAAACGAGTGGTTCGATGAAGATGATTGGGATGTTGGGTTAGGATTGGGAGATAAAGAGGGCTTAGGTGGTTGTAAAAAGGCATTACGAGTGGTAATGCCTTTGCATAGGCACATATGAGGTGAGTTCGAAACAGTTTCAAATTTTTTCAGAGAAGCTTAAATTTTTCAAGTAAGTACGAATGAAAACAAGATGATTTTTTAAAAAAAATTGGATGTGGAAGCATCAAAAACGAAAAATTGAATACTCCAATGTAAGGTTGATTCGCCCCTTTGAAGAATGTAGTAGGCAACTTATTCATCATTACATCGAATTAGCATTATTTTGCTTTCCACGCCCTGAATGTATTCGTCGACTAGGTACACCATTTTTTTTTTGATAATGTTTCAAATTTGACTTCCCATATTATTCAAAATTTGTGCAAAAATTTAAAAAATCCTACCGTTTTGATCTACAATCAAAACTTTTTAAACTTCATTTTCAAAAATGTGTCTATTTAAGTATTCGCATAAGTATCTACTTGGGAAAATTTCCTAGCTTTTTCCCCATTACTCAAAAATGGCTATTTTCAAAATAGGTAAATATCAAGATCTGAAAAATTTCTATTTTGTTTCAGAAATTATGATTTTCTGAAAATAATACTCATTTTCGGTAAAAAAAAAAACAATATCAATGGAAAAAATACCCATTTTTAGAAGAATTGCTGTTTTTAGTGAAAAAAATGAATTACAATTTGAAAAAAGTCCTTCCAAAAAATTTCATTCTCTAGGAATTCTCATTTCTCGCATTAAATTGCCTATTATTTGTTGAAGTTGAAATTACGATTTTTTAGCGGAAATTTCTACTTGAAAAGTCAAAATAAAACCAAAAAATTGAATAACTCATCTTCAGAAATTTTCTCCCCATCGATAATGACGCAGTCTTTTAAAAAAAAAACACTGAGTATTCAAAGAGGGCCAAAATATCCATCAGAAGTAAAAAAAAAAAAATCAACCATCTTTATTTCGACTGAGTTTAAAAAAATCGGCAACAGAACAACTGATCAACAAAATTTTTTTTCAAAACTTGAAACCACTATACATAACGTTACACCTTTAATTGAAAAATTCGCTTTAATTCAAAGTAGAAATCATTTTTGTTAGATTGAAGAGATACCTTAAACTTTTTTCTATTCAAGATTTAAAATTATTAAATTTAATTTGTGAAAATAAAATTTGTCTCTGTTGATCTGTGTTGTTCTGTTGACTATTTTCTGAACGAAACCTTGAAAACAATTTTTGAAAAAACGAAATATTTCCACCAAAAAAAAAAATCAATAATTTTTTAGGAAAAAAATATAACTGTTTTTTGAGAATTAAGCTTTTAAAAATCCAATTTATTTTTAAATAGAAAAAAAAAGTCGTTTTCAAAGTGTCCAAGAAAGATAATGTTCAAAAAAAAAAAAGCAAAATACCAAGGCCATCTTAACACATGAAAAAACTAAATAATAGTTGAAGGAAAAAAAAACCGATAAATCAAGTTATTTTTAGAAAGAAAATAGACTATCGCGTCGTCATAAAAAAATAAAATAAATGAATTGAACTCTTTACAGAATAAATTGAAAATAAACTCTTGGAAAAAAATATCAAAAATCTTATCTCGAATAATTTATGAAAAACAAAACTTTTATTCTCAGAAATGATCTTCAGCTCTAAAGCTTGATGATTTTAGGTGTTATTTTGAAGGCTTGCAGTGGTCAAAAAATTCAGAAAACGAACAGTTGTACAAAACGTAGAAATTTTCACCAAAAAATCGTAATTTCATCTCCAACAAATACCTTGTTCAACTTTTTTTAAAAAAAGATTTCTTTGTTTTTCATGTCCTTTGAACATAGTTTTCTTTCGATTACTTCTAAAAAATGGAATTTCTTTCATTGCTCACTAAAAATGACTTATTTTGCTTTCCTCTTTTGTCTTTTTTCTTCAGACTGATTTGTGTTTTTTTTGGATGAGATGAAGACTGGTTTTTTATTTTTTAAATAGTTTATAAATTGTTCTTTTTTCTATGAAAACAACTAGAATCGTTCGGAAAAATTATAGAAAGCCTCAATCCCCAAAAAATCAAGAACATTTGATTTAATTTCACATAACTTCATGAAAACAACCCAATAACCCCATATCTGATTTTCAAAAAAATTCCGCTCCTTCCAACCACTACTTAGGCACTTCATCCATCACACACCTCACAAATATCACATACATCTCTCAAAACCTCATCACGCCCTGCATCTCAAGTCTCAATCCTCACTCAGATTTTCTTTCCAATAAAAAATTGACCCATTTCCACCCTCTCTAGTTCTCCTGCAATTCAAAAACAATCGCGGCGCAGATAGGTCTATTCGTATCGCGTCGTCAAACCGGAAACTTAAATTTATTAAAAATTATTCATGCGGAAAAGCTTCGAGTTGCGCTGAGAAAAGAGAGAGAGAGCTTAAAGCCGTATGTTTTCCAACATCAATATTTTCGTTGAAAATTCGCCTCTCTCTTTCTCTCCAGGCAGTGTTTTCTTTTCCTTTTTTTCCCCCTTCTTCCTCCAAATAATAATTTCATGTTAAATTAAATTTAATCAACATTTTCATTTTTATCGAAGTAATTTCCCACCATAACGGGCAAAAAAATAACACAGAAAGAATTAATTTAATCCCGCGTATAATATTTATAGAAGGCGGAAATTCGCGCAGGAGGGCCGACAGATGGACCGGGAGCGAGAGAGGGAAGGCATCGAAAAAAATTCCTTAAGAAGATGAAGAAGAGAAGACGCAACGCTGTTGGCAGCATCGTATAAGAAGTCGCATTAAATATGTACGACTCCGGTCGACAAAAGCACGAATAAGTAAAGCAAATTGAAAGCTAAAAGCTTTTAACTAAGTAAAAACAAGAAAGTTTTAAATTTAGGGTGTATCTTCTGTGTGCTCTCTGGGTTTTCCATTACGAAATTTATGAATTGTTCCGATGCGAAATAAATTTTCAACTTTGTTTACAATATTGTTAGGTTCCGAGCAAAAATTACAAATTAAAATGAAGACGTCTTCTAACGTACACTTTTTCGTCGATTCGTGTATTACTCGTGTTTACGTCTTGCATCGCGAGATCGCCCCAAGACAGGGGCCAGCGGAAGGTAAAATTTAAATAATTCATTTTTAAACGACTGCCTGCCTTGCAAGCCCTCAACTGCGAAAAAAATTGCCTCCCTGGGCCCTCACTTCGGCTTTGAACTCATACAGACCTTTCAACCACAAAGCACCCTTGCATTTGCAAAAATACTACATGCGAGCTTTCAATCAACATGTAAATTTCATTACTTTTGCCCACCCTGCTCCCTTGCCACGTATAACTCGAATGCATAAATAATCCTCCGCTTCTGTACTATTTTCCCTAATCATATTTCATTGCAACGAATAACTACGTAGAAAACCTACGTAAACGACCAGCCAACTTTTGTATTCGGGTATGAAAAAAAAAAAGGCTAGCAACACTTTAATTGTCATAAAATAGCGTTAAAATCCGTTAGGTTGCAGCGAACCGAGGTAAAAAAATTATGAGTTTGTAGTTTGGCGAATAGTTTTCATCGTTACAATTAACCCCTCGACCCTTTGGCTACTCACCCTTTGAAAATACCATTGCTCTTAACAAAGTACACTAAAGCTGTATAGGTATCATCACTCTGCTTGTCTGTTTTATTACGAGTTTTTGTAATATAAAAACTCGACCCAGTAAGCTGCTTTATTCGGTTAATTGTCAGTTCAATTACAGTCAGTGGAACAGGCCGGCGTTTCATAAGCTACCAGGGTGTTGTTAGGAGAAACTTTCGAATAAACCGAAATTACATCTCGAGTATTTTATCGTCGCAAAGGTATATAAACCTATACACACGTAACAAATAAACATAACAGATAACACCTGCGTTATGATGCTCTCGAAGATGATGGGTAAGGGTCTGTCTATTCTCACACAGAATGAACAACAAAATGTAAATCGTTCGCTCGAATCGCACCTTCGCAGCCTGTCTTGTGACGTCGCGTCATAACATCGTAATCGTAAGATATTTGAAAATTTGAAAGCAAAATCAACAAATGTTTCAACCCAATTTTTTTTCGATTCTCAAAATAGTTTTAATTTCAAATTTCCCTTTCTCCAGATATTTTTCAACTCTAAAAATTTTTCCACAAAATATTTTTCAAGTCTGAAATTTTTTATCTGGAATCAATTTTTACCAACTCTGAAATTGTTTCCTTCAATTTTTTTAGGTGGGTATAAAAATTTTTCACCTAGGGCATTTTTTCTAAAAATACATAATTTTTCATTTCTCAACTCTAGAAATTTTCTTTCAAAACTAAATCTTTTCTCAATTATTTTTTTGTTCTCGAAATTAGTTCTCAAATAAGTTCAATTTTTACACTTTTTGAATTTTTCCCCTCAAAATTCCAATTTTTTTGCTCAGCTCAAAAAAATTATTTTTTAGCTCAGCTCAAAAAAATCATTTTTTAGCTCAGCTCAAAAAAATCATTTTTTAGCTCAGCTCAAAAAAATCATTTTTTAGCTCAGCTCAAAAAAATCATTTTTTAGCTCTGAAATGTTTAGAATAAAAAAATTGAACTTATTGTGAGAAAAAATCGAGAGAATGTAAAGTTTTTAAAAATTATTTCACAGTTGTTAATTTAAATAAATATTTATAAAATGAAAATTTTAGCAAAAAATAAAAATCGAAGAAATTGAAAAAAAAATCTTGGAGAGCTTACAAAGAATTTAAAAAAAGAAAGTTTGGTGGGTGGGGGGGGGGAGTTTATTGAACATGAAGCAGTTGAAAGAAATTGACAAGAAATGAAAAAATTTCGAAAGCTAAAAAAAATAAAATTTCAAGAAAAAGGTACAGTTAACAGCTGAGATCATGAGATGATCAATGTAGCAGTGAAGATGACGAAAAAAATGAACGAGATCGCGCATAGTTCGGTCATTTTGTTGTTCATTCCATGTGAGAATAGACAGGCCCGGTGGGGGTATACCGGAGATAATATACGAAGTACACTTGGTTATATTTTTATAAAGATTCGACTTAGACGTACTCGGCCCATCAAAGCTATCAAATCATAAACTGGGATTATATTAAAAATGTAACGTTATCTGAGAGTCCACGTCCGTTTTTATTGACATCCTTGGCATCTTTATTTTTCACATTTAACACGATACCCAAACGTTTAGTATTTGATATGATTTTATATAAACAGGTGGCCTTTTACAAAGTTTTCTCAAAAATGTATCTTTTTGTATTTTTTTTTCTCCGCCTCCAACTTCAGCACAAAAAGAAAACAGGAAATATCAACGAAGACAAGTGTATTTCCCATGGGGGTAACCTTCACACACACAAGCCACACTACGACTAAAAATGAAATCGCATACAGACACAGAAGATATGTCAATTCTTACACAAGCCAACGAAATGTTACAAAATGCATCTCTTGAATGTAGGTAATTCCGCACCCTTCTGAAATTATTACTGCCATTCGTGCGCGAAAATTTCCTCATGGTTGTAAAACCATGACTAGTGTGCTGGTGGATGTGCAATGCTCGAAAATATACGTAGAGATGGGGAATTCTCGGAGTTATTTGACGTTTGGCTTAAGAGTGAGGCCAACGACGACGACGCGACGTAGGATCACAGGCTCAGACTTCAGGATCCTTTATGATCTTTTTTCGTATACGAAAACCCAGACACGGAGTTGGTGAAATTTTAATTCTACGCGAGTTTCACCCTTTTTCCCCAGATACGTTTCATAAGTCGGTGTTTTCTCGACTCGGTTTCGACCCCTCCCTCGATGAGAAATCCGTGTAGTTTATTGGAGATGTTACGAGTAGATTGGAGCAGATTTTTACTGCGTGTGTATTTCGAGAGAGGAAATTATGTTTTTATTTCAATTTGAATGTGAGACGGTACTGTTTTTTGAAGAAAATGATATGGGAAGAGGGGATGAAGATGTTTTTGGGGAAATTTTTTATTGAAAGGGGGTAAGTGGAAAAAAATAAGAATTGGATATTTGTGAAGGAGAGGACAGAGGAGGGAGTCACCAATAAAAACGATGTTGAGTAATTCATGATTCAAAATTTCAGAAAAAGAAGCAGCAAAATGAACAGATTTAAAATGGAACAAAATTATGAGAATAAGATATTAAATGCCTCTTCCTCACTTTTCCCCTCACACTGAACTAAAATAAATGATTTTAATAGGAGAAGGGGAATAAAATTGAATTTAAATGAAATGAAATGAATTTGATACTGCCAAAGTAAGGTGAAATTCTTGAACTGCTGTGAAAAAAATTCAATTCCAAAGCATTCGAACAAAAGGGTTTCAAGATGAGGATAAAAATTAAAACAAAAATATTTTACCTATGATTTTGTCGAAAACCACCTCTCATAATTTTTTCATTGAGAAAAAAATATTTTTTCTTGTAATGTAGTACATTTGTCATTTAATAGAGAAACGAACAGTTTTTAAATCAGATACAGATAGCTTGGTAGTAAAATACACAGTCACATAAAATTAAGTTTCTGGTGAATTCGAAAAAAAAAAAATGGAAAAAAAATTTGTCAAACATTTAATTTGGTTTGAACGAATCATCAAGGCAAAATTTTTGGAAACCAAACGATTTGAAGATGAAAAAATGTGTAGAACAAGATTGAATTTTTCGAGAAAAAAAAACACGATTTTTTGATGCTTACAATTAGTAGGAATCGGGTATAGTTGGAAATCTCAGAAAAATGGTTTCAAAAATTTCCAAATTTTGGGGAACACATTGAAAAAAGTACCTATTCGTGGGATATTTTCATGTGTGTGTAGGACAGGCGGAAGAGGGAGGGAAGGGATCAAAAAATTATTCAATATGAAAAATGAAGCAGAATTTCAAAACAATATTATTTTACTTTACACAACTTTTAAAATTATTAAGAAATTTGAGAAATCGTACTCACAAGTAAAAGTTCGGAGTGATCACTAATTCATACTTTTCATTTGTCAATTTTGGAATAGGTATACTTGACGAAAAAATTAAACATAAAATGAGGCTGATACAAGAAGGAAATGTCATACCATGCTTTTTATTGCAAATTGATGAAAAATTCTTCAACAGGTAAACGAAGATAAGATGATAAATTTCATCTTCTTTTATTCTGAACGTAAATATTTGAAAAGACACTCACCTGAAACAAAAAACACAAGAACATGTCGATTAGTTGATTGTTGTAATCTCTCAAGGAGAAAAAAATGAGGAAAAAGACATAACAAAATGACATAAATAAAAACGAGGCCATATTTTTAAGAAAAAATATAGCTGTATATCAGAAAATTCCCTCTCCCCCTCACTCAGTCATTTACTTCGATCGAAATATTCACGATTCATCATATCTCATCAAACTATTTCAGGAATGATTAAATTTTCCAACAAATCTCTCGTAAAAGATTAATTTAAAATAAACTGACTATCAAAAATTTTCTAGGAAATAACTCGAACATCAAAACTTACCAAATTCCCCCCCCCCCCTCCAAAAAAAACACAAAAAACATATGACTGCATATTTTTTCAATTGAAGATTTATCAAATGAAAAATTCGACTTCAAAATCAATATTTATTTTAATCTCTTCCACTCTGCTATTACAAAAGCTCAAAGATTCTTTACACTTCAAATTTTTTCAAAAAAGATGTTTCAAAATTTTTCTACTTAAATAGTCAATTTTTGGTCATACTTATTATCACCGAAGAGTATGACGTTATTTCATGGAAATCTGAGAATCCCTAAATAAGAAAATTGTGTTAGAATTTTGGCTGCAGTAGAATAGTCAAGTCAGTAGTAAGTAAACATTAATACACCCCCCCCCCTCCCCGTTGGAAAAAGACAGGAGAAAATGGGGAAAATGAAGCGTCTACTGGATCTAAAAAATAACATTTTTTGATACATGATTACCTGGATTTTTCTTGCCAACTCCATAACATTTTTCTGACTTCAAATTTACCAAAAAAAAAAACAACCTCCGACTCTCCCTTTTTATTCTTCGATTTAAAAAAATTCAAAGAACGAGGAAGAACAAATAATTGAAAATTCTTGCTTTTCACGAGCAAAATCATCAAAAATTTTGCCATTCTTTAGTTTTCTTGCCACAAAACTCTAAATTTCTCGTTAATTTCCGAAGTTTCTTATTTTTCTTGTCAGTAGGCAGCTAGAAAAACATTTTTTTACATGTTAATGGTATCATTATTGATTCAATTTGATCAAAATAATTTTAACAAAAAAGCAAAAATAATTGACAATTTCTTAGAAAAAAAATTAAAATTAAAATTTTAAAACTATTCCGGAGCAAGGAGGGTTAAATATTGATTTAAAAATCTCAAATTTTTACAACGTGTTTTTGAAGTTCTTCCATAAAATTATTTAGCAAAAATTCATCAAAACTCTAAAATTTGACCAAAAATGACTCGCACCATCACTCAACTCTCTTCAAATACTTCAAAAATCTTTCCACACCTTTCATAATGCCAATCTAAATGGAAAATTTAACGCAAACCAGACACCCAGAGAACAGATTTCCATCTCAGCAAAACCTTCAAATTTAATCTCCACACACACATACGTCTCGTAACAAAACATTACATTTAATTGAAACCGCCCGAAACCATAATTTCACCCCTCTGCTCTCCCCCATCCAGTCAGCACAGATTACCAACAATGTAAAACAAACCTCGCTCGTTGGAATATTCTCAACTAATTACATAGATCGAAGACCGAACACTCTCCGCAGCAGGGTTACTCATTTCAGTACAAAAATTTACAACATCACAATGATACACAGATCAGATACAATCCAAGGCACTGGTCATTCGGCATCTCTATCCCTAATGATCAAACCGTACACAGTAGACCTAGGCACACACACAGACACAATAATGAAATCACAACACAGTCCAACCAAGCTGATCATTTGTACATACACGATCATAAAAGGCCTCTAACCCCACTCAAATGCCTCAGGCGTTCATCTTACCCGAAAAAAACACCTCTTGGCACATTATTAAATGGCAGTAGCCGCCCTAATCTTACCGCTAACGACGCTTATTTATAATTTCCAACCACCCATGTTTAAAAAGCATTCGCTTTACGAACGCCTCTATTCTCAAGTTGGACATTTCCACTACGTAATTATCTCGTAGATATTACAGCTCGGCTGCAGAGAGCTGTAACACAGTGTTCGGTTAATTTGGCCGGCACGATAATGCCAAGAAGCAATGAGTATTTCTCCGGATCTCTACATTTATCTACCACGCTCGCATAGCGAACTGGTTCTAAAAGGCGCGATCGATACGACGATAACAAATCAATTATTCGATTTGACTTTTTAATGTAGCCATTACAGGCACTATGGGTGCTGCGGATCGCGGTGGCGGCTTCTGTCGACATTCGTCATTTTCTTCTGCCCCTGCCACGGCGTGGCGGGGCTTTCGTGAACACGAAATCAGTTCTTCGTACGTCTACGTACGCACGAATAACGTCGTCGGCGTCGCGATAATTACCAACGCAGGCAGCACGAAATGCGTTCAATTTACGTCGTCTGTTCGTCCTCCCCCCCCTGCCATCCAGCTGCCATCGGAGCAATCCTTTGCCGTCATTTACTCGCGAGTACCGCTCCCCCCTCCCCGGCCATTAATGTATACGTCTAATTACCATATATCGAAGGAGTTGTGTAAAAACCTTTCGGGTCGTGGCGGCATAAGAAACGAGAAGAGAGATCAGTGAAATTTAAATATTCGTCGTAGGTTATATCGCCCGTACATCTTAAAAGGAATACATTAAAACTCAATTTTCGCGCTTCGATGCGCCCTCCTTCTTCGTGCGAAGCCAATTTTCACGACGACAAATGTTAAATTTCAGACACGTGTATAATACGGGTTCGAAAAACGAACGAGAAAAATCCAAACGTAATGTGGTACAAAATTTCTTTTATGGGGTTACCCGGCAAGCTCGTTTGAGCGAGAGCGATGCAAGAAGGTTGCATTCTTTGAAGGAGTTGAAAGTTTTGACGAAGTTTTTGGTTGGAGTACTGAAAAAGGTCCCATTACGTGACAAAAATTCATTGATTTTTTAATTTTATCATCTTCTTTGCCAAGTTTCATATTTTCCTTTCCCCAGGACATGAGATAAGGCTAAAAATGAAAAATTAGCCCAAAAATCTCAAAATGTTGCGATTTAAAGAAAATTGAACCGAAGGTCAGAAAAGGGGTTGGATTTTCCCCATCAATAAAAATTGAATTGCATTTCAGATAAAAATTTTCAAAAGTGAAGCTGACATTTTTTTGAAAAATTTTCGTTTCGAGTCGGAAAATTAGAAAAAATAATTCATCTTCTAAATCAGGAAAATCAAAAGAAGTCATTTCAATAGAAAATTATCAATTTTCTCTCCCCCTCCCCCTCAAAAAAAGCCAACGAAATCTTGAGAACGTAAATATTGTATTGATACCAAAAAATGTAACCAGGGCTTTGTAGAAAAAATCGGGGCCCACAGAAAAAATAGGTACATAAAATAAAGAAAAGGGGAGTTCGATCGTCGTTAATACATTTTCAAACTCATTTTTTTGTTTTTTTTTTTTTTTGTTAGAGGAAATCTTGCGATGAAGACAAAATTTTTTTAGCTCTAGAAGGCTCTCGCAGGCCTTAAAAAAATTCTCCCAGGAGGAACACCCTTCCCCCTGACATATCATTAACCAAAAGTATAAAAAATGCCATCAATATTATTTTTAGGTTATTCGTTGGACGATTAGTTTAGTTATAATCATCGATCATCATGTCATTTTTATCAAGTTATTCGACACCTACAATTTATCGATTGTGGAGAGTGTTTTGGGTAATTTAATATATTATTCAAGTCATCAGTCATCACGGATGGGTATGAATTATGTGAATGAGAAAAAAAAAGAAATAATATTTCGCAAGAGGGAAAAACTCACAAATAACTACTTTCGAAAGAAATTTTTTAATTAAAGGGAAAACATGGTGGAAATTCTTACACAAAATTTTTCAAAAAGCGAAAAAAGTTCATTTTTAGGAAAGCTCACAGAATGAAGATTCGAGTGAAAATATCTCTTTCTCCAGGTGGATCGCTGTATTCGGGCTTAATTTATCTCGTATTATTAATCAGTACTTGGCTAATTTCGATGTAACTTAAGAAGTTGAGAAATCAGCTTTTTTCACAGCCAGTCACTATAACCAGTTTGGGGAATGAAAAGTTGCAAATGGCGAATTTCAGGAATTTTTGATTTTTACAAAATACATATCACTAGTTCAAAATCCCGAAAATAAAGCCATATTTCTTTTAGTCACTTGGAATAGATTTGGATGAAATTTTTCAAAAAATGTTTGATGCGATAGTGTTGTTGATTTACTCAATTTTTTAAAAAAATTAATTGGCAGCACTGCTACAAAAAATGTACAGAAAAATCAATTCAAAGTTATTGTACATTGGCCTCATTAATTTTTGAGTTGAGATCTCCTCCCATATTCTACCCCTTTTGAAAGGTCCAAAATCAACATCTGATTTCCTTTTCAATTCAGTAAATGAACAAGTATAATTTTTGAAAAATAAATTATTCTAGGTGGCTAAACAATTTTTGACTCAATTTTGAGATTTTTAAAAGCGATTTTAATTTTGTAGAAAAATGCCTCAAATTTTCGATCTGTAAACTTTCCCATATTTTGCAGATGAAAAAATAGGGGTATCAAAATTTAAGGTCATTTTTCTTCAAAAAAAAAAAAAATCATTCCATAAAATTATCCATTGTCTGATGTCATAATATGATAGCATTTGATACCCACCACACACTGCAAAATAGTCACAGGCTGAGCAGTGAGCAGTCATCACCACGACGATGATAATACCAGAAATACACCACAACGTAGCTTTTGTTCGATTGCAGCCAGCTGAATTGTTTTAGATGTAATTATTTTCTTCGTGGGTTACGTCATTTTCAGACTTACACTCGAAATGTGGTACGTACTACGCATATGCTCGGCATTATTTTATTTTTCTCAAAATGTTTATGCGAACGTTGATTCGTTTTTATTCTCTTAACCCTCCTCTCCACTTCTCTCCCATCGTAATGTGTTATCTCTCATCTCCTTGTTTTTCTTACTACGTATTTCTTTCGTCGCTCTTACCTCATCTCCTAGAATTGAGGCGATTGCAATTTTTTCCATTACTCCTATATTATAGTCAAGTATTGCCACTGGAGCTATTTTTTTTTTTTTTTTTCAAAAACCTTCCATCTCGATACGTATCTCTGGTATATAACTCGAGTATTCGCTTAGGGTTTATTCGCCAGCACATGGGAAAAAAATTTCAGTAAATATGGTACGATTTTTAATTGAAATTTTATCAGCTTTTTCCATAAATATACCAGTCACCATGAGAACGAGAGTCGACACAAGGTTCCCACCCACGTTCTAGATTATGGTTAAGCTTCAAGACTCGAAAGTTCATTAACATTGAGAAATAAAATTTATGTTGAAAATACCATAACACGAAAGAGTTCAAAAAGAAGTAATTAATTTTCTGGCTTAAATACGTGACAATTTAAAGCAATATTTTTGTATTCTTTTTTATGATCAAAATTTATGCAGACGTGCTTCAAAAAAATAACCTCGAACTTCGTCAATGCCCAGGTGCGAGTGGCGAATTTCTTTTTTCTACTGACTTTGTGCCACTTCGTGAACGTGAAGCTTTCGGTCATCGCACATAAGCGCAAAATTATACGAATACCATATGTTGATTTTTAATTAATAAGGCGAATTAAATTTAGTGTTTATTTTTTATTCGTAAAAAATGTTGACTTTTTTTTGGAAGTTTACTAAAAAAAAGAATTACAATTTTGAAGAAAACAGATTTCAGCATTTCTAATTCAAAGTTCAATTTTTCAACTCTAAATTTTTTCAGTTCCTTTCATTTTAAATTTTTATTTAAATAATATCCGATTTAAAAATTTCTCCAACTGTAAATCAACGATAATTTTCACAAAATTTCATCGATTTTGTTTTTTTACATTTTTTCTACGAATGTCATTATTGTCATTATTTTTTTCAAACATTCCTTCCAATCATTACTTTTAAAGAAATTTTGAAAAACATGTACCTATTTAGTTGAAAAAATATTATTCAAAAAAATTTCAAGATATTTCAATTATTTAAATTAAAATGACTTTGATTTCTTCAAATTTTTTACAAGTTCTCAATTCTTATTCTAAAAAAAATCTTCTCACGTTAAGGTTCTTTCCCATAATTTTAAAGTTTTCTTTCAATTTTTTCTCTGGTCAGATATAATTTTTTTAAATTGGAAACTTTGAAAAATAATAATGATATGAAATTGGAAAAAAATTAAAGAGGCCAAAGTTGTAAAAATGTTGAGAGAATTTTAATTCAAGAAGTCACAGATCGAAAATCTTTCAAATTAGATGCAGCTTCAAAATCAAAGTAGAGAAATTGAAAAAATTCAAATTGAAAGACTTCGAATTTTGCATAATTTTGGACTTAAATCTTTGATATTTCCACCATTGCAATATTGCATACGAGAACTCAGAAAGAGTTGGGATGCACGTACTCAACACTGAAAATGGCACTAAGTCAGTGGAAAAAAGAAATTCGCGTACGGGTGGGGGGGAATTCTAAATTTCTGACTTGGATCAATTTTTTTTTTTAGATTGAATGTAAAAATTATCTTCAAAACAAGCCATATCAACTTTTCACCATGACCAGCTTGACTGACTGATGATTGAAAATTGAAATGGGGAGTCAGAGTTGAGCTTGCAAGATCAAATTTTTCTCAATTTTTTTATATTGTAGTTGTAATTACCTGATTAATTTTCAATATTTGATGACCTTTTGCTCCCTTCCTTCATCTCTCCCTGCAATAATAATTCGTCTTTGATAGGGTCAGTGAAATGATCAAAGCGATGAAAAATTCGGTCATTTTCAACTTCAATCAAAGCAGCTGGTTTTTAACCCAAATTACGTCCTTTTCGAGCTCGGCCAAGAATTTCACGTAAACGAAGGTTTTTTTTATCGAAGTATGTCATCTCTTTGACGAGTGGAATGAAATTCTCATCATATTAAGGCATACACATAAAGGTTAAATTTACTATCTGCCAACTTATCATTCTACATACACTGTAAGGATTGAAGAGGGCATAGGAAAATTGTTGTCCTTTGGCGTTGGCTTACCTACGTCTACGATACACGTAGCAAAGCTACATACACGTACCTATTTCTGTACAAAGAAATTATTCAAACGAACGGTGATGCGACGCAGGTAGATAAAACATTTGCCTCCGATGCTAACCCAGTATAGATTCGCTTTTGGTGTGTTTATGAGTTACGCTAAGCTTTCGAGCTTTTCGTATTATTAAAACACATGGGAAATTTCAAATATTTCGAAAATTCCGTTTGATACGTGGAAAAGGAAATCGTGCGAACGAATATTCGCCGTGCGTTTATATGTACGCCGGAGAAGGGAGAAGTGCGGAGGCTAAATATGTATATAACGACGACTCAAAGAAAACGCTTTTCATCCCTCTTTTAATCAGCGAACGCATAAATCTATACGTGTTTGTAATTTTTTTATACGCGAGTTCATTTGCATTTCGACGTCAGCCGGTAAATTATTAAAATACGTCGAGCTTTTTCCATAAATATGTACGCAACTCCCGGCCTATTCCCCTTTCCTTCGTGCTGTGCGAAATTGGCTCGATGCTTTTAATAAGGTTTCCCGTTACGGGGCCGTACGTAGGTATTTTTTTTGTCGCGATGAGGGCTGCGTGTGATAATACGAAAAATAAAGCGACAGTGTCAGGTTGACTTTTTCTTTTGGGTGGCATTTCGATGGAGGTGGATTTTGAAATGGGGAAATTAGGCTGAGATTTGATATGAAGTGAGGCTGTGGAATTCTGAATTCCCTGGTTGTCTTTCGAGAGCCTTTGCAGTGTTAGATAATCATAGGAAAGAATGCAAACATTGTGGAAAAATCATAAGATTGTAGCGAAACGAAGAAGCCCTGGTAATTTGAAAATTCAACAAAAGCATGCTGAAAATGACCGAGATTTGAGGCTTTGGTGTGGAAGTGCTACAATAGTAACAAAGCTGTTAAACTGTATTTTGTATACGACATTCGTAGCCGCACTAGTGGCAACACTGCACCGCCTATCGGTTGTGGTGAGAGAGCAGCGCAGCTGTCTTGCTCGCTCTCACTTCGCAGAACTACCTGAACTCGTCCGCATCTCTCGGTCTCCGTCTGATACGTGACACTTATGTATTTCTTTCTCGTGCTCAATACAGTGATTATCCCACGTTATATTGGTGTTATTATTTCTATTTGATATATTTGGTATGTATCCTACTACAAGTCTATCATGGTAAGCAGAGCGTGTGAGACGGTTATCCGGCTGGCCTTTGTCGTCGGGAGCGTTTCTCACCTCTGATAATTATTTATTTATTTTTATCGAATTTTTATTGCTTTCATCAAGTGGCTTAATTTAATTCTCGCGTAATTAATTCTATTCTGTGTGATTTTTCATGTTTCCATGCGCGAGTCAATGCCGAAAAATATGCCGAAATGTGCCGATTTTTTATTGAATAACTGTGAAATTTTTCCGAATTTGCTTACACCAAAATGCCGATTATTTTTCTTGAATGCCTGTAAAATGTTTCTGACGTAATTCAGTCGGGCTTGGCTTAGGTTGATTATTTTTTTTGTACGTTTGAAACGTTGATTATTTTTTAGCACGTTTGAAACGTTGATTAATTTTTTAGCACGTTTGAAACGTTGATATAATTGCTTAGATCGATATTATGGCATTAGAATATCTGTGAATTTTCCTTTTCAAATATGTACAGTTTAATATTGTTATCACTAAATCAAATAATAGTTTAGATCGGCTCCAGTTACATACAGTTAATTTGTTTTGATTATGCCAATGAATAGTTATGTGAATATACATTTAGATTGAAATTTATTAATGGCAAGTTATTAATTCGGCAAATATTATCAGCTTAGATCGTTTATAATTAACGGATTTTTATCGGCTCAGATTGTCAAGAATCAATGAAATATTATCAGCTCCGAACGTTTTTCAAATGGATATCACATCGGCTTAGATCGTTCAGAAATAATGGAACAGTATTAACCCAGAATTGTGTACAAGTAATTAAATATTATTGGCTTAGATCGTTTACAAATAAATTCAATATTACTGGCTTAGATCGTTCACATTTAATAATTACCAGCTCATATCGTTCATAATTAGCCAAATATTATTTTAGATGGTTTAGAAATGACCGGACATTATTTGCTTAGATCGTTCATAATTGGTCAAATATACTGCCAGCTTAGATCGTTAATGAATAATATGATATTAGATCGTTGACATGTGATAATATCGGCAGACTTTAATAGATACATGATGAAATAATACAGCTTAGATCGTGACTACTGAATAATTTGATTTAATGTTGACGTTTTACCATTTTAGAAAGAATTTTCTTACACCTTGGATAATTAGCATATTGGCAAATAGATCGTTGAAAGATAAATGGACCATACCAATGAAGTATCAAAACAGATTATCAAGAAATGGATTATTAGCTTTGATCGTTAACACAGGTTTACCTCAATTATTAGCTTAGAACCAATTATTAATATCTGCAAAGTTCCTTTGTTTTAGATCGAAAATTAAATACTGGCGAATTCTTATCAGTTTAGATCGGACCTCAAATCCAAGGAGGCGAAGTTTATCATATTAGAACGGATTTCAAACTTTCAATATGGAACAAGTTCAGTACCACAAATGAAGTCCAAGTACAACAGTCAAAATTTATTAGCTTAGAACGAATACCTGTGTGGTTCATAATTAAATTTAGCTTAGATTGAATGAAATACCTGTGTGGATTAGAACCAAATTCAACTTAAACCGAAAATTTGTGTCAAAACCCTGTGTGGATTTAATAAATGAATTTGCTTAGAACAGAATATATATTTAATAACGGCGCATTTTAGACCGGATTTCTTGGCCAACAGGATAAATTTTTCACCATCTTAGAACGAATTCCAATCACTCAACAGTCAATGACGTCATACCACCAGAGCTACGTTGCCAGGAAAAACCCACAACAATGATGAAGAATGCGAACGTCGGCCGAGCTACGAGAACCCTTATCGCCTGCTATCTGTTACCTGCTTCACGAGTACAATGAAACCAGACGACGACGACGGAGTTATTTTAGATCGGGGAAAAACCCAATGAATAAATCCTGTGTTGGCTTATCAAGTAGATAAAATTAGATCGAGACGCCAAAGTATTTTATTTAGACGTGGGCAAAACCCAACGAATGAATTTTATCCTTATAATGTTATCTTTCAAAGCCCTTATATGGAATCATTACGTTGATATTTTAGATCGGTGGATGTTTCCAAACCTTGATAATGGAATTTTAGTTTGATGACTCAATACTGAATAGTGCCAAAACGTTATCTATTATAATCCTTATATGGAAATCATATTTTAGATCGATGGAGATGTCCGAACCTTTATTGAAAATTTTTGATCGATGACTCATACTAGCAATAGAATTTTAAATTGATAATGAATGTCTTTTGATGACTAATACTTTAGAATGATGTATATACCTGCTGTAACCTTTGTAAAGGTGACGTTGAAATTCCAGAATTATGACTCAAAGCTTAGAACGATGTATATTATTTTGATTTAGCTAGAAATTTTAGATTGATGACTGATATCATTTGAAATTTATACATGCTTAGATTGGTGACTCATTTTTGATATGCTTAGAACGATGACAAATATAGTCGAAAGACTTTAAATTATTTATGAATTGGCATGTTTTAGCAATGATTATTTAGATCGATATTTTGAAATAGTACGCTACCCAATGTGGAAAATGGAATTTGTGCATTGTTTATCCATATACTCAAAAAGCCTATTGCAAAGGTGGGTTTCAGTGAATGCATAGATAGCAACATTTGAATATTAAACGAATATTAAATCAGCTATTTAAAAGCTTTTAGATCGATTAGTTGGAATTATTACTGAATTTTAGACCCGCTCATTAAAGCGATTATTGATTTTAGATCGGAAATTTGAAAATTATTATTGAATTTTAGATCGAATGAATTGGAGTTTATTAAAACCTTTCATGGTCTCCAGTGGATCGAAAAATTGAAAATTATTGAATTTATTGCTAATTACACAGATCTTAGATGTGGAGTTTTCTAAAACCCTACGTGGTCTCCAAATATAGGCCTTCTAGATCGTAAATAAATATTTAAATTTCTGAAAACGATGCTAAGTTGATACGATTTGCTATCTGATGCTACTGTATTTAAGATTGATCTGTACGTACGCCAGACAATCAAATATTGAGATAATTCACTGAAATTCGCGGGTGGTTTATTTGGTGCGGTGGTAGCTGGGCGAAACGCAGGCTATCAGCAATCCAAATAAATCAGTACAGTATAGAAACAGTATGCGAAACGCTACCTAGTATATACTTGCCGTAAGTTTGGAAGAGCTCCATACAGACTTACGCTCGCCATATTGAAGTGACTCCTGTTGTACTGATATTTTTGAAAATGAAATGCCTGTGTGGACCAAAAATAATTGGATCAGTAGGAACGACTGAAATCGAACAAATGAAATGATCTATTGACATTTGAAAATTGACTATTATTACTTTATTTACACAGGAGTCCACTTCAAAAAGAGAACTCTGTTCTGCCACATCGACATCCCTGCCTGAAGGGAATGCTGGAGCAAAGGGTAAGCACAATGTTGAAAGAGTCATAAATTGTGATAAAACTGATAAAACCAAGCTTAGATCGAAAGTGCCAAAAGAGAATTTAGAATATGAAAATGAATCTAGAAAATGGGCAATTAGTTCCCTCGTTAGAACGAAATATGTACATAAAGCGGTAATATCTGATTCTGCTAAAATGATTAGATCGTAATTAATGAACATGAACCTAGAGCTAGTACCTCAGGTGTACCTTTAGATCGGCATACTCAATGATATAATACAACTCCACTGTTATTAGTATCAAATCCTGAAAAGCCTCATGTTATTCAGCACTTGGTTAAGAAGAAAAAGGTGGTTGAAAAATTTAGAACGGCACCAAACGCTGGAAATTTAGATCGAAAAATGAACTGAATCCTCAACAGAAGAAGACTCGATTGCTTTACTGTCCAACAGAAGTACCATTTAATTAGCATAGACCGTTTCAAATCAAAAGGAAATAGCTGAGAGCGAAATTCAGAAGATTATTGTAAAAGAAATCATTGAGGTGAATAAACAACTTAGATCGGCAAGAATCGACCATCCAAGTGACCAGACCTGTTCAACTGAACCTTAGACTGTTAGTAATGCGCAAACTGACTCTGATTGTTTCAAAGGTGAATCTGAAGAAGAAGATATAGATTTTGTACCAGAAAATAGATCGTCTAATTCTCCACAATTTGTATCTGATGAACCCAACTCCAATTCTCACTTAGAACCTGAAGAAGATGGAGACCCGTCATCACCAAGCTCGTTTAGTAACACAGAAGACAATAAAGATGATAATAAGCGCAAGAAGAAACAGAGTATTAGATCAAATTGCAATAAAGAGAAGCTTAGAACGTCAAAAGTACTGAAAAAGCTCAGTCATCAATGATGAATGATACATTTTAGATCGGCTCGAATATTATAGAAACTCGCCCGTACAAAACCAGAAAACATTGCTTAGATCGGATATATACAAGAGACATTACTTTAAATTTTAGACTGGCTCCTGAAATTATCAACAGGTTTAATTATTGCACCTTAAAATGGAAAGTATTTGAAAATGCAACTCATCTTAGACCGGCTCGGTTTACATTCCTTATCCTAGATCTGCTAGAATAAAATAGAAACGATTAAATCAAGAAAATACAAACTTTCATCTTAAATTGGTTATAATATCAACACTGTCAAAAGTCGGACGAATATATTATTTTTCTAATTCCAAATTGATGAAGAACTTGAAACTTAGATCAGTTATTCCTAGTTATAGCTTGAATTGTGACTTGCTTAGATCGGCTCATTAAAAGATTACAACTGAGAATAATTTGCTTAGATCGTCACTGAGCATACATCTGAAGAAAAGTTCCAGACTTTTAGAAAATAAAAGCTTAGACCGATATGCTAAGAAAAATGCCAAAATTAATGGCTAATTTAGATCGGAATAATTTTTGGAAAAATCAATCAAAACGCCGGAATAAAAATTATATAAGTTGAATACTTAGACCATAATTGAAATATAAATAGCTTAGATCAATAGTCTGGAAATTATCCAGTAGCTTTGACTGGAAAATATTTTATACTGACAAATTTTAGATCGATTATATTGCGAAATGCGTAACCATAAATGGCTTAGAACGGTGGAAATTTTTAAATCTGACGTTATAACAACAAAAGCATGGATCGTGATATTACAAACTGGAACAGCTTAGATCAACATGCTATACTTTGATACATCTCAGCTAGCTACACTTATTGCAGACTTGCCACAAATTATCTCCTATCTGAAAAATTGGAATCCTTTAAATCAACGACTTGTCATTGGAATGGAATATTCAACAAAGAAGTGTATTTACCAGCAGCACTTAGCCAAGCAACCAAATTCGTGGATGTTTAGATCGATAAATACTTAACCCACACAATGAAGAAATGAAAATAATCAATATTGGGCCATTTTTCCTTGGATTAGTACTCAACACTTTATCATCTTGATTGGTTTATTTTGCAGAAACAGCGTAAATTAGATAGAAATGCCCTGACAGCAACAGTTAGCAACGAATCAGTAGCCATCGTTAGATTGTATGTCAGTAATAGCAGCTATAAATTTGAAATACTTGGAATGCTTCATAGCTTAGATCGTTTATGAATTGTCAGAAATATTGTCAGTTTTAGACCATAGACAGAAGTATGATATATAAATCAAATTCAAATCAACAGTTAAAACATTATATGGCTTTATTAGTTTGCTTAGATCGTAAATTGGGCCAAGAACAAGGATCATAAGATTTACCAATAATTTTAGATCAGTACTCCATTGCAAAAGTTAGAAAGTATTTACCAAATTAAATTAGATCGACTGAAAGTAAAATGAATATTTTAGATCGTTACTGTTAAACTATGCTTAGATCCAAACATTAGAAAATGAATGCCACCATTTTAGAACATAAATGAAATAATTCAGATTGATTAATATCACAAAATACAAATTTAGAACGATTGAAAAGTTGAATTATGCAACAATAGCCAATGATTTAGATCATACAATTCGGCAAAAGTTATTTAAGACAGACAGAAGACCATATTTTGAATGGAATAGAATTTTGAATTACACTGTTTAGACTGAAATAATGGAATAATTAGATGGCATACGGAGAAAATTTAGATAAATGGTATATTAAAAATGTGATGGTGAAATAAAACCCTAATCGATTATATAAATGGAAATTAGAAAGTTATAATATTAGATCGATAATCTGTTAAAAGACTACATACATCACTAAATCGTGAAGAATCGAATACAAAAATTTAATACCAGACTTGTAAATAGAGATCACACAACATGATACTAAACTTGGAAATTAGATCGTCACTTGAGTACCTGTGAAAAATTGAACGTTTATCAAAGACTATAAACAGATATTTCATCTTAGATCGAATTTCAAATTTTTATTAGATCAACAAATAGACCCAGAGCTCTTAGACGATTTTACACTATTCATTTCAACATTATTGGGCCAATTACATCAGCTTCTTATAAAAAATAAATTTTGATGGATCATCAGCTTTGCCAATTTACTACCGATAAATGGATCGATAAATTTTTTTGAATTGGATTGACACTGGAATAATGGCTGATTTTAGATCGAAATCGTTAAAAATATATTAATATGCCAAAATAAGAAAAACATGGAAGTAATTATTGGAACATAAAACTGAAAACTAGAACACCTTAGATCGGAAATCATTTAAAAGTGGAACACCTTATATCAAAAACATCTTAGACAGATAATGCTTTGTTTCAAACATTAAACGCTCGTACACCTTAGACCAATAATTTTACTTAGGATGAAGAATAATTAGCACAGAATAATAGCATTAGATCGGATATGGAAATAAAACATGTAAATTGATTATTAAATTTAGAAATGAGCAAATAGAACGTCACCTTGTTTTTGCCATCAACCTAAATCGTAAATGTGACCAATAAATATCACCAGAGATTACTTTATTTAGAAAGCTCAGACTCGTTGAAAATCCAGACATGATAAGATCGAATTACAATTACAGAAATTTAAGAATTGGAAATTATTTATCTTGGATTAGACCGATTGACAATTAATACTCTAAAAACCTGGAAACGTTGGATGGAATAAACAAAATTAGATTGGAGGATAATTTGAGCAAAATGAAAACGCTCCAAAGATCGAAGCTGACACAGACTCAACAAAAATTTATGAACACTTTGAAAAACAATTAGAACGGCTTAAAGCGTACATTGCTTGGACAGCAGACAATGAAGACCTTGAAACTTTTGTGTTAATGGTTGACTTAGAAGGAGATCCTATTACTGTAGAAGAAGCCTTACTTGGACTAGATTGTGAACATTGGAAAAATGCTATTGGAGAAGAAATGAAATCACATGATCGTCATAATACTTACATCTTTATGAACAGACCGATACCTAAAGAGAAGCCCACAATTGTAGATTTGATCAAAAGTAACATTAAATAAATTTATACTGATTAGAACGATGCTAATATGAGATAAATCCTTTTTCTGATATAAACTGATAAGTATGAAAAACTAAAATCTTAGACCAATGATCAATTTTAGACCTGTGGCTAATTTTAGATGAATAACAGATAATCAAATGTAAAATGAACAATTTTAGATCGTTAACAAATTTTTAGAGTAATAAAACTTGATAGAGTTGCCAAATAATAGACTGTAACATGAACACATTGGCAAAAGTAGAACATATTTCCAGATTATAAATAATTTAGAACGACTACATGATATTATAAAATCTTTGATATTAACTCATACAACACCTTAAAATAATGATGAATTTATACAGACATCTTAAATTGAAAACAAACAAATCTTTTATAAATAGATCAACAATTAGAAATCCATCTCATCTTAGATCAATAAGTAGACATTGAAATAAAATTGAATAAAATTTTGAATACTATCTTGAAACAACAAAAATTGTGTAACAAATACAAATTTGATAATTCTGTGTGAAAAGCATCTTAGATTGTTTACCTCAATATGCTTAGAAAACTATTTGAATTTTTAGATCATTTGAAATATGAATATCTTAGATAGCAAATGAGATTAGAATTGGAATACTATGGATAATTAGAATTAGAGCAACTAGACAAATAAATTGAAGAATCCAAAACATTGGAGGGAGTAGAATAGATCACCTTACATCGGTATTAATATATCAAAATCGGAGGGAGTATAAAGAAATATTTAGAACGTACAATTCAACCAGCAAAGCATCATTAAGCAGTCTGATGTACCCAGCCTATAGTTAAAGGGCCAGACTTATTCTACCCTGCTATCCTCATTTTGAATATAGACCATTTTATAGTAGATGAAATCATACAATCAACCACTAGAGAAGAACTCGACAAGAGAGAACAAGATATTGTAAATGATGACAGAATTGCACCTAATATGTATTTAAATGAATTGATCGAAAAGTTCAAACTTGATACTAAATATCATAGATCGGAAGGTAAGACATTAATTGGACCGTTTATAAAATATACAGCAAATCTTAATGTAGATCGGTAAAAGTTTTTATTAAAAACCTGTGTGGAACAAAATGAAATTGAAAATTTTTAAGACAAAACCTGTGTGGAATAAAACAATACTCAATTTAGATCGAAATATAAATTTTATTAAAAACCTGTGTGGACGGAAAATTAACTGTGTCAAAAGGAATATTGCTTAAAGCTATAAAATTCATTGGTTTAGAACAAGTCGAATCAGAACGTAAAAATATTGCCTAATAGCATAAATAAAAATTTGACTAGAACTAAAATAAAATCGTATATTATCTTAAAAATAAATATCACAAATAAATTGAAAAATGACTAGATTGATACTTACTCCAAAAAGTCGGAGGGAGAATTTTGCTTAGAACGGTATTAATATTCTAGTTCCAAAGAATAGGACGTAGACATACTGACTAAACCTTTGACTGAGAAACCTGTCACTCAGCTTAGATCGAGAATTGTTTCAAAATATCCTGTGTGGAAATTTAGAACGGCTCCTGATATTATTGTAAACGATTTTACTCCAATTGCACTTAGTTTAGATCAAGAATTACTGCTTAAAATATTCAAATATTGCTTAGATCGGGGATACAATGATTCTACTGACGTAAAGATTAGATCGGCTCCTGAAACTGTTACTTAGACCAGCTCCTGGAGTCCTTGAAAGTATTACTGAGACCAAACAAATTAGATTAGCAAAAGTTAGATCGGCTCCAGAGATGCGAAATGTTATTGCTTGGATCGGATATACAAAATAATTTTATTTTAAATTCGCAAAAATTAGATCGGTTCCAAGAATTCTTAATGGACTATACTATGATCGGTTATTCCTAGTTAGACCAACTTTGATCGGCTCGTATTTAATTCAAACGTCAGAAATCAAGATCTGAAATTGTCCAAAAGGAGCCATATTGCACTGAAAAGATGAAGAATTAAACATCGAAAGATCACTAATATGAAAATTGAATTTTTTTTAAATCGATAAATTCAAAATGTTTAGAGTTAGAATTTTACCTCCCATCCAATAGATTGTAAATTTTTGCTCTTTAAAATAAAAGGAGGGAGTGTTAAACTGTATTTTGTATACGACATTCGTAGCCGCACTAGTGGCAACACTGCACCGCCTATCGGTTGTGGTGAGAGAGCAGCGCAGCTGTCTTGCTCGCTCTCACTTCGCAGAACTACCTGAACTCGTCCGCATCTCTCGGTCTCCGTCTGATACGTGACACTTATGTATTTCTTTCTCGTGCTCAATACAGTGATTATCCCACGTTATATTGGTGTTATTATTTCTATTTGATATATTTGGTATGTATCCTACTACAAGTCTATCAAAAGCTTCTAGTGCTGTGTACTTATTAATCTAAAGGAAAGAAGATGCTAAGGAGTATACTTCAAGATTAGGTACACACTGGTTACCATTTCTCAAAATAAGTCGTACTTTTTATTAGTATAACTGCTTGCATTAAATTTAACTGGTGAGATTTACACCGAACAGAGAACCAGGTAAATATTTTCTTTTGAGATTTTGTTTCGTGCTGAAATCGTGTTTTATCGTTGTGCTGAGGATTTTTCCAAGATGGACTTAATTCAAAGCAGGGGCTTAATTATGAATTTAACAATTCCACCTTTCATAATTCAGCCCTCAGAGGAGTTGTGTTGGATGCCCTGAAGAGTCAATTCAAATGAACAAAATTTTAGCTCTGAAAGGAAGTACCTCTATTCGGCTCCCAAATCTGGACGTCACCAATCTATGTATTTTTTCAAAAGAGGGATCGTCGAAAAAATTAACATCGATTCGTATGGGGTTTCTATCGTTTTTTTTCAATTTTTCTCAATTTTTCTCAATTTTGATTTGTTGAATTTTTCATTTTTTTTTTTTTGGATTATTTTGACGAGTTAAGTTTTAAAATTGGTCAAAATTGTTGAAACGAAAAGAATTCAAGGTATGAGAGATGAAAAAATTTAGAAAAACTACAAAACTTCCAGAAGAATCAATGTTAATTTTTTTATCAATCCCCCATCGATCTTATCCCCCTTTTGAAAAAGTAAACAAACTAAAGAAGTGCATTTTTGTAGTATCTAGTAAATTTGTCGTCTTACTTGGAAGCCGAATTGAAGAAAATATATTTTTCTAAAATTCAGTCTTGAGGCTGGGTAGAGAAAAAAAATTTGAAATTTACAAAATTCTTCGTCAAATTGAAACAAATTGAAAACTTCAAGACCTTATCTCTCTGCCCCAAACCCACCCCTATATTTGTAGGAAAAAAATAGTGTCAATAAATTCATATTTTACTCCCTGAAAATATTGATTTCAATAAGGAACTCGATAAAGTTGCAAAATCCAAAA
This sequence comes from Pseudococcus jackbeardsleyi, assembly GCA_038380155.1. Lineage (NCBI taxonomy): Eukaryota > Metazoa > Arthropoda > Insecta > Hemiptera > Pseudococcidae > Pseudococcus > Pseudococcus jackbeardsleyi. The sequence goes on from CM076242.1 coordinate 11,002,636, forward strand.
TCTTCGAGGTCCCTGATAACCTAATTTAAAAATTCAACATTTTCAATTCAGGCATCATAGCGAAATTCTGAAGGAAAAAAAGCAACTTTCAGTAACTCAAATGACCAAAAGGTGACCAATAAATGAACAAAAAGTAACCAAAAGTAACGGAAAATTGAATTTTCTTCGGAAGGCAATTTTTTGTAGTTTTCTGTAAATATTTCAATTATGAATCCACTAAAACGACGTAAATTGTTTCAGGAAATCTGAATTTTTGCTGGAAAAGACGAAGAAAAAGTGACTTTTGAGGGGGGAAAAGTAATCAAAGTAACCTATCAGACGTGAAAAGTAACCAAAAGTGACTGAAGTCGAAAAAAAAGACAAACACCCTAAAAAAAAGTAATTTATGATGCCTGTCACAAATATTTGTCTACGTAATACAGTGAAGTCGGAAAGTGGGGTGCTAGTGATGCATTGTACCCCCCCCCCCCATAGAAGAATTTTCAAAACATTAAAAATTTCCAATTTTTTCAAAGCTTTGCTAGGGCATGAATAATATCACAATTATACAAACTATTTAAGGCAAAAATGCAAAAAAAGGTACTTTTTTGTCCTCTCAAAGAAAATTTTTCCGATTTTCCAAGTCTTTATACTCATTTTGCATCTACCAAAAAAAAAGCTTCCAAAGTCACTGTACCTAAATATCGAATTCAAAATGAAGGAAAATTTCAAGCTTCAAATTTCATTCAATCTTTAATTTTAAACACGGAATTTAAAAATTCAAAAGTTAAAATTTGAAATTCGAATTCAAAAATTAAAATCTGAAATTAAAAATTTAGAAGCTGAAAGTTGAATTTGAAAATTTTAAAGTTGAAATTCACAAGCTGAAAATTTTTCGAAAGTTTCACTCACGATTTGAAATTGTCAACTTACCAGATTATATGAATTTGGAAATCTACTCCCCACCCAACAAAAATAACTCGAATTGGATTCTGAAAATTTCCAGCTCCCCTCCCCTCTCCTCAACCATCCAAAAACATGAGAACTTTGAATTCATAATCAATGGAAACATTTTAAATATAAGAAATGGAATAATCTTTTCTCAGACGAAAAATATCCATTGAAAAATTTTTAAAATGAAAATTAATCAAGGGAGTCCATCTATCTACCAAATTACAGAAAAATGAAAAATTAAAATTAGAACTCTTTTTTGCAGATTGAAAATTTTACACTTTTCTCATAATTAGGTAATTTCTTTACCCCCCTCCCCCCCATCCAAAAAATCACGAAAGTCAAATGAAAAAATTTCCCCCAATTTTGAGGTGAAAATTGTAAAATTTCCCATTTTGATAAATTACGAGTAGGTACCTACAAAAATGATTAATTTTTCCTAAGTGGGGTATTGAGTACCAATGGCAAATTTCCTCAACTTGAGAGTAGAAATGGTAAATTTTCTCATTCAAGTACATACAAAAAAAATCCCCAGAGGGTAAATTACTCTCCTCCTCCTCTCCGGTAAATTCTCTGAAATGAAAAGAAAAGTTAGAAATCGAAAACTATTCAGTTGAATAATTCCAAATTAAGAGTGCATTTTTCTCACTGAAAAATCAGATCCATTTAAAATCGTTGTAACCCATTCTTTAAAAATCCTGCCGATAAATTAAAATTCCTGATAGTTTAATCACGCCCACAAAAAATTTGGCAAATTTTTCCCACTTTTTTACCCAAAAATTCAAACATAATGATTTTTAACGTTCTGGTTGTAAACCAAAATCCAAGATGGTATTGCGTTTTGCGGGCGTATCATTCGCGTGTAACGACGATTCGTCTGCCAGATTAAATTTCCAAGTAATTTACCTAGCAACTTTTCAAAAGATATGCTCAACTTCATTAAAAATTAAACAAGTTGCAAGTTTTTCTGGCGGCTATAATTACAGCAACGTCGTCGTTCGGATCTCAGCGACTCGATCTCTTTGGATGCTTGGAACATTATACTTTTACTCGAAAAAGAAAAAAAAAAAACACGAATTTTTCCCGTAATCCGTAACTTTCCTTTAAATTCACCCCCTTCCCATTACTTACCCTTAATATCATCTTTATACGGCGGTAATTCGGTAGCCTTTCAGTAATGTCACGTATTTAGCCATCAAATTATCGCGTCGTGCAGCAAAGCGAAGGCAAACGATAACCATTTAAATCGTTGGAATAGCTTTTCGAAATAAATTATATGGGTTTCTAATAGTATCTGTACCCGGTACATTTCCTATATAAAAAAATCGCCCATCTGTATCGGCGGCGGCGGCGGCACAAACAGCCACACACCGGAGCAAGTGAGAAGGATGAAGATTTTTTATAAAAAATAGATGCGTGAAGGGTGGTATTCGTAGCCGGTTGAAAGAACAGGATGTTTGTCGAAGAAAGGAATCCATTGTGATGTGAAAAGAGAAAAAGATCGCGGTTGGTACGCCCAATGTATTTAGACGCGATATTCCCTTACCTAATAAAACTTATATAATACATTTAGTACATTCGATATCCGAAAAATCGGCCTCTTTGTCGACTCGTATGTATTTTTCTTTCCTTTTTGCTCGAATTGTACGATAGGTTTAGGTACGTTTATAAAGGAACAAATAACGCCGTCGAAACCGCAAAATTACAACGTTGTAGCGGTTTGTATTTATTTTCAACCCCCTACCGCTGTGATCCTCTTGATTCGAAAAGAGAAAGTATTCGGAGGAAAAATCCTCGCAGAAAGCGGATATCCTACGTAGGTGGTAACGTATTATTGTGTAATGTCGATGTCCAATTGTCCGGGTTGCGAAAAAAGTCTCTCGGGTCGTTTCGAAGGTACCTGGGGTGAAATATTCGAGAAATAAGGTTTCTTCTTGGTTTATATAGTTATGAGAAAATAATTATTCAAAAAAATTGTCGAAAATGTTTTTTGTGATTTTAATTTTTTTTATATACTTAAAATTAATACCAATTCAAACGTAGTAAAATTTAAAAATCTGAAACTTGATTTTTTTGAAAGTGTAGAGAAACCGAAACCCATAGAAAAAAATGATAAGTGGTTTAGAGATTAGATTAGCCAATTTAATCCAAGCTGTACATTTTGTACGATTTTTTTTTCGTTCTTAACCCGAGATGGAAAATTGAAGGGATACCATTACACTTTTTCCGAGCTTTGGACGCAGGAATGATTTCTAAAAAGCTTTTGAAGCTTGGTGGCTGATGTTCGACATGAAAATCAATCTCGTGTCTACCAAATTCTGAAAATCCATGGGAAGGACCTAGCACGACCTTTTTAAGATGAAAATTATACCCCCCCCCCCCTTTCAAAAAAATCAAACTCATTTTAGGATGACAAATTTTTTCTGTTTCAAAATATTTCATTTTTTAAGATAGAAGAGAAGAGTTTTCACCATAATTTCGAAGAAAAAAAAATCACTGAACCTAAACGAAGCGAAAGCGAAAATTTTTGAAAAAAAAAAGTACATCCAGAATCTAAAAAATTTTTCAATAGGTAATTGTGCTTTTTTTCCGTGTTTTGTTGAGACTTTCAAAAAAAAATCTGATTTTCTTTCAAAAAATCACAACATTTTTGAAAATTGCAAAGGAGATCGTTACGAGTCTTTTTCTTTCGATAAATGAAAAAGATAACTTTTTTACCAGAAAATATCAATTGTCTAGGCTGAGAAAGGAAGAAGTTTCATATTTCATACCATCATTTTGAAAACAAAATTGTGTAAATTTACGGAGCCCGAGCGAAGCGAGGGCAAAAATTTTTGGAGAAAAGAGCATTCAAAAGCTGAACTTTTTTCAAGCACTCATATCATCTGCCACTAGCGACATTTCAAATATTAGTGATTTATGTATTTCAGCTTTTGGTGGGTGAGGCTCAAAATTTAAAAATGGGGAGGACTTTTGCTCAATATAAGGACCTCGGAAGGACCGGAAGGACCCTTCGGCCAATATAAGGACCGGAAGGACCTGTTAGACACCCTGTCACAAATCATCTGATTTCTCCAGGATTTTGGAACTGGGATGATTTTTCCAGAAATAATGACCTCCGATGAAAATTATTTTCAAAAATCATCCGACGACTTTTCCGAACTTCTGAGAATGGAATGATTTTTGGGTTGGAAATCAATCTGGGATGGTTTTTGAGATGGATTTTCATTTCCAAAAATCACCACATGTTTTTTCTCAAAGAGATTATTTTTGCAATGAAAATAATATTCAAAAATCCGACGATTTTTCCGAACTTTTGAGGTAGGGATGAATATCAAACCTTACAAATCATCCCATGATTTTTCCTAGCTTCGGTGAATGGAATATCTCTCGATTTTTCTGGGAGTAAGATGACTTCCGCAACGAAAATAATTCTCACAAATCGCCGAATAATTTTTCCGGGGTTTTGAGGTTTGGTTTATTTTTCGATTCAATTCAATTTTTATCCAAAAAACTATCTCATGACTTTTCCGGATAAATATGGGCGTTTTTTTCGAGAGGGGAAGAATCAATCTCACAACCGATCCATCGACTTTTCCAACTTATTGAGGCCGGAATTATTTTTGAAGTGAATTTTCGTTTCATAAGCCATTTTATGTACCTTCGAAAGCTCGAAAAAAAGATGGAATGATTTCTGGGATAAAATTTCATTCAAAAAATTATTTCAGCCTGAAAAGATCGAAAAAATAGTAGGATCATTTGTGTAACTGATTTTTATCGCAAAAACCATCTTAGCCTCAGAGGCTCAGAAAGGTTATGGGATGATTTGTGTGATTGATTTTCATTCCAAAAATCATCTCAACTTGAAAATCTCTAAAAATTCATGTCAATCACAAAAGCTAGGAAAATTCGAGAGATAAAATATGATAATGTTTTTCCAAAATGTGTACTTTATGGAGGAGGCAGGCGGGGGTATGGATCCCTGTATGAATTTCCATGAAATTATCAAAAAATACCCTATCGTTTTTGGTTTCTATTTCGTAGATAAAAAATTTAATTCCAGAGTGTCCAACAAAATTTTTTGAGAAAAAGGCTTGACTTGGCTTGACTTTTTCGAATGACTTTTTTGACAGCCAATCCCAAATATTTCAACTCCCCCTCCCTCCTTGCGTATATTTGCTTCAAAAGAAATTTCAAGCACTTTTTTGTCCCTGCCTCGAAAATACTCTTTTTTTCATAAGAAATTTTTAATATTTATCAATAGTAAATGCAATTTTTGAAAAAATCTCGACTTCTTTAGCAAATTAGTAAAAAAATCTCGACTTTTTAAACCAGCTTGACCTGTTAGACGCCCTGAATTCGTATCTCATACCTTTTTTATTTACAAATTCCTCTATTTTCTCTTACTTCCTCTTTCCATCAAATTGATATCCTCAATTAACCTTCAATTCCTTTCAAAAATACATCCATCGAAACATTTCTAAAAGTAATTTTTCTCAAACAAATGTCTCATCAGCTACATTGAAACCAACAAACAGACACTCAGAAACATTGTAATCGCCTCGCCAGCCTATCCACCGAAAAAAAGAACGGATTATACTAAAACAGTTTTATAATATAAACCTCTTTATCATTCTAGTCGATTTATTTGCCAGACAAACGCGGTTAAATTATTACACAGATGAAACTACACGACTCTGGTCTCCTAAAAAAAAAAGCAAGTAAGTATTTCCTAGCGTGTATTTCGTCCTTACGTGCCCCGTCGGAAACCCGACCAAGATCCGAAATGGTGGAAACACCGATGAATCGAATCTGTTTGAAAAAGCTACCGCGCTACTTGATGCGCGGCAATCTGTATTAAAAATGCATTTACAGATTTACATATATTATAATAATATTACGGCGGCGAGAACCGCTAGACCACCTCGCACATATCCATACCATAATAACCAGTTCAGTCAAGATATTCGTACTTTTGTATAAGCGTCTGCAGAGGTGAAAATCCATCCATCTAAATTTCAATGTATAGGCCGGGGAGCTGGAATTTGATTTTCTTTGAAATATGCCTAGATCGTATTGCGGTTAAGGGGCGTTGAAGCGCGAGTATACATCGAAATGAGTAATTCGCAGCTGGATACAGGAAGAATAGAGACGAGATACGATGTGAAAATTAAATCGTACTTTTCGACGACGTGCTGTTTACCTTTTCTTTTCATTTTTTTTTTATCGTGTGTGTTTTTTTTTCAATCGTTCTCGCGTCGGCGTCGCGTTTCGCGTCGTGTTCATCGAGGTATTTTATTTTTCGTATTATACGAGTTAATTGGCTCTTTAAAAACAGCTTTTCGTTCGTATCGTATTACCGCTGCTGGAGCGAATACACATTCGGAAGATTCAATTCCGAAATCAAATACGTCCGAGTTGATGGCCCAAAGCATCGGAGAGACCAAAGAGGAAAAAAAAAAGGTTACCTGTAATTAACCTCTTCCCAATCGTCGATCGGTGTTTTACAAAAGGAACTGGGTAAAGGTCCGAGACAATTATCTTACGTGTGTTTTTCTCTCGAACACGTGACTGGTGAAGTTTCAGGTACACTTGAGGATCTCAGTCCACGTGGTCTTTCCGAAACACCCCAGTGCAGTTTCAATTTATCGCGAAGAAATTGAAAAACAAACGTACTCCGGTGGACACGCTTTTTCGTCGCTACAATATCGACGCGAGTCGTACGAGTTTAATTTACGATCGAAATTTACGACCGAATTAGCATCGTCTGGGGAATACTTTTTGCCGGTGCCCAATTCGGCTCGGCTGTTGCGGTCTCTTTTATAGAGCTATTTTATTCCAACGACAGGCTTATCTCGTACGCACCTACCGGCTCCCTCTGCCAGCCACGGAGTCGAAAGAGTCGACGCGCGGTTTTAATTTATGAATAATACGATCCCCCCTGGCCACCGTTGACGAAAAGAAAGTCAACGTGGGGGTGTAAATTTTACGCGTTTTAAAGCTCGCAACTTTGGAGTTGTAATTTTGAGGCAGCGTTGCGATAACGATAGAATGTTATGTCTTACGTGATGCAATTACCCTTTGCGTCGAACGCCCCCTCCCAACCCTCTTCGACTAGAAGATTAAGATGGCGTGCGGTGTAATAACCCGGATAATTGCTTAATTCCGAGAGTTTTACGCGACTTTATTAGCGAAGATTTTTTTTCGCTTGGGAAAGGGTTAGGATAGAGAATGATTTTATGAAAGGAAAGGTTATTATAAGAGGAGAATAGGGAAAGTAAAGACGAACGTCGGATTTTTTCGCTGAAAAATAATTTGAGTAAGAATTCGAACAAAAAAGATGTACATGCATTTAACCAGGGAATCAACTACAGGCTGATATTGAAGAAGAGGCAATTTTGGATACTTTTCCATAGTGTCTCCTGGATTGAGAAAAATCAAAATTAATGGTATTTTCTTGTTTTTCTGGATTTTTAGTATGCTTGTTAGATACCTTGTTATAGTAAAAATTTTATAATTACTTGCAGTAAATTACCGTAAATATTTCAGTCATTATGGTAAATTATCGTAAATATTTTAATTATCACTGTAAATTATCGTAAATATTTTAATAATTACGGTAAATTACTGTAAATAAAAGTGAATATTTTGATATTTACGGAAAATAACCGTAAATATTTCAGTAATTATGGTAAATTATGGAAAATATTGTAATAATTACGGTAAATTACCGTAAATATTTTAGTAATTACGGTAAACCAAAGTAAATATTTTGATGATTACGGTAAATTACCATTATTGTTCTGGTAATTACGGTAAATTACCGTAAATGTTTTCGTAATTACGGTAAATTACCGTAAATGTTTTCGTAATCACGGTAAATTACCGTAAATATTACAGTAATTAAGGTAAATCATCGTAAATAATGTAATATTTATGGTTAATTACCGTAAATGTTTTGGTAATTACGGTAAATTACCGTAAGTGTTTTGGTAATTACGGTAAATTACCGTAAATGTTTTCGTAATTACGGTAAATTACCGTAAATATTACAGTAATTAAGGTAAAATCATCGTAAATAATGTAATATTTATGGTTAATTACCGTAAATGTTTCAGTAATTACGATAAATCACGGTAAATATTCTTTTAACTACGATAAATTACTGTAAATATCCTTATAATTACTGTGAATCATCGTAAATATTCTAATTTTGACATTATTTGTCAGATCATTTTTTTCCCATTTTAATTTAAATTTTGATCTTGAACACATTTTCTTCTACTTTGATGTCTGAAAATTGTGTTTCTTTTTCTTTCCATAAAGTTTCTTCCCAAATTGCTTTGGTCTTAATCATTGCAAAAATTCTCGAATTTCTAAAATTCCTACTCGACAATATTGAATTTTTTATTCGGAAATTTTGAACCTCATACCCCTCCCAAAAATTTGTGCTCGAGCAGTCTCTGTAAAAAAAACACATAAATACGTGAGCCTGGATATAGAAACCACCCTTAGGGGTCAATAATTGATTTTTGAATTGCCACAGATTTTGAACCAGTAGAATCAAAAAGGAAACTCGACTTAAAAAACAATTTTTGATAGGTACTTAAGGTTGGTTTTTACTTCTACATTTAGGTTTTCATTATCTGCTCGATAAGACGAATCCAAGCCTTCGGGGATACATTACTTTTGATTTTGACACTGTTGCTTGAAAATTTGCCAACATTCTTCTTCGTGAGACAGTGAAGTATCGAGTATCGAATATTGAATATCAGACATCGAAAATCGAATGTTTACCGATAATATCGTCAGACTCATAGTCAGGTGTCAGCAACGATTTCGAATAAAAAAGTTGAAAAATTTCAACTTGAGAATCAAATTTTGAAAAAAATTCAAAATTTTTTAAAAATGAAATAGACCTATCAGATGGAAATTATTTTTACAAATCACCACACTTTTTTCAAGCATCCCTGAGTGAGTTATTTTTGGAATGAAAATCACGTTTATCAATCAATATTTTTTTAAGGGGAGGGGGGAGGGGGAAGGTAAAACGATTTTTTTTGGACGAAAATATCTCCACAATTCTTTCTGTTTCCGATTTATACCAACAGAAAATTTCAAGGAAAATTTCAAACCTAAGAAAATGCCTGTGAAAATGGTGAAATTTTGAGGAAAAAATGACGTTGAAAAAACTTGAACGAAAACATTATGTATTTTGACAATTTTTCAATCCTGTAGAATAATGGTTTGTGGTCGTTACTTGAAAAACTACAAAAAAAAACACAACAGTTTTCTACATAAACTAGCAATCTTTGAAAACGACAAAAAACGATCTACTTTGAATATCTATCAAAAATTGGTAAAAATGGACACATAAAATGCTGAAGTGCTTCAAAGCATATCACACTGAATAAAAATTTCGATAATGTGGATAAAAATTCAAATTCTCAACACCTCTCCCCCTTCATTGGCCCTTCAACTTCAAAAATGGTGAAACATTGCAATGACTGAAATTCTTGATAATGTGGCTGTTTCAGGTCATGAAATTGAGTTAATTCGACCCCAAAATTTTCCATTTTTCAATTTTTTCAATTTGAAAAATCCAATTCATACCCTACTGCTTCAACCCAAACTCCAGACAAATTGATACGCAGTCAGACCCCTTCCCCTCTACTCCCCTCTTTTCCTTCTCAATTTTCATAGGATTTATTAACACCAGAAAAATAAAAGGATTGACTATCGAGTTTCATCATTCCGCACATTTCCTGGTACCAAATCTGGGAATTTTCCATACCCGCGAATAAAATCCCCGTGAGAAAATCCGCCATCAAAACAAAACCTACAGCCTTCGTACCTGCCTACGCACTGCCTTCTTAAACAAATGAGAATCCGAAGTAGAAGGGGAAAAAAAGAAAATTCGGCGCACAATAAAAACGAAACGTTCATCTGTATCGAGAGAATTTCCCCAGTGCAGAATTCTCATATACGTATCTGGCTTCCGCACGCATTCAGATAAAAATCCTATACGTTCATCTGCAACGGACGCGAAGAGAGGAACCACACATGCGAAATCAGTTTACAGCTCGGTAATGTTGATTCGGTTTTGTCGAAGAATACTTACCCGATAAAGTACATGGAAGCAGCAAAAAGTAGGCAAACTCGTAAGTTGAACTTTTCCCCCATTTCCTTGCCAGTTTTTCCAGGATAAGCATATGCCTTGAGGAATGGAAGTTACAATAATTCAGGGGTTTACGTTAACCCTCCGATATAACACGATTTTTTTTCCTCAACAATAACGCGAGGACGCGAGCTTTCGACGTAGGATACATAAACGAAAACATATACACGACGACGAGCGAAAAAAAAAAAGAAGAAAAGGAAAATAGGTACCTACAGAGAAGAAAGCGAACGACGAAGAAGGAAGAGGTACCTCTAGCTACGATGCACATACATAGAACGATTGTGGGTGAAATCCTTAAAGTACAAAGCTATTTCGTATATTTGGTAGACATTTTTATCTTTTTCACCCTATTGACCCGAAATTACAGCTCGCTTTGATATTGAAATGCAGTAAAGAACCGAATTTCCTTTTGTCGGCCGATGGATTGTAACGTTCATTATTTTAACCATTGAACCGCGGTGAAGACGATTTTTTTTCTACGTTTTCTTCCTATCTTATTTTTTTTCCTTCCAAGTTTTTTTGTTTTTTCGACGAGTACTCGCAATCTTTCTTAGGTCTGCGTCGAGTGTGTTGGCATAGCTTGGTGTTCTGCTCATTACAATCATCACAGCGTGAAATTTCTCATCAATTTGTTGTTTTGAAAGCATCATCGATACCGGTGCGGCGAAGAGGACGATCGTATATGTGAATGAAGGTGGAAAAAGTTACGCGGATGGTAGCGAACCGTGTCGAAAATTCCGATACGAAGCGCGGAGGAATTGTCGTTAATGAAAACTATACGCCGGTGAGCAATTCACGTGCTGCTGTGCGCTTGAGAAGTCTTCCTCACTTTACCCTCCGCAAGATCGGATCATTTAGAACGAATAATTGTTTCGGCGGCGTGAACTAGCTGCACAGAAGCTGGTGGCTGATCAGTTGTGAAATAATTCCGATATCCGGTCACGAAAATATTTCATAGCCTTTAACCGACTACCAATAATGTATAGGGAAAAAAAGCAGATGTGGTAATTTGTCGTATCATCGTGGTGTCGTCAGAGGTAATGCTACTGGTATGGCTGCTGCGGTGGTACGCGACGCATCAGCGGATTCGTCCGAGGTGAAGATTTATGGAGACGATTTACCAGTACCAAATGGATTAAGCATTAAGTTTACGAACGAGTGAATAAATGAATGCGAGATTCAATGAAGAAATAGAGTGGATTATTTTTCACTTTTTTTTAAAATCGGAAATTGAAAGGAAAGAAATTGCATTTTAATTTTAGTTGTACACGATTGAAGACACGAATTTGCATCATCCCTCCCTCCATCCACATTCATATTTTCCCAATAAAATTCGAAAGTGGAAAATTTTTGTGAATTCAAAAAATTAAGTTTTCAGACATATTATTGTTAACAAACCGTGTCCTGCAATTTTATCAGAAATTCCAATATATTCTCAGTAATCTTTACAAGCAAAACTAAAACCGAAACCAAAACCACTATATCTTCTGAAAAACAGAACCAAAGTCAAACTCTCTAAAGTCAAAAACTCAGTGGCGGATCTAAGGATTAGAACTCACTTCCCAAATCGAAAAAAGGGCCCATCACAACTCGAGGTGTTCGGTTGTCACATTTTATTGACGAGAAAAAAAAATGAATCACTTCATCGCGTGGTTGATCATTTTGTTATAAACAGGTCTGGATAGGACTAAAATATCTGAAATAGTTGATAAAAGATTGGAACTAAAATACTAAAAATTTATGCAGACCAAGGGCCCATTAGCCCAATTCCTCCGCGAGCTCAAGAGGCAGTTGCCTCTTTTGATTACCATTAAATCCGTCCCTGGACTCAAATATTTTTTATTCTGGAAAAACGACTAAAAATCATTATTTTTTGGTATGATAGACCCATCGATTCCTGTCGTTTCCTAGAAAAACGACATTTTAAAAATTTTCCAACACACTGAAATTAAAGTTACGACTCAAATATTTTTTATTCTGGGAATACGACTAAAAATCATCATTTCTTGGTATGACAGACCCGTCGTTTTCTGTCGTTTCCTAGAAAAACGACAGTTTGAAAATTTTCCAACACTCCGAACTTACAGCTACGACTCGAAAAATTTCGCATCCAAGGATTACAGAGCCTACTTCCCAAATCAAAAAAAGAGCCCATTACAACTCAGAAAAGGAGCTCAGTTCTCACATTTTTTGATTAGAAAAAAAATAAGTTTGACTGATTCAGATTACGAGAGCACCCAATAACAAAATTCGTTTGGTTCTCAGTGAAAATTTTCAATTTCTGGAAAAATTGGGGATAAAAATCAAGTTTAAATTCCACTAATTTTCCTGTTGATCAGCGACATTTTACAGTCAATCAGTGAAAAATTACAGATTCAAATATCTACTGAATTTTCACTATTGATTCAGTAAAATTTTATTTTTATGGTACTGATTTAGTTATGAAAATTCACAGATTGAATCAGTGAATTTTTTTCAATGATTCTTACAGTGACTCATCAATTCTGTCGATTTAAATCAGTGAATTTTGACAGATTTAAATTAAAAGAGAACTCAATTTTACGTTTTGAAATGGCCACAAATTCAGAATTTCACTCTTGAGCGAAGTTTCGTCATTTTTGAAACTAAAAAGAAGAATGAATGGGAGAGGAGCGTTGAAAATATGAATTGCATCCTGACTCTCTAAATTTGAATCAGTCAAAAATGTCAAAATTGACTGTTGAAATAGAGAAAATCAAGTCACTGGTAATCAGTCAAATTTTATTGATTCTTCTGTTAATCAGCAACATTTTACCGCCAATCACTGAAAAATTACTGATTTAAATAGTGAATTTTGATCGTTGAGTCAGTAAAAATTAATTGACTGATTGAAATCAGCCAAAAATTACTGATTTAATCAGTGAATTTTCATGATTGAGTCAGTGAATTTTCATTATTAAAACCGTAAATTTTCACTGATTCGGTAATGCAAATTTACCGATTGAATCAGTAGATTTTTTCACTGATTCTTGCAGTGATTCAATTTTGTCGTTTTAAAACCGTTAATTTCGACTGATAGTTTTTTGTCGTTTTTGAAAAAAAGACCCGAAACGGCCAAATTTCTATTTTGGAAGATGGTTGAATTTTCGTGGGGGTGGATTTCGACATTCGATTTTCAGCATTAAATTTTCAATATTCAACCTTCAATTTTGAACGTAAATAATTTTTCAACCGGGTACATTTCGATTATTGATACCAAGTCAATTTTGAACAATTAGAAATTACAATTTTCGACACTCAATTTTTCAGTTCAATCATTCAATTTGTAAGGGAAAGATCCTATGCACTCCACAATGGGAAAGGATGGCCTATCCAAAGGGAGCACATAGGTCTGTCGATCTTGCCGCTTGCCAAGTATATATCTCCGGTAACGGGCTCCGGGTGCCGAAGATTAAGTTATAAACACGATAAAATGGCTAACACATTTCACTTGTTCAAAGATATATTCTCTACATCAAAGTAGGCAAATAAAACAGTTACTTTAACACATCGGTTAGCTAGTTAAGTAACATGGAGTACTCTCAATGTACTGCTCCGAGTATCATCAATGTACTGACGACTTGGTACGTGGGTTTTAGCCACGTACCTGACGTTCTTCTGGCGTCCCAGTGCTACCACCTGGGGAAGTGAGATATTCCCACCGCGACATCTGCCCCTTCACACTTCTCGGTGGACAGCCGAAGCTACCCACAGAAAAGAGTGAAAGAACATACCTTCTCGCGGGTGAAAATATCACACACACCCAAGGGTATCCACTGCCCCCACACTTTTGAGTGGTAGCAGACTGCTGACTGCCTTTGAGATCTTTTGTCTCGTAGTCGTGGTACATTTTGAATAAAAAATTAAAATTAAAATTAAAAATAAGAACCTGTAACAGAACAAACACAAACAACAACAAAATAAAAAGAAAAAATGCACGGCAAAGAGAAATATTACAAAAATGATCAAAAGATCGAATAAATAAATAAGGTAAACTATCTTATATTTATTTACAACATTTGAAAAAGAAAAACACTTTTATTTGAAAATGAAAGTTTAAAGTCTAAAATTATTCTTAATTTTATAATTGTAGATATTCCAATATCCGTGACATATCATTTGTTGTGAACGAATACCAGAGGGGGCCCAGCCCGACCTCTTCGACCAAACGATGAGCAGCGCTGTTCTCAAAAGACAAAGACTTTAGTAAAAAAGCACTATCTGGTGCTAAGTGTTATGGTTAGTAAGCGTAATTAAAATAATTGAAACATGAATATTTAATCATGTATTATTCTTACGTATTTCAGGTCCCATGGTCACTGGAATCAATAGTACATCGTCAGCCGGTGAATCCATCTTGAAGCTGCTGACGTTCTTCAAGTACGTATTGATTTTTCAAGCGATCACTGAACTTTTGTTCATTTATTTGAAAATTAATCGTTTGTTTAATTTTCATTTGTTTCAGCAATTTTTAGCTGCTGGTGTGGTTTTTCAAAACAGTATAGACTCGAATTTGAATATCACTTCTGGATATCTATTTTCAAAAAATCACCAAGTACGTACGTTTATTTCAAAAGAATTTTTTCTTTTGTACAGGTATTCAAAAGACTAAAAAGTTCGACGTCTATCTTTTTTCAGATACCAAACCGTTGATGCTGTACTCATGTATCAAATTTTTCGCTACAATCGACACAATTTGCACGCAAATTGGCCAAATGCATGAGAAATTGATACATTTTTACAATTTCCATTTGGCTGCTCGAAATATTTAACCGAAGTCGCATATTGTACAAGCCAACTGGTAAAAGTGAGTATAAATTCATCTAGGTTCAAACATACCTAGTCGAACGTAAATAAATATGACCTGTAATTAAAATCATTTGTTTTAATTTTATTTTTAGGTATGCAAATTCATCTGTTTACATACTGAGTACGTATTTGAATCTTTTGATTTTCAATTATGATTTTTCGTAATTGTGGTGATTTTGAATTGAATTTTCTAATTCAATTTTTCATTTTTCAGGTCGGAAATTTATTCGTAGATATTCATAGAAACAATAGCCGTACAAAACCATCTGCGGCAATCACATGATCTGGTGGGGACGTAGTGCGTACCAAACACTATCCTAATTAAAGGACAAGCGAGCCCCATCCAGTGCTCAGTGGCCGTTGTTAAGACGTAACTATGAACCTGGAGTACTGGAAAAATTCCAAAATTAGTTGTATTTCATTTGTAAATACTTTTGAAATTTTATTAATTGCTTTTGAATTAATTTCGAGTCGTATTCTGTTTTTTCTGTTTTCAGATTTGGAAAACAGCATTATAGGATTGTATCCTTTTTTATATTAACGTTGTTTTTAAACGTTTTATATATTTATTTAATTACTCAGTTTTATGAGTAAATTATCTGTGATATTATAACGTGTTCTAGTCGTAATTCACTTTATTTTCATATTTACCAACACCAGATGTTTAATTCGTCGTTTCTTTTGTTTGTAGATCGAATACTTACGTGATGCTTGATTCTTGTTGAGCCAGGGTATCCATGGAAACGTGAACTAAAAACACTAATGCTGCAAAATCTTTTGGTAAATACTTTTTTATGTATTCTCGCTGGTCGAGGAATATTTGTACTTACTTGTAAATTATTTGTATCGTAGAATAAAATACCTTTGTTTTTATTACCTTATTTTTCTTATATTTTATTAAGAAAAGATCGATATCAAATACTCATATTTTTATTGAGAAATTTACAAGTTGTCTTATTTATGACGTTTGTTTCTTATAATTTATAAAAACGAAAACGAAAAACTTATTTCTAAATCACTTTTGAGATTTAAAAAAAAAATTATCTTAATACTAGGAACGAAAAACTAAGACTAAATACCCGCGTGCTGAATCTCATTTGCGATTCAGAATTTTTTCTTAAAATTATATCACGAAAAAAATAAAAAATAATTAACTTCTCTTAAATTCTAGATAGAAAACTAAAAAATACTCAGACTTGAGGGCTTAAACCGAAATAAAAATTGATACTTCTGATCAAAATAAAAACTAAAAAATTATTACTTCTAACTTTTGAGAAAAATTACGACAAAATAAAAATCATACTTCGATTTTAGTCTCTTTTGCGACTATTTAAGTGGACGGTACTAGATATTTTTCGAATTTTTTCGAATTTGACTAAAAAATGCTCATTTGTGCATTATTCTCATCGACGGTGCGCTTTGCGACAGCTTCTAGACTGGTGCCATGTAAATGTTCGTCTGTTCATTTCATGGAGGATCGCGTCTGTGATCGAAGATGGGTATCTGTATCTGTTGTCAGATAATTCCATTGCACCAGCGTGTTGTTGAACGATGTTGTCCACCTCCCTATTCATGATATATATACTTATGTCCGGCGTACCGGCGGGAGGGTGGACGTAAATTGAAAAGACTTCTGCTAATATCGCTCTGGCACGTCGCTCACCCGAATATCTAGTCGGGTGCAATACTAGCATACGTCTGATGCCTGCATCGTACGCGGCGTGCATTAAAGTCGCTACTAATCGCTCGGCATTTTCGCGAGAGAGGCCATCTGTCTCCGTCTCGCGTTCGCCAATACAAATCGCCACCGAATATGACATCATATTACTTCTGAAATATAATATCATATCGCCCAAAGTCAAACTTCTGTTGAAGAAAGGCGAATTGGTAATACCTTGCGCATCTCTTTCGTAATGCGCGAGGGTATTTTCGGCGATATCAAGAAGGACTCCGTTTCCTACAAATACGAACGTATTTAGTTCGAGACCGGCATGGTTGTCATCTAAAACAACGCAAAGGGGACCGATGAGCATATTCTGACGAATAAAGGGAGAAAGGTCGGCGGCATCGTCGATGGGTGTCGGGGGCGGCGGAGCATTTGCCGCAGCCACAGCTACCTCTCCTCCTCCTTGCACGTTGGCATTTGCAACGGCACCAGGTTGATTTATACCTGCTCTATTCGCTGGTACGTTTCCTCGCGCAGCTGGACGCTGTTGTATCCGCTGCTGCGCTAGATTTCGAACTGCTCCTCGAGCGGCACCGGCGGCTCCTCTGCCTCGATTAGCAGCAGGTCTATTTTGCCGTTGCTGTCGAGGTGGCGGTTGCTCGGGTTGTGCAAAGGCATCCTGATCAGCAACTACTTCGTTAGCTTGTTGTTGATCGAGTTGACGTAAGATCAAATCATTTGCATTGATCTGCGGCGGTTCCTGTCTTTGAACGATGTTCATTTGCATCGGTTGCATATGCGGCGCCTGTTCTAACGCTGGCATGACAGGGTTTCCTAATTGTGGTAAATTTTGGACCACATTTTGGTTAGTTGGCGGCATTTGGGCCAGAGCCGCCTGTCTTTGTTGATTATCATGGACATCATCTGTGTCCATATTTTGATGTTCAATATTCATCGTCGGCGCATTTGAGCCAGTATTCGATGAAGTATTTTGTTGAGAAGGCACTTTTGAGCCGGATGCCAATGGAAATTCAACAGTGTTTAAAGTCGAAGACGTTGAGGGGTAAAGCCGGCTTAAAGGAGATCTACCTTCTTGTGATAAATTTTGCTGAGATGTCAAAATCTTTTGTTTTTGAATTTCAGCGAGCGATATTTCTTCACCTGGAGGAATCATGTTCAATGTTTCAAGAGCATTGATCCTCAAATTTGCCATATTAGCCTTATCTTTTTCGAGCGATAAATTAGCAGTGAGTTCATTATTTAAAGAAGTCAATGCTGCGATGGTATTTGTCATCGACTGTACTTGCGAACGGTATTTATCGTTCTCTTCATATAACATATCCAGTTCCTTTTGTAACTGGGGGCCGTCGGCTATGGTAATTTTACCATAAAGCGCATATTTTACCGAGTCAAATTTGAGAATATTTTTCTTCTCAGGTGTAGAAATTAAATTTAGCTCGCATTTGGGAGCTACGCAGAAAGCGTTATCAGGCGGCGGTATAGTTTTATTATGTTCGTCGACTTTTGAGACGAACATATTTACAATACACGACTTATGATAAATATGACCACAAGCATTACGTAAAACTTCGTCATCACCGTCTGATTTTTTGTGATGAGGTCCATTGAGCGAAATCGTGATTTTACACGATGTGCAAACTGCCATCGGCATACATAACGCACCGCCCTGTAAAACGGTAGAAAATAAATTAGTATACGAATCTAATTTAGGAACCAATACTTCTGGTTGGTTGTTAATTGTACGCGTAAATTTAGCAGTACTTTTACGTGCAGTTGGTAGTGGTTTGCGAGTTTTTATGACAGTTTTATTTACCATAGCTCGTGTGATTCTTTTGTCACAATCGTTATCAATTTCTGAAACATTTGATTCAGAAAATGATTCATTTTTCGGCTTGATATTCGAAATTTTTCTCGAACTCAAGCCACTACCGCTAGCACGATCTGATTTTTTCGACATTGTAATATTTATTTACAATATCCTAATCTAAAAATCACTATTTTCGTGTTTCAGATTTATGAAATAAAAAGTTGAAGAAAAGTTGCAATTATTCACTCACTTTTTCTACGTCGCAGCGGGCCTGTTCAAGGTTGAATCTAGACGTCATTTGGTCTTTTTCAATTTCTTCTGACCAGTTGAACAGTTCCGGCTTCCAGCCACGGATCATACAGTTTTAATTCTGGAAAAAATAATTACATCTGAATTAGAATACAAATTGAAAAGGTACTTTCATTCGATATTCTTTCGGTAAAACTAGCTAAATGTAATCACTTTTGGATAAATACAAGCAATAAAATCCGTACAAGTACGAAAACTATCGAATATATTTCGCAAAAACAATTACATAGCGTCCATTTCGATAACAACCAGCCAAAAGCCATCATAACCGAATGGCATATGAAATATTTCACGTACGAGTACATGTTGTATTTCATATACTTTCGAGTAACAATTTCTTTTGATCGAACGCTAACGTGAGAAAAACAGCACCGAAAAAGCACACGAATGAAATTTGCTAATCAATGTATCATAAATACCTTTTGAATTATTTTTTCGAAGAGTCTTCTGGCTCTGATTTTTCGTCGCCCTTATTTACGGGGAAGCTGGTAAATCCGTGACCACGATTTGGGTTGGAGCTACTCGTATTCAAATAATAATGACCGGTTTCATCGGCGACGAGAGCTCCTGCTCGAATTAAACTAAACAAAGCATTTGATTATTTAAAGCGAAATCACTAGTTAATATTCAAAAACTGTGATATTTACCTCTGTACAATTCTTGTGACAGTAACCACGTAGTGGTTGGTTTCTTCGTCTTCTGTTTTAACTTTTTTAGCCTCTGGTTCCATACGAGAAAAATTCACTGAAAATTGCATACATATTTAGTATGATGCAATCAAAGCATGCTTTTTACATTTGAAAACACGTTATCATGAAAAGTGAAAATTGTACTTACATTTGAAGTATTTCGAATCGATCGTATTCTAAATAGTGCTGGAACAGACACTAATTACGAAAAAACACCGCAATTATTCGCGAACTTGCACTCACAATTTCACTTTTAACCGTACTGCACGGAAAAGACACGAAATCATAGCAAGCAATATTTTACTAGATATCCACACGAACGACGTTTCACCACCAATAACAAGTTGAATAATGAGGATCATCTGCGTAGCTGGAGGCGACGTATCGCTTACCACCACACACACACGAGCTCACATATACAACACGTTTGGTTATTGGATCGGCTGAAACGCAAAATCTTTTGTATTGCTTATCTCTTATTTCTGAAAATTCGTTCGTCCGATCGAGGGTTTTGGTATACCTACTCATTTGGATAGGTAACCTATCGCTCGGTTAAGGATGCGTGTATTCAGTTTACGAATATTTTCTTGCATCGACTCGATATTTATCGAGTTACCTATTTGTCCGTTATCTGCAGGTGGTTGTTGGGTTTCTTTTGAACCTACCAAGTCTGCATTATACGAATCGAAAACTTCTAACGCTTTTGTCATTAGAGTAGTTCTATTTTTAGGTATTTTATCTACCTGATTTGCAATGTGGACTTGTTGAATTTCGTCTGTATTCGGCAAGTCGACATTTTTATTTTGTACAGACGTGTTAGGTAGGTTAGATTTTTCCATACCTACTAACTTGTTCGTCTGCATTTCTAATTCCAATTCTTTTGTATTGGGACTAGAAATTTCATGTATTTTGGTATCATTTGTACCTATCAAGTTCGTACTACATGAATTGAATATTTCTAACGTTTTTGTGGTTAGACTTGGAATATTATTTTGAGAATTCTGCGTAGTCGTAACAGGTAGGTAGGTTTCTTTTGAACCTATTTCACTGTTATTCGACTCGTTTGATTTTTCAAACGGTTTATTCTCGTTAGTTTCGACTTGATGGGTATCTTTTGTCCCTTTCGTATCGAAACTTGACTGGTTCGAATTTTCCACTGTCATTTGGGTGGTATTCGAATCCTTGTCAGGGGGGTTATGCAATTTATTCAACTCCGGGGAAATTTTTGTGAATTCTTTTGAATTCGTAGGAGTATAATCGTGAATAAATTTGAGCATAGCAACTTGAAGCGGTACTCTACGCTTTTTGTTGCTTTGAACTTCTCTGATGGGAATATTATGTTCTTTTGCAATTCTCACATCAGCAGAGTTCGTTCTTCTACCTCTATTTATGAGATAGGTGAAAGCTCGAATTTTTAATTCAGGGTATTTTGCCCCTGTCCGAGTTCTAATTTCCTGATCTAACTTTTGCAAATCAGGTGGTAAAGGATTTTTACGTGGTCTACCTGGGCCACGCTTAGGGACGGAGGGGTCTTCGACGGTTGGGGGGTTTTGAGGAAGTCGTTTGTTCTTCTTCTTCTTTTTAGTCTTTTTCTTCCGTCGAGTCGTAACATTTGACGAATCTTTTGGAGGCCGTCCTCTAGGTTTGCGAGGTTTAGGTTCCTCAGTAGCTTCAGTTCTCACTTTTGGAGGTCTACCCCGTTTTTTCGGGACTGGAGCTTCGGGAATATTTTCAGAATTTTCTGAAATTTCAATTTCATTTGGAATTGAGTCAGGTGGCGTATCTGGAGTTGCGATTACTTCAGGTTGGTGAAAATCTTCTGGTCTCACGCCTGAGGTAGATGGTTGAGGTTCATCTGGCCTTAATGGTAATCTGCATATGGTAATTTCATCGTCTGAAGAATCTTCATATACGAGATCGGAATCCATTTCATATTCGCAATCTGATCCAGTTAGCTCACTATCTGAATTTCGATTTTCTGCTCGTTCTAAACGCTTTTTTATGCGTTCAGCTCGGGCTGCTTTTTGAGCTTCGTAAGTTAAAGGTATTGAAGCTCGAGCATAAACATCATCATCAAGGTCATCTGCATCTTGAAGAGTGATGAATTCTTTAATCTTTTCCTCAATTGTCTTTCGATTGAGTTTAGATTGAAGACATGGATTTTCAGCAAAATCCTTTTGTTGCTGAACTGACATGAATAATGTAATTTGTCGAATATTTACGACTTTTCCGTGGGCATTTGGTTCATCTGATGGCACCACGATATAGCAGTTTTGCTTTTGTTTTTTCTTGATGAGGTAGGGACCTGCTCTTTTGGCAAAAAATTTTCTGCTGACACCTTTAAAATATTTAGATTGTCGATGTTCAGTCAGTAAAATTAGGTCGCCTTCTTCAAACGGATGAGAATCTCCATGGCTTTTGTTGAATGCATATTCATCATGGATCCTTTGGATTCTCCTTTTTTCACGAATGAAGTTTTCGATGGCTTGTTTTTCAGTCATCTCATCAATTTTTAATCTCACATCTATTGGTGCATAAATTGACTTTTTTGCCAATATGTCAGCCAATATGTGATTATAATCGCTATCTAGCTTGTATAAATGCACAATTTCAATTTTTCTGAAATGTGTCATTAATTCAAGTACCTCTTGGAAAAGATCGGCATGGTGTACAGTTTTTTTATCTGAATTTTTCCATCCGTTCAAAATCCATTTTTCTTTTGAGGTCTTGTTGATGGATTTAACCACGTAATGAGAATCAGAGAAAATTCTAGCCTCTTTTATCCCATTGAAAATTAGAATTTTAAGAGCCATTTTTATAGCTGTTAATTCTGCCAAGTTATTTGTACTTTGGTATTTAGGATGGAAAATTTCTTCTGAGATATTTTTCTCAGTAGTCGAGTTGAAGCATATTCCGATACCAGCTTTTGCCCCTGGATTTCCATTTCCAGAGCAGGCACCGTCAGCTGTGACTCTGACTAGTCCATCTTTATCATACATGAAGTCAGTTTCCTCCATTTTTTCGCTGAGGAGTACCTCTGTTGTGGTAGCTGATACTTCATGTAACTTCTCTTGTTCTATGAGAAGTTTTAAATTGTATTTGAAATTAAATTTCGCTGGTTTCAAGGGGAGTCTTTCGAAAATTTCATTTTCGATTCCCCAAGCCTCATTTGGGGTAAAACCATGGATGGTTGGTGAGTTATTCATCTCAGC
Organism: Pseudococcus jackbeardsleyi; assembly: GCA_038380155.1. NCBI lineage: Eukaryota > Metazoa > Arthropoda > Insecta > Hemiptera > Pseudococcidae > Pseudococcus > Pseudococcus jackbeardsleyi. Next base: position 11,025,278 of record CM076242.1, read on the forward strand.
TTCGACTCTTTTGACGAATTTATGCCATCCATAATGCTGAGTATTAGGGTCTTGTTTCGTATTTATTCGAACTCTAATACGCTCAGCTATTGTTTTCATGCTGCGTTCAACCAACGAACTGCAAGCATTATATACTGTGGTATGAGAATCTTTAATCCCATATTTAGCCAACAGCATTTTCCAATCATCACTGATAAATTGTTTACCATTATCAGTAATTGATTTTTTAATTACAATGCCTTTTGATTGTATATCTTGGAGAATGTCTTCCATTGCCTTGACCACTGGAGCCATTTTTATGGTCACAGTTGGTCTTAACCATATTTTTGAGGTAAACACGTCTTTTGCGACGAGTAGGTACCTAGGTAAACCTTGTTTGTTTACCACAGGTCCAAATAGGTCAATGGATAAAACATCACCAATAGCATATGCTTCGATTTGTGCATATTCTAGTTTTTTATTGTAGCCATAGAATTTATTGGCTTTGCATACAAGACATCCGGTGGAAATTTCTTTTATGTATTTCAAAGCATTTGGATGAAAATATATTCTTTTGAATATCATTTCCAATTTATTTGCTCCGAGATGTCCATATGAATCATGTAGAAAATCTACAGTATCGTAAAATAAAGTATTAGGTAGGTAAGGAACTTTACTACCATCTTTATTTTTTCGATACAGAATTTTGTTACCATTATCATCTGTAATGATTTCAAATTTCTTTGCTTTTGCTGATTTGCGATTTCTCAATTTTTTATTACCTTCTGGAACATCTGTTTCCAAAATCAGCATCGTTTGTCTGATAATCTGATCTTCTGGTTGGAAAAGGTGAATATTATCGAGATAATCAAGCAAAGTATTGGTCATCGCTTCTGTGAAATTAATTTCATACTTTTGCAATGAAGTATAACTTGCCCCTTTACCTGGAAGGGAGGTGGGGTAGTTAGTTACTGTCAATTCAGGAGCTGACAGTTCGTACAGCTTCTTTTGAGCTGGCATATCATATTTGATATCGAATCCCTGTAAAAGGGAAATCCAAGCCGCAATTTTACGGTGTGTTAGGACGAAATCCTTTTTGCACTTATTTACGTACGCAAGGAGATCTGATCTGACATGTACGGGTGTGCCGTACAGCCAGATTCCTAACTTTTTAAACATGGTAACTAGAGTGTACATTTCCATGTCTAAAATTGTAAAGTCCTTCTGATGGGGTTTAAATTTGTAACTTGCGTACATTACTATACGCGGTTGATCGTCTATAATTTGATATAGACATCCATTCATGGCGTCATTTGTCGGCATGGTATCTAGATGTAAATCATATCCAGATTGTGGAGGCATCAACTTAAAATCTTTATGATAGGCATCGCTTAATATTTGAAAAGCTTCATCCTGTTTTGGGCCCCATTCGAAGGGTATTTTATCGGATGTTAAGACATATAAATCTGTTAAGATTTGTTGGTACTGGGGTATGAATTTTGCATACAAACCAGTTAATCCAACTAAAGCTAAAACTTCTTTTGAGTTTTTAAGCTTAAATTTGCCATTTTTTGTATGCTTTTGTACAAATTGGTCAAATTTTTCTATTTTCTTGTTTTGTTTGCCAATCTCTTGTTTGGCAAGAACAAATCCAAGATGTTCAGTACGAGTTTGAAAAAGTTCTGTTTTTCGAGGGTTTAGTTTTAAACCTGCCTCTCTGATTTTTATCAGAACGAAGATCAACAGTTCGACCATTCCTTCGAAATTTTTAGCTCGAAGTAAAATGTCATCGACATATTTTAGTATTCCTTTCCTATCTGGAATGACTTCATTTATCATTTCGATAAATGCGGCAGCGGAGACATTTGTTCCATAGGGCACCCGTGTAAATTGGTACACTTGCCCCTCGAATTGGAATGCTGTGTATTTCCGTGATTCGGGGTCCAGAATCCTTTGAAGGAATCCCCAAACGAAGTCCAGAGTCGAGAATATCTCATCATCTTCTCCGTCCATAATTATGTATTCGAGGGGCGGGGGTTCAATATAATTTGGGAGAAGTTTCTCATTTAGCTCATCTGATGCTAAAGTCCATCTTATACTGCCGTCCTTCTTTTCTACAGGACACGAAGTGTTGATGAACGGAGAGTTTGAGCGCTCAATCAAGCCCAGTTGTAGCATGAGTTGAACCGCTTTTCTCATACGTTCAAGTTTTTTACGAGGTGGCTTATATTTTTCACCTCGCCAACTCTTCGTTTTGTCTTCTTCTGATTTGAATTCAAATTTAGACATTTTGCCATTATAACTGCCTGGGAAAATACTAAAACAGTCTTTAAAGGTAAGGACTAGCTGACGAATTTGTTCTAATCGTTTAGGAGTTGTCCAATCGGGATGCTCCTCAGCTATTTTTTCACATTGGCGGTTCCATTTGCCTGTAAAAATTTCAGGTCCGTTGTCCCGAAATTCAGGTCCCAATGGAGTCCAATTATCTGGGTTCGAATAATGTTTTATATATTCAACGACCAGATCGTGATCTTCCTTGTCTGGTTCAATTCTTTGAACCGTCAGCTGACCATAGTATTCATCAGCTGTCAAGAAATTTAACTTGATAGGAGGGTAATGCTCGTTGTACTGACAAGTTGCATATCTTTCCAGTATAAGGGGTTGAATTTTCAACTCTTGCATGGAAAGTCGTCCTATAATGCTAACTGGGTTAGCCGAATTAATTACATAAAATGGTATATGTAATGTTTGAGGCCCAAATTTGACAGAAAATAATACCATCATTCCTAAAGTGCGAATTACATCATGGTTTGCTAGTTTTAGCAAAACACCACGGGGTAACTGAATAAATTTTATTTTATTCGGTCTTTTGTCCCAAAAATACTCAAAGGTTCGCTCAGAGATCACGTTTGGATAGACTCCGGTGTCCAACTGAGTAGTCAACAGCAGACCACCGACTTGTAGCGGGACTACACACGTCACGTCATCTGAGTGCTCGGATATGATCTGCGCTCTGACTGACTCAGGCAGTTCTTTGAATTCTTTGATATTTTTCACGTTAGAGTTTTCTAACGCGTGGAGCATTGCGATATGGTCGATTTTTTGACCATTTTCGTCAATTAATTCGCAATTTCTCAGATCAGCTTCATTTAGATTTTTATCTAACGAGTGATCGTAGGTAATATTTTGTAAATCAATTTTGATTTCATTGCACGGGAGGTCAGTTTTGACTTCAGACGTGTCAATATTTTCAGAAATGACATTTGATTCCAAATTTGGTGTAATTAGGGGCGTAGAAGCCTTGTCAGTTTTACAAGACTCCAACTTCACTTGTTTTTCTAAAAGTGATACTAATTTTTCAAAATTTTTTAATTTTGAGTCAGCATTTGCAAAATTCTTTGACAAAATGTCATTTTTATGATTGCATTTTTCACAATCTGACGTTTTGTCATCAATATTTATTGATTCAGAATTTTTAATTAAATTGTCATGTATTTCTTCTGGAATACTGACAGTAGGTTTATCATTTTTGATAGGTAGGTCTGGCTTGAGCGAAAATCTTTTGTTTGCATCTCGTTTCAAGATCTGAACTTTCTTTTGAGCAATTTTTTGCTTTTCTTGAATACGTTTATTTTCGTGTTCAATTTGATCTTGAATAGTTAAATGCCAAGACCTTAGTTGACCTTTACACTTTGGGGGGTTACAACTTTTGATGTGGTTCCAAAGCTGTGCATGACCTATAACCGTTGGTAGAATGTATTTGTATGATGAATATTTAGCATACCATTTACCGTTAGCTTTTGAGAAATAAAATTTACTTTCATCTGATAAGATGTTTTTATTTCTGGTTATAGGTTCATGGATGACGTCACCGTTGCGACCTTTGCGCTGTTTACAGTGAAGAAATTGCAGAGATGGTTGTACCCAAAACTGAATTCTATCATCTGCTGTAAAACATTCGAACTTTCGTCGAAGTGAGTAATATTTACTCGCAGTGACACCATGTTGACCAACATTTGATGGTTTAATGATAGGAAACAGAATTACGACTGATTCCATGTGTAGGTCAGTAAGTAGGTAATTCAAGATCGCTATGATTTTTTCTTGAATTTGTTCTACTGACAATTTTGAGAAATTTAACTCGTATTGACCTACACTTAAAATAGCATTTTTAGCTGTAATTTGTGCTTGTTTCAGATTTTTCAGAATATCATCAGCACTGAGTTGTTCTCTCACATATGGAGGGAACGTGTGAAACTTCTGATCACGATTGCGATATTTTTCGCACATGAATGCTAAAGCATCACCTATAAATATGTAGTCGTCGAGAGACGACATGTCAATATCATTTGAGTCAATTTTCGAGGCCACTGTTAGTCCGCTTTTGTGGATTAACAGTTTAAAGAATCCTCTTTGTCAGTTACATCTTCTATCGTCACTTTTGACATAGAAGGTGGGGGTATAGGGGAAGAATCATCGACTGTTGAATTCTCACCTATTATTTCTCCACGTACTATCTGTTGTACTGGAAAAATTTTCGGCTCCTGCGGTTTTGGCGCAGGATTTGCTTTTGTAGTAGTAGTAGCCTTTTTGGGCTTTTCTTTTGTAGCATTGGAGGTATGTTCTACGACAGGCCAATCAATGACATTTTGTGTCATTGGCAACGTCATATCCGGTTCAATAACTCCTCTGACGATATTGGGATTTTTAGTTTCGTTTTCTAACGACTTCAATTTTTTGAAGAATGCAGTATCATTCTCTTTATCTTCGATCGTAATTTTTGACGAGAGGTATTGCGGTAATTTTTCACACGCAGTTCGAATGATATCACGCATGTCCGGATTATCGGCAGTTTTCAAGGTTTCAACCCATTTTTTAAGTTCACCAATGAAAATTCTTGCTGACGTTGCGCGAATTTTGATCGCTTCAAACATTTGTTTGGTATACTTTTGAATTAAAGGAGACCAGAATTCATCTAAGAATTCTTTCTTTAATTCGGCGAAAGAATAGATATTTTGTCTCTGTTCTTTCCAACTGTCGGTACCAGCCAATGTTATACATTGTAAAAATTTAGTACACATTTGTGTCTCATCTAAATCCGCATTTTTAGCGTAACGTTCAAATTTCTCAATGAATCCGTGTGGGTGGTAACGTGTATGTTCATCGAAGACCGCTCCCGATTTCATAAAAGCTTCTGCAGATACGTCAATCGGAGGTTTAATGGAAAGGGATGAAGGGAACGTAATGCTAGGCGACACGGTGGAGGAGGGAAGCGCAGCAGTATTTTTAAGTGCTGTAATATCCTCTTTAATCGACCGAATTGCTAACTCATGCGTTGTAATATGAGTGGCTAGGACATTTGACCTATCATACGCTTCTCTATGAACTTCATTAACTTTTGTGTTCATAGCTGAGAAATTCTTTTGCATTGTTTCTTGCATATCCTCAAAGGCGTCCTTAATATCATTGTGAGTAGTGTACAAGGTATCAGAAAATATGCAATTTTCTCTTCTGAGAAGATCGATATCGTCGATATTGCAATTTATTTTCTTCCTTTGAGATTCGAGCAAGGCATACATTATATCCTCATTTTTGGATATTGTTTGTAATTTTAATCCAGCTATAACTGAGGATTCCTCAACGTCTTTGACCCTTTGAGCTGCTTTTGAAATTTCATAGTTCATGCTTTTGCGAACATTGTCTATTTGTCTTTTCAAATAGTCAAAAGCATCAAAAGGAGGGTCGTCTGGCTTCTCCTTTATGAAATTGCCTTTTTCATCAATCATTGGAATTTTTTCCAAATCAGGTATCAAACTGAACACATTATCTGATGTAATCAGCTTTTGAGTGTGTTCTTGTACCTTATGATTGATGAAATCCTGACCAGTGGTTAATAACCTAGTACTTTTCCTAGGTTCTGGAAGGAATTTCATACTTTTGTATTCCAACTCAGGTAACACGTAGCTGGCTGTTCTGAGCTCAGATGCTAGTTCAGGTGGCGATAGGGTTTTAATATCCATAATCGGTCTACTTTGTACTGTAGTAAAAGATATCGGCTGAAAAGTTCTTTTGCGCTTTTCAGGGGTATCAACCTTTTTAGGTTCCGATTCGGTTTTTAGACGGTGAGGGAGTTTCCACTTTTGGGGAGCTCAGCTGCTGCATTAATTGAGGGCGAGGAGGCGGAGGGATAGAAGTATCAGGTAAATAACCATGTACAGTTTGATTGATCATTTGATCAGGCTGAGGGACACTTTCGTGGTCCGTGTCAGTTTGGTTACTTCTGGACCAATCGTACGTTTGGTTTAATGCCTGATGAGCATCTACGTCCGCCTGAAGAGACTGAGCTTTTAGCAATTCGTCTGCAGAAAAACCACCAACTTTTGTCAAATCAATATTTGCGATCGTTTTAGGTGTTGCAGATTCATTTGCTGAAGGGGTACAAGTTCCAAATTTTCTATTTTGGATTCGAGAATTCAAGCTCAGTTGTGCTTGAAGGAGCCTTTGTTTCTCCAACTCGAATTCTTGTATTTTTCTAGCTTGTAGTTCAAGCTCCCTTTCGATACGGATTGTTCTTCCATATCAGCTTTATGAGCTTGTAGCTCAAGCTCAGCTCTTTCTTTGGCTAGTATAGCGTTTTGCTCTGCTGCTAGCCTGGCTTTTTCAGTTTCTTCTAACTGAAGTTTTTTAAGCCTTTCTGCCTCTTCTTGAACTCTTTTGAGTCTTTCTTGCTCTTCTTGAGCTTTTTTAAGCTCAGCAGCTTTTTTAAGCTGTTCTTGTTCCTCACGAAGTTTATTTTGTTTATCTATTTCAGCTTGTTGAGCTTTTTTAAGCTCGTCGGCCTTCCTAGCTTCCTCAGCTTTTCTAGCTTCGTCAGCTTTTTAGCTTCTTCAGCTTTTCTAGCTTCCTCAGCTTTTTATGCTGTTCTGCTTTCAGCTTCTCTTCTTCAGCTTTTTTATGCTGTTCAGCCATTTGAGCCTTTTTAAGTTCAAATTCAGCTGCTTGAGCCTTTTTAAGCTCTTCAGCTTCCTTGGCTTTTTGAAGTTTTTCAGCTTCAGCAGCTTCTCTCTTTTCTCTAGCAATACGTTCGGCATCAGTTTCCTTTTTGTTAGTCATTTTTAACTGCAAAAAGAATCACTGAATAGGAATGAATAGATCGCGAAATAAAAATGTACCTAACTTTTGGTAGAGTACAGAAATTATTTACGTACGTTTGAACGTAAAAATAAGCGATAAGGGAAAGAGAAAGGAGCGGGAAAAGATTTCGTTCGGATTTGTGAACAAGAAAAAAGAATAGGTAATGCCTATCTACTTCGTTTGGGTAGGTAGGTATTATCAAGACAGAAATAAACGGTCAATTCTTTTGTTAAAATTGACGTTGATCGTATTCCTATCTATTTACGAAAATCGGCTGTACTGCTCGATGTTCGAGTGCAATACAATGCTAATTGCTTTTTATTTGATAAGCAATTGCACTAACGTAATCGCAGCTCCGTTACAATCTTGATAACGGAGGTTCGAGTTGCAATTACGTAGCCTTATCTGCTCTTTACGTACGTTTGTAACGTAATTTTCTGAGCAAAGATTTTCACGTTTTAGGCAAAAATCAACCTACTAAACACGTTACACACACGAAAAGTGCAACTTTTGGTGCAAATTTTTCAATTTTTTGAAAATTTTTAGGACAATTTACACGTTTGAGTAAATTGTCAGTATAAATACACATACAGGGCAAAAAATAAATATAAAAAAGCCTCACTGATGCAATATATACGGCTTGGTATCAGTGGCTACCAAGTTAGAAAATACACAAAAAATTTTCCTTGTCAATTTCGAAAAATTGACAAGTACATAAAAAATGTTATGAAGGGTTAAAAAAAAGCAAAAAAGAAAAAATTTACACAGGTTAAAAAGAGAAAAGGATTTTAAAAAAAAAAAAGGTGCTATTTAGGATAGCTCAAGGTTGACTTTCTAAGAAGCCACAAAGGTTGGATTCGTAAGTAAACTTACCTGATCCGGCAGACTCGAGATCTGATAGAAATTTTCCACAGACTTTGCTTGGAAAATCTCAAAGTTCTCCAACTTTGGTCTATGGCGTTGGGCGCCAGTTGTAAGGGAAAGATCCTATGCACTCCACAATGGGAAAGGATGGCCTATCCAAAGGGAGCACATAGGTCTGTCGATCTTGCCGCTTGCCAAGTATATATCTCCGGTAACGGGCTCCGGGTGCCGAAGATTAAGTTATAAACACGATAAAATGGCTAACACATTTCACTTGTTCAAAGATATATTCTCTACATCAAAGTAGGCAAATAAAACAGTTACTTTAACACATCGGTTAGCTAGTTAAGTAACATGGAGTACTCTCAATGTACTGCTCCGAGTATCATCAATGTACTGACGACTTGGTACGTGGGTTTTAGCCACGTACCTGACGTTCTTCTGGCGTCCCAGTGCTACCACCTGGGGAAGTGAGATATTCCCACCGCGACAAATTTTCAATGTTTCTCTCTTAATCTTTAGTTTTTGATAAGGTATTAAATCTTTCAAATCACAAAAAAAAGACGTCCAATTATGTACTTTGACCACACATCCCTATTAGCAAACAATTTTTCTTAATCGTTGGTAAGAAATTTTTTCATGAAATTTGAATAAGTATTTGATTAAAAAAAGCATACAAATTCGTCAACTTCAAACCAGTTTTTCGAATTATTCGAATTACGACAATGCAATAAGACAGACTTTCGTGCTGAATTTTCGGAATTTTCATTTCAAATTTTAATTTTTGACTTTAAATTATCCATTTTCAACCAATAATTGAAATTTTAAATTTAAAGTGTTATTTTTTCCAAAGTTTCCTATGACCAAATTTTAATTTTTTCCTCTGCTTCGAAAAAAGTCATAAATTTTATACTTTTTTCAATTAATTTTTTCGACTCGTAACAAATCTGATTTGATCAATTTGGAAGCCAGTAATCCGTCCTTTCTACTTTCCCACTCGTTCACCAACAATACATCATATTTTAACAAATTATATCACCTACTCAATTCAATTGAATAATTCATGGATATCAGAACTCATTCGATGAAAATTTTACGAAATTTAATACCTGAAATTTTCATTCCACATTCCATTAATTTTTTTCCTAGTCATAAAATTCCATCATCAAATCAACAATATATTCCGAGTCCAAATACCAATCTACTTAATCATCATAAAAATCACTCCCACCAATATATTCACCTAAATTCCCCAAAAATCACCCAGAATACCAACAAAGTACTACACAACGCCAAACTAATTAATCACCCATCCTACCTGATTTTTATCAAACATTATCGTTTCTTAATTGACCATAAATCACCGGCTGGACATTCAGGTCTCCCGTCAGCGGCTCGTTTGAATGCAAATCGCATGCGCCAGCGCAGCCTTGCATCCAACTCAACACCTTCGTCGGCCAATAAATTAAAAAATTTCACAATTTTTCCCTCTAAGGCTATCCAATATCCATTCGCTTCTCATACTCATCAAATTCTCCACCGTAATAGTCATTCGTACAGAAAAAAATACAAGTTTAACCAAGCCCGAGCCCTGGACACTCAACAACGAGCCCAACCGAGCAATAAATTTCCCAACTTAAATTGCTCTAATAAATCACCGTGAAATTCTCGTACTCTGCGGATTCAAACTCGCAGAGAGATACATACGAGAAAAACAAATTTCACCTTTTGGGAACACCTCGTTCGGCCTGGCGATACAAAATGAAAAATTCTCAGCGTAGAATTTCAACACTTACGAGATAAGCATATACTTCCATCTAATTAAAAAAAAACACATACTACGACGACCATCTCACTACAATATATCAAAAGCTCTGGCTAAAAAAAAACACATCTAGCAACAATTTAGGCAAAACCTACGACAATGTAGGAAACCTATATGACATAGAGGTTGACGTATGGTCTCATTAGTCAAATATATGGTTCGAGTTTCGAATTGATGAGACGATTCCAAAGGCGTTTTTAATTTCAATATTATGCTAACTACGGGCGAATCCAATCATGCAGATTTTTCCGTTTAAAAATTCCGAATCGGGTTGAGAAAATATACGACGCGAGGAAACTACCATTACAAGGTATTTAAAATAGAATCGCTGCTAATTAACCGCCGCCATGGTTTCTGGAGGCGATTACAATTCGTATACGAGGCAGATGGATGAAAAAAAAACTGGCCAAAATTCGCCCATATTTTAAGAAATTTATTAAGACCGCCGGCTTGGTGCGGCTCAATAGTCGATCCGATCAATTGACAGCAGAAGCGAGTATCGGTCGAGCGTATAAATTACACTTTCCAAGACCACACGTGCTATCCGCCGCAATGCAACAGAAGAGTACGTATATTGACGACATAAGCACGTATATTATGCCAGTTCGCAAAGTATTATTAATGCCAGATAGCGGAGCGAAACCCACAGCAGCGAGGCAGACATAGAGATAATCAACTTATGGCGAAACATATAAATAAACACCGTAGTAGCCGGCCAGAGTCGAACTGCGAATAAGGCTATTTATTTTATTGATATGAATCGTGGTTGCATTTTAAAAGCTCGAAATGTATACGTGCCACTGTCCCTTCTACGTAATTTTCAGGAAGCGAAAACAAATAATTGAGATTTTTACATTTCAATTTAAACGACCAACGAAGCTCTCTTTCTCGGCGGCTTATCTCTTAATTATATATTCGATTTTTAAATAAAAGGTGCTCCGAAGCACTTAACCATTTATTATAATGAAAAAAAACACACCAGAACGCGACGCCTGGCCAAATGGAAGGGAGATGAGAAGAAGACTGCTACATGGGTGGATTTACATAACTACTTTTTCGCCTTAATGTACCCAATATAGTTAATCTGTTGTATTAGCATAAAAACGTTTGACAACGACGGCCACGATCGACGAAATTTCTTCCGCTGCTCCGTCCTTTCCCAGAGATGCTCGCAGTACCATAATACACTCGTCGTATATCTTATCGAACCGAAGAGTTGGAGACGAGATCATGGTTAAAATAATATACGCGAGGATTAATCACACTGCTTCCTTGAAATTTACACCGAGATAGGATAATTTACGACGTCGAGCTTTTAATTTACCTCATCGGCGGAGTCTCCTAATGCAGCATCGTCATAGGGCATTTTGTCTGGTCCATTGATCCGCTCAGGGCCTTCGTACAGGCGACGATTTCCCATGCGGACCAGGTTTTTCGAGAAAATCATTCGAGCGGGTAATTTTGGCGAATGTGTACCTCGATCTGCTCCTATTCACGGGGCAACTCGTATATGACGCAGAATCTTCACCGGTTCTTAATTACTTTTGATAAAAATCAGATTTCCAAGATTCGAGTTTACATTTAATCCAAGTTTAAATTCTTTCAGCGATGAAATTTTTCAATTTTTTTCATTCATTTATTTAAAAAAATTTTCAATTCTTTTTTTTTTCAAAATTGTATCTAAATTTGGAAATACTTTTTTTCAATTTAGCCTTTATCAAACTTCTTTCAACTTTCATTTCTTCCAATTTCATTTTTCATTTTTCTTCTATGGAAGAAAATTTGAGAAATAGAACTTTGAAAAATTTTGAAAAAATCACAGGTTGACCACTTTTTTTTGATACCAATATTTTTTTCAGCTCTAAAATTATTTAAACTTCCCCTTTTTAAAAGTACCTATTTGACCTTAAAGAACCTTTCCTAATAATGGTCAAAAATGGCCCTTGACCCAGAATTGGTCAAAATTGACCCAAAATGTTACTTGTGGTCTAGAAACATCCCCCAAAAAATTTTGACCCCCTACCCCCACCCTTTTCGGAATTATCGCGCTTTTAATATCGAAATTTCAACATACACTGAAAAAAATGAATTTTCAATACCCGAACTTTTTCTTATAAAACACCGTAATGAGTACTGAGAAATGCAGTAAACACCAAAACTATTGCATTTTGCAGTATGTATTACTGTGTTCTGAAGAAAGACTACGGAGTTCACTCCGTAAAGAGATAAAATCATTCACCCAGTACTTAATTTATCCCTATTTAGGAAATTGTGCCTAAAGCAGATATAATTAATATAGTGAAACACCGTACTCAGTCCGGTGTTTAACATTTTTACTTTCTATATTTTTTCATACAAAAATTCTTGTGTGTGGAATGGATGTATTACAAAGTTGAAAAAAGAGATTCTGGAGATCACTTGACAAATAACTGAGCTACCGTAATCAGTACGGTGTTCTGAGTATTTTTCCTAGTAGGGTTTCATGAAATTATTTCACCACACATTGTGCAATGTATTTCAGTTTGGGGGCCAGAAATTGTGTCTAATGCAGATATAATTAATTTATAGTGAAACACCGTACTCAGTCTGGTGTTTAACATTTTTACTTTGTGTATTTTTTCACACAAAAATTCCTGTGTGTGGAATGGATGTATTACAAAGTTGAAAAAAGTGATTCTGGAGATCACTTGACAAATAACTGAGCTACTCTAATCAGTATGGTGTTCTGAGAATTTTTCCTGGTAGGGTATTAAGAAATTATTTCACCACACATTGTGCAATGTATTTCAGTTTGGTGGCCAGAAGTTAATTTTGAAATGTTTGAATTTGAAAGTTGCATTGTGCTTTATTAGTTTTTTTCCTGATAAATATATTTTCAAATTATTGTGTCATAATAAAGTTTAACATATTATAGGTACATGCTAATAAATATAAATGGTGTGAATTTTTATGTTTTGTGTCCAGTATTTATAGAAAACTGCAGAATGAGTGGCAAGTACTGTAATTAATTACACAAGTCGGCATGATTTGAGTATCTAAGTTCAGATTGCCATTGCTTTTACATAAGTAATGAAGGAAAGAATGATTTTTTTCTAATATTAAACTTTACTTACTTAAAAATATCCTAGAAATTACTTATGCCTCCCAGAAAAATCTCATTGGTTATAACTCATAAGAAATTCAATTCGAGTATGCTGTATTCATTTTTCTAAAACAGATAAGAAACCTTCAGTTTGCACCATTTGATTCACTGTAAAGTTTTCTATAAATCGCATGGCAAAAAAGTTTTCAATTTTTTTAAAAATTGCTCTCAAAAAATAATATTTTTTGACACCCCTCTACCCCCAAGCGAACTTTGGATGCCAGGGTTGAGCGAGGTGATGTATTTTGATGTCTAGAATAAGATTTTTGGTAAACAAAGGTGTGCTAGCTCTCGGATGTTTTTTTTTTTTTTAAAAAATCGCTTCAGCCCAATAAAATGTAGGTGTGGAATTTATTTTCAATTTCAAATTTACTATGGATATATTTTTTGTGGAACGGATACATGAAAAGAATCATTTGGTCGAATTTTGCGACTGTAATTTTTCATGCCGCAATCTAAATTATCAAACATCTCTGGTGTATTAAGGAGTTAATTTGGCCTCTGGTTGAACTTTATAAAAATTCTTACACCATTCGATTTGCCATGGTAGAAGCTGATTTTGGAGTACATGAGCGAATTTGTACTTCACCTCTGAGGAGCTGGGGGCCAAAATACACGATTTTCAAGGCAAAAACTTAAAAATTATACCTCCGTGAGATTTCAACCGATTTTTTCCAACTTTGGCGCATAGGTAAGTGGTGCTAGAGGGGGATGTGCTGGAATTTTTTCAGATTTGGCATAGTATTAGTTTAAGATCAACATGATTTGTATGTTGGACAATTTTTTTTTATTGGTAGCATCGTAATAATTATTGACAAAAATGTATTCAGTAAGGTGTAATCTCATGCAAAAATTACCAAGGTAAACTGGAATGTGAAGCCAAACCAACAAAAAATGAAATAAAATTAGCTTTAATCGAACCAATTCGTTAGACATCTTTAAGGAAAACTATATTTAATGTAGAGAAAGTCGAAAATTTTCCTAGAAATGTCTAAGTTTAACGAATCGGTTAGGCTAAAGCTAATTAATTAATTTTTTGTTGGTTTGGCTTCGCATTCCAGTTTACCCAGGTAATTTTTGGATGAGATTACACCTTACTGAATACATTTTTGTCAATAATCATTACAATGCTACCAATAAACAAAAGTTTGTCCAATGTACGAATCACGTTAATCTTGAAAGTCAATACTGTGCTATCCAAACAGATCATTGTGAAACACCGTAATCATTCCGGTGTTACTCAATTCAGAAAACTGAAAAGACAGTAAACCATATGTGATTGTACCGTAATCATTACGGTGCTACCATTAAAAAAAAAGTTGGTCTAACGTACAAATCATGTTGATGTAAAAATTCAATATTATGCTACCTAAACCGATTATTGGGAAACACCGTAATGATTACGGAGTTATACAGAATTAGTATAAAGTCGCCTCGCACAAAAATTACTGTGGTGTTACTGGAAAAAGTTTGATGTTTTTGTGCTATCACAAAAATACTGAGTTTCGCCGTAATGATTACGGTGTTTTTCCTACAGAAAGTCTGATTCATTTTTTTCAGTGTACAATAACTCTGGAAGGAATGGGTAAAACTTTTTGAAATTTTCGGTTTGCATTTTGCCAATTTTTTCCCCTTTGAAATTTTCAAAAAAATTTTAAAACAATTTTGAAGGGGTGCCATGGCTGTAATTTTTTTGACCCTAAAATTGGGAGCAACATGGTCAAAAAAAATCAAAACTAAGAAAAAACATGATTTTTGACCACTTTTTCGTAGTAACAAGCAAGGTATCCCAACTCAAAGTAAAATTTTGAGTCAAAATAGTCATAAATTGAAAGTACATCGTAAAAAAATTCCATTTTCAAAATTTCAAGCGCTGAAATGCATTATTCTAAAATTTTGAAATTTTAAAAAATCGCCACATGGAATTTTTTTAAAGATGTAATTTCAATTTATGACTATTTTGACTCAAAATTTTACTTTGAGTTGGGATACCTTGCTTGTTACTACGAAAAAGTGGTCAAAAATAACGTTTTTTTTTGGTTTTGATTTTTTTTTGACCATCACCACCTTGCCCATGTCTTTTCCCCTTCCTCATCTTTCGAATAATTTGAGTGGTACAAAAACTTGTGAGAAAAAAATTACAATTTTTTGGAATTTTTATATGCTCTGCCCTTTCATAAATTTCACGATTTTTCTTCTGCTGTGCATCAGATAGCCAACTATGTGTGGGCACAGAATGTACCTAATACGAAAGACGTCAACTCTGCAAAGCGAATACTAAAGTAAACATCGTACCCGTTTTTAATTTAAATTCCCGAGTAAAATAAATAAAAACCTTATTACCAAATTACATTCCCATGGTGTTCCCACTTCCTATGCTGCCCTGCTCTGCGACGTTTCCGCTTTCTAAAGCTGAATTTTTCCTTCGTTTCGTCGCGATTTTCTTTAATACGTATAGGGCTGTTGAACTACGTCATCCTTATCAAAAAATGTGATAAGGAACTGGTGGGAAAAATAAAACAATCATTCATTTCGTGCGTATTTATATAAAATTTTCATAAATTTATCAATTATTGCCAAAAAAATTAAGTTTTATGACAATTGTGAAAATAATAAAATTTGTAGCAAGAAAAAAAAATACTTTGAAAATTCAAAATTTTCCCACTAGTTCAATTGTGACGTCAGTTTCAACAGCCCTATCGTAGTATGTGTAGCTGCGTTGTTGTTTACTTTCATCGCAGAAGCGTCGTGGTGCTGCGTTATACTGCGAGTATTTTTATTATAGTAGTACTTGTCTTGTATACATACCGGGTGCTCGATTAATTCTGGACTCCCCCAATACTTTTTGTGTTAAAATCGTAAGTTGGTAATACTTCGTTCTATTATAAACAAATACAAAGTATTGCCAACTTACGATTTTACCACAAAAAGTATTGGGGGAGTCCAGAATTAATCGAGCACCCGGTATTAGGGTGGAGTGAAAAAAAAAACATATCTTGGATTTCGACCGAATTTGGTGGGGTGGTTTACTTTGAGTAGGAGACCTCCCAAAAAAAATTTGAGCCCCCAAGGGACAAGTGGAGGGGAGCAGGGGGTGCTCAAAGTGCACCTCCTTTTGAAAAAAACGATGTTTTTTGTGTTTTTCTAATCAAAAAAAATTGCGTGAGAGGCTGTCGTAGCACTTAAAAGTTGCGATTTGAGTTTCTACGTCTCCCTGAACCATCGACATCCTTCTCCGATTAAAACTCAGAGCGCTACCAGGGGGTTGAAAAGTTGCGGTTTGCAATATTTCAATAATACGAAATTTTCGCGAAGCTGAAATGATTTTTTTTTCGTCAGGGAATTGAACGAAAATTTTTTTAAAACACTAAAAATAAATATTGAAGAAAAAATTTGAAAATTTTATACACCAGTGCAGCCAACAGCGAATCGTAAAATTCCGAAATACGGAATTTAAGTATATCTTTAAATTGATCATTTTTTCGCCGAAAAATATTATGTATCTTTTTTTTCAATCACCAAAAAAAATTTTTTGAAAAATTTTGTATGTCAGTGCAGCCAGTTACAAATTGTGACGTGCGATTGTATGGAATTTACTAATGATAAAAAATTTAATTCTTGATCGACGTAAATTCCAGTGTCGCATGTCACATTTGGTAACTGGCTGCACTGACATACAAATTTTTTCAAAAAAAAATCCAAAATACCTATATTTTTGGTGATTGAAAAAAAAGATACATAATATTTTTCGGCGAAAAAATGATCAATTTAAAGATATACCTAAATTCCGTATTTTGGAATTTTACGATTCGCTTTTGGCTGCACTGGTGTATAAAATTTTCAAATTTTTTCTTCAATATTTATTTTTAGTGTTTTAAAAAAATTTTCGTTCAATTCCCCGACGAAAAAAAAATCATTTCAGCTTCGCGAAAATTTCGTATTGTTGAAATATTGCAATCCGCAACTTTTCAACCTCCTGGTAGCGCTCTGAGTTTTGATCGGAGAAGGATGGCGATGGTTCAGGGAGACGTAGAAACTCAAATCGCAACTTTTAAGTGCTACGACAGCCTCTCACGCAATTTTTTTGACTAGAAAAACACAAAAAACAGCGTTTTTTTCAAAAGGAGGTGCACTTTGAGCACCCCCTGCTCCCCTCCACTTGACCCTTGGGGGCTCAAATTTTTTTTGGGAGGTCTCCCACTCAAAGTAAACCACCCCACCAAATTTGGCCGAAATCCAAGATATGTTTTTTTTTTCACTCCACCCTAAATACATATAAACCGAACATTACAACAATCGATGTTCTTTTATGTTGCACGAGTACGCGACTGTAATACCAATTGGCCAATGTGCATGTGCAATCGTGTTCCGTACGATAAATGAACCTTTGCTATATTTATGGCCCGATGTCTCAGGAATGACGATCGTACATGTATAGTATGAGTCGAGCAACAAATTGCTGCCTTTGGATGATTACCTGGCTACTGTCTTCAGTGATTATGGCGATTTGAGTCTGTGGAGCTTAATTCAACGATATTGTGTGATTTTTTTTCACTTACCTGGAACAGAAAAAATAAAAGTGGGTTAGATTGATGAAAAATTGGTAGTTTTCGAGTCGTAAGCATGGTGAAAAAAAATCTGTATAGGGGTTTAAAATTAATCGTCTGGGGGTGATGGAATGATGAAATAGGATGAATTTATTTTTGGACACCTCTCCCCCTTCGAAATTTTGGAAAATTATCGAAATTTTGAGAGTGGGTCTGAAAGTACCTACAAAAAAAAATAAGAGGCTGAAATTTAGAAAAAATCAGAAATTTTTCCTCGTTGAAAAAATAGTGGAATTTCAGCTTTTATTTCAATTTTTTCGTCAAAATGTTTGGTTTCTGTCAGTGATGGAAAACTAGAAGTAAAATTAGTTCCAGTTACAAATACCAGTTACAAAATTCCATTTTTTTTAATTTTGAGAGATGAAAAATCCAGAATTTTCTGCAAAAATTGAACTTTGTTGTATTTCTTTGTTTTTTTTTTTTTTTTTTTGAAGTACATTTTTTTCTTTTTTCATTTTTCATACATTTGAGCTCAACGCAAAAAAAAACCTGGAAATACTCTTTTTTAAAAATTTTATGACTCCTGGTCTTAACTTCCTGAGTTCTGAATAATTATTCAATAAAAAAATTGAAATTTGAAGAATGTTTTTATGGATGGAATTTTAAAATTTACAACGCATTTTTTCTTTATACACTTTTCTACATAAATTTTTAAGATTCGTTCAAGGTCATTTTTGTGTTTCAATTTTTAGTAAAAAATTTGAAATTGAATATTATGCATCTACATTTTCCACTTTTTCACTCAAATTTTTAAAAATTTGAATTTTTTCTGTTATTTACCTACATGGTGTCTACTCGATCTTGAAAATGAAAATTCGTGCCATTTTCGTGTTTTGCGTGCCGTTTTAATACAATTTTTCGTGCTTAAAGTTGCCTAAAACTACCCCCCCCCTTGCGTATACTCGTTTTAAAGGAAATTTCAAGCACATTCTTCGGCACCCCCCCCCCCCTTGTGTATACTTGTTTTAAAGGAAATTTAAAGCACATTCTTCGGCACCTTCCCCTGCGTATACTTGTTTTAGAGGAAATTTCAAGCACTTCCTTCGGCACCCCCATTCCCTATCGTATACTCGTTTTATAGGAAATCTCAAACACAATGTTATTCTGACACAGAACACAGTACACCAAAGTTATTATGATTACGAATCAGCTCCAAAACGTTATACACTCAACGCGATTTTTTCGAAATCATGTTCCTTCGGTATATCGTATGCCACATGATTGTAGGACAGATATTAGGTTTCCACAGTACCTATCGGTAGGTATTAAATTTGTAACATTGATTGTTCCGATTTGTTCGAATGATTCTGCCGTATCAAGTAGGTACAAAACTTGTCAAACCTATAGATGGTAGCTTGCAGGCGTTCAAATTTTTTATAGGTAAATTTTCTATATAGGTTTCAATACTCGCACCTTAGAATTATCAAGATACAAAATTTGTGCGTCGCGCGTCGTAATTCATCAAAAATTGAACGTCATTCATCGTAACAATCAGACGTTAAAAAAATTAAATTTTGTCGATAAAATTTTCTTGGACGAAATCCTCGCATTTCGTGGGAGTTATCTGTCGGAGGTGCCTAGGTACATTTCCTGAACATGATTTCTATTCTGCGTATTCAGGACAAATCTCTCGAATACATAATTCATTTGTATGCTCGATCTGCACCAGATGAGATTTTTATGAGAATAATCTGAATTTTTTAAAAAATTGTTTAAAAATTAATAAAACATCGATAACGTTGCTTCAGATATCTTAAATATTCTTTGAAAATGAGATTAGTGTGAAATATGAGAAATATTGAATTTATCAGAAAAAAAAGAGAGAAGACAACAATTGAATTTTCAAGTATTAGAATTCAAATTCAAAATTCATTTATTTTAAAGATTACAATTCGTCATATTCAATAAACACCATTCCTGTGCCTTGGGCGAACGATACATATCTATAATGTAATTGTAATTTTTCAACCTCATTCAATGGAACGGCCGAAAACAGGACCAATTTTTTTATCAGTATTGCTTCTTCCACTGGTTTCAATGTTGAATATTGGGAAATGCTTGGTTTTGGCGTAAACCTGGTATCATGTTTTAATTTTAGTCTGTATCGGTTATACGTTTTTCTGTAATTTTTTTTACAAATTTTGCTGGAAATTTTTTTTGGGCTTCATTCACGGGTCATTTCATGGCCATACGTTTTCTGAAAAAAGATCAATCCCCAAGAATTTGAAAATGGTGATTTCTGTTTTCTTTTTTCAACTGAGTTTGAAATTTCATGGAGAATCTGAAAAATCAGTTGGACACTAATGAAGAAGGCAATACAAGCTGAAAACCACTTCATTCCTATCCTACACCATCTTACACCAATTTTCCAAAAAAAAAAATCGAACTTAAAAGGAATCAAAATTTTAAGTAAATTAGTTCTTCGGTTGGTAACACTATTTTCAGCCAAAAAATTAAACGAATTCAACTCGTCTCCTTCCCTATGTACTAAACATGGCTCAAAAATCAACCATTTACGTAGCATTGGTTGGTCATAACAATTAAGTTTGAAAATTGAAAGTGTTCTCCTGCAAAAATCATTTTTCGGATCCAATCCACCTTTTCTTGTGACAGGTCACAAACGCAGAAGAATTCATTTAAAAAATACATTTCGTTCAATACCAATTCAGTATTACCCAATTTATTTATGATATTGCAGAAACACCTAATTAGAATATCTAACCTACTTAAGCTAGAGGAATTAAATATACTGATACTATAACTTAAAAATAAAGAAATATTACTTAAAATTGGGTAACGTGAAGAAATCTAACCTAGAGCGGGAAATCTGCTATAAAAATGAGTTTGTCTCGGATTTTGACAGAAATTGACTTGATGGTTGTATTCGAAATAGAGACTTCCCAAGAACAAATTTAGTTCTCTAGCTGTAAATGGAATGTGAAGCTAGTGGTTTTTAAAATGATTGCTTTCTGAAAAAAAAGATAGCCCCTCCCATTTGATGTTGTACTTCTTGATCTAAAAAATTTTCTGATTGCTCGGAATGATGTTCGAATTAATTTCAATTGCTAATCGCATCAGTAGCATTTTGAAATTTTTATTGGCAAAACTGAAAAAAAAATTCAAAATAAACTAAAATTGATTCATATTTTTTGAACCAAAAAATTTTTGGTTTGCTTTTCAGTCAACTGAATAAGCATCTTGAATTTCATAAAATTTTGGCGCATTGCAAAAAATTCCTGCTACATTTTGGTGTAATAATACTTCCCTGGGAAGAGTTGAAATTGGAAAAAATTAATAGATGACAGTCCAAGAGAAAAGAGACCCACCACCAGAAATTAACTTTTTAAAAACCTCCTTTCAAAATTTGAACAGCGAAAATTTAGCGCATTGACTGATTATGAAAGCAAAACATTTTTATTGAGCCGGGGGAAAAATTTAATTATGTACCTATTTAAACCATCCAGGGTAGAAAAATCGCCCACCTTTGCCCAAAGTTTTGAACCATGGATCTTTTTTATCTAAATTGCCTCGTTCTCGAATAAAAATTGATTGCCTGTTTTATGAAAAGAAAGCACCCTCACGAAAAAAATATCAATGAACACCATTGAAAGAATTGAATTTGCTTTTTCTCGAAAGTTTCCTAGAGCTCATAATATAATTTGATAGCTTTAGCTAAATTTTTTCAATCCAGTAACTCGGTGACGTGGTTTACGTAAGGAGAAATCAATTCTAAGGCGGGTGTGAAGAATTCGTCTCAGAAAATTTTCTATCCATAATATCTTTCTTCTTCAGTGCTAAAATCAATAAAAGATGTGTAATCTCAAAATTCACAAAATCAGTGAAAATAATCGAAAAACACTGAGAAATATATGTAGTTAGAATTGCAGCATAATGGATTAGTGAGAAAATTCACTGGAAGCAAGTTGTAAAAAAAAATGGTTGAAAAATCGGTGAAAAATTGCTGAAAAATCATTGCATTTCTTTTGAAAAATCAACAAAAATCCAATGAAAAATTAATAAATTTTGCTGATTTTCTCTGTGCTAGAATTCCGACTGTTTATCGGTGATGTTTCACTTACCTATTCAAATTGGGAGAGAAGTATCGCTTTTTAAAAACCCTTGGTTAATTTTATGACCACTGTGCTCAAATTCTCACAATTCTCAGTGGATGGTCTCATATTTAGAATAAACTTCCTCGCGGTCAAAATCCGAGCTGTTTCTTTCTTTAAAAATTTTCCTTAATGCAATGATTATTCAGTTAATGATAATAAAATTAATAACATCTATTCGATCGTATTAACCATAAAAATTTATACATGGAGTAAATGTTCAATAAGGAGAATGATCAACGAAGTTGCCTCTTTGTAAGGCACCTGATACCAATGTCCATTCAAGCAAGGGATAAAATCCGTCACCTAAGGTTAGGTATCTGTATGTGCCATTACTCAAAGTGCACCTAAGCACCCAATTTTCTTCAAGGTTTCCGCTCGCGTCATTTTGATCTTGATACAAACGATATTGCATCTTTACGCAGTCTTTTTCTGTGTAGTTTGAATCGAAATATGCGCAAGAACTGGCTCGTACTGCATCAGGAAATTTACCTTCTTCACAAATCGCGAAGCTATAACAATGATACATTCCCCAATCACTTCATTGATGCACGCAAAAGGTTACAAAATAATTAGTTCTTTTTATACCTTTCTTGTTCCCTCTCTTCACTATTTTTAAATTAAAAATGTGTATTTCTTCGTTTTATTCTTAAGGTTTTTATAATTTCTTATTTTTTTTTTACATTTTTGTTAGGTATTTGAACTTGGCAATTTGCGGAAATAAATTTCATTTTCATTATTATCATTATTATTAGTTGCTGTTGCATAAATTATAATAATGTTTTTTCGAAGTATTTGTACCTAAGAAGTATGTAGCTAGAGTAATTTCATATTAGAATTTGAGAAAAATTATTTCGAAAATGAATAAAATTTAAAATCTATCAATTTTCAGTTCAGAGCGACGAAAGCTTCATTTAACGCAAAAAGTTGGTTCGAGTGCATTGACTGGGTGTCGACTGAGTTTTGAAAATTAAAATTCGCGACTTTTTGCGTATTTTTTCGCAACATTTCCTAGATTTTTCAACCCTCCAAATTCGCCCAAAGACCTCCATCTATATGGTTGTTTTAAATGAAATTTCAAACACTTTTTTGTCCCTCCCTCACAAATACCTGTCCTTTTTTTTTTATAGAAAATTTAAATTTCGTGGATTTCATACCAAACTACATTTTAAGGAAAATAATTAATCTACACTGTAGAATTTTCAAAATAAAAAAATATCGAAATTTCACTCAATTTGGCGATGAATGTAAAGACCGTAATATTAAAAAAAAAATAAATAATGGTTATAAAATGAAAAAAAAAATTACTTCAGAGCTCTGAAATAATTTTTTTTTCATTTTATAACCATTATTTTGAGATTCGCGAAACTAAACATTCGAATAAAAAAGTTCGAAAAAACAAGCGAGAACTGCATATTCAAGAAGTTATAGTGAACAATGTTCGCGATCTTCTTTTTTTTTGGTATTGTGCATCTTTACATAACGAATTGATTCCATGATGATAATATGTAGTTTTTTTTCACCGAAATAATGAACTAAGGTTGACGGAATGAAGAAATTTGAAAAATTATTTTTCATTAAATTCCAGAAATTTGAAAAAATACAACACGGACTATGTACTTTACTTACTACTTACCACTGCCAATCCGTATTGAATTGATAACTGGTCACCTTAGGTCCCTCACATAGTGTCATTAAGAAATAAAAAACGAACAAAACGTGTATAAAATGAACCGACATTTTTCTAAAAATTTTCCCTGGTTCAAATTTCGACGGTTAGAACGTGCTTAATTCGGAGCAAAGAATTGGTGTGTGATTTGGTTGATTTTACTTCGTTATATGTATTATGTATGAACGGGAAGATTGTGGAGGAGGTAGTAAGTTTCCATTATTTCATTTTCTGTGCCTATTGCTTGTACTTATTTGCACAAATGTCCGTATCGTGCCTATTGAATGTAAAAAAATGTGCGTATAGTGATTCATCAATGTTTAACATCGCAAGTCATAATCCTTCAGATATTGAAACTTTTGTTTGTATTTGGTATTTGTTTTGATGTCGGTTTCACACATTTTTACGTAGTTTTTACGAACGTTGTTGATATATTTCATACTGTTTTGAAAAATTTTGCTCAAACGTTTTCTTGGATAAAGTACACGTAATTCGTGAACAAATTCACGTTCACGTTTTACGTGGTTGTGCAGCTTTGGTAAAGAATTCGTTTTCATGATTCAGTTTTATTAGTATTGGTATTTGTGAGGGTTTCGGTTTTGGTTTGGTATTGGGTTTCTCATTTTCATACCTTTTTTACTCGTTTTAAGGAGACATTTTCCTAAGATTTTGAAATTTTTTATTCATGGGTCATTGACAATAGCTCTAAACTCTGAGACTTTGAAAATAATGATTTCTGTTTTAGTAATACCACGAAAAGTGTTTCAAGAGTTGGTTTTTGAACGGCAAAAATTTCTTTCGGGTTGAAAAATTGTTTTTTTCATCAATTAATAGAAATCTTTTCATCTTTTGACCATTTTTTACAGGATGAACGAGTATATTGATCATGTCGTGCAGGAAAATACTACAAAGTATTCGAAAAAATTAGTTTGATTGGTATTGTCGTGCTCTCCGCCATACTCGAAAAAAATGAATCCTAATTTCTATTCGATTGAAATTTTTAAATTTTTTAGCGATTATTGATTGTTTTGAGAATTGTGGACCGTATGAGGAGAGCTGATGATCATTTTTTTTTTCAGATTCTGTTCAACATTTCAGGTTACCATTTTTCGAAAAAATTACGGTATTTATTCTAGTTCTAAAAGATACGTTCTGTTTTTGGTATTTTGTTTAATATCATGGTTTGATATAGGTTCAAAATTTATTTTCAGTCTCGTAATATCGAAATTGAAGGCATTGATTGAATTTCGACGGTCGACGGCATTATCAAAATGATTCTCATTGCCTAAATTTTTTCGGAAAAATTTGTAATTTTTAGAACCGTTTTATGAAGTTCAAGGTGAGCTGCCCTGGATAATGCAGTCGCATTTTTTTGACGAATTTTCAAACAATCAAAAACTTGGGGAGTTATCAGAAAAATTATAACATTTTATTAAAAAAATTTTCTTTAATAAATTTTATAAAAATCAAGGGGCCTCTGCTAAATATTCAACTTTTGAATCCAAAACTAAATCTACATGCCTTAGGCTGGCTAAAAGATGCGCCAATGATTGATTTTCTCGCCGAACTGATCGGAAAAATTTTAAAATGATGCGCAATATACGAATTCCGCTGGAGGCTCCGAAAAGGCCGGAATTGATCAAATTTTCGCTCGAATGGTTGATGTTGGAATGTGGTCCTAATTTTCATCAAGTTTGGTGAAAAAGAAAATAATACTTTTCAAAAACGCATTTCAAATTATTTCTCAGAACACCTGATTTTTCATTTCTCAAAAATTCTCTGAAAATGGAGATGTCAAATTGGGCAGCGTTGATACAAAATCTAAATAATCTAAAATAATTTTAGGAATGCTGCTTCTAGTACGTAATTATAAATATTTTCTAGATTTAGATACTCTCTAAACTTTAGATCAGTCAAAATCTAAAAGATTGACCGATTGAAAGAGATGGAATCATTTCACTGATTGGAAGTGAAATTTCCATGATTCCACGGTTAATCAGTGAAATTTGACTTTTGCTCCACTACTGAAATGAATCAGTGAAAATTTTAATTTATACTGGTTGAATCAGTAATCAACTACAGATTGAATCGGTGAAATTTAATTTTTACGGATTCAAAAATGAAAATTCACTGATTGAATCAGTAAATTTTTCACTGATTTCTACAGTAACATGATTCTGTCCATTTCATCAGTCAATTTTGACTTCGCAAATTGCTCACTCCAAAATATTTGGAGTAATGAGCAATAATTTTTTTTTTTTGGGGGGGGGGGGGAGGAGAGAAGGTCTCAGGAGCATTTCGTTATGAAACACCTTCGGATTTTTCAGCTGATTTTTCTTCATTTCTATTTTTCCCGAACTTTACTCTTCTTCGACCTTGAAAAATTTCTAATTGAAAATCGTGAAACCTTTTTTATTTCGAATTTGAAATTCATTTTCGGTGAAATTCATTCTTGAAAATTTACATTCCCTAAATTTTCTTCATATGGTTTTTAAAACCACTGATGAAACTGAAAAAAAAATCCAGCGAAAAATAAATGCAAAATTTCGCGAAAAAATACGATTCGTCTAACCCGAATTCATATCTATCGTTCGAGGCGAGAGAAAAAATAACACGCAACATAAGCAGCCACAGAAAAGATGTCCGGGAAAGGGTGCAAAAAAAAGAGAGGAAGTTGACGAAAGTAAGAAATCTTAACTGACAGATTTATTGATAGTCAATATAGGACGGAGAGAAGCGCCGAATGGCAGCAGTTTTGTAAAATCCGAAACGAAAACTTTAATAACAAAGTTTATTTTTCTCTTCCCGCTGCAAACGTGTCTGTTCCCCGGTCCGATCCCGTCGTCGATAATTTTCTCTCAAATCGACGAGGAGAAAGCTACGAAAGAAGGGGAAGGGAGTATCATGCATCTTGTCGGCTGCTGTATGGATTTAGATGCTGCGAAAACGCCCCGGCGCCCGCGCCCTTTTTTATCTTGCGTTAAAAACGTATCTTCCTGGGTGGATTTTTTTTCATCCCACCATGTTGCTCCCAATTTTAGGATCCAAAAAAATATATGTGATGCATGACTACTTGGCCAAACTAATAAAAATATTTCCAGCCATGACACTCCTCAAAATTAGAATTTTTTTTTGAAAATTTCAATGCGAAAAAATTGGTAAAATGTAAACTGAAAATTTTCAAAAAATTCTCATTCATACAACCCCAAAAGATGTATAATCTATGAAAATTTCAAAAATTTTTACCCACCCCTACCAGAGATATCATGAGTGGAAATTTCGACATTAAAAGCGCGATAATTCTGAAACAGGTGGTGGTAGGGGGTCAACAATTTTTTGGGGGATGTTTCTAGACCACAAGTAACATTTTGGGTCAATTTTGGGTCAAGGGCCATTTTCGACCTTTATTAGGAAAGGCTCAATTTCAAATCCCTTCCAAGTTAACAATCCCCCCAGTAATTTTGAATTTTTTTTCAACTTTGAATTAAAGAAATCACTTTTACGTTTTCCTATTTTTTAAATTTTTTTTCATCTCAATCATAAGATTTTTTATAATTGAAAAAGTAAAATTGAAAAAATTTTGAGAAGAAAATCTTGAATAATTTTAGTTGGAAAAATTTTCCAAAAAAATCAAGAGTCGAAAAAATTTGAATTTTTTTGGACTGTACAAATTTAATTTTTGGCAAAATTAATTAGGAGCTAGTAAAATCCTCTACAGCAGATGGATCAATACCGCACCAGCCTCGGTCTGGCATTCGGTCATCTTTTGTGGTTAATTTGGTAATTTTAGCCGTATTTGGTTGTATCTTGTTACCTTGTATCTGTTGAGATGATCTTATAACGTGGAGTACCGCACCAATCTTATAGTCTATGCTTCGAGTACCGATCAATTTCAACCGAACTCGTGATCGATTCTGACAACTCGCCGGTATAGTTACCATATACCAATGTAAGTACAAGTATATGGAGGTAGAACATGATGTTTTCTATGTATCCATCGTACAGATGTATTTATGGCAAGCGCCAATACGCGGATAATATTTGGCGGCTGCCATGCCATAGTGGCATATTTATACGCACGTCTCTTATCGGTGGGTTGTATCGGGTACGAAATTACCAGTATCGGGATGCGGACGCATTCCAGATGATCATACTGGTCCACAATCTTGACGATATGATACGAATACTTACATACCTATGAATATCATAATGTAGGTAAATGTCAATGTATTTTATACGGAAATTTTTTAATGAGGTAAGCTAAGCTGCGATTCTTTTTTCGAGTTTTAATCGGAATGTTATAAGAGTATTGATACGATTTGGAGAATTTCATAGTCGACTGAGTATATTTATAGGTAGGTAGTTTTCAGATTACCGAATAATAATACCCTTGAAAATGAAGATATGGGTAGAATGTAAGCGAGATTTTTAGCTGATGAGATTAGTCAAGATTGGACCGTGACATTGGGTAGTCGTGGAAATCTATACAAATTGAATGAATATTTTAGTAACATGTGCCACTGGTGTGGCATTAGCAAATGGCTTCCTGAAGTGATGCCAAATTTAATTCGAAATTCAGCAAAATGACGAATAATCTTTGAAGGTGTACTTATTTTTTGTGTGAGAACACAGAAAGACCAATCTCATAATGGACAAAAATGCCTTATGATATGATATCCCCATGATTTCCAGAAACATTCCCCTGTGAAATCACAGCGATTTCTAGAAATTGCCTTATTTATAATATCTCAGAGATTGCCCAATAATGAATTCCAGAAGTCAATCCTTGAATTCCAGAAAATCACCTCATGAATAATATCCCTGTGATTTATCCTCGTGAATTACAGAGATTGCCTTATGATACTCCCGTAATTTCCAGAAATAATCCCATGAAATCCTGTGATTTCCAAAAATTAACTCATGATTCCCAGAAATTGGCCCATGAATTATAAAAATTGTCCCATGATGTCCCTGTAATTTCCAGAAATCTCTCTATAATGACATGTGGATTCAAAAAAATTACCTATAATATCCTGTGATTTCCAGTAATCACCCAGTGAAATCCCCATGATTTTCAGAAATTGCCTCTTGATATCACCGTGATTCCCAGAATTTGTCACTGTATTCCAGAAATCGTCCCATGACATCTCTATTATTTCAAAAAAATGCCACAAGATATCTCATGATTTCTGGAAATTAGCCTGTAATATTTTTGTGATTCCCAGAAATTGCCTTTTGACACACCCTTCAATTTCAGAAATCTCTCCATGATATCCTTGTGATTTTCAGATTTCCTAGTGATACTATAGTGATTTCTAGAAATCCTGGCGGTTTCCAGAAATTGTACATTAATGTCCATGCGATTTTTTTGTAATCACCCTATGATATTTGCATGATTTCTAGAAATTGACCCATGATATTCCAGCGTTTTTAAAAAATCACCTCATGATATCCTAAAGATTTGTGATGTCCTGGAAATGCCCTTGATATCCCTATGATTCTCTGAAATTGCTCTGTGATTTCCAGCAACTTCGTTGTGATATCCCCATGATTCCCAGAAATACCCTGTGATTTTCAGAAATTGACTCGTAATATCCTTGTGATTTCCAGAAATTGTCCTGTGATATTCCTGTGATTCCTAAAAATCTACACTGTGATATTTTGGAGATTCCCAGAAATGAACCACAAATTGCAAAAACAACGCAAGTCACAAAAAAAATGAAAGCCCATAATTTTGTGACTTGCGTCACTTCTGCATATGTGGTTCAAATTGCATTGAGATATCTTTGTGATTTCCAGAAACTGTCTTGTGATATAGTAAGTAGGTATATTTCCAGAAATCACTTTGTGACATCCTTGTGATTTCCAATAATTACTTTGTGATTTCCCCATGTTTTCCAAAAGTTTTCCTGTGATTTCCAGGCCTGGTGTAATGATATACCAATGATTTCTAGAAATTGTCTTGTGATTCTAAGAAATCATCTATCAATTTTAGGAAATTGGCCGATATCAGGATATCACAATGATTTACAGAAATCGCTCCACAATACCCCTGTGATTATGAAAATTGCCTCATGATACTTTGACGATTTCCAGAATTTTCCCCATGATTTCCAGAAACAAGGTTGCCAACCGATGTTTCGAAAAATTACTAATTTGACCAAAAAAACGCATCACTAAAAATCACTGCAGCCGATGTTTACCAAAAAATCACTACATTAAAAGAAAATTCTCAAAAATCATTAAAATCACCAATTTTTTTTCATACATCGTTTAAAAATCACTCAAAAATTACTTCCTAAATGTAATTTTAAAAATATAAAAATTTCCCAATTTTTTTTTTCTTTCAAACATTTTCCATCAAAAATCAGTAAAATCACTGAAAATTGCAAAGAAAACTCGTAAAAAGGGCAAAAAATCACTGATATCACTAAAATCCCTGAAAAAATCACCATTTTTTGAAAAGCATAAAAATCACTGATTTCAAGTGATGAGTCACTGAGGTTGGCCAGCGGCCACCTTGACCAGAAATCACCCTGTGATATCTCAGTGATTTCCAGAATTCATCCCTTGATCAGGGCTGGTGGAACACTATGTTATTCTGTTCTGTTCTGTTCTATTCAGAAACAAAATCATTGAACTATTTTTTGTTCTGTTTTGTTATCTGTTCTACTCTATTTCCTGTTTCGTTCGGTTCTGTTCTGTTCTGCTCACATTAAAATTTTCAAAAAATTAATATTGATGTCTGCGCAGAAAAGTTAGGATGTGGTAGGTCAGTACAGCGAGATTATTTTTAAAAAAAATGTCATCTTCATGAATCATGATCATACTTCCTCACTGAAGTGGTATTTTCATTTTTTTATGATGTTCTGTTCTGGTTTTGTTCCCAGCTTCCCACTATTTCGTTCTGTTTTGTTCTGTTCGGTTCCACCAGCCCTGCCCATGATATCTCCGTCATTTCTAGAACTCCCCTTGTGATATTCCTCAGAATTTTTAAAATTTCCTTGTGATTTACAGAAAATATGAAATAATACTTTAAATTGCAAAGAAATAAGATCTGTAATTTTTTCTATTTCTAGAAAATAATAATCAGATCAGGAAAAATTAATACTGTATTTTTTTTTATTCCATGTCTGAGACCTACTTCAAAAATTAAAATCATTATTAAATTACATCCCTGATTCTTGAACTGAGGAGACAAAAAAAAGGAAACGATTCTTTTTCCACACTCTCAAAAATAAAAAGGGTACCTACTAAAATGCACTTTGCAGCTTTTCAAACAACGATCGAACCCGAATCGACGGAACAAACATCCTCTCAAATATCTCACTAAGTAGTCGGTCTCGGATCATTTAAAACTTCAACCCATCTCCTAATCCAAATATAGGCCAGCTTATTACGATCAATTAGCTCGGTTATTTAGTATCCAATAATTGCCTACTGGGAAAACACTCCTAAAATACATTCTACACTCCAAATACCACGACATTACACCTCATTCCATATCCGAACCCGATTAAAAGGAACACCACTTGCTCCATAGGCCTTACCTCGTATCCAAAAAGCCGACTAATGCACGACATTAGAATAATAATGATGAAAAAAAAATAGAGGAAAAAGGAACCCGAAGGAGCGATCGCGTTAAAATGTAAAATACGACCATCGATATCTATAGAGAAACGAAGCTACCAAAAGGGGAGACCTGGCTAGCTGCGATATTTCGAAATGATGATTTCGACACATTTTGGTACGACGATTCGACGGCTGAAGAGCATTTAATAATAACGTTTTTATCTGCGGCATCGCATCGGTATCGCGTGGCGACTCATAATACAACGTTTACGTATAAAGTGTCGGGTCTCTCACCCGACCCGATATATTATACAGAGACGTGGAAAGTCCTTGAAGTTTTAATACCCCGGTTAAAGAGAGGCGAAAAGAAATTATTTACATTAACTGGCATCATCGAGGTATTTGGAACGGATTAAGAATCGTAAAAATTTAATTAAAATCGGATTATAACGGCCGGGTTAAATTGAAACGGGAGCGATTATTGCGGGGCGCTTTCGCCTCCTCCCCTCGCCACTCGCTCGGCTTCGCTTACCGCTATCAATAACTTTGATTAAAGCTAACAAAGTTCGTTCATGTGAAATAAGTCCTCGTTACGTTGTTTCGCGCAGTGACTAATGTCTCTTTAGGGGGTTTTTCGAAAAGGGAATAGAGACTGGGACGCGTTCAAACGTCTCTTCGGAGGGGCGGAGGGGGCAGGGTATGAAATCCTTTATGTATATGGAGCGAAAGAAAGCTTTTAAAAAAAAACGCTCGCCAAAAATTGAACCCTGCTTAAATGGTTATGGTGGTTATTTTTACGCTTTTTAATTTCCTTTCTCTTCTGGTTTGATCGTTTTACTCCTCTCGTGGCCATCTTCGTAGCTATATTTCGTTATTTTAATCGTACGTGTTTCCAGGTCGAATTCTCAAATCTGTATCGTTTTAAATCCGGGAAAAGCCTACGTCCAAGTTCTGGAGATTCCAACGAAACGAAGTTATTAAAAAGTAACCTATTTTATGAGCCATAAGCACGGAAAACTTTTACCAGCTTGGAGTCAAACTGGTATAAAAATTTCGATATTTCTTGCCTTCAGCTGCGAATCCTCAACGGAGGCAACATATCGGTTGAAAATTGCCAAAAAAAAAAAGAATTATCAACTTACACGGTGAAAGTGGATACTGAAAAATAGTTCGATTAAACCAGCGAAATAATAAGTTCATTTGGCGATATAAAAGGAGTAAGTTTTCGCCCAAAAAAAGAATGAAGAAACGAAATTGAGAAGCGGTGTTCCCTCCTCACTTCCACCTACGGAAAAATATCGTTTATAAGTATCGTGGGAAGCGAAACAAAACGCAATGAAATTTAATTAAAATTCTTTAAGCTTCTTTCGTTAATTTGAAACATAAACCGAGCGTCGGGGTAGCTTCGCGAATTGCCATCTTTCCTTCGCTATTAAATTTATGGTTTTAAGAGCAAGAAAAACAGTTTAGTATAGTTTATTAACGGCTTTTCTATCGAGTTCGATTCCAATTCAGCTGGAGAGAAAAAATTTCACCCTGAAGGAATGTAATCGTGCGGAAAATTTGCGCCGTTGACCGATTCGACGAGAAAAGTTGCCTTGAGCGAGTAACTTCGTCAGGATTGCGTTGCTCGGATTAGTCGGATTCGATGTGAAAGTTTTAGGTTTACGGTATTGAAGGTGCAGTTCAGAACGATTTTGTTTTCGGGTTTCGGATCTTTAGCTTTCAATTAAAAAAATTCTGAGGTATTAGGCTTGGAATGAGGCTTGAGAATTTTTGGTTTGGTATCATGAATATTTTAGAGACTTACAAGGCAAAACATTATTTATTTATTGGTCCGCCGAATTACAAAATACCTCAACTCTCCTAAGCTGTTTTCGATTTAAAAATTCAAAAAAAAAATTTATCAAACGCTACCTCCGGATCATTATTTGAAATGACATTTTTCGAGAATCTCATGCATATTTTGGCTTTTTTGGTGGAATATTTGTTCACCCGATATTTCACTTATGAGCAAACAAAACGCGATTAATTCATCAGGAAATCCTCGAGCGATAAATATTAGGATAATACTTTTATCACAACTAAGCAACGATACAGATTAAATTTTTCAACCGCAGGTAATGAAATGATAAACGAATTTTTCAAAAGCTACATGATTATGAAAATGGGGAAATATATAAAATAGGAATTTTCGAGAGAACAATTCAAAGCCTTGAATTTTAGTCGTTTGTTCACGATCGTGGGTTTTCGCGAATTTACCAATTCTGATATCATAAGTTCTGTTTGAGTTTCTTACTTCCTCGACATGAAGAAAACAATTGCTGCGTGGTTTTTTTTTCTGTCTATGACGATAACAGGTAAAATACTCTAATTTAGAATTCTTTCCGGTACAAATGATCATAAAATTGTACGTTTTTTTTTTTCACAATTAAATACATTTTTTATATACTCGAGTGCTGAAACTACATACAATCGCCAATTAAGACATAAGAGTAACTTTACAACAGATAGCAATCAAGATAGCATTTTGGATCCGCACCACGACAAAACCGAATATCAAATAAACGAAATTTTCGTCATCGCACAAACATTGGATAACTCAGAGCTTCGTGATTCGATCAAGAAATGGATTTCGCAACATAGCATGGATAAAATACTGGAAAAGCCTTCAGCAAAGATCAATTCAAAAGTTATGACTTTTTCGAATTTCGGATCGGTTGAAGAAATAATACCAGCATCAACTATTTATGGGATAACTTGTACGTTCGGCAAGAGGTTGATTGTAAGTTGAATAAAATGATGACATAAAATCAGAATCAGTTCTCACGGTAACGAAAAAATTCTCCAACAAAATGAATCACCTTCAACGTGTTGTAAAAAGCGATTTTAAGAATGATTCGTGTTTTAAACGTTGAGACAAAAAAATGTAGCGCAGACGCCTTTTTTTAGCTCCCTTCTTTTTTCAGAGGTACACGTTTCCCTTTCTTAGAAACGCGTGTAGCGCCTTTCTTTATAAGTTTTAGGGGAGGAAAATTCTAATAAAAGTTGTTCCTCAGTACTTCAGCTACGAATTACTTTCTATTGAAAAATTGGAAGCCGCCGATACCCCTCACGCCCTCACGATTGAAAAAATCATCAAAATCACTTTTTTACATTTTTTTTTTTTTACTTACTTTATGAACGAAAACGAACCCATTCTATCCTCCATTTAAAACTCAGAAAAATTACAGTAAGTAGTCGTCTCTTAGTATGATGAGATGTTGAGAAACAACTTTTGTGGGAATTTTTTTCCTAAAACCTAATAAAAGGACGGTATACGCGTTTCAAATAATGGTGTGCAGCTTAAAAAAAGGGAAAGGGTTGAAAAAAAAAGGTCTGTCCAATTTTTTTATTTCACACCTGCAACAACAGGCATCGGACGGAAATTTTGAAAAAAAATAGTAACTTTAGTAACTTTTTTTCCCGAAAAAAGTAACCAATTTTTGTAAAAAAGTAACCAATTTTTTGTGAAAAAGTAGATAATTTTTCAATTTTTCGCCTTTAAAAAATTATTAATACCCCTCTCCTTCCCATTTTTTTTTCAAACTTGTATTTTTCTCTGTAATTTCACTACTGAAGAGAGAAAAAAATAACGATCCGGGAAAATGAGAAAATCGCGTTCAAAAAAAATAGGAGACGTTCCGCAGCCCAAATTTATGAGGTTACAAATTCGTTCACTGAACGATTCTTTCTCTTGTTTTTGTTACCATTTTTCCATCTCTCAACCTCATACTGAATTATTTTCGATAATATCAATTACTTTCACGAATTTTTGTCTTCTTATTCGTATTTTTCTGAATCTTCCTGCTCATAACATAACTTTATTTTTCATTATAAAATTCGTGACTTGAATTGAAATATTTATTTTAATTCAAAGATCTGAAATTTCGAACAGAGATAAAATATTACAAAATAATTACACTTTGACTTTAAAGTTCGTTTTTTTTTATTAAGATTAAGTTTAAAAATCGTAAATTTTGTGATTTTCAGTGATTTTTTTTTTGTTTTAAAATTAAATTCAAAGTCAAATTTTCGTGATTTTTAATATTTTTTAATTCAAAAATCTTAAATTTCGGACAGAATCAAAATATCACAAATACTGGACTTTGACTTTATTTTAATACAATGAAACGCAAAAAATCGAAAAATCACGAAAATTTGACTTTGAACTTAATTTTAAAACAAAAAAAAAATCACTGAAAATCACAAAATTTACGATTTTTAAACTTAATCTTGATAAAAAACTAAACTAGAACATTATTAATTAAAGTCAAAGTGTACTTAATTATTTTGTGATATTTGTAAGAGGTAATATGGCCCTACTCTCCCTTCTAACGAGATCTGACAACCCTGTGGCGGTTGGTAGAGGGTTGGTAGCGATGTATCTCTTGATGCATCGTTACATCTTTAGTATTCTTCGTAACGCGACTCTGTCACGACTTAGGGTATTCAACTAGGTTTATAGGTTTGCCTACGGCGATTGGATCGACTTCGTCTGATCCTCCTATAGACTAACGTATTTCGTTCTCAACCAAAGTGACTGTAGTGTTAAAGTAATTCGCTAGTTAATGTAATTGCGTAATAAGAGTATCCTAATGTGTTCGTACTGTCACGTGAATATATTCCTTATTACGAAAGTATCTTGTTCTCGTTTCTGAGTAAAGGGAGAAGAGTTCGATACCGCGACGCGTTTCGTTCGAGGGCTCCTGAGGAAGGATTCGGAACAAGAGACTGTTAGATCGAGGGGGCGCGAGTGTCCGTGTGTTAGCTACCGCGAATACTTGAGCCTAAGTCTCAATACAAGGAGGGTGCCAGGAAAGGATCTGTGGGCCCATAGCAGATCCTGCTCCCAGGACATCCTAACCCACCCCCCGGGTACGGGTTCTACGCCTTAATACCCTCTGAACCCTAACATATTTTATTTCTGTTCGAAATTCCAGATTTTTGAATGCAAATAAATATTTGAATTCAAGTCACAAATTTTATAATGAAAAATAAAGTTATGTTACGAGCAGGAAGATTCAGAAAAATACGAATAAGAAGACAAAAATTCGTGAAAGTACATAATTAATATTATCAGTATAGCGTAACTAGACATCCCCTCCGAGGGGGACAAAAGTCGAGGTCT
Organism: Pseudococcus jackbeardsleyi; assembly: GCA_038380155.1. Lineage (NCBI taxonomy): Eukaryota > Metazoa > Arthropoda > Insecta > Hemiptera > Pseudococcidae > Pseudococcus > Pseudococcus jackbeardsleyi. Next base: position 11,061,349 of record CM076242.1, read on the forward strand.
GTTCAAAAAGTTAGGTAAGTAATTACCTAAGCCAATTACAGAAAAGCGGTAAAAAGTTTTAAGAAATCAATTTTACAGAAATGTTTTTTTTTGCGAAATATTGGCAACATTGTTTCTAAATTGTAATCGAAAGTTTCGATTTTCTGTAATCGGTCTTGGTATCATACTTTTTCGAACGGCTTTTGTAATTTAAATAGTGATTATTTTATGCCCGAGCGAAGCAAGGGCAGAGCTTTGAAAAAAATTGATTTTTAATACTCGAAAAATTCATTTTTGAGGGTTTTGATGGAGGTATTTACGCCACAGGCTTACTACGTATTGAACTTTTGAACTAGCCAAAATTAATAATAATTTTGTTTATTTACGCCCGAGCGAAGCGAGGGCAAAGCTTTGAAAAAATTTGATTTTTGATGTCCAAAAAATTCATTTTTGAAGGGTGTCTAGCGAGTTGAGCGAAAAAAGTAACTTTGAAGCTGAAAAAGTAACTAAAAGTAACCTTTCAGTTAAAAAAGTAACTAAAAGTAACCGAGCTTGAAAAAAGTAACCAAGTTACTTTAAAGTAACCGCCGTCCGATGCCTGCAACAAGAATCAATTGTAAAATTGTTTTTTACAGCTCAATCGAGCAGATAAGTATGAAATTGAATTTAAAACCTGACTAGCCTTTCGAATGCTCCATGGCTAACATCAGTTCCATACCTTCTCTCTCACTTGGATTCAGTGAAAAATCACTGGAAAAAGTCAGAATTCCAGCCCAGGAAAAACCAGCAAAATTCTTCGATTTTCAGCGTTTTCTCGAAAATTGCAAATATTTCACAGCCTTTTCAGTGCATTTTCACGGATTTTCAAGCAGTTTTATTCAATCTTCGTTTTCAGTGAATTTTTTCACTGATTAATTACTGTTTTGAAATTCTGACTGTTTTCTTGTGATTTTTAATAATTTTCACTTTATTTTTTTTACCAATTACCAGGGGTATGGTGATCCTCCTGAGTAAACGACGAAGCCCCCCCCCCCCAAAGGTACATCAAGCAAAGGCAACCATTTTTGGTGAAAATTGGGAAAAAATGAAATTTTGGCGTTAAGTAATAAATGCGTGAATTTTCGGTAAATTTTTCATGCTATTTCAAATCAGTGACTTTTCATCGATCTTTCCGTCAAAATTATTGATTTCTTTGAACAATTAGAAATTGTTTGAAAATCAGTGATATTGAACTGAAATACTGGCCGAGCAAAGTGGGGGCGAAAATTTTTCAAAAAATTTTGTTCGGGAAAGTTGAAAAAATATTTTTTTTTTCACATTTTCGTAGTGAAAAAAATTCTGCTTCCTTGACAATTGAAAAAAATCCAGGCTCAGTACAAACGTACTCTTCTGTACCTCCCTCTTGCCGGGCCTGACTGAGCCTTGATTGACAAATTTTTGAATAAAGGGTATTCAGAATATGAAATATTATTAGATAAAATAGGTAAAATTGCGCTTTTTTCAGAGTTTGTTTTGACACCTAAAAACCGATATCCATTCGCTCATTTCTTTATCTCCTTCCAAAAATCGAAACATTCTTGGAAATTCTATCGAGATCGTAACCGAGTACTTTAATGAATAATAAGTAATAAGGAACAATTTTTTTCACTTGAAAATAATGATTGCCTAGCTTGGAAAAGAAGTTTCATAACATCATTTTTAAAATAAAATTGCGTGAATTTACTGAGCCCAAGAGCGAAGCGAGTGCGAAAATTTTTGAAAAAAAAAGCATTTAAAAGCTAAAAATTTCTTCATTATTGGATCAATATAAATTAGTATCTTATTTTTCAAGGGAAAACGGGATTTTTTCAGGAATATTTGAAAAAAAATACTGACTTTTTGAGTAAATTAGTCAAAAATACTGACTTATACTGACAATACTGACCGTTAGACACCCTGTAATTGTTGTCCGTCGAAAATAGCATGATATAAATTGTGTCAATTTCATTAGTAAAGCTAGAAATAAAATTGCTATAGTTGAATGGAAAAAATTCGAAATTATTTTGTTTCTTTTTTGATAAGGAAACTGGCGCAATTTATAATCGTGCTATAGGACAATAATTGAGAAATCAGTGATTTTGACTAGAAAATGATTAAAATACCTACTGCCTGAGCGACGCGAAGGCCAATTTTTTTTAAGTTTGAAGAATCAAGAGAAAAAAATACACCCTTTTTCAAATTTTTGCGATGAAAAATCTTTTCCGAGCTTAGAAGAGAGATTTGAGTCTCCTAAAGTCCTGATCCCTTCCTGAGGGCGCAAAAAATAGGTATCAATTTGAAAAAATAAATAAGTGAGGGTGAAAATCTTTATACTTATGTAAAAGATCATTAGAACTATAAAAAATTGCCATGTATTCTTCATTGGGCATTTACCCAGATATTGTTTACTACATGGAGAATTGAATATCGAGTTATAGCCAGAATCCAAAAAAATATCAATGTAATAATCTGGCCCGAGTGAAACAGGGGTGATTTTTTTGGAAAATTTTCCAATGGGGGCGGAGCTATTCTTAAATTAATTTTTCAAATTACATTATTCAAAATTAAATTTTTATTTTTGATAATTTAATCACCACCCTCTTCCCCAAAAAAATTTAACAACGAATTGCTCGTTGAAAATATGCCCTCACCGCACCCGTACCAATTACATACTCGTACAATATACATACCTCTATAATAACAGGTATTCTTCGGAACGAGATTAACAGTCACCCTAGAAGGAATCTTACAATTTGAAAATTCAGGAAATCTTTCCTCGTGTAAAATTCACTTCCGAAGCAATTTAACATCGCCAATCCCGACCGCATACATTGTTATCGAAAACCAGTTCAACAATTGGTACGATGATTTGGACGCTTACCGAGCAGCTTATAGCAAAATGCATACAGTAATCAATTCAAACCTCATTACAATTTCTTTCTTCTAATTCTTACATTGAGATGAACACCTAAATGGCCTTCAATCATATGTTCGCAGTTAACCCCGGATAAAGAGTTATGTCAGAATAGTGAATACAGAGAATACATAGACGAGTGGGATTTTTCAGTTTTGCTGGGCTACGCATTTCGAGAAGTAAAAATAAAAAGATTCAAATCCCTTTTTGAATCACTATATCGGAAAATGTTTCACAAATGCTTGAACCCGAAAAGCGGCATTAATGACTGGAAAACAAATGAGCTTAACGATTTCGTTCGTTTTGAACCAGATAGAAATTTGGTCGGGATTCCTTGGATATCCGATTACAATGAATTGATCATCAGAGGCATCGGTAATCTTGAATCAGTGGACACCAGAAACGAAAGTCAATGCGTTTTTAATGTGCAACGAGTTCAAATACGTTGGAATATTGTGTCGCTGGTTTCGCAGCAGTATGATATTGAAGCATTCGGTTTCTCCATACATATAAACAAAAATAATTTGCTAGACGATTTACGCGTGAATTTTAAACAGGCTTTTAAAATATCTTATGCTGATGACGAAACACTCGATACAAATATTCAAGAAAACCTCAAAAAACTAATATCGAATGGAATCAAAGAAACATACCTAAGTACGTATACACCTTACTCCTTTTCGGGATTTACCTACTTGGTCGGCGTCGCTCGGGGATTGAAAAAGGACGAAAACTTGATTCCTAAAAATTTTCCTCTTAAATTTTTATTACTTTATAGCAACAGCGGACGTTAGGTTGAAATATTACCATTTTTTACTCTTCTAACCTGATGAAAATTTTTTAGATCAAATCATATCTGATTTAGATCAAATTTTATCAAAACCTCAAAAATGTCCTAATCAAATTATATCTAATTACATCCGATTTTTTTTTTAGATATGATTTGATCAAATTAGATGTAATTTGATCACATCATATCAAACTGGATCTGAGAACCTTCGTAATTTTTTCAAATATGAATTGATACAATGAGATATGATTTAATGTAATTTGATAAAATTAGATTATTGGGACATTTTTGAGATATGATCAGATCTGAAATTTTTTCATCGGGAATTTTCAAAATTTCGAAAATAATATTTTATTTATCGTAATTACTCCACAATTTTTCAAATAGGCTGTCCATTTTAAAAATTCGCGAGAAAAAATGCGAGGAGCAATAAGACCTACAAATAATATGTTGAAATACTTCAAGTAAATTATAATAACACCAAAGTTTCCTCCCAGTAAATTTTTTTTCGTGAATGGGATTTTCCGAGTTGAAAAGTCTGTAGAGCGCCAACTGACGCCATCCCGTGATAAAAAAAAACAACAACAAAAATTACTTGAATTTTTTAAATACCTTTTTCTACTTTTAGAAACCATTAGCGTCACCAACAAGTTTACGAGCATTATCCGGAATATACTGCGACCAATCAACAAAAACACATTCGAAAACGTCTTCATCGATTTCAAAGTAGCAGATCCGGAAATTTATCTTTCGTTTTCAAACATCGAAATAGAAGATTTACACGTAGGAAATGTCACATGCGTAGATGAAAATCTAAATGTAAGTGTTACAAAGGAAACTACAGCCTCATATGTATTGCAGCGAGATTTTAATTTTTTAAAGAGGACATGCTTTAAATCCTTGGAAGTAAAATTTCAATCAATGGCAAAATTTTAGCAGGGCCTTTCAAACGAATTCCGCAACGAATTTCCCACGCAGTCATTTCGATTTCACCAAGAAAATGTGTAGACACTTCAAAATCTTGAAAACTACAAATTCTGAAATTATTTCAAAAATCAAAAAATGAGCTTCATGTCCACGGCCCCGCCCAACAAGGTTAATCACTTGTGCTTCGTTTGTTCTCGCCTTTTCCACCCACATTATTTTAAAAAATATATTAAATGATATTCAATTTCAGTAACAAATTTTGTCGCAGATGAAATTTTGACGATTCGAGATCAAAATTATTCTAACTTCAAGTTTTTCCAAACTCAATTTTTCAACTTATTGAATTTTATCAAAGTAATTACGACCCACATTTTTAAACGTTTTGTACTGATGAACAGTCAGACTTGCAGCATAGGAAAAATCAGCAAAATTCGCTGATTTTTCAAAGATTCTCACTGATTTTCCAGTAATTTTTTTCGCTGATTTTCTCCTGTGCTGCAATTCTGATTGCAACTTAGTGATTTTCGATAATTTTCACTGATTTATAAATGAGCGAGTAGTTTTGCCCCCTACTTTACATAGGCGAGGCCGAAGACGCAGACTTGAAGTCCAAAAAAATGACAAAAATAAAGAAATTAACTTTTTGAGTACCTAGATACAGGCATGAAAATTATCTGGACGAATTTTACATTTTTTCAACTCAGATAAATTCACCATCCCTAATTACAAAATCTGTTTCAAAATAGAAAAATTTGAACAATTTTGTATTCTGGGTTTTCAAAAAGAAGAACAAAATTCAACTAGCATTTTTCAGAGGAAAATTCATCATAATTATGCAATTTTATTTTTTGTAAAACAGCCAGGAAATTTGAAATTTTTCAATCCCTTTAGCCTCGCTACGCTCGGCTTTGCTGTACTCCTTTCACAATTTTTAAGATTATCAAAATCTAACAAAGTGAATTTTTTATGTTTTTCTCTTTATTCCAACTTTCACCCACCTCCCCTCTCCCCAAAGGGCGTTCTATGAATCGCCTGCCAGACATTTTTTTTTGGATATAACCGAGTATGATATAAGAAAAAATTTGAGATGAACATGTTGCCCTTTTAAAAATTATAGAGGCTACAAATTCTTTTTTCAAAAACAAATTTGGAAAAAAATGAACTATTAAGGAAATCGATAATACGTTGAAAACTGAAGCAATTTTGTTCCGTAAACCTTACATCGAAAATGAAGGGGCTAAGGGTTATTCAAAATTGAAAAAATTTGTAAAACTTTTTAAGTTAACGCAGACATTTTGCGCGAGCCGCAGGCCCTTCATTCTCGATGTTGAGCTAAAAGTGCACAGAATAAAATTTCATCAGTTTTTACCGAGCTATTCATTCCCTTGATTAGTTTTTTCCAGGCTTGGGTCGTTCGTGAACGCGTTCACGTTCAGTTCGTTTTGAAAATCCCACACGTTCGTTCATTTTCGTTCAGTTCATTTTTTGTAAATGGTCGTTCGTTCATTTCGTTCAGTTCGAAAAAAAAACACAAAATGTTCAGTTCACGTTCAGTTCGTTTCTGAAAATGGTCGTTCGTTCATTTCGTTCAGTTCGTTTTTGTTTTTTTTACGTTCATCGTTCACGTTCAGTTCATTTCCAACAACTCGTTCGTTTGTGTTCGTTCGTTCGTTTGTTTGTTCGTTCGTTTGTTTGTTCGTTCGTTCGTTCGTTCGTTCGTTCGTTCCAGTACAGTTAAAATCAGTAAAATCAAATCACGTAAGTGATCGCAATCACACATCACACACTGATACATATAATACCGCGAAATATTTGTCTACACTTTTATTGGCTTTCAATTCTGAACGTTTTAGCATCTGCATGAAAAAAATGAATGAAAATTGAACGTTGGACACGTTCGTTTCATTCAGTTCGTTTTTTTAAGGAACCGTTCACCGTTCACGTTCAGTTCGTTATCAAAAACTCGTTCGTTCGTTTCGTTCAGTTCGTTTTTTTTTTGGAACCGTTCATCGTTCGCGTTCAGTTCATTTCCAAAAACTCGTTCGTTCGTTTTGTTCAGTTTGTTCTCTTTCTTTAAGCCGTTCATCGTTCGCGTTCAGTTCATTTCCAACAACTCGTTCGTTCATTTCGTTCAGTTCATTTTTGTGTTTCGTTCGTGAACGTGAACGAACTTTCGTTCACTTTTTGAACGAACGACCCAAGCCTGGTTTTTTCGCTTTTGGCGATGTTTTCGAAAAAAAAAATTATAGCCCCTTCAATTTTCAAGTTAGGCAAAAAGTCGTGGAATAAAATTAATTCAGTTTTCAAAGTACTACCCATTCCTAGGGCTAATAAAATTTTCAACTTGATTTTTTTAAAGAAAAAATAATATGTTCGGCAGACAATTTACGAAACACCTGGTATATTTGAGATTTCAACTCCTCTTTTCGACATAATGTTTTCGGAACGAAATCGCCATGCCATGCCACTAGGTTCAACATTTATGCAATATGCCATACACGATACTTAATTGCTTGCCACTTGAGCCTCCTTCATCTCCTGCAAACAGTGCAAACTCAAGTTTTTTACGCAGTGTTTTTTCATGACCTGGCTGATCATTAATCAATTCTTACATAATTTCCAGGTTAGCACAATCGAGTACAAAAAAATAATAGGACATGTCGAATACTGGCATTCTACTTCTGGAAAAAATGATGTTTCCCACACACAAGTTTCTGCCAATGTGAGCCTTAAGGAAGTAATCATCAATATTCTGCTAAAACCACATCCAAACGCTCCAAATGAAGTGATCTTACAAATGACAGACAATCTCAACACCACAGATGCCACAATCATGGTAAAAAAAACCATATACCAATACAGTAAATGCGCTTGCTTCAAATTACAGTATTCGTCTATTTCGCTATGACATGATCCGGCGATATGATTTCAGATTGAATCAAAGAACAATCATCTACGTAGAGGACAACGTATTTCAATCGGTACGGAAATCTTGAAACATTTTGTCACCACCTTCCGAAAAAAAATTACCCAAGTAACAAATTCAACATTTCATCCGATATTCAACATTTGCAAAAATTTTCGCTCTGACGAACCTCAGACTAATCAATTCAACGATCGAAATCGATATTTCGCTGCAATTCGCGATTTTCGCATGAACAATACGAATCCATTTTCCATTTATCAAATTGATGTAACTATCGAAGGATTATGGAATATCCAACTCATCAACTTAAGGCATGAAAATAAAAACGTCATAATTGAAGGATTACGAATAGAAAATGTGTCGGGGAATTTAAATATAAGGCAGATCGATAACTCGGATGAAATACAGCGGGCATTCAATTACACCATGAATTATTTTTCTTTGGTTATGAACCATTCGGATCATAATATTCGGATACAAATTCCACCATTTTCGGAATACTCGATCGATTGCGTCACACCGAACATTTCTACGTCCGATCAAAATAGAGCCGACGTCATTGAACTTTTCCAGCTGACTGTTGCATCTTACATCGAGAAATCGATTTATAGTAAGTGGATATTATTAAACGTAATTACATTTTCATAACTGGAGAAAATTTCCGCATTACCCATATTTTTAAAATTCATCAGATGATACGAATTATCGCGACGCGAAGTTTCGAGAAACACAAGTGAAATTTCTCACTTTAGTGCAAGAAGAAGGAACACTGGAATTCGATGCGTCTTCTACATTTGTATTTTGGTTATTCAAATCATTAATGAAGAGAGAAGAAAAATCATTTACTTTGAGCGCTTCTGATTACTCATACCAGAACACTCCGAAAGGATATTTTTCCAAGAAAACCATCAACAGTCTTTGGTCAATAATTAAAGAAGAAATTTGCGATCATTCTAATCATTCAACGGTACCAAATAAGTTTTCAGCTGCATTATTATCTAGTGCATACTTAATTTCGATTCAATGTTTCCATTTTTTCAATGTTTAACCAATCATTTTTTTTTTTTTTACTTTAGAGAGAACGTTTGTGTACAAAAATTCAATTATTCTCGAATGAAACTATACAAGTTCAAATGAACGATTCTGCACCCATAACAACTCATGTTATAGCCAACAAAAGCTGCATAATACATAGTTCGATTGAGGAACATTACGAAGGATTACAATTTGATGTCGTCCCTAACGATATTCGAGTGAGTACAATTTTGAATGAATTTTTTTAACGGAAGGGGCAGGTTTTTAACATTTTTAGTTATATGCCTAGAGTAGGAAAGGAAATAATTTCAAATACTTAGTGGGAAAATGGTGAAAAAAAATCCAAAGAATTTGAAAAAATTGGGAATCATCTGCATTTCTCAAAATGAGAAACTTGAATTGGGATTTAAAAAAAAATCCAGGTCTCATTTTTTCAGAAGCCCCCATTACCTACAATGTTCCGGTTTTCACAATTAAATTCAGGAATACCCCAACTACATTTTTAACATAAGGGTTTGGAGAAATCTCAACAACTTTATCCCAAAAATTTCATCAATAATTCATTCAAAATTAGCACAGTATTAACGTATTAAGTATATAAACTAATTCAACGCGAATACAAAAAATTGAGTTTTAAAAATCTTTTTACACGATTTTTGTTTCTGGGTTCTCATTGTCAAAGGGTTGCTTGCATGTAACTAATGAAAAAATATTTTTTTGACCAATGTTTGCTTTGGAGGATTGGGGGGGGGCAAAAATCTGATTTTTCGAGGGCAATAAGCCTGAGCATTACATGACAAATCGTATAGAAAATTTCACGGCGAATCGAATGCCGCAAACCGCGGACTTTCATTTCTTAAAGAAAAAAAAAGCTCGTTCTTTCCAAAATTCTGTAAAAAAATCGCATTTTTTTGCGAGAAAGGCACAAAAATGTGTTTTTTTCACAAAATTTTGGAAAGAATGAGCTGTAACTTTTTTTCTAAAAGAGATGGAGGTCTGCGGTTTGCGGCATTGGATTCGCCGTAAAATTTTCCATAAGATTAATCAAAAAAACAATTTCAATTTTTTTGTAATGCTCAAGCTTATTGCTCTCGAAAAATCAGTTTTTTGTCCCCCCCCTCCCAATCCTCGCAAAGAAAACTTAGGAAGCCAGGATTGAGCAAGCTGATGTATTTTGATGTCTAGATGTCTAGAAACAGAATTTCGGCATTAGAACCCAGAAACAGAAAATTTTTTTGTCGATCCGTGTAATTTAAAAGTTGCATCATTTTTCAACTTTATCAACAAGCAATTTCGTGATATTTCAATACGAAGAAATTCTGTAATAATTTCATTGATTGTTTTACATCATTTCAATGCTAAATTTAACGTTTTCTAATGCCTAAATGATGTAATGTTGTCCGAAATTTTGCCTAATTCGTGAAATAGGCAATTACATCGATTAAGCGTAACTCATACACCAATATCTCATCCAATTTCAGGTAAACTCATCTCAAAATAACACTTACGAAGATATGAATTTCGTGAATTTTACTCTTTCGAGTTTTAAGGAGGTATATGAGAATGATTATAGATCACTTACAGCTTGTATCTCAAGCTTTCAAACATTCCAACTCACCGGAAAACATTTCTACTTAATTGAAGATAACATAACGCAATCGCGAGACTCTTTTTTAATGTACCACATCAGACTCTACGGACTGGACAACTTGAAATACTTCTATACTAATATAACGCTCGATTACATCAAATTTGATTTAACCATCGCAAATTTAACCGCTCATATTATTTGGGTTCAAAATATCGGCGGTCTTCTTTTAAAAATGCCGAAAAAAATTATTTTAAAAATTGACAAAATCACATTAACTGGAGAAACGACAGCAGAAGACAACAGCAGGCGATTCATTTTCACCAATGGCTCGCAAGTCCAAATATCAAGCCGAAAAAACTCAAAAAAAGTACAAAAATTGACGAACACGCTGGGACTAATTATTCTGAAGTCGATTAAACTATCGGTTCGAAATACATATTTCAGGATGATGAATAATGGGTATTCTCGGATTAATATTCCCGAGAGCGATCCCGAACCCAATTCGCCAAAAGGACGTTTTCTCCAATAGGATCAGGTTTTGGAAAACTAAAAAAATTACTATAATGTTGATAATTGCTGTTTTTTTTTTTTTTGCATAATTTATTGTTACGAATATTTTCGATTGAGTACTGTTTTTCCAAACTGAGCTAAGTTTGAAAACCGGATACGAGGATAGGGCCTTGGGTGCAATTTTTTTTCAAATAAGAAAAAAGTCCATTCCTCACATACGGTTTTCAAACTTAGCTCATTTTGGAAAAACGGTACTCAATTATAATATTTACTCACTCTAAACATCATAGATTAATCAAATCCACATTTTAGGTCACTTATGATACTTAACAATCAAGTTTATATGTAAATCAAGGAGTTTAACGTTTCTTCTATAAGAATATTAGGATGTTTTTGTAATTATTCAATATAAGTTTCACTCAAGATTGAGATTTCTTGTTTTATTGTTGTACTTATTTTTTTTTTCGTTTGCAACAAGATCACGATGTTGTGAATTATTTTTTATTTCTGACGTATCAAGGAGTAGGTATTTGTAATTCTGCGAAGAACGCGAAGAACCTTGGATTGGAAACATTCTAAAGTTCTGTTTGATTCACTTTGTATTTTCACACATATTATCGTGTATTGGTGGAGTTGAAATGATTTCACCAACTTTTTCTTTTAATGCTCCCTCATTCTGAATCAGTGAAAAGTCACTGATTAACAGTCGAAATTGCAGACTAGGAAAAATCAGCAAAATTCACTGATTTTTCAAAGGTTTTCATTAATTTTTCAAAGATGTTTGCTGATTTTTCAGTGAATTTTTCACTGATTTTTTTCCTGTGCTGCAATTCTGACTGTTTTTCAGTGATATTCGATAATTTTCACTGATTTATAAATGAGAGAGTATGGTTCGAAGTTGATGATAATGAATCATTTTGGGTATCTACCCACTTGCATAATTCTGACCTTTGACTTTCGCCTTAAAACGTCTGATTTACAATACTCTGGCAGCTCAATGATGAAAATCATCGTCCCTGTCCGTAACGGGCACCACTATGACCAAACAAATCTACCTATATGTAGTATATGTACCTGAGCTTTTCGTTCCCACGTATAATTTTCTAGGTACATCGAAAATTCACTTGAAATTTAAAAAATTATAAATCATTGAACAAATCAAATTATTACTAAGAAATTTTTTATTTAAAAAAAAAACACTAAATTTTAACTCGTTACAATTTATTTATGAATATTCTTCAATTCTATATTACTGTTTCTGAATTATTATTGGCCATTATTATGAAGGAAAAACGTTAAAGTTGATTTCATCATTAAAATTGGAAAATAATCGCATTCGTAAGGAAAAATCATTTGAACTTCGTTTCGAATCACGGTTGATTATTCAAAATTGACAAAAATAAAGAGTGCAGTTACTGGTTACAGGATAAACACCATTTTCGCAAATTTAAACGATGAAAAAAATCTCAGTGTTACCCGTTTTTCTGCCTTTCGTAACGACAGGTAAAATTATACGTACACAAATTATGATCTTGCTTTCTTTCCTATATTTATCTATCGTAATTCCAATACAATGACTTCATTTCCCTCGCAATTCTTGACAAAATTTATCAATAGGTAATCCTAGTAAAACAAAAGTATGCATGTGAAACGGATTTGATCGAAAAATATCCGCCAAATCCGCAGTACGACAGGACTGAATCTCAAATAAATTCAATTATCAAACTTTTTCGCAACTGTTGGATAAACAAACAATCAGAAACGCCTTCGACGAATGGATTTTAAAAAATCAATCGAAGGACATGCTTTCGATAATAGTTAAGTCTAAAAATATAACTTTCACCGAATTCATTGCCGACGAGAATATCATGCCAATATCAAAACTGGCCACCGTTTTAGGCATTCAACCCAAATTTATGGGTAAGTCATTAATGCCCAAGTACCTACCTTTTTTTACTATATTTGCGGATTACCATTATTGGTGACCTAATTGAACAACTGATGCAAACTTTTTCAAAATTCGTCACTTTTGACTCAAAATTTTACGTTGGGTAGGGATACCTGGCTTGTAACTACAAAAAAAGTAGTAAAAAATCACTTTTTTTTATTGGTTTTGAATTTTTTTGACCATGTTGCACCCCGTTTTGGGATCCAAAAAAAAATATTATGTGATACATGACCACTTGACCGAACTAATAAAAAAAATTCCAGCCATGTACCCCCCTCAGAATTTTTTTTGAAATTTTTTTGAAAATTTCAATGTGAAAAAAATGGGGGAAATGTGAACCGAAAATTTTCAAAAAATTCTCATTTGTACTACCCAGTAAGATGTACAATCTGTGAAAATTTCAAAATTTTTTACCCACCCCTTCCAGAGATATCGTGTGTTGAAATTTCGACATTAAAAGTGCGATAATTCCGAAAGGGGTGGGGGTAGGGGGTCAAAAATTTTTTGGAGTATTTTTAGACCATAAGTAACCTTTTGAGACCATTTTGACCGATTTTGGGTCAAGGGCCGTTTTTGACCCTTATTAGGAAAGGCTCTTTTCCAGACCTTTCGAATAAGTTACTCTTGAAGGATTGTGAAGGGAGGGGCTCGTAATATGAAATTGTGCAGAAGAACGATTTAAAAATGCATAATGCCCGACCATTTTTTTCGGCCATAAAACGACTTTTAAAATTGATTCTAAAAATTGTTGGCGTCACCTTTTACCTACCTCCCTACTCGGTACAAAAACTTGAAATCTAGAATTCATAACGGAAAAAATTGAAAAAAAAAGAATTTCCATTCTTCATTTCTAATTTATTGACCCTCCCTCCACAAAACATTAACTTTAAACTGCAATGAGGCCAAGCGAAGCGAGGGCAAATTTTTTGCAAGAGAATCCCTTCAAAATTTAAATATAAATCATTTTGATAGGACGAGAATGAAAAAAAAAAGAAATAAAATTACATCGCAAGGAATTGCAATTGTAGAATGCAGCACACACGTAAATTTGGGACTTCTCGAGGTACCACGAAGACGCAAACAGGGCAAAATTTATGAAAGCACACACTTCTCCAGACCGCATCGTATATAGAATCAGAAGCTATTCCATATTCCACGAAACCAAGAATATCGTACGTGAGGAGGCCAAAAATACATACCCAAATCTACCACAGTGTATGAAAATTTCATTCCACAAGTAGGTACAAGAGGTACCAACAAAACCGAAAATGTTTTAAAGGGCCAAAGCCAATGCCGCAGCCCAGCACTCTCTGTGGCGGCATCATTAATAATAAAACACCTCGCAAAGATTAACTTAAAACTGCGAAAATGAGCGAGAGAGAATCCGGTAATGCGGCACAAAGCGCAATACCAGAAATAGTACTTATCTTCCGGGTAAGATCGAGTGCCTAGTCGGTCGTACGACGTGTAATATTCGTATACTAAAGCGCGTTAAAAGCATGCTCAACAGTAATGTATTCCGTTTAAAGTTCAATTGTACGTATGATAAATGAAAACCTCTCATATGTTGGTAGCAATTCGCAGGCGGCACGTTATCGAAATTTTCATCGTCACCTCGACGCGGTCGGTACTTTCATGTTGAAATAACATTATTAAATCGTAATAAGTGTAAATCGCACGAAGACAAAAGGGAATGAGAGAGAAAAAAAGTACAGCAGCGTCGAATCGTCCCGTTTTGCAAAGGCACGCTGTGATTTAAAGCTTTTCAAAATCGTAGCCAAGATCGCGGGCGGGTGCCGTAATACGCTTTAGTACAAATGAAAAGAAACCTTTTAAAGTTTTTGTTTTTGCTCGTATAACGTCGCCACGTCGTCACGTACGTATGTGTATGTACTCGTACATGTGTAAAAGACACATACTCGAAAAGAACAAATACCAGTGCGAGCGTATTATGCTGTATAAAAGTTACTTGAAACTTTTTTCCCTCATACCAGCTGTTGCTTTTTCGTATAAATGAATTCACACATTTTCCAAAGCGTAAAAAGTTTTCCAACTTTAATTCTTTTTCTGGCTGCTCTCGCGAATGGAACGAGAGTACATGAAGCGGCAACTTATAATGCGCGTTTCAACAGCTTCAATTGACGCTTTTCTTTTACACGCGCCCCGCTCGAGGCAGTTAAGACAATCGGGCGTCTTATTTGGCTAAATTTCACGTACGAACGTCTCGAATGAGTTCGGGCTGGGTTTGCAATAAAATCGTGGTCATACTGAAATGAAAAGGATAGTTATTGATTAGGAATTTAGTAGGTAGGTATCTTCGAGAAATATGGAAAATAATCTCACGGGTAATATATACAAATAGTTCGCAGTCTATTTTTAAAATTCTAACCCCAAAAAATGACTTATTTCGCGATAAGGAAATTCGAAGATGTTTTATGTCACGAATACCAATTATTTAGAAAATGCAGTGTATCAAAAATTTTTCTATACACACATCAAATCAACATGAATTAAAAATGAAATTTCCTGATACGTGAAAAATTAGACACCAAACAATTGAGAAATATTTCTATGTCAAAAGTGAGTTTTCAACATTTAATGCATGAAAGGTCCGTATTGACAACTGATATCGAAAAATATCGCATTTGGTATTTGACATGGGAAGGAAGTCACTTACACATTTTATGTAAAAAACAGCCATGCCATTCTGTGTGTTTGATTTCAAAAAAATGTCACAAGAGGTCATTTGGCTATTGCTATCGGCTGTCAAGAGCTGTCACTTTTGACATTTGTCGTCAGAAAGATGTTGTTTCACCACTCCGATAAAATGTAATTTGGACATTTATTGTCAGGAAAATGACAGTTTGACATTTGTAGTCAGAAAGTTGTATATTGTGACATGTGGGAGTGAGAAAAATATCAATTCGACTTCTGACATTTGTTGTCAGGAAAAAAATAATTTCGACTTCTGACATTTGATGTTGGAATAATGTGATCCTGACTTTTGCCATTTATCGTTGGAATAATGTCATTCTGACTTTTGTCATTTGTTGTTGGAATAATGTCATTCTGACTGTTGTCATTTGTCTTCAAAAAATGTCATCCTGACATTTGCCTTCAAATATTAAAAAAATGTCATTCTGACATTTTTCTTCAAAACTTCTAAAAATGCTATTCAGACATTTGTCTTCAAAACTTCAGAAAATGCCATTCTGGCATTTGTCTTCAAAACTTCAAAAATGCCATTCTGACATTTGTCTTTGAAAAAATGTCATTCTGACATTTGTCTTTGAAAAAATGTCATTCTGACATTTGTCTTTGAAAAAATGTCATTCTGACATTTGTCTTTGAAAAAATGTCATTCTGACATTTGTCTTTGAAAAAATGTCATTCTGACATTTGTCTTTGAAAAAATGTCATTCTGACATTTGTCTTTGAAAAAATGTCATTCTGACATTTGTCTTTGAAAAATGTCATTCTGACCTTCATCTATGCAAAAATGTCATTCTGACCTTCGTCTATGCAAAAATGTCATTCTGACAATTGTCTTAAAAAAGGTCATTCGGACATTTATGTATCTTCAAAAAAAAAGGTCATTCAGACATTTGTCGGCAGAAAAAGTCATTCCAACATTTGTGGTCAGAAAAAGTCATTTAATGACACTTGTCGAAAAAATGTCATTTTAACGTTTGTGGTCAGAACCACGGTTTTGTGACATTTGGTATCAGAAAAATTTCATTGTAATATTTACTGCTAAAAATATCATTTTTGTTTCAGAGAATGACATTTGGAAATTCATGTCGGATTACGTCATCCGGAC
Source organism: Pseudococcus jackbeardsleyi (assembly GCA_038380155.1). Classification (NCBI taxonomy): domain Eukaryota; kingdom Metazoa; phylum Arthropoda; class Insecta; order Hemiptera; family Pseudococcidae; genus Pseudococcus; species Pseudococcus jackbeardsleyi. The sequence goes on from CM076242.1 coordinate 11,077,807, forward strand.
AATTTATAGCAGGAAAAATCACATCTTGAAAAATGATGTAGAATAAAATGTACTTTGGTCACTAAATAGAATAATTTTTTCAGGGTGTCTAACAAACTTTCAAAACCCAAAAACAGAACCTTAACAGGACATTTCAAGAATCGATACTTATAAATTTTGTACCACACCTCCCCCTACCCCACCAATCCAAATTAAAATTATTCGAAAATATTTTTATTCAATAATTATAAGAATGGAGTCTAAATTCATTTTAAAAATTCAAGAATACGGAAGATTGATGGAAAAGAATTAAAAAATATAAAAATTCACCGAGCCCGAGCGAAGCGAGAGCAAAAATTTTTTAAGAAAATGGTATTAAAAAGTTGAAATTTCTTCAGACACCATCATCTCTCATCACCTTAATTATCTTACACAGTGTTGTCACTGACGTCATTTAAAATATTAGCTATTTATTTTGGCAGATGGGATCTCAAAATTGTTACTAAACATCAGGACTTCTCTGAGTTCTCAGTGAAAAAGCCCCAAAACATAACTCAAAACATGACCAGTAGGATGAACAGGGCCTGCTAGACACCCTGTTTTCGATATTTTTGAAGCTAGAAAAACATAGTTGGTCATTTGAACAGAAAAATATATCACTTTGCCATCGAATGCAAGATTGTCATTCTTGAAATTTAATATCAAAATACTGCCGCATTCACATTTTGAAACTAAGAAAACTGTCCAATAGATATCACACTTCAAAAAACAGTCACTTTTGGTGTCCGAAAAACGATACCTTGGCAGCATCAACATAATAATGAAAAATTTCATCCGATTTGAATTGAGAAAATTGCCACTATTGATATTGGATGTCAAAAAACTGTCCTTTTTGAAGTCTAGGTACCTACTGATCAAACATTTCTGGCAATCATACTCAGTTTTCTTTTATCTGGCATCAGAATACTACTTTATTGATGAAAAATGACTTTGATCAATTTGACGAAATCATACCACACCATTTATTTTTTGTCATTATGATGAGTGTGTCATTCTCATAAATCGATACTAAGTATTCAGATCAACGAAAACAACTCTTTCTTACCCTAATCAAATTTTGTGAGCTTTGAAACTGAAAAATTTAAGTTCGAGGGAACCAACTAAGAGGTCATAAATTATTGAGAAATTAAAATGGAAAAAATATTCCCACAAGGCAGTAATTCAACAATAACGTTCCAACTTTTTATCTAATCAAAATTTTTGAAACTCATTCAACCCTAACGTCAGAAATTTACCAAACTGCAAATTTTCTTCGGCATATTTTCGCCATCAGGGGCATAACAAATCGTCAATATTTCCAACCTAAAAACTCGTTCTACCTATTTTGATTTATTCGTAAAACTACGAGGAAAAAATCTCGTTTCCATACATTTTCTCACATGATACGAAAAAGTTACAACAAAATGGGCCGAAAGATAAAAAAAATAAAACCCCAGAAGAAACGTTTACTAAAATTCAAAACTTTTTTCCCCCAAAGTATCGGATTTAATAAAACGCCAAGCAAGATTATTGTTTCTTATACTTACACAGATATATCCATCTGCAGAGTTTTCTACCCCCAGCCCCTTCCCTAAGAAGACGACTCGACATAAAAAAAAAGGATACAAAAAAAGACTGGAAAGAATTTTCGTATACGAGGAAGAAAAAAAAACGCCCGAGTAAAAAATTGTCTCCAATTTGATTTGACGACGTATTCCACTGTTGATTGCACGGTCGCTGGCATTTCGGTTTATCTTTCAAATGGCGAATACACAGTCGACTTGTTTTCGTCGGAGTAAAAAGTAAATTTCATGTCTGACTGGAGATGTATTTCTTTTATAAAGAAAAATGACTCCGCACGTTCCAAAAGCAACCTCCAGCTCAGCACACCGATCGTTCGACGACTGCTCTGCGCTATAATTAAACATAAATCTTTTCGATATCATTTTAAAATCGTATACGTCGCTGTCGTCTCAATACCGTTTGTACACAAAATTCGACCCTTAAAATTAGACCATTGAATAATGGTTCGAGAATCGTTTACCAAAATCGTCTGGTTCCATAAAGCGATTTTTCCAAGACCGGAGAGGAGGAAAAAAGTATCGCGGCGTTCTTTTTATTAGCTTTCAAAATGGCATCGCATCGCGCGCGTTAATCGAAATAAAACTTGGCCGGAAATTGGATATCGCGTGTTAAGCTCCGGCGTATCTCTCCATCTATACGGATTTAATTTCGTTTCTGGCTTATTTATACGTGCATACTCGGGAGTGGTGGGAAATTTGCCATTGATAAAGAGCATGTGTAATGGCGAGAATGGGGGTTTCGTTAATGGGAATTTTTTTCGCGATTTCCAAATTCGACTGGGAGAATTATCAACTCCGCCAGGCGGTCGCCGTTCTACGAAATTAAGAAGCCTAAATAATACCGCAATGAAGAGAACAGAAAATTGAGCATCGATTGTTCGTGGATTTGGATAATTTGGAAGAAATGAGAAAAATACCAAAATTCATAATTCGTTTGGCTGTGTAGGGTGTAATTTTTGGTTTCATTCGATTAGATGGTACATATTTTTTTTGGTAATCGTTTTCTAAATCTGAATCAATAATTTTAAATTTGGCAAAATTCTTTTTTTTTTAAATCAGTAAATACATAGATTTTACTGAAAATTGGCGGGGTTTTCATTATTCATCTATTTTTTCCAGCTAATCAGAAGGAAAATTTTCTCAAAATTTGACTAATACAGAATTAGAGAAAGCAAAATCAATCAACTGGAGAAATTCGTTGAAAATATCGCAAAAATTAGGTATTTGAAATATCAAATATCGTAGTGTTTAATTTTTATATGTCGATAATCAAATGTTTGTAACATTGATACAAAAAACGAATTTTAAAACTTGGGGAACGTTGATTTTAAAAAATCCAGGAAATGGGATGAAAATAGTACAAACGAAATGAATCAAATTTTTGAAAATATATTCAAATTGAAGAGAAATCAGCAAACAAGATTAGGAATGAACTGAAGTCAATAATATGAAGGGGAGGAAGAGAAGACAAAAACCAAAAATTTTCAAATCTTGGAATCATTACACTCAAAATTTAAATTACTCTTAATTTAAAGCTTTCAAGATTTTTTTTTTTTTAATAATTGAAACGTCAAACATGTAATTGAATTTTTCGCAAATTGAGGCCATTTTTATCAATCTTCTATCATTTCTTCATTTTTCAAAATTGCAGAGTAATTTAAATAAATTGAGAAATTTTGTGAATAATGTTTTTATCCTTTCATGCCCATTTCCGGTGTCGTTTTACTAAAAAAAAAAATCAAAAAAACTTCTGAGAAGAACGGACAAAATTTAAAATTTTGAAGAATTTTTCAAATGAAATATCGAAAGGAATGTTTTTCAATCCCAAGATTTCTGAGGGTACCTTTGGTAATTCTAATTACGAGTCCCAGCAGAATTTGGCACCAAATGAAAATCATCACCAAGTTACTGAAAAATTAATCATGACTCATCACAAGGGAAGTAGATACTGAGAGATCCTATAGAATAATTTTAGACCAGTTACCGGAGGAAAAAAGAGTATCTTTTCCAAGCTTGAAAATGGTTCTTAGAACTGGAAAGGGGCCTTTGAGTACCGAAATCAAAAAATGAACTTTCAGCCATTTTGTCGAAATTTATACTGCTTAAAATTTTTTGAAAAACCATCCGAGAGAGAGATCAATTTTTGAAAAGAAAAGGAAAAAAATTACGCAAGTATGTATTCAAAGGCTCATTTGTCCCATAAAATCAAAACAAACCCTCTCCAGGTAGAAAATAAGAAATATAATATTTAAACACCCACAGAATTTTTCAAAATTTTACGTCCTGATCTAAATTGAACGAATCGATTCCATTTTTCGGGTTAGACCACCACCAAAATGAGAATCTGAGTCTATCGTAACTAATTTTTGGTACTCAATTTTCATTTTTAAAACTGTCAAGTTTCAGACTGGAAGTAGCTTTTTGAAAATTTTCAAAAAAAAAAAATACAAACTTTGACACAAGTGGTTGAAAGTATGTAGATGCTTCGTGATTTAATCTACAGATATTTTTTCTTACTCGCAAGGCATTTTTAAAAATAATCAGCCATAATATTTCAATTATGCATTTGACACATTGCGACCTTTGGATCTAAAAAATTTGAAAAAATTCTAGAAGGTGAGAAATATTCTAGAAAACTGATCGGAGGTTTGAATACTTGGTACCGCAGAAAATAATGTAAGTATTACAAAGTAGTTCCAACATTGAAAAGGCCCTTTCAAGGTCATTAAATTAAAAGAACAAATTTGATGAAAATATTATGCGATATCCTCCTAAATACTCATATCTAAGTAGGTACTAGGTAGGTAGGTCTAGGTACCTAAACCTAATCCGTAAATTCTTTCTAGGAAATAGAGTGTTTTACGAAGTCCCACTCCCAGACCCCTTCTCCTCGCCACCGAAATCGAAAAAAAATCACGATTATATTTTAAAATATAATATTTTACAAGTACTTAACGATCCCCCCCCCCCCAAAAAAAAAAAATCGAATTTTCAAGGCAAAAAGCAAAGCAACACGCAATAGCCCTATGGAGTGAATATTTCATTTTATAGAATTCGCCAATTTAAGAAAATTAACAATTGCTCAATTCAGATCATTCACCACTTGAGCCTAATGTGCAACAAAAAAAAAATTCAATTCGTAAAATTTCAAGCTAGATAAAAATTGGCCAAGTAGGGATAAGTTGTGAGAATTACACAGAATCAGTAAAAATTATTCACGTTCGATACGTTACGTAATACTAACACTGGCAACACTGATGCAAACACAAATTCCAGGAATTCCACTGATATGGAGTACGACAGTACGAACAAAAACAATCTACTTTTTCAACTTCTCAATTTTTACTTCGGGACGAATTTTACTTTAATTTTCTCTCAATTAGATCTTCTGTAATCGACAGTCGAGACTAAAAGAGAAATAAATTCATCTTTCTCAAGAGATTGTCACTATACAGACGCTAAATTTCAACATTAATCAGTCATCATTTTTCGCGGATCAAAAATACCAAATATTATCGAAAAGATACGAAGTAACATTTGAAACCGAACTAGACACATACACCTAAACCAGCATCGATATTTCACACGAGTGTAGTTATCATTTAATGATTGAAATAGTCTATGTTTATTATGGCCATTGGCCATACATCGCGTTTACGGCAATCAAACGGTCGAACATTGAAAAAGTGTAATAGAATCATTACTGAAGTTCAAATTATGAATTCACTCACCGATACGTTGATCAGATATCATATAGATCTTCATTTGAAGTTTACAGCTTGACAGCAGGAATTGTAAAAGTTAACACAGCTTCGGCTAACGAAAGATTTGAAACAGATACACTCCGATGAAGCACAATTACACAAAAGTGAACCCACGAACCGATTATTGTTTAAAAAACACGAATAATATAAACTTATATCGAATAATTTTAACGATTTGAAGTTGTAAACACGATCACATATCACACAAATTACAAAACGAATGAAGACGGAAAGAAATTAGCACGAACCGACGCGATGACACGATCACCAACTACACTAACCGAATTAATGGACGAAGAACTACTAAACTAGCATTAGCACCAGTTAGAATATTAGTAATACTCGTTACATACTTATTTTATTACTCATCACATAAATTCGCACTCAAAATATTAGATAAGGAACGCAAAATAACTTCGAAAACGTGTTTGTAAAATCGTAAGCAAACGTTCGCTTACGTGCGCAACAATGGCAACGTCGTAACCGATTCCGTTTGTAACGCAGTGTGACCGCGTCACCAGCGTTAAAGTACTCTAGATGGAAATAATTTTAATAAATTCGTAATTCGTATTGATGAAAATTCCTAACAGATTTTTTCGACTTAAAAATCATAATCGAATTAAAATTTTTTCGGATTATGTAATTACTAGATGAAGCGTGTCATGACTTGTTACAGGTATTTAAAAAAAATAAACTGTCGCCTTTTACCGTGAGTTTTAGAGGGTTTATTTTGTAATTTTTTTTTCAAATTGAATTAAAATTAGATAATACGAATGTTAGTCCAATTCTCAAAATGATACGGTTAAAATTTTACACCTTCCTCTCCCCGACCACATTTATCCCTCCCCATTGGATACAAAATCTGACTGCTTCAAAAAATAAAAAAAAATAATGAAGTAAATATTTTTGATTTTTTTAAAAAATACCTATCGAGTATCGATACCGTTCGCCAAAAATACACGGATATCTATCTTTCATTAAAGCTTTATTTTCCAGGAGACCCTGGAACAATTCTACAATTCTCTACTTTTTAAAGAATTTTCCAAATTACTCAATAAAAAAATTGGAAAATATTTCTCTTGAAATGATATCACTAAGAATGAATAATGTAACTTTATAATCATCAACAACAATTTTCCACGCTTTTATTAAATTTTAAAAATATATCCGCAATGAATTTTTTCATTTTGAAAGAATAACCTGAATCATAAGGCATGAAATTACCAATTTTTTGAAATTGCTATTGATGATCAAAAACCGCCGCTGATAATATAATATTCATACGGTCTAACGTCATTTTACATTTCAGGAATTTTTTTTCTTTTTTTTTTAATTAAGCGTGTAGGTATTGACAAAGCATGAAAAAAGTGCGGGAAAAATGACATTTTTCAAGAATCCCTGAAAAATAAGAAGTTTCAATCGTGATGTTTTTGGATTGACCAAATTATCAGAAATAATGAAACCCTAAACATTTTCTCTTCCCTTTTCTCATCCTATCAATCCCATTTGTAGTTCGAAAATCTGCCTATGCTTGTGCAGGCATAAGAAGATTGAAAACCAAATTTGTAGCCTTTGAGTGAAGTAGGGGGAGGAGGGGGAGAGTAAAATGGAAAATTTTCAATTCAAATAACCATTCAACAGTTTCTTTACCTTTAACATGATTTTTTAAAATTTATTTTTGAAAAGAGATCATTTGTATTTCCACCATAGCTTTTCAAAATCTACAATTCAATTAAAATCGTCCATAAAAAAAAACCAATCTACATATCTGCTGCCTCTAACTTTTCATCTATGTATCTACTTCAGCTCTGACAACCCTCCAATCAAACCTCGAGCAACACTCCACCCACACTCCTTTTCTTCATACCATCATCAGTATCCCCTGAAGAGAAATCGAAATCTTCCAAACAACGGTAAGAAAAATAAGCGAATTATCGAGACGCAAACTCGATACCACGAAGAGGTAATTTCTGGGTCACGCGGAGCTGCGAAGCTCTCTCGCTTTAGATAGCAGTAACAAAGCGGAGACAAAAATTAAATTAGCCGGTTGATAGATTTAATAACATTATGAATAACTTCCTGTGCTTCGAATTCTCTTATTGATAAGGGACAAGGGAGCCAGACTTTAAGTTGGTACTTGGGATTGCGGTTCGGAAAATATACGAGGCGGAATATAAGGCAGCAGTTTTCATCGCTCGTTGCAAAATAGTGTTATATGAAAATACAGTTGCCGATGAAAATAACTATTTGCACAGATATCAAATAAACAAAAGTATCTCAAGAAGCAAATTACAGCAATATAATTTTAACAACGATTAAGATGCAAGAGTTTTGCAATTTAAGAACGAATACGTAGAGAAATTAAAATTAATTAACAAAAGAGGTAGCCAAAATTGAAGTATAAAATTTTGAGCCAAAACAAACATTAATCGAAAGTTCCTACATCGAGAAAGAACCCCATATCCAAAGTTTCAAGAGCTATAGGTCATTTCTCGAGTTTTGTAGAAGGAATTTTAGAAATTTCAAAATTACCTCATCGTCCTGCAAAAAATATAAAAAGATCTAGTCCGCAATTAATTTTAAACGATTGGAAGTGGTTTCGAGACGATTCAGAGCGCTGAAAAAAAATGAATTTTTCCAACGTTGAAGAAAAGCTCATAAAAATGATCCACATCAACTTCAGCAATCGCAGTTTATCCATATAGGTGACCTATTTGATCAATTGGAGCACAATTTTCCAAAATTTGTAATTCTGAGTTCAAACTCAGATTTTTGTCAGTAAAAATTTTCCGCCAAAAATATGGATTTTAACTAAAAGTTACAAATTTTGGAAAATTGAGTTATATAAATCACTAATTTTAGACAAATTTCTATTTTAGCACCCCCCTCCCCTTACCCCGACCATCTTACTCTTGCCTCCAAAAAATGTCGAAATTGTAATCTACGACCACCAAAATCTAGATTTCGATAACTATGCTGCACGATATTTTTGATAAATTCAAATTTGTGCACTTCCATCCCCTCTCCATTTTCTCAAAATAAATTTTCATCATCAGATTAATAATCTACGACTTTGAAAACCTAGATTTCGATATGCTACACGATATTTTGAACAAATTCTATTTTCAGCCCCTCTCCTCCCCTTTACCTCAAAAAAATTTCATTGTCAAATTCGTATTCTAAGACCTCGAAAATCAAACTGGCACCATATTTTTCTGGACTACTGTGGAGGTATTTTAAATTACTTATTTTTGTTTCTTGGCTCAAAATTTTACTCAGAGGCGATTTTCTGAGAGAAGTAAAGAAAGTTAGAGTTCATTGATTTTTTCCAAGTTGGAGATTTTTAAGCACATAAGTACCAATTTTTCGAAAGTGCCCAGAAAAATACAAAATCAAATTGAATTCTACCCTAGAGCCAGACCATAAACGATATTCCGAATTTATTCCAATTTTTGAGTCCAAATTTTCTCAATACTTCAATCGTAATTTTTTTCAAAATCATAGGTAAGTACCAATTTCTAAGTTTCAAATTTTTCACCAATAAAATTACTTATTTCAATCCTAAATTTTATTTTTTTCCACTTATTTTTCAATTTCATGTTTTCAAGAATTCTTTTCAATTATTTATTCATAAGAAATTTTTAAAGACATGAAGTTCAAATTAATTTTTTTAAAAAAAGAAAATCAAAATTATTGGAAAAAATTTCGAAGCATAAAAAATTTCAACGAATGTGCTATTGATTTTTTTCTGAATTCAAATTTGAGAAATTTTTAAATTTGAATTTAAAAAATTTTTACAGTCGGTTAACAATTTACAAAATCTTTTCAAACATTTTTCCATCCCGAAATTTACCAAATTAAAAAATATATTTTAAATTCCTTCCTAACGCAATGAGCAATTGGAAGGAAATTTAAAAAACCTATTCATATGTTTCGAAAAATATTCGTATTTTGTTCGAATTATTCCCCTGATTAGTGACTCAAAATTTCTGTGTTTTTTTTTTCAAATCATTTTACGAATTTAGTATTTTGATTAAGTATTTTGAAATTTTCTTTGTTTTTTTTTCAACATTCTCACATTTTTTGGAGTAAGTTTTTTGAATTTTTTTTATAATAGCGTATACTTAAATCCACAAAAAATGGTCAGAAAAATGAAAATCAGTTTGGAATATCGTTAATTTTCAGTCTTGAAGTTTGGAATTTCATTTTGAAAAAGTCGGAAAATATGTTGAAATCATGAAAGTGTTTGATAAAACGTCATTTTTTTAGCCCAAAACTAACATTTTTTATGTGTTGAAAAAAATATCCGAAAAAATATGTCAAAAAATGTTCAAATGTCAGAGGAGTGAAACAATTATTTTAAAAAATACATCATTTGAAAAAACATCCGAAAATTAAGAATCAATTTGATGATCAGTGATTTGCAATTCCAATCAAAATTAATTGTATTAGGTACAAAATTATAAATGGTCAAATAATTACCAAAAATATTTTTGGAAAATTTTACCCTCTATTTATCCCCAGCATCATATTTTCCCATCGAAGATGAAAATAAAAAGATACGTAGGTATACTGCAACTTTCATAGAAAGCAAACTAACTCATCGCAGTAAAAGCTTTAGAATTTGTGAAACTTTTGACGTACCTATGTCCTTTCCATCTTATACACACGCTGCTATAATGATTTATGCGAAACCGAAAAGTATCTGCAGCTAATTTCTGGTTCTAAATTTGATTACGAGATAGCAACTGAACTCGAGTCACTATATAATGGACACAGTAATGAAGAAAAGCGATAACTTTCACATATCCGGGTTGGAAAAGTTTTTCTTTATACTTGCGATTGCTCGCCACTCTACCCAAGGTACAAAAACTAGATTAACTTTAAACGATAGCCTTTTGATGTAATAATATCTTTGACTTTCTGAAAACAGGGCGGTAACGAAGACCGAGTAACATTTTTTCTTCTAATTTTACAAAACTTTTTCCATCATTTTCTCCCTTTCTCGCATCCCCCTCGAATACGTTTTTCTCTTCATTTTTTTTCTTCGTTCTCCAGGAAGATGTTGTTGCTTCGAGATAAAACTATTATAAAAATAAAAATGGTTGACAATTGTCGGCGCTATTTCGTATTCGATTCGCGTTTTTCTCGTCTTTTTCTCGCACGCTCATTGTTGCCAAACCACAATTACCGAAATGAAATAGGAAGCGACGAGCTATTCGTTTTGTTCAACTTTTTCGCCCCCCGATACACACCCACCCCCGAGGTTCCATATTGTTACTCTTATTACCGCCGCTTCGTCGTGTAAAAATTTCGCCACGTAAAATTACCAACCAACAATTGCAATTTATTTTAAATGTAATTTTCGCCGTGTAAGTGGCGTTGATATATACAAGTTTTTCTCATCTTATTCCGTATTTTTCTTATTTTTTTCCTCGCTTCCCACTCATTCTGTCGTTGCGACGATACGAAAGGCGAAAAAATTTTCATCGAGAGCGGAATGAGTGTCGTTGTCACTGATTGAGGCTGTCAAAACGTACGCGGTATTTATCATTTTTTAAAACAGAAAATGAAAAAGGTGTGGAATTTTTATGACGTTACGAGGTGAAGAAATGTACCGAGAGTGACGATGAAAAAATACGTATTTTTCTCCAAAGTGTAGAAGAATTATACGAAAACGTGACTTAATTTTATTTATTTTTAGAATATTTTCCAACGAGGTTTATCAAAAATAACAGCTTGATTGATCGAAAAATTCGCCAACGTGATAGAGTCAAATTCGGTAAAATGTTATCAAAGATCGTAAAATTTATTTGCAATTCTGAAAGAATTATTTTCCTTTTTCCAAACAATACCGACGACACACCTTCCAAAAAAATTCAAGATATTAAATATTTATTTCAAGTGCTTAAAGTAACAACTGTGAAATCCCATTCTTTGATCTTAGAATATCATCTCACGTTTTTTCTGAAGTTTTGAGATTGGGATAAATTTTAAGATAAATTTTCCTCCTGAAAATCATCTTACGAATTATATATTTTTCTTGAGGCTGAGATGAATTTTCTACCCTCAAAATAATTCCATAAAATGTGAATTTGCATTCCAAAAATCATCCCACGAAATTTCTTTTTTTGGGGGCTGAGATGAGATTATATTGAGATCAATTTTCATCTCAAAAATCATTTCTTGAATTTTCTGAGTTTTAGAAATATTGCGATGGTTTTTTTGAACGTAAAGATAACTTTTGAGATGAAAATCATTTTCAAATGTGATTTGTGGAATGAAAACTAAGCTCGAAAATTATTTCACAATTTTTCTAAAATTTTGAGGTTCTGGATAAGTTCAAATTATTTTTGAATTTTCTTATTTTAAATTCATCTCAAGTTTATCTCAAGTTTTTGGATTTGGAATGAGGCCGGATGATTTTTCCTATGAAAATAATTTTTTCAAAACATCCTGAATTTCTGTCGAGTTTGGGATGACCTACTTTTTCAATAAGAAATCATTTAATTTTATTATTCGAAGTGGATTACTTTTTAGTCATTTTTGAGGTAACGGCCAGAAACGCCCAACATGAAATATCTACCAAAAAATTGTTGTTTTTCACAGTTTTTCCAGAAACGATCATTTCGCACTCCTGCAGGATTTTTTTTAAATTTTCGATTTCGGTTCTTTTCTTATTGTTGAAAAAAGGCATAAAAAGTTGAAATTGTGACAAGAAATAAATGTGTAGAAATTCAACATTATTTTTCAAACTTACTAACTTAATGAAAAATTGAATTTTTTCTGTCACCCCATGACTTTTGATTTTCAACAAGGAGTAAAAAAAGTAATAATTGTGACATAAAATTACGAACTACCTAAAAAAAAAAGGACACGATATTTACATGAAAAAAATTAATTTTCGAATAAAAATATTCATCACACATTTTTTTTAATAAAGTCACAAAAAAAATTTTATTCGATGTATTTCTCCTGTAGAAATGTTTAGAATTTGCTAACCTCAGAAATTCAGCATTCATCTGCCACTTTACTTTTAAATAACCTAATTTCAAGAAATAAAAGCCCTTAGACAAAATCCCTCCGGTGAAAGGTTGAAAATACCCTCGACAATTTCCTTAAGCACACAATTTTTTCAAGCCAATAAATCGCGATCATTACTCCTAAGCGAGCTGCACCTCTCAAAATGCCAATCCAACATCCAAAGGAATTCTCCGGTAATCAAAAATCGTATTAATAATACGTCATGTATAAAACCTTCGGAGACAGGGAGTGCACCAGGATACGGAACTTATACCGAATTCGACCCCAAGACGCACATCGAGTCTATCACGTAACCGATAGTCAAAGCTGTCTGTTGAATTTTAAATGGAAAATCCAATAAAAGCATCGAGAAAATGGCACTCATTAAACGATGGCTTACGATTGACGAAGTTTTACTCGTACTCCGGACCTAGTTGCCGACTTATTTGGTAAATTGTACACCAGCCTTTGAATACGAATTAGTTCGTCGGTCGTCATCGTCTTTTTCCAAAGGCCATCTCAAACCAGCCACACCTAAAACACTCATAGCTGACGTTTTAATTGCCATTTTACGACAAATTTACCAATTCAACGGTGGCGACCTTTCCCAAACATTTTTCTCCAGAATTTCGAGGCTTGAAAAAAAAAGTAGGCGTATGAATTCTTCGTCGAGATTTAAAAGTTTTTTTTTCCTTTTCGATTCTCGCGAGTCGATTCGAACAGACTGGGAGACGACGGGGACCAAAAAGTAATTCACGAAGTCACGCGATAACAGCTTTATTAAGTTGAGTCTTGCCAAGTTGATATATATTTCTAGTACGTTTTTCGTCGTACCTTGAGGGAATTGTGAGTGAGAAGAAAAACGCAATATGGAAGTAAAAAGGCGTGAGGTCATTTATCTAAAAAGCAAAGTAAACGACCAAAGGGTCTAGCAGAGGGTGCGTTTACCAAATAAAAAGAAAAACAGTTTATACTTATATATCCCGAATAAAATGGTAAAAGCCCAAGTAATTCGGTGAAATTTTTTGCCTTTATAGTGTCTCCTTGCCTTTTACTCCTATTTTTCTTCTCGCAGCATTATTCTTTTTTCCCATTCTTGGGTTAGGCAGTGTTACATACTCGAGAAACTATAAAAATCTCTTTTATAGGCTCAATTTTTTTTTGCAGATTCCACTTGGTGGTTTATTCAAAAGACCACGATTATTTTTTTTCTGACCCTTAAGGAGATTTTTTTTTGGGGGGGGGGGCATTCCAAAAAGGGTGGGGGAATTATATGAAAATGTTATGCAATTACAATTTTTAGCAAAATTACCCAACTTTGAAAGCTCATGTCTCGAGATACGTTGTATTTGAGGGGTAACTGGTGGCGGGGTCTGAGCGAGAACTGATAGGAGATTCAAAATCGATGATCACATTTTTGAAAAATTCAAAGTTGAACTTTGGTAATGAAAGCTCAAATTTCATGATGATCACGATAGATGTAAGCTATTATTTGAAAATCTGAAAAAATTTCAGTAAGTTGCCCTTTTATTCTCTTTCCAACCAACAAATTTTCAAGATGAGATCTTGAGACGGGGGGGGGGTGCAAGGGGTTCATAATTTTTACCTAAATTCAAAAAAATCGAAAAAGTGAAGTAGAACATTGATTTCTTCTAATTCGAAGGTGCCGATTTTGAATATGTGTTTGGTTTTTTCATACGACCCCTCTACCCCCCCCCCCCCCCATCAGCCCTCTTGATAGGGTCGAAATTTGAAAAAATGAAAAATAATTTGTGACTTGTCGTTTGCTGGGTATTTGAGGGCACTGAGTTCGAATATTTGCTTATTTTTTGGATTTGACCCTTCAGTGCTCCCCTAGCCCCCCAATTTTGGGAAAAGGAGCGTTGAAAAATTAAAATGGCGTGTGACATATCAATTGTTACTAATTTGGGAGCGTAGAATTCGAATACCATCTTACTTTTCGATGTTACTCCCTTCCTCCTGCTGTAATCAACTCCCTCTCAAATTATTCGGGCATACCTTTCGGTCAAAGCAGGAGGAAAATGGTAAAATCAAAAAGTAAGCCAATATTCGGATTCTACGCCCTCAAGTACAGTAACAATTGATATTTCACACGCCATTTTATTTTTTCCTCGTACTTTTCTCTAAAATTGGGGGCTGGGGAAGCACTGAAGGGCCGAATCCAAAAAATGAACAAATATTCGAACTCAGTGCCCTCAAATACCTTACAAACGACAGGTCACACGTTATTTTTCGTTTTTTCGAATTTAGACCCTATTAAGGGAGTTGATAGGAAGGGTTTAGAGGGGTTGGATTAAAAAACCGTACATATTCGAAATCAGCGCCTTTTCGAATTAGTAAAAATTTCTGTGCTACTTACTTTTTCGATTTTTTTGAATTTCGGTTAAAATTGTGGGCCCTTGTACCCCAAGGGGTCTGGGGACCCCATATTGAAAATTTTGCGGTTAAAAATAGGTAAAAAGGCCAATTACTGTAATTTTTTTAGATTTTTAATGGTAGCTTTCATCTGTTATTCTCATCATGAAAATTGAGCTTTCACCAACAAAGTTCAACTTCAAGCTTTTCAAAATGTGATTATCAATTTTGAATCTCCTATCAATTCTCTTTCAGGCCTCAGACAGAGTTTTCAACTTATCTCGAGATATGAGCCTTCGAATTTGAGAATTTTTCTAAAAATTAATTGCATGAAAATTTCGGGGTCCACCTCCGCGTTTCCTTGAGGGCAGTGACGTAGTCAGGGGGTTGGGGGTCTAGACCCCCTCGAGGTCAAGAATTTTGATGAAAAATGCTTTTTTAGACTTAAAAAATCCAATTTTATCAAAGCTTTGCATTCGTTTCGTTCGGGCATTAACAAAATCATTTAAAAAATACCTTTTTTTGGGCATCAAATATCCAATTTTTTCGAAGCTTTGCCCTCGCTACATTCAGGCGCGAATTAAATTGCTATTATACGAAATATTTAAGACTAAAGTGCGAAAAAATGCTCCTTTTTACTCCTCTTCTTCCTCACCCTACCAAAAATTTCTCGTTTCCAAGTCTCAGTTCTCATTTTGCAGCCACCCAAAAAATAGCTTCCAACGCCACTGGTTCAGACCCCCTCCCTCTCTTTCAGACGGTTCTGGCTACGCCCCTGCTTGAGTGTTGGAAAAAAATTATCGTGGTTTTGTGAATAGACCAACAAGGGGAACTCGCAAAAAAAATTGAGCGAAATCGGAAGACTCGACCTCATTTTTGTCCCCCGTTTTTCTACGGAATCACCCGGGTTCAATTTTACTTTCATTTTATTCCATATTCTCAATTTTCTTAATCTACTTCGCATAAAACTTTTAATCTCGGGGTAAATTATATCGATATCGAGAACGTAAAGAAAGTTATTAAACGAGAGGGTGAAAACACACCCTCTCTTATTGAAAACTCTTTCGTCGAACAAATTACTCTTCATACACATCGAATCAATATACACACGATAAAGTTGACTTTCCAAGGTAACAAAAAACCCAAGACACCATCGAGTTGTAAATTTTAACCCCTCTTTTTAATACGAAATTAACGATATAAATCAAAGCGTTGAAACATAAACTTAATCTTACACTTAAGATAATCTGAAAACATTAAAGAATAAAGTTATTAAATAACTTTGTATAGAGCACGACGAGCGATGTAATTTGTAAAAGGCTCCAACCAAAAGCTGTTTAAATTTTATATTTTCGTTGGCGATTATAAATCGTTCCATATTGCCTAATAAATTAAACCGCGAATACGTAGGCCTGCAAAGGCGAGGGTAAGACCGTAGAGAAAAAAAAGAGGACAGCTCGATTTTCCTCTTTCATTTTTTTTTCTTTCATAAATAAATTAAACTGTGTATGGAATCGAGGTACGGTGGTGGGAAATAAGACGAGGTGGAATTAAAATGAGGTAACACTGCGAGTCGAGAAAGCGAGTTACTTTGACGCGAGTAAATTCGCTTTTATCATGACATAGAATAAATTGCTGAGAATATTAGATAAGAAAAGAGGGCGACACCTTCACTTCGGCTCACCCTTCTTTGAATGCTAGCATCACCACAGAGCAAAGAGAGGATAGAGCTGCTAACGTTATTATGGCTCGCATAATACTCGCAGCTATTCCCAAAAATTCTTCTCATCGAGTCGTCTTATGGGGTACCCCCTTGTGCTTTTCTGGTGTCGAGCAACCCACCAACGTAATCCCTATTCCGAGTTTATTCGTATATTACGTACAAATTTCCAGAGTCGCGAATTACGTATTTTTATTTTTTTTCGACAGCGATCCCTCCTACCCCTCGATTTTCCATTCTCTTTCTCATTTGATACCAACGTAGGAAACATGCTGAGAATATTTTTAGAAAATTATTCACTGATCAAATGGCCGATCTACTTGGAGTCCTAGGGCAACTCTATTGTAATTTTCTCATATTTGGAAGACCATTGCTCTATCTCCGTTTCTTTTCATCGTTGCTCGAGTTATTCGTCGAAAGTCGACGTGCAGTTTTATTTATTTAACGGATTACGTATAAGAGCGGTTTTTCGCCGACCGGATTACATTTTTAACGCTTTATTCACCCTCTTCCCCAGACCCAGTCGGAAGATCGTAAATGATGGTACGCGTTTTACAAATGATCGTACTGTATATTGCTGCTGTTGTAGATGGTGGGCTATGATTTATCACCTTAGCTCGCGTCATTAGGTCGAGATTTATTTCAATAATACCGATGGTGTGATGCTGACGAATAAGATGGGAATTTGGAATTCCATGGTGTTGAGATTTAATGGCAGGTCGCTGCTATAAGATTTTAGTTAACGTGGTTGGATTTTTTGGGATGATTTAGGTGAATAATACGTCCTGGATGTACGTTTTTCATCCTCATCTCTCTTCCTCTTGCTTTGATTTTTGTATTTGGAAAAATAAAAATTTGACAATTATCTTCAAAAACGATCATAAGAATTTAATTTTAAAGCAAAAAATTTTGAAAAAATTTTCCAGTGTGATTTGGTTGCAGAAAAATGAAAATTTCTTTTCTCCAAACGTCAAATCGAGTAAATTTTGATTGTAGCCTTTTGGAAAATGAAATTCATGGCGAGAAAAATCATCACGAAAAAGGGATCGAAAAAAAGAAAATAATTCAAAATCAACAACCCGTCCTCGAAGAGAAATTAGATTTCTAAATTTTGGATTTTCAGAATAACTATACTATGGCATTTTTTTATGAGAATTTAACGAAAAAAGGGTATAAAAATGAAAAATTGAATGTAAAATTAGATCTGTTTTCTAACTTTTTTTTTAAAGGTTTTTTTATACTGGGCGTGTATAATTGCCAAGATTTTTACGCCCAGTGCCGGAGAGGGTTAAATTTGATGTTGGAGTTTGAGATTTTTGATTAGTTGTAACTGATTTTGCGTAATCCAGAATATGATTCTGAAAATCCACCAAAATCCTGTTTTTTTTTTACGAATCCGAAATCAGATGTTGATTAATTGCTTGTTCGTTTTCCCAGATTTCGAACAGATTAATTTCAGATTATCGAAAATTCATAATCTACTGGAGTAAGTAGTAACTTATGGGAATGAATTTTGGATTTCAACAACCACAGAATTGCCTTTCAATCATTTTTAATTTTTAAATTTACAAAGAAATCACGTTTACTTTATAAAAATTACGTGTTTCAAATTCTCAAAATCTGAAAAAAAAATGCTTGTTTGTTTTATCTTGAATTATGATGATGGATTATATTTTTTTGGGATTTTCCTACTAAAAATTCAACTAAAATCTTCAGATTATCCAAAATCAGATTACGGTGGATTCTAGTAAAATCCATTTAAAAAAAACTTAGGTACTTATTATGATTCATCACCTTTTGATATTTTTAATAACTCGATACGAATATGAGCTTTGTCGCTAATAATATTTGAAATTTTCAAGAGAAATCTTACACTTACTCGACCAATAATGATTTTCATAAATGTTGATGATGATATTCTAGCGAAAATAGGCCTTGAGCCAAACTTACCTGAAACAAAGAAAATAAAACACATTGTCAATTAATTATTTGTAAACTTGACCATTGAAATCAAAAAATACCCATCAGGGCATAAGATGCATAAAATTGCCTACTTATTACACGACGCACCTACAATTAAAATGAAAAATACATCCTAAAAATAAAAAAATTGATAATTTGGGAAAAGATCAATTAGTTACGATTCATTTTGAACCCTTCACGCGATTCCAAAATTTTTTTGTCGATTTTCAAAAACTCACAACTGCAATTTTGACATTTTTCTACAATTTTTCAACAATTTAATGACCATTTGCCAAAAGTAACAAAAATCTGGGGAAAGTACCGCCATTTTTCCATCTATTTTGGCTGCTAAAAAAATTTCAACCGCAAAAGAGTCGATTTTGAAAACACTTTGCTGCAGTCTTATTTTTAGTTTCCTATAAATCGTTATTTTTCAATTTTTTAAACTACTTGCCTGAATCAGATTTTTTTATTAGAAAAAAATTTCCCAAATTTTCTGCGTTTTTCAAAAATTATTATTTTCCAAGTTCGAGATTTCGAATATCGATTTTTCATCTGCAATATCGTTATCAATCATTCTTCTAAATTTAAAAAAAAATTATCAAGATGATCCTAATTTTTCAGAAAATTTCATTTCTCGAAAATTTTTCAATAATGAACATTTGATTAATCAATTTTTAACAATTTTCAAAAATCATCATTTTTTTCAAGGTTTATATTTCGACCTCATCTGTTGTGTTTTTTTTTTTTCAAATAGAGATGAAATATTCAAAAATTGGAAGAATAATAGGTACTCGTTTTCAATTTTCTTTGATTTCAACTTTTCTTCAAATCAGAACTAATTTTTCTTCAAAATTGAACTGAGGAATTCTTGATTTTTTATTAGATACCTACCTCAATATTTAAAAAAGGTCAGTATTTTTTGAATTCTCGCATTTTCATCTATCATTTTTTGGAGACTTCACAATTTCTAGACAAAATAACGTTTTCCACTCGAAATTCAATACTTGTAAAAATTTCAAAACTGAAATATTACCAGCCTCCACCTCGAAAAATCGGAAATCTAATTCCATGAATAATAACCCCAACCTCTCACTTCTTGCGTCCATTACAAAACACCGACACACGTACCAAACATACTCACGTTTAATTTCAAGTTCCCCTTCAAATAATTCAAATCAGGCAACTGTTTACACACAGCAGCGTACCATCGCTCGAGAAAAAAAAAGTAACCCAGGTACATCAACGTACGTTTCGTATGCACGATGCACAATGCACGTGCTGTGTATAAGTATTATGTTTTATGTACCTTTTCAGTTTGAGAGAAGAGGAGAAGACCCGTGCACGGCGAGTAAGACAGTAACGACTTAAATGAAGGCTGGCTGTCTTTGTCGAAAATCAATGAACGTTTTCTCGACATTAAAGATTAAACCACATCTATCACTCGTTCGACGTGAACGGAAGTTCGGCAACTAGTTCAAAGTTACAAGGGCACGTGAACGGAATTTCAGTTGTGACAGATGAACCTGAACTCAAACCATCAATACAAGAATTCGTTAATGCGCTGGATCCGAGGTCCAGGCCACGATCACGAATCAACGAAAAATCATTTGGTTTGTTTTTTTCTTATTTTCTCTGTATAGCATTCGTCTTTAATTTTTTTTTCTTGAACAGATCATGCAAAATTACGAATGCACGAATCTTCGGTATTTTTGAGTAAGGTGCCTAACTCTAAGAAGGAAGATATTCCAATCAGTAGCAAAATTTTGAACTGAAACAGAAATACTTATAACGAAAGTTCATTGTAAACGAGCCCTGTACTGTATTCAGAATTTTAGAAGCTAAACTCCATTTTTCCAATTTTGGCAAATTTATGAAAAATTCGAAATCACTCCTCAAAATTGGATGTAATCAACCAAAAAAGCTAAAATTTGGTAAATCACCTATTTCCGACCTCCTGATTGGTAGGATAGTAGTTTCGAGAAATTTCGAAGCCTCAGATTTTTTTTGGAATTTTTCAGCATTAAAACCAAGTCTATAAAGATAGTTTATAAGAACTTTAGCAGGCAGCTAAAAACTTGGTTTGCTCCGTTTGGTAACTTATTTTATCGATTAAATCACAATTTTCCAAACTTTTGCAAATGCATGGTTTAAAAATTCATATTTTATGGCGGAATTTGAAAAAGAATGGAAAACATGCCAGGGCCAAGTTTCGAAACCACATCCAATCCATTCGGAAAGTAGCAAAATAAGATATCTACCAATTTTCAGCTTTTTAAATTTTTCTCTCAAAAGTTTTGGCTTGAAGGGGGAAGGGGAATTAGGAACTTGAATCGGCAGTTTTAAATTTTTGAAACTCGTGCTGTATTCGAACAAAGTTGACCCATAGCAGAGATGGTGGATCAGAACCAAACATTTAAAAGAAAAAAAATTTTAGAATTTTTTTTTGAAATTTGATGCGTAAAATAAGGAATCCTGCGGACACATCAAATTTTCCTCATTTAGTCGTCAATTTTATTGATCTTTTTGAATAATTGATCTAAAATGTAATCTAAAACCTGAAATCCAGAAATACTCCATTAATCGATGAGAAAAATAATCGATTATAATGGCAGTGAAAAATTCGTATAATTTTTCCTCTGTTTTAGCGCCAGGTGTGCCAACCAAAAATTCATAAAGTTTCCTGCCACTCAAATTCTAAAAAAAAAAACCTGAACTATTCTGTACTTTTAACCCGAATTACATTGCATGTCCTTGTTTTTTTTTTAAATGTTTTTTCAGAAATCTATACTTATTAATTTTTTACGAATTAGGGAGGCGAAAATTTAGAGTGTCATTTGGGATTAAGAACATACATAATTCGAATGAAGTAGGTATGGGTAGAATTTTTAGATTATTTTTTTTTCGAGTCAAAATTAGACAAAAATTTGAAAATCTAAAACACAATGCAAAAGCTTCGAGAAAAATGGGCTTTTACCAAAAAAAAATGACGTTTTGGTGAATATGTTTCATATAAGTATTTTTTTTTTCAAAATTTGTGAAAATATGAAATTCTTTGACAAATTCATTAAAATTGAAGAAAATTAACAAGTTTATGAATTTTGATATTTTTATGAAAAATTGTAAGAAATTTATTGAAGAAATTCACACTTTGAAAAATGTTGAAGGAATTTCGAAAAAAAACAATGAAAAAAAATACATTTTTCAAGTCAACCCCTTCATTTGTAATAAATTTTCTTCGAAGCTTTCGTATTGTATCCTACATAATTTTTTTTTCAAATTTTTGTTCAAAAAACGTGAAAAACAATCGATTAGGTAATCGATGTCACTGAAAAAATAATGGCACTTCGATTATTTTTTACGCCGATCAGTCGACAACCAGTTCAATGAAAACTGAAACAACAGAACACAAAAATTCTTTCCCCTTGAACAAAACATCTGGATGATTCATTCTTTTCAAAATTGATAATGATTTGTTCCTGAACAGAGTAGAACAAATTGATGATCTTTATTTCACCAGCCTTGCCATTATTGGTAAACGGCATTTTCGGAGCAAATATTTTAAAGAATTTTTTCAATGTTGGAGTTGGAGAACTCAAAAAATTTTCTATGGCTTCTGAAACGCGTCACGAACCCACTTCCAATAGATTCGGAATGCAGAAAATACGAGGGGCGGTCATTAAGTAAGTTTCACATCGCTATAAAAAAAAAACTAAAAGAGATATCAAAAAAAAAAATTTTTATTGAAAAGATCACAGTTTTTTTCATTTTTCGACATAATCGCCAAGTCTCTGGAGGCATTTTTCGTATCGCGATACAAGTTTTTCAATACCGTGTGCGAAAAAAATCCGTCCAGTATTTTTAAACCAGTTCAGAGTAGCTGACTGCAACGCGTCGTCATCTTCGTATCGTTCAGCTGCTAACTCGTTCTTTATCGGTCCAAACAAATGAAAATCGCATGGCGATAAATCTGGTGAATAGGGAGAGTGCTCAAAAACATCCCGACCGAATTTTTTGAGTAATTTTTGAGTATCGCGAGCGGAATAAGCGGGTGCATTGTCATTCGGAACCCAACGAGCACAAATTTTTCGGTATTTCAAGTCATTGGTAATAATTTTGTGGACAGTACCTTTCGAAATATCAAGTTTTTTGGCAATTCGTTCCAGAGAAATTCGGCGATTTTCCTGAATGAGGCTGTCAATGCGTTCCGCAGTCTTCTCAGTTGCGACTGTTTTCGGTCTCCCAGAGCGCGGTTCATCGGAGACACTTTCACGGCCTTCTGAAAATTTTGCACACCACTTGCCGACAGCTTGGCGTGATATAACATTGCAACCATATGTTTTTAACAATTTGCGATGAATTTCGGTCGGAGTTTTCGCTTTTAACCAAAAAAAATGAACAACACCGCGAAGCTCTTCTTTGGACGGCATTTTTACATAGGCACTATTGTAAAACCGCTCTTATCACAAAACTATCATTCAAAACGCAAGGACAACTAAATCTAAGTCTGGCCGAATGTTTGAACTGTGTTACCTCCAAGTTTCATGAAAAAATTCCCACCCGTTCAAAATCTAGAGCGATGTGAAACTTACTTAATGACCGCCCCTCGTAAGGTTTAAACTAAATTTCAGCATTTTTTGTTAGTTAGATTAAATTTTGATATTTTGCAAGGCTTTGGGTCAAATTTTCGATTTTAAAAAAAATTACCAAAATCCCAAAAATCAACCTCAATGAGTTTCTTTCAGAACGATCTTTCATATAATATTTTCATTTCGATTAAAATTTTGTCTTCCATTTGGAACAACTTTCTTGCAAGTGAACATTCGCCACTCACAACTCTTCTTCCCCATCCTCAGTTCACACTAAAAGTATAAATATTCTCGGATTTTTTTTTCCACAACAATCCCAATACCACCGCATATTTAGGTTTTAAAAAAACCCATCGACATTCTCCAGGTAAGTTCGAAACGATTATGTCACATTTTAAGCATCTCTACGTAAAGGTATGCGGACCAGTACAATTTCCTGTCATTAAACTGGTCATTGGTGCGTGATCAGCTGGATCGATTTCGAGTGTGTCCAATGCAAATGTTGCTAGTCTACAGTGGAAATGTTACAGCTTCGATAATGCTCACAATGCGTACAAGCCAGGCAGAGACGACAGCCTCGTAGCTCGTACAACAGCCAAACTACACCATCAATGAAAACTACCCTCCTCCTCCAGTCCAGAAAATAGCATACGTTCGAAAAAGTATCTCGGTACGATCTTGAACGGCAATTACGACCATAACCTGTTGGTGAACACCAAAATACCACTAGTTTTTGTTCCGAACACGTTCATCTGACGGCACGTTGTCTGCTGCCCAGCTCACACAGGCTCGACAGCGACACCAGAAGCAGGAGCAGCAAGGAAAAGGACGTGGAAAAAACAAAATTACAACAATTATTTCCATTAACGAATCTAATCCTTTCACGAAAATCGGATTACCAGACAGGTTTCCAACACGTTCCTAGAGTCAAACCTCGCATACCGAACAGAGCTGGTATTGCTTTGCGGTGCCTTTGCTGCCGCTCGTATCGTCTCTGGAAATACGCAGTAAAACCCTCGGCACATCGCTGTCTCTCTCGAACAAAATCTCATCAAAGCTCTTACCCGTGCTCGTTTTCAAGAATCTCCCCAAATTGTACTCGGCGTAGATTCGCTTTAATTTACAGACCCGCACGAGGCGAGGATTGAGCCCAGTCAACGCGCCATAGACGTATGTCTGTCAGCTTTCGTTATTGGAATTGCTCCGCTAATTTAGCTTTATTCGCGCCACCAATGCCGCCATCCCGCTTAAAATCGTAATGACACTGTAAAAATGCCACCCTTGTTGACGTGCCCGGAATGATAATTTCAACATTACGATGGTTTATTTGCTCTTTACCCCAATCAGTTGGCAATACCGTTTAGGTGCAGTCGCAGTGTCTAGTATTGTTTAAATGAGTCTATAGAGAGGATTTAACCGCCACATTCCTCACCACCATAATTTAAAAACTGAAAAATTCAATATTTTTTCACTAGTTTTCAAATAAAGTCCAAAAACGCCTATCAACCTACAATCTATAATCAAAATTTTGGTGTTTTTTGTAGTGGTATGCCTCAAATTTTGATAAAAGTACCTAATACAATCACTCATCACGCTTTTCGCTTTTACAAAAAAATTGAGTAATTTTTGTGGTTTCTTTTTTTGTTCATTACTTTTTACTACTAGAATTATCAATCTCTTTAATCCAAGAGAATCGAGAGTCAGGAGGGGGATGAGGGAACAGCTTTCGCCTCAAAAAAATTTAAAATTACATTTCCAACTGCCAAAATTAGGTCAAGATCTGAATTTTTCGAAACTCAGAACTAAGGATAATTATTTTTTAATTATACTTAGGCAAAAAAAATATTGCACTTCGAAACACAAAAACCAAAATACAGAAAAAAAATCAAATTCAGTCTGAAATTTTCAATCCTTCATTTTTTTCGCCATTATAAAATAAACCTCAAGATTTTTCGAGCTCGATTTCCTCATCCTTTGAAAAAATAAATGAATGTGCTCCTTTTTACTGCCTATATTTGGACTTCTCAATTTCCATAACTCTCTAAATCTGAATCAGTCAAAAAATTGAAAATTGGCTGATTAAACAGGGAAAAGTGTGCAACTGTTAATCAGTGAAAAATTACTGATTCAATTAGTGAATTTTCATTTTTGAATCAGAAATATTTTTCAACTAAGTACTGAAATGAAACAGTGAAAATTTAAATTTACTAATTCAATCAGTGATTAATTACTGATTCAGTCAGTAAATTAAATTTTTACTGATTCATTTCAGTATTTAAAAAAATTACTGATTCAAAAATGAAAATTCACTGATTAAATCCGTAAAATTTTCACTGATTTCTACAGTTACACACTTTTGATTTTAATCAGTCAATTTTAACTGATTGAAATTTAGAGAGTGGAACCAGAATCGGTCGAGAAAGAGAGAGAAAGAGATCACCTATTTCTCGATGGAAAAATGTAGACGCCAAAGTCGAAAAACTTTGATTTGAACATGAAATTTTCAAGAACGGTGAATTAAATTGGAAAAAAAATTAATTTGCAGTAGAAAAGGAAAAATGAAATCCGTTTAAAGGATTGCACCTACTTTTACTCGAAAAAAGCATGAGGTAAAGTGATTATTAATGTAGGTACTCCGTTCGAACATTCCAAATTCTGAAAAAACCCGCATGAAATTCAGAAATTTTCAATAGTCAACTGTGCTATTTTCAGATATAATTTATTAGCTATACTTTGTTAAAAAAAAAAAAAAAAATATGATTGATCACACTCGCAATTATAAAAAAAGACTAAAAATCAAAAAAATGACTTGAAAATTTTTAAACATAAGTGTATTATTTTTTTCATATGATTTCTAATATTAAAATAAACCTATACCCACGAATTTTGACCCGAATGGCCTAAAATGATACCTAGTAAGTAATAAAAACTACGATTATTTTTAAAATCACTGGAAAAAATTGAAAAAAAATTTCCTCGTGGATTTTTAATTTATATGTTTCTACTTCAGCGATACCTTCGTTTTTCGAATTTCCAAACTTTTTTTTTAGGACGGAGGTGTGTTTTTAAAAACTGAAATTGTTACTTTTCAAACAAATAGGTACTTATTTCTAGAATATTTTAAAATATATTTTTTTAAATTAATAATAGGTTCCTACATTGATGTTTTGAAGAACTGAATTCGAATATCGTTCTCTACCCAGGTACATTTTCAACAATTCATCGGTTACAAAATTTTTTTGTTATTTTGTGGTCTTATAAAACAATTTTGATTAAACCTACATTCAAAAAATCTAGAAAAATTTCAATCTTTTCGCAAATTTTTAAACTTCATGGACCACCCGTTGAATAATCTCCTGTGGAAAATTTCCTAAACTTGCAATAACAGGATATTCGACAGTCACCAACCCACCAACACATAACAAATTAAAACATTCGAACCAAAAAATGAAAAAAAAATCTAACGATACCCTCGTGGAAAAAACTACCAATTAAAAATAAATCACCAATTCTCGCCCTCATCTTGGAAAAAAAAACAAGGGAGCGAAAATAATCACTTTAAAAACTTGCTAAAAAATAACTTCTCTTCTTATTTCGTCCCATTCTTCCGTTTCATAATAACTTGCAAACAACATGCCATACCACGGCAGGTAGAAAATGGGAAAACTCATCTCGAAGAAATTTCACTCCCTGGCTTCCCTCAGCCCATAGTTACACTCGGAGAAAAAGATTTACAAGCCCTATGGGTGAAACGAATTCACCTCCAAGTTCATCGACTTGAGAAAATATTCATTAAAATACTCGGCCCGCGGGTACCACTAACAATCAAGTAAAGAGAAACATCCGTGGCGTGAGTGGGAGAGAAGAGGGGAGAAAAAAAGCACAACTTGCAAACGCACGTCGTTAAGATACAATAACCGCTCCCGGACGACAAAAAACACTCGACATTGTCACAATAAAGCATAACAAAGTTGGTAATATGTAGCTCACGTATAAAAGTTGCAAGTTCAAATGGCTGAAATAAGGTTAAATTAAAATTTACAGTTGCGCTAACAACGCGAGCTTATAAAGTTTACGCTTTCGCGAACCTTAGCTTTACCTACGAGTAGTGTAAGGATGTACTGGGTCAGTTTTTATGTGCTGGATGGGTTTTCTTTCCGCGCATTGTCGTATGTCGTTTACTATTGTAAGAGATTTCCTGTTACTTTTTTTTTTGTCTTTTTTTATTCTAAATTTTTTTGGAAAAATTTACATATTTTAAATGAAATTCGTGAAAGTGCATTGGTTCATATTTAGATGGAATCTCTGGAAATTTGGGTAGAAAAACGGTTCGAAAATTTGAGAACTTTTTAGTCCAAAAACTAGCTATGTGTGGGAGTTTTTTTTACAAAAACTTCGAAATTGATTTTTTCAATCCAAAAATACTGTTTTTTATGATTTTTGAAAAATTTTGACCGAAAGGTCAAATTTTTATAATTTTTTTTGGCTTATTCCAAGTCAAAATCATAACACTCCTCAGAAATGTGAGCATGGTGCTAATTTAAATTTTGATTAAAGAAACTCAATTATTGCCTACTTGATGTTTTTTTTAAATCAACTTTCAGATTTTTGAAAAATTCTGATTGAATATCCATGATTTTACATATTTTTTCTTTTAGGAAAATCTTACGTGGTTTTTAGGAAATTATAATTTATTCTCTTTTAGGAGAAAGGGAGAGTAGATGAAGGGGAAGGGCAATAGGTCTCATTTCCAAATTGATTTTTCTAGGACACGACGTCCTAATTGAAGATATTCAGGACAAGGTTTTTTGGGACATTATGTCCCAATTGAAATCTTTGAGAAACTATGTTCAAAGTGCAGTTTTCAGGACACTTTGTCCAAATCAAGGGGAGAACATGATGTTCGAATTCGAGGTTTTTGGGATAAAATGATCAAATTGAGGACTTTATGGAACATCAAGTTCAATTTTCCAAATTGGATGATTTCCAATCAAGTTTTTTGTGATACCATGTTCGAATAGAGGTTTTCCGAATATTATGTCCGATTTTATTTTGTTTGCGTGTGGGAAGGGGGAGACGAGTATTGAATTCGAGTTACCAAATTGGTTTTCTTGATACTTCACCTACGTTCCATTTTTTTGGCGAAGGGGAGGAGTGGTTGGCGAAGAGGAAATAATATTTCTATGTCCAAATTGAATGACATTTTGTTGGACTTGAAAACACCTGGGAAAAAATATTTTAGAAAATTTTCTTTTGCTAGATTTAAATGATATAAGGATGCAGTTGTACAAAAATTTTTGCATAATTTTGGAGCTTTTTCTGAGAGGAAAAATTTGTGTTTTATCAAGAAATTGCGAAAATTTAAAATTTTGATCTGAAAAATTAAGGCAATTTTCATTTTTTCTCAAGAAATTTTTTTTATAGAGATCATTAATTACAAATTTTAGTTTAAACGAGACCATATTTTCATCAATCTAAATAATCCAAAAATGCAGTACCTAGTCGAATTATGTAAGATTCGTATTGTAAATCTAGTATTTTTCAAATTTAATTTAATTTTATGCACCCACTTCGATTCTTAAAAAAAATTTTCATTCAGAATTTTTATTTTTAAATTTTAAATTTGAAGAAATTAACACAGTAAGTTGATAATTCTGCGATCATTTCGTTAATTTTCCTAATACTTACACTTTGAAATATTGTATCGGAAGTTGGAAAATTGCATCTATCGAGCGAAAAAATTTCTAAAGTCTTGGATTTTAATTTTTTCTCCTCTTGAAATATCTTTCAATTTTTTTCAATACTCATTTTTATTGTTCATCTTTTATTTTTATCTTCAACATAGGATAATTGTTTTTTACTATTTTTTCACGTAGGTAATCATAAATTTGATCTGAATTAATTGATTTTTTCGACTAAAAAAATCTACAAGATCTGAAAAAATGCTCATCATTCTCTGGATTTTTCTCTCAATTTCTATTTCATTTTTCTTGCTTCGAATTTTCCCAAACTTTCCTTCTTTATATTATCCTTTAATATGATATTGATAATTTTAGTTTCTATGGAAAAATTATCAAGATTCTTTTCATTGGCTAATACTTGGTGTGTTTTTTTTTTTGGGGGGGGGGGGTGGACGAGACGTTTCTTGCTAGTAGACACCTTAAAACCCTGATTTTACGTATAAGTAATTTCAACCAAAAACTTCTAATTCTCAAAATTTTTGCAAACCTCGATCAAAATGATCGAAACTGCAAAACAGAGAAACGACACCATAAATTACGATTTTTTGGCAAACATGAGTAAATAGGTACCTACTTAAATTTTGATAATCAAATATCTTTTTCGGACCAAATACTTACATTTTATTTTTAAAAATTTCATGTACAAACAGAAATGAAAATAAGGATTGAAAAAAAATTATACTTCTAATTTTTTCAGATTTTTCAATTCAAAGCATCATTTTTTTACAATTCCGAACAATTTTTTTTTTGAAAAAGTAAGCAGATCAAGCATTTTTGAAAATTTTTATACTCATTAATCTAATTTTTCTAAAAGAAAAATAATTAAATTTTTCTGTTACAACAGAAAAACTGCCTTCTGTTTGGCTCAAAATCATCCTCAAATTGTTCTCTCACAGATTCAAACCCTCATTATTCTCTTTTTCCATCAAATTCATCACCCAAACTACCAAAAAAGTCTACAATTCAAGCACATCACCTAATACTTACAAATTCCACGACCCAACCCCCTTCTCCACCCTCATACCAGCTCACAAAACCCACACACGGTTTCCAAATCCACGCACAAATCACTTTTGACAAATAATAGCGAGCTTGATTCGACATTCGATTGAGTTTCCAACAAACTACGTCGATTCTCCCCCGCACTCCATACCCTTCCAACACTTTCCATGTCTCCACCACACAGCATCTTTCATACAGTCCAATTAACTCGGGCAGCCGTCTACGCGGAGATAATTCATCGTTACGGTGTAAAATAGTATTTGGCAGGAGATGGTCGAGAAGAACTTACGTAAATACATCGTCACCTCGAACCGAATCTCCCTTTTTTTCGGTATCATTGGTATTTGTTCTCAGCACCCTCCTAAGCCCCTAGACCTCAGCTCCGGCTGAATTATTACCTTAGCTATTTTTATTGAACTTTTGATGGCTCTGACGTCGTTCGAATGTTATTCGCGAATCCAGATTTTCATTACTTGCGACCTCGATGACTGAATTTATCGTCGAAATGGCATTGCCAAAGCTGGATGGAAAAATTGAATCTATTCGGACAAATCATCGTGCTAGGTTCTGCGTATGGAGATTCTCTCAAGCAATGATCGTTAATGAAAACCTATCTGTAAGTAGCTGGCTGGATACTCCTGAAAATCAGCAGGGCAGTGGCAATGGCAATGGGAGGGAATCCAGGAGGGTAATAATTTATGATATTCAGGTATTTACGACACGCTGACTCACATTCGACTTATGTAACCAAACAGCGAAACAAGTTCGAATTTCGATCTCGTGTAATAAAAATTCCCGTAGCGTATTGATGTGTGTACTGCTGCAGACCGAGGGCTGGGGGATTCGCCTTTTATTATGTGTAATGTGGATGTGGTGTATCTTGGTCTCAGCATCCGCCGCTGCATCTGTCGCCTTGTATAATTGTCGATACGTCTGCGTGTTTAAAAACGCATAAATATTCGAATGATTCACGATGATCGACCGACACCTTTATAAATACGCGGCTTATTCGTATTGGCATTGCAATTTCATAAACGTTCCGATCCGGCTTCCCGAGTCACCGCAATCGAATATAAAAAGAAGTAGCAGGAAAGACTCGGAGGAGATAAAACCGCATATTCGAAACCAGTAGCTTCGATTATAAATACACGATAATTAAACATTATTTTTTATTTCAGAAGAAGTACATGCGTGCGCGATTTTTTTTCATCTCTCCGAGTTCTCTCTCGGTATGTGTTTGAACACGATATTCGATCTTTATACTTTGTGTTATTTTTCAAACCATATGAAAGGCGTTTTTTTCCCTCAATCTTCTTCTTCTCTTTTAACGACCAGTTTATCCGGATTAATTTGAAAGGTGTGATAGGTTAACATTTCATTTTATCGTATTGAAACTTCAACGTCAGTTCTCTTAATACATTTTATATGGCGGATATTATTGTTTGTCGACTTGACACCGAGATTTGAATAAATGACCGCGACCGGTACGCAGCGGTCCGCAGGTCCTCCGGCTCGCGTTTAATAATTTGCCAAAGTACTGGCTGTGGCTACCTCTATAAAAGGCCAAGTGTCACGAGACGACTAATTTTCGTATGTAGAGAATGGTGGAATGGGCTCGCGAGTCCAGCGACAGAATTATTTTATTGGTACCTTGGTTAATTTTTATACGTTTAAATCTCTCGGTTCTTCTGCCCACGTATACGGATGGCCAGAGGCGGAATTTTTCGTTAAATGGGTATTTTTTTTCTGTTCTTTTTGTGTGTGTGTGACGAGAATGTCGCTCTAATCTTTTATTAATCGGCTTGATGCGCGTCGAATATCAATGTTGGCCATTACGGCCTAAGCCAGAGTTCAAAAATCGATAAAAATATTCTACAGATGACGGCGTGCGGAATTGGAGCGGTGTGAGAATTGTCCGGAGTGTGGCAAGGTTCGGGGTATTTGCGAGGAGCTTCGTTTGAACAGATGGAGAATTTTTTGGAGGCTGATGGTCATCTCAAAGGTAGATGGACAGCAAAATGAAGTCAATCTTATTACAATAAAAAAATGAAAATCTTCGATTCTAGCAAATTTCAAATTAGTACCCAGCGGATGCTGAACTTTTTTAGCATTTTTGTAACTGACGAGTTTCAAATTTTCCAATTCGAACTTTCTAAATGATTTCAAATTTTCAAAATAAGTATTTGGTCATGTTCACATATTTTCTATTTCATTTTCCTTTTCTTTTCTTTTTTTTTGGGGGGGGAGGGGGGTAATTTTTATAACTAAATATATGTTATTTTGATGATTTCCAGAAAAATAACCTTTCAGTGCCTGAAAAAATAAAATCAGCTCTAATCTTTGAATAAAAATCTAAAATGGTCGAAAAAAATTGAGA
This sequence comes from Pseudococcus jackbeardsleyi, assembly GCA_038380155.1. Taxonomy (NCBI): domain Eukaryota; kingdom Metazoa; phylum Arthropoda; class Insecta; order Hemiptera; family Pseudococcidae; genus Pseudococcus; species Pseudococcus jackbeardsleyi. The sequence continues at coordinate 11,109,962 of CM076242.1, forward strand.
TAAAATTATCAAGATCATAATTTAATTTTTGATTTCAGCTCAAAATAGTACTGCTAACATTGGTTTCTAGAGAGGAAGGGAGAGGGACACACAAAATAGAGAAATTACACCTGAGGAAGTTTTTTTCAACTTTTCTGGCTCAAAAATACAAGCTTCTCTATTTTTATTGACGACTCAAAACAAACATTTTCCGTAAAAATTTTCAATTTTTGAAAAATTTTCAAGTTTAACATAATTTTTTTACCAAAACCAACTAAAAATATAAACCTAAAATGAAACCATCCCTTCCTCTTAAGTTACATTGCTGTTCCAATTTTGAAGTATTTTTTTTTCAACTTCAGTATCAGTTTTGATTTCAATACCAACCAGATTTTTTTTTCAATAATCTATCAAAATCTATGAATAATTTGAAGTAGAAGGCAACTTTCCCTTAACGATAAAAATACAATAGTGCTTTTAATCAAAAAAAAAAAAATGGGCAAGTAGGTAAGTACAAAAAAAATTAAAATGTCAACATTTCCAGAAAAATATAAAAATTTGACTTTTTTGAATTCAAATATTCATAAAATGAAGGATGCAATCTTGAAAAAAAGCAATACATTTTTATATTTTTTTGTTTGAAATGATATATTTAAAAAATTAAAAAAAAAATTGAAACAAGTGAAATATAAAAATGATAAATATCAAGTATAAAGAAACTTAGCAAATGAATGAGATACATTTACATAATTTTCTGATCAAAATTTAAAACAGAGTCATAAAAATTAAGAGTTTTTGGATCAATTTCTTCATAAGCGCATCCAGAAATTAATTCTTTTTTCAAGGTTTGCTTTTGTTTTAAATTAAAAATTGAAATTGAACAAGAAACCAAAACAAAACTAATTTATCAATAAAATTCAAATATCTTTCGCTAAGGATATCAAAATACATACAAAAATAAAAATCAAGAACTACAACGAGACCTCTTTATGAAGAATAAGTAATATCTATTTTTGAAAAAACCACAAATATTGTACACTCAAAATAATTTTAATCTCCTTCCAACCTTCTCTTTTCGGTATTGGACATGGAAAATTTTGAAAATTATACACGTCTAGAATACCTAATAAAATTTCAAAAAAAATTGAAAAATTTGAACTTGAAAATAATTTTTAAAAACTCAAGATACCTAAGTAAAAAATTTTTTTAGAGTTGGATAAAATTTAAAAAACGGTTGAGTAGCCCAGGAGAAATGTACTTTGAAAAAAGAAATATATGTTAGTCGAAATTTTATTGCTGAAAAAGTTTCTATATGATGTCCAGAGTATGTGGTAAAAACCCACCACCCCCACCCCTATTGCTTTTTGAGGGGGGTGGACCCCTTGTGGGGGAAAAAATTGTTTTGCACCGATTTCGCTCAAATTTGGGTGGAAGGTTAGGTGGGTGTAGAAGTACTCCCAAAAAAATTTTCAGGTCCCCCCGACCTCAGGGAGCTGAACCATCGCTGCCCAAAGTTGGGAATTTTTGACAAAAATGGAAAAAACGGAGTATTTCGAGTATAAAATCACCCCATATACCAATTTTGAAAACTTTTATGATTTTCGTGTATATTTTGAGATGACGAATCCGACTAGCACATCAACTTTTTCATTTGAGGTGTTTAACTACCCCTACGGCCCTTTCAAAGTATGCAGATCGTGTTTTTTGAAGTCATTTTTAGCTGAAAAAACACGATCTGCATACTTTGAAAGGGCCGTAGGGGTAGTTAAACACCTCAAATGAAAAAGTTGATGTGCTAGTCGGATTCGTCATCTCAAAATATACACGAAAATCATAAAAGTTTTCAAAATTGGTATTATGGGGTGATTTTATACTCGAAATACTCCGTTTTTTCCATTTTTGTCAAAAATTCCCAACTTTGGGCAGCGATGGTTCAGCTCTCTGAGGTCGGGGGGACCTGAAAATTTTTTTGGGAGTACTTCTACACCCACCTAACCTTCCACCCAAATTTGAGCGAAATCGGTGCAAAACAATTTCTTCCCCCACAAGGGGTCCACCCCCCTCAAAAAGCAATAGGGGTGGGGGTGGTGGGTTTTTACCACATACTCTGGACATCATATAGAAACTTTTTCAGCAATAAAATTTCGACTAACATATATTTCTTTTTTAAGCGATTTTTTGATGCTAATTCTCCTGGGTTATGAGTTGAAAAAAAAAATTGAAGAAAGTAGAATATTTTTAGTTCCTGCCTAGGTATTGAAAATTTTCAACTGTGAAATTTTTTTAAATTAAAATTTTTTCATATTTTGTCCACCTTTGATTTTTTTAAAAAAAATTTCACACTTCAAAAAATTTTCGAACCTTTAAAAATTTTTCCTCCACTTTTTTTCTAGGTAAGGTAAGGTGCCAGTGGTTGAATAGTGCCCAGTAGTTGAATAACTCGAAATGAAGTGCTAATATTAAGGCTCAGGAAGGTAGTTGGCGGTACTTCTCTGTCTCATATGTAACTGTACACTTCTGACCATAGTATAAAACTGGGATATTTCATTTTGGTTGAAATGAATCGCTGTCAGAAAATTTTTACAAAATAACGGGGAAGAAATTTTGAAAAATCGCAATTTTCTTAAGAAAAAAATTATAAGAGTAAGAGCATAAAAGTTGCCGTAGTTTTTTTTCTAATGCATGTGAGAGTACCAATGCGGTATCATTTTGAAGCTTAAGCATCAGTGAACATATTCTATGCTTCAAATCCGGATTTGATTCAATATTGGATGTTTACTGTCCTATTCAACCACTGGAACACAAAATCTGTTGTTTTCCAGTGGTTGAATAGTATTCAACCACTGGGCAATTGATAATAATTCCGCGATGCCAGTGGTTGAATATCAATTTTTTTCAAGCAGGCGTTGACCTTGGGCCCCCAAATTACCAAAAACATGAAATACTTATATTTTTTATTGGGGTTTCGGCAGAACATCAATCGAGAAGGGCCAAATCCATGAAATAGGCAAACATTGTAACTCAACGCCCTCAAAAAATCCCACAAAGATGTGTCGCGCGCTATTTTTCTCTCTTTTTTTGCATTTCAACTTCGTCAAGGAGGCTGAAAAGAGGGTTCAGAGGAGACAGATGCCTTCTATTTGGGTGTTACGATCTCATCTAAAAAAGTAATTAGTTGAAAAGAACCTAAAAAGTCCTTCTCTTGATGATTTTTTCAAATTTTTAAATAAAACCCCTTATCTTTTGCACTCATCGTAAAAATTGACTTTTTATCATGAAAGCTCAATGCTGAACGTTTCAAAATTTGTTTATTACTTTTAAATCTACTTTCAAATTTACAAAACTGTACAAATACATTCATCTCAAACCTAATCAATCTCGAGAAATGAGCTTTTAAAATTGAGCCGTTTTGCAAAAAATTCCAATGTACAAAAATTACAAAGGTTAGTCTCCTCTCCTAATGTATTAGGATCGCAGTGAGGGCAATTCCGCCACTAGACCATCAAGAGAACCCATAAAAATTTTTTGAGTGAAATTGGAAGACCCAATGTACTTGATTAAAATAAAAATATTCATTCAACCACTGGGCAAAAATTCTATTCAACCACTGGAAAAATGAAAATTTTAGTATTCAACCACTGGGCAAAACAAAATCAAAATTCAAAAATCTATATCTTTGGTTCTATTCATTTATATGGCTTCAAATTTTCATTACATGTATGTTGAAGCCTCTAGATTAACTTCACGAAGTTTCAGCGCTTTAAATTTATTTTTAGTTGTTCTAGAAGGAAAAGAATGAGCATACCTCCTTAACCATTCAACCACTGGCACGTTACCTTATTTTAAATTTTTTTAAATTGAAAATCTTCAATTCTTTTCAACTTTGAATCTTTAAAAAAATTCAACCTCATGTTTTTCAAATTTTTTCCCTTCATTAAGTTGAATTTTTTTCTTTGGAAAAATAAAAATATGAAATCAAAGAAAGTTAAAAAATCAAAGTGAGAAAAATTATTGAGAAAATTTGAATTAAAAAAAATGTTGCTGATTGAAAAATTTCAAAATTGGATACAGCATTGAAAAGAAAATTTGAAAGAAATCGTAAGAATTCAACGTTAGAAAAAGGTAAACATCGAATCAGCTTGAATTCGTATCATCGAAATCCCATCAGCTTCAAAATTATTTAGGAGCTGATGCCCTGATCCACCGGTGTCGTGTCCTTTCGTGTAAAAAAATTACCAAACTTAACACGAAGGCTGCCTTTTTTCCTCGAAATGTGCTAAAGGTATAAGATTATCGCGAACGGATTACTCGGTAAATTAAATATTAACGCCGAAGCTCCGCCAGTAGCGTATAATTGAATTACCAGTTCAATTAAGGAACCGGCTAGATTAATCCGTTCGATTAGCTTTGGAAATGGAGAAACAATCGGATCACGAAATCGTACATCGCGAGTGCCCGAATTCGCCATAAATATTCATAGAGAAGCGGTCGAAAAAGGTCGTCGACGATGTTGCGGTCAAATAACCAAAACGTCGAGCCCCATAATCGGTGTGCTTTTTTTCGCCGTTTCCATCGGTTCTATTTATTTTTATCAATGAGGCAATTTATGTCGCCTGGAAATTATACGCGGTACCGGAAGCAGGACGGATGTTTAGATCGTATATGTATTTTTTGGGCTATTTGGTAAAAAGCTTTTTATCCGGGGAAGAAATATGTCCAAAGAGATGCCCCCTTTCCTCTATCAAGCCGTTATGTACCAATGGGCGAATCGTATTTACGTATGGAGCCGATATAAAGAAATAAATCAAGTTTATCTTCATCGCGGAAACTATCATCAGATCTGGCTTTCCTTCGATGCCGATGCTGCGGCGAGGTTATTTTCTTGGGAGGATTTTCCCTCCTGGTCGATGCCCCCACCTCGACCAATCCACAAGCCTCGATCTGTCTCGAAGTCTTTGCTGCTTATTTCGACGCACAGAACGAAGCTTTTTGTACGTATAGCCGTGGAATATCGGCACTTTTAATTTATTTCGACTAAAACGAACGCGTTAATATTCAGTGAACAGGAAAATTTGGCTTCGTAGCTGTCACTATCAGAATATACTGTTATTTCGCGTATTTACACCTCAGTATCGGAGAAATTTTTCGTTTTAAAATCTTCCCCTCTGCGTTGTGCTGCGACCGTACCTGCGATGGCGATGGCGTTTCGACGTACTATAGTTCTTTTCAATTTGCATGAAATCTTAGAGCGAGACAATCTCGTTGAAAGCTTTCGCACCTTGTGAACTGTACGTAGACGTAGGTATAAGCGAGAGTGTAAAAATACGAGCGAGAGCACGACCAACGGCGTAGTACAATGTGAGATTTTTTTTTTCGTTTTTCAATTAAATTTTTCGAGGCGGTGGAAACATAATGGAGGTGAGATTTTGATCAGGGGTTTTAAAAGCTGTGAAAATAATTATTACCTATGCAGGGTGTCTTAACAAAATTAATTGAGCAAAAACAGGTACTGATTTATACTGACCTGTTTTTTAATGACTTTTGACGTGACTTCGTTGAGTTTACCCCCCCCCCCCCCCCCCCAAAAAAAAAAAATCAATATTTCGAGCAAGGCCAAAAATTTTTGGTAATAAAAATTCAAAAAAAATGAAATTTTGGCGTTGATAGGTAAATTTTTTGCCAATTTTTCATGTTATTTCAAATCATGAGACTTTTCACTGAACTTTCACTCAAAATTATTGATTTTTTAGACAAATTAGAAATTGATTGAAAATTAGTGATATTTAACTGAAAGATCTGTGAAAAATCATAAATTTTCAAAACAAAGGGATTGAAATATTGCTCGAGCGAAGCGAGGGCGAAAATTTTTCAAATGATACTGTTCCAGAAGGTCAAAAAAATACACTTTTTCACATTTTTGTAGTAACTACCCTCTTGATAATTGAAAAAAAATGCAGGGCCGGTACAATTGTACTCCTCTGAATCTTCCTTCTGCTGAGTCGACTGAGCCCGATCACAGCGAGGGCAAACATTTTTGAAAAAAAGGCATTTAGAATTTGAAATTTTATTATTAGGTAAAAAAAATTGTGCTTTTTTGTGGTTTGTTTTGATTTCTAAAAAAATGATACATATTGACTCATTTCTTGATCTTCCAAAAAAATCGAAAATTTTTTGAAAATTCCCATCGAGATTATTACCGAGTCCTATAGGGACAATGTTTTTCACTTGGAAATAATGATTTTCTAGGTTGGAAAGGAAGAAATTTCATACCATCATTTTGAAAACAAAATTGTGTTAATTTATTGAGCCCAAAGGAATCGAGAGCGAAAATTTTTGAAAAAAAAAATGCATTCAAAAGCTGGATATTGCTTTATTATTTGATCAATATTTTAGTAATACAAAATAGGTAAAATCTTCAGTGTTAGTGATATTGTGGGAAATTTCCCAAATCGTGGGAATTTTCAAACGGAAAAAAAAGGAAAGAAGAGAATTTGTGGGAAATTCAATCAAATATGGAGAAAAATTGAGGGGAAAATACAAATTTCTATGAATTTTTTCAGTCTTTTTATAAAAATTTTGTTTCATTGTTGGGAAATCTTGTACATTTTTCCATATCGTGGGAAATTTCAAGTGAAAAAAAAATGGAAAAACGGGAAGTTGTGAGAAATTTTATTGAAACGAGACGAAAATGGGAAATTTGCTCAGTTGAGCGAAAAAGGGGAAGAAAAATTGAAAATCTTTATCAATTTTTTAGGTATTTTTTTCATTTCCCCCCCCCCATAAATAATGAAATTTTATCAATTTTAGAAATGTATGAGGGGAAAAGCGAGGGGAAAACGTGGAAAGTTCATGATTTTTTTGAAGGAAATATGGAAAATTTTAGGATCTGATTAGGGGAAAACTGCAATTTTAATATCCCAACACTGAAAATCTTTGAATCTCTTATTTTTCAAGGAAAAATGTAATTTTTTTGGAATTTTTTAAACCTTTTGAGTAAATTAGTTTAAAATACTGACTTATACTGACGATACTGACCTCTTCGTAAAAATCTGACTTCTACTGACCGTTAGACACCCTGGAGAAAGAGGGGGCAAACCCCTTCTCTCTGGAGTCCGAATCATGCTGCAAAGTTCCATGAATTTTGTCAGTTAGTTGATTAAATCTGATTTAGAATAATTTTGTCATTTAGGTTTGGAATGTGCTGTAAAATTCAATAATTGAAAGAAATTTTTCAAACCTAAAATTGGGAGAAATTTTTTAAAAATTTAAAATAGAAAAAATCTTTCAAAATTTATTCAAAATTAGTAAGATTTTGAGAAAATTAAAGTTTGAAAAAAATCAAATTCTGAAAAAAATTAGACTCGAATAAATTGAAAAAATTTGGAAAATTCAAATTTCAAAAAAGTTCAACACTGCTGAAAAACTTTCAAACTTGGACCCAACTTTGAAAAAATTTTAAAATTAAAGACATGGGAAAAATTCACAGCAGAAAAAATGATCGAATCGTCGAAATCCCATCCACTTCAAAATTATTTAGTCGCCAGTATCGTGGCTCGATCCTTTTTCACGCGCCCGGTGATATCTCCGACACGCCTACCGAAGTCATGATAACCTATAAAATTAAAATAATTTTCCAATCGTACTCCGCGTTTAGTGTTTGATTAATGAACGCGATTAAAATAATAAAATAAAGCTGACGTTGATGTATCGAGCTCGCTATTTATACATATCTCTGTACGACGAACCTACGCTCTATGTACCAAGAGAAGAAAGTTTTCGGTTACTTGATAACAGCAGCGCCACCATCATTAATAAAAATTATTACACGCCGAAATGATTTGAAAATTTAATGAATAAATTAATATATTATTAGCTCGTATACTCGCCAATTTTTCTTATTCAAGGTGGAAAAAAAATCTCGAGAAAAAAAATAAGAACAAATCAATTAAACCCAGACTATGACGGTAGCAAGGTCACATCACCAAGAAAAAAAATCCATCCACGAAGGAATAAAATTCCCACACCCGAAAAACTTTTCTTCATTTAATCGAGAAAATTCGCTATATTTTTTTGACAGCGATGAGAGAATTCCTATCGTTTCTTCGGTGCGTGGTATAAAAATACCCGGGCTAAGTTTCAATTTACATTTTAAATGGTCCTCGCACCGCATCGCGGCGACAAACTTGTCCGCAGCGAAAACTTTTCTCGATGATTTTAGACACGTTTTTGGTCGCCATAGTAAATCTAAAAAGACGTAGTCGCGAGACCAAAAGAAAATCCAGCTTCATCGCCGAATTATGTTTATCTCTTTAAAGTGAAATTTATGCTTAATCAAAGTCATTATAGGCGTGTCACATAATACACAGAGTATTCCGAAGCTATAGTCGAGCTTTGTGTCTTCCCTCTCTGGTGCTGTTCTCTTCGCAACTTTATGGTATAGAGGCAGCCGAACTTAACTGGCGTAGTCTTCAAAGTTCATCGGATTGCGAAAATGAATTAATTTTAAGTTTTTATACGTCTCAGAGTTGGCGTTTATGTAATTATCGCGTAAAAGATTTTATCCCCGAAAAATAAGATCGAATTAATGAATGAAGGGCGAAGATGGAAGGGGATTTTTGATGCTTTCTATAGTCGCGATTTTTCTTTTTCTTTTTTTTTTTTTTTTCTATAATTAGGTGAGAAATCTCGAATAATTTTTCGATTTCGGAAAAATATGTCAACCTGGAAACAGAATTGAAAATACGTGAAGCTAAAGTGAGAGATCAATCGGGAGAGAGTTTTTTCTTTCATCCTGCATACAGAAACCACCCTAAAAGATGTCAAAAATTGTTGGCCTTTCAAAAGGGGTAAGAAACTGGAAAAAATTTAAACTCAAAAATCAATTTTTTTACACCTACGAGTGGTTTCTATATCTAGGCTAACAATGAAAAAATTTATATTCGATTTAAGGACATACCTGATATTAACGAGAGAATTTAGTGAGGCGAAAGAAAAAGGAGGAAGATTCAAAGAAAAATGAAAAAAAAATTGAGAAAACGATGCTTGCGAACAAATTTTTTTTGAATGTATCTTTCAAAAAATTACGTTGAAAAAACAAAAAAGTTAGGTGCATGTATTGATTTTGTCCGTTCTGAAAAAATCACTACCTAGCCCAATATTATTCCAAATTGATAGGTATGATGCGAGAACTTGAAAAGTGTTTCTTGATTTTTTTCACAGGAACACCTAAATAATTTTTCATTTATGTTTTGAAAAAATGAAAATTTGTCCAATCCGTATGAAGCAAAGGCAAAAATGAAATAATTATCTGCTGATTTTTGGCCCAAAGTATGACTTTTTCTTCTGTACCTACTTCAGTACGACTTGGATGACCAAAAATTTGAAAAGTACAAAATGTACTACTTTTGTACAACTTTTACGTCTTTCATATGATCTGATAAGTCGTCCTGAAATTTTTTGAACCACCCTCCCCCTTCTCAGCGACCGAAATAAAAAGACTTCAAAAAGTAGAATAATTTTCAAAGAAAAAACTTTTAGGTAAGTATTTCAATTTTGAATAATAACCCAGGTTGGAAATATCGATCGATCTGCTAAAAAGTTGTGATTTGAAATTCTATACTTTTCTGCACCATATTCATTACCAAATTTTACACTAGTTTTTGGCAGATTAAAACTTTGAACTTTTTTTGATTTTTTCTAAAAATTAGCTAACTTTAATATGTACATAGATATGTACTTTAAATCAGATTTTGAATTTTTTTTGTCACCCAGAATAATTTTTGATGAAATTCGTCAGAAAAATATCAACAATGCTGGCAACTACATTTTTCGTATATGTACCTAGTAGTCCAAAAATTGTAATTATCCAGATGAATTAGGGTTAAATTTTTTGCAGTTTTTTGTAAATAGTATTTTGTCGGTTGTGCGGTCGAGACCTCGTATGTGCAAAATACAATTTTTTCAGAAGAAGTAAATATCCATTTGGAATGAAATCAAGGATGAAAATAATCAGAAAAATTATTTACTCGCATTTTCCTGCACTACAAGGCAGCAGTTCTTTGAAGCTCCTGAATTCAATTTTGAAGTTATTTTGACCTCAAATCCGAATCCACAGGGACAGGAGAAGACATGAAGGGAAAAAAGTTCATGTGGTATCGAAATTCATCTTTTTTGACTTCTCCAGTTCATTTCTGGGGCCATTTTTTCAAAAAAATATAATATTAAGAAAGATCTCATGAGGTGGGAAATAGGTTAAAGCTGAAAAATTTTCAAAACAAAAACATGGGCCTGACTCTATTTCCGGAGTCATTTCCACCAAAAATTAAAAAATGACTTCATTAGGGAGTCAGGGGAAAAGGGCTAAAATTAAAAATTTCTCATCGTGAGTTATAGGTATATTGAAAAAATGAAAAATAATGTTTTTTTTATACCTACCCAGAATAAATTTCTAAGATCATTTCAACTTCTAACCTGGAAAACATCAAATTTGAGGCTATCCATGGGACGGAAAATAAGCCAAAATGGTTCCTCCTTCTCTCCTAAATGTCTCACCCATCGTTGAAAAATTTTTAGTTGAAAACAACTATTTAAAAAATAATTTTCCAAGATAAACTCGTATTTCAGAAAATTTACTGCATGAAAGTACGTCATACCTAAATCCAAATATACCTCTCATAAAAGATCTACGTTTCAAAACAGATTGAAAGAACGACTGAAAAAAGATAACTTTTCAAAGGTCCCTTCATTAGAAAAAAAATCTACAACCATGAAAATGATTTGAAGGGAAAAATAAGAAATTCTCAACGATGATGTGAAAAATCACGATTTACTCTATTTTTGAACTTCAATCTCAGTAATATTTCATTTTCAAAAAATTGAATTTCAACTTTTTCGCTAAAAAAAATCTATGATTCTTCACTTTTTTTTAGCCAATCAACACATTTTTCAGAAAAAGTCGGTAATTTTTTACTAAGAAATCATCGACTGATTCAAAAAGACAGAATTTTACCTAATTTGACAGACTTGGAAACAGCGTAACATGCAAAATCACTACAATTTTCTCAATTTTTAATAGCCTAGAATTAAAACTTTATCTCTATCCTTGGAGACACTTTAATTCCTCTCCTTGAAATCTAGAGAACTAATCAGAATCCGATTCCTTCAGTCTTCAGCGCCTATAACCCTCGCCTAATTATTACAATAGAGAAATGGTGGAGGGATCGTGCTAAAACTCAAAAAATTTTCGAATTTTTTTCAAAGATCGATGAAATGCATTCGAAGGGAGAACTTAGGGGACTCGAGCATCTCCCTCAAATTTGGCAACAGATTTTCCAATTTTTTCATATTTTCAAACATCAGATAAGCATAAAAATACATACAAAAAATTCTCACTCTTAGCTCGGGTATAGTTTTGATCAATGTATGATTTTCTTGATTGAGTATTTGATGAAGGTAGGAGGTAGCAGGTACCTCTACCTACTATTTAAATCTGCAAGAATCAAGATTTGTGAAATTCATGCTTTTTCAAACAGTAGATAAAATGACCGTTTACTTATTTTTGAATGAAAACGTGAAAAATCGGTGATTTACAGATTTATCGCTGATTCAAGAGGTCAGAATTTCATCAAATATTGATTCAGGATTCAGACATTCAAATATGACCCTCCATAACAAAAAAGGAGTAACATTGTCGGGGGGGAGGGTGTCAAAATTTTTTACCATAAGTATTCTGAAACTAGATAAAATTATCTTTCGAATGAGCTATTATTGACTTTTTTTTTCGCGAAAAATTCGCGGTTTTATGACAATTTGAGAATTGAAATTGAAAAAACATTAGGGTGTTTCATTTTTATATGGGAAAATTTTTTTTCGATATTTTTGACGTGTCGCCCACTTAAAATGTTCATTAGACCTAGAAAAGAGGAAATACCAAAAATCAGCCCAAAAAAATCATATTTAGTGGTGGCGCAAGAAAGGTAAAGTTACGAATATGATTTGCCCGATGTTTTCAGGAATCGCCGCGACCAACCGTGCGAATTTAGTGATCACACGCGCAATGTTCCGTAAATCTTTTTAATGATATAAAATGAATTTTTCGTTATTCTTTTGAAAACATATTTTATGTTACTTGTTGTTAAACAGTTTTTTGTATTACTTTCAATTTTAACTTGAGAAATTGACCTACCGAATAAAATGTCGAATTTTAGACCTTTTTTTACATTGTGTTATATGGCAAATTTTCAGCTCGTTTGCGCCACCACTTAAAATAATTTTTTCGGGGTAAAATTTTAATTGAAGTCTAACCTCATCAGGAGGAACAAAATGAGAGGGCAGCACGACCAAATTTCGAAAAAAATGTTATACTTGAAACACCCTAAAAAACATGTTTCGAGAAAAACACGTTTAAAGTTTTTGAATGATTCTTTTCATGAAAAAACGTATTTATGGTGCAAAAATAGTAATTTTTTTAAAATTTTCAAAATTTTGCATGGAATCCGAAAAAGTTGGTTTCGGATGGCCACAATGCAGAAATATGTAGGAATACCTACATAATATAGATTGTTCATTTCGAGTTGGTATTATTTGCCATTGAAAATCCACTGAATATACTTACTCTCCTCTTTCCCTCCCTCTCACCCTTCCTCAATTTTCCTTCAAATATTTTCTGGTTACATTTATGACCAACATGATCCAAAACGTACAGACCGATCATCGACACATTTACCCACCCAAATCAACACCTTTTTCACAACACAAAATACACAGCCGACTCTGACATCTTAATTGAATCCTCCTCTTCATTTCTCCATCCAAACACATTCGCCAATCACCTCGATCGATCATATTGGCTGATTAATCAATCAACTCCCCTCACCCTACCTCATCACTCATCGTCGCTTCAACCTCGCCACCGAACCTCTTCGATCGCTTCTTGTACAAATGTCGAAGACCTCAGTGGTCCTAAACCGGAACAATTATACGGTCGTAAATCGTATAATTACGTCCAAAAATCGCCTTTTAATTACACTTCAACGCTGGTACACGAAACCAGCCCGACCAATGATACTCCCGCTGCTCGTGTACCTAGAGACCCCTACCCATACTCCAGACTCGCATAAACGAGAAATTAACACCGAAAAAAAAACCACCATAAACTCTTCCAACGGCGTACTATCTTACACGTACCGAATAATTTGCTTAATTAATGTACATAGGTAATCATCGGTTATAGCTGAAATAAAATGAAAAAAAAAAACCACTACGACGCCATATTTGTTGCGATCTACTTACTTTTCGAATAATAACGTAGTGTGCTCGTTATTTCAAGTACTAATTACATGCCAGAAGAAGAACACAAGTACATGTATTAAAAAAGCAAGGGGGAAATACGTTATAAAAAATAAGTGGATGTCGCATTTTAAAATAAAGAATGAATACGAAAAATAAAAAAAAAAACACGGTGGGCAGAACCATTCGGATGGTTTTTTTTAAAAGGTGGGATTTTCTCCCTCTTTTCTTAACCCATTCTGTACCAGTTTGTGGCGCACTCTGGACGAACTCTCGGCCAAATTCCGTCTGTAATCAAATACTGCCTACTGCAGCATCAATGTTTACCCATTCAGTTTCCTACGGTTACGGTTGCGGTCATGTCGGCTGTTCCATTTTGCCGCGTTTTTTTGTTTATTTAATTTCGAAAATATTTTTTTCAATTTTTTTCGTCCCGAAGACGAGGTTAGTTCGCGATATTATTTTTTTCCAGTGCGCAATAATTTATTATCGTTCGGTTTGTTTGTTTGTTTTTGGGGTCATTCGCGACCGTATTTTTCACGAGTGGTGTTTTGTAAATTTTTTTGCTATTTTTCGTGCACCGAGATACCTTCGAGAAGTGAATTTTTCTAGAGAAAATTTGGATCGAAATTGTATCCTTGGAAGAATGCTGCATTCGATATAGATGCAGCCTCCTACTGTGTCCACTTACGTATTATGATTCGGTTACCTATCGTTTTATTTCCATCGTTTTTTCATTCTCGGCTCGACCATCAATTTGGAAATTAGTTTACGCGCGTCCGGCAAATCGTATTATTTGTTTAACGATTAAATACATCCAAGGAGCAGAATATAGAGAGAAAAAAACACCGTATAATAATATTAATAAAAAAGTTGGAAAGATTGTATAAATAACGTCCATCGTGAGGCAGTATATTTAAAGTTAACGGCTTTCGGCTCAGCGGGAGTTGACATATGCTTGTAAAAAAGTGCCGTTCGGACATAACTCGTTTATTAATTTTTTTTCTAAAATAAAAAGAAAATAAAGTTCGGTTTGTTTTTTCTTTTTTATTATTATTATTTCACTTATACGAATCTATTACCGATTATTTATTCATTGTATTTATGGTAATTTTATTCGACGACTGACACGAGATGGCGCGTTTAAATATGGTTTATTTGTGTACATTGTTGTGGCTCGTAATCGGTGGTGATGTTGGTGTTATGGCAGAGGAAGAAATTGGATCGCCGTTGAGGATCGCTCAGTGCAGAGCTCATTGTATCGTTAAGGTATGTGGAATTTGATTTCGTGGGTTTGGAAGGGTAATTTTTGACTCGAATTGGTGATAATTGTGGGGAAAGGTGTAGAAAGGCATCGATGTGATTTTTCGAAGTCACGTGGGTGGACCTTTGTGAATTTGAATGATAAAATTTCTTATCAGTTCTATAAGCGATTGGATTATCTTCGCGATTCAAATCTGAGCCAAAATGCAAATTATTGAAAAAAAAAAAATGAAAAATTCTGATACCAGGATTTCAACGAATTGGATATTTGGAGGTATTTTTTCCTCATCTAAGATAATTTCATCGCAGAATATCCAACGAATTCATTTTTTGCAGGGAAATTGAAAATTGTCAAGTTTTTTTTTTTTAGAGCTACCTACGAAAGATTTTTTAAAATCCATTGATACTGACCTTTGACCCCATTTTGTGGTCAAAAAATTTAACGTGGCAGAATCAAAATTAAATTAAATTAGGTACCAAATTCCGAACGAATGAAAAAATTCGACTTTCAATGTTTTTAATTTTTTTTGTGTGTGTCGTATGAAATTTCAAAAAAATTCAGATCTCATGCAGCTTCCATCCGTGATTTTTTCGTCCATTCCCAGTGGCGACAGATTTCGAATTATTTACTTTTATCGTACCAGAATATTTGGCGGACTCTCGTCCCTCCACATCTGGCTTCCTAAATTTTCCCCTGAGGAGACTAAATTCAAAAATTTTCTCGAAATTCGTTCTGATTGCAAATTTTATCCTTGAATCTTTCTCTCCTTTCAAATAAATTAATGAGGCAGAAAGAATCAATGTAAAAATAATTCAGAATTAACCTATTAAATTCCAATAATAATGAATTCAATTTTTCCATTTTTTTTCGAATTTTTGAAATCATAGGTAATTTTTCAATACTTCAGGTTTCTGCTTTACTTCGGCTATTTTTTCGTTTCTTTCCATTCAAATTTTCCGAACTGTCAGTAAATCGAGTCATTTATTTGATTTCGAAAATTTAACGTTACGATTTTCAAAATGAAGCAGAATTAGACGATAATTTTGGAAAAACTGATATTTTTTTTTTTGTAAAGATACCCGCCTGTTTTGAAGTGTTATGAGTTGGTTATACATTATTCTGAAAAATACAAACCAAAAAAATTTGAGAAAAATTTTTGAGGATACTTCGTGAAAAGTATTTTAAAAAAATGAAAAAATTTTCACCAGGAAACCAAAATTGAAGAAAATTTTTTGAATTTTTGAGCAAAAATTAGGGAGAATTTTAGGAAAATTATTGACTGAGAAAATTTACCCCCTCCCCTCCTTCTGAGTTCGACCTATTTCAAAAACATCAAATTACAAAATATTTCCAAATTCTAACATAATGAAATGAAAGAATTCATTTAATTTCTAAAATGGAATTTTTCGTATTGAAAACCTCGATTTGATTCCTTCATTAAAATTATGGTCGACAAAAGAAAATTCAAAATGAAAGTGGTGGCTGATAAAAAATTATAGGAAGAAAAGGGAGAGAAGAATGCAATCTAGCAACTCAACAAAAAAATATTGGTTTAAAAATTTATACTCCCTACAGAAAATTTTTTGCTTTTTATAAATTTGAAAAATTGATGGAAAATTTTTCAAATTGAAGTTATTCAAATTCATTACTTGTAAAAAAAAGATGATTAAATTCAACTTTTAAAATTTAAAAAATTTTTAGACTCATTTTCTCTTCATCCCTTTCAATTTTCGAATTAAATTTCAAATACTTATGTATTTTGTAAAAAAATTGTTGGAATATGGGGAAAAACGAGAAATTGAAGGAAAATAATTTTAACACGAGTTTCCCATTTTTTTCGTGCATAGGTAATTAAAATCCAAATTTTTTTCACCCTTGTTTGAGGTTTTTTTTTGACAATTTTTCAATTTTTCCAAAAATTTTAGTATTTTTTTGTTTCATTTTTTCCAAATAGATAGTTTACATATAATTTTAAAAATTTAAACAATTTTTTTCCAGATTGATATTTTTTGTGGGTAAAAATTCCCAATGTCAAAAATCGTCTTCAGAAAATGGAATTTTGCCTTTAGAGTCAGATCAGTTTGCTGTCATTTTCCCCAAAATATTCAACCAAAAATTTGAAAATATCTAAATAATTTTAATAAAAGACTTTTTCAAAAACCAAAAACTCCAAAATTTAAAACCCCAAACCAGCCATACTCCATCTTACAAAATTACACCCCTTCTAGGCAAATTCCAAAATTACCTTCCTCATAAATCTATCGAACCTTCCCCACCTCGCAGATTCAATCACAACATAATTTTAATTTAATTACCTCATCCTCAATAAATGACTCCAGGCTTTTATCAAAAATACGACCATCGAGCAACGATTTCACTATAGGAAGGGACATCACCATCATCGTCGCCTCGTACGCATCACAAGATAATTTCAAAACACCGTTATCAAAACTCCATTAGACAAGGCCAGCAACAAGAAAACCTCATTTCCAATTACCCATATTACCAACCCCGTTCATAGGCCCCCTTGGGGTAAAAGGGAAAAAATACCCTTTAGTTGGGCTCAAATGACCCGGCAATCAACAATGCAACGTTGAAAATTAATCTAAAAATGATACTGTGCCGCGGAGTTTTAAAAAACATACTTTTTTTTCGGGCTACCACATCAGTGCCCGAAGGTGTAGATACTCGATTAAAAAAATATTTGTACTGGGGAGTCGTTTTCGATACTTCGAATACAGAGTTTTGTTGTTTTTTCGTGAACATTTAACGAGAGCCAGAGAGAGAAATTCGATCTGTTCGAAAGGAAATTTTTTCGAAAAAGATGTAGCCAGGAAAAAGAACAATAAGCATCGATTTCACGTACATGTAGAATGTAGAAAGCTCTATATATAAAGTAAATATTGGAATTTCGTACGGTACGTTGTTGAAAATCGTGTGTTTGTAAAATATTGTTGACTAAAATTACACTACATAAAGTTATTAGTCCAATTACTCTAAAACAGCGTCGGATGGCGACCTACCCGCTATACACGCGTATAAGAAATTTAATAACCACCTTTGCCACGTCACGATATTTACCAAAAAAAAAAAAAATAAAAGTAGGAAAAAAAAAACTTTTTCAGAAACCGCACGTCGATGCCGACGTCTCGAGCCTTTTAAAAAGGTGCTTCACTTTACGTACGGAATAAAAATTATACCTACACGAGTTTTCCATCGCGTATAATATTTTTTAATATTTGCCCCGATTTGATATTCCTAACACGTGTAAATATTACTTTTCGGCTGAAAATCTAGACGCGACAAAATGAGTAATAAAAATATTAAGTATTCGATGCCGATGCCCGCCAACAGCAGAAAAACTACGATGAAAAATACGTATAAGAAATCAACGGGTGTGATCGTCGAATGAGAAATGGGTCTAATAAAGCTTATCTGGTATCTGAAAGAAGAAACTCGTGTTATCGTCCGAACTCGAACATGTTTTCAGATGAGGGTTTTCGTTTATGCTGCTCAATGGTACATCTTTCGCTATCGAGTCAGAATCGAGTTTTTATGTACACTCAGACGACAGCACGGAGATCTCAGTGTTGGATTTTGAAAGGGGTTTGTATAAATGTCTCACACGCGAGGTTAAGAAGGCGACGTATCATTTTTTTTTCGTTTCGATGAAAAAAAATCTCGGGTTGGAATCGTTTAGCGTTGACATATTGATAGAACGGTTTACGAAAAAAAAAAAAGAAATAATAAAAAAATGAAAAATCCAAGCATTAAGGATAAGTTGACGATGGATTTATTCGATAATTCGCGAAAGAGAAAGAAATTGTCGAAAAAACAATTAGTAGTGAAAGTGGACTTTGGGTTTGAAAAAATTCGTGTAATAACGAGGCTCGAATCATCGATCAAAATTGTAAATCAGATGATGTTTTTTTTTATTGGCAGCTCTCGAAAGAAAATTTCTATTTCCTAATTAATTCGATTTTATTCAACACGCTTTCAACAAAACAATAGGTCTTGATTTAAAATCATTATTCATGAATTGATGAATGAATTTTTAGTTGAAGTTTGGCGATTTTTCAGAGATGAAATAAGACCAGTCATTCATTTAAAAAAATTCGGGAAAAATTAAACTAGCAACAATATATGTTTTTTAAAAAGTATTCTTTTTTTCTAAAAATTGAAGGAAAATTTTTAAAATATCTCAAAATACCTCAAAAGATAAAGGGGATATCGCCGATCCTTAATTTTTTACTGATAACAGGCGTTCGTTATCAATAGTTAAGATTAGGATCGCGATTTCTCTTCCAATATCCAACGAATTGTTATGAAATTTTCGATAAAAGTTTTATTAATGCATTGTCTGTCGAAGATTTTTGCGATATTCCCAAAAAGTATTATATTTATCGGGGGAAAAAAGATTAAAAAGATTAATTTTACAGACTGGAGCAGACATTTTCCACAATTTTATGATTTTTGTACCATAATTTTTAGAAATTGGAATGATTTAAGTGAAAAGCTTCAAATGTCTTCCGAAGATCTCACCTTACAGAAACGAAAAATTGAAAGATATTGGAAAAATGTTGAATATTTGCTGAAATATAACGATCGTAGGTTGACTGCATTTACCGAAATCATACTAAGTCTGGTTAGAACTGATCAATTTTCAAATTCTGATTGATCAAAGGCAAAGTTCCAATTGATCAAATCCTGAGAAAATTAGTTCAAAGTTGGATATTCGGGAATAGTATGAATAGATTCATTTTAAAATTGCAGAAGTTTAACAGTATTCTGAAATAAATAAGTAATATTTTGTTTAAAAAAAAAAAAAAAATTGAAAAAGGTTTAGATTGAATTTTATTCAGTTTTATTTTAAATTATAACTTTTTTTTGCTTTTAATTCTAGGTACATATTTTTAAAATTGGCAAAAATTGTAAAATATTTCTAAAGAAGTATCATTTTAGTAACGAAAAAAGCCTTTTTAATGCTGTTTTTTTTTTTTCATTTTTGAATGAAATGGGCATCTCTTTCAAAATTGTTTTTAGAACACCTTTTCGGCAAAAAAAATAAAAAATAAAGCCTCAAAAAAGATTGATTTTTCAATTTCTAAAAATTTTGAAAATTATGATGGATAATTCAACCATTGTGAACAATTTTTGGATTGGTTTTAAGAAACTCGGTAATGAACTGAAGAACTGTTTCAGAAAGAAGAGAAGGAAATCAGTAAAAATTTTCAACTGAATTTCTGAAATCACCAACTCACAAAACGTAAATCAAGCAATTTCAAATATTGAAACGTTCAGACTTTCACTACATGGATCTATAAGGAGATTTTCTTTAGAGGAATATTAAATTTTTTACGACAATTTTTTCCTTATTTTCCTTCATAAAGATGAGTATAGTTTGAAAAAAAGACAAAAAGTGAGATTTGTACCATAAAAATAAATAAATAAGAAAAACGAAAAATGATAATAGGAACTTCTCTGAAAGAGACAGAAAAATCGATATTATCGTTTGAAAAACAGAAATGTACATTTTTCAATAACTTACAATTTACTTTTGGTCATACAGAGAAGATCCTTTTTATCCCTCCTCTTCCTTAGATCGACGCCTGAAATTTTTTTCCCTGAGAATTAAAAATAGATAAATCAACTAAAATCGTTTAAATTTTTCAAGAAAAAATTTCAGAAATGAGCAAAACATTACTACATAGGCACAAAAATGAAATAAAAACCATTACTTATTAAAGAAAAGCAACCATAAAAAATTAAAATCGCCAAAATCACCAAATTTTTATTAAAAAAATCACTGCCATTGGAATTGCTTTAGAAAATTTGGAAAAAACTAGAATGAAAATTGAACAAACCGATCAAAAAATTTACCTAATGTGAAAAATAATTTTTTCAGAAATCAACTGGAAAATTGAACAGAAAATCCCCAAAAAAATAGCATTTCTCCTTAAAAATTGAAAATAATTCAGGTGAAAATTTTAAAAAATCAGTTTTTGATAAAAATGTCAAAAAATTAGTTTTAGGTGAAAATTTCAAAACATTTAAATGAGGTAATAGGTAAAATTTTATTGTATAAAAAATTCTGAAATTCCAAGCTTTCTGACTAAAAATTAAAATAACCCCAAGTAAGTACGTATTTCGATTCGAAAAAACAGAAAAATAGACTACAATTCATTTAAAAAAGTGTTGAAAATTTTAAACCAAATCTTGGTTCAAATTTTCACATAATTTTTTCAATTCGACTTAAACTTTCCTGCAGGAAAACGTAGGAGACATTATACATGCATGAAAAAACTTATTAGGTACCTACAACCTACGATCAAAACCATGTATCGCCAGACGATCTGACAACTTTTTAGGACCCTTTAGAAAGAAGAAAGCTATAAACAAGAACCTCTTAATTTATAAAAGTTCGTCAGACTTCTCAAATTGAA
This sequence comes from Pseudococcus jackbeardsleyi, assembly GCA_038380155.1. Classification (NCBI taxonomy): domain Eukaryota; kingdom Metazoa; phylum Arthropoda; class Insecta; order Hemiptera; family Pseudococcidae; genus Pseudococcus; species Pseudococcus jackbeardsleyi. The sequence goes on from CM076242.1 coordinate 11,130,935, forward strand.
CAACCCCTTACCAAAACGTTCCATCCCTCCAGAAATATCAACTAGAGCACGCGATCAGCCAGTTAAATCGTCCACATAACTCAAACCTCGTTCTATTTTTCTCCATTTCGTACCTTTACACGTTTAAAAATTGACATGAGCGCAGCAGCGCAACAATATAAAACGTTACACTTTACTCCAGTAAGTAAACCTTCAATGTAGGTACAAAAAACGAGCGCGAAGAGAATAATGTAAATCGATACAGGCGTTTATCGTCTTCAACACGTCTCCGACGACGACTATGTACCAGATACTCGAGTATTTTGTCGTTTTAAAGCTTTAAAACGCCAGATAAGAAAATTGTGTAACATTTCCATCGTCCTTTTGTATAGAAAAGTACACGAGAAAACGAGATGAGAAATAAGAAAAATAGGTAAGACTGAGACGAGCGTATAAAAATAAAAGAAACATTTAGTGTAACAAGCTCCTCGAACATTTTCATTTGCATTTACTCGATTGTACAGACGTAAGGTACCTATATCCAGGATAGAAAGAACCTGGGTACTGGTAATGTACTTGGTAGCGCATATTCGTCGAATTGCTACGCCTGGCAAACAATACTCGAATACAAATTTCATTTAAATTACTCGAGTGTCGAGAAACGAGACAGAAATGACGAATTTTCAGTACCTATGTCGATAGGTGCAGAGCGAAGAAAAAAAAAGAAAGGCGAGGTGATGAAAAAATTCCACCAGTTGAGAGATATAGCTCATATTTATACGTGAGGAAGCCAGATCATCGGGTAATTTCGCTGTAGGTACATACCACTTAAAGATAGCTAATTTGGAAGAGTGAAATGCGTACACAAACACTTGTTACACTGTATAGATGACGTATACTGTATGTGTAGGTACTGTTTGCTCGTTTACTCGTTTTATTAATGAATTCAGCGGCATGTACCGGCGCGTTAAATAAATATATACAGAGTAAAAATAACATTGGTGCGCTTTTGTCGAGGTGTGTTTTTTTTTTCACTCTACCTATAATTCCTCAGCTATCTTCTTATCGATGAGCTTACCTAACTAGTCCTTAGAGGCTGAAAAAATGAACTTGTTATGTTCTCAAGTACCAGAAATATCCAGGTGCCCCTTCTCTTGCCTAAATTATCTCGTAGGATTTTGTTCGTGACTCTGGTCCGAAGATTATGGATATTGAACGTGACACGAACGAATTTGGTACTTCCTGATTGAATGATTGATTGAGAATTGCGAAATATCCCAATGATGGATTCGATTTGGTGTAAAATCCGAAGATATAAAATAAGAATCAATCAACCTGCTTTGGAAATTTTCAGCATCGGGCAATATTATCTGAAAAATTATTGAAAATTTCAATCACGAATCATTTTCAATTTTGAAGATTTGAATTTGTTCGAATCAGAGAATAAATGAGGAGAAAGGGTGGGCCACCCACAGCCATATTTTTTCAAAAAAATTGACAAATTTCGATGTAAATCGAGATCAAAAACAATTTTTTTAATTGAGAAATTTTCAAGATGTTGATTTATAAGGAGATTTTCCAACTTTCTGAGAAAAGTTGTCAATTTTCAACAAAATTTAAGGTACGAATTTTCATTTTGTGCTGACCATAAAAATACTGAAAAAATCACAAAATTTCGTAAAAATCGAATAATTTTGTAAAAAGCACGAAATTTTGTACAAAAGCACGAAATATCGTAAAAAGATTCGAAAATCAAAAAATGTCATAGCTATTTCTTTTACACGGATTTTGCAGAATCCAGATTAAGATTCTGAAAATCCACGAAAAATCCTGTTTTATTCACAAAAATCTAAAATCAGATTTTGATAAAGTGCTTGTTCGATTCAATAGATTTTGAACAGATTGAATAAATCCAGATTATTTTAACTGAAAATTGATAAGAAAGGTTTTTTTTTCTTGTTACTCCAACGTCACGAAATTTTTTCAGATAAAATATTCGATAACAAATAATTTTTCTTTCTAAAAATCATAAATTTTTCAAATTTCAGTTCTCGCTTCGTTTGGATAAATGAAGTTAGAAATTGGAGGCTGAGGATTTCGTCTTCCTTTCCAATCATCAGCAAAAAAATTGAGAAATTTTAGCCTTTGAATGTTTTTGGCTTCAAAAATTTTTGCCTTTGCTCCCTCAAATTCAATGGATTTTACACAATTCATTTTCAAATTCTTTCATCTCAGATAATTGAATATTTTGAAGTGAAAAAATTTTGTTCTTCTCATTCATAAATGGATGTGATGTCGATCTCAAATAGAATTTTGAACTTTTAAAACATTTTTTGGAAGAGAATGGAGGAAAGGGTAGGAATTTGTTAGAAAATTCCTTTTTTAAAAGATATTTACTTAGTTGACAAATTTTTCATTTACTCACCCTTCCCTCAAGATTTTTGTCCAAGTATCGTCTCTGCTTCGAATTCCAAACCTCACGAATTAGCCAAAATATCATTCAAAACATAATTTTTTGTCCTTTTTTTCACATTCAGAGCAACGTTCAATTCTTAATAGAACTCGAACTTCTCAGCTAATTTTTTTTTGATTTTTTTTCAGTCCAGAATGTAAAATTTTCAACAAAAAAACCCAATGAAAATCGATCCGAATCAAAAATTAAAATCATCCAAATTTTTAAAAATTTTATTCATTTTTTTTTTATTTGCTCTTCTTCCCAAGTACCTATTTCAAAAATTGATTCAAATTTTTTTCACCAACAAAAATTTCAATTCACATCGTAATTCGAATATTCCCATAACCTGAAATTTTACCATCGACCAAACCCTTTGGCAGCATTTGTATATAGAATGCAACTTTATATCCTCAAAGGGATACTTTATTCAGGTCTAAGAATGGGTTCACAATTTACGAGCGAAAAGGGCTTCATTCGCCATGCTTTCATCGGCCATCCGCGTATATTATTTATTAAGAAATGAACCACTGCTCGCCTATAGGTGCCTATATTTAAGTATACATAAGTATTAATCCGTTGATACGGAATTAATTACGTACCCCATAAACAACCGCAATTACCAGCAAAAGGCCAGGTACCCGGTTTGGAATGGGGGAAAACCACCATACAGATACGGAAAGGTTGACAGTTTTCATTGTTTAGGTTTTCCGGGCGTTGTACCGTCTTTCCAGTGGGTATGGCTTAGTGCATTCGGTGGTACCTTTTACATTACCATCTATGCTAAAGTAGGTACAGTATCGTAGATATTATACGTATGCGGTCGATTATTGCACTACGATTCTCGGAAGCTTTAAAGGATTAATTATCGTCTAAATTTATATCACGCTGATTCGGCGATTTTGGTCGATAGGAGGGAGAGAGGTTGGGCAGCAAATGTGTCTTGTTTTATTGTTATATAATATGAGGATTTGACGAGGGTGCTGTTCAGAATGGGTCAAGTGGCGAGAATTTGCCACTTGGTGGAATGTTAGAGTGAGTTAGGAGGTGGAAAAGTGCTTTCTAGTTCATTTCAGGAAGAAAGAAGAGAGGAGGGGACTTTGGAAGATTTTTGCATGATTGAATTGGGAATAGAAGAGTCAAAATATCAACTCATATATAGGTATGTTAAAAATTTAATACTTCAGATCTTTAGAGAAGAGGAGGGGGGAATTAAAAATTTTGAAATTTTTGAAGATCAAATTTTCAAGATTTTTTGTGAGACTCGAAAAAACTTGGAAATTGGGGAAAATTTTGGGGATATGATTTTTTATAAGCTTTTGAAAAATTTTAAGAACTCTATTACTCACTGACATTTGAAAATTTATTAATTTTTTTGATATTTCCAGGAAATTTAGAAACCAAAACATGAAAATTTTGAAGAAATCTCCAATTTGAAAACTTATTCTTTGGAAAAAAAATATTAAATATCTGAAAATTTGAATTGTAAAAAAAATTAATCAACTGGAATTTTCATAAAAATAATTTTTAAAATATATCTACTATGATTAAAAGATTTTGTTCCAACACAATTTTGTCAAACTCCAAGTCACGACATATTCTTTTCAGACCTCGAAAGAGAATGAAACCAGTTTTACAAAAATCAAGTTCAAAAAAAAACACTTCTCGTTATTTTTTCATCATTTTCTAAATCCTTGATAACTCAATACAATACTCAAAATAAAATAAATACGAGCAAAAAATATTCAAAAATAATTTTTTGCTGGAAAATTTTATCGAAACCGTTCCATAAATTCATTACTACCCTTTGAAATATGTTTTCAAGTTTCGAACCTCTCAAAATGTTACTTTCAATACTTTCGCATGGAAAATGCATAATAAAAATTTTCAAGCTAAAAATTTTTTAGAATTGATTTTCGTTTGTATTTTTTATTTTATTTCAAAAATTTTTACATTGGGGGGTTTTTAAAATTATGAAAAAACTATTTAAAAATCGTATTTTCCAGTTTTGATTTTTTTTTAAAGCAATATTCCAATCACTTTTGAGTTTTGATTGAAAAAATTATATATTGATAGGTAAGTGTACCTCAATACACCTACGATGAAGTTTTAGAAAAAATTAGCATTTTCTCCTCAATTTCTTGCAATTTATCGAAAGTAATTTCAAACCAAGAAAACACAAATTGGAAATTTTTTAAAATTTTTCTCAAGAGACCTTATAGGATGCCCATTGCCCACAATCTATAAAATTTTTCAGTTTTTTTAATGCACCCATTGCACTCCCTCTAATGGTACTCACAAATTATTCAATTTTGGAAATATAAAGAGAAATATTTCGAGAAAAAAGGGGGGATTAGGGTAGAAAATTTGAGACAAGTTTTTACATTAGAGAAAGCTTAATTAGGACCGCTTTTGACCAAAACTGAGTCCAAAACAGTTTTGGTCATCTTATGTACCCGGAATTATTATTTCCTTGAAGGAGTTTTTTTATTGAAAGAAAAAAAATTGATTGAAAATCATAAAATGAGCCACCATTTAGACTGGAACTAAAATCGTAATTTTGGATTCAACAGTAGATTGATGATAAGTATTTGAAATTCGTTAACAATACTCAATCATTTACTCTGATCATGTCCGAAAATTTTTGCAAAAAAAAATCTAAGCAAACATTTATCTAAATAAATTATTTTTTAAACATGTGACCGTGCCGTAAAGAACGGACCTAATGTGAAAAAATCGATGTCTCATTTTTCACGTTTCTGATCCGAATGCCACCAAATCTGGACCAAACATAAAAATAAAAACATTGATTTTTTTTCCACGAGATCTCTTTTTTACGGCAGGGTCACATATTTTGGTCAAAAAATTAATGAGATTTTTTTTTTAAAAAAAGAAAATGGTTGTAATTTTCTGGTTTTTTTTTTTTTTTTCATCACTTTTAAAAATGAATTCATGTCCATTGTCCAGTACTCTTGCATCTTGAATCAATAAAAAGTCACTGATGAACAATCAGAACCGCAGCACAGGAAAAACCAACGAAATTCACCGATTTTCAGCAAATTTTTGCTATTTTATCATCACCGATTTTTCAAATTTAACTGACCTGTCAGTTAATTTTCACTGATTTTCACGTGATTTTTCTCACTGATTTGTTTTCATTGAAAATATTTTCACTGATTTTCTCCTGTGCTGTACATCTGGCTGTTTCTCAGTGACTTTCAATTATAATTTTCACTGATTTATAAATGAGTGAGTAGGCAGCCTGCTAGTACTTTTTATGAAAAAACATCAAATGCAGTAAACTACTTCTAAAATTGAATTAATTTATTTTTATTTTTTTGACTGGAAAACTCACAATTTTTCCAATTTTTTCCAACTTGGAATAAAAATTTCTTCAAAAAAGTTATAATTTCAAAAAGTTTTTTATTAAAAAAATGCAATTTTTCTATATTTAAGGGCAAACTGCTCCTCTCTGCTCTTCCCTCTCCTCCAAATTTTCCCTCAAACTCGTCAAAACCCCTCCACTCATCGATTCAGACCTCCTTGAAATCCAAAACCACCACCCTTGAATCATTCCCCTCTCCAATCACACCACTCACTACAACACACAACCCAAAACCTCCACCGATCGAATTCCATCTCCTGCAAAAAAAAAATTAACCCTCCAAATCATCATATTTCAGCATCCACGTACACGTATAAAAACAGTAATTTTTCCAGCATCCCTTATTAAAGAGTGGCAACACGTACTGCTAGGCGTTTATTCATAGAAATACGCACGCAGCCTCCTATATTTATGGTCTCCGTGTACTCCGCTCAGCTCGTTCTCGGTTGTAATGATTTATCAACGTAATTGCCTATTCATTCCCGGAGAGCTCGGCGGACCCATCTTTACTCCATACAAATGAACGGATGACTTGCTTATCCCATGTTAACGCGAGTGATTTAAAATTGCTGCTGCGAATACTCTATACCGAGGTGCATGGCGAATGGCGATGGCGGGCAAGGCAAAACAATAGAAGTATTCTTGTTAATACAAAGGGTTGCTAGATACCCTCTTGGTAAAAGATAAGGTCACGTTTATACGAAACCTTGTCCTTTACTCATATCGTTCTGTAATATTCCTCTTGTACCTACACATTTTACCACATCCAAAGGTATAAATATAAAATGTGACGACTGAAACAAGCCATAAGGTACCTTTAGACCTCCCTTCCCCCTCATCCCGACTGTGGAAAAATTTAAACCGAAAATCTTTACACGAAAACGTACTTAGATCGTTACAACTTCTACGTCGTCTTACGATGAAGACCATTTAAAGCCAGCTCGATGACAATATCTCACACATTAGTTGCAATACAACACATTCCTGCACCGTCTACGGTGCCTAATTCGCCAAAGCTACGTGTATCCATTGTATGGCACCGCGGAAGCTTCATAATTGGCTTATTATGTATAGCGCAGGACGATAGACACGTAATTTATGACACCAGCTTTGCTGTCTGCTCTTTTATATCAGCGATCTCAGGTTTGTTTTTCTTTTCCTCCTGGTTTTGTCTTGCAGAACGATTCATCTTTCAGAATCGTACCCATTACAAAAGATGTTCCGGCATTTTCGGACCCTCCTGCTGGAGTCAATCTGTTTCATTTTATTTTTACCAAAAAAAAACAAAACGTTGGCGAAGAAAAGACTATTATTTGTACCATCGATGATAAAGACACTCGTCAGCTATTATCGAATAAAATTAATGGATTTTTACGTAAAAATAAACATCCTCGTTTCACATGCTGGGAACGCGTAGCGAATTCTACGTCCAACGCGAAAGTATCATCAGTTTTCTCATAATGAAAATCAAACAAACAATAACGACAGGTACTCGAACGTATCAGCCAAGGGAGGACCAGGGGGGCTCGCTATTAAAAAGCTATATCTGGCGAGAAATAAAACCAGGGGGTGAACACCCCTCGTTCTATCACGTTAACAACCTGCACATCGGAGTTTTTTTTTTCGAGAAAAAAAATACAAAGAAATAACAACCTCCGCTTGTGGTCTGTGTTTACCAACACACACACTAAAAAGCCTTCGTTCTCTGTGTATTGTAATGTTTAAAAAAAAATCAATTTTTACCAAGTGTTCTCCACACAGCAGCAGTGTACCGTTACAAAATGAATTTGTTTTTTTCCTATTTTTTCTCGTGTGTGCTGGGAGAAGAGTTTCATCTTATTCGTTGAGATCACCTATGTGTATAGATAGGGTTTCGTTATTGTCGTCGTTAAATTACACCGCCGCTTTTCCTTGTTTATTTTTACAAGATTTGTTTTCGTTTGCGAATATACACGTTTGCAGGTAGATTGAATTGTATTCGGAAGCTGGAGGTGCCATCCGAGTATATTTTCGTGGTACAAGTTTGGTAGAAAAATATGTAATCAATTTTACGAAGGGGTGGGTTTTCTGAAGGGGAGAGGGAGGAGAAAATCAGAACACCCCGAGGTGTATTTATATTGTATCGTTATGTATATAATTGGACCATCCTAAGCGAATTGGAATCTATCAGGGTATAAATCCAATCTAGATGTACAAGCTGAGGCAATAATGTAAACACATTCCGAGACTTTGGTATGATTTGTTATTCAAATTCACTCCGCCGACAAATAATCGACTTTTTTGAATGGATGTGTATGGCACATAACCCAACAAACCTCTGCAAGACATTCCCAAGAGTAATTTGTTGTATTTTTTTCCCTAGAACGTAAGTACATAAGGTGTACAGGGTGATCAGAAAGGAGTGTTTGGGTGATTCGAGTGGAAGGAGGAAACGAGATGAGTTAATCGGCCGGAAATTTTTCCGAATGAGGTTTTTCTATGGTGATATCGAAAATTTTAGAATTTCAGGCCAATTTTCAGAATGAAATAAGCCAAAAAAAAAACAACACTATTGCATACAATTTTTTTTACGAAATGAACTCTTTAAATTTAATTCAACTGAAATTATTCGAAGATTTTTAAAAATAGTTCAACTGCTTTGAATTGATTGTCATTAATTTCCAGAGATTTGAAGTTCATTTTTTTTCAAAATTGATTTCTCTTGACTTTTCTGGTTTTTTAGACCCATTTTTCTAGATTTCTACGTTAAAATTTCAATTCGGAATTTTAAAAATATTTTGTCGTGAATTTTTCGAAAAAAATTAATTTTGATTTTAGGGGTCTTCTCAATCCCTCCTCCTTAAAACCAAATTAAAATTGAGTTTATAATCGAGTAGACCGACAAAGAACCGAAGACAAAAAAAAATTAATTTATGAAACTTGAAGAAATTGTAAAAATTCTGACTAAAAAAAATATTCAAATCGAAAAAATTTATTACCTATTTATTTCAATCTTTGAGCTTTCAAATGCAGGAACCAACACTCCCGCCCCTTTCTCAGACCATTTTTGTTGAAAATAATTTTTTTCACGCTTCCAAAAAATTGTTTTCTTTTACGATGTTATACGTGGAAGGGGAAGAAAGTGTCTAAAGTTAAATTTTCAAAAATTAGTATTTCAAAAATAAACGAATAATTCTTTAGCTGTTTTTTGATGTTTTCAGTTTTAATTTTTTTTTTTTTTTCAGGGAAAAATGGGGAGTTACGAAAATCATTGCGTTATTTTTTCTTTTTGAAAAAGAATGGAGTATGGAAAAGAGCTGAAAAATCCAAATTTATAAAAAGCACATCCGTAACATCAAAATTATAATTCCAATGAATTAAAAAATTGTATAACAAATTTTTGCTGTGATGTTTTCATCATTTTTTTGACATTTCAGAGAAACTTTAAAATTGCTAAACACATTAAAAGACATATGAAAACTTGAATAATGAATCAAAAAATTTTTTCAGTACCTTTCACCATTTTTTTTCAGACGATGCCAAATTTTCAACAATTTTGCCCCCTCCCCCTCTGCCCCTCCATAACTTTACCGGAACAATCTGTTTTTCTGCTCTTCATACTGAATATGAAAATTGAAAATTTTTACTATTTTCGAAATTTTTCTTTCCATTTTTATGCTATTTTTCCTGCCATAATTTTGCTTTAAAAAGAAGCCCATTTTATCCTTCAATTAAGTAAAAAATTCAAGGGAAAAAATGTTTAAAATTCTTGCTTTTTGTGGTTGAATCATTGAAATTTTTACTATTTTCTGGGTTTCTAGCCACTAAGGTAACATTTTTGTTTGTTTTTTTCAATTACCTATTCAACATTTTTGCATTGAATTTTTCTCTCACCATCTCCCATTTTGAAAAAAAAAGCTTGGTAGATGAATACATCTGATTTCAAGTCAAAAGTCATCTTGACTCATATCTATCTTTCAATTCAGAATTTTTGCTCAAATCTTTTTTAATCTTCATTTTTTCGACATCATTGAAAATCAGCTCAAACCATCGACCTGGATTCTAAAAATTTTCATGATCCATCCTTAGGTGATCAAAATTGTTTTTTTTACTGAGTTGAGATTTCCCCTTCATTGTACTCCTTTTGAAAAATCCCAAATCAGTATCAACTCAGCAACCAATTTTTGACACCTAAACGTGATTTTCATATCCAGCTCACACATTGGCTTAGAATTTTTTCAAATTGAAATCATCATGAAAAACTTAAGTATGCTATAAATTTCTCCCCAATCAAAAATCATTTCCCAGCCATTATTTTCGAACCACACTGTACTCGATGACGATAAAAAAGAATAATAAAAAAAAAAGAAACCTCCCAAAGACGAAAAGAGAGGCACACCCCCACTGGGGGATTTCAATCTTGTTTGCCAATTTACCCATCTCGGGTTAAATTGTCGATATTGTTAAATTGAAAAATACTCGTTTTTTTTAATACGTAGGTCTAGGTAGGTATACAAAGACGTCGGCAGAAAGTTAGTATAGGTAATTCGTCTGCTCTCCTCACGTCCATCTCGTCTGTGATTGTGATGAAACTGTTGGTAATATAACAGCCTACGGCACATAAAACGATGGCGACAAAAGGCAAACCCAGGATTACGCTCCGGTCTCCGGTACACTATTGATCGATTATAAATACGAAATTTCGTCTACACAGCACTACTACGTTGGCACACTGTTGGCAAGTTTGTGCGTACAATTGCTATACGGCCGGATTAAAAAAAGGACATATTTGACATTAATCCTGCCAATGTCGGTTTATACTGGAAATGATATTGCTATATATTGTTTGCTTTAAATCTCGTCGTCGTCATAGTGCTCACATCTCTCTCACAGCCCTGGTCCAATATCATACTACGTTATATACATATAAACAAGACATCACACGAATGTATACAAGCTGCGAGAGTAGACATCTGCGTTCGTTTTTGAAAATTGATACCTCTACGTTTTAGATGTACAGCGTTTAAAGTCCGATAATGAAATATAGTCGTAGTTTTGATGCTGCCAGCTCTCCTATTTCTCTCTGGATGGCCAAGGTGCCGAAGAAATAACCCGCGTAGGAGGTGATTCAATGTGGATATGTTGTTTCAAAATGATACCGATAAATCTCACGGAGTTTTTCGGCGATTCGCTCCGAATACGTAGCTGACTATGAAATGGCTCGTTTACACAAAAAGAGATTATCGATGTTGCTAGAGAAACCTATATACCGAGCTAGTTGCGTTTACAGAGATCGAATTTCAACGTCTTCGTATCGCGTATACTTTGAAAAATTGAATCGGGTGAGAATTTTATTGGTAAACGAAATGAGAAAATTTTCAAAGCGAGTAAAACGTCGATTTAACATGGGAAATTTTACGTAGGAGTAGACTAAGTATTACCTTCGTGATCGGCCTTCCCTTTATCTGCGTAGTTTTCCTGTTTATCTATCTATTTTTATAGCCTTAAAAAATAATACGATGACGTGAAATTGAAAGTTTCCAATATTTTTTATTCGTTGCGAATTTGCGAGAAAAAAACCGAGTGTTCGAGCCGAATTTTATGGTATTTTTTTCAAACAGCGGAGAGCATGATGAATTTTTTTTATTGGTGAAATATCATCGTCTTGTTTCTGTTTCTTCTCGAAGCTATTTTTATCTTTTGGAATTGTCTGGTTTGAATTTATGTGTATTTTAGGAAACTGATGGGTATTTTTTTTTCAATAGTGAAAAATCATTTTTTAGGTTTTCTCAGATATCTTTAATCGAAAAGAAATTGTTTTGCTTGGAATTAATAATACTGTTCTTTGAGGAGGAGGAGGAGGAGGAGGAGGGGGGGATCAAGTAATGGAAAACAAAATATCAAATTGTAGTTTTGTTCTATTTTTTTTTTTTTTTTAAATTCTAATTTACCGATAATTTAGAGCATAAAAATGAAGCATATTTCTCTATTTCTTTGAACTACCTATTTTCTTTCCTTTTTTAGCCTTCCAAAAAAATGTCCTGTTCCAATTCGACTATGTAATATTGAAATTGATTTTTTTTCTAATTTTCTTTGAATGGAAAAATTTCTTTACTAATTGGATACTTATACCTGCCTTGATATAAAAAATCGTAAACTTAATTTACATAAGAAAATTGTTAGGATTTTTTTTGCGTTAGGATGTTATTCGAAAATTTCATCTCCACGATAAGATTTTTCAAATATTTCCAGGGGGAAATTTCAGAATTTAGGTAGCTCATTAAAATTTAAAAATAACTCAAAACCTTTATTCATTTTTGTTGCTTTTTTTCTACATTCGTTTTCATTTTCATTTTACTTTGTACGTACAAACCAACTAGAAAATTTTTCAATTCCACTTTCTCCTCAAATTATGTTATTTTAGGTTTGTACGAAAATTAAAAGTTGATATGTCGTATGAATCTCTCGAAAAAATCACATTTTTATTCGCTGTCTATTTTTAATTGAAATTTTGTGATTTTTGAATACCTCTCCTTCCCCCTCTTCTGCGAATAATTATGAATAATATCAAGACACATTGTCCCAATCCCAATTTCAAAACAATTTATCAAATTTTAGTCACAATGTCCCAATAATTTAATTTCTGATCAGTGATCACACTGTCTCATTTTTTCTCAATATTTGGGCATCAAAATCAAACACCTCATTTTCGGAAAAAATGCCTCAATGAAAAAAAAAAAATCCAATTTTTGGACATAATATATCTCAATCTCTTGATTTTTAGGAGAAAATCTCAATTTTAGGCACAATATCTCTATTTTGGAGATAATTTTTCAATTTTTGGACACAATGTCCTAATTTGAATACAAATTCCCATTCTTTACGTCCCCATATTTCAATTTCTAAGACAATTTTTTAATCTGGGCACAATATTTACAATTTTTTGGACATGATGTCTCAAAGTCTTAATTTTAGGAAGTAATGTTCCAGAAAATCCCAATTTTAGGACACGATGTCCCAATAATTATCTTAATTTTTGGACATACTGTCCATGAACTATTCTAAACTTCTGAATATGTCGTGTTTTTGGCGGGGGGAGGAGGAGACGAGAACGTTACAAGTCCCCTCCCAAAAAAAAAACAATTATTGGTACAAAAAATTAAATTTTGATGATCGACGTCCAAATTTACTCCAAAAGTTCAAAGTTTCTCAACTCCAATTTTTAATTTTCTTTAATTAAATTTTTTTGAAACTGCATTTCATTCAATAAATTTTTGAATAGTAATTTTTTCTTTGTATTTTCTATTTTTTCAAATTTTTTCACTTTGTTTCAATTTTATCTATTTTTTTTCAAAATTATTTTTCAGAATTTTTAATCGAGGGACGAATGATTGCTCATCACTCAGTTTAGTATCATAATTTTTCAAAAAAAAATCAGAGCAGTTCGGTTTTTTTTATACATTTTAAATTGAAAAAATAGAAAAATTTTCAACAAAAATACCAGATTTTTCAACCCAAATGTTGATTTTTTCATGTATTTTAGCCCTAATGGGATCAATGAACTAGACACCTTTCTTCCTTGCTCATCTCAAACTAAAAATATCTCATCTCAAATTGAAAATCAAAATTACAGAACAGTCCAACTCAACTACCTCATTAACTATTCAAAAAACTTACCCATCTCGTTGCCAATTTCATCCATCCAAGTAATGAACCTGCAGCACCAAAAAATCGCCATATGGTCCTGAAAAAAAAAGTAATAAAGTCAATTACACCACTACCGACAACAACGGCAACAAAAACACATTAAATTTCATCCCGAACAGTAAAACCAACCCCATTCATTACTTTTCGATTACGACTATTTTTCTATTTTTAATAAAACTGCAACATTCGGGCTGGTCCATCCGTTCAACGCACCCCGACGATTAAACTATTTTAAAATTAAATCAATAAACAATGATACGACTCGGGCAATAAACCTTCCAAGAGGGGCCTATTCTTCGGCGAGGGGATGCAAAATCGGGCCAAAATTGCATCGATGTATCCTTTTTGCAACGTACGGTGCATGATAATCCTCCGGTGTGCGCGGATCTACATAAATAAAAGCGTAAAAAACCGAACTCGTTGGAGTCGATTTCTGGGCTAATTGTGGGTTGAAATTAATAACGGAGAGTAATTTCGAACACACGAGGCGTATAGAATGGCACCCGCCCTTAAAAAGGATCGGTACCTCAATGTACGCACAGATGAGAGAAAGATTAAGTAAATAATCCAGCTTAACTGTATCGTCGACCTATTAAAAAAAAAAGGGTGAAAGGGTAAGAAGCGAAGGGATCTAGATATGAAAATCACATGGAAAAAAAATATAGGTAACGATTTACCCACAGGCGTATAATTCAAGAGACAACCATAAGGTATAAATTAATCAAGCCAAGTTATCGCCAGGACCTTTCCCTGAAGTGATATTTTATCATTCTCGAAGGCTGGAAAATACGATGCGAGGTGAAAATTACCGGTGGAAAATTTCGACCATGGTCGCGATACGAGATGCGAGGCAGGTTTAAAACGATTTTCGACCGTTTAACGTTCCAAAAATATAAAGGCCAGGAAGGGCCCAGAGTGTATCGAACAACTTGTATTTAATTTGAATAAACCATTCGATTGGTTCGTAGCACGAGGCAGGTCGATAGACGACGCGAGGTACGGCGGAAGAAAATTTATGAACTTTTGTCGACGTCAGGCGATATTTCCAAAGCCAAATTAACTGGCAAAAGAGGCTCGTGATTTTGTCCTTATACTACAATATAGGTTAATGTTTTCATCGTCGAGCTTCGAGCTTCGAGTACCTATACACATAACGACGATCGAACTGGCAAAGCACTCGTATCATGGCTTGAAAAGGCGCAGCAATGCGATGGCCAAGGGGAGAGAGACGTAACCGTACACGACGCCGCAATTAAAGCTCGTATCGAGAAAAAAAAATTCCGATTAAGGGCGCCAGGCGGATCGAGGATCGGGGGGACTTCGCCGATGCGTTGAAAATTAAGTCTGGCGAACGCCTGGAAAAAAATGGGTTCCGTTGGGCGAGATTTTTAGCACGGATACGAAAACGTCGTTTTGTATCAAGTTTAAGCCTCCGGTCAAAAAATAATATCGCGAAAGTTGTCTTTTGCTATCTACAATATAAGGTTTGCAAGTCATCGTAAACAATGGTAGGGGTATACGCCCCATTTTGTTTTACAACCGGTGCCCTCCTTTCACTCTGCATCTCTGCTTTACCTTATACACTTCATTTACTACCCTTATACGGTTCTAGGCCTCCCTGTTCGTCGCCAGCTCTCAGTCGAGCGCCGCATACCCATTATTTTTGTGTGTACTTAGCGGTAGATTTTTTTATATCAGCCTAGCTGTGTGTTTTTCCTCTTGGTGTTTTTTTTTCGGTGTTCATCTCGAATGTAAGCGTTGAAAACGATGCAACTTTGGTTAAGCTCGTTTACAGCGAAACGTTGCACCGTCTCCGACGCCGATTAAAGGGCACACAACAAACTTTTATGACAAACGTTTCGAGGTTAAATTAAAAACGGTGTTGCTTTTTAACATTCCGTCGGCGTCGTCTGCACCCGCCACCCTTTTCTATTTTTCATCTCGTAGTCGTCGCCAGAATCGCGTCGTCGAGTTTTATTTATTCGCGTAATTTTTTCAGCGGCATTGCGTCCGCAAAACCGCGATAGGAGTTGAGAAAGTTGGTAGGAATGGTGTACTGTGGGGCTTGTTATCACATATGAACGATGTAGGTTTGTTTACCAAATCAAGACAAATTATCCCGAGAGGGATGGAAAATATTCGATGGTGTAGGGTCGTTGCCTAATTAGGACTCGATTGTTACGAAATATCGAGCTTTTGTTGCGATCAGCCGAGTCATATTGGACGACCTGGATGCTTTTTTTCCGACGGTGATGACACGTGGTGGTCTGAAATGCGGAGGGGGATTATTGTAGGGTAGAGTTTGGGTCGAAATAAATCTTGGCGGAGATGGAGTTCATCAGGTGATTGCGTGCGATGAACTCGTTCGAGCCGGATATTTCCATTATGGAAGCTATTTAGAGAGACGATGTGATGTAATTTTTCGTCGTGGTAGAATACGTTGGTATGGTGAGTTGTGTAATGGATGCAGCGAAAGTTGGTGGAGGGAGGAAGGGGGGTTTGCATTAGATTCGACAAAAAATTAGCAATATGAAGGGTGGAAATATTACTATAGCACGTGGTGCCAGGGGTAACATTCTGAAAGTGGCTGGTATCAGTAAGAAAAATTTCCTGGCAGTGTCACAGAAGTAGATTACGAAATTTATATTGAGACAGAAATTAGTGAAATTCGCTCTGAAGAGGTTGTTACAACTTTATTTTAATTGATACATTTTTTTTCACGATTCAAATTTCCTCATTTAAAAAAAAAAAAAATAATAAGGTTCCAAAATAAGTATGGAAATTTGATCTAATCGAGGTAAAGAACCGAAAAGAGAAATGCATCCCATTTTCTACCTAGCAAATCGATTGGGAGAGATTTTGAACCGATTAGGAACTTCCAAAAAGTTTACAGATTTTTCAGGGAAACGCCAAAGTCAGGAAGGAACTTTTTTTTAGCGAGATCAAAATTTAAAAATTCCAGCAACACGCTGAAAAAATCCAAGTTGCCATCACTGACTAAAAAAGCATTACGTTGGAACGAAAAAATCTGTAGAGGAATTTTTGAAAATCAAATTTTAAAGAGAAAGCAAAAAAATGAAAAAATTCCTATAATATTATGACTTTTTGATAACTTTTTGTAACATCTCACTGTCGACCAAAATTCTCCCCTTCCTTCTCCCGTTTGGTGGACCCCAAACTAGGCAAACGTGCTAAACAAATCCTATTTAACATTAAGTATAGACAATTTTGGCAAAAAAAAAAAACTTGAAAGAGATCAGAGAATCGTAAAAATTTTGATTTTTTTTTAGTATGCTCAAAAAAAAATCATCCATCAAAATGTTTATTTTTTGTGGCTGGTGAAAATTGAGGAAAATATTCATCAATGAGACATACCTACATTTTTTTCGATTCGAAAAAGTATCTACTTCTTTCTTGTCCTAATTCAGGAAAATAAACCGAAATCAGCTAAGATTACCAAAAATTAAGGTCTAAAATTGGAATTTACAAGAAAAAAAAAGGTCTTATGTGGTTAAAACCGTGAAAAAACAGTCAAATTCCAAAAATTTTTCATTACAAAATTGAAGAAAAAGTGTATGTATCTTGATGAAAAAGGAATAAAATTACTACTATTTTTCATTGTCTTTCTATTATTGGCAACGTCGCATTTTTTTGAACTTTTTCTTTTAAAATGGATTTTTTCCAAAAATTTGAGAGTAGATGGATAGGTACATATTCGCTTCAGAAAAAAAAAGATTTTTAAAAATTATCTATGTTGAAATTAAAATAGCTACAAAATTTTCAAGTCTCGTAACCCATTCAGCCTTCGATTTTGAAATCAGGCAAAATACAGGATTAATTTTTTATGAAATCAAAATTGGCATATAAGCAAGTCCAATGATCATCGAATGTCTGTTATTTTCTTTTTTTTTTAAAAAAAAAGTTTTTTCAAAATTGTGAAATTTATTACTAAAACAGAATACTGGCAACGTCGCATTTGCACATTTCATTTTTTCTATGAAATTCGATTTTCAAAAATATGGTCCTTTAATCTTGAAAAAAAAAAACAGGTTTTGACTTTTTGAGCTCTTGCTCGATAATGATGGAAAATTTCCCTTCCTGTCTCACTTTACTGGACTTTTGTCCATGTTTCGTCCAATAATTTATTCTAAAATGGATTTCAGGGGTGAAAAAATATACCTACCTTATTTCTGATATTAAATTAACACCTTTTCCAAATTTCTGAGTCAATTTCCGCATCATTTAGAGCACAATTTTGGTTTTATCGATGAAATAGCATCAGAGACTCAGGAAAGCATAAATTTCGATCTCGCAGCCCTTTTTCTGAGGTGGGGGGGGGGGTGTCAGACTGCTGAGTAGCTCAGCCCATGTCAATATTTTATTTTTTTTAAATCATCTTTTGGATTAGGTGCTAAGGTTTTTAGAGAAAAAATCCTTGAAAATGCAACGTTGCCAATAATACATTTTGTACCTGAATTTGCACGATTAATGAGACTGATCATCGAACTCGATGGTATCAGTCTTGAACTTCAATTATGGTTTGAAAATTTTCCACGTTTTCAAATTTAAGGGCTGTGCAATTTTTCAGTCTATCGACACCTTAGTTAAACATAATATGGGCGAAAATTGATCGTCCTACTGAGGGCATTCAAATTTCCATATTCACCTTTTATAATCAATACTGTAGGAGCTATGCTACACCTCACTTCATACTCGTCCAACTTTTCGTATTCGCTTCAAAACCGACCATTCTACCGCCACCATCGTCAATTCATTCAACCTACCTCTCAACTTGCCATACTAAAAACCCGGTTACACACTGAAATTCACCGCAGTAACAGCAAAATCATCAGAAATCAACACTCCGGCACCAGTATAGAATGAAATATAAGACAAATTCCCCGGAACATATTAGCCAAGTACATTACGATATCTGCTGATTCACGGTATACCGTCTAAAGTCTAAACACATCGGAACAAAGACTCGAACATTGAAGCCCTTACGCGTATGATTTCTTAACCAGCCGCGCAAATGACCGCACGGTGACCGGTACGTACAATTAAACGTGTTACATATTCCCAATGGAACCAGAAGTGCAGCAAGAGGAGTAATCGTGCCGGTGAATTTATGATTTGAAAGACATAATGTGCTACGTCACGACCGACGAACAGCTACGACTTATATTCATGAATGAAACAGCGGCGAGTATCGTATAAGATACACTTGGCTGGACGACAATGCTCATCATGTGCGTATCAAGCTGCCAAGGCGGGATGAAGGGAATCGCTACATATGCAGGGTGACTGGAATTTCACGGAAAATAAATCTTATTCGTTGAAAACGAGCGTTTTTATTGCTGGCTCCTAACTATTATTGCCAGAAATGGGATTTGGACGTTGGAAGTCTAAATTTTAGGTATTCGAAGTTGAAAATTTTTCGATTCTGAATTTTTTCGATTTCTGGAATTTTAATTTTTTTTCAAATGATATTGCATCGAATTTTGAAAATTTTCAGCAGTAAAATTTTTCATGTCTGATTGCCTGAATTTTTTTGAAGTTTTTCCATTTCTGATTTTTGAACAATTCAAAGTTGAAAAAAAATTGAGAATTTTTCAATGAAACAAATTTCAAATTTGGAAAAATTGAGGAAAAATTTCAAAATATTGGAAAAATCTCAACTGTTTAAAATTTTTAAAAATTTTAGTTAGAAAACTCGAAAACTTCCCCACAATTTTTTTCCCAACTATGATTTTTTTCAAAATTCAACTTTGTGTTTTCTAAAATTATTTCTTTTCAACATAATAATTGACAGAAATGAAAAAAACATGAAATTTTTTGAAAAATTGAAGAATCAAAATTGGAAAAATTATGAAAAATTTTTACTTCAGGAAAAATTTGAAAATAGGATCCAATTTTGAGAAAAATCAGAATTAAAGACATTGAAAAAATTTGAAAATATAAAGAACTTGGACTTCATTCGTCGAATCCCATTCTTGTCAAAAATAACCAAGATCTTTTTTTATTTAGTTAAATGTAGCTAAAAAGTTAAAGGTCCGAGTCGGTAATGACGCAGACTTAAGTAAACGATATGGAGTAAATGGCGTTTTTTCCCCTTCGACCTCGACCTGCCTCTTTGTAAATAGCTTTTTACCCTCTGGCATAAGTTAACCTATCGAATTAGAGCACATTAGCAACTCGATGATAATCCTTTAAATGACGATCGTGCCGGTAAAAAGACCTTTGTAAATATTTACCTTATACGTACGTTAGAGCGAGTCTTCGACCTAGACCCTTTGAACACCCCCTAAGTGAATTCTTTTTACCCTGCGAAGGTAAAAACTACAAGCTAGTTGATTTGGAAAAAATATATTAGAAACACGATGCAGGTTTTGTTAATATTTGAATATCGAACTGGTAATATTGGCTTTTTCCAGTCAGCGAGTTTACTTTGAGATATGAATTTCATTCTGGAAGTAAAAACACGGCTGGCTTTTTACCCAAACCAATGTGTATTGAAGAATTATACTCGGTTTCGTTTACAGCACCGTGAATATCCTTCTGCACACACCGATGGTTCTTTTCCTTTTTAAACGTCGTGGTTGGTTTTTTTTCTTCTCAGCGTGGCGAAAAAAAAAAATAAGAAAGAGAAGTCGTACGTCATATTGATAATAATTACACCAGCACGAAATTAATTAAAGCCAAATGGAGCCATGTGATAGTCCACGACACCCAGTTCGATGTTTCCCAACACCAGGCGACTCGCTGTGGCGTACTAAGGAATTCACCGGAATATCATATTGGCTGTTCCCTTCTTCCTATGCCATAAATACTTGAAAATATAAATTATCCGCGTGTTCGTAATAACAATCGTATATATAACGGAGCCATTGAATTAGTTAACATCCTTTCTAATACATCATGTTGCGTTAACGCGATGTTGCTAATAATACGAAACAACAAAACGTGTTAAATTACAAATATCTCGAATGTTTTCATATGTATTTCGTATGCAGATACGTTCGAGCCCGCGTGCTATTACTTTGTGCCGCATAGAACGGTGCCATTTGTCCAATTAAGGGTACATGGTCGTCTCGTTCATCGTCCGGTGGTAAAAATATGTAAAAGTCGAACAGACATGTGTTGGTGATATGCTGTGTATACGGAAAGCAAAGAGTGTTTCCCCAACCTGTCCCCTGTCTCGTCAACTTGTCGTATACGCGTGTTAATTATAGTTAAAATTCTAGCTTATACCTTCGTGTAATATTTGATTTAGTGTGGCGCCAAGTCGAGAACATGATCTTTTACCCGGATTTCAGAAAGGGTACGGAATACGGAAGAGAAATCATTTTTCACGTTGTCAACACCCGTGTTGAAGTTTGGAATGTGGCGGAGAAATCAGAGATATTGGTGTAAAGGATTTTCACCAGTTGTTTCCAGGAAATTCGAAAATACCTCAGTTTACCTAAAAAATGATAAATTTTATTAAAATGACTAAATTCTTTTTAAAATCTAAGAAAATTTTGAAATTTCAACTTGTTTTTTTTTTTTGAAAATTGAATATTTTTTTAAATGGAAAAGAATTAAACAACAAAAAATGTCATTTATGACAAAATATACCATCGAATCCGAATTATCAACCCTCAATTCTATAGAGCCTTTGGGAGGATTACGTGGTCAATATTCATCAATCGTTTTATGAGCTTTCTCATACGTTTCTGGTTACATCAATTTTTAAAACCAAAATTGTATCCGAAATGGTACAATATAAATTTCTGGAGAAAGATCTTAAATTTTCAGGGAAAAAAAACTCACGAGTTTCAGTAAAAAAAATCATAATATTTCTTTAAAAAACAAAAAATTTTCAGTGAATGAATCAATTCTCGATTTAAAAAAATCAATTTTTTAGTAAAACAAATAAAATTCCAGTGAAAAATCAATTTTTAGTAAAATAATCAATGCTTGGTAAAAAAAAAAGGTCAATTCTCGGTTTAAAAAAAGGCAATTTTCAGTGAAAAATCAATTTTTAGTGAAAAATCAATTCTTAGTGGAAAATTAATTTTTAGTGAAAAATAATTTTTAGCGAAGAATCAATTTTTAGCGAAAAATCAATTTTCAGTGAAAAAATCAATTTTCAGTGAAAAATCAATTTTCAGTGAAAAATCAATTTTCAGTGAAAAATCAATTTTTAGTGAAGAATCAATTTTCAGCGAAAAATCAATTTTCAGTGAAAAATCAATTTTTAGTGAAGAATCAATTTTCAGTGAAGAATCAATTTTCAGTGAATAAAAATTTTCAGTGAAGAATCAATTTTCAGCGAAAAATCAATTTTTAGTGAAGAATCAATTTTTCAGTGAATAACAATTTTCAGTGAAAAATCAATTATCAGTGATCTGTAGGGAAAAATAATTTTCAGTGAAAAAAATCAATTTTTAGTGAATAACTATTTTCAGTGAAAAACGATTTTTAGTGAAAAATCACTTTTTAGTAAAAAAAAATCAGTGAAAAACAATCTTCAGGGAAAAATCAATTTTCAGTGAAAAATCAGTTATCAGTGAAAAACAATTTTCATGTTTCGTGAAAAAAAATTAGTGCAAAAAACATGAATTTCAGTGAAAAAACCATCATTTCCCAGTCAAGATCAATGTTTTTTTAAAAAAAATCAGCGGATTTTTTGCAAAAATTATTAAATTTTTTGGGGAAAATCTTCAATAAATTTCGAAAAAATGTCATTAGTGAATTTCTATAAAAAATCATCAGTCAATTTTGCAGATGTTGTTTTTTTTTCAATTTTCCAAACTTCAAAATTCTTTCTCAATTTGTTTCTTAATTCCAAATTTTTCTCTACTTTAATTCTGAAACATCTTCAATTTTTTGGACTCCAACTTTTTAGTTGAAAACATTGAAGAAAAATTATTCTTAATTTGAGAAAAATTTTGTGCACATCGGTTTGAAAAAATTTCAAAAAGAATTCCGATTGAGAAAAATAGAAAAATATACGATACTCTTCGAACCACCCTGTACTGGCTTTTCTGTAGAGAAGAAATATCCACAGAAAACGAATCGTTTTCAGGTACACGATGATTATACGTATATATTTTTGAAATATACCCTCGGCTCTTCGTATCACCCAAGTATATCGTTTCCATTATTCAGTACACGCCCTTCTGCTTCATTACAGAGGCTCTCTGTCTATATTTACAACGCTATAATCGGAAATCTCCGAACTATCATTATACGAGCGACGATAAAAAGTGTTCGGCTACCGAATAAAGCTCGTATAAAATCCAGCCGAGGTAAGATCGGCGCAAAGGTCTAGCGTTTGACGATTTCGACTACGGAATACATTGCAGGAATCTCTATAAGCCCGAAGGAATAAAAAAGTACTTTATCGTTGAGCTTTCGACATCGCAGCATTGGATATCCGCGGCGTTCTTAGTTTTCGGTGGGCCAAATAAATTACACTCGACGGACGAATCTGCGGGTCCGGAGACCGAAACTTTGTAATCACGGAAAACGTCGATGCCTGAGGTATTACCGCGAGGGGAGACCATAAACCGTACGGAAATTACGATAATGTCGGTACGAGACGTCAAGGTAAACACATGTGAAAGGGCGCGGGCGCCGTAAACAAAACGTCGTTATTTAGGTACACACTGCGAGTCTGTATGTATCCGGAAGTAAGAGCTTTAAAACAAGGGTGTGCAAGCCGACGCCGAAACGTTCTCTACCTTTAAAAAAAAAATCCCAACAACAACGCCGACACCGGTGCGTCGGTGCTCGACGAAAAACATTAAAGAACACGATGGAAAGCTTAATTAAAAAGGATTTTGTTTACGAGAGAGTCTGGAAATTTCAAGCGTCGAGCTTGGCCAGACCAGTCAAGACGAACGATTCCCTTTAATGGGGCTAAGGGTGGCAACAAAGTACTCGGCCGGCGGCTAATTTAAAACCATTTCGTCGTTCGGGCAACAAGAGTGGAAAAAAGAAGGCAATTTATACGAAATACGACCTTTATATACAGTTTAACAAAAAAACATGTTTTGATGGGCGCATGGCGATGCGGCGCAAGCCCGCGAGCTCATCATTATTACATGGTAACGAGAAGGTAATGACGCGATTCCTACCCTCGTTAGGGATCCCTCCATTCTCATCGGGGGTTTTCTCGATTCTCCGGTGTGCCCGATGCCCCGGCTCAGCCTCGTGCACTTCTGATTTTCCTCTATCAACTGGATAACTCATCAATCACGCAATTAAACTTATAAAAAGTTTTCCATTCGAGTTATCCGCATGGACGGAGCTTTTTAATACAACTTTTTATCCGCAGCCAAGACTATCGTTCTGTTTCATTGTTGCCAAGCCCGCGTACGGAAGAGTTCGTTATTCCTCTTAAGCTCGACTTTCGATTATTTTCAACTTTTTCAGCGTTTTCTTATTCTTCCGGGATATTTGCCTTGTATGAAGTTAATGCATCGTATTTCCAATACTTCTCACGTAACAATAAGGTATGTAAGGATATGGGATATTTTTCTCAGGTAATTTCGAACTGAGACACTCAAGGGTCTGCGAAAGAAAAGAGGAAATGGAAAAGAGGGGGTAGATGAACCGAAAATCAAACATTTTCAAAGTATCGAATAAGATTATCAAAATTTCATTTTCGTGATGATCAAAAAAAATACATCGATTTTGGGTGATGATTGAAATCTTCATCCTGATGGAATCCTGCAATTTAAATTGGTGTATGAATTTTACTAAAAACCATGAATATTTCACTGAAAATTGGTCACTGATTGCTAAAAACAGTGATTGGTCACGAAAAATCACTGATAAATCACGAAAAAATCACGGATGATTTTTTTTTAATTGATATTCACAGTTGACATTTCTTCGAAATTCATTTAAAAATTTCACTGAAAATCATTGAAAGAAATCATTGTGGAGTTTTCATCAAAAATCAAAAAGATTTCTCCTCAAAAATCAGTAGTTTTTGCTAAAATCCGTTGATTTTCTTTACAAAAAAACAATCTTAACTAAAAATTGATTTTTCCACTAATAATTGATTTTTTTCACTAAAAATTGGGTTTTCACTAAAAATTGATTTTTTCACTAAAAATCTATTTTTTCACTAAAAATTAATTTTTTCACTAAAATTTGATTTTTTCACTAAAAATTAATTTTTTCATTAAAAATTGATTTTTTCACTAAAAATTGATTTTTTCACTAAAAATTGATTTTTTCACTAAAAATTGATTTTTTCACTAAAAATTGATTTTTTCACTAAAAATTGATTTTTTCACTAAAAATTGATTTTTTCACTAAAAATTGATTTTTTCACTAAAAATTGATTTTTTCACTAAAAATTAATTTTTTTTTACAAAAAATTGATTTTTTCACTAAAAATTAATTTTTTTTACAAAAAATTGATTTTTTCACTAAAAATTGGATTTTTTCACAAACAATTGATTTTTCCACTAACAATTGCTTTTTTTTTTACAAAAAATTGATTTGTTAAGCTAAAAGTTGTTTTTCTCTAAAAATTGGGGGTTTTCACAAAAAATTAATCTTCTCACTAAAAACTTTTTCACAGAAAATTGATTTTTTCATCAAACATCAATTTTTTTTACCAAAACATGACTTTTTCACAATTGTTTTTTCACTAAAAACTATTTTTTCCACGGAGAATTGATTTTCCAGAAAGGTATTAAAAGACAACATCTTCAAAATCCGAAATTTAAATTCACGACATCCTACCGTGGAGCTTCTAAATTAGAACTTGCCGTGGAAAATTTGCCAAAAAATGAGAATAAAAGGTACCTAGATTTTTATTCTTAGCCATACAATTCGCCTTTTAATTGCCAACAGCACACAAAGGTCATTTTTATTCACGTGTCCGTTCAAAATTACATTAAAATAGGTGTACAATTCGTCTGGACGTCGTTGTCGGTCTCCGGCTACACTACGTACATTTTACTCACAATGGATATATCACATCACGCCCATATGTCCAACAAAAGGATGTATACTACATACACACGATGTACTATATCGTCCACGGTGTTCGAAAATGTAAATTTACTTTCATGGCTTTGTTGTTAACACAGACACTCACGCAGAGAGAAAGACAGAGACAAAACGAGCAGATCAGATGAATAACAAATACATACAGCGTACGATATAATAGATACAGAAAACAATGAACGAATATTCAATTACCTCCGCACCTCTCTATCGCTCTTTTTCCCTATTCGATATCGTTTTGAGACCATTTTTCGTCTCTCTGTGTACACTTTATTACGGTTTTACACCAGTTTACCATTGAAAGTCTGAATGAGATGATATATGTGGCAAAGGAAAAAGCTAAAATTAGATTTTGGTCTTCAGAGATGCTTATTACGCGTCGACGTATCTATCAATTCGCGACACTAATAACAAAATTTACCAGTTTCCATTTATTCTCGCTTTTTTCCCCAGTACTGAAGGCAAACATGTACGAATCTCATTTATATATAAATTTTATCCACGTGGTGTTTACTTGCGATGCACTATACTCGTGCAGCAAATTTAATAACATCGCTGAGTACTCGAGTACCCGACATTATGCATTTTACGCGGCCGTCCGCGCGTCCTTTCGCCCTCAATGTGTCCTTTCCTCGTGTATAATGTGTTGGGTACCACAAGCTCGTGAATCAATGGATGGTACCATTTTATAGCTGGTACTGTGTGTGTATATTGTATAATTTAAACTGTCGTTTGAAATTATTGTGGTCGTTGTTAGGTCTGGAAACAAGGAGTCCGTCTGCTAATAATCGTCGCGCGGTTACCGTTTAATAATCAACATTTACCTAGTGTAATTATCTGCTCGAGGTTTTTGCCCTCGTAAATTTTTTTACCAGCAAATTAATTTTTTTTGTTTTTTTGTTACAGGTAAGCGTTTGATGGTGCAAAAGTACATTACGTTGATGTAGTTCGAAAAACGAAATTAATTATCGATTTACGAGTTCGGTGCAGTAAGTGGTTAGTTTTAGTGTAATTTGAAAAAGTAATTTTTACTTGAGAGCTTCTTTAAAATATCAACAAGTTGAAAAAACCAGAGGAACGAGCATTATTGTACGGTTGATTCATTACTGTACTTAAAATTTTCGCCATTTTACTGCGAAATGGATCTTAATTTTAATTATTCTGGTGTAAAAAGCTCGAATTTAATGTAACTTTATTCGCCACGCTTTCAAAATTTTTAAATATGCGTTTGAAGTGGAAAAAAATAACAATTTACTCTGAACGAATCGATTTTTCCATACTTACGGGAAAATGATTCAGTTGAACGAAAAATTAATACCAGAATCGAATTCAACGACCTCGAAAACCATGAAATCGATATGCATGTCGATATTTTATCATTACTGCCCCCTCACCCCTCCCTACCTCTTCTGCTCCCCACAAACCCTCTTCATTTCATTATTCAATCAATGGGAAGAGTTGATAAAAGATATTTTTGAAATTCAACTAAAAGTCATTTTTAGAAAAAAAAAAATCATTCAATTATTATTTATCTGTATGAATTTTGAATTTTGAACTATAGTGGGGAGAAATGGGGAGAAAGAGGGGGAAGGTTCCAAATAATTATGCAAATTGAGGGGAGTTCCGCACTACTATCACATCACAGTATTTACTTCAATTTTTTGACTCCAAAATCTTACAAGTTTCATAGAATTTTTTCTTAACTTATGTTTGATAAATTGGGAATTTAAAAAAGGGATGACGGGTATCATCAAGGGGGGGAGGAGGTTCCAAAAATGATAAAAAATGATGATGGATATCGTTTGTTAGGTTTTCGAGGTCGTAGAATTCGAATTTGACATCCATTTTAACCTAGGATGAAACCTTTTCACACTACAGTACTTTCAATGCGTTTTAAAGATATTCCAAAACAGCTATAAGGGGGCAAAAGGGGATCTAATTTCAAATATTGATAAAAATCAATGATACATATCAATTTCTAGGTTTCCAAATGCGTAGAATCCAAATCTGGCATTATTTTTGATCCAAACTTGATTCTACTCGAATTACCCACCACTTTAAAGTCATTAAAGCCAATGCAAGATCCATTTAGCGATTAAATCCCACTTTCACACTGATCTCAGATTCAAATGACCTCATCCTCATCGCCACGACACCATACACCGGCCATAAAGCCGTACTCGGCGTTACCGAAGCCATTTATATTTCACATTTAATTTACGTTCCACCCTTTATAATTGCTTTTCTCGTTAAATTACCCTTTTATCGGCGACGATCCCGGCAACTGGTTAGTATAAAAATAACGACGAAAAAAAAAAACATACACCGCGACACACTTGGAAAAAGAAACAGAGAAAAAGAATAAATTACCACGCGACGCATCTCTCTCTCAACTCTGCAAATCCATATCCACGTTAATGTTTCGGATAAACAACTTCAATTACGTACATTGGCCATTTCGAGTCTACAGATAAGCTCTCTATGGTCGAATAATTAATGGACGAAATGAAATCGCACCATGTTACACATGCAGCATACCAGCAGGGGGATCCGAAGTATGAAAAAAACCACCGTGTATCGGGTCGTTTCGCACCACCTACTCTGAAAAAAAAAGAATAATTGCTTTTTGAACGTTGATCGAAAGTCGCTGCACTGTTATAATTACGCAGTCTTTACGCCAATGATAAAGGTAACCTATACCAACTTAGGAAATCCACTTGTCACGTAACATTTAAATAATGATTCTGTGTTTACCACCTCCAGTCCTCTTCTCTCTCGAACAGAGCAAAGCAATCGAAATTTCATCTTGTACCAAATGCTGCCGAAGATCTAACCAGTAGCCGAAGAGAGGTATGCGGGTTTGTGTTCGGCAAATACACAACCGGTTAGGAATTTTAATTACATTTCAATGTATGCGAATTAAATTAACGTAATGTTTACCTTTTTTCTACTCCTATACCCATCTTTACTTGGAAATGAATCTACAGGAAAAAAAAACTGGATTAAATGGTGAAAAAAAAACGAGCTTCGATGCTGCTCCGGTGGCATTATTTGACACGTTATATTTATTGTATAAATAGTCGATTATTTTAACGTTGTAATTAGAGAATTAATCCCACTCGAGGTTTTTTCGCCTTGCCTGCGAGCTGATCTTATTCATCGGTATAACGATGACGATTCCGAGACGACGATGAGAAAAACCTCCCAACAGATTATTTTATCGGTCAGTACAACTATTTGACACATTCGAACCGGACCAATCATCGCGTTAGGTAATAAAATAAGGCAAAATAAACAGCGATATTTATCGTTATATTCTTGCCACGGCTCGTTAATTTACGATGATTTTTATTTGACGCGAGCATTAAAAAATAAGCGTAGATATTCCGCTCTCTTGGTCGTATATTCCGAATAATTTGTACGCTAATGACCGCGTTCGTTCGTATTTCTTCTCTCGCTTCTCTTTTTCCTTTTTTTATAACCAACATATACTTATACAGATAAGCACTCCCCGTATACTCTCTTATGGGTTAACATAATCGTTAAGCGTGTTTACCCCGTCACCGAACACCGATGATGGATTATGCGAATAATATTTCGTGATGCGTCACGAGAAGAGACATCGTAGATCGAGGACACGCGAAAAAAAATACCCGCCGTTCATCTAAAATGTCCATCTTACTGGGAATGGAGATTTTCGTCGATATCGCATATGTACCTACATACTTGACACCATAAGCCAATATAATCAATCGTACCGGAGAGTTAATCTGTACCTATAATACGAGTTTATGAGTTCGGGAAAATTTTCTTCGGGTTTCGTAGGTGTACGTGGCGTTATTCACCTTTCTTATCGATGGACACGATCAGCAAATATATCGTGATTTAGTCGTACGAGGATTTTAAACGCTGTATCTGTACCGAGGTTTTATAATTGAATGAGTGTGATGTCGAATTTCTCAGAAATGAAACCACGTGCTGAGGATTGCGGTATGATGGTTGAATTGGCCTCAGATTGGAAAATAAATTGGTTTTGGGAAATTTTGGAGTGGGATTTTTTGAAGGAATATTTCAAACTGTTGCTCAAAGGAGGAGAACGAGGAGAAGAGATTTAAAATGGTGAAAAAAATTAAAAGCTTCAAAATGAAAAGTGATTTTTTTCGAAGGACCTTTTTTTGACTAAAATTTGGACTTTCGGCAGAAATTATAATTTTCGACAGGAATTATGGCTTTTGAAAAGAATTGATTTTTAGCAGACATTGAGTATGTGACTTTTGATAAGAATCATGATTTTTGGCAGGAATTATGATTTATGGCAGAACTTCGACTTTTGACAAGAATCATGGCATGACAGGAAATATGAATTTTGGCAGGAATTGGAACTCTTGACAAAAGTTTTGATTTTTGGCAGAAATTAGGTATGACTTTTTGGCATAAATTATGACTTTTGGCAGGAATTACTACTTTGAACCAAAATTAGGTATAACCCTTTTGGCAGAAATTACGACTTTTGGCAAAAATTTTGACCTTTAGCAGAAATTAGGTACGACCTTTGGCAGCAATTATGACTTTCAACAGGAATTATGTCTTCTGACAGGAAAAAGGAATTATGACTTCTGGTAAAAATTTTGACCTTTGGCAGAAATTAGGTAAGTACAACTTTTGGCAGAAATTATTACTTTGGACAGGAATCGTGGCTTTTGAAAGGAATCATCATTTTTGGCAGGAATAGACTTTTGGCAGAAATTTGGTATGAGCCTTTTGGCAGAAATTATGACGGAATTATGACTTTTGGCGTTTGGAAGAAATTATGATTTTTGACAGGAATTATGACGTTAAGCAAAAATTAGGTATAGTCATTTTGGCAGAAATTAAGACTTTTGGCAAAAATTTTGACCTGTGGCAGAAATTATTGCAGGAATCGTGACTTTTGAAAGGAATCATAATTTTGGCAGAAAATGGGTATGAGCCTTTTGGCAGAAATTATGACGGAATTATGACTTTTGACGTTTGGAAGAAATTATGACTTTTGACAGAAATTATGACTTTTGACAGGAATTATGACTTTTGACAGGAATTATGACTTTAAGCAAAAATTAGGTATAGTCATTTTGGCAGAAATTAGATTTTTGGCAAAAATTTTGACCTTTGGCAGAAATTATTACTTTTAACTGGAATCGTGACTTTTGAAAGGAGTCATAATTTTGGCAGGAATAGACTTTTGGCAAAAATTCCAACTTTTGGCTGAAATTAGGTATGACCTTTTTTACAGTAATTACAACTTTTGACAAGAATTATGATTTTCTCAAAAAATAATGACTTTTGACAGGAATCATAACTTTTGACAGAAATTATGACTTTTAACCTTACTTTTAACAGAACTTATTACTTACTTGACAAAAACAATGAATTTTTCGACAGAAATTGATACTATTTGAGGGAAGCAATGACTTTTTTACTAAAATATTATGATTTTTTTTTGACTTTTTTAAACCAATATTTTGATTTTTGAAATGAAACTTATTAAAAAATGATGATTTTTTATGTTTTCATGAAATCTGGTCACCCTTTTGATTGTATCGCGGTAAAAATAATTCTTTTCAATGATTTTTGGTCAGAATTGGATATGAAATCGATGTTTTCAAATGACTTTGAGCCAAGTATTTTCTTCATGGCTTCTTTGATGAATCTTTCGTGAGTTTCTTTATTTCTTCGAGTCATCATTTTCAAAAGAAATTATTACTTTTCATGACTTTTTTGCAAACGTTGTGGTCATTGAAATGTTTTCTCTTTGAAAATCATATCTTTTTCATGTTTTTATGAGTTTTGTAACATAGTATGCCAATTTCACTCGATTCACCTAATTCTAATCGGAATCACGAGTGGCCTTTTTTCAACAAAAATGGTGGCTTTTCTTGAATTTTTGTAAAAGTTTTGATAGCCTTAAAAACTTTTTTTTTTTAATGTCTGATTCATCGAATACTTTTCGTTGTCTTCAATTTTTTTTGCAACCCAATTCCTAGTGAAATTTTAGACACAGGCCCAAATTCTGACTTTTTAACCATCTGCCCAAACTCAGATGTTTTATTGAAATTTCTGCATTTTTCGAACTGAAATCGAAATTTCCAGACACAAATAACAAGCAATAAAATCCATGTTATCTGCAACTTGGGGAACTTTTATGAGCTTTTATATTTCCATTACTATACAAATCTGCAACTCCACCACCGTCCACCATCATCCATAAATCACTCTCTCATTCCGAGAGACAAATTACCACCACGTGCCCACATCTCGACCCCTTTTCTCATGGAAAAATCATAACTGATTCCGGAACGAAAATCGACCACCATCCCACTTCATTGGCAAACCAGGACTGGAAAAGCCAACACTAATTAAGGTCATCGATCCGTTCCTACTGCAATTCGTTATAATAGGTAACCACATCGTGCTAATTCATAGTCGTACCACAAAAATACGTACATGACGTGCAGACCAGACGTGAAAAGCAGACCAGGAGGGGGAGATTTTTGATTAATAGTAATATCGCGTTACTAATTAAAACCAGTGCGGGCGGGAGATGGCTATACAAGACAAATCTCAACCCCCCTTACCCCAGTCTACAAAAATCTTGGGTCCACCGCCAGCTCAATCTCGAGTAATAACGGTAACGTAATAAAACCTTATGTATAGGTCGATTCAACCCGAGGATATTTATTGATTTATTTAAAGCGAATTTTTACCAGCCAACGATCATCCGCTGAAAAGAAATTCAAACAAAACGCATACCAGAGACGGTCGGCTCGCTCGCGCCTCTTCCAAGGTCTCCTCTGATAATCTGTGGCTATCTGCGCCCCCTCTCCCTTCACCTTTGTCTGGTCACACACGGTACATAGTTCGATTCACGTACATGAAAAATACAACGCACAATATAAGTGAAAAAGCTAAAATGATTTATAGCTTATGATATAGCTGAATAGTATTTATTTTCTCATTTTGATTTACGGCTTGTTGCGTATTATCCAAATATAATAGCTATTCTGAGGTTTTACCATTTGGGAGACGCGGATTTCTCGAGCTTGATTTATCATATTTCAGTCTCGTACTTTCTTCGCATCTAAGGTGAAAATTTTTCTATCCACACATATCCAGCAAATATCTATGGAAAAAAAATCATCGCTTCTGTATTTTTCTTTTGCCCGACTCTGGCATGTCCACCGAGCACTCATTAGCGACTAGTTTGGTTCGTGTTGGAATCGAGATCGAGTTTTTTTTTCGCCATGGCCTTTTTCTAGATGCAAATTCGTCGTCTCGATGGTAAATACTTTTCTCCACGGATCGTCTCGCGGACGTGCAATCATCTCATTGCGGACAGGATCATCGAAGGAGGAAAAAAAATAGGAGCGAAAATGGCAGAAAAAAATGCTCGATCGTGTCGGCATTCTTGCTCGTTTTGCCATCCGAACATGACGTCTTATTTACAATGAAACATCCCAGCCAACGATTCGCAGTACGATGACAGCTCAGGCTTATGAACCGTACGAGACCACGTAGCTTTATCGTTTACAGCTTTAGAAAATTACTAGTCTCGAGCCTGCCGGTATAATTGAATCATATAGATGGCCGAGTTACAACGACGTAACGCGTCCGCCACTTTTAAGTAATTAATTAAAATTTTACACCGGAGGCTGTGCCAGTCGCCACCGCCGCATTCTCCCACTATACGGCTTTAATTTACCTACCGAAGCCTCCAGTCGAACCGTCTAGTCCGGCCGAATCATCTTTTTATCCGCAAACAATGCAGAACACACAGAGTTGGCATTTGATTGGCATATACGGCTCCGTGTGTACTTTGATTGGAATTTCTATTAAGATTTCGTTCGAGGCTGGGTGCATACAAGATCCATAGAGACAGACGAAGAAAGAACACTATTAGCACGTGTGGGTTTTTAATATGTTTGTTTTAGCTTTCACGGAGAAGTTTTCAACCACGTCTCAGCGTCGTCAACTCGTCATCTTTACAAAGGTTCTATTCGCTTAGTGTGGGTGGAGGATACATACGCGGACACGTTGAATAATTAATTTGTAGCTTTCTGACATGACGTTGTACTACATACGCTATTCGAGCGGCAATAAAAAAAAAAAGGAAATTCACTTTATGCAATTTTCTTATACTGCTTTGCCCCCCCCCCTCGTCGATGTGTGGTTCAAGGTGAAATACGATGAGTCTACATACACGATGAAAGATTTTTTCCATTATTCGTTTAGTTAAGAGTTCTGTTCATTTCGATGTAGAAATGGGTTTGGATTTTTTTCCATTATTAAGCAATTTTCGCCCAAGCATGTGTGGCAACTTTGACCTAATTTTTAATCGTCGACGAGTTCCGTTTATGCGGTGGCGTCTGAGAGGTTTGAATTATCATTTTATATTGTTGTAATTAAGCGTTTGCGAATTCTTGGGTATAGTAAGAGGAGGAGGAGTGGAAAGTAATCGCTCGTATTGTACTATTGTTGGAATTTTTCGTTATTTCGAGTTATAATATGTACTTGATGGGTTGGGAAGGGCGGTTAATTGGCAGTGAATTGGAGTACTTTAGTTGTCTGGGTGGGGAGGGGGAGAGGTTACGAAATGGCTTTTTTCAAGTTTTTAAGATTTAGAATAAGATGCTTTCTGCCCCAGCGTAATTATTTTGAGAGCTCTTCAACTCTTTTGTCATTTTTATGCCTCTGAGATCTTCAATAAAATCTTTTTGGGAGTTCTGAGACATTTTGTTTTTCTTACGTTCGTTGTTGGATGAGCTAATTTATGCTTTTCAGATGCCATAATATTGATAAATGAGTTCCCTTGCCCCTTGCCCCTTCATTAGGTCTCTATGTAGGAATCGGGAGGTTTTATCAACTTCAACAATTTTAAAGATCGGATACAAATGATGTCGAATTTTAATCAAGCTAAATTTTATGGCAGTAAATGGACATTTATTTTTTTTTATGATTATGCATGAAAATGAAACGAAATAGATGAACTTCAAATTATCACGTAATTAATGAAATTGAAACACCAAAAATACATTTTTAGGGATGTTCTCAACGTAAAAATCAATAATAATTATTTCATCTGTCAAAATTTTTTCACATTAATAAATTAATAAATCAGTGGGAAAAAGTTCATTGGAAGCAAACAAAAAAAAATGCTGGAAAATCGATAAAAATTTACTGGAAAATCAGTGAAATATATTCTGAAATTTGCTTTTAAAAAAATCAACAAAATTCATTAAAAAATTAGAAAAAAATCCTCTGTAAATTACTGATTTTCCCTGCGCTGCAATTTTGACTTCTTTTCAGTGCCTAAATTCTCTGATTCGAAAATATATTCGGAAACAAAATTTCATTTTTTTTATGTAGAAAATGGATAATGAAAATAAATTTCCAAAATAAAAATCATTCATGTCAGCATTTTTTTAAAAAATCAATTTTCTTGAGATCAAAATACTGATTCTTTAAGAATGAAAAAAATAGATTTTGGAAAATTCAAATTAATTTTTGTAAAAATCGAAGATCAAAAAATCTATTTTTCAAAATTTAAAATAATTGAAGAAAATTATTTTTTAAACTGATTTCGACTCGTATGAGCAATACTGACAGAAAAATTTCATTTCCTGCTGAAAAATTCTCTTCCTGTCGGCGCCGCCCCTCCCCCAGCGAAAAGTAATAAGGTCTTTTGTTTCCTAGTCTCAAATCAAGGAAAAAATCGTTCAAAATTGAGGAAAATTCAAATGATTTCTATTGAAAACGACTTAGGAATTTTTTTTAATTTTATCATTTTTGAAATGGATTTTCGATGCATATTTTTCAAAAAAATAAAATCATAAGAATAACTACATCTTCTGGCACAAAAATTAAAACAAAAAATTCAAAATTTCTTTTAAGAACTTTTGAAAAATTTTCATCTCTTCCCCCAACTAAAAGAATCCGAAAGTTTAATTTTGCATTCAAATTATTTTCTGAATCTTTTTTTTTTTATATTTACACAGGATTTTATCATGAATTTCAAAGTAATACCCTTCGATCTCGTCCCTCTTTCCCCCGACCTGGCATAAAATATGTCAAAAGTTTTAAATTTTAGTCCCACTTTTTTCAGAATCACATTCTCAACACACCAAATTATGGGAAAATTGTGAAAATTTATAACTCTCCCCCTCCCCCTCCCTCTCTAAATTGAGCAATAATGTGACACATTTAGGGAATTTCAAGTATACTTTTTTTTTTCAAATTTTGAACAATGTAGAATTTTTTTCGTAACTTTAGCCAAATTCATATTTTTTTCATCATCATTTTTCACTCGAAGCTTTGAATTTTTTTTCCTGCTCATTCAAAGATTTCATCATTTTCGGATTAAGTAAAACAAAAAATTTGAGTTTCAACACATCTCAAATTTTTAATAATTTCTATCAATGAAGAAAAAACAAAAAAATTACTGAGCGCCAAAGTCAAATTTTTCCAATAAAATTCGAATTTTGCTGGATTTTTTAACTCAAAAACAGAAATTATTCAATTAAAAAACCGAGATTAATTTCTGTTCATTTTCAGGCTAACTCTGAAAAAACAGTAATTAAAAAATTTTAAGTGAAAATAATTTAATTATTATACTTTGACGGAATTCTTCGTGTGCAAAAATCTTAATTAAAAGAGCTGCGAAGCTATTTATACGAAAAAATGAAATCCGTTTTATAGTCCAATTAATTAGGTACTTTTTTACCCGCTTAAATTTTGCCAAAATGTAATTTCATTGTCATTTCTCTCCTTCGTAGGTACTTTATTTTCGACTCTTTTCATATCTCTCGAATCACAATCGCCGAAACCTTCTCACATAAAATCCACCCAACCAACTGCTCGCAAAATTTTCACCAAAATTCCACACATTCATATACCATGCAAAAGCCCATCTTTCCGGCCATACCGGGGTCATGCTCTATAAAAATACTCCGGGCAATTAAAACCCTACCTATTAATAGTTCAATTACCAGAACGACCTGGTCGTTTAATCGTATTAAACACGAATCCTACGAACTGAACGAGGCGAAGGCATAGTACGAGCGAAAAAAAAAAAAGAAACACCAGTTTTTTAATTATTTTCGAAATTACGATTCTTGCGATGTATTATATCCATGTATCTTCTCCAAATACAACATAGCGGTTCGAGTATAGTTTTTTTCCTATTCATTTAATATTTCGTTCGAATACTTCTCCCCCAACTCGGTCTAAGGTCTGTCTGTCGGATTCATTATACAAATAAAAAAATGTATATAAATTTTCTCGCTAAGTATCTGTCTTGTTTCTAGTTTTCAGTTTAAGGCGCGGTCCTAGTTTTTTCCCCTCTGCACCTTCCCGACCGTGTCATAATTAAAACACCGGTATCGGTATTTTTTTTGTTGGTTTTTCTCTCCGTCTGTATGATGGACATGGTAAGATCATCGAATTATCGATTGTTCGTCATAAATACGAAAAGGACTGGTTCGCGGTTTATTATGTTTTATGATTTTTTGAAGACCTCAAGCTCTGGTTTTTTTCGCTGAGTTTGGTCTCTGGTGTTTCTTGAACTCCTCTCGGTGTTCAGTTCGATTCTCATGGGTATTGGTCGTATAAGGGAGGAATTTATATGGTATCGGAGTTTATTACGAATACGATTCGATTCTCCAGCGAACTGGTTTTCTTCGCAGGTACCAATATCGAGAATTCCAACGTGCTACGTGAAAACAAGTACATATCCGAGTCATTTTGGTTGTTTTTATCGTATATATGGTTTTTTTTCACTCTGCTGTCCCTCTGCACCGCTTCTACGGCTCGTTCGATGCCAATGTTTTACGAGTACCTGACCAGAATGAGACTTTTCCAGTTCACTATGGCAATGAATACAGATTACTGGTATTAGCGATCCAGCAACTCTGCATGTGTGAGAGTTTCGAATGGGCGAGGAAACGTGGGCAGCCGGAGAGGTATCGTTATTGGCAAAACAACACCGATATAAATTATCATCCGCATACATTGTTTGTCTTTTGTATATAAAGGGGGAGGATCTCGTAAGTGTAATTTGTACACGCGAGAGCCAGAGCACATTCGATGTTTCACGTGTAGCTATACGACTGCGAGTTCGCAGCGGCGGTAATTTATCGACCGGAGCAATTTTTTAAAAAGCTCTTTTTCGCCGGTAGATTTATAGCGTACATTTGCGAAACTTACTCTTTATCACGAGCAGCTACCAAAAGTCGAAGGAAATTTACTCGATTTAGTATTTCGCGAGGTAGAAGAAGGCAGGTCTGTTTCTACTGCGCCAATGATTGATTGGCCAAAGTTTCCCGAAGAGTTTTCACGTTCGAGACTCCGAGTCGCGTCGTTGAAAAGATTTTTATTGCACGAGGGATTAATAAGGAGAGGTGCTTTTCGATAGGAGGAATGAACGAACGACCTTTTGATTGCACTCTGCAAGGCAGCAATGTTTTTTCCCGAGTCCAAACTTTTCATGATTTTTTTCGGTTCAAAAATTTTTAAAAAAATCTTCAAATTAAAATTTTTTTGGGGTATTTTTTTGACGCGAAGTTTTTTTTCTAAATTGATGGCTTCGACTTTTTTTCTAATAATTGTTTTCAATTTCTTCCTCAAAATCAACTACCTATGAAAAATTTTTATCATCAAAATTTTTCCACCTCTAACCTAATTTTTTATCAAATTTTATCAGGATGAAAATTTTCATCCGTTCCAATTTTTCCCTCATCTTGAATTTTTTCAATTCTGAATTTTTTATTAAATTTTTTCCAGCTCTCAAAAATTTTCTGTTCTTCAATTTTTTTTCTTGATAATATGTAGGATTTCTTTCAATTTTTTACAATTCTAAAAAATGTTTCCAAAATTTTTTTCAAATTCAAATGAAAATTGTACTCAAACTTTCTAAATTTAGAAATATCTTTAAATCATTAACACTTAATCACGAGATCTGAAAGAGTTTTAAACTGAATAAAATTATTGTGTCGATGAAAAATATAAATTTCTGGGTCATAAGGGATGGGGCGAATCCCTCCCTTTCCCCGACACAACGGCAGTTGAAGAAGTTGGCAAATTCGTTTCATAAGAAAAAAAAATGACATTTGATAAAAATAGAAGAAATTTAAGGGAAAACATTTTCTTTCAGATATTACAATCAAACTCAGAAATGATATTCCATTCCAAATCCAAATTTTTCAAAAACTTTGGCCTCAAGACGACCTTGTTGAATTTTACAAAAATTAGGTTTTTTCATATTTTTTTCAAAATTATTTCAACTAGTTTTGTTGTATGTATTTACTGATTTTTGATGTTTGAAAATCACTTTGTCAATGCTTTGGCCTCGCTGCACTCAGTCTCATCGTATTTTCTCCTTCCATAGTTTCAAAGTAAAAATAGTCAATTTTTTTTTTAGGTGTTATTAATCCAGATTATAGTTTTATTGCACTACTTTGTGGTTTTTTAAAATTTTCACTTCAGACTAATCACTCATTAAATTATCATTTTTTTCTCTCATTAGAATATAATTTTTCTTCGCAGGTTTTCTTCACGGTAATGAAATTACTCCGGGAATAGCAATGAAAATGACGCGAATGAAAAGGGAGAAGTGGTTAAAAATTTGGTATAATGGAAAAATTTGTGCCATCCATACCCCTTCCTCCCAAAAAAAATCAGTTTGTTTCGTGCTTGAATAAATTTATTTCCAAAATTGTTCAGAAATTGAGCAAGACAATTCTGAGATTCCTCTCCCCTCCCTCAAATTCGGACTTTCTATCATCACTGCTGATCTTATGAGAAGCCAAAATTTCACTTCGAAATTAATTTCATCTCTCAAGTTGACAAATTTCAGTTTCATGGTCGTAAAAATCGTAAACGTCTTCTACACCCCCCCCCCCCATCCACCTTCAAAAATACTTTTCTACGCCATTGGGAATTTTGAAAAACATTTGACAAAATTTTAGGTTGAAAAAATTTAAAAATTGGCCTTTTGAAGAAAATGGAGTTGAAACAAATGATTTTGAAAAAATTTGAATTTGAAACGAACTTAGGGTAATTTTAATTCAAAAAAATCTGGAAAAAAGTTCAAAATTGAATAAAATTTAAACAACGGAATTTGAAAATAAAAAATTGAGAGCAAAAATTTCTGAATTGCGTAGAAAAAATTTAGAAGAAAAATTTATTTTTGAGAAAATTGATGAAAAATTTTATTGGCAAAAAAATTAGAATAAATGTGAACTTGGAAAAATCTGTACTTACTTGGAAAAAAAAC
Source organism: Pseudococcus jackbeardsleyi (assembly GCA_038380155.1). Taxonomy (NCBI): domain Eukaryota; kingdom Metazoa; phylum Arthropoda; class Insecta; order Hemiptera; family Pseudococcidae; genus Pseudococcus; species Pseudococcus jackbeardsleyi. The sequence goes on from CM076242.1 coordinate 11,170,757, forward strand.
ACAGAGTTGTGGAATCTGGGTTTGAAAAAAAAAAGTTCAATTCATTCACATGTTCGATGATGAACGTTGTGACCATAGACAATCTCAGTTCTCAGGGGCCATCGACGGATATCTGTTTCAAAAACCCTTCGCTCTGTCCCCTACTCTCACTTTGGAGCACCAATAACACCAGCACGTGGGTATCTGCATAAAGTCTTTCCATAAACAACGAGACCATCTCCCACGCGAGTTTTCTTTTACCTATTCTTATGTCGTTGTCGTCTCGTTTTTTTTCTCTCGATCGAGTCTTTCTATTACGAAACACGTTGCCACGGTTAAAATATTTATATCATAGTTGTCTTTCTATGTTCGCCAGCCCAATGCATCGAGTAAAAACAGTGTTCGCAGGCATCACCGATGTCTACCAATGTTCCCATAACACGTTGTTGGCTGTTTGTGGCATTGTAACAGGAGAAAAAAAAAAATAAAGCTAGGGCATGGTACCCGGAGTCAATGGCGAGTGCTGATAGAAAGTATAACTCTACTACCATAGCTGCGATTTACGCCCGATAAATTACCATGGCCATTGACAGGTTATCATGTAAATTCTCGCATCATAGCGCCTTTAATGCGGCATCCGCGTCCTTTTTTTTCTTCCTAGCACCTTAATATTTTATCCTCGCGACTTCGCGAGATATTCACTCTTGTCAGCTTGTTGCTCTGGCGGTTCACCCTTTCTCCGTCTTTCATCCGGTGTTCGCCATGTACCACGAAATTTCCATAGGCGATCCATTCGTTGGCTATGTCGGTTGTTTCAGTTACATCGAATAAATTTCTCAAACGATCCGCTTTTGGGAGCATATCGACGTATAATGATTTCAACTAAAGACCACTCCAACCTGTACCCATCGTCTATGTACCGACGTCGATAATTTATCGTTATTTTCCAAGCATTAGGGTGGTATTAGATCGGTGTTTGGAAAAAATGTACGGTTCGTCTATATTACACAACGACCAGACTCTATCTAATTGGAGCGATTACCAAGGCCCCACGTAGTCGTTACCAGCTCGCTTTTTATTTTATTTTTTTATTATTATTTATTAAGTAATCGAGCATAGCAACTTTCATCCATTCGTATCGTATCCTTCGTATACGTAATTGGTTTACGTCCGCGTGCTATTCCACCATCGAGTTACACTTTGAGCAACACTTTATATGGTCTGCGATAATTAAAAGAAAATTAATGACGAGATTAGCACCGGTGTACGTGTCCTTTGGGCCATACCTCACAAGACGCTGCGATTTTATTGTAGTATGCATCGGAATCACTTTTTCTCTCAATTTGTTTCCCTATGTGCACTTGCATTTGCCCGTATACGAACCAAAGTCGTAAAAAAGTTGGTTATTGCGAAATCAGCCCGCTTTCCATGTGTTACGTACCCGGCTCCATAATTTGGAAATGGTTTTATGTACATACGTAGCTAGGTACATTGACTTACACAGAAGTACATAACAGTGCCAAAGTCGTCGTTGTCATTGGTATGCGTTCATTTGTACGGATATCTAGGTACCTACCTACACGTCTGTGAGTTTTATTGAGTTGTACTTGTAATTAAGTTCATTTATGCCGAAGACGTTGCTGTGATTCGCAATTATTACGCGGATATGCGCCGAGAATAAAGATGCTTTTAATATTTCTCGTACGGGTATCGTCAAAGCGTGGAAAATTCTCAGGATTACCGTATTTGGTATTTCCAAAGTAATATACGCGGTTGTAAAAGTACGGGGTTTTTAATAGCATAATTTACGTTCGAAGTGAAATTCGCAATTGGAAGTTATGGAGATGGAATTGAAGATGAGAACATACAAAAATAGAGAATAATCGTCAAATACCATGCTTTTAATAAAGAGAGTCGTGAATAGTTACCGGGATTTACCAAAATCACTAGTAATTATCTAAAATTACCACAATTTTCCTGGTTTTACCAATATTACCCTAAATTTGCCTAAATTATCCCAAGTTTTCAAACATTACCCTAAATTTACCAAAATTACCCTAAATTTCTCATTATCCAGAATTTCTCAAAATTACCTTAAATTTACCAGAATTACCTCGAATTTACCAGAATTACCTCAAATTTACCAAAATTACCCCGAATTTACCAAAATTACCGTGTATTTACCAAAATTACCATCTATTTACCATAATTAGCATGTATTTACCGAAATTACCATGAATTTACCAAAAGTACCCGAAATTTTCTCAAATCACTCAGAATTACCGTAAATACCAGAACAGTTACGGTAATAACGCGAAAATTACCGTAATTACCCAGACAATTACGGAAATTACCCCAAAACTTACCATAATCACTAGTACAGGTAAAATAATGATGCAAAAATCATGGTTATTACCAGAACAGTTGTGGTAATGAAGTGAAAATTACCGTAATTACCAATGAAATTACGGTAATTACCCCAAAAATTACCATAATTACTAGAACAGGTACAATAATGGTGTAAAATTATCGTAATTATCAGAGCAGTTATCGTAATGAAATGAAAGTTACCGTAATTACCCATGAAATTACGGTAATTACACAAATCTTTAATCATGAAGCAAAAATTTACCTTAATTACCCAAAATTACCAGAATTATCTCAAATTTTTTCGTGAATTTGTAAAAATTATCCAATTACCACAGAAATTGCAGTAATTACGTAAAAATTACTGTAATTATTCAAAATTAACTCATAAATTTTCTTTTGAAAATTTGAATGTTTTTTGAAAAAAAAAACCAATTACCGGGAGGTAATTTATGAAATTACAACTGGTAAATTACTGGTAAAAGTGTAATTTACAGTATTTCACTACAGAAATTAATGGTAATAATGAGTAATTCATAATATCATTTCTTTTTTTTACAGTAATTACGCATAAAAAATAGTTCCATTACTGTAATGATTCGTAATTTACCAACATTCGCGAATCGATTTTTTCTGAAAAGTGTAATTGAAAACATCTTTTTGATTTCATTTTTTGAACGAATTTTCAATTATTTTTCAGTTCAGTATTTTACCTCGAAATGGCGTATTTCGCTCGTAATTTCGGGTAAATAACGATCGTTACTGTAATATCTGCAATTACACGCCAATTTAATCTACTTTTGGGGGGCGAAATGGAAACCTCGCGACTATGAAATTTCCACGCAATAAACCTCGTCAAAAGGGAACCAATTCACCTAGAACGTTGATCCCTTCGGTATCGTATGACTGCACCACCCTCTCAATCTTGGGTTTCTCAAGGCAACGTAAATCAGTACGCGTAGGTGTACACATCATCTCTTATATACAAAAACGAACCCTCAAAGTAAAACTATTCGTTACTAGAGCTACCCCAGCATCCCTATCAAATTTCTACGTGCACTTTACTTCAATTAAAACGCTACAATATCGCTATATTAACTTCGTTCGCGAGCCAAAAGATGAAAAAAACAACCTACCACCGCGAACACTATAATAATTTAATATTTCGCAACTTCTCTCGCGACAAGAAGGGCCAACGACCAGACACAGGCTGCAAGATGACACCATGACCGAGATGTATGTAAAATACTAAAATAGATACAAGGGGGTCCGGATAAGGAGGCAGGGAGGATATGCGGGGTGATAAATAACTTAAAATATATAATATTTCGGATACACTTATACTATACGTTAGAACGTATACGGTGGATCTTCGTGCAGAAGAGAAGAGAGCTTTTTAATAGTTGATAATTTCCCCGGGGATGTGTCAAGTTTATACGGTACGGCAGCGAGAGAGAGGCGAAAACAACCCTTCGGCTGGTTCGTTTGGTCTTCGCCTGGCGCAAATTTATTCCGGCGAGAGTGATTAAAATATCAACGAACTGAGAGTTAACAACGGCTGAGTTACCTCTTCATCCTTTTCTACGTTTTTTCTCCGGTAGTCGTACCTGGCTGGATGCGTTGGCTTTGTTTTTCTCTTCGCGTGTGTCGTGGAAACTTTATACCCCTTTGCAGTCGTTTTTCGCTTCGGTTTTATTTTCCGCACCCGAGCAAAGACGCAGTATCGTTTGGAACCTAGCTCGTATAGTAATTTAGAGTCGGCCAACTTTCTTCTTCTCGGCGTTTTCCACGATGACGTAGAATTCATTAAGCTGCGAAAGAAAGCTTTATGAACGAACCAGGTGCTTGAAATGGCAGCCTGAAGGATGAAATTTCAAAATTTTCGGTGTTCGGGAATGTGGGTTTTGTAAATTTTTCAATCTTTCCCCCCCCCCCCCCACAAAAAAAATCTTTAAAAAATTATGAATTATGATCATTTTTCAGGAAGTTCTGAGTCAAAATTATCTCGATGCCTCGTTGCGAAACTCCCAAAAAAAGTCAGAATTATTCTTTGCTTTCAAAATTTTCTGTTTTAGTAAATTATGATTCTCGCGACGTTTGATTTAAAACTTCGATATTTTTAGGACATTTCAAATTTATTTTAGAATCATGATTTTTAAGACTTGACCATTTTTCATCGAACCTGAGATTTTGTACCCTAAAACTCAAAATAATGACTTTTTATAGAATTTATTGAATTTATCACTTTTTAAGTGTGAATACGAAAAATTTCAAATTTCTTGTATCTTTTTTTTTGTCAACCCTTTCACGGTTTCTCATTGTACTTATTCTTAGAAAAATATCAACTTTTGTACTTATTGGAATAGGTACAAAATACTGACTTATTATGATCTAAGCAAATCTATGATTTCGAAATTTTGTTGTTTTCGTCTTTACTGACCAAGAAATTGACTTCAGAAAAATTTTGACACAAAATTTTAGGCTCTGGATGACAGACATTTCTTGGATTTTTTTAATCTAAGTAAAAATCACCTGAAATAATAATTCGTAGGATCAAATTTACCTTTTATTCAAAAAAAAAAATAATAATAAAATAAAAGTTTTAAAAATTTTGACTTGATATACTTAGTACATATCTCGATTTTTCACGATTTTCTGTTTATCTTATGCAGATTTGGGCATTTTTGGCCTTTTTGGGGGGGGGGGGGGGGTGGTGATTTATTCATGCATTGATTTTCAAAATATTCACTTTTTCAAGACTTTTGAATCAAATTTTGAGATTCATGGTCAAAATAATGATTTTCTCATTCATTTTTCCCCCTTTTCATCAAAAGATTGTGGCTTGACAAACGACTTTCAGAGTTTTTGAAGAAAATTTCAAGCTTTTTGATTTTTTTTTCGACTTGAAATAACTTACTTAGGACTTTTTTGAATTAATTTTTTTCCCCTCAAAATTATGATTTTTTCTCACCATAAATGAGGGACTTTTTGAAAAAAATGTTCACCAAATTCAAAGCTTTGTGGATCGAAACGATAAATTTTATGATTCTTGTCTGTATTCTCAGTGAAATGAATTTCAGAATTTTTCGCACAAAATTTTGTATTTTTGTAACTTTTCAAACGTTTTCTATCCGTTCTATCTTCAAATTTTGATATCTTCGAATTCAAATATTGACTTTTTATGACTTTTGGATCAAATTTGAAATAATTTTTGACCAAAAAAAATGATTCTCGTAATTTTTCAAGTTTTTCACGACAAAAAAATGATTTTTCACAATTTTTGCACGATAGGTAATTTTTCTCAACAAATTCATGATTCGTGTGTCTATTGTGATTTGAACTCTCAAAGAGTACTCAATTTTTTCCCCATAATTTTCGTGATAAAATGCCCATTTTTGGTTTTCTGAGTGGCTTTTTCGGAACTTTTGAATTCAAATCAGGATTTTCAGCCAATACTATCCTATCTTTTCGTAAACTGCATAAAAATCACAATCTTCCAACTCCTAAGCCAATACCGTTTGTTTACAAAGGTAAACCGAACGCTTCTCCAATCTCCGAACATCCCCCGAAGCTAAAAACATCTCATCAACGGAAACAAAAAAGAGGAAAAAACCGAGAGACCTTCTTGACCACTCCAAGTACTTTACCTGAACACGTTGCACCTGCTTGGTGCGGTAAATCGTTCACAAAAAGAGAAGAGTAGAGTACCGATGAAAGAAACTGTACAGTTTAGACAGCCAGCGAGAGCCAGGTAGAGATTCAGAGAAAGAGAGAGAGCTCCAGACGAAGATGGAAAAAGCAATATAGGTACTTCTCCGGTATACTATACACACAAATACGGCACGGAAACCGGTTCGCGGGTACGTTCGCGCATACAGTAGGAGCTGGTAATATAGTAAAGCACTGATAAGATAAGGTCGAGGTCGCTGATGCCAGAATCGAGTCGTGTCCGTCTTAAAATCTACTACCTTATCAATCCTTTTTAACTTATCTAATGAACTTCGATCTCTTTCAGGTTTTCCTTTCATCTTGCAATATCGAATTCCATTCTTCGATCACTCTTCATTGGAAAATTTTTATCGACAATAATTTCGAAATGTTGCCATTTTCTAAATATTTTCGTCCGGTAGCCGCTAAAACCTTTTCTACCGTCCCAGAATAGCTATAAGAATTCGCTGTCGAAGCAATTTCAAACCCATACGAGATCTGCTCTCGAGACAATGGATCCACCACGGCCAGATTAACTTGACCGATACGCCTGGCCCGCAATGGTGTATTTTCGCGTGTAATCCGATTCATTAAACGTGGACAACGACGACGAGGACGATTTACCAGAAAAATAACGAAAAAAAATCCACCTATCGTCTTTTTTTTCTACCTCAACAAATGGAAAAATTTCCGCGTAATTGCGTTAACTCAAATAGCCTGTATCTGGCTCTCCTTATCAATCCGCATCTCTGACCATATCAATGTTGACTCATTCGGTCGCACATTCGCAATCTACCTTCTCGCTCTGGCTGTACATAGTACATTACTCGGATAAAGCGTTATATAAAAAAATAGTAGAGAGAAATAACCGCGCATTAGCATAACTCGCTGCAAATATCCGCTAATGGCGATCTGTGCGCGTTGATAAAATCGCGTGGTCGATATCGCTCCGTAAATTATCCTATTCGAATAAATTACCCAATTACTCGGCTTAATTACGCGTTCTCTAATGTTTACGTTGAAGCACACCCGCAGCAAAGAGAAAGAAAAAGTACTCGGACGTTGGTAAGCAACGGCAATGGAAGCAGAAACATATACCTTGACACGCCACCCAAACACGATCGCCACTTTGACTTGTGTGACTTTTAATTACACCGAAAACGAAAAATTTTTCAAACTCGCGACAGAATTAGCCTTATTCGATGACCATCGAGAACACGTGAATTTTCCAACGAAGAAAAAAAAACGAAAATAAAAATAGACCAAATCGATATTTCAGTTGAACAAGTTTCTTAATTTTTTTCATCAGGATTCTAAACTGCTGGTTCGAATAATGAAATATCCTGGATATAAAAACTTGGCGAATTACTGTCTTGTGTTTTTCTCCTAGCTGTTGATATTTTTTTTCAAGAAATATAAACTATTTTGTAGCCAAAAATGATAATTTCTGGTCAAAAAACAAATTTTGATCAAAAATGTAAATTTTGGCCGAAATTTTGATCAAAAATGTCAAATGTTGGTCGAAGTTTTGATCAAAAATAGCAAATTTTAATTGGAAATGATAAATTTTGATCCAAAATTTCAAACTTAGGTCAAAATGACAAATTTAATCTTGATAAAATTTATGAAAAAATTTTGATCAGTTTTGACCAATCGCAATTTTTGATCAAAGATGATAAATTTTGGTCAAAATGATGAATTTTGGTCAAAATGATGAATTTTGGTCAAAATGATGAATTTTGGTCAAAAATAATGACTGCTAGTCGAAATGACGGTTTTGACCAGAAGGACAAGGTCTGGAAAAGAACAAATTTTGATCAATGACAAATTTTGGCCAAAAATAAGAAACATTGGTCAAAGGGTCAATTTTGGTGAGAAAAAAGGCTGCTCTGATCAAAAATTTCGGTCAAATTAACAGCTGCTTGTCAAACTGATAATTTTGGTCAAAACGACGTACTTATATTTTGATTGAAACGACATATTTTGGTCAAAATGATGACATATTATTTTGGTCAAAATTATGACACATTATTTTAGTCAAAATGACGTCGCAATAATTTGATCAAAATGATGACAGATGATTTTGGTCAAAATGAAATATTTTAGTCAAATGATGACATATTTTGGTCAAATGATGGCATATTATTTAGGTCAAAATGTCGTATTTTTTGGTCAAAATGACATTTTTGGTCAAAAAATCCTGGATAAAATGGCTATTTTTGAATTAAAATCAATAAAAATTTTCAAAAAATCCCTCATGAGAGTATTGCCAATTGCATTGTGACAGAAAATTTTTTTTGAAATTGGAATTTTTATCAGCCTTACTACAAGCAATTTCCTACAAAATTATCTCAGCAATGAAAGATTTTCCTGGCCCTCAAGTAACCTTCAGCAACCTGAAAAAAGGCTAAACCTGGAATAAAATCGTAACGTTTAATTACCGTTAAAACGTTCCAAACCGTTATCTCACAAACATATTTTTCCAACTCTGTAATTTGTAATTAAAAAACATTTCTGGTGCCAAGTTGGGCCAGGGTTGAAAAAAAAAAAACGCTGCCAAATTCTTACCACGTTGTTTAATCATTACATAACCTTTAATGTATTACTTTTCCAACCCGAGGTGACAATCTCGACCATAATTTAAATATTAATTAAGGTAAAAATTCACACAGCAGGTAGGCTCGGGTAATTTGGATGTCGAGACGAAAATCGCAAACTCGAGACACGCGAATTAGGCATACATATGCCAACGTGGATTTTTTTTCAAAGCTCCCTTATTTTTTTTCACTCTTCAATCTCGTGGTATGACCACCTAAAGGCGTAACCCTTTCATTATATTCCTTTCCACATACCTTCCGGCTTTACACGCGGTATTTTTTGTATTTAGGAAAAGAAGGCGGAGAGGGTTAAAGGTGCCGACAGCATTTTGGTATTCAGCTCTTCTGTCAAACTGGACTAATGTGACTTCCATCATTTGTCATACGATCGGTCGCCCTATAAACTGGTTCCCGGTGTATTAATCATTTTTTTAAGAGAGCAGAAAAAAACCGTACAGCTTTGTGTTGTAATTACGCGAGCCGCAGATGCAATAGGATTCGAACAGATTTTCACAGAGACCTGCCGACCGCGATGTTGTCGATGTCTTATTATAGAGTAGATCCGATGGTCATTGTTGTGGGCTACTTAGAGCGTTTATTAACGATTTTTAAAGTTTTTTCAACCGCGTTGACGGTTTGTCTGCGATAATCTTTTTTTTTTCTTCGGTGTATTTTATCGATCTGTATTTTTGTATTCTGGCGTGTATTCGGAGATATATTTTTTGGGAGATGGAATTCGACGAGTTGGACGGGAACTTGAAGCGACTGATTGTCTGAGATGTAATTGGATTAGATTGGAATTATGGAGATGATTTCTCGGAATGAAATGTCTGTTTTGAAGACACGCAAGAAAGGAACGTAAATGAAACGAGCAAAAAATTGAAAGGTTGGAATTTTATCAAGATTGAGATTGAAGAATTCGTCGCGAATTTTTTCAGTAATTTAAGGTTAGGATTTGATACAAGAGAAATTGCAAAAAAAATCATTGATTATTATTTTAGAATCGGTCAAATTCCAGGGATACCCCCTTCCTATCTCCTCTCTTTATTTTTTAAATAACACAAATGTACCGATCTCTTCAATTTCATAAAAACAAAAAAATTGAAGAAATTATTGTTTTCAAGTACATGCATTGAAAATTCAAATAATTTTAATAATTTGAATGAAATTTAGAATTTGGAAAAAAAATTCAAATCAAATCAAATCAAATTCTTTATTTTTTTGTAATTCCTCATTTTTCTTCTATTTCTTGAGACAATACCAATAAATTAACTTTTGATTTGAAATTGAAGTTATAAAGACAACAAAATTACAAAATTTTTGTCAAAGTTTCAAATTTAATTATATTTTTTCCAACTTTTGGCTGATTTTTGACATTAATTTTTGCATTGGATAATTAATTTTAAAAAAACACAATCTGGCTGAAAAATTATCGTTTGATCCTTTTTTTTTTTCGTAAGTACATAAAATGAAAAAAAAAAAATGTCAAAAAAAATTCAAAACATGATAAAACTCCGTGAAAAAAAATATTACATAATTATATATTTTTTTGAAAAAATTGAGAAAGATTTCCTTTCTTTTTTTAACTAAAAATTCATCATAAAAATTGTAATAGCAACTAACTCCAAAGATCATTATCCCGGAAGATTTCAGAAAATTTTTTGGTTCACCTTTCTTCAGCTTACAAATACCAAAAAAAAAAAAAAAACAGCTAAAAAAATCTTTAATAATTGAACACAACTAAATCAACCGAAAAAATAATTTAAGCAATTTTTTGATTTCAAAATTTTGATTTGGTAATGGAGAGACAATGAATGAATGGGGAGGGGGAGTACATTCTTGTACTGTTTTCTACTCCTATATTCGTGAAATGAACAAAAAAAATACCCAAGAGTAATACTTAGGTACATGCGATTTGAAAAAACAACAATTTTTTAAATCGATTGAGACTTTGAACTTGAAGTTTGAAATATCAAAATGAAAACTATTTTAAAAATTGAAAAAATATAAAATTCAAAGATGCTTTTAAAAATGATTCTTGAAATATCTATTCACAATAATTTTACATATTTGACTGGAAAAAATTGCCTTCAAAGTTCAAATGAAAAAAGTTTCATCCAATTTTTTTTTTTTAAAGTGAGAGGAAAGGAAGGGGATTCTTTACCTGAATTTAAAAAATTCAAACTATGCAAATTTAATTACTAAAAAATAAAAAATTTTCATCTTCAACAAAAATTTTTCACCGAAAGAAATAGAATTTTTGATTTTTCAAATCCAAAAAATTACAAATGATTTTTGGAAAGTAAGCAGATGACGATATTCAAGAATCAAGTAGGGGTGGATAATTTTTTTTTGAATTCAGGTTCAGAAAATTTTATGGTGAATTGTCAAATTAGAAATTTGTTTTTCGTGAAATCGAAATTTTTTGATAGAAAAATACGTCAATTATTTTCAAAAAACATAACAAGATTTTAAAATTTTTTCAACGTGATGGATGAAAAAAATTAATTCCACTTTTCAAAATGAAGAAAGTTCTCATTTTTTCTCAACCTCGCCCCCTCCACTTCACATATTCTTCAAAATCAACCAATTAAACCAACCCCCACCTCTTTTTCATCCACTCTTCAAAAATATAAATTCTCTTTCAACGAGAAAACACCTCAATTAAAAAAACACTTCCATTAAAATCCTCATTACAGAATCAAATTACATAAACGATTCGAAATCACTCCGGACTATAATTTCCACCGCAGAAATTTCCAACTAATTCAGATCAATTCGTATAATGAGCAAAATAAAAAATAAAAATGATCTAATAACTGCATAATTCGTCTAAGTAGACATCGAAATCCAGTTTGCTACTCCAGACTGCCGATGTCGAGACACGAACATAGGTAATTCTCGGTACCAAAATCAATTACCTATTAGCTGCAAAATGTTCGTTACGTAAAATCAGATCGAACGTGATAATACGTTATTTTTACAAGATACGCCAGCGAATCATTCTACCATCATAGGAAATTATAGGAAAAAACCACGTCATCATCACGACATCATCAAAATCGCCGCAATCCTCGGACCCTGGACTTCATTTCGACTCATAAATAAACACACCGCCTTCGTACAAAGAGCTCAGCGGTATCACCAGGCAAATTGGGTGTTCGTACACGTGTATCAAAAAGCGAACCCATAGAACCTCCATCACACCGAAATAAAGTTGAAATTTTCTCAGAAAAAAACTCATATCAGCACGAGATACCGAAACCGTCCTCGTTATCCAATTCTATAAAAATATAACCCTTTTTACCTCCCCGACGTTACCTCAATTCGGCATCAAACCCAAAGATCAGACCACATAGGGCAGCATTAGCGTAGAATCAATAAACCATCGATGAAAGAGGCAACAATAGCCCGAAAAATATTTAGAAAACATGGCAATGAATGACAGAGATTCGGGCATCATTCAGATGGCTAATCGTAGCGTATAAATCTCGTTTCGCGTTTCTTAGAAAGCCACCTTGACCAAACACCCTTCCTCCGCTTCTGCCAATCGAACCGTGTCGATAATCTATGAAAACCTTTATCTAAGCCGAGCTACCTCGCAGGTAGAAAAATTTTCATATGGTCAGGTATCCTGGTAAAGAAATCCGATCGGAAGCTGTTGTATAGAAATAAGCGGCTAATTTATGTCCACGTCTTCTCTAAAAGGAGGTCTGAATCCAACCACCCTACTGCAGCGTGATAAAATATTTCACGGTTATTTTGATCAAGACCAAACATCCAAATCAACGCTGTCAACCTTTTTTTCGCATTAACGAGAGATACAGAAATCTCATTCTGTTCAATAACCAAAAATCTATAATTGGATTTATTTTACTTATTTTTTTCTTCTTCTGTTTGCAGTTCTCTGAAGATGTCGAATCGCAAAAGATGTGTTTCCAGCATCCGGATTGTTTTATGGTGAGTTGGAAAAAAATCGATTTTTACGTATTTTCCGTAGCATTAAAAACAATAAAATAGATCGAGAGTCGAAGACCTTTCGGTTAATTATTTTTAATCAGCTAGGTTGTTATTTTGGTATCTATAAAATGGGTAAATTATGGCGGTAATTATGTTCGCCATAGTAAAGCGGATAAATTAAAGGGCGGTTGTTTTTACACACGAGTAATATGATGCTATACGCGAGATACACACGCGTCAGGAATTTATTTTGAATTTCTAAACAACAAGCTTGGTAATTAAAGTAGAAAACTTGAAAGCTTTTGTAATGCGTTACCGTATTACGCTCTTACCTTCTCACAGCCACCTTTTTCTTAGCAGGGATCGACCTTCACCTCCTCTGGCCCATTCCACGGGGCCTTTATTTTACCCAATTTACGAGCTGCGAGTGTGTCGGATTCGGTGCTCTCGTCGTGTTCAACATTAATTCAACTTATCTGTAATAATGAAAATTAGTACCACGGCCCCTCCTCTGGTCTTTTTCCCAACGACGAATAAACTTCCGATAACTTTTCCATTTTCTCGACTCGTCGTCGTCTTGGCGAAACTTTGATAATATTTATATTACGATTTTAAACGAAAAGTCTTACCTTGCCATATTCGCCAGACCAGTAACCCCTTAACACGTTTACGTTGCCGAAAAAAAATCGATACCAATTTAATCAAAATATATGGCTCGAGGTCGTCGCTACATACAACGAACGTAGTTTTTTTCTCTTTTTTCGCACTCTCGAAAATTTTTTTCCATTCTGAGCCAAGTTTCTGTTAAACTGTATTTTGTATACGATATTCGTAGCCGCACTAGTGGCAACACTGCACCGCCTATCGGTTGTGGTGAGAGAGCAGCGCAGCTGTCTTGCTCGCTCTCACTTCGCAGAACTACCTGAACTCGTCCGCATCTCTCGGTCTCCGTCTGATACGTGACACTTATGTATTTCTTTCTCGTGCTCAATACAGTGATTATCCCACGTTATATTGGTGTTATTATTTCTATTTGATATATTTGGTATGTATCCTACTACAAGTCTATCATGGTAAGCAGAGCGTGTGAGACGGTTATCCGGCTGGCCTTTGTCGTCGGGAGCGTTTCTCACCTCTGATAATTATTTATTTATTTTTATCGAATTTTTATTGCTTTCATCAAGTGGCTTAATTTAATTCTCGCGTAATTAATTCTATTCTGTGTGATTTTTCATGTTTCCATGCGCGAGTCAATGCCGAAAAATATGCCGAAATGTGCCGATTTTTTATTGAATAACTGTGAAATTTTTCCGAATTTGCTTACACCAAAATGCCGATTATTTTTCTTGAATGCCTGTAAAATGTTTCTGACGTAATTCAGTCGGGCTTGGCTTAGATTGATTATTTTTTAGCACGTTTGAAACGTTGATTATTTTTTTGTACGTTTGAAACGTTGATTATTTTTTAGCACGTTTGAAACGTTGATTAATTTTTTAGCACGTTTGAAACGTTGATATAATTGCTTAGATCGATATTATGGCATTAGAATATCTGTGAATTTTCCTTTTCAAATATGTACAGTTTAATATTGTTATCACTAAATCAAATAATAGTTTAGATCGGCTCCAGTTACATACAGTTAATTTGTTTTGATTATGCCAATGAATAGTTATGTGAATATACATTTAGATTGAAATTTATTAATGGCAAGTTATTAATTCGGCAAATATTATCAGCTTAGATCGTTTATAATTAACGGATTTTTATCGGCTCAGATTGTCAAGAATCAATGAAATATTATCAGCTCCGAACGTTTTTCAAATGGATATCACATCGGCTTAGATCGTTCAGAAATAATGGAACAGTATTAACCCAGAATTGTGTACAAGTAATTAAATATTATTGGCTTAGATCGTTTACAAATAAATTCAATATTACTGGCTTAGATCGTTCACATTTAATAATTACCAGCTCATATCATTCATAATTAGCCAAATATTATTTTAGATGGTTTAGAAATGACCGGACATTATTTGCTTAGATCGTTCATAATTGGTCAAATATACTGCCAGCTTAGATCGTTAATGAATAATATGATATTAGATCGTTGACATGTGATAATATCGGCAGACTTTAATAGATACATGATGAAATAATACAGCTTAGATCGTGACTACTGAATAATTTGATTTAATGTTGACGTTTTACCATTTTAGAAAGAATTTTCTTACACCTTGGATAATTAGCATATTGGCAAATAGATCGTTGAAAGATAAATGGACCATACCAATGAAGTATCAAAACAGATTATCAAGAAATGGATTATTAGCTTTGATCGTTAACACAGGTTTACCTCAATTATTAGCTTAGAACCAATTATTAATATCTGCAAAGTTCCTTTGTTTTAGATCGAAAATTAAATACTGGCGAATTCTTATCAGTTTAGATCGGACCTCAAATCCAAGGAGGCGAAGTTTATCATATTAGAACGGATTTCAAACTTTCAATATGGAACAAGTTCAGTACCACAAATGAAGTCCAAGTACAACAGTCAAAATTTATTAGCTTAGAACGAATACCTGTGTGGTTCATAATTAAATTTAGCTTAGATTGAATGAAATACCTGTGTGGATTAGAACCAAATTCAACTTAAACCGAAAATTTGTGTCAAAACCCTGTGTGGATTTAATAAATGAATTTGCTTAGAACAGAATATATATTTAATAACGGCGCATTTTAGACCGGATTTCTTGGCCAACAGGATAAATTTTTCACCATCTTAGAACGAATTCCAATCACTCAACAGTCAATGACGTCATACCACCAGAGCTACGTTGCCAGGAAAAACCCACAACAATGATGAAGAATGCGAACGTCGGCCGAGCTACGAGAACCCTTATCGCCTGCTATCTGTTACCTGCTTCACGAGTACAATGGAACCAGACGACGACGACGGAGTTATTTTAGATCGGGGAAAAACCCAATGAATAAATCCTGTGTTGGCTTATCAAGTAGATAAAATTAGATCGAGACGCCAAAGTATTTTATTTAGACGTGGGCAAAACCCAACGAATGAATTTTATCCTTATAATGTTATCTTTCAAAGCCCTTATATGGAATCATTACGTTGATATTTTAGATCGGTGGATGTTTCCAAACCTTGATAATGGAATTTTAGTTTGATGACTCAATACTGAATAGTGCCAAAACGTTATCTATTATAATCCTTATATGGAAATCATATTTTAGATCGATGGAGATGTCCGAACCTTTATTGAAAATTTTTGATCGATGACTCATACTAGCAATAGAATTTTAAATTGATAATGAATGTCTTTTGATGACTAATACTTTAGAATGATGTATATACCTGCTGTAACCTTTGTAAAGGTGACGTTGAAATTCCAGAATTATGACTCAAAGCTTAGAACGATGTATATTATTTTGATTTAGCTAGAAATTTTAGATTGATGACTGATATCATTTGAAATTTATACATGCTTAGATTGGTGACTCATTTTTGATATGCTTAGAACGATGACAAATATAGTCGAAAGACTTTAAATTATTTATGAATTGGCATGTTTTAGCAATGATTATTTAGATCGATATTTTGAAATAGTACGCTACCCAATGTGGAAAATGGAATTTGTGCATTGTTTATCCATATACTCAAAAAGCCTATTGCAAAGGTGGGTTTCAGTGAATGCATAGATAGCAACATTTGAATATTAAACGAATATTAAATCAGCTATTTAAAAGCTTTTAGATCGATTAGTTGGAATTATTACTGAATTTTAGACCCGCTCATTAAAGCGATTATTGATTTTAGATCGGAAATTTGAAAATTATTATTGAATTTTAGATCGAATGAATTGGAGTTTATTAAAACCTTTCATGGTCTCCAGTGGATCGAAAAATTGAAAATTATTGAATTTATTGCTAATTACACAGATCTTAGATGTGGAGTTTTCTAAAACCCTACGTGGTCTCCAAATATAGGCCTTCTAGATCGTAAATAAATATTTAAATTTCTGAAAACGATGCTAAGTTGATACGATTTGCTATCTGATGCTACTGTATTTAAGATTGATCTGTACGTACGCCAGACAATCAAATATTGAGATAATTCACTGAAATTCGCGGGTGGTTTATTTGGTGCGGTGGTAGCTGGGCGAAACGCAGGCTATCAGCAATCCAAATAAATCAGTACAGTATAGAAACAGTATGCGAAACGCTACCTAGTATATACTTGCCGTAAGTTTGGAAGAGCTCCATACAGACTTACGCTCGCCATATTGAAGTGACTCCTGTTGTACTGATATTTTTGAAAATGAAATGCCTGTGTGGACCAAAAATAATTGGATCAGTAGGAACGACTGAAATCGAACAAATGAAATGATCTATTGACATTTGAAAATTGACTATTATTACTTTATTTACACAGGAGTCCACTTCAAAAGAGAACTCTGTTCTGCCACATCGACATCCCTGCCTGAAGGGAATGCTGGAGCAAAGGGTAAGCACAATGTTGAAAGAGTCATAAATTGTGATAAAACTGATAAAACCAAGCTTAGATCGAAAGTGCCAAAAGAGAATTTAGAATATGAAAATGAATCTAGAAAATGGGCAATTAGTTCCCTCGTTAGAACGAAATATGTACATAAAGCGGTAATATCTGATTCTGCTAAAATGATTAGATCGTAATTAATGAACATGAACCTAGAGCTAGTACCTCAGGTGTACCTTTAGATCGGCATACTCAATGATATAATACAACTCCACTGTTATTAGTATCAAATCCTGAAAAGCCTCATGTTATTCAGCACTTGGTTAAGAAGAAAAAGGTGGTTGAAAAATTTAGAACGGCACCAAACGCTGGAAATTTAGATCGAAAAATGAACTGAATCCTCAACAGAAGAAGACTCGATTGCTTTACTGTCCAACAGAAGTACCATTTAATTAGCATAGACCGTTTCAAATCAAAAGGAAATAGCTGAGAGCGAAATTCAGAAGATTATTGTAAAAGAAATCATTGAGGTGAATAAACAACTTAGATCGGCAAGAATCGACCATCCAAGTGACCAGACCTGTTCAACTGAACCTTAGACTGTTAGTAATGCGCAAACTGACTCTGATTGTTTCAAAGGTGAATCTGAAGAAGAAGATATAGATTTTGTACCAGAAAATAGATCGTCTAATTCTCCACAATTTGTATCTGATGAACCCAACTCCAATTCTCACTTAGAACCTGAAGAAGATGGAGACCCGTCATCACCAAGCTCGTTTAGTAACACAGAAGACAATAAAGATGATAATAAGCGCAAGAAGAAACAGAGTATTAGATCAAATTGCAATAAAGAGAAGCTTAGAACGTCAAAAAGTACTGAAAAAGCTCAGTCATCAATGATGAATGATACATTTTAGATCGGCTCGAATATTATAGAAACTCGCCCGTACAAAACCAGAAAACATTGCTTAGATCGGATATATACAAGAGACATTACTTTAAATTTTAGACTGGCTCCTGAAATTATCAACAGGTTTAATTATTGCACCTTAAAATGGAAAGTATTTGAAAATGCAACTCATCTTAGACCGGCTCGGTTTACATTCCTTATCCTAGATCTGCTAGAATAAAATAGAAACGATTAAATCAAGAAAATACAAACTTTCATCTTAAATTGGTTATAATATCAACACTGTCAAAAGTCGGACGAATATATTATTTTTCTAATTCCAAATTGATGAAGAACTTGAAACTTAGATCAGTTATTCCTAGTTATAGCTTGAATTGTGACTTGCTTAGATCGGCTCATTAAAAGATTACAACTGAGAATAATTTGCTTAGATCGTCACTGAGCATACATCTGAAGAAAAGTTCCAGACTTTTAGAAAATAAAAGCTTAGACCGATATGCTAAGAAAAATGCCAAAATTAATGGCTAATTTAGATCGGAATAATTTTTGGAAAAATCAATCAAAACGCCGGAATAAAAATTATATAAGTTGAATACTTAGACCATAATTGAAATATAAATAGCTTAGATCAATAGTCTGGAAATTATCCAGTAGCTTTGACTGGAAAATATTTTATACTGACAAATTTTAGATCGATTATATTGCGAAATGCGTAACCATAAATGGCTTAGAACGGTGGAAATTTTTAAATCTGACGTTATAACAACAAAAGCATGGATCGTGATATTACAAACTGGAACAGCTTAGATCAACATGCTATACTTTGATACATCTCAGCTAGCTACACTTATTGCAGACTTGCCACAAATTATCTCCTATCTGAAAAATTGGAATCCTTTAAATCAACGACTTGTCATTGGAATGGAATATTCAACAAAGAAGTGTATTTACCAGCAGCACTTAGCCAAGCAACCAAATTCGTGGATGTTTAGATCGATAAATACTTAACCCACACAATGAAGAAATGAAAATAATCAATATTGGGCCATTTTTCCTTGGATTAGTACTCAACACTTTATCATCTTGATTGGTTTATTTTGCAGAAACAGCGTAAATTAGATAGAAATGCCCTGACAGCAACAGTTAGCAACGAATCAGTAGCCATCGTTAGATTGTATGTCAGTAATAGCAGCTATAAATTTGAAATACTTGGAATGCTTCATAGCTTAGATCGTTTATGAATTGTCAGAAATATTGTCAGTTTTAGACCATAGACAGAAGTATGATATATAAATCAAATTCAAATCAACAGTTAAAACATTATATGGCTTTATTAGTTTGCTTAGATCGTAAATTGGGCCAAGAACAAGGATCATAAGATTTACCAATAATTTTAGATCAGTACTCCATTGCAAAAGTTAGAAAGTATTTACCAAATTAAATTAGATCGACTGAAAGTAAAATGAATATTTTAGATCGTTACTGTTAAACTATGCTTAGATCCAAACATTAGAAAATGAATGCCACCATTTTAGAACATAAATGAAATAATTCAGATTGATTAATATCACAAAATACAAATTTAGAACGATTGAAAAAGTTGAATTATGCAACAATAGCCAATGATTTAGATCATACAATTCGGCAAAAGTTATTTAAGACAGACAGAAGACCATATTTTGAATGGAATAGAATTTTGAATTACACTGTTTAGACTGAAATAATGGAATAATTAGATGGCATACGGAGAAAATTTAGATAAATGGTATATTAAAAATGTGATGGTGAAATAAAACCCTAATCGATTATATAAATGGAAATTAGAAAGTTATAATATTAGATCGATAATCTGTTAAAAGACTACATACATCACTAAATCGTGAAGAATCGAATACAAAAATTTAATACCAGACTTGTAAATAGAGATCACACAACATGATACTAAACTTGGAAATTAGATCGTCACTTGAGTACCTGTGAAAAATTGAACGTTTATCAAAGACTATAAACAGATATTTCATCTTAGATCGAATTTCAAATTTTTATTAGATCAACAAATAGACCCAGAGCTCTTAGACGATTTTACACTATTCATTTCAACATTATTGGGCCAATTACATCAGCTTCTTATAAAAAATAAATTTTGATGGATCATCAGCTTTGCCAATTTACTACCGATAAATGGATCGATAAATTTTTTTGAATTGGATTGACACTGGAATAATGGCTGATTTTAGATCGAAATCGTTAAAAATATATTAATATGCCAAAATAAGAAAAACATGGAAGTAATTATTGGAACATAAAACTGAAAACTAGAACACCTTAGATCGGAAATCATTTAAAAGTGGAACACCTTATATCAAAAACATCTTAGACAGATAATGCTTTGTTTCAAACATTAAACGCTCGTACACCTTAGACCAATAATTTTACTTAGGATGAAGAATAATTAGCACAGAATAATAGCATTAGATCGGATATGGAAATAAAACATGTAAATTGATTATTAAATTTAGAAATGAGCAAATAGAACGTCACCTTGTTTTTGCCATCAACCTAAATCGTAAATGTGACCAATAAATATCACCAGAGATTACTTTATTTAGAAAGCTCAGACTCGTTGAAAATCCAGACATGATAAGATCGAATTACAATTACAGAAATTTAAGAATTGGAAATTATTTATCTTGGATTAGACCGATTGACAATTAATACTCTAAAAACCTGGAAACGTTGGATGGAATAAACAAAATTAGATTGGAGGATAATTTGAGCAAAATGAAAACGCTCCAAAGATCGAAGCTGACACAGACTCAACAAAAATTTATGAACACTTTGAAAAACAATTAGAACGGCTTAAAGCGTACATTGCTTGGACAGCAGACAATGAAGACCTTGAAACTTTTGTGTTAATGGTTGACTTAGAAGGAGATCCTATTACTGTAGAAGAAGCCTTACTTGGACTAGATTGTGAACATTGGAAAAATGCTATTGGAGAAGAAATGAAATCACATGATCGTCATAATACTTACATCTTTATGAACAGACCGATACCTAAAGAGAAGCCCACAATTGTAGATTTGATCAAAAGTAACATTAAATAAATTTATACTGATTAGAACGATGCTAATATGAGATAAATCCTTTTTCTGATATAAACTGATAAGTATGAAAAACTAAAATCTTAGACCAATGATCAATTTTAGACCTGTGGCTAATTTTAGATGAATAACAGATAATCAAATGTAAAATGAACAATTTTAGATCGTTAACAAATTTTTAGAGTAATAAAACTTGATAGAGTTGCCAAATAATAGACTGTAACATGAACACATTGGCAAAAGTAGAACATATTTCCAGATTATAAATAATTTAGAACGACTACATGATATTATAAAATCTTTGATATTAACTCATACAACACCTTAAAATAATGATGAATTTATACAGACATCTTAAATTGAAAACAAACAAATCTTTTATAAATAGATCAACAATTAGAAATCCATCTCATCTTAGATCAATAAGTAGACATTGAAATAAAATTGAATAAAATTTTGAATACTATCTTGAAACAACAAAAATTGTGTAACAAATACAAATTTGATAATTCTGTGTGAAAAGCATCTTAGATTGTTTACCTCAATATGCTTAGAAAACTATTTGAATTTTTAGATCATTTGAAATATGAATATCTTAGATAGCAAATGAGATTAGAATTGGAATACTATGGATAATTAGAATTAGAGCAACTAGACAAATAAATTGAAGAATCCAAAACATTGGAGGGAGTAGAATAGATCACCTTACATCGGTATTAATATATCAAAATCGGAGGGAGTATAAAGAAATATTTAGAACGTACAATTCAACCAGCAAAGCATCATTAAGCAGTCTGATGTACCCAGCCTATAGTTAAAGGGCCAGACTTATTCTACCCTGCTATCCTCATTTTGAATATAGACCATTTTATAGTAGATGAAATCATACAATCAACCACTAGAGAAGAACTCGACAAGAGAGAACAAGATATTGTAAATGATGACAGAATTGCACCTAATATGTATTTAAATGAATTGATCGAAAAGTTCAAACTTGATACTAAATATCATAGATCGGAAGGTAAGACATTAATTGGACCGTTTATAAAATATACAGCAAATCTTAATGTAGATCGGTAAAAGTTTTTATTAAAAACCTGTGTGGAACAAAATGAAATTGAAAATTTTTAAGACAAAACCTGTGTGGAATAAAACAATACTCAATTTAGATCGAAATATAAATTTTATTAAAAACCTGTGTGGACGGAAAATTAACTGTGTCAAAAGGAATATTGCTTAAAGCTATAAAATTCATTGGTTTAGAACAAGTCGAATCAGAACGTAAAAATATTGCCTAATAGCATAAATAAAAATTTGACTAGAACTAAAATAAAATCGTATATTATCTTAAAAATAAATATCACAAATAAATTGAAAAATGACTAGATTGATACTTACTCCAAAAAGTCGGAGGGAGAATTTTGCTTAGAACGGTATTAATATTCTAGTTCCAAAGAATAGGACGTAGACATACTGACTAAACCTTTGACTGAGAAACCTGTCACTCAGCTTAGATCGAGAATTGTTTCAAAATATCCTGTGTGGAAATTTAGAACGGCTCCTGATATTATTGTAAACGATTTTACTCCAATTGCACTTAGTTTAGATCAAGAATTACTGCTTAAAATATTCAAATATTGCTTAGATCGGGGATACAATGATTCTACTGACGTAAAGATTAGATCGGCTCCTGAAACTGTTACTTAGACCAGCTCCTGGAGTCCTTGAAAGTATTACTGAGACCAAACAAATTAGATTAGCAAAAGTTAGATCGGCTCCAGAGATGCGAAATGTTATTGCTTGGATCGGATATACAAAATAATTTTATTTTAAATTCGCAAAAATTAGATCGGTTCCAAGAATTCTTAATGGACTATACTATGATCGGTTATTCCTAGTTAGACCAACTTTGATCGGCTCGTATTTAATTCAAACGTCAGAAATCAAGATCTGAAATTGTCCAAAAGGAGCCATATTGCACTGAAAAGATGAAGAATTAAACATCGAAAGATCGCTAATATGAAAATTGAATTTTTTTTTAAATCGATAAATTCAAAATGTTTAGAGTTAGAATTTTACCTCCCATCCAATAGATTGTAAATTTTTGCTCTTTAAAATAAAAGGAGGGAGTGTTAAACTGTATTTTGTATACGATATTCGTAGCCGCACTAGTGGCAACACTGCACCGCCTATCGGTTGTGGTGAGAGAGCAGCGCAGCTGTCTTGCTCGCTCTCACTTCGCAGAACTACCTGAACTCGTCCGCATCTCTCGGTCTCCGTCTGATACGTGACACTTATGTATTTCTTTCTCGTGCTCAATACAGTGATTATCCCACGTTATATTGGTGTTATTATTTCTATTTGATATATTTGGTATGTATCCTACTACAAGTCTATCAGTTTCGAAGACGTGTGGTGAAAAAATTCAGCACCAACGTCCGTTTCTCGTCACCATTGCCATATTTCCACCCTCTCAGAACTTCCTCTCTGCGACCCTCTTTCTCCTAACTTTATATAAGGCAATTCCGCGACCTATTGTATTTTTAACAAGAGCGCTTTAACTAGTCGATTACAGTATTATTTTAACACTTGGCTGGCTCATATATACATTTCGCCATCGAATCGTAACCCCCGCCCTCACCCCTGGACCCTTCATTCGCGTGGTTTACAGCTCGCAATACGTTACGCTTTTATGACGTGTCGTCTGTACAATAACCGAACCAACGACACACAACAAATTAAAATACCAATCAAAAAACCAATTCGACCCCGTTACACCGGATGAATTCCAACTAAATTCGCCCTTGGTCATTTCTACGAAATATACGTTTGCTGGAGAGCTGCATGTGTGGATATAACCCTAATAGGGGAATTGTTTTAGTCGACGGTTTTATCCGACCCCTCGATTTTTGACCCGCGAGAAAGCACACCTATAGAAAGAAAAGTTGCAAAACGGAAAATTATATCGAATTCATTGTCCAGCACGCAGTTCTGTGTGGAGATACTTATTGGGTTTTTACGCGTTTTAGGGGTTTATCTACGGTGGGTGAGTTTTTGGGGTGATTCGATGCGTGTAAAAATCTCGTATTTGCTAAAATCCACACATATGGTGTAACTTTCCGATCGCAGGGTGAATTGCACCCTTGGAAATTGGCTGGATTGCCAAGGCTGCGGAGTCGGTGCTTTTTATATGGAACTCATTTCGAGCGAGAAAATAGGTTATAATGAATTTTCGTGCGGGTTCGAAAGTCGAGATGTGGGATTGGCATGATTTATTGGTATTTTTGTTCGTTGGATTCGATTGAACCCGTTGACGATGGATGAATTTGATCTTCAGTTTTTCAATTTGTTGATTATGGCTATTTTTTTTTTAGATTTTTTCGATTTGAAAAAAATGTTGAATTGCTTCAAAGTTTTGAAAATTATGGTATGCTATAGTTTTTCTCAAGTGTTACCTACAGTTAGATGAAATTTTTGCCTATATTCGATATCGAAGGAGGTATGCAGCTTTGAAAATTAAAATTTCTGCAGTATAATTTTCGTGATTTGTTTTTTTTTTTTCAAAGAACTGACATTTGGTTAGCCTGAAAATTACTTTTTAGAAAGGTGTGGTTTAAATATGCTTACCTAAGTCAATTTTTGAGAAAAATGAATTATTGGCAACGTTGCAGTTTTAGAAATTTTCCAAATCATGTCTTGAAAATTCTTATTTTTCAAAGACATCCCCAGAAGAATAGATAATTGAAAAAAATTGAGCATTATGAAGTCTTTTGACGAATTCTTCGGCAAAAATTTTACCTAAACTGCAAAATCAGATTTATTGAAGGAGATACACAGTTTCTAACGTTCTTCAAAGCCTTCAAAAAGAAAAATGAGCAAAATATGCTTATACATTACAATTTTTTATTCGACACTAAAAATAGAATTTATTACGAATCGATTCATTAATTTATTGATCATTTATTCATTTTAAATGGATTATTGGCAACGTTGCAATTTCAATAAAATTCAACCAAAATCTGATTTTTCAGAAAACTGTCATTGCATTGCATAATTTTGATGGTAAAAAGTAAATTGAGATGATTAGTTTAACCAACTCATGGATTAATATTTTTGTAAGAAATTGAGTATTGGCAACGTTGCGATTCTTGACAAACCAAACCACCATCACCCCCCCCCCCCCCCAAACAAGAAATGAAAAGATCATTATTTATTTATGGGAAAATATTTCCATTGAAAATTAAATATAATCGATCAAATCAATGCATTGTTCAATACTAATCAAAATAGATTATTGGCAACGTTGCAATCACGTCAATTTTCCTCTAAAATTGGTTTAATACACAAAACAATAAGTGAATCATATAAAACTGATGCTGAAGTAATCGAATCAACTTATCATGCCATTCATTTCATACATTGTTTCTCCAAAATCGGAAATAGATTATTGGCAACGGTGCAATCACGATAAATCGCTTAAAAACAAATTTTCTGGAACACGATTTAATTATTGACAACGTCGTTGATGAGAAAAAAAAATCAATAATACATTTTAAGGTATCACTTGATCATGGAGAGTATAGATAATTGGCAACGTCGCGTTGCTATCACTTTATTTTCACTAATTTTTTCAAGTCTAATCGTTTCCATTTGTGACTCTGCCGTAAAGAAGGGACCTTGTGTAAAAAAGCTATTTTTTATTTTTATGTGCTGATTTGGTGTCATTCGGATCAAAAACGTGAAAAATGAGACATCGATTTTTTTTTTACACTAGGTCCCTTCTTTACGGCAGGGTCACATATTAAGTATTTGTAACATCGATGAAAAACAAAAAATTTGATTACATCGTCCAATTATATTCATCATTCAATAATAGAAAAGAAATGAATTATTGGCAACGTCGCAATTACTTAAATGCGATTTTTCAAAACAAAAATTTCATTTTTGGACATTGGTAGGGAAATAAAGAATCTCCGAAAACATACTTGATGAAAAATAGGAAATTCGCTTCGATTTGATCGAATATTTCAAAGAAATTTCAATTATGGATTGGAAATGGATTATTGGCAACATCGCAATCATGCCATTTTCACAAAAATAAACAGAACTGTTTTTCATTTTAAAATTAATCAAAACGAAAAACATAAAGCGATAATAAAGAGCAAATTTGATTCAAGTAGGTACTAAACAAAATTTATTGTTCAATTATAGATCAGAAATGAGAAGGTACTTGCACTTGGCAACACTGAAATTGCACAAAATTTCATCAAAACTTTCAATTTTTTTTCGTAAAATAATTTTAAAAAAATTGTATAATACCAAGTGATAAAATTTTTCACTAAATTTCAACATTGATGCACCTAAATTCAAATTCTCTCAACATCTTCGATTTTAGCCACAGCCCACAGGCAAAATTTTGACATATACAACTATTTTTGTTCTTCTCTTGACGAGTTCTTTCAATTAAAATACCTAAAATCGTCTCACTGCTCGATGTCACCTTCAAAGGCACTTCCACTATCTCCAAGGAAAGCACATTTCATCCAAAAAAACACACCTTTCATGCATACAAATTACGAACGAAAATAAAAAAACTGGTCCCAATTCAATCAATAATTGCTTACAAATTATACCCAATAACCGATAAACTAAACGATTCATTAGCGACACGACGAAAAATCCACCCAGAGGAACCCAATTTCCAACGAAACGTTTTCCAAATATGAACTATCTGCGCACCTGATTAGTCTAAAAATTATCATAATTACTTAATTAACACCGTCAATTATATATTCCATACCGAATTCATATACCAAACGTACCAGTTAGATAATTTACCACCAGGATACCTTTTTTTTTTCACTTACGAGTATACTTAACGTGAGAACGACGTAATACTTATTAAAAAATTTACCCAAGTTAGGAAAAACAAAATTCACCCATTTGTACGCAGCGGTGGCATAAATAACGATTAAAATACGATCGCTGTCGAGTATTTAAAAAGTACAAGTCTCATTTAAAAAAGTAAATTTCATTTGCATTTTACCTTGAAAATTCGATATCGAAGAAACAAGGCTGTCATCTTGCATCTGGTAATGTTTCCATTCCAGTTCACATGGTTTCTAAAACAAAAAGAGAAAAAAACATCGAATTAATATTACATTGAAATCGATCAATATTTCACATTGAATTGTCCCAAAATTATGGAAAATATTTCACCAGCCATTAATAAAAATCCACCCAGGACTTTTCATTATTGGACTAATTACATAAATCATTCGAATAGACTCGTTCCTACCTACTCGTATAATTACCACTGCTTCGAAAAAGCCGTCGGGTAAAACGAATTCTTAATATCGTTTAATTCGTCTTCGCTCCATAATCCTTCCCTGAACACCATCCAAGTATTATGACGGTGAAAGTAAATCATACGAGTACACGAATAATAAACAATCCATAAATCATGCCAGTTTGAAAATTTGTCTCGAGAGTTTATTACCATCAAAGGCTCAAGATGGAAAAAAAAAGCCAACGCCATCGCACCTTGGAACCGCCGACAGCGCACCCTTTCGGCCCACAAACCGAAATTCACCGTAACAAACTTTCTTGAAAACTTGTTACTCTTTTTTGCAACACAACAAAGGGGGTCATTCAACAGGTGAAACGGGTAATACGTAGACGTAGGTACAGTAAGCGCCCTGCATTACGTGTTAATCGATTTAGTATATTTTGGTCGCGGAGCTCGCGAATGTATAACAATATTCGAGTATCTAGACGCGAATTTCCGAATGCTTCGAATAATTCATCGTCAATTTGAGGGATGCCGGAGTCGTTGAACGAGTCGAAAATTTTAATTAAATTTTCTGCTGGCAAACGTGCAAATACGCGAACTTGTTTTCCTCTTCGGTTCGATGCACACACGACCAACTGCTTCGCTTTCATCCCTTTTTAATTACTCTATTTTATATAAGGAACAGTAGAATAATCGCCGCAGCGACAGAGTCGATCGACAAGTGTTTCTCGCGCAGCTCTCGACCCCTTTCCCAAGCCAGCTTGGGTTTTGTAGTTTTAAGGAAAATTACAAATTCTACGATGAATTCGTTTGTTTATATAATTCCGGTGCTTTTGAAAATTTAAATACTTTTTCAATGGGAACAGTAAATTACGCAATTTAAATATTTATGAAGTTTATATATAGTACACGATTTTTCCTCCATTCGGGGTTTCCAGTTGGGAGGACGAAAAATGCAAAATACTCGAAACCTGCGCACTCTACGGGACGATTTTCACCATAATCGTATTTAGATTGGAGAACAGGCGAAGCTGGAGGGATCCTCTGGTAGGAGAAAATTCGATGTTGATTCAGCCGGCGGTATTCTCAACGTAAACCTTGGCACCTTCGCAACCGCCAAGACAAATTGCCATGATTTCGTACGAGTTCGCGTGCAATACCCGAGCTCCAGTCAGGGATGGCGATATTTTACTTGAGTATCGATACTTGGTATCGATATGGATCGAATGAAAAATATCGATCCAAGAAATATCGGTGGCAAAAATATCGATACCGCAAATATCGATATTCGATATTAATTTTTTTCTTTCCGATATATTACAGCAAATTTAACAAAATCTACACCAAAATTTACATATGAAAATTGATTAATTTATTAAAAACTAAAAAAAACTGCATTTTGTAGATGAAAATACGAAGTTGTAGAATTAATGATATATTTCTGTGTTTAAAAATTCACGATTTTACCCATTTCAGGGATCATGAGAACAAAAATATCGGTTTTCGATATTGAGCAAAAAATATCGATCCCATGAAAATATCGAAGCAAAAATATCGATCCAATATCGGCGTGGATCGGTCCAAAAATATCGATCCGCAAAAATATCGATACAGTATCGCCATCCCTGGCTCCAGTTGAGAACACGAATTGCGCTGACAAATGACAGAGCGGTAACTTTTCGGTGGGCATTTCTGTATACTTTGTCGTGGAGCTAGAGTGAGGTCGAAAAATCCGCCGGAGCGAAACGATATTAATAAAATCGCAGCTTCATTGTGCGAACTCAAAGCGGTAAATTGGATGACTCGATGTCCCACCCTTCTGGCCGCATTGCCGACATATCACAATCAGATCGGCGGGTCATTTGTAAAGAAAACGGTAAACAAGAAAACATCAACCGTCTTTTATCCCCACGTTAGCCTCCCCCCTTGCTGTTGGCAGATATGTACGTAGTTTCTCGTATAATAATAAAGGTTTCTCGTAGCTGACTCTTGCGCACACCTTCTATTAAGGTTTCCTTTTCATTGAAGTCTTCTTTATCGTAATACGAGGGAATTCCGTCGCTTCGGTGCGGTCAGTACGTCGTGCTTACCTACAGTAGGTTCGAATGATCGATTTAGTTTCCTAGACCACTTTAGCATTAGGAGACGATGGCGGTCATTTTTCAAAATCTTCCCTCGAGGGTTATGTAGGTTTCGGTGGAACGGACGACTGATGTTCGTCTGGTATTTTGATATGGGTTTTTTTTCGTTTTCATTTTCCCGGACTCTGGTACTGGCTCGTCAAGGGTTAAAGTCATTAAGACGCGCTCATCTTCTTAATTACCATTCTCTTAAGGGTGCTTTCTGAAATGAGATCGTCATTTGCGTAGGAATTTCAAAGCAGCTCGACTTCTTATTACGGAAAAAAGGTCAACGGCGTTTGAATTCAATTCGTGAAATTTTTTAGATGTTCTCGACTCGAGACTGTTATTTATTAAATACGAAGGATGATGGGTAGATTGTGATTGATTACACTTGAAACGTGGATAAAATGGGGGTTTCTGGACGGAGAATTGGTCTTTTGGTAGAAAAGATGTTTTATCTTTACGTCAAAGATTTTTAAATTTTAGTAGAGCTTAATCAAGAACCACCCTCCCCTTCACATGTAGAAAAGATTGAAATTTCAGTCGAAAAATTGCTGTATTGAAGCACCAAAAATAATAAAAAATTTGAGTCGAAAAAAATCACCACGTGTAGAATTTTTTCTTCGAATAATTTCAGCTAGAAAATTTATATTTGAGCGAGACTATATTTTTCCAAATGAAATTAATGTACAACAAGGTCAACTCGAACTGCGCTTTTCCGACCAGAAATTTTTTTTCGAATTGAATAATTTCAGTTGAAAAATTGAACTTTGATTTAGAGAAATTAATTGAGCAACATGCAATTTTCCAACTGAAATTGTAATTTTATCAACTTCAGTCATGGTTTTTCCAATTGAAGAAAAGATTTTCTGATACTTCGACTCGATCATTTCCAGTCAAAAAATTACTGCATAACAACAAATCACAAAACGACTTTTTTTTGCATGTCAATGTTTTGAGCCGAAAATTTTTCAAAAATTGAAACAAAATTCTTTGCCTCAAAACATCATCAGGTTACATTATTTTTTTGTGGCAGCCTTAAATTTTAAAACTTATTAATTTTAAAATCCGGTCAAAAAAATCTCGTAGAACTTTACAAACTTTGTCATAAAACTTTCAGAACAATACCACAAAATCTCAATGTCACCATTACTAATTTTTCTGATTTGAATTAAATTGTAATTTTCAATTCAGAATGTATTATTGGCAACGTCGAATTTTCACTAATTCGTTCCAAAGTGTTCTCGAGCCTTCACTTTTGTTCATAAACAGCGAGTAAAAATGTGAACTAAGTTGATTATATTCTCAATTCTTCAAACTACACTCAAAACAACATTTTCACATACTACAAAATACCATTTTTGGCAACGTCGCATTACCAAAAATTCACCTCAAAACATATTTTTAGGCCAATTAAGAACCACCAGAGTCGTTAATCCTTCGAAAATTTCCCAAAACATCATTTTTGAATGCAGAATGTAATATTGGCAACGTTGCATTTTCAAAATTTCGTCTCAAAACATACCTTGGCCAGTAAGAGAATGTGTAAAGATGGGAACTGAGTTGATATCAATAACAACAATCACAAAGATTGTTTATTCTTCAAAACTGACCTAAAAATATCATTTTTGTGCACTTACAAAATGCATTATTGGCAACGTCGCATTTTCAAAAATTCGGCTCACAGCAAATTCAAGTAGATTTTTGTAATTTGCCCGAGAATGACATTTTTAAAAACAGAACATATGTTTCGCTGTACAATAATAATTAATTTCAAATTTTAACCAATGACTCTTTTAGTATTTGGCAATGGCTGTGAGAAAAAAAGTTCGAATATTTACCACATCTCAAGTATGACAAAAGCACCAAAAAAAATTCAATTCCTGCACAGGTAACTCCTTCAATATTGAAAATAGGCAATTTTAACATAATTTTTTTTAAAGATCTGAAAAAAAAACAATCAAAATTTGTGAAAAATTTCAATTTTTGTCAAAAATGAGCTTTTTACGTTTTTAATGTATTTTCCCCAACCAATGTGTAAAAAGAAATTGAGTTAAATTTTAACAACACCTGCAATTTGAATAACTTTTTCAAATTCATCTGAAATATTGAAAAATTTCCAAAATTTTAGATATTTCAACAATTTCTTTTCAAGAATTTTCTAATTTTTTTTGCATTCTTTTAAATTTCTATTTTTTTTTTGAAAAATTTTTCGGTTTTGTTCAGACGTTTATCAATTTCTAAAAAATAATTTGATGTCATGGGGAGCAATTTGGACAGCTTTTTCAAACTCATCTAAAATATTAAAAAATCCACAAAATTTTAATCCAACAGATTCTTTTCAAAAATTTTCCGATTTCTGGCATTTTTCAAAAAATCTTTTCTTGTTCGGAAAATTCTTCAGTTTTTTTCAGACATTCATCATTTTTACAAAAGATGAACTGATGTAATGGGGAGTTGAGCTGCTTTGATTGGAAATTGGAATGAATTTCAAGTTTTCAAATAAATTATCTATGGACCTTAGCCTTGCACAAATCTTTCAACTGGTTTTCAAGACAAATATAAGCTAAAAGCAAAGTCACATTCTGCACATTTTCCCTTCGCCAGCCCTTAAAAAAATTAAAAGAAATAGACGATTTCTGTAACATTCGACAAAAAAAAAAAGAGCCAAACATCAAATTCCATACTTCCTCATCATCACCTCCCCAATCACACATTTCTTCTCCATCCCATCATCGTCACCATCGTCACCACCTAAATTCACCACTACCACCCTTAAAATATTCAAATCCGCTCATTCTACCTCCTTTGAAAAACCTACCCATATCTCTACGCCTTGTATTCCCTTCTTTGGCAACATTTAATCCAAATTTTATGGTAAATGTTTGGCTTTTATACGCGCTGACACCCTTGTCTAAGGTTTACTCGGCTAAATACATCTGACCAGGTGTCGATTCCCTTCTACACAATGTGCACACCCGGTACGGGTCAACAAAGATACAGGCTTAGTTACGCTTGCTTTATCGCCAAAAAATAAAACCTCGGAAAAGAAAAAAAAGAAATACATCTCTGATACACTAAATTCTACCCCTCTACCTAGCTATTCTCCCATTAACATGTCAATCGCGCCAATATCAATGGAATTTTAAATAGACAACCGATGAATACCTCGGTACAAACGATAAATAGCTGTCCTCTGTATCCATAATGCATCCCAGTGTATAGCTTTCAGCAATTAAATACTTATCACGCATCTGTACTTTATCTTTGATCGTTTCCAGCCAAAAGACTGAGTGAGAATACTCGCACAGATCGTAATCTTTTTTATTTTTTTAAAACCTCACTTTAAAGCGTACGTTTGATGCAGAATCACGTCTGATTTTTTTTTTCAGCAAATTTTCTCATGAACTTCTCCACAGAACTCGAATGAGGGGCATACGAAATTTTGTTTTCTGCTGTGAACCCTAAAACCAGAATTTTCTCCCCGAATGATTTACCAACCAGGGCCATAAGCCGGCGATGTTATTTCTATCTCAATATATCGAATACGTTTACCGAGTACCTCGCTACATACGACGAGTATATAATAATAACAGTTCAAAGTACTCAATTAGCATATTGAAACGTTGCGTCGATAATGATACACCGTGTCGTTGGTATTCTCTCTTTCTCTCGACCGGCTTCTTGTATAGCCGACGAACAGGTGGACAGACGGGTAAATGGTATATGAAGCTTGGTGGAATTATAATTAAACGTTTTGCTTTTACCGGGATACGTAGTACATAACTACTGTGTATGGACACGATGTGCTCAGCGTAGATCGGCCAAACAACTCGGATATTTTTCCATAAAAAATTAATATTAATTTCGAATTATTGAGTAATAAGGGGCCGTTTAACGCGGAGATTTTGCGCTTCGAGCAATGATAATGAAGTCGATCGGTCTGATCTGGATCCAGGTACAATATAATAACACCTGATAAAAATACGAACATCGTTTCCACGTAATAATTTGTACCTTTTTGTGGCCGCTTAAGCGCCTCTGTGCTTTCCAAACTACGTACACAATACCAAGTTGACAATAAAGTCCGAAATATGACCTAGAATAAGGCGAGATAATCGACGCAGATATCGAAAGTTACTACCGAATACACAATTCCCCCTTTGCTATCTCGATTCAATACCAGCACGTCATAGAACAACAAAATGAATAAATTCTGTGTGCAGTAAATTATAGTGCTGAGTACGCCGACTTGTTTTTATTACACTGCCACCGCGTTATTTAAACGTATACAAAAAGTCATAGCAGCGCAGCTCTCGAGAACTCTGCTCATCGTACAATTTATCGTACGAACCAACCCCCTTATAACTTAATTTTTGCCGCTCGTTCGGCTCGTCTAAGTAATAATTTTCGAATTTCGGTTCCACCAACGCCAGCACGGTTCAATTTGCGAATAGAATTAACTCGATGGTAAAATAATTGTGCTGGGTGGATAATTATAGGGCTAGGTAAGGTAATAAGTACATGCAGGGTAAAATATGATACCCATATATTGATACAGTTCTCAGAGTGTGTCTTTAGAGTGCAAAAAATTCTTGCAGGGACCAACTGCTGATGCAGTGCGGTTGCGGATAAGTTTAGAGTTTTAATTATGCCACAATACGGGCTAATTATACGAGCAGTGTCATTATGCATCGGGACAAATTGGCGACACGCGTTTAAAACGTAAATGTTTGAATTAAAGATATAGCAGTTTGTGAGACGATGAGGGTTATCATGTGGTGTTCTATATTAGTTTTTAGGATGCAAAAACCATAAAGTAATGGATGAAAAATGAGTCAATTTTATTATTTTATGGACGAATTGGAGGAGTGTGGAGGGAGAAAGACGAAAATTGTTCAAAATTTTCAATTTTTCGGATTAAAATTCACTCAGGCCAACTATTTTCCTTCTTCGATTTCGTGGAAGGAAATTATTATGATCCTTAAAAAAGTATCATTTTTGAAAAATATTTCACTTTTTGTATTTTTCACCCCTCCCCCCCCCCTCGACCTTATTTTCAGCTTAGCACCAGCAAATGTCAATTCAGCTCCAAAATCTGATGTCACAAATGGCTTCCAAGTCTGGTGGGTCATCCCAAATTTAGTGATGAATATTTTCGGAAAACTTTTTTTGCGCAAACGATCGAATTTTAGGAAGAATTTACTGAAAACTTTTCTCAATTAAATTCCATTCAAATTTCGAAAAAATATCAAGTTCAGTGCGTTTTTAAACTTTTTTCACTTTTGCAAATTCCTGCTGCGACGTCAGAATTTTGGAGCCGAATGCTTTCGATTTTTTTTGGCAGGTACCCATCATTAGTGGGGGGGAGGGAGTGAAGAGAATATTAAAACTGTCCAAATTTTCCAATTTTTCGAAGGTTTATTCGAATTGAATTCTGAAAATCAAGCTATAGTTCTCAAAGATGACTAATTTTTGAATTTATAATGAAAAGCAGGAATCTTGAGCGGAGCCAGAAGAAGGGATTCCCCCATTCGAACGATTTTTTGAAGGCGGAGGTGCGTTTAAAAAAATCTTGGAGCCAGAGCCACTTTTTTAGATGTCCTAAAGCCAAAGCAATAGCCAGAGGGGTTTTAGGAGTTGGAGCCAGAACCAGAGACAGGAAGATCCGTTTTGGATATCTGAGAAGGCCAAAAATACGAAAACGGACAATTTTTGGAAGCTGGAGTCGGAGGAACTTTTTTAAAAGTCCTGGAACCGGAGCCGGAGCAAAAGGGACTTCGATCAAAAATGTCAAAGTCGGAGGGACTAAATCCTATCCCTCCAGATCCCTGATGAAATGCAAGAAATTTCAACATCTCGAATTTACTTGAATTGGAAATAAAAATAGAGATTTCTTTTTGGCCAAATTTAAAGCAAAAAAAATGGTATGGAAGTGGAAAGAAAAATCCATAAAATGGAAATAATTTTCATTTTTTAGATTCAGTAGACTATTCGATGCCTCAAAGGAGAAAAATTACCTAAGTATTAAATTTTTCAAAGAACAGTCTGAATTTTTCAAGTTTAATGGTACCAAATGTTTACCATCTTGGACTTCTGCGAACAATGGTATGATTCTACAAAATTCATTAAATTCTTCCAATTCTTCCACTTTCAGCCTTTTTTACATCACCAAATTAGCAAAAATAACAATATTTTGGATTTTTTTATTCAGCTACCCATCTATCTTTTTGTAATTGCCCATCAATTGGTAAAGGTGTGAAAAGAAAAAATATCAAAATAGCCTTATTTTTTCAATTTTTTGTGATAACATTTGAATTTAAATCCACGTTTACCAAATTTTTGACCCCCCCTCCTCCCACCTGAATTTTTAGGGACATCATTTGAATTGGAAAGGGGTGTGAAAGGAAAAATCGAAATTTTCTAATTTTTTGGGGAATTATTTTTAAACTGAAATTCACCGAATTCAAATTTTTGCCCTCTTCAACTTCTGGAGACAGAGTGCTCTATAAAAGACAGAAGACTCAATTCTGCAAAATCTGTAATTTTTCGTGTTTTTTTTTCTCGGTCGACCTTTATCTCAGCCACTGATTAGCAAATTCCAATACTTTTTATTTATTTTTTTCAACCCTAATTTGAAGATACCCATCAATAAGGAAAATATTTCCAATATGGTTATGTTCTTCGTCTATATCCAACGTATCAATTTCGATCTCCAAAGGTCTATAATTCAAATACCAGGTTAACTGCTCCACCAACCATTCTAATCCTTTATTAATTTCATCTACCTCTTTTTTTCACCATTTTTATCTCTCTGCCCACCACTTTTACGTGTCGCCGCGCCGTCGTGACTGCTCCAGCTATATTTACGAGCATACGTAAACTAAATAGATACATACGTCGAACTAAATGCACCACAATCAGCGCCAAACAAACCGAAGACGCGAAGATACCTGAGATTGAACGTTTTATCGCTTCCGGGCAATCTATTATACTTCGATCGTCGTTTCTTCTCGATTTTTTCGCCGGAATTAGGTATATTAAAACCTACTACATAAATAGGTATATACTTATTTAAGGTTTTTTTTTATTCCTTACCCTGTGTACCGTCTCGTTCGTACGAATATAGGTATACTTTTCTATACGAAGATTTTTCATTCCAAGGTACTCTCGCGATCTATTAATTTATACAATTTTTCGCTTAGGTAAACGTATTATTTAGCGAATGGTTGTCGTAAATCACCGTTGTTTGACTCCGGCTCGCGTTCTTCTTATGGGCTAATCAAAGGTCGCGGAATAGCGAAGTCAGCCCTCGAGGGAGATTCACATTTTACAATGATGGAAGAATAGAGTAAGAGTCTGGATCCTGTTTATGGTATAAATTGCCGCGTGTACGGATCTAGAGCGAGAATTTATTATTGTTATTATCATTTTTCT
This sequence comes from Pseudococcus jackbeardsleyi, assembly GCA_038380155.1. Lineage (NCBI taxonomy): Eukaryota > Metazoa > Arthropoda > Insecta > Hemiptera > Pseudococcidae > Pseudococcus > Pseudococcus jackbeardsleyi. The sequence continues at coordinate 11,207,744 of CM076242.1, forward strand.
TTTCGAGAAATTGAATGATGGATTTCTGGTCGTAAATGGTACCTGGTAGGTTATCTGGATTCTCGAGGTGTTTGGAAAATATGAATAATTTAACGGATCGTTAAAACGAGTTGGGATAAAAATTACTTGATATGGCGAAAATTATTGATCAAGGTCTTTAAATTGGCATGAAAAACATCTATTAAAATAATCTTATCTGGTTGAAGCAGGATAAAAATAAAAATTGCTTCAAATGCAAAAAAAAACGAAAAACAGCAATAAGTTACTCGAAGTGCAATTTCAATTTATTTTAAAGTTAATAAATTGATTAACAAATTAAATAAGTTATTCGTAGCATTCAACAACGGAGATGAAACGAAATGGGCTAATGAAAGGAGAATGATTTTTATCATTTTTTCAAACTCAAAAAAAATCAACTCCTCAAATTGGAAAATTTTCTTACTCAAATACAATTTTTATGACTTGAAATAAAATTAATTTCATTATTTAAAAAGGAGGAGAGGGAGAACATTGCCATCGTTGCCTCCTTTCAATTTGATCCTGAGTGAATGGTGATGAAAAAAAAAAAAATTGCATAAAATCGGAAATGTTTTGAAAAAATGTTTTCTTACAGAAATGCGATTCGAACATACTTTTTTTTGACCAAAAATGCAACTTTATCTTTATACGAAAAAGTTGCTTCCTAAAATTCTCCTTCTTGGGAAAAAAGTGAATCAATTTTTTTTTCATTTCAAAACCATTTTTGTGTTACCTACATATTTTGAATAATTTTTTCAAACATTTTTTGATGGCATCGATTTTTTCACAAACATGCCCACTCATTTCTTTCACTTTCCAAAAAATTGAATTTCACTCCCCTCCCCCCCCCCCCCTCAACAGTATGACTTCAGCTCAATTTCAAAAAAATTTCTGATACGAAAAAATGAAAAAAATCGTTACTTTTTCAGAAAAATATTGTATCAATTTTCTTCCTAAATAAATTTTCTAAGAAAAGAAAAAGATGAAAATTTTTCCAACACAGAAAATTTGACAATGCTGATTCTAAATTCTCATCCTTCGAAGAAGTTTAGATAAAATATACTATTTTTCATCACTTTTATTCATTAAAATGCGATAACTTCATGCCAGTAGGCACATGGTTTCGAACAATTTTAATTGAAGCTGAAGTAGCTTAATTATTTCTAAGTAATCTCATTTCAAAAATTAACTTAATTTATCTATCCACAATATTTTGAAGGAAAATCCCAGAGAATAAGAAAAAAAAAACTTTTAGAAGCAGAAAAATCCAAAAATAAAATAATTCTCAAGATGGTCCATCAAAATACTGAAATCTTTACACAGGTCAATTGAGTTTCTTTCTTCACCCCTTCCCCACCCTTTGCCAATCATCGTTATACGTTTTGAACCAATTTAACTACGTTTTGGAAACAATTTTTGGGATATGAAGGGATCAAAAATTTGAAAATTAATTTACTTACTTCCCTCAATTTGGTATTTTGAACAATTTTTCCCCAATTATGAATATATATATTTTTTTTTAAATTTTCATAATTTTAGGTACAATACGTAAGTAAATATTTAATTTGTTTCAAGAAGTATATTTTTTTGAAAACATTTTTAAATACTTCAAAATTGTATCTTTTTTTTTCATTATCAACTTTATAATCATTAAATTGATTCATCTGATTTCGATGAATGAAACTTACAATTCGATTTTTTAAAAATCATTTCAATGTTTGATTAATAAAATAGATTTTAATATTTTTCAAATTGGCAAATCTCTTGGCCAACCCATCCCTTCCCCTTCAGAAAATTCAATCTTATGACGTTTTTCGTACTCCTCCGATGGATTGATTGAATTTTCCAGATCATGGAAAAAATGTACCACAACTATTTTGAAGGGTCATAAATCAATTTTCCCACCGTATATCTCAGAACTCATCAAATCACTCCAAATTCTGAACATTTTTTGCAAAAAAAATCAAAAATTCCCAAAAATTGAAAAATTGCGACAAAAAATTTTCAAACTCCCAACTACTCCCCTCCCCTTCCCCTCCTCTTTCGATAATTCCCTCTCTCAAAATCCTTTCATGGGACTCCTCTCACAAATTTCCAATCTCCAATCGATCAAAAAGAGAAATCGATCGAACCGAGAAATTATAAAACTACCACCGGGCCAGCCCCATCTACACGAACAAGCACATCGAACCAGAGCGACTCGAGCGGCTTACAATCGCGTAAACGAAATAAATACGCTCATTATACCGGGCGCATTTTTAATACACGAACCAAACACGCGATCCAGATCGACGTTTCATTTTTGTTTCGATTTTTTCGTCCTAGCCGCTTCATCGAATTGAGAGGTTCGCGTGTATAAGTTACCAACAGGCATGAAAAACCGAATAGAGACCAGAATACGCCGAATTATACCGGGAGAATCACGCCAATGGTATGAAATTGATAGTTATGATGGTTTCGGAGCTATTCGATCATCAATATGCGGGTTCGTATGTGCAGTATACGCATACAAAATATACCTACTCTTTCTCTCTTTCACTCAATAGCATACGAGCTACCTCATCCATACAGCAACTAGACTCCGGCTTTTTCCCCCTTGCCACAGCACAGAGGTATATTTCATTTCACCGAATACATATATTTCGTGGAGTTACACGCATAACTCGCCAGAAAACGGTCTATCATTTAAAGGTATATAATTTTAATAAACGGTTTTGGTGAAGCGGAGCCCATACCCCCATCTTCACTTGAAACTTGTTCGAATAGCGCCCAGAGTTGGCTTCGGTGTTTGGATCTCGATCTGTGTGTTTTGTGGTGGAAAAGATGTATTAGCAACGCGATGACCACACGTCGTGATAAAATGTAATTAGCAGAACCGAATCGACGTTACGGATGATTTTCTCGTGTTTATGTTTTTTTTTTTTTGGTGGATTGGTCGTCGAACAAAAACAACCAACTTGACTGTTCCTAGCAGCACCCGTGGATCTGAATACCTCCAAAGAAGAATCCGCATTCGGATTCGATATGTGTAACCGAATCTCACAGTACCAGTGTCATCGATCAATAATACTATCACGAATGTAGATAAAACGTCGACAACACCGGAGACTATCTAATATGTAAATTAGAGAGTAAAAAATTCCACCTTGTGACAAGTGCATCTGTTCGATCCTGCCTACTTAGACCTTGGCGTTTTCAATTGCTAATGCCAACAACGTACTATTTACTCGAAAGCTGCATACAAAAGTCATGACGTCGTCGTACGCGAAGATGATGGATTTGTGAACTATTTACGTCCATCTGGTAAAGATCCCCGATCCCGGTATCGCGATTGCATTAAAGGTCACCTAATTTAAACCAGTTTTAACATTTCGTAGTCGTATAATTAGTTATGAAATGGCATCTCTCGAGTTCCTTTTTCCTTCGTCCGAGTACGTTAAATGGTAGCCCGATTACCACGATTTACATATACGTCCCGCAGATAAAGAATGCATCCATTCAATATCCACAGCCACAAGTCAGCTCTTTTCTAGCTGGCCGAAGAGATGCATCGGTAATGCATATATTGTATCTACTCGCGTATACTTATATTCTAGTTAAATTGAATACCCAGTACTTGACGTACACGAGATACCTGCAAGCTACGATTTTTTTCATCCTCGATATAGGAGTAAGTTATGCATGCGGTAGCCAAGAATATAGAGAAATCTTTTCCTATGGTAATGCCACCGCCGCACAAATTTACTCGTACGAAAAGTTTTTAAATACCTGGAAGCTACGTCGAATGCAGATTTCGTATTCGCTGGCAGCATTTTTTCCTTATTCTGGTCGATGTCGGGGAAGTTGTAAGGTCTGATGGCTGACTCGTAGGCTGATGGGTTTTTGTACAAAAAAATGTTTTTTTTTTAACGATGCCGACAGTTCTGGACTAAACGTGGTATTGAAAATAGTAAAGAAGAACCAGAAGTCGTAATGTGGGTTTTGAGGAATTCCTGACGAATGGCAGAGTTAATATGAGATGCTATAAAGATATGGAGCGATAAAATTTCTAGGTGAGAGAAGATGGAAAATTTTTTCAAAATCAAACAAACAAAATTAGTATTTACGAAAGGTTACTGGGTTATTCGAATTTACCAGCATCATTATTTAAGAAAAAAAAATGGAACGATGGAAAGATGAAGTAAATAAGGCAGAAAGTGTGAATTCCAAGATCTGTGACAAATTTTGTAAGATGAAAATAATTACCTATGAACCCCTCCTTCCCCTTCGCTCTAAAAATTTACGCTGCCAACGTTTTCATTTTTTTCTTTAGGTTCCTCGAAAAGAAGCATCATTAAAAAAGTTTTTCATCCTTTCTAAAAAAAATTGCACAAGTTCGAATAAAATGAATGGACAGATGGAGCAGCTTGCCTTCCCGTAAAATGATGAAATTGAATTTTTTGTGGAAAAATTAGGTTCAAATCAGAAAATTTGTGAAAATTATAAAATTATAACTTTTAGAAGTACCTGAGGTAAAAAAAAAAATCAGTAAACCAAGGTATCAAATGGACTAATTGTAGTAAGTCCAACTTTTGTTTTGCATTTCATCCGTGCTTCTAATTCTTTTTTTTTTTTTTTTTTTTGGTAATCGAAAGAATCATGCATTAGTTTCCTCCTTTTTGTTTCAAACTTTTGGAATGACAGCATTTGAAATTTTGAAATTTTTTCCATATTTTTTCACTAGACAAAAAAATATTTTAGCATCGACTCTTCAGAAAATCCAGAGTTTTTAAAATTATCTTGCCAAATTTCAGCTAAAATCCTGCTTTCTCATTTTTAAATTTTATTAGATGTTTTGGTCGAACTAGGTTACCAGGTACTGGTACATATCGAGTCAATAGGTAGTACTTAGGATTGAAAAAAATTTCAATGAATTGAAAATTTTGATTTCTTCTCGTAAGTCGAATTATTAAAAATTTTCAAAATGGAGCCAAGTTCAGATCTGAAAAAAATAAATGTGTGAAAAGCAAATGAAAAAAAATTATTAAATGATTTCAACTCGAAAAACATTAATTTTTTGAGTAGATGTAAGCATAAAATCATCAACTCAAGGTCAACTGATGAGAAAAAATTGATTCGTTTTTTTCATTTTTCGAATTTTTTTCTGAGCTTGAAGATTTTTAAATTAAAAATCAATGATGATTTTCTTTTTTTTTTTACTCTTTTTCAAAGGATACCTAATTCTTAATTCACTACCATGTTACTATTTAGACATTTTTCAATCCCCCCTCCTTCAAAAATTAGTTCACTTATAGTGCAGACCATATTTTTACCTTTCAAAATTGAAACAGTATAACTTTTGTATTGCCATCGAGAATTTGAGAGAGGAGGAGAATTCTGACTAACAAATCCCCCATTGTAAGACAGATGTCCATTCTAAGCATTGAGCACCTGTCCCTGACCACAGGACACCTGTCCCGGACCACAGGACATCTGTCCCTGACCGCAGGACACCTGTCCCTGACCGCAGGACACCTGTCCCGGACCACAAGACACTTGTCCCTGACCATAGGACACCTGTCCCTGGCCACAGGACATCAGTCCCTAGACACCTGTCCCGGAACGCCTGAAAATTGCCTCTTCAAAATAATATGTGACCCGCTCCGAGAAAACGTACCTTATGGAAGAAAAAATGAATTTTGAGTTTTTTACGGATTCTGGTAGATAAAAGTATGTAGAATCAGATGGGCTAGGTATTTTTTTTCAAAAAAAATTTTTTCATGCCAAATAACGTATGCCAAAATGACCAAAAAATCCAAAAATGACAAAAAAATTGATTTTTTTGTTTTGTTTTTTTTTTCAAAAAATCAATTGTTTTTTAATGTACAGCCGAAATTTGGCGACCTGACGTCTCGAAACATCGACGTAAATCGATTCCCAAGATATGAATTGACTAATGTATCTTTGTTACAGCATTACGTTTGTGTCTGAATTTCCTGAATTTAGCGCCACTTACCGGCAAAAAAAAGCTGAAAATTTTCATATGACGTCAGGACACCCACAGCCAATCATAGCAAGGCTTACAAGACCATTTCACCCACATTCGCGCCACTTATATTAGTTCAAACTTTAAAATGCGTTTTTCTCAAAATCTTATTTTCTTCCATAAGGTACGTTTTCTCGGAGCGGGTCACATATAATGAATTTTTTCATGTTGCAATTTTTTTGGTGGGTGAGCAAATTGATTATATTGCTTTAAATTGACTAATTTTACATCCTCAAATTCTCATTTTTCAAGTCTCTCTGTAATTTCGAACACAAGACTACATATTTTTTCAGTTCATTTGTAATACGAATTCCAGTTGTTAAACTTTCGTCACAAAAGCATAATAATGCATCCAAAATCATAATGGGGATAAACAAAAAATTTGTGATCGAGCCCCTTTCTCCTTAGCGTATTTTCAAGGCCAAGCCCTGGAGTAGATTTAAATTTTCTGAGCATGATTGGAAAAATTCCCGATTTTTAGCTTCCCCTACCCCACCAATAATGTCACCTTTGAATTTTGTCTGCTGTTTCCAATCATAAAAAAATCAAAAATAAGTAAGACGCGTCAAAGGTTTTGACTTGAAAAAAAAGGTCAAAATTAGCCCATGATTTTTTTATCCTCCAGCTTGAAAAATATCTCATTTTCAGAATAAAAATCATCAATTTTCACAATCACTTTCAAAATTTCACTTCATCAATTAAAAATTCGACTTCCACGAATTCTTTGATTTATTTTTCCTCATCGAATAAAAACCTCCATCAATTTCTTGGGTAATTCTCCTTCACAAATCACAATCCAATCCTGCTTTCCTCCTTAGAGAAGCGATCTCACACTGAACTACCCATCTTCACACATTCATCAAGGTATTTTTGAGGAAACCTATACAACACATCTCCTCACTCTTCTCCGGACTCATGCTTAGATCCATTATGATAACAAGATTCTCGGTATAATGTATTAAATTCGCTAACCGGTTATTTAACCAACAACCTATGCGGTGTTTATCATTGCAACGCCACCATCACGTCGGTTCGTCGCATCGGTCACTCTGCGTCCGCACATGGTCACGTAACTCGCCAATATAATTAGCCCGAGCGCCGAGGAGCTTTTTACTAAATTATTTTTTATCACCGGTGTCACGAATGCGATCGACATTCCCATACCGAGGCATTTTCTCGGCTGCACTTGGAATTGTGTAGGTATAATTGTACACAGTACGACTCGCAGTCGGTTTATTACCGCGCGGTTGGCGGCGGCGCCTTGGATTAAACAAAAAAAATCCGCCGAACTGACGTTATTAACTAACTTTAATGAAGTTCTCTTAAACGATTTATTGGCTCGGTCGTTTATTTTTGGTAAATTAATTACGCTGCGAGCTCCAGTTAAGTTGCAAATTTGATTGCCGAGTCGATGTTTACGATTCGGCTGGTACATTGAACCGGCATCACTCAGGGCATTTAGTAAGTACGATCGACGTGTGGTACGCGGACGCGTGCTACACGTGATTATACGCACAATGTATTCGAATAAGGTGAACTTGACTGCGCAGTCAAGGATTTTTCTCCATGTACCATTCTCGATTGCTCCGGGAGAAGAAAATTTATTAACGAGTGTTGTGTGTAAATGCGCACGTACGTCGTACGGTACGCCCGTAGTGTTCTTTCTACGTATTCCTCGAGAGTCTGGTCTGGTGTAGATAAGTTAGTGGATCTGGCTACCCCGCATCTTGAAGTACGCGTACGTGTATCTTCTAATACACCTCTCCGTGGACCAGCGACTGCGAGTTTAGGAACCATTATGGGCGGGTTTGACCCCAAGGCTCTGGTAAAATTTACTGTTTGATTATCTTACTTTAATTAGAGAAGTATACAGTGGTATTGTGAGTGTGACGATTTCGGGGGTTCGAGTTCGATCTTCATTCATTGCTTCAGGCTACCATAGGGTACAGTTACTGTAGGATTCGAGAAGAGTCGGATGCTGCATTGAACAAGGGCTGGCTACGTAGTGGCAGAGAAGTTCGGTGAAGCAGGCTGTCGATTTTCAAAGTACAGATTATCGATTATGTAATCTGAGATGGGCATTATAGAATTGATTCGAACATGAAAACATCTTCGAATTTTAATTCAAAGTCTTTGAAAACACAATAAATGATAATCTTTTTTATTAATATCGATCATTGCTCCTTCTCCTCCCCGAAAATTATGAAATATACAAATCTAGAATTAATAAACATTTTCAACATTCATTTTTCAATCAGGTATCATTTTTTTGGTTTCTCAATTTATATCGATTTAATTTGTATTTTTTTTTTTTTTTTTGCAGGTAAGCATGACACAAAGTACACTGATGTAGAAATATTATACTTCAAAATAATCCAGCTGAATGATGGAACGTAGTAAGTAGAAACTATTGTCTGAATATGAACAAAACTGATTATTTCACTTATTTATGAATCATAAAGATTCTTCATAAAGATAGATTCGCCTTCATTTCAAGCCTTGTTCATTGAGAGTCCGTATTTATTGATATATTGATCCTCAAACTTCAAAAACATCCGTAATATTTTTCAAATGAAGAAATATTTACTGTTTTTTTTTTTTCGAATGAATCGTTTTAGCCATACTTACAAGCCAAGGATTCACGCGAACGAAAAAACTAACATCAAATTCGAAATCAGCGACCTCGAAAACCTTGAAATCGATATGCATCATGATATTTTATCATTATCTCCCCACCTCCTCTCAACCTCCCCACACCCAACCGTGACCCTCCTCAAATTTCTTACTCCCTTCAGTTGATTGCGGAAACGTTGAGAGTATTTCTCTGTTCCAAGATTGGTTGACACATTTTTTGGAAATGATGTAAATTTTAATGTGCTTGTGTGAGGTGGGCATTCAATCCCTCAATAAATTGGGGATGAATGAGATTTGTGGGGAGCCAAAGGGGAGGCTGAGATTGAAAAATGATAAAAAATCATCATGCATATCGATTTCTAGGTTTTCGAGGGCGCTGAGTTCAAATCTGACAATATTTTAGCGATTTACTGAAGTGGTTTCGAATTTTTGTACTGATATTCTCAAGAATAAGTCTTGATCCGAATTAAACATTTCAAAAATCAAGTCATTTGTTCATCTATTGAATTTTCAAGATTCTTGATAATTTTTCACATTCCTAGTCACTTCTTTTCCTTATCCGAATTTCTGGAAAAAATATATACTTTTTTTTGTTCGAGTTGAATAGCGGTGAGGGGAGAGGGGCTTCGAGATGTTTTATCTGGAAAACAAAAACACCTGATCACTCCTCTCGAATTTGCATTTTTTCCGCAAAGAACAAAACGAAATTAGGAAAGATCCTAGTAAAACTCTTCAAATTTTCTTTTTGGGTCATCCCCCACTCCCCCAACAAAGCCTCAATTTTTTATATTTCGACCAAAATTTGAATATTCAACATTCGAAATTTCACCATTCAAGCATCTAGATCAAAATGACGAATTTAAAAAAAATTAAATCCGTCATGAGTTTAAAAGAATATGGGTAAAAAAAAAACAAGCAAATTACAAACCCCCGATAAAATCTCATCACGTATATCGTTTTCTAGGCTTTTCAAGGTCGCTGAATCCAAATCCGGCGTTATTTTTACAATTCAACGACACCGTAGCTTTCCACTGACATAATCTCGTTTCGAAAATCAGCTTAAGCTAATCCATCGTTATTCTACTAACATCGCGTTGCACGTTTTACACGTAAAATAATGACTATAACTCGTTAATATCTAATCCCATTTACATCTGGCTGTGCGCATTTTCTCACCATCGTCGACGTACACATCGCACTTTCGTGAGCAATAATTCACCAAAACGGATAAACGGAAGACCAATCAACATCCGATAAATTCCAGCTCGGTAATGAATCAATTTCGTCGAACGAGGTACCAATCCGTGGATATTTTTCCTTTACCGACAAATTTCACAGCATTTACAAAGGCAATAGTACATTTTGGCAAATACCAACGACTGGCGGGGTCGTAACGCGTGTACTTTTTGGATGAAATCCAGCCAACGAGCGAAAAAAAAGTATTGGCGATGAAAAAAAGCCAACTCTACACGCATACGCCGGATAAAAAAGGCATTCGATCACGTCGCGAAAAAAAAAAAGGTCTCCGGTATTATACGAAATCACTAAATCATTTCCGTTTCAAATCACTGTATTATTTGGCTTTATCCGGGGCGAGATTTTTATCGCGATGTGAATCGTTGTCTCATTGAAAAAATCGGAGAGAGGGTACTCGAGATTGTTGGCGCCGGGGTACATAAAAATATATAAACGTGTATTGAAAAATCGTACAGGTACTCGATACAACTGTGTGAGCAGATAATTAAGCCGGGGTACATGTTTTGGAAAAACAATCGTCGAATTATAGCCGAACGATTTATCGCGCTAGCTGCGCCTCTCCGTTAAATATTTCGTTGACGGGTAATTTCGATAGATGGACCACCTGATAAGAGACGTGATATATAGGCGGGGCAGCGTTACGTGTAGTAGCAACAGCTACCTGGGGAAATGGATTTCTGTAGGTACGTGTAATATAAAAACAACCCCTTTTGAATCGCCAGATGGCCAAAAACTCGCCGGGAATTGGGTGCGAGGCGCGAAATAAAGCGATGTTGAAAAAATCAAGCGCGGTCACCGGCGACCTGGAAATACGAGGTTTTAGTTCTCGAAATTTTGAATTCCAGAGTCGTTGAGTTCTCTATTTTTTTTCAAAGAAACTTGAACGAATAGAAAAGGTTTTATTTTTGACATTTTTAACTGCGTTTCTTTATTCCAATAAAAACTCTTTTTATACGAAAAATCGCAAGTTTATTTAGAAAAACAAAGATGTAAATTTTGGAGGTCTAAAGTTGCATACAAGAAAATAATTTTTTTCGACAACATTGCATGAAAATAAGGGGGGGAGGTTAAAACGATTTTGTTAATGTGGGGGTGGGGCGGGCACTTGTCCTTTTTTCAAGTTGAAAATTTACTGATAAAAAACGAAGAAAATAGTTTTCAAAAATTTAAAAGGTATCTAACGTCAGCAAAATCCAAAATGAAAAATGAATAAATTTTCTAAACATTTTTATCAAATTTAATTCATTAAAAAAATTGTAAAATTACATGTTTTCAAAATTTTTCCAAAATTACCTTGAGATGATGCCATGATGTCTTAAAAACTTCAAAAAAATATATAGGCGACCCTACCGAAAAAAAAGGACCTAATGTAGAAAAAATAGAGGTCTCATTTTTTACGTTTTTGGTCCAAATAACACCAAATCTGGATTAAACACGTAAAAATAAAGACATCGTTTTTTTTTTCTTTTTTTTTACACAAGGTCCCTTCTTTCCAGTAGGGTCACTTTGGTATGTATAATTTTGGCAAAATTTGAATTTCTAACAAAAATTTTAGAAAATTAAATTTTAGGTGGCGATGGTTGAAAAAATGGTAACAGTTTAAGAACTTCAAAGAAATTGAAAATTGAGAAAACAGAATTTGACAAATGTGAAAGAAATGTGAACTGAGAATATTTTTAAAAAATTGTAAATACCTATTTAAAAACTCAAAAAAAATTGTAGAAGTTGAAAAAAAGTTTAAATGGATGAAGTGAAAAATAATTAATGCACAAGTAAGTATCAAGTACATCTGAGAAAAGGAACCTAATAGGCGTCAATTTATTCTTCTCATCCTCGCTGAAAGATGATGAAGATTTCAGCATGAAAAAAATCAAGTCCCTTTTCTCATGTACGGTTTTCGGACTAACTGTAGATTTATGTGATTGATAAACATCAATTTGAATAATCAATCTTCAAGGTGGAAAACATTTTTAAAAAATTCAAAATCAAAATTTTTTGAGAAAGATCTAGATCGGAAATTTTGAGGAAATTTGTAATTAGAAAAAAATGAGAAAATTTGAAATCGAAAAAAATTTTGAAACCTTTGGACTTCAAAAAAAGAAACGCTTCTTACAAAATCAGCTCCTAAATTAGGTATTTTGATGCAAAGGGGATTTTGACGTTCCTTCAAATTAATGCATTTTCAATTTTTTTTTTAAATTCCTGAATTTTTAAATTTCTTAGATTATAATTTTTTTCCAACGCTGAGTTCTTAAATTTCTCCATTAAAATTTCGTAAATATTAATTTTAAAATTTTTTCAATTCCCAAATAATTTTACTACTGTTGAAAATTTTCTTAAAAAAAAAAAACAGAGTTGAAATAATTTTAATAAATTTTCAATCGGAAAAATTTCATATAAGTAAGTACATACCTAATTTTTAAAAAATGAAGAAAAAATTTTTAATTATTACTTACCTATTATTATTCGAAATATTTTTAAAGTTGAAAAAAATTTTGAGAAATATGAGGTTGAAAAAAAAATGTAAAAATTGAAGTCAAACTTTTTCCTCATTGTAATAATTTTTTTTTCAATTTAAATTCTCTCAACATTTTTCTACTTTTGAGTTTTTGTTCCAGCTTCTTATTTCTTCAAATTTTTCTGAACTCATACTTGATTGAAAAAAATTATCAAAACTATGAAATTGAAAAAAAAAAAAATAGACAATCAAAACTGGATAATTTTTGAGAAAACTGAACAAATTTTGAGGAAATTGAGTTCCGAACAGTTGGAAAATTTTGAACAAGTATTGTACACAATTTTTTAGAGTTGAAAAAATTTGAATTTCAAATAACTTCAAATTTAGATCTTTGAAATCCCATTAGCGCCAAAATTATTTAGGAGCTAGGTCACACGAAACAAATCATCCATTTCTCCCTTTCTCCCTTCCATTTGCTTCATTGACGCGATACAACTTGAAATCATCGAGATACAATCCAATAGCATTCTCAATCGATCTTGAACAAAATCGAGACGACCACGATGAATAAGTGATTTTAATAGGGATTCCGGTCTTCGTTGGGGTCTAGAACCCCAAAACGGGGATATTGGAAAAATCCAACTTTTATCTCATCCTGGGCAATTATTCCAGTTGAGAAATTGCACCGTATTTTGTCTGTTTATTTCTCTCCAGAAACGAATTAAATCGTTGATTTTTACTATTCCATCTGTATACGAAATTCTTAAACGTAAAAGCTCTGGAAAAGATTTACTTGCCCTTCTGCCCCCTTCCCAGGGATCCTTTTCAGTTCAGGAGCAAAGAGAAGATAATTTGTTACGGAATTAAGGATTTATGTTGTGCGACAGGATAACGTTATACGTGAATTGTTAGAATAAAAGTCACATTTCGTATCCTCCGAAACTTATATATCGCGCAGTCGAGTTCCCCCTCCTGCACCCAGCCTGCTGTCCCAAATTCGCGAAAATACGTATATGCACGACGAGGCCTACATACGGTAGCGTTTTTCTTTTCTTCTTCGAAAAGATTTACGACTGTTTGAAGCGAAAGCAAGAGGATCCTTGAAAGAAGCAGATTATTGTTTGATGCGAGAGCGAGTTAAATTATAGCGATTTTGGATTTTTTTTTCAACGAGAAAGAAAAGCAGGACGGGAGGAGGCCGAAGAATCTTCGTTTATCCAAAAACCTGTATGATTAACGATTCGTTACGTACGTAGACGGCGAATAACCCTGTGGCTGAGCCGATAAGCTTAAATTTCGTTGTTTTCTCGGTACATTCGGCGGCTGCACAGGCGTCTTATCTCGGGCAATCATTTTTCATCCTCCGCGCTGTGGTATCATTCTCCGAGCTTTTTTTTTTCTCAGCTAAGGTAATTTTTCAGCTGGAAGAATTCTCGTCTCCGGTTCCCTCCGAAGAACATATTCGGTCGAGCTGGACGAACTATACCGATGCTGCGGAGACGATTTGTTGAAAATTAGCCAAAAATCGGCGACACCTGCGATGTACACGAAATGCTCGTGGGCTTGGCTCGCAGCGGCGTATAAAATATCATTATCAACGCCGCTTATCTATCAATTTAGCCAGGCAAATTCGGCCCAGCCGAGGAATCAGAATTCCATTATGTAACCGAACTGGTCTTACGGTGAAGTGGCCCGGGCTCTCGGGCTACCTGTATTCAGCGTTCATAAATCGTTGCCCAGAAAACCACTACTGTACCACGTTTCGTTGCACCTCCGCTGGCCGCCATATTTTTCCATAAATTAACGCCGATATATTATTTGGAAATATTCTTCGAGCCGAAAAGACCGAAGACAACTGAGACTGCCATGCCGCGCGCGTTGACAAAATATTTAGTAAACCAGCTCGGCGTAATTCTTTATGCCAGATACAATAAGCAGGCTGCGCGGTGTAGTTTAATGACTTATTTTGTTTTGCTTGGCGTTGCGTTGTGTGTATCCGGGCAGGAGACGAGGATGGGGTGATTTTTTGGTATTATAAAGATGTTACTTGCGAGTATTTGTGGTTATTGGATAGATTTATTTGTCTGGATGTATCGCCATCGCAGACTGGTCGAAAATGGCGGAGGCGAAGGAAAATTTATTCGTAAACGAAATCATAATACCGTGATAACGGATATTTCGCGAGACATGGTTATGTAGAACATCGAATTGGCGAACAAGGGATAGATTATCGCGATTGGTTTTATCATAAGAGGTACAACGGGTTCGCCCTCGGTTTATTGATGACAAATTTATAAGTCTATTGTTTCGGTAAAGGCAGAGAAAGATGATGGGAGGGTGTGAAGAAATCTCAGAGGAGAAATGAGAATAGAATTTGAGTTTGGTGAAATTTTGCGAATTTCAGATCGAACAAATGCTCGTCCAAAATCATGATCTAACTTGGATGTAAATTTCATTCGCCTGTTTTAAAAAAATCCCAAGAACTTCAATTATTTCAAATTGATTGAAAAATTTGTGTGTCCAAAAGGGGATTTTACTTTGGACAATATTCAAATATGCTTAATTATTCAAAAGTAGATTTTCATCCAAGTGAATAAAATTCTTAAAATAGCCAAAAATCCAGGTGACGAAATACTAATATGGCTGAAATGACCAGGTGGCAAAATTTTTAAATTGTTCATAAATCCAAGGTGACATAAAATTCAAATTGCTTCACCGTGGATTTTTTCATCTTCCAAAAAGGTAGCCAATATTGCTCCTCTTATCCATCCTAGAGGCCCCAAACATCTTATTTTCAGATTAGAGATCAAAATAATCCCAGAAATGGATTCTAAGGCTTAAAAAAAAAAAATGTTGATACCTCAGTAGGAAATTTTTTCAATTTCAGCCTCCTCCCCCCCCCCCCGTCAATAAAGAGAAATAGAAAGAAAACGACTCCAGAATTGGACTCTTGGCGGCTAGAAAAAAATTCTAAATTTTGGTCCATCCCTCAATCCATTAAAGTATCTTTTGATTTATTTGGGAGAATGACCCTCGAAATGAATTTGGGAGACCAAAAAACTTGACCTTATATTATCAAAATTTTTTTAATCTAAAGACCCCTCACGTCTTATTTCCAGATTAGAGGTCAAAACAAACTCAAAAATGGATTCTAGTGCCAGGAGTGCACCCAAGGAGTGGGGAGGGGGCCCGGCTCGAAAAGGAATTTTTTCATCATAAAAAAAAAGAAAAAGGGATACTTTTTGGCTCTTCAAATACCTATTAAATATTTTTCAATAGTATTTGTCCATTTGTTTTGAAAATTTATGATTTTTCACTGATCTTTCTGTCAAAAATCACTGATCAGTTTCCAATTTGTTAGAAAAAATCAATTTGACTGAGAGATCAGTGTGAAATGACTGGTTTGAAATTCGACCTCTTCGCCATAATTTTTTCTCGAATTCTCAGACCCTCCCTTAATTTATTTTTGCATGCGTCTATGTCTAGGACTCAAAAAATGTGCATTTCGACACATTACTTGAAAATTTTCTAATTTTCTTCCCTTGTCCCCCATTCCTCAAAGGCTTGGCTTGTTTTTTTTTAGAGAGAGAGAGAGACAGAGAGAAAATGACCTCAGAAATGGACTCTCGATGGGTTAGAAAAATCAGATTTCGATACCTCGACCGATAGTTTTAAAAAATTCTAAATTTTGACCCACTCCTTAACTCAATTCAATCAAGTCTCTGTTCGTTCTTTTGAAAGAATTACCCCAAAAATGAATTCAGGAGGTTAAAAAACTTGACATTTGGTATCACATTCAATATATGATCAGAATTTCTTTGAAATGCGCCTCCTCTCCTCTCACCTTTTTTTGGGCCTTTAATACAAAAAAAAACCTAGAATTGGATTCAGGAGCTTTAATTACCCCTTTGCAGTCTAATTGAAACTTTTTTTCCAAAGTATCTATTTGGATCAATTTTAAAAGTTCTTCTCAGCTGTTCTTGGATTATATTTGCAAGCTTGGGGCAGCTCCTGGGAGGGGTGGGTGCGAAAATTTGCAAAGTATTTTGGATTACTCTACAGAATGAAATTCCATAATTTCGAAAACTTCATCTTCAAAATTGAAGGCCGCCTCCTCCTGAAATAATTTATCGTGCCCCAAATTAATCACTAAAATTCAAAATTGACTCATTTTCAGATTTTGAAGGAATTTGAAAATTTTTTAGTATTTTTTTTTTTTTTCTGATGTTAAATCTCATAAGAAACAGAAGGACCCAGCACATGATCTCTACATGTCGAAAGGGACAAAAAATTTCTGAGTCTCTTTTTTAAAAGAAAATGAACCACCTCCATGGTTAAAACCTTCAAAATTTAAAAATTTGATCAAGATACAACCCACTGTCTTCCAATTTGCAAACATTTTCGAAAAAAAAGTTTGATTCATTTTTTTTGGGGGGGGGGGGGAGTTTAAAAATGTCTCAAAAATTTCCATATCAACTCTGCAATATTAAAAAACAATGAAATTTTGATTGTTTTAGCCTTTCATCTGAAAAAATTGAGTATTTTCTTTTTTCGAGTTTATTCATTTAAAATTTTCATTCGAACTTATGAAAATATTTTCATTTATTTTTTGTGATTGATCTCCCTTTCCCCTTCATCCTCAAAATTAGCTCAAATCGTCTTCATAATCCATCTCATTGCCACAAAATTATTCGAGGGTAACATTTTGTCAAAATTACCAAAAAAAAACAACACTTTAGAATTTTTTCCCCAATTTTCAACCATTTTTTCCACAAAAAATGAATCAAAATCACGATTTATTCATGTTTTATCAACTAAAATCTACAAAATACTTGGTAAAATATTTCTTCAAACTCACCTTCATCCAGATTCCCATATCTTCACTCGAGTTCTGGAGGCCTCAGCCGCAAATCCGGATAAAAATACGCCAAAATATGTAGATGCAAATCCGCTGTCATCTGCAACATGCACACAATGGTTTAAGGAAACATACCCATACGTACTCTAAACCCTCGATGAAGCTATTTAGAAATTAAAATTAATCCAGCACCGTGTACAGTGTCAACGCAACGTACATTATACAGCTTCTTTATGCTCCGAAAAACTCGTCCTGGTCTCCCTCGCCCAAACACAGAACGAGAATACAAGATACCATACCGAAACCGACACTACGAAATGCAAATCGGCTAAAAAATTTATTACTTTTCGCGTCAAAATAGAATAAAAAAATTACACCGAGTAAAAAAGTGTTTCTCAGCTGGAATCACATCATTAAAGCAATAAAGAATGTACGTTGGATTCGGCCTGCGATAAGGTGAGGCGGTGGAAGCAGGCTCAATACAACGAATTAATACCTCTTTTTCGGTACGTATATGCAGAAGAAACAATAGACGACCTTATGCACTCGAAAGGTCAAATAAATCACACCATATGCATCTTGGTTCTTTTTACTTCCAGCTTTAAATATTTTGAATGTATGGGCAGGGGCTCGCGAGTTCGAGATGACCGGTGTTCAAAATAAACACCGTGTTAGACTTGTTATAGTTGATCGGGCGCCATACTAATGAAATTGTACAATTTAACAGCTAAATTGTATACAAATGAAAAAATTCACAACCGTTATGTACGTATTAGATACATATGCGAAAGAATACGAATGTATCCAGATGAGAGTAACAGAGATAAGGCTAAGGCTATAAAAATCTTTTTCCTGCATTAATGGCACGTTTGCAAACTTCATTTTGTGGCAAATTGTTTATTAACAGTTTGTTTCTGTAGTTGAACGTCGTGTTTATAAAAGCCATTGCTTTTTATTAGACTTTACTTCGAGTTTGGCGTCTCTCTCTTTCGTTTGAGGATGAAAAAGCGTCGTGACGACACGATGCAACTTTTCGTCCGAAAACTTTGTTTTCCGAATGAAATTTGGCGAATGGAAGAGTTCGGATTTACATGCTTAACGAAGGTAGTCGTTCACTGAGGTGGATAGTTTTTGACAAAGTATTATTTAACGACCTGTAATCATTATTCTGTTAGTCTGGCATGGAAAAATACTAACCGAAGGTCAAATTTTGGGCTGAAATAAAATGATATCGAAAATGAATCATAAAATTACTCTGAATACAAAATTTCAAGAGCTGTTCATTTCTTAAATTTTGGAAGATTCTTGAAAATTTAAAATTACCTCCATGGATGCTCCTGCAAAAAATATGAAAATCAGATGTAATCGACGAAAAAATATCAAATTTGGTATACCTATATCCTATTTTTGATCTCCCAAATCGATCGGAAATGGTTTTGAGACGTTTTGGAGCCTCCAATTTTTTTTTTTGAATTTTCCACGATAGAAGAAAGTTTATAAACATGGATTTTATTAAAATTTCTGCTGAAATGAAGAAATAAAAATTTTACAAGACTGTCAAACCCGGAACTCGAATAATTTCATGACGTCACTACTATTGCTACTGGATGTTGTTTCGACTTTTTTTTCAAGTCCAGAATATTTACGTCATTTTTAAACAGTTTGGAATTTTCTGAAGAAGTTTTCCAATTTTTTTCCTCATAATTTTCTAAATTGAATTTTTTTCTGATTTTAGTTTTTCACGATTAAATTTTTCCCTCGTAATTTCCTCAACTGATTTCTTTTTAAAGTTATTCTTCCACGATCAAGTTTTTTTCTCTTAATTTTCTCATCTAAAATTTTCCTGGTGTAATTTTTCTTCACTGAAATTTTTCCTGAAGAATTTTTTCCATTGTTGAACTTGCATCTTTTTTGAAAAGAATGATTTCTGCTTGACTGAAACCATAGAAATTTTGAGAGAAAAAATCGAGTTGAAAAAATATTGAGAAAAAAATTTAGACGTGGAGAATTCTTCAGAAAAAATTTCAAATGTGAAAATTGAGAGAATTTTTTTTATGGCGTCAATCCAACAGAAATTACTCTTTTTAAAAAAGATGTAAAGATATAAGTTCAACAATAGAAAAATTCTTCAGAAAAAAATTACAATTGAAAAATTGCATCAGAAATATTGCTGCTGAAAAAAAAATTATTTCGGTATTTGAAAAATTACATCGAAAAAAAATTCAGTTGAGAAAATTAAGAGAAAAAAAATTGAAAACTTCTTCAGAAAATTCTAAACTGTTAAAAAAAATATAAATAAATATCCTGGAATTCGAAAAAAAAAGTTGAAATGACATTCAGCGGTATGAGTAGTGGTGTAATGAATGGTATTTGAGTGCCAGGTTCAACTGTCTTGTAAAAATTTGTACTTTTTATAATTTTTTCTTGATAATTTTTTTGATCTTTACTGATGGCCAGTTGGCCACCCCCAAAAATATTAAAGTTGATGAAAACCTTATACGTAACTGAATTTCTGAATGGTTTATAATTTGAAAAAAAAAACTCAAGACTCTCGATTTTAAAAAAAAAAATTACGAATTTTCACTTTTTGTTGGAACTTGGCTATGAAATTTCGTGCTTTTTTCGTACTTTTGGACTGAGTCATTGAAGAAATTCATGATTTTTTCCTTCGTATACCCTACTTTCGTGCCAGTACGAATATCCACATCGTTAACTTGCTGGATTGATTGCAGCACATTTTCCCAAAATTCGTAACTTTCAGCTCAAATTCATATTTATTGGCAGAATTTAAAAAAAAAAAGAAACAGCAGTGTATTCATTAAGGAAAGAGAGTCTCGAAACACCTGCCAGCCAACTTTCAGCTGTAGGTAGTCGTATTTTCGTACTTTTTTCAAAAAATATGAAAAAATGGATTTGAACAGGTAGTCACGAATTTTGGAAAATGATTATTTAATCGATCAAATACGTCACCAATATGGGATTCCAAAATTTTCTGTAGGCACCAAAATGTCTCGAAATCATTTCCAATCGATTTAGAAGGTCAAAAATAGGGTATACATACCAAATTTCAGCTTTTTTCATTGATTAGATCAAATTTTCATATTTTCCAGAGAAATTAGATTATTTTGGATTATCAAAAATTCGCCTAAATTCAAAAAATGATTTTTAGAACCTGAAATTTTGGATTTAGAGTTCTATTACGATGTATTTTCGATATTTTTTAGTCTCGACCCAAACTTCAACTACTGGTTGGGAAACTTCCCACGTAAATAAATTTCAAAAAAATAGAATACTCGCATTTTCATCGACGAAAAAAATGCACAAATTTGAATGGAAAAATGAAAAATAATTTAATCTATAAAAATCGAAAAAAACTATTCATATCGTAATTTCACTCAAATCCTCGGTTCGGAATCTAAAATCTAAAATACCAGCATTCCTACGGATCATATGATCATATATACCAGAATTCATCCAAATACGTTTATCGAAGACAATATATTGATAACCACTTCAATTATTCCTCCTGTTTGTGGCGGTTCGGCTTGCTTTTTTACGAGTTCCATTTCGAAATGACCCTCCAAAAGTGTACATCCTTCGCCAGTGAAGGAATAAACCAACATTTCTTTCTTGCCTTTTCCCATGGTTATGCATCTGGTCAAACCATCTTTCAAAGCACATATTCCTACATCCTTCCCATACGCCACTTTCGTTCCATTTTCTTCTTGAAATTGCACGGCTATGTTGGACCGACATCCGCTTTTCTTTTTTATTGTAGCTTCGTCGTATGGGTTTTCTACGGCGGCGCTGAGTTTGAAACAAGCCGAGCCAACCAGGTCTTTGAATTCTGAATCTCCTTCGCAGATACGACCACTGGAAATTTTTTTTCATAGGATTGAAAAACCCCGAAGAAGGGATCGATTACGAGCAATGAAAAAATTTAAAAAATTACCATTTCCAATCAATGTACTGTTTAGAAGTCATGAGAGATTCAACGCTGAAAAATGCCACCAATGAAAATATTGCTACAAAATATGAAAACAACAAATACATGGACATTTTTACGAATTATTTTTCACCCAGTTGTACACTTTATTCTACAAATTCTACACTTCATATGTTTTTTCAACCTGTGACGATAGTTGTGAAAAAAAAAATACCACAAACGGAGCTGTGAGTTTACGAGCACGAATGAAATATTACAGGTATTTGGAATATGGTTAGGTACTTGCAAATGAAGTATAGGTAAACACCTAAACGTTGTATACTGATCACCATAAGGTAAATTGTCGATATTCGATGGTTTCAAACAATGAAGAATAATTACTTTTGACAGATAAACGTCACTGAGAAAATGAATTATTTTTCAGTTAACGAACAAATTAAACGAATTTTCGTACTTGACTTCAGCTTCAACATGAGCACATCCAGACATTACGTAAGAAAGAGGTTGAAAATTCGAGAAAAAGTTGAAAGGGAGCTCAAAATTGAAAAAAAAGTTATCTGTTATTGCAATGAATTTTTGGTTATCAATTTTTTTGAACTCTAAATTTTATAATTTTTTATGATTTTATCAAAAAATTCCATTTTGGCTTTAAATTCGAAATCTTCCAGCTAATAATTTCAGTAGAAAGATGATTTGAGTAACGAAAAATTGAAAAATTCTGGTATTTTTTGAACAGTAATATGATTTTTGACTGAGAGATCATGAATAATCATCAATTTGCAATGAAAAATATTTATATATGATTCGAAAAGGCAGAATTTCATTCAATTGGACTGATTGTGGTTCAGAGAGATATGAAATGTTTAGGGGCTCGAGAACTGGATCGGTGAAAAATTTTCAAAAAAATCATGTTTGAAAAGCAAAACAATTGATCATTAATGAAAAATATTTTTATTGAAGTTGAAATTATTTAATCAACATCAAACTAATTTAATATCCCCGATGAAAAAATTTCAGATCTGATCATATCTCAAAAATGTCCCAATCTAATTTTATCAAATCACATCAAATCATATCTCATTGTATCAATTCACATCTGAAGGTTCAGATCCAGTTTGATATGATGTGATCAAATGACATCTAATTTGATCAAATCATATCTAAAAAAAATCAGATGTAATTAGATATAATTTGATTAGGACATTTTTGAGATCAAATTTTATCTGTTTTGATAAAATCAGATATGATTTGATACGATTTGATCTAAAAATTTTTCATCGGGTCTTTACACCATTTCAAGAAAATTTTCATACCTGTACGCACGATTAAAGTCCGAAGCATTTCAACCACCCTAAAATCGTATTGAGAAATCCTCCACCAGAAGATGAAGATTTTTTGTTAACAATTAAATAATTAAACCTGGTCTCAGCCTGTATATGATGGCAAACTTCACGTCGATAGTCATAAACAAATACATCTGTTTCCCCATCACCTTTGGTTATACATTTGGAGATAGATGGACTCAAATGACACAATCCCACTGTTCGAGGATAAGTTTTGGGAACCCGTTGGTTACTATCTAACTGAACATGAATATCATTTTTGCAACCACTTTTATTCTCGATCGTGTTTCGGTTCCAGGGCGAAGCTGTATTCTTACTTAACTTATAACAGATTTCTTTTACCTGTTTTTCAAGATTTGGATCGGTGCATAAACTGGAACTTTGAAATTTAATAATTGTTTTGAAAAAAAATTACAACATGCCAAATAATCTGTTTAAAAACATTGAAATTTTATTACCATTTAAGATCTTCAAAGTCATCTTTTGTAAGAGTTCCACTAACTTTGCAAAATTTCATGAACGAAGGTATCGCACTTATTATGAAAAATAACTTGAGAAACTTCGACATTTCAATTGAGCATTCTCGCGACTATTGCGTTACATTTGTCGAATGGCTTTCCAACGATGGATTCAAAAATTGAACATATGGTTCGGTACTCAAGTTCAAAAGGTTAAATATATTTAGATTTGCGGGTGTTCGTTTTAGGTATACAAATGAAGACCAGAAAAGCTATTTCTGAAAATTAATTTTTTCTTACTACAGCGCATGGTTTTCCCGGTAGAAACATATGTGCAGTGCTTGCAATTTCGAAAGCACGCGTCACGAAATTTCAGAAATAGATACCCAGACTTTTTGGTATTTTTGAATGACGTATCCGCGTAAATTGGTATACTTGAATCGATCGAATACCAATATTAGAGATTTTTTTCAAGTTTCTGGCCGATGTCTCAAGAGAGAAATCAAATAATGAGGTCATAAGGTTACATATGATTTCTGACAGGAAAAAATAATGAAATTTTGACTTCGAGTTTGAAATTATGAAGGAAAATTGAAAAACGAAAATTCGTGCTTTTTCGTACAAATCTCGAGGTGAGTATTGTTTGCTGGTCCTTTCTCCCTCCTCTAATTCAAGAGATTTTCAAAAATTCAAAAAATACTGTTTAAATTTTCTTCTTACGTTAGAGTAAACGAATCACCATTAAAATTATTTTATGTAGCTGTCAGCTGGTTATTAGAATTGTCTTCATCGTACTGAAATTTATCCAACGATTTTTATGGCTGAGTGGGAGGGGGTGGAGAGGAGGATATGAAAATCAAGCCATTTTTAGAGTTCGTGTCGAAATTAAAAACTCAAAATTCGTCTTTTTCCACAATTTTTTTCTATTTTTCCATGACTGGAGATGGATCGAAATGTTTTTTTCAGAGGATCGATGGAAATGTACAGATTTTTAACCCATATTTATGACAAATTTTAGAATACTCCGACAACAAAGTAAAATTAGAGTCTTCAAAGATGAGTTTTGCAGAAGAAAATTGGTAGTTTTTCAAAAATGTATTGAGCACAGAGAGGCGGAATCTCAAATAATGATAGGTCATCGATTTTTTTTTTTCAAAAACGAATTGATGAAAAACTTGCCCAAAAAATAACCTTCAAAAAAGATGCAAGGTAACTAAAATCTAAAAAAAATCAATACTTTTCAACTTTTTAAAAATATATCTCATCGATTTTATTCAGTATGTTGAAAAAACAAGTGCAAGGATATTGGATGTATTAAAAAAATTGACTCTTTTTTAAAACTAAAACTAAAAAAATTGCATATCAAGTAAAGAGTTTTCAGGAAAAAATATGAATGTTTAAATTGTAAGAATTCTATTACTAATATTTTCAATTTCTTTTTCGAATTTCTCTCAATACATTTGTGAAAATGTTTTGAAAAATGAAGAAAAAATTTTTGTTTCATACTTCCAAAAAATTGATCCATTATGAAAGGTTTTCGTTCCTTCATTTCTTGAATTTGAATTTCAAAGAAAGGGCGGTTTTTTTCATATTACCTACCAACAATATAAATTTTTACATTCGTAGTTTTTTCATTTCTTGCCTAAAAATTCGTCATTTTTGAGTCTGAATCGACCGGTCATAGTCCAGTAAATCTAGACAAATTTCATGTTTCTACCATCAAAAAATCAGTCCGGAAACTATATTTTTCCGGATTTTTAATATTTTTGTGAATATGACACAGCAACAATACCCATTCAAGTAAAGAAATTTTTTTTATAGCATAATCTTCTAAACTTCGGTTATAAATACAAGTCAAAAAGTTTCAATTCTTCTCAATCACTCAATCAGAAATGGAGGATAATTTGTCCAAGAACTCAAAATGTTATGAAACTTCAAAAAAAAAAAAAAAAATGGCGAGTAAATTGAAGTGATGAAGCACATAGCTTGTTAATTTAAAAAAAAAAAAAAAAACTATAAATTTTAGGTAACATCAGGTATTTTCGTAACCAATTTTTCAAAAAAAAATCCAAAAAAAATTTTCCTTTGAGAAGAAAATCTTAGTATATCCAACTTGATGAAATTTCCTGTAAAAAAAAGTTCAGAATTTTAGACGAAAAAATAAAATGATAAAAAAATTGAAAAAGTTGAAATTTCAATTACTAACCAACAACAGAAATAATTTTGATGATAATTCGTTTCTTTTTAAGAAGAAAATTTAAACAATAATTTTTTTGAAAATTATTTGAATTATTGAGCAGAGAGGAGGAGGAAGAACATTAAACAAATTCATTTCAAGATTTTCACGAAGAGCACTAATTTTCGGTTTGAATTTTTCTTTTGAACTTAAAACCAAAATTTTATAATTTTTTCCAGACCAAAATCAATGAGTAACCTGATTTTCAAATTTTATTATTTCATGATTTTTATAGTCAACAGTCTCAAAAATATTCAATTTTGGTTGCAAATTCGAATTTTCACCCGGTCAATCATTTCGAAAAATTGCATTCCAAAATTGAAACCAATTTCATTTCTTTTACCTTAATTCTCATAGCTTTTCTCATTCATTTACTCATATAACTTGCATAGAAGTGTAGAAGTATCTGGAATACATATAAAATCAATACCTAATCTCAAGTAAATTCTTCTCATCATCGTCACCACGAAACCCAACGACAACGCATTTCATCATCAACGCACACATTAAACCGAGTAATTTGGCTCAATTACATAAAATATCGATATCGTTTCATACTCATAATCGGTTCTTCGCATCTGCACGGTTGGTCGACGAAAGGGGCCCGTCGATGCATTATTAATTACATCACAACAACGTTTATATTACGCGACCCAGCCCAGCAAGGGGGTCGGTAGAAGAGCAGAAGCGCGCACAAAGTGATGTTTAATTACAGGCAATATGTATTCTGGAGATGTATCGTCGCGCTGATGTTCGCTAAAGTTATCTCGTGTAAATCATAATTACCGCTATAGCCATCTTATCAATTCTACCGATTAATTACCGCCGCGTATAGTCCCCAGGTACCTTTTATATTATACCCACGTTAAAAAAAAAAAAAATCGTCTCGTATACTCGAGATTACCGTTAGCTGTAATCTTTAATTGCTATTAATCGACGAGCCGGGTAATAAAAATTAATAAAACGAGTTAATATCTTTATTTAAGGTCTTGATTGATGGTCTTTCGAACATTGAAGGGGAAAAAAATCAGAGCGTTGATTGTCTTTGTATTGTGATAAAAGAAACGTTTTTCGAGCTCGAATTTTTCTTCGAATTGTCGCAGGTTTCTATATCAATAGGAAAAGATTAGTGCCTAACTAAATTTTGGATGGAATATATTAGTTCAAAATTTCAAAAATTGAAAAAAAAAATAGTATTACATACTTTTAATGAGATGAAATGACCTGGTGAACATGGAAACATCCTTCGAAATATAAAATTGAACTTCAATATTTGATAATAAATTTAATAGACTCGTCAATTTCAAAAAAAAAAAAAATTAATCAAGCTTATAAATTATTATGTTCAAAAAATTGAAAAGCGAACCCACCACACACAGAATTATTTACAAAAATTAATGTAATTTTACAAGAAGTTACCTGGTGGGCACGGGAACTCCTTTGAAATATAAAATTGAACCTCAATATTTGATAATAAATGAAAAAAATTCACCAATTTCAAAAAAAAAATCAACCATGTTTAGCTTATAAATTATATTCAAAAAATTGAAAACCGAACCCACCACGCACAGAATTATTTACAAAAGTGATGAAATCTTTGAATTCAAGGTAATTTTACAAAATACTTCAAAAACCAAACTGTTTGACAGTTTTGCTCGAAGGATAACAATAGTTCTCTTTTTCGTTCCAAATTAACAGAGGACTGCTCCCATCGAACAAAGTTAGACATTTGGTTCGACCATCGTTCAGCTTACACACCGCAACCTTATGAACCTCATATCCATCTTCAGCATCTGAAATGACCATATTAAAATTCTCGCATGGATTTTCTCTATCCACGTTACCGGGTAACGTTTGACAAGCCCTCCGGCCAAGATCTTGAGAATCGCAAATTAACGAACTGAAAAAATCGTGTAAATTAGGTGAAAAAATTACAAATTATTTTACTCTCGGACCGCCCCCTCTCCCTCAAACAGAGCCACCCAAATAAATACACCTTCGTTTATAAAATTCAAATTCAACCATTTTTTGTTCAAAATTGAATTATTAAAAAATAAGCACCAAGTACTCACCAGGACCATGCTTTGAACTGAGCCGACGTCACTACTCTTGAACACGTCAAAGTTACGAAAGAACTTACGAAAAAAACGAATAGAAGCACGCGTATCGATATCAACATATCGAAGAATTTTTTTGACAAATTTCACGTTCGAATGCAAAATTTACGTATGTAGCACTGTAGACACGTTTCAAGGATAATGATTTTTTAACCGTTCGATTTTTTCCTTATATTGAATAAAATTTCGATAGAAAATCGATTAATTCATCGTATGTGCACAATTGGCATTCGTCAACGTGACTACAAGGTGACGTCACAGTATCGTTTGTGCGTGTAAACAACGCTACTGTGTGCGTTTGTAAACCATAGGCGCACCCGGGGGGAGGGCTCAGGGAGCTCGAGTACCTCAAGCTGGGAATAAAGATTTTTTTTATTTCAAAAATATAAAAAAGTGCATTTTTTTTGCTTTTCAAACAGTACATACTTTTTCATAAAATTTTCGCTCTCGTTTCGCTCGGGCAGTATTTTCATTATTTTATATTAAAAATTGATAATTTTAATCTAATTTTCCAGTAAAAAAATCATCAACTCCTCAATAAATTCCCAGTTTGTTGAAAAAAATTAATGATTTTTTGGCTGAAAGATTAGTGAAAAATAACTAATTTGAAATTGCACCTTTTCCCCTTATTTTTCTCAAAGGTAAACAATCTCATTTGATACGAACACGAACCGAAAAAAACGATCCATTTAATGTCATGTAAAATTGTAAGTTTTCAATATCAAATCTCTTCGTATTCAATAAAATTGCTGTGTTGAATACAAAGAAAAAATTCGCAATTTTACGTGGGATTAAATGGAACGTCTTTTTCGGATCGTACCCAATGAAATTGTTCATATACAAACACAAGGTTGTGGTGGTTTTACAAACAACACAACAGGCTGCGGTTCCCTGAGCTGTCGAAATATTTTCTCAATGATTCACGTCGCGTCGATCACGATTCAAATTTTGAATTTTACGTTAGAACAATTGTGCTTTGTATACGATGAATACGAGGAGGATTGATTTTCAAAATAATTACGCAGATTTTTTTGGAGAAAATACCTATACATTTTTGAGAAATGTGCCTGCGAAGTGTTCACCGTGCAGATTTTATCGAATAAGCGAGTTTGCAAATTTGTATCGTTTTTGAAAATATGACTATATGTTGAATATGTTTGAAAAATGGGGTAAAATTTTGATAATATTTGAACCTCAAAATGGTTGAAAAAAAAATTGAAAAATGAAAAAATGAGTTTAGATTTCGATCTCCTCTAAATTCTTTATCCAAGTTTCATGCAACGAATTCAAATTCTAAAAATGAAAAAAAAAATTGTGAAAAGGTGAAAAATGAGAATGCGAAATTTTCCGACCGCATAACTAAATATCCTCAAAATGCGATTCTTAAATTTTTCGAATTAAAACTTGAACTCAGTTTCGTCAAGTGAAAATGTAATTTCATCAACCAATAGAGAGAAAGAAAGCCTGTCACTTCTACTTCTATCCTGTCCAGTTTCTTCTGTTTTCTTCTACTCAAAACACAATTCTTGAAAAAATATCAAGTCAACAGATTTCTTTGAGCAAAATTCAAACGAATGAATATTCTACCGTAGTCGATGAAAAACGTCAAAAAATTTCGAAGTTTGAAATGTTTACGATGTCTCATCGAATACGATACACCTGGTGCCGCCAATCTCGTCAGCACAACAGTGATAATAAATTCAATTGCGATTCATTGAATAAATAAATAACAGAACTGAACGCCACGAAACTTATTGCGAAAAAATTCCATTCGTGAGAATAGTGCAAATTCGAAAAAAGTGCAGTAAGTAGAATGGCGCAGAAGTTCGGAATTAAATCACTTTTTTGAATTACATTCAGAAGGATGAAAAAAAGTAAAGTTCAATTTTTTTTAGAGAACGATGAGAAGGTAAGAAAATATTCAACGAATCACAAAATAACAAAAAATTATGATGAAATAAAAACATAAAAATCGCGATAAAAAAGTTAAAAATTACGAAGAAAAGGTGAAAAATCATCATAAAAATATTTAAAAATTTTGTAAGGAAAAAGACTTTTGTTTGGTTCAAAATTCCATTATTTTTTTAAAATTTTGAATCATAAAATTCTGGAATTCCTTGAAGAGTGCAATTTGGTTTTGGTTTCAGTTTTCGCGTCAAATTCGTATATTTTTTAGAATTTTGAAGTTTCCAAAGATGAAAAATTATCCACTTGAATATTCTCCCCCCCCCCACCCTGTTTACAATAAAGAATCCAGTTCGTATGTCGCTGAACCTTTAGAAAAATTTTGACAAAGTCATGATATCTTTGTCCACCTTAGAACAAAAATACAATTTTTGCGTTTAGTAATTTTTTCAAGTAGCAATTTATAATAATTTTTTTGTTACAAATCATTTTTTTCCTGCATAAACTTTTGCATTTTTCTTTTGAAATTGAGTATTATCCAGTAAATTTTTCAAGTTAATATCAAGTTTTCTGACAAATATTCAATGTCCGCTGAAAATTTTCCTCGAATTGAATCTAAAACCCACTTTACGAAAACGAGGAAATGAGAATTTCTTGGCTTTCAATTTTTATTTTTTCAGACTAAATTGAGAAATTTTTTAGTTGGATTTTGAAATTTTTCCCAATAAATTGGTTTCACGTTAAAATTTCAAACCTTTCAGCAAAAATTCAAAGTTTGGTGGAAAATTTTACCTACTAAATCTGAAACATAAAATTGAAAATTTATCATAAAATCGTCTCACTTCATTTCTTCACATCCTGCATTTTCAATTTTTCGAGCAACAATTAAAAATTGAGAAATTTCAACTTGAATTCTAATTTTAAAAAATTAATTGGTCTAATTTCCATTTTTTTTCCTTTTGACTTTTAAAATTAATTTATTCCTCGTTGTATTTTCAATTTTTCACGCTAGAAATCAAAATTAAGAAGGAAATTTGTTACACTCAGAAAAAAATGCATCAATATTTCCCATCGAAATTAGGAATCCAGCATCTAAGAAATTTTTCACCCAGAAATATCATTTTTTTACTGCTGAAATATGCTCGTAAAAATTTTCATGATCAATTTTCACAATTTTTTCAATCGAAATTCAAGACTTCACGATGAAATCGAAATTAGACAAAGATTGAAATTAAAATCGACCAGCAAGCAAATAAAAACTAAAAAATCCACCATATCGGTATCCAATTACATCTGCGGACCGTGAATCGCGTCAATACCAAACCGGGCAATTCCGACACGTGTATTTATAATTGCTTAATTAACGAAACCGTATCCACGAGCAAAATCACAGTTAACTTGACCCAAACTGCATCAATATGGGAATATTCTAGTCTATAACGATAATCCAGCCAAGTGTATCGTATCTCACTAATGCTCACGAATCAAGTTTTTCTTCAAAATTAAATCCAGGCAGAGCAAAAATATCACAAAAACAATTTATATAAATTCGTATTCCACAATCAGAGCCATTTTCGAAACCTCCTTAGATATACCAAGATTCTTCATAAAACGCCAATTCAATTGAATTATTCGCCAATATCTACAGCAAGGTAAATCTACCCAAACCATTCGTCTATAATCGTATCATGAGGAAATAATTTCCACACGTTATTTGCATTGAATCATTTCCAAATTGACACCTCTCCCTTCCTACTTCATTTTCTCGTGGCAGAAAACGATTACCCAGAATCTACATCTTCACTTAGCATTTCAGTCGATAGAAAACCTCGTATTTTAATTTTCTTCCTCTTCCACGTATCTCCACAGAGATGACCCACGTTCCAGCTTCGGATTTAATTTCCGTCGAGTATTTCGCGGCATCGTGTAGATTCAAAGACTCTCTCGAGTGATTTGCTCCTCGCTGCGGATAATTTTTTGACATTAACCGGAGCATCTGAGTATATAAAAATTTATTAGTATCGAGGGAATCGAACGGCACAATAAAGGGAATACCTTAAAAAGCCAACATTTTCGTGGATTTTTTCCTGCTCTTTATTTTTTATTTTTAATGCCTGCCTCCTTACGGCCATTTATTTTATAGCGTCTTCGTCGTCATCTCGTATCGCATTAAAACCCAACCATCCCCTGCCTCGATCTGAATTTCTGCGGCGCGACGTATAAAAATTTCACGTTCGATACACATATCGAACCGAGGCCATAGACATAGGTACATTGTTAACGATAATCATCCTCTCATAATGGTATAAAAAATAAACCCGTTAATAAAATAAACCATTAAGTTTATTGTTTGTCCATTAACGTACGGCCAATACTTCATTAAAACACATTGTTCCCATTTCCCTCAAAAAAAAAAGTGATAAAACCTTCGAAGCGTGTTATAAAAATCATCTCGATACACCAAAGTAGAATTAACTGGCTCGATTCGGCCATTTTTTCCATATTATAGGTCTAGGTACTTATATATTTTGGAAATGTCCGAGTCTACGATGATGTAATTCCAATTAGCATAATGCATTTTGGTAACAATTGGCCGAATTCACACGAGGATCTAGCGCCATTTGGCTATCGACACAGAAATGTCTGTTCAAGTTCCCTTTCACCGCCTGTTCGATGAATCGAGGGTGGCTTTTTTTTTAACCGCTCGATCGTTTGTTTACTTTTTTTTTTTTCGTAATTAATCGACGATGGTTTTGTTAATTTTCTCTTTTTTTTCTGTTTCTAGGTAAGTGGAATTTTCAAAAATTCATCGTTAGGGGTTTCAAGAGGATTTATGGTTTTGGAATGGACTGGTTATTTCGTTGCCATCGACCACACAAAAGTATCATAAAGAACAAAAGCAGAGCTCACGCAAGTAAAATTTTCCATTTTTTTTTATCGACCACCAAAAAACTTCAGATTGCTCTGTTAAGATTTACTAGACGATTACATGCCGATGTCTTTCTCTTTCTCATCGTTAAATCTCGAGCATCGTACGAATGCATCATCTTACCTTTGAAATATAACCTTGGATAATGGATACGAAAAGAAAAATACACTTTTTTCTCTTTCTTTTTACGAACTTGTTTCATAAACAGACGTAAAATCCTCCCAAACAATAATAATTTAATTACTACAACGCTCTAATTAACGTACATACCGCTGCGTTGTGAGGATAGAGCTCGTAGACAGAGCGGATTTTTTCAAAGAATTGAAAGATTAAATAGTCCAATGTGGAAGGTGATGAATTTTTGGAGTTTGGGAAGAGTCTGGGAGTATTTTTTCAAAACAGCTCAAATTTAAGAACTGTAAATGATAAAAAAAGGCAGGGGTGTGCTTTTTTCTCTTTTCCGTTTTCCATTTTCATTTTTAGAGGCCTTACCGTCATCTTCTGGCACGAAAGAAAAAAAAATAGAAAAAATTCACATTCGAGTCCTTTTTTCTCGGATACAGTGCTTGGACTTTGGTCTTCAGAATTTTCAAAATCACTTCAAAACTTGTACAAAAATTTATAATATTTTTTCGCATCGAGAGTAACCAACCGATCAAATCTTTTGCCATTTTGGAATTTTGAAGTCAATAAAAACTAAAAAAAAATCATTTTCCAAAACTCGAATTTTGTGCATTTGGATGTGAGTGCTGTCGCTCATCAAAATTGGGTGAATAAAATGATAATAATTAATTTTATGCGTTTAATATTTGAATTATATTACTTATTCAAAAAATGATACTCAATTAAAATTAGGAAAATAAAATGAAAATGAAATAAACAATAATGTAGGGGGTGATAATTTTATACATTGTGAAGAAGGGGATTTGCTGGATACATTCGCTTAGACTTCTAAATGACATGGTAAAAATTTAATTTTCTGACTCTACATTCAATTCTCCCAACCAAATATTAAAATCCAATAGTTTTTGAAAAATTTTGATTTTTTCGAAAATTATTCACGATAATCGGGCATCCATTTTCCATCGTCACTCAACAGATTCTTTAAAAACATGAAAGTAAAGTTATCCTCTCAAAGGAAATGTTGTGAACATCCGAACATGGATGTGTTTTTTCTTATCAACATTGGTGAAGGAAGCATTCCAATTTTTCGAAGTTCTTAAAAATCCAACAAAATGTCAAAAAGTTTTTAATATGTATCTGAAATTAATTTTTTCAGGAAATTTCAAAATTTGATGATTTTTACCTTAATTTGACCTGGTTCACTTAAAATTAAATTTTCTTAATACTGGTACTCTAAATATAACCGAATGAAGTTGAATTTTACGCTGAGAAAAAAATTCATGTACATTCCTACGATGGATAAAACACGCCCCCACTTTCAGTCCAAGTTAAATGACCACCACTCGAATCGCCATAAGTGACAACGGAGGTATCGCCATCATGTACACAAACTGCTACCCTTCTAATCCCCATTGTAATATCATCGAAACCTAATGACTCTTCTTTGCATTCGGTATGATTTTTGTCAACATTAATGAACTCGACTTCGCATACAGTAACTGCAGCCGGATCAGAGTTGCATATAGCAGTTCTAAAAAAAAAATCATTCCACATTTTAAAGTTAATCAGCTCGAAATATTTAAAAATTTTATACTGGTTGACAATATTAAGTAATATAATAATATTTAAAAATAGGTATTAAATTTGAATGCGAAAAAAAAATTCCGATAAGCGTTTTCGATTTAAACATGAAGCATAAAATTTCAATCAAAATAAATGCATTATAATCATCAGTAGGTACAAATAAAATTTAGGGTTGAATATATTATATAGTTGAAATATTTTCTACGAAGAAATGCATTTTTTTCTCAAAAAAAAAAAAAAAAAAAAAAAAAAAAATAAAAAAATGAAAACGAAGAATTCGATTTGGCAGGATATTTCGTCAGATTTGAAAAAAGGAAATTTTTTCAAATCGAAAATCTCGATTTTCTTAAAATATAGACAATTTTTTTTTGGAAAAATTCGCCCTAGTCTGGGAGGGATATGTCAAATAAGGGGATTTATTCGAACTAATTCCTATAGTCGTTTTTTTTGCGGGATTCTGTAGTGAATGGGGTCCTAATCAACATGCCCAACTCTCCCCCCGACTCCCCCGCTTGCTTTCCGAGGGGGGTGGACCCCTTGTGTGGGAGAAAATTGTTTTGCACCGATTTCGCTCAAATTCGGGTGGAAGGTTAGGTGGATGTAGAAGTACGCCTACAAAAAATTTCAGCTTCCCCCGACCTCAGGGAGCTGAATTATCTCTCCTCAAAGTTGAGCATTTTTGACTAAAATGGCAAAAAACAGAGTTTTGCGAGTATAAAATCACCTCATAATTTCAATTTTGAAAATTTTCATGTTTTCTACATACATTTTGAGATGACGAATCCGACCAGCCCATCAACTTTTTCGTTTGGTGAGTTTAACCGCCCTTAGACCCCATTTCAAAGTATACAAAGATCATTTTTTGCTGAAAAAACCACAATCTGTATACTTTGAATGGGGTCTAAGGGTGGTTAAACTCACCAAACGAAAAAGTTGATGGGCTGGTCGGATTCGTCATCTCAAAATGTATGTAGAAAACATGAAAATTTTCAAAATTGAAATTATGAGGTGATTTTATACTCGCAAAACTCTGTTTTTTGCCATTTTAGTCAAAAATGCTCAACTTTGAGGAGAGATAATTCAGCTCCCTGAGGTCGGGGGAAGCTGAAATTTTTTGTAGGCGTACTTCTACATCCACCTAACCTTCCACCCGAATTTGAGCGAAATCGGTGCAAAACAATTTTCTCCCACACAAGGGGTCCACCCCCCTCGGAAAGCAAGCGGGGGAGTCGGGGGGAGAGTTGGGCATGTTGATTAGGACCCCATTCACTACAGAATCCCGCAAAAAAACGACTATAGGAATTAGTCCGAATAAAAAACATATCTCTCCCAGGCTACCCTTCCTTCTTCAAAAGATAAAATTAAGTATCTAGGTACTTTATCATTCATTTAATCCAAATGATCCACTCATACAAAATCGAGTAAATAGGTACCTAATTTTCAAAAAAAAAAAAAATTAAAAATGACCTTTTCCTGTTCTTTTAAAAAACTTGACGGAATCGAAAAATCGTCCAGCACACTTTTTTGGAGGATGGCTTCAATGAAAAAAAAATCAAAAATAATTTTCAATATCAGAAACCAATAGAAAACCAGCTTTGGCCTTTTTTTTTTTTTTTTGTAATCGATTGCAAAATTGAGAGAAAACTTTTTTAAAACTATTTTAAATGAAAAAAAAAAAAAAGGACTTACGAATTCCAACTATCGTAATCGGAAACTGTCACTGCTA
Organism: Pseudococcus jackbeardsleyi; assembly: GCA_038380155.1. Classification (NCBI taxonomy): domain Eukaryota; kingdom Metazoa; phylum Arthropoda; class Insecta; order Hemiptera; family Pseudococcidae; genus Pseudococcus; species Pseudococcus jackbeardsleyi. The sequence continues at coordinate 11,243,361 of CM076242.1, forward strand.
CAGTCGCATGCAAGAAAATCGTGAAAAAACACATTACATAGAGTGAAATAACCGAATTCGATAACATTTTGAAAGTTTTTTTTATTGCGAACACCTTCGATAATCAGTAGGTACAATTTCTTAGGTATGTTGCAGTGATAGTAATTTTTTTTCTTATATATGTTGAAAGACACCAAAACCTTGTAGGCATCTACGTAGGTGAAAATTATTTGCATTAAGGCACACTTGTCGTTACGTTTCGCATACGAATTTTCAACACAGTTGTTTTGATACTTCAAGCTGTATGTACTTAGGCGTAACACCTCATGAAAATTGAAAATGAGAAACATTTCACCCAACGAATCCGAAGTTTAATTCTTTACGAAATTTCCATAGTAAAATTTTGTAAAATTTTCATTTCGTTCGGACTCGTCTAGTCAAAAATTAATCCCAGAATTGAGCGGTTTTTTTTTCAAGGACAACGTTATGGCCGATTGACCACAAATGCGGAGGTGGTCGCCTGGTCGGAAATTCACTCTCTTAATTTGAATCAGTCAAAAATGACTGATTAAAATCGACAAAATCAAGTCACTGTAGGAATTAGTAAAAAAAAGTACGGTTCAATCAGTGAAATTTCACTGATTCAATCGTTAATTAATTTTTGATTCAATCGTTAATTAATTACTGATTCAATCAGTGAATTTTTTTTAACTGTTTCAATAATGGAAATCCACTGATTTGAATCAGTAAATTTTTACTGATTTCAATCAGTCAACTAAATTTTCACTGATTCAACAATCAAAATCCACTATTTGAATCGGTAATTTTTCACTGATTGGCAGTAAAATGACGCTGATTAACTGGGAAATCAGTGGAATTCGACTGATTATCAGTGACTTGATTTTCACTATTTCATCAGTCAATTCAGGCATTTTTGACTGATTCAAATTAAGAGAGCAAACCTTTTTGCTGGAAACCCCTTTCAAAAAAACGAAGCTGACGTGATGATCTTTATTTTTATTTGAAAGGAACTTTGCAGACATTGATCTGGTTTTTGGCATCTTTCAAACAAAATTTGTGAATTGTATGAGACTGAAGAACCAAAACTATGGCACCAATCCAAAAAAATTTAATCGATGCTGTTAGCAATTAAACAGCAATAATGCAAGACAACTCGTAGGTTTGGAATTTTCCAGTGCTTGAAAATTTCAAAATTTTCTGGTGGCTAAAACGTCTTGAAATCGATTCCAATCTATTCATGCGGGTCGAAAATAAGGTATATACCAAATTTCAGCTCTTTTTTCGTTGATTAGATCAAATTGTAATATTTTTCAGGATAAGTATAAGCTATTTCAAAATTTAAAACATTTGCCAAAATTCGAAAAATTCACTTCAGCACCTGAAATTTTGGTTACGGGGTCCTCGTCATACTAATTCACCCATCATCCAGATCACTTCTTCAATTAGCTACGTCGTCGATAACAACATTTACGGTGATATCGCTGATCAAAATTTGGTAAATAAAATAATAATAATCAATTTCACACATGAATTAATCATTCAAAAAATTATAATTAAAATTTATTAATTTGATTGTGGTTTAAATGATAAATTTGTTTGAACACTATTCGATCAACTTCAGTACTTCATTAGATTTATATTTCATGAAGTTTTTGAGGTGGCTCCTCTCTCATAAAACTTAATCGAAAATATCAAATTGGTGAACTCAAATTTCTAACATTTTAGCATTGAAATATAAGATTCGACCCTATTTCGCTGAAACATTCATTTGACTGGGTCTGCTCATCCTCAAAATTGTTTATGCCGATTCAGATTTCGGAGCAACACTTTTGAAAACGTGTTGAATTTCGCCAACGAAGGTAAAATGGGAATATTCTTCGTAAATTAGATCTTACGGGGCGTTTTTTGTTTAGCTGGAGGAATAAATTAGAGTCACAAAGAGACGTAAAAATCACTGAGCGCTAAATTCGGCTATTACTTGACTCTCTGTGCTAAAAAAAAAAAACGCAATAGGAGGTAAATTTACGAAGAATTTTGCCATTTTGATTTCGCTGAAAAACATAATCAAGAAGCTGGATTTTACGAAGTTAACCGCAAATAGCGTTCGAACGATCAGATACTTGTTACATAAATATTTAACAAATTGAAAATTAATATTCCGTAATGAATTTAATTCGACCTAGATCACTTAAAAATATTAAAAAAATTGTTAATACTATAGTACTCAAAATCCATCCAACCTTGAATCAAATTATGCGTCGAGAAAAGATTCACGTCTAATACCTATCATACCTATGATGGGTAAAATACGTCTCCACTTTCTTCCCAAATTAAATAACCACCGTTTGAATTGCCATAAGTAATAACGGAGGTTTCGCCATCATGCACACAAACTGCTACCATTTTAACCAGCATTGTAGGATTACCTTCTTCGTCATCTACCCCTAATGACTTTTCATTGCATTCAGTTTCATTTTCGTCAACATTAACGTACTCGACTTCGCAAACAGTAACTGCTCTCGGGTCAGAGTTGCATACAGGGGTTCTAAAAAATCATCGTACACTTTAAAGAATTAGCTCGAAGTATGCAATTGATTGAATTGATTGACAATATTATTAATATTTTGTTAATGTATGTTAATTTGAATGAAGAAAAAAAAAGTTTTTAAATAAGCCTCCAATTTATACGTAGGTACGTACAGCATAGCATTTCAATCAAAATGAATACATATAAAATTTAGGGCCCATTTTATTTTATGGTTGAAATATTTTCCACGAAGTTAAGCTTCTTTTTCTCCAAAAAAAGAACTTGTAAAAAATTGCAAACGAAGAATCCGATTCGACAGGATATTTCGTCAGATTTGAAAAAGAGAAATTTTTTCAAATCAAAAATCTGATTTCCTTGAAAAACTTACAAATTTTTTAGAAAAATTCCCCCTTTTCTTTTTTCAAAAAATAGAAATACGTATCCATAAGTACCTACGTATTCAATTTGTCGAAATGATCTGCTCGTATAATATCAAGTAGATACCTAACTAGCAAAAAATCACAAAAATTGAAAGTTTTATGAACTTTCGAAAAATCCTAGCTAGACTGGAAAATTTTCTGAGAGAACGTTTTGGAATAAAATTATTCATACAACAGTTGATTTCAAGGGGAATAAAAAAAATACAAAAATAATTCATGTACCTACCGTGCAGGGACAGGGTACCTGAAGTCGGAAAACATAATTTTGCACTAAAGCCAAAAATATAAAAAATGGACGATTTTTCAATTTTTTTTCTCATTTTCTAAGCATTTCAGACCTCTACGCAGCTTTAAAGTATTTTTCTCGATTTTTTTTATGAAAGTCATGATTTTCTTATTTTCAAATGCCTCCATCTCATCGAAAAATTTATCCAGGAGGTTCACCCAGGTCTTGAAATGTTTCTCATAATCTCCCTAATCATTTGAGCAAAAAAACACATTTTTGAAAAATCCGACTTTAGATACCGTTTCCCAGCACCGTACATATTTTTAATACAAAAAAATTCAATTTTTGAAGTATTTCAAACTGCATAAATTATGAAGTAGGAAATTCAACCCTGAAATTGAATCTGGAAAACCGAAAATATAATTATATTTTGGATCGTTGCTGAAATTTGAACCGTTAAAGAAATCGAAAATACGTTGTACAATTCATGTGTATTTTTGTAACAGAAAGTAAGAGGTCTCAATCTCTCAAATTGTCAAGAGTTGCATTTTTGGCATCGCAAAAATCACGAAAAAAACGTTCAGAATGTTGCAAATCGTTATACGAATCGTTGCGATCTGAAAATTTCAATATGTTTTTTTACAGAATCGAATAGAAAAAATTCTATCAGTGAAAGGGTTTGAGCTTGATCTCCTCGTCACCTAAATCTGATCACTATTACAAGCTCTAAAATTAATTTCATTCAGTTTTTACTTTTTCTGACATTTTTGGAACTCTAATTTTTTTTGGAAATTTTTAAAAAATTGGAAAGCTGTGGCGCGATCGAAAAATACAAAACAATTTCGAAATTTTTAGGTTTATTTTTCTAGCCTTCCCAACCTGCAACTTTTTTGCGAGGTTTCACTTCAGAAATCGAAAATTTTTGTTTTTCAGCCCACCTACAGTACATGCTTTGAAAGGCAAAGGTCGCCTCAAGTCTTCGCTTTCGTTCGGTAATCATTTGCAACATTTCAAACAGAAATTGTGCGGGTGGATATAGTGAAAAATTGAGAGAATTTTTTTCAAAATAGATATTTGAAATGGAAAAAAATTAAATTTAACAGATCTTACGAATTCCAACTATTGTATTCGGAAACCGTCACTGCTTCGCTCGTATGCAAAAAGTTTATGAAAAAACACACTACACAGAATAAAATAATCAAATCCGACGAATCTGATAACATTTTGAATGATTTTTTTTTGCGCGAGCACCTTCAACAATCAGTATAAGTACAACTACATAAGCATTCGATAGATCGATACATATGTTGCAGTAACTGTATTTTTTAAAAATATTTATAGTATGTTGAAAGACACCAAAAGCTTATGGCTGGGTACCTAAGTAGGTGAATATTTTACTTCGTAAAAATGAATTATTTGCATTGACGCACACTTGTCGTCACGTTTCGTATCAAAATTGTCGACACAGTTGTTTCGATACTCTTAATCGTAGTACATATAGATGTATTTGTGTATATCCAAACACCTCGTAAATGTTGAAATTCGGAAATAATTTGCAAAATAAATTTCAAATTCAATTTTTTACGAAATATCGATCGTAAATTTTCTTGAAATTTTTCATTCGTGTTGACTTGCTTAGTCGAAAATCAAAACCAGAATTGAGCGGTTAAAACAAATGACAATAAAACCGCGATGCGATGGTTGTAAATTAAAATTTTTTCGATGGAAACCTTCAAAACAAACGTGATAAATTGATTTCCCACTTGAATGGAGTTTTGCTGACATTGATCTATTTTTTCGATATTTTTCAGACAAAATTTTAAAAAATTTCTGAGATCTGAAAAAGTATTTTATCGGTGCTTTCTGCGCGAGTTTTTCAGATATTGAATAAAAATGACCTGGACAAGTGGACAACTGGCACTGGCGAATTCAGCAGTAATTCCAGCTGTACTGTGTGTTGCAGCAAATCTGTCAATTTTCTGAAAAATTATGGTCACTGATGGTTTATTGCAACAAGAAATAATTCACTGATGATGTACAAGGTCTAAATCTGATTTTGTAACTTGAAAAAAAATCCATTCGCCCCTCCCCACCAATCTATGATATCTGATGAATTTAAAAATTCAGAAAAATTGAAAACGAAACTGTACTTTTCTGATTTTTTCCTTCTACATTTTAGAAGCTCTATCGTCAACTTCTGAAACGATGAAAAAAAATCCACACTCGACTGAAATATTTTATCTGATGTATAAGATTCTTGGAATTTGGTCTTCAAAATTTTTAAATCTCGTTTAAAATAATGTACAAAAATTCAAAATATTTTTTCTCATCGTGTGGAAATCTTTGCCATAAAAATAATTTTTTCCCCATTTTTCAAAAACTCGTAAAGTCTTGAAAAAAATTAAAAACTTATACCGCTACTCAAATTTTGAGGAGTTAGATGTGAGTGCTGATGCTGATCAAAATTGGATAAATAAAATGATTAAAATTAATTTGATAATTTTTTATAAATTAGCTATACTTATTATTCAAAAAATTATAATTAAAATTAGGTACCTAAGTACCTAAATAAAGTAAAAATAAAATATTCTAAATATTATATTAAATGAACAAAATAAAATAAAATCATGAATAACGTAGGGGTGGGAAATTTTGCAGCTCGCTTTCAAAAATTGAATAATCGGGGTTTGCTAGAAAGATCGCTGGGCGCTGGGATTTCTAAACGACGTGGTAATAATCTCATTTTCTGACTGCACGTTTAATACTCCTAACCGAATCTCAGAATCTCATCGTGTTTAGAAAATTGATTTTTAAAAATGCGATTTTCGCGTGTATGTACCTGAATTCATCATAGGTAAGCACTTATTTTCTATTGCCATTTCATGTCTTAAAGATTCCTAGAAAATACCAGTTGTTAAAATATTCTCTCGTGTAAAATAGATTTTATAGATAAATTCAGTTGAAAACTTTTGGACAGCTAAAATACCAGAATTTTAATCTATTCGATAAAAAAAAATCTAAAAAATTTACTTATTACTTGATGAACTTCAAAATTTTATCAGCTTTATGAATTTTCAACATTTTTGCCCTAGAATATGAAATTTAACCTGCCCTGGCCAAATTATTCGACAGGCCAGCATACTCGATCTGACGACGTTCATTTGACTCCTCAAAAAGGTCTAAAAATTAACATTGTTTTAAGAAGCATTCAACATCAAATCTTCACCGCTTAGGAATGAAACGAAAACAGAATCGTATGAATTGGATTTTTTTCTATCGAAATAAACTGTGTTTTAGAAAAGTTGATTTTTGTCTACGAAATCAAAATTTTTGATAAATTAGCGTTATCGAGGGCGTCTTTTCAGTTCGAGAAATGAATATGAATCACAGAGAGCCAGATAAAAAATCACTGAGAGCTAGATTCGGCTTTTACTTGACTCTCTGTAACTCTTATCTATTCTCTCAGCTATAAATTTACGAAGAATTTTTCCATTTTGGCTTCCCTGGAAAACATTATCAAGTTAAATTTGATACAATCAATCAAGGAGCGTTCGAACAAACCAGATAGATATTTATTATAATTATTTTACCTATTAAAAATGAATATTCCTTGAAAAAAAAAAACGGTTACCCAGAATGCTTAAAAATTAAATTTCTCTTAATACTAGAACTCGAAAATTAAAATACATCAAACTTAAAGTCCAGGTAATACCTACGAAGGATAAAATACGCCTCCACTTTCAGTCCAAATTAAATAACTTTTTGAAGCGCCATAAGTGATAACGTTGGTTGCGCCATCATGCATACAGATTGCTACAAGTCTAATTTCCATGGCAAGATCATCTTCATCGTCACGTAAACCTAATGTCTCTTCTTTGCATTCAGTATCATCTTCGTCAACATTAATGTACTCTGTTCCGCAAACAGTAATCGCATCCGAATCACAGCTGCATACAGGGGTTCTAAAAATTTTTGCTCGAAGTAATTGATTGACCGTATTATCAAAATTTAAAAATGTATGTTAATTTGGGTACAAAAAAAAACCGCTAACAAACGTATTAACCAAAATTTTTGATTTAATACGTAGAGCATAAAATTTTAATTAAAATGATAAATGAATGTACGACTCAGATCATTTACGGAACTTAAGATCCATTATATTACAAGGCCGAAATATTTCATACAACGTTACGCATTTTCTTCAAAAAAAAATAAAAAAAAAAAAATTGGAAAACTTTGAACAGAGAAACCGACTTGACATGACATTTCGTTAGATTTGAAAAAAGGGAATTTTCTTAAAACAAAAATCCGGTTCCCTTAATAGAAAGAAAACTTACCAATTCTTGGAAAAATTAGTCCCTCATTTTCAAAGAATATAAATAGGTTACCACTTATTCATTACCTAAGTCAAAATGATCAACAGTATCAAGTAGATATCTAATTTGCTTAAGAGACTTCAATTCTTCAAAAAATTGCTAAAAATTTAAAATTTCTATAATGTCGATAAAAAATAAAACTTTTTAAAAATTATTTTTCGTGTAGCTAAAAGAAAGAACAGAAAGTTAAAAAGCTATATAGAACACGAATTTTTCAAAAAATTGAGCCTTTGGCTTAGGTAAGTAAATATAGTTATTAAATAAGCTCTAAAATTATTGATTCGAATACATTTTGATTTTTTTTTGCAATTTTCTGAAATTCTCAAAAATATTGAATTTTTTGGCAGTTTTTGAAGAATATAATGTTTTTACGCAATCGACAGATGATATGAATCGATTTTGAATTTTTTTATTTTTCTAGTCTCCCCTTGGAAAATTTTTGTGATTTGCAATCATACAAGTCCCTAAATCAAAAAAAAAAGAGTAAATTATAAACGTGAATTTGAAGTCTTACGAATTCCAACTATCGTATTCGGAAATCGTTATTCCTACACTCATATGCAAAAAGCTCACGAAAAAACACACTACATAGAATGAAATAACCGAATTTGATGACATTTTTATAAAAAAGTTTTTGCGAACACCTTCAACGATCAAAAAGTACAACAACATAGGTATTGCGTTTAGGTATGCTGCAGTTACATTAATTTTTTTCTTTATATGTATATTGTATTTGTACATAGGTACTAGGTAGTCATTTTCCTCAAAAAAAAAAAAAAAACATACGCACACTTTTAAAAAAAACTGCAAATGAAGAATGTGATTCGAAGACATATTTCGTTAAATTTGAAAAAAGGGAATTTTTTCAAATCAAAAATTCCATTTCCTTGAAATACTTACATAAAAACTTACCAATTTTTCGGAAAAATTTGCCCTTTTTTCAAAAAATAAAAATAGGTACATTTATGTATTTTATCTATACCTAATAGCAAGGAGATACCCATCGCGAAAAATATCAAAAAAATTGGTATTTTTTGTGGACTTTTGAAAATATGCATCGAAATCAAATAATCATCTAAAAAAACTTTCTGACGTAAAAATATTTATACAATAGTTGACTTCAATAAAAAAAATAGTAAAAAAAAATTTTCAGTGCAAAAAATCAATTCAATTTTTGAAGGTAGGTATATTGATCTATCTTTCAAACTTTTCAAACGATTAAGTAAGAAATTTATACATAAAATTTGATATCTGTAATTCTGTATGGAAATATATTTTTAAACATTTGATTATATCGTAGCTGAAATGTTAAACGTTGAATAAGTTAACCGCCGTTCATTTTTTCAAATTTTTGAAACAGATGCCAAGAATTCCATTTTTGGTTGCAATTTGAAAATTTGAAAAATATGTATTTTTTTAAAGTAGGTAAATCAGTTTCAAAAAATCTTCCTCAACGGATGGGTTTCAGCTCTAAATCATCATCACCTAAATCTTCCGAAGTGAGTGCATGGCCATCGTAGCAGTTCTTCAAAAAAAAAAGCACTATTTTTCAAGATGAAGTATTTTTGTGAACCGAATGCAATACCTACTTCATTCTTAGATTGAAAAACATTTTGCAAATTACAACAGTCTACGTCCTAAACTGCACCCTCATCAGAGTTGCATATACGGGTTCTAAAAAATTATTATACATTCTTGAGTCAATCAGCTCAAAATAATTGAAAATTTCATCAATTATTAAATTAATCCGAATGCGAAAAATATTGTCCTAATTAAAGTCTCCGATTTATACTTGAAGAATAAAATTTGAATCAAAAAAAAAAAACTTCAAAAAACTGCAAACAAAGAACTCGATTTGACAGAATATTTCGTCAAATTTAAAAAAGGGAGGCTTTTTCAAATCGAAAAACCAATTTCCCTACATGGGAGGTATTCCAACTCGAACTGAAATTTTGAGCCCAAACAAAAATTAATTGAAAGTACACCATGAGATGATCCTCCAACCAAAATTTCAGGCACTGAAGTGAATTTTTCGAATTTTGGATTAAAAATTCTGGTTTTTTGGCCAATTCTGCAGGCAATGTCCCAGAGAAACTTTTCAAGTTTTTGTAAAATTTTCAAAATTAAAAGAAATAGAAATGAACGTAAACTTAGATCTTACGAATTCCAACGATCGTATTCGGAAACCGTCACTGCTTGGCTCGTATTCAGGAAGCTTACGAAAAAACTTACAATACAGAAAATAACCGTATTCGATAACATTTTGAACTTTTTTTTCAAGCGAGCACCTTCAACCATCAGCAGATACTATTACACTGGAATGTGGCAGTAGCAGCTTAATTTTTTATACACTATATTATGTTGAAAGAGTACTTAGGCAGGAGATTCGCACACATGCTGTCACGTTTCGCATACGAATTGTCAACACATTTGTTTCGGTATTCTACGATACGATGGTTGAAAATCAAAATTTTTTGCTGATGGGAAGTGTGGGAACCTTCGAAAAAAAAAAAATGAAACAGACGTGATAAACTGAATTCCCGTTTGAATGGAACTCTGATGACGTTGATCTGTTTTTTTGATATTTTTCGGATAAAATTTGTGATTTTCTTGAAACTGATGAACCGAAACTATGGCACCAGTCTGAAAAAATATTCCAAAAGCTTGAAGAATATTCGATCAATTGCAATTGCCGTTACGTTTCTTATACGAATTGTCAGCACAGTTGTTTCGATAGGTACTCTACGTTGGTTGGAATCAAAACTTTTCACAGGTGGAAATCTCCGAAAAAATGAAACAGACGTGATAAACTGAATTCCCTTGAATGGTGCTCAGCTGACGTTGATCTGTTTTTTGATATTTTTCGGATAAAATTTATGATTTTTCGAAACTGATGAGCCCAAACTACGGCACCGATCTAAAAAATATACTCTCTCCACGTCTCTACCAATCCTTGATTTACGTCTACGTTTTAAAAAATTCTGAAAAATTAAAAACATAGATTTTTTACAACGATTTTTTCGAAAAGAGACTTAGAATTGATGGTTGAACCGAAAAATACCACTGATGATGATTTTTTAAATTCCATTTTTTTGGTGAGGAGTTGAAATGGACATTTTTTTGGCAATTTTTCAATTTCGCTCAAAAAAAGAGGGAAATTTATTTTTGAGCAGTTTCCTGAGAATAGTCACAAAATACATCTTTTTACTCATTAATTATCATCGGTGATTTTTTACCTTTAACCCTTTTTTGGGAGCGTTCTAAAATTGTTATTTTGTCGTTTGCTTTTTATTGTTTTTATAAAAATTATTTTTGATAAAATTATCAGATACATAGATGGCCATAATGGTTTAAATCTCCCCCCCCCCCCCCGATTTTTTCATATTTTTTGAAGGGTACTCAAATTTGTAATTTTTATTAGTTTTTATAATTTTTGAAATTATTGAAAAAAGAGAGAAGTCAAATGAAAATTACTTGAATTAATTTTGTTGAAAAATTATGGAAAAAAGTCGTCAATTCCGTCCCCACCATCAAAACAGGAAACGAACATCAAAAATCATCATCGATGATATTTTTTGGCTGCCAAGGTAAGACTCTTCTTTAAAAAATTCTTTCAAAAAAAATTGCTTTCAATTTTTTAGATTTTTTTGAACATATGTATGTAGATAGAATTCAAGGCTCGGTGAGGAAGGGTGAAGTTTGAGTCAAAACGACGGGGGGGGGGGGGGGTGTTACCATATCGTTTTGAAATCCAGACATGATTTTCATGCCTTTTCAGCGTTCAATTTTCGAAATAAATTGCAAAACGATCACTTCCAGGGTAATGTCTTCTTTCCACGAAAACACATCGAGTGTTTTTTGCTTCTCTAACAAGATTTTTTGAAAAAAGTTCAACTTGATATTGGAATTTTTTTTACAAATTTCAATACACGTGCTAATAAACGATTTGTTTCGATTTCTATGTAGTTTTGGGAGAAGTGTTCATTTTATTCTTTAGGGTGTAATTGAGGATTTTTCTATTATTTTTAGGAAAAATTAATTAAAACTCTTAAAATTTTTCAATTTCGATTATCCTGAGATTATCGTAGAAAAAAGTTATTCCAATTAAAATTTCACGTTTTCAGTTCCCAAATCGACCAAATTCGATTCTTCTGATCATGAAATAATTTCATGATGATTTCAATTTCACATTTTTAATCCCCATATCCAACATTTTCGATACTTCAGATCAAGACTTGGTAACTTCTCTCCAATTTTTTGACATCAATTTATTTGTAGCAATGGCTCGTACTTATTTGCTTTTTTTTTACAACCCACGATGAAGGATAAATTTATTTAAAAAATACCAAAAGAGACTATCGAATAACAAATTTAAAATCTGAACCATGTACTACGATAAATTCTAAGGCGAAACTTGCAACTCAAATGAAATCATACGAATGGTAAAATGTAACTGGAATAAAGACTCGAATCGAACTTTTTCTCCATTACGAATAACCTGGCACATAAGAATCAGAATAGTCTGTAGGTCGGAGGCAGGCCGAGGAACACGTAGAAATCGAACACGACGAATTTTATCGTCGAGCATCGTAGGTACCAAAATGGAGGAAAAAAATTACACGTTGGTAAAACGTAAAAACCATGTAGAATTGAAAGCTTTTCGATATACTCGAGAGTCGAAAGATATTGCAAAACCTTGGCGAAAAAGTTGCCTCGCTTTATTAAATGTACCAACATAGTTTTCAGCACAATCGTACCGCACGACGACGACAAAACTACGGTATAAAGTTCGCCCGGGAGAGAGAGAAAAAAAGGGTTAAGAAGAGGGAGATGGTCGCGGGCGATGGTTAGTTTTGTCGAAATAGGCTTCCGATACACGCCGAGAAAAAGAGCGAGAAAGAGGAAAACCGCATCTCAGGCTCAGGAATGAAACGCTTCGACAGCTCGCAGCGTATTAAATCGCATTCTTCGTCTGAGTGTTGTTTTCGCCATCGTCGATAGAATTCCGCCTCTCGCGGCTCTCGAGTTTCCGCAAATGATGCTTTAAGTTTTTTATTTAATTTTTTTTGTCCGCCTTCTTTTTCGTATCGGTCTCTGTATAGTTTACATGCTCTCGATGCTCCCCTCGACCCACCACAGCGTCCACAACTTGGACGAAAATAACGTCGAATCGTTCGTGCGTCTTATGCTCGTGGTTTTGGTCCGGCGAACTCGTCAAGATCATATGACCCATTTTTTCAGACTGCACGAAAAAAGATACCGAACGAGATGAATACAACGACCCGTAGATTTCCCACCCTTCACCGGCTCATCGTCGATTTTAAAATTCGCATCAAACTTGTGTAATTTGGTCGTAATATCGTGGCACGTTTTCTCGAGCTTGTTGTCGCGGGCGATAAAACGACGTCGGTTTTCAAAACATGGGATTATTGAATTAGAACCAGGCCGATGTTTTCTTATCCTCCCTTCTCGTCGCCTACCCACACTTCGGTAGAACTTTTTCCGAGACAATTTTTATGAAACGCACGTTTACGCATGAAAATAAAAAAATTTTCAATTTCCCCGATATCGCGAGTTATTTCGTATAACAAAGCTCTTAGCTTTTATTAAGCGCGGCGAGCGAACCGTTTTCGAATTTTTTCGCCTTTGCTGGCGTGTGTGTTGTTCGGAAACAACTTTCTAACTTCGTTTCTCATCGCGAAATACACGACGACGCGGCAATCTTCCCAGCTTGCCCCTCGTTCTCTTTTTTTTTTCTTTTCAAAGTGCGAATATTTTTCCATATCGTTTCCAGTAATGAGTTGGTTTGAAGTTTTGACAGCTTTGCGAGCACGCTAAGTTGGCGAAACTACGCCGAGCTGCTATGATGTTCCCATTTGGGGACTGCACACACGCAGAAAAAGGAAAAACCGGCGAGTATTTTCCTTCGCATCGATAATGTTGCCAGCCTGGCCCCTATTCCTATTACCATCTTTTTCTTGTTCGCGTCTTCGAAGCTTGCTAGCTTCTATATAGTTTTTTTTTTTAGTTATTGTATGTAAATACGAATTTACTACTACGTCTTCGTCGTCGTCGTTTTCTAACCCTTTTTTCCCCATCTTATTTCGTATCGTCGCCTAACAATGAAACTACATTTCGATGCAGTCGCTCGATTGGTCTGTGTAATGATGTTTGACTCGAATCGCGATGGGAATTTCATTTCACTTTCTGGTACCTACCCCTTTACCTTAAATGTTTTTTTACAGAAATGTCCTGGTCCTACACGAAATAACCTTTTTTTTTTCATTTTTTACATCTTTTTAAATAGCGAGTTTTTTCTTTTCAAATTTAGAAACAGAAATAACCTTGTACCTAAGTGTCGTTTACATGACACGAGCTGTTTCCTCACGCGCCAGACTTTTAAATAACGAGGGAAAACTGACGTTTATGCTATCGATGTTTCCAGCGGTGGGTTTTTTCATCGTGTATACTTCGATTCGCCCGAAATGGAATTTCTGCTCGGAGTAGGAGATTTTTACAGATGTCGAATTCGTACGTAATATCGTAGGGTACTGGAAATCGATTTGGTAGACAATTTATACGATTATTTTGCGATATTTTGGTGAAAATCTCGGTAAATCGAAAAAGTAACATTGGATTACAATTTGACGTCCCTGAAACCCATGAAATCGATATGTATGAAGCTATATTGTCAAATTTCAATGTCTACCCCCTCTTTTTTCATGAATTTTTCCTATTTACTCTTCAATCTCTGAAGAGCAGTAAACAAAAAAAAAATCAGATTTGGATTTAGCAACCTCGATAACCATAAAATCGATATACATGAAGGTATGCTATCAATTTTCATTGCTAACCTTCCTTTTTCATCAATTTTCCCCCTCTAACTTTAATGGCATGCGATAAATCGAAAAAGTAACGCTGGATTCGAATTCAGCGACCTTAAAAACCTTGAATTCGATATACATGAAAGTATATTATCAATTTTCCATATTTGCCCTCCCCCGCCCCCTTCCTTCATCGATGATCCCCCTCAAGCTTCAATGGCATACGATTAATCGAGAAAATATCGCTGGATTCGAATTCAGCGACCTCAAAAACCATGAATTCGATATACATGAAGGTATGTAATCAATTTTTCATATTTACCCCCCATCCTTCCCCCTCCACCACTCCACCCATCACCATTTCCACTCCACTACTTAATGCGACGGTCCCGCAAAAAAAATCCAAAACAGAAGTGAAGTTATAAAAAAAAAATTCTAAAAATCAGGTACTATTGGAAATTCCATTTTTTTACCCCCTCAGAGTCAGAATGATCCACTCTGAATTTTGAAGGAGTGGGAGTTGAGAAGTGCCCATTCCCCGCCTCGAAATATTTACTTGGAAATTTAGATATTTTCAAATGTAAATCGTCATCTATGTGAATCTTTGGTAATAATGAAGCACTGAATATTTGAATCTGATATCAGATTTCTTTTTCCCCTTCCCCTTCCCCTCCCCCTCCCCAATCTCAAACTTCACTTGAATTCTCTAGTTTAAAATTTTTCGTCTAAAAATTAATGAAAAGTCTTTCAAAAAAATGCTTTCTGTGCGTTTTACCAACACCCTGATTTTAGCGCCTTCTGTTTCGATTTTGAAAAAAGTAGAGGGGGTAAAAATAAGAGTAGGGGTAATTTTTGATAAAAAATCGTCACGCATATCGATTTCCTGGTAAAATTAGACGCTGAACTCAAATCCAAGGTTATTTTTACTCTAAACCCCCCACTTCTGGCTCAAGTCCCCTTCATTCTTTCAAAACTTCGCTTATTTCGCAACAAATTCCACTTCTAAGGCCAATTCTCCGACAAATAACGCTGAACCATCATTCGCCATCTCTCCTTTCTCAGCATCCGCGCAAAAATACCCTTTTACCAAATTCCAGCCGGTATTACCAATCACACCAGATAGTCGGGGTACCAGTCGCAAATCTTTTATCGCGCAAAGGCTCGTAAATCGTATTGTTTATTGGCTAGGTCTCTGCGCCGTCCAAAAAATCCCATTTTCTGCTAACTAATGCGATCTTTGAACTGCGTCGCGTCGAATATACGGCCTCATCGTAATGGTGGGGGGCCAGGGGGGTTGGCGGCTCCGGCGGCGTATACGAAAATACGTCCCCATCTCACGAGCTCTTTATTTCGGTACAAATAAACATTATTGCCTTTTCTACGCGCTACACACCGCGTACTCCCAACGGAACGTTCAAATCGGTTTCACCATAAGACATTCTAATAAATCTCTCCACCGTTGGTCTCTTTCTCTTCCATCATATGTAGTTTTGTTGAACAGTTGAGCTATGTTCGTACATCTGAATTGTCTAAACATTAATTGGGGTGTCTCTGGTTTGGCGAAAACTTCCACACCTCGAGTCATCATCAAGATGATAGTTTGAAATTTTGAAAAATCACCCAAATTGAAAAATACTCTTCTACAGTCTACAGTCGGTGAAATATAATCGAGCCAATGACAATGGTAATTCTGTTCCTGCCACGTACCGATTTCATCGACCCCCTGGTTCCAAAAATACCACCCTACCGATGTCTGAACCGTAGAAAGAGTGATAAAAATACATAAATCACTCGTTTCTGTAAAAATGTACGATACAAGCGCCTCTGTACCAAGTTTACTGTAAATGTACGTAGTTAAAACGTCGGGTATTATGCATGCTCGGTGTTGCAAAACGTTAAATGTCACTTGGGAGTAGTTTTTTCTATATTCGTCGTTATTCGGCTCGAAAATAAGATTACATATCCGTAAATCAGATTCGATTGGTGTTTTACGCATTAAAAATGTAATCAACCCTCGTACACGTTCGAATTTTGGAGGTCTGGAAATCGACCCTTCATCAGTATCACATTCTGTTCAAGTTTAATATACCTCCCCATCGTCAGCACGCGTCGATAAGGTGGTTTTTATATTTCATTTACGACACGATCGCTCGTTAATTTCACTGCTAAGGCGTCCAGAATGGCAAGCTGATAACACCGAACCCACAGAAGGCCAGAGATCGTGTAACACGAGACTTTGGGCCTTATCAGTCGAATTTTTTTATACGTTGATCAACGTCGAGTCTGGAAAAATGAGAAGATATCGATTCCGGTAGCTCGTCGAGAGCCCTCCAATCGACCAGATAACGCCAGTATCGTGTACAGAGGCAATTTAATTATTGTGCCAAATGCCTAAGGGTATGGCAGGCGTACCGTAGTAAAAAGAGAACCGGCTTAAAATGTATGTATTTCCCTAAAGCGAGAATAATTCCATGTATCGATTTTTTCACTCTTTCTCTCTCTCCTTTTAATATATTAAAAACGTCTTGCGCTTATAAATGTTATTGATGGCCGCAAATACGCCATTATATCTATTGTTATCGCCTTTCATTATGATGCCTGGCGGCCGGCCTAGCGGCAAGCTCTTCATATAAGGGTGAAAAACACAACACGCGGATCCGGACAGACGGAGGTCTCTGTGTAATTTTATTTAATAAATAAACCTATACCCATAACACAACGACACACCGTCGAACGGCGTCTGATTTTCAAAACATCGGTTTCACTCGATACATTATAGAGCCATAACGAGTCCAAAGAGCTCGCGAGCCGTTTTTATTACACCATTATTTTTTTTACCCCGATTGGGAAAAGTCGAGGTTTCTTCCTTTGAATTGTCAGAAAAAAAGGTGGAAAAAAACCAGTTCGAAGTCATAATTCACCCATCGTCCGGATCACTTCCTCAATTACGTCGATTGGGTCGCTTAGCAACCTGTTTTTTTTTACTCTTTTACCTGCGACGACGAACCCTGTTTAGGATTTTTTATAGCACCTTTGAGGAGGAAAAAAAAACAAACCGAGATACGTCTATGGTTGATATATTAGGACGATTTAGTCCTTTCAGTTTCCTTCTCCTTGTGACCAATTTATCGGTATGTGAAATTGTACCGTAATCGATTTTATTAGTTATGCTGGGATTTTTTTCCTTTTGTAAAGGAAGGAAGGACGAGAGTAAAAAAAAGGTAGCAGTAAATTATCGCTGGATCTGTAAACCCTCGCTTCGGTTTACTTTCTTTTTCCTAGAGTATTTTTTTGAACATGAAAAAAAATAGAAGACGACATCCTTTTAGTACAATTCGATAAAAGGCCCCGACGGTCATATTTCCAACTCGTTCGCTGTCTGGCGTATTCGGTATCGGTGGAGATGTTTTATAAAGCTCCAATCATCCGAGTCTACCATGGCTGGTTGTCGTCGTAAAAACAACGTTTTCATTTTACAGCCTTCGTATATGTGCAACGACGATCGAGGATTCTTTTTGTTGGATTTTTTTTTCTTCTTATATGGTCGGGGTAATTTTCGTTTGATTTTCGTACGCCTACGATAAAGATAGAGGCAGCAGTTATTCGGCGGTTTCTCAAATACACCGAGTTTTGGATATCCTGAGGCAGGAAATTGCGGTTTTAAATGGGTCTTGGGTTTATTTCAATGTCGTCGAAGGCGGCAGCGGTGTTATTAACTTGTCTGATGGTGAATTTCTTCATTTTTTTCGGGCAAGTTGTTTTTTTTGGCGGATTTTTGAGTGTTGTGAAGGGAGCAGAATGGATCGAGGTCGGATTCTGTGGCGAAGGGGAGGAGGGAATTTTGGGTGGTGAATTTTTATTGAAATTGTTTGAATCGAAGATGCTGTTTTGGGCTCGTGTGTTGGGAGAATTTGAATAGAAGTGCAAAAACTGACATCGATAAAAAGTGGCATGCGATGTCCTTTCTGAGCCACATTTGGTGAAATTTACCGATGACTTGTGAGATTGGGAATCCCAGAATATTAGTAGACGGTTGTTCAAAGAAAGAAAGTTTCAAAATATCAACATTCAAGAATCGTTTGCCGACCATTACTTACCAAATCATTTTTTTAACGAACTGCTCATTTTTTGAAAAAATTCAGACTGATAAGGAAAAAATTGACAACAAAATATGAAAAACATTGAATTGTTTGCTTTAATAATTTTTCAAAGTTTTTCAAGCAGAAAAGTCCCTTCAATTCAATTTTGAAGATGGGCAAAAATTGGGTATCACATTTCATTGCAAATTTTTTTCCTAAAAGGTTCGTCACTCGAAACGTTGGTTTGGATTTTTTTTTACTTACATATTTTTTTTTTCATCAATACTTTGAATTATTTGTAATGAATTGTAATAAAATTTCTATAAAACTTGAAAAATAGGCGAACTGGACTGAAAAAACGTTTTTTTAAATATTGTCAGTCACCCATAGAGTAAGTTCATTAGGTTGAAGAAATTTTAGCATTTTACTATTGTATTAGGTACTGATTTATAGGTATTGGTGAATTTCAGCAAGTGAGACAAATATGCACAAAAACCAGGGTAATATAAAAAAAGTCGAAAAGGAACAAGTAACACAAGACATGATGTACTTACAAAAATTCCAAGAAATTAGTCAAGACAAAAAAAATATCAAATGACAGATAAGAAGTTTCAGATGTGTCATTTTTGTAAAATTTCAATTCTAATTTTGAATTTTTCAAAAATAAAAAAAATCAATTTTGAATTTTTGCAGAAAAATTTTCCAAGTTGATGTATTTGAAAATTTTTTCCAAGTTTTGAAATTATCAAATTTTTTCAAATTGTTTCCAAGGAATTTTTCTTAAATTTTTTGCAAAGTAAAATTTTTGGAAATTGTGTGTGATTTTTAATTTTTCTATACGTACAGGCACATAGCATCAATTTTTTGACGTCTTTTCACGATGGAACTGCAAACTAGACTTCATCGAGTTGAAAAAAATTTAGAGTTGAAAATCCCAGAAAAAAAATGGCAAATTTTTGAAGAGTTTGAGCTTTGAAAAAATTCTGAGATGCGAATTTACGAAAAAAATTGGGGGAAAAATTTAAGAAAATTTGAAATTGGAAAAATTTTAAATAAAGTCAGATTTGAAAAAGAAAAAAAAGAGAGCTTGAAACCAAATCATTGTTTTCTCTCCCAAAATGAGATTCGAGGCACAAAGTAACCTTAAGGACGTAAAAATGGCACTTGCATCTCATGAAAAAGGAATCAGTGTCAACTCAAAAAACAATTTTTGACCGCAAAGGGTGAATTTCATATCCAAATCCACTTATGAGTCCCATAAAAAGTAAAATGTTTCCTGAAAAGAGACATTAGTCTCATAAAAAAAGTAAAAAAAATTTCACTGAAAGCCAAAATTGAAAAAACTTGCTGGAAAATCAGTGAAAATTCACTAAGAAGTCAGTAAAATATCAGAAATTAGCTGAAAAATTAGTAAAATACTTTGAAAGTACGGCGAAAATCCGCCAACAATTTTCTGATTTTTCCAGTCATGAAAATCTGACTTTTCACTGATTCAAAATGAGAGAATATTTGTTACACTAAAAGAGACTCATAGTACAATGAAATATTTCAAAGGACAATTATAACTTTTTTTTAATGAATGAAAAAAAAAAAACATGAAACATACGGTTTGCTCTTTCAAATAAAAATATCGAGAAGAATCAAAAATTAGGTCATCATCAAATCTGCATCATTTTTCACATTTCAAATCTGATAGATTTTTCGAAAAAAATTCTCCCTTTCAAAAAATCAATTCCTACAATTCCAATTTCCATCTCGTGAAAAAAATTCAACTGGAAATTCGACCAAAACACCACAATCTACTGAGAGGCACAACTCCGGCCATTTCCCCAAATCCTTACACATATAAACCCACCCAGAACATTTTCAATTTTATAGCGAAATCTAAAAATTGCGAAATTCGGTCCAATATGATCATTTTAGCGACTTCGATACGACCGAGGATAATACTCGGTCGAGTTTATGCGAAAGTTCTAAAGCCAGATGAGAATATCATTTTTAAATGCGCGACGACCCTTCGTATACGCGTTATACTCGGAATCCGATCATTCGTAGAGAGCCGGAGCTTTAAAAGTCTATAATTTTTCAAAGCTACAAATATATAAGAACGCTTTTTCCCAATAAGCTAATTTTATTCCCCCCTTTTTTTTCTTATTCATTGGGCGAGAAAGCAAAAAAAAAAAAGATACCCACCGACAACTCAGCGCGAATAAACTTTATTCCGAGTAGATAAGCGTATTTTTTCGCAAAGAAATTGAAATTCTCGCATCCAATTGCATTGAACGTTATAGGTCGTCTTGGAAGTCGCCGAGCCTCAGAACGTCGTTTCAACCCCTTGGAAAACCATAAATTAACCCATCTCCCTAATTTCGGCAATTTATCTCCTTTCGTCGAATTCCTTAAAAGCTTGCAGCTTCGGTTAAATATCCAAAGTACAGATGCAAGGGGTGAGAAAAAAACACCACTTGGAGTTCGGTTCGCTGCTCAAATGCAAAAAGGAATAAAATACCCTGGTTTAACGCGAACATCGGTTCGCGAAGCTATTCGAATAAAAAACCTTATCGTCTGCTCGCTGGCTTTTTCTTTAATTTTAATCGAACGCGATAAAATAACCTTTAACCGCGTCAATTTTCCATCGTAGTGCCCTCGCTGAACGAGAATCTCCTAATTCCAGCGCCAGCCCTTGATGAGAAAAGAAAAATACCTCCGGCGAGGAAACAATTCCGCAACATGATATTATCTCGGGACGAAAAGAGGGAAAAAAGTACATTAAAACGAGGCCAAAAGTCGTCTTGTAAGTTGAACTTTGTACACTCGAGCAGATAGAAGGAGATCCGGTGAACGAGTTGGAAAAAAGGGTCGCCGCATACCTTGTTTACCGTTTTTCCATTTCAAATGAAAGGCATTTTCTTACAAATGTCGTATTGTTTGGCATCGCGGCGCAAAAAAAATATAAAATACGTATCTCGAATTTATACGTGGCCGGTAAACATCGCATCGCAACCGAAGTCGATATTTTTTCCACCTCATTTGCTTACCATATATTTTCACTATGGAAGAATCGGTACGAAGAAGGTCGAGTGAAGATAAAACAAGAGCTACTCTCGTCCATTAATTTATGAGACGACACCTACGTTTAAAAGTGAGGGGAAAAAAGGTAACGTGGTTAATTTGTGTAAAAGCCAACGTTATAAAGAGGCATTTGACAAATTCACTTCTCCTTGCAACTGGTGGCGTTCTTTATCCGCACATATGACAAATTGTACCGAGTGAATTTTTCATATACGATCGGGGAGTTTTAGCATTGTAGGCCTTTTCTTTCGTCATTTTTCATTATACGATGACCTTTTACCAAATAGCTTATCTGAAATGCCAAGAAAGCTATTTCCCATCCAAGGTACTCGTTCGTTATCGAAACGTTTTCGCTACGTAACTCGTTGCCAATAATTCTAATAATATTCGTCGTCGGAGAATAATTTACGAATAAAAATCTCAACGTATCGAGCTTTTCGAAACAGCCTGCACTTTTCATCGGCTCGTATTCCGACGACGAATCGATACCCGGGGTGGAAAAAAATTCCAGCGAATTGTTTACATAGTTTCTGCACTTTTTATACCGATAGAAACGGCAGAAGAATGCGGCCAACTTTTACTTCTTCGATATTTTACATCGAATAGTTTGAAAGATTCATTTTTTAAACGCAGTTTTGGAATACCATCAAAAAACTTCGCCAGAGAGGTTTCCTCGAATATTTTTCGCGCGTGATAAATTTTTTCCAAACATTTTTTTCGGTAAAGGGAAGTTTAAGGGGGAGGGGAGATGTGGCCTTGATGAATTGTAATTTTCCGATAATCGAGGGAGTTTTCCACGATGTTTTGGGAAAGTTTTCTTTTCGATATGATACGAGAATAAAATTCTAGAGTGTTGTTTACGTGCGGAATTTTATTTTTGTCGAAGGATTAGGAAGTTTTCCACAGGAAGAGGAAATGTTTGGATGAAATCGAGTTGTAACTTTTTGTCATTTGTGTATTCGAACGATTCGAGGAAATTGTAGAATAAGTTATCAATATTTTCAATGATTCGAGGTGATATCCAATTTCAAAAATTTAATCTTTTTGGACTCAAAAGGCTTCAGATGCAACTCGAGACTCTTAAATAGCTTAAGATTTGAGTAGATAATCTTTTAGAAAGTGCCAATTTCCAAAATATGAGGAGGAAGGGGAGGGGGGAAGGGAAAGAGGGGAAGAAAAAGTGATAAAAAATTTGTTTATTGAATTTCTAAAGGAGTTTTGTCGAATTTTCAATATTTTTTAGGAATTATTTTCCAAAGAAATGGAATTTGGTTATTTGGATATCACGTAGAAATTATTTTGATGGTGAGGAGGGAGGGGACATGAGTGAAAAAGCAGAGAAAGGACGAAATGAAATGGCCAAAATTTTTCTCTCAGGGTTTTCATAAATAAATTTCTGAGGATTTTCGATAATTTTTTTTTCTATTGTGAAATTTTTACACGATATTTTGAAAAATGTTTGTGGAATTTTTACGTCTGATCAGAATTTTTTCAGAAAAATCACCATACTCGTATTTCGTAATTTCGATGTTACACAGATTTTTCAAAGGGAAAGAAGGGAGGAGAAAAAGAAATAGAAGGATGAAAACAATCATCAAAATTCGGCAAAAAGGTTATTAACGAATTAATATTTTAAAACTGACAGCTTTCTCAAACATAAAGACTCCAGATGGCACGATTAAAATTTTCTAAATGAAAGTCCCCCATATTCGAAATTTGAGCAACCAATTTTCTCGAAAATACAATGTGCCAGAATAAGGAAAGAGGAAAAATGAGGAATATTAATTTAAAATACATTTTGAGAAATTTTTGACAATTTTTCAGATCTATTTGAAAATTTATTTGCATTAAAATTGAAAGAAATTGCCAAATTTAATTACTGGAATATTTCGTAGATTGCTATTATAGGGGAATGGAGGAGGGGACGGAGGGGCGGAGGGAAGAAAAAATATGAGACTGAAGGAAGAAGAAAAATAAAATGAGGAATTTTGGCACATTTCAAGAGTTGAATCAATTTTTTTTATATTTCTCGATTTTTCTCATTTTCTTTTTCTCAAAAATTTGACTATTTTTTGCCATTATTCTTCAATTTTGCAATTTTTCATGAAAAGAGAATTCTCATCTTTCATCTCAAACTCGTTCTCAATTGATTATTTTCCTCTGGCTGAATTTTCAACAATTTTACAAACATCAATTTAATTTTCATATTGGTTCTTTAAATTGAGCTAATCGATTTCTCTTCGACGTTTATGGTCATTTTTCGCTATTTTTCATAAATTAGCACAATATTCAACTTCAATAGATCAAAATTTTTACAAATTGGACGATTTCAGCTCAAACATTCAATTCATTAATTTCAGCTCAAAATTTTCATTCAAATCAAAAAACTTTTATTTTCAGAAATCAAATTACATTCTTCGTTGCAAATTGAAAAAATTTGAAACCCTTCATGAACTCAGATCAATTAAAATTTTTCGACGAATTTCATTCTCAAAATTCAACTAAGATTTGGGTATCTTTGATCACATTTTTGATTCATTTTCAGGTGCCAATTTCCTCCAAAAATGGCATTTCAAAAATAATTGGATGTTGTCAAAGTCGAAGAGAAAACTCTAATCTATCAAATTCTAAAAACTTCTGTTTTCATCTGAAATCGTTCAACACCAAACCCCATCATTACTTCACTTCTCCTATTCAAAACACATTCAACACCTTCATTACAATTACACCATCTACAGAAAAAAAACTTTCACCATTTTCTAAAATTAGAACAAAGTTTAAAAACACCAAAAAAACACCTTTTTCAACTCATCGCTCTTTTTTACTCTCTGGGAACTTCTTTCGCTTATAAAATTCCCAAATCTCGCTTCCACTCAAATACACACCTACTTTCATTTCGCAAATTGTACCGTTTTGACGAGAAAAAGCTACTTGGCGAGAAAAAAAAGTAATTTGAATCTAAAAAAAAAGGAACTCTTTCGCTTAGCATCTTACGCCGAATAATTTATCATTTCTCGCCTTCGTTTCGCACTTTACGAGTACGACACGAAAAAAAAAACAACAATAACAAAATGTCGTCGTTTATAATCAAAAGTATATATCAAGTGACAAAAAATAGCTAGGGTAAAAAAAATCCTCGCGATAATCTCGAGCCACGGTCGCATCGAATTTCGAATTTCCTCGCGTTCCGTAAATCGATACAGGAAAACCTGTAATGATGAAAAAAAACACGAAATCCAATATCTCGATAATCCTCGCTTCTTTGAATCATACTCGATGTTAATTCATCCGCCACCGGCGTCATCAAAGAGCTCGCGCAACATCCTAGGCCAATCCGGCCAAAGCTCGTTAAGTCGTATTTTTTACATTCGTTCGCGGCGAAAAAAAGAAGGTATGGAGGAAAACCCCCTCGTTCGCTTACCCTTCTCTCTCCTCGAAACTTAATTTACTATTCCTTAAGACACGAATTTTTCAGCCAGCAAATACGATTTAATCTCGGTAAATTCATTTTTCTTCGTTCTTTTTAACGCGAACGAACATTATCTGGCGCAGAGCGGAGCGTTTTATTCTCGAGGTAATTTTCGACATTGCCGAGAGCATAAGGCATGGCAGCGCTCACGCGAATACTAAATTACGCCGGTGAGACGAATAAAAAACGAATCGCGAGCTCTTTTGATTTTTTCTTCCCTCAAAAGCAGACGACCGAAGACCGCAAATGTAACGAAAATTATGACCGAGAAAAAAGCCAACGAAATCGAATCGTATTTGGTCACAGTGGCGGATGGTCCGACGAAATTCAACCCCCGAACGTAATTTCCTTTTTGGATCGTGTACGAGATGTCGAAAAAGCTCGATTTGACAGAAAGTGGAAATGAAGAATGAGGGTTTGATAAAGACACAGAGCGAATTAGATTACACGCTGTTGCTATACTACCCTTAAAATAAATGACTCTTTCTCGCTCTCGCACCGACATGACTCATGGTGCGCCTTTAAATTGGCTAAAATTAACGCCTGTCGTAGTCGCGTGAATAACGCCTAATTACCGTCTCTTTCTGAGGCGAAAATTTCCAAAAACAACAACGCAATTATAACGAACGAAAATCGCGAATGGTAAATTTTCCGAAGACACGTTTTGCCAGCTTCTTCGCGGAATATGGCTCGATGAATGAGGGTTTCTTCCATGTTGTCAGCAATTTACCTCTTTTTTTTTGCCTCCCTGCCTCTGGCTCCATCGTCAATTTCAGATTTCCCCGACAAATTACAATGTACTGCCAACTCAAACTGTTGTCGTATCAAATTCGCTACAGATACATTTACCTAGATCGTATTGTGTCGTCGAATCATTCGTTTTAGGTCTCGGTTCAAACTTCGAACGTCACGTCGATGATGCGAGAACGCAGTTTCGTCGTATTTCCTCGCGGTTTAAGTCATCTCGATGAAATATTTCTCGGGTAAATGGCGCTATAAAGTCGACTCGAAGCTCGTTGGT
The DNA here is from genome assembly GCA_038380155.1 of Pseudococcus jackbeardsleyi. NCBI lineage: Eukaryota > Metazoa > Arthropoda > Insecta > Hemiptera > Pseudococcidae > Pseudococcus > Pseudococcus jackbeardsleyi. Next base: position 11,269,395 of record CM076242.1, read on the forward strand.
TGATATATTTCCACCGGGTGACGAATAATACCGTGTATTATTTTTATAACGACGAAGAATCCGAAGCAGATATCTCGCGTGTTGGGATTTTTTAATAGTTTTTTGTCATCGGTGATATGCGAAATTGAAAGGAAATAGAGAAAATAGAGCGCATTCTCGGTACATGTGAAATATTTGAAAATAATGTAAAAATATGTCAAAAAATAGTAAAAAATTACGAATAAAAAAATACTTAATAGAAATCTGTGAAAATTTTACCTCGTATTTTCAACGCTGGGAATGAAAATTTGAAGTGTTGAGAAAAATTTTGAATAAAATTTGAATCATTTTCTATCTAATTTTTTCAATTTTTTCCATCATTTAAAATTATTTCTTCTCAATTTTACGATAATTTCCCTTCTTGAAATATTTCCAGAAATGTTGACATAAAAATTACTAAACTGAGGTTTTGATGATTTCAGAATTTTTTTGATAAAATGATCAAAATTTTTTGATTTTGCGCAGCAAATTCCGAAAATTGAAAAAATTATCATTTTACAGCCAATTTCATCAACCTTGCAATTTTCAATAACTTGGTACCCCCCCCCCCCTCCACACCACCACTGCCAAAAATATTCAATCATTAATTTTAGTTAAATAGGTCCGGGTTTCAATTTTTTTATAATTATAGGACATTTTTGATTTTTCAGGCATGATATTTTTGAAGAATAGTTTTCATCAATTTTTGAAAATTTTAGTGAATTATTTTCTGATTTGAATGATTTTTAAAATCAGTCCAACAAAAATAGATACCTAATAATATGAGTCATGTGAGAGGGAAAATTATCGAATGAAATGGAATTTTTCCAATTTTTTTGACTCTGTATTATTTTTGACTTTTCCCAACCTAAAATGAAATTTTTGATAAAAAAATTCATTAGTCATCATTTTTAAAAATTTTCAAATTTATATTACAAGGAAGGATCAAGACAACCTTAACTTGACGACTTTAAAATTTGATTCAATTTTCAATAAGTGATTTTTTTGTATTTTTATATTCATTTCCCAGTTTAACAAATTTTATGATAAAAGATTCAAAAATTTATTGCTGATTTCAGAAAATTTTAATGAAATTATGGAAAAATTATGAACGATGTTTACATTTTCTTGCCATAATTTTTTTACCATGAAAATTTTTAATGATTTTTTTTATCGAATTTCATTATTTTTCGAATTCAACATTTTGACACATCATTTCTACAAATTTCATGACTCTATTGATTAATTTTTGCTGATTCATCTAAATTTCGAGTCTTTTTCATTTTAAGTTTATTTTAAAGAAAATGGTAGTAATTTTTTTTAATTAATTTTTTTCACTACAATTTTGATTACTTCTCTCTCATTATAAATCAGTGAAAAGTCATTGAAAAAAAGTCAGAATTGCAACACAGGAAAAATCAGCGCAATTCCTTTGAATTTTAAAACATTTTCGATGATTTTTCAATTTTACCATTTTTTTTTTACTGATTTTCCAGCAATTTTTTGCATTCTTAGCTTTCAGTAAAATTTTGTTCGCTGATTTATTACTATGCTTTAATTCTGACCGTTCTACAGTGATTTTCAATAATTTTCACTGATTTTTAAATGAGGGAGTAGTTGAGCAATATTTTGAGACATCGATAATTTCATATTTTCAATTCTCTATAAAAAAAATTCAACAATATTTTCACGATATACTAGATTCAGACAAATTTAAAAATTAAAAAAAAAAAGAACTATCAAAAATCACATCCATACTCATTATTTAGCAGATTTTCCACCTGTCGAATCAAATTCCAATTCAATTTCCTCATTATTGAAATATTTCCTTCGAAAAATACCTATCTCTCGACTCACACCCTGTCAAAAAAAGAACACAAAATAGCTTCGAAAAGTTCGTCGATTTTGACTTTTTCCCTCCCCATCCAACCTTCATCTGGATTTTCAACTTTCGGCATCCTACAAAAAAGCAGGTACGTATGCGCTCGACAACTTTCGTTATGCTTAATTCGTTCCCCCTTTGAAACCATCATTCGCGAAGAAAGTATTCCAATTTCACGATATGACGCGTATTCCCGAAAGAATTCCTAGTATTTTCTCGAGTGTAACTAATTATGTAAATTTTCATTTTTCATTGCTCGCTATAAGAAAATACTCTCGTGTGAGATGATGGCAATATGAAATTTTTCATTCTCTACATGTCGACGTTTTGTAAAACTTTTCAATACTCGAAAATTTTTTCTCTTCGAAAGGCTATTTTTCTATGCCCTTGGAGAGAAAAAAGAAATACCGATGAAAATTGGCAGCTGTTTCGAGAAAAGTGAAACTTGATATTTATACTTGAGACGTGAATTTTTTCCCAACTTGAGAGATTTTACACGACAGAGAAAATTTCTAGTGGCCACATCTAAGAAAATTTTTTCTACCAAAAATCACCTTTTTTTCTCAATTTAATGACCATCTTCGCAAGGAATTTAAATCCAACTATGCCAAACTGGTCGATCAAAAAAAAAAAAGCGGTGCTCCTTCGAAACGTATACAAACCTGTCAAAGTCAATTTAATATCTGAAACTGATCTGTCTCGCGAACCGTAATCACGTCACGATTCGAAGGTGTGCACGTGAATTGGAACGAAAAATCTATAATTTCGGTGTCGATTCGACTCCCATACTTCGATTCGATACAGAGGCGACGACGATAATTACCGACGTAAAAAAACATTCTCGGAACCTCGTTAATCATGGATATGAGCTAAAAAGGCATCTATCGTATAAATAACGCCTTTACACGTTATCAAAAGACCACTCCGCTAGGAAGAGGGTAAAAAGAAACAACGGGGAAATTTTCACCGTGCTGAATTCTCGCTTTACGTATCCTACACAGTTTGTCCAAAAAGTTCCCGGACTGATTTTTTGTAGCGTGCTATGGTGGTACCCCAATCCGAACAAAATAGGTACTAGTTAGTACATACACTTGGCTATCCAGGAAAAATTTTTTGTCGGGTTCTACAATGTTTTGATACGAGAAATCAACATTTACTTTTTACGTGATTTTTACTCTCGTCATCTTTTTAAAAATGGAATTAATCGAGCAAAAAGAGCGGCGATCAGATTTTGTGTTCTACAGCAAAAAAGTGCGTCGGAAACGTTTTCTATGCTGAAGCAGGCTTATGGTGAGTCTTGAATATCTCCTACGAGTCCATTTGAATGGCACAAGCGATTTCGTGAGGGCCGAACCTCTCTGCAAGATGATCCGAGAAGCGGCCGTCCTATCGAGGCAAAGACCGACGAGAAAATCAACGCGATTTGTCAATTACTGCAAAAATCGAGACGATTGACCTGCTGAAGTATTGCTGATACATTAGGTATGACTAAAACTACAGTTCACGAAGTTTTGACCGGCGTTTTGGGGAAGAGAAAAGTCTGCTCTTGGTTCGAGCGGCGACTGGTTCCTGCTGCATGATAATGCACGGTGCACACCGCGATCGTCAGGCAGCAGTATTTGACCAAAAGAGGCATCGTCTGCCTCATTCGACCGCCGTATTCGACAGATTTGGCCCCTGCCGACCATTTCCAGTTCCCAAAATTGAAAATGCCGATGAAAGGGAAGCGCTACGAGAGTATCGAGCACATTCAAGAGGAGGTGACGAGGGTAAAAATCACGTAAAAAGTAAATGTTGATTTCTCGTATCAAAACATTGTAGAACCCGACAAAAAAATTTTCCTGGATAGCCAAGTGTATGTACTAACTAGTACCTATTTTGTTCGGATTGGGGTACCACCATAGCACGCTACAAAAAATCAGTCCGGGAACTTTTTGGACAAACTGTGTATATCTATTCGCTCTATTAACATAATACTCGTCGTAGCTGGTACCTAATTTGTCAGTATATAAATTATTTCGTCTCTATACATTCATAGCCATTATTACAATATAGTAACTTGGCAAGTTGGAAGGAGCTGGCTCTCTGTATACCTCAACCTACTCGACTAATCGAAAATATGGCCTAATAATGTATCATTACCGCATCGAACGTTCGTATCGCGCCGGCTACTACATAATATACCATAGAGATGCCTGCGCCTTTCTCTCTCTCTCAGGCTTATGCCTTTTCCGCACATCGGACTCTCTCTCGTCGTAATTTATTTTATTTATGACAAATAGCTGCATATAGGAAAATGTTGTAGGCAGAAGAATGTTATCATTAGTTTGACAGGAAGCCATTTTGTTTCGTAGGTACCCACACGGGCGGTTATTAAAATCATTTGCTCGATGCTGCTGTGTGTAGTGCACTTCTTCGTTGGGGAAAAAGAGTGCATGAAGTATCGCTGGGTTTTTCTCTCACTCGTCCTAGTAACTACCATTGGGTGTAATTAATATTTCCGGCCAAGTCGACCGCCATGTTTAAACTTTTATTTTAAATTAAATTAATTCCGCAATTACATGTACACCTACGGTATACAGAGAGCTCCATTGCTGATGCACGAGTATGTGGAAGCAGCCTGAGCCGGCGCCTATTACCTACGTGTACGTATCCATAAAATACACCTGCTGAAAATATATTATGGGTACCTGTGTTTGTATGTGTGATCCCCCCACTTCGAGTATTCGACTGACACCTACATTTTGGTGGGTAAATGTACGACTAGGTACCTAGTTTTGTATGTGTTTGCGGGTTTATTAAACAATAAACAAGGTGCTCTAACCTTAATTAGAGATGATACAGTTATTTTATCTTTGTTAATTTATACAGTGGATTTTTTAAATTTAAAAGATTTCAACAAGCTCTGGAATTATTTTCGCCTAAAATAGTATTTCGACAATCTAACTCCAAATTTATTTCGAGTTCTAATTTTTCGACTCTGAATTTTTTACATTTTTATACTTCTGATTCTGATTTTTTTTCAATTTTTTAAATTTTATCCCATTTTAAAATTTCCCAAAAATTTTCCAATTCTGATTTTTTCAATTTTTTTTTTCAACTGTGCATTTAAAAAAAAATCCAACTCGGAAATTGTTTTCAATACTTAATCTAAAAACTTTTTCTCATTTTTTTTCAATTTTGGATTTATTTTTAAAAAATCACACTTTGAAAAATGTGTTAATTGTAAAATTGGGTACAGTTTTGAAAAAAAAAAAGAAAAAAATTGTGACTGAAATAATTTGACCTCAGAATGAGCAAATCGTCCAATTGCCATTTATGGAAAAAATGAATAGGAGATGATTTTCAACGCATTAAAGCAAAGAATTTTCAATTTTTTCAATCATTTTTTCTATAGTTTCGTAAATAAACGATCTGCCCCCCCTCCAAACCAAAAAAAAAAATCATCTAGAAATTTCAATATTTTACCCAAACCATAATTAAAGATGAGCCATCAATTAAAAAAAAAAAAAAATACAGAATATGAAAGTACACTTTTGAAGAGGAAAAAAGTCACCAAAGGCAACAAACAAACATTTTTACGATTTTTAGTTCTTCTTTGCTTAGCCCCTGATTTTTTTCTTCATTTTTTTTTATTTTCTTGAATTTTTTTTAGATTTTTCTCCATTTTACAAAGTGGATACCTAGGTACCTGAAAAATCTCTACCAACCAAGTCCAACGATTTTTACCATTAAAAGAGTCGTAAGAGTGATGAAAATTTTAACCTTAAAATTTTTGAAATGTTTTTCGACTTCGTTCAGAATTGTTAATTTGTATAAAAGAAGTTTCATTAATTATTTTTAGATTGAGTGATATGACTGAAATTTTTAACCAGAAAAATCAACGAAAAATCACAATTCATTGAGCTTTAATGTATCTATCGTAGCATTTTCAAAAGGATAAGAAAAATGGCCAAAAATTGAGTCTCCACTGTGAATGATTCAGCAAAAAAAAAAGTCAGATGATGGTTCAAAATTTGAATCTTTTTACTACTTTTTTAAAAAAAAAAAATACATAATAAATTGCAAAGTAGACAAAATTGGTACTTCAATCTAAAATAAATTTTTAAAAAAACTGAAGCAAATTTTACCCCTGTCCTATTGCACTTGAAATATGAGTATACTTACTCAGGAAATTGAATAAAAAAGAAAAAAAAATTCAAAATTCGCTTAAAGTGGCACCAAGTGGCACCAACATGGTTATTTATACTCAAGAATATCACAAGTGTTCACTTTTCGCAGACATTTGATTCAAGTTCAAAAAAAAAAATCGAGGGCAATTTTCTACGAATTTTGGAAATATTTGCAATTTTTTCCACCTTTGAAAAATAGCTCAGAAGTTGGAGCGTAGAGGGAATAAGTGAAAAATCATTGTCAGTGATTTTTTGGTAAAGAAAATACGGGGAGGAGTGGGTAAATTTTCATTCTCAAAATTTTTCATAAAATAATGATTCCAATGATTTTTTTATTCAGAATTTGGTAGATAGATTTTTTTCTCTAAAAAGAAAACAAGCAAAACTATTCACTCCAGTTTGGATTGTATGCAGCCAAACGTCGAAAAAATTACCAATTAGTTACTTTATCCTTTCCCTACACAAAATCTGTCAAATATTTTTAAAAAATACAGTTTTTACTTTTTCATTTCAATTTTGAAAAATTTTCGTATTTAATAAAAACTAAAATTCTATGTACTTATTAATAATTAATAGATATTTATAAATTAACTAATGAACAATTCGTTTTGTTTTTTGTTCCAGGTGAGTTTCAAACTATCATTGTTATAACCGAGAACTATATGAGTAAGTAATTTTGCATTATTATAAGAAAAATTTCATTTCGAGATATGATACGCAGAAATTTAAATTTTTGCACAAAATTTTCTTCAAAAATCGTGTATTAAGTATTTCATTTTTTTTTTCAAAAATCAAGTATTTTTTCGATTTTTTCTTTCCAACTTGTTATTGGATGTTCTGGAATTTCTTTTTCTTCAAGTTTTGCTTATCAATTTTCCATCCACATGAAATTTCAACTCTCTTGAATTCTTGGAGTTGAAAAATTCGTCCTCAAAATAGAGTCATTTTTGACCAAAACAAAGATTTTCATGTTTTTACCTCCTCCCCACTTCCTCCTTCAACTCATCCACTTGAACTCAAATTACCAGGTATTGAAATTGCAAATTTCTCAATGTTAATAAATTATTTTCTCGAATTAAAAGTAAAAAATAGAAATATAATGACTCATTCTAATCCAAAATTTTTCCCTCAAAACATTCCCAAATAAATTTTCTTCAAATTTCTCAAAATTTTCAGCTTAAAAACTTTCAGACGATTTCCAATACTTGAAATCGAAAATCCAACCCCACAGAGAATACAGAATTCTAAATACTCCAATTCTATAGCTTCAAACTAAATGTTATTAAAGGGAAAGAGGATGAAAAAAGCGAAAAAATTATCTCAAAAATAATTTTCACTTTAGAAACCCCCAACTCACGTCTAAGACTCATAGTGGTCTAAAATTTACGAAAAAATCAGAAATTTTGAACAACTCAATTTTTTTACCCTCCATTTCATATCTCAATTTTGAAAAGTGGAACTAATTTTCAGCTCTTTTGACGAATTCTCTCACCAGCCACAATTTTCCAACCGAAACTAGGACACCCTGTGTATACATTCTACACTACGTACCTCCTGAACCCAGTGCTAAAATTTTTACCCCATTAACATTCCACCAGCTTTCAACTCTGGTATCTTTGTTTGGTGTTCAACTCGAGGTACCTTTATTGTAAAAAATAAAGAAAAAAACAAATACACGTAAATAATTATGTTATCAGAGAAGATTGTATGTAAAAGCAAAGAGCACAAAAAGAAGGCACCAACGATGGAATAGGAAAAGAGAAGAAAAAAAAATGCAGAAAATCTTAAGGTCATTGGTATATTGTCTGCTACGTTACCCCAATCCTCCCTCCATACCTTATGTACACACAGAGGAATGCAAATACGCCTATTTTAATAGGATATTTACTTATATTGAGAAAGGAATATCGTGTAATGCGTTCCTTTACAACTATTACACGCTTTAATTGAAATGATTCTTGGTTTATTCTTCATCCACCCTCCTTACTCTTCACGCCAAACGTAACCTTTATTCTTTATATAACATATACAATAACATTTATTTAATTAATTACATTATAAAAGCCATCCATATTAAAAGCGGACATACGTCCGCCCTTGTCTACGATAAATAAATTAATTAACCGGACCGTGGGTCTATTTTCTCAACCAGTCGAGATTTTTTTCAAGACATTCTCAATTTCTCACCTTAAAATCTACCTGCGCGTTTCTATAGACTGATTTTATTTTTCTTTCCAATTTTACGTATAAAAGATACAGCTGCATAAGACCAGAGCTGGTAAAAATAATGAAATTGTCTTTTGAAGTGTCATCGAAATTGTTACGTGACATGGCGGCGTTAACTCGGTAAAAAAAAATCGTTCATTCGGCTTTGTTTGTCACCATTTTTGCATCATCGATATTCCGCCAGCGAGTTGTTTTTCCATCATTTTTTTCCTCTTTCTCGTGGAATGACTGACGATTAATATAACGGAAATATAGGCGACGTTTCTCGCTTTCAACTTGGCTGGAAGAGGAAACTGGGAGATGCTCCGCTATAGGAGACGATTAAGCGCGATTTTCACAATTTCCGCGAGTAGCAGCAGCGAAGACAGCGGTATCATTTTTAGGTGTTTTCGTGTCATCGATGCTGATGGTTTTTTTTCTAGAGGTTTTAGATTTTTTTTTTCACCAACGACGCCGAGATGACTCCGAAACGAATCGTTGACAGCGTATTTCCCATCTTTTCCAGTACCACGAGGTGTTTTCACGCAGCCTGGGCCGTGGCGCGGACATAAATACATATTATGAGTCTCCTCGGACTATCCGCTGGTCGCAGCGGCGATCGGCAAACCTGTTACCATTGTTTCCGCCAAGCATTTCCTGGTGATCGCTTTGGGTGGTATTTGTCGCGCGTAAAATCTTGCCTGCTTTTTAGTTTTATCTCGCAAACGAGATTAAAACCAGATGTAAGCTGCAATAGAATGGTATCAGAGACAGATAAGATGCAATGTGCGAGCCGAGCTTCGATCTAACCTATGTACCTGGTACACCTATTCATACTCGAGCAATAATTGAATAAGTGTAAGAAAAATTCCAGCATTTGTATAATGAGGTGTGCTTTCAATTCGAGACATCGAGATGGCGGCGTGAGGAAAAATTTTATAGAAATTGGAAAATTTATAATGAGCGGTGATGTGAAATTCCAAAATGAAGGGTGAAATAAGCAGAAAATTTAGGGAAGAGGAGGGGAGATTTATTTAAATGAGATCAAAAGTAAGCGCAGTGAAAACAAAAGTCATTAAATGAAAAATAGGGTAAGACTGAAAATGTGAAGAGAGGAGGAGAAGGTGCAATATTTGTGACCCTGTCGGAAAAAAGGGACCCTGTGTAAAAAAAATCGATGTCTCATTTTTCACATTTTTGGTCCAAATGACACCAAATCTGGATCAAACACATGGAAATAAAAACATGGATTTTTTTTACACAAGGTCCCTTCTTTACGGCAGGGTAACATATACAAATTCAAATTTTTTGTGATCATTGAGTGACAATTATGTGTTTGCTTTCAGTGTATTTTTTTCACCAATTTATTACTGCGTTGCAATTTTGACTGTATTTCAGACATTTTAATCAATTTTCACGGATTTTTGTAAGAGAGTTGAAAAGCATTACAATAGAAAATTCTTAATGTTAAATTAGGAGTGAGGAGAAGGAACAAACAAAGGGAAAATTTTCTATGAGTTTTAAAATTGCTCTCAATGAATAAAAAAAAAGATTAATGTTATCAAATCAGGAAAAAAATTATTGAGAAAAATTCAACGTGTCAAACAAAATTTCTAAATCGAAATACAATGCGAGAATTTTGCAAAAATTTTACAAGAATTTTACAAAAACTTCATCAGAATGGTTTTTCTGATTCGGTTTCACTCCTTTCTCTCTCCTCTCCTCCCCCTCTCAGCCAACAAAACTGATTTTCTGAAAAATAACGAACAAAAAATGATTCTTCGTACGAATCTATTGTCAAATGAAAAATAAAAAAATAAAAAAGAAGAATTTTGAATGAAAATCGCAGGACTTTTTCAACACTCGAGGTTCGTAGCGAGTACAAAATTAATTTCAAATAATCTAAAATAAAAAGAATTTTCAAAAATTGAAATTCAAGTCTTCAAATTTTAGTGAAAATCGATCAACATTTTTCAAGTTTCAAAATATTACAATTTTTAGAAGCCAGCTCCAAAAAAAGTAGATACTTTATTTTTATCGCTGAAATCGTTATTTTGTTTTTTTATTCGGAGAGGGAGAAAGTTCAGGAATTTACGAATTGGTTGAGAAATCAGCAAAAAAATTTCGATTCAAAATTTCAATTTTTGCGACGATCTTGATGCATGAAAGGAAATATTTTCTAAACTAAAACAATTCAACACGATTTTAATAGTATTAGATGCGTCAAAATATGACAAACATTTTTTTTAAAAGGCTCAAAAAGCTTGTTCGACCACGAATTATTCTTATCAGTATTTGGAGCCAAAAATTGTCCCTCCTCGTCTCGATAACTATTAAAATTTACAATCAAAAACTGAAAAAAATCTACTGGATGAAACGTATAGAAATTCTAAAAATATCATCAAGCTCGCAAGCAAACAAACAAATGAAGAAAATCATCAAAAAAAATAGTTGATGTCCCTTAATAATGGTTAGCTTCTTCGTTCATTCCTTTTTACGAAATTCCAATTCCAAATGAAACAACCAAAATTACACGAATGTTGAACGTAATGCAAATTTTGAAATTTGAAGGGGCATCCGATAATTTTGGATTTTTCGTCATCATTTGCACTAAAATTATGACCTGAATTATTTGAGAAATGAATTTTGTACATATCAAGTCGACCAGTATCCCCTTTTCTCCTATTTTATCAATTTCACCATCTCATTATAGATCACGTGAAATTTTTTCCAATTTTTTTCCAGATTAAAATATTATTTTTGAAAATGAATTTTTTTCTACTTGAAATTGAAATTTCCATAAATACAAACCGGAGTCGCCATTCTTGAATGGGCGAAATTCAAAATTTTCGATCACATAGTTTTTCTAATTATTTCGAATCAAAATACCATTTTACAAATTTTTTTATTAAAATCACAAATTTCCTTAGAAAAAAATATCAATTTTCCACCTCGTAACACATTTCTTCGGTTGAAAAATAAATTTTTACATTTTTTGTGATTTATTTGCTATATTTACCTCCTATTTAGTCCAGTTCATTGATATTCAAGCTTACGAGAATAATCATCAAAAAATTTTCAAACTTAATTTTCAAAAAAAAACATACAAAATAACAAAACCAACAAAAACTTACTCTAATTTCTTCGTCAAAGAACAACAATAAAGTAAAATCATCTCTCATCTCCTTCCTCTCCTTCCATCCAACCTCATCTATGAACTTCCTCGTTACACCCACCCTTTCCATCCAACCAGGCCCTTCATTGCTTGAGCAGGAACCTCGACGAAAACGCCAATCTCATCGATACAAATATTTTTCATTTTCAAAATGAACTCGAGAAAGCCTTCCGGCAATCTCCAGCTTCCGCACGAGCATCGAGAAAATATTTTTGATTTTTTGAAAAAGCTCGATATCTATTGAGGCGCGATAAAGTCGAATTTTCGATTCGAAATTACGACTGAATAGCAGAATATCGTTCGGGATTGCGGATGGTATTTGCGAAAATAGTGCGGAACGAAAATCCAGATAACATAATACATAAAATATTACGTAGGTAAATGTATCTTTAACTTATATATCTATATCTTGATGCGGTTTTATCGAGGTTAATTTCATTGGTTTCTATACAAGAAATACGATGTATGTGTAAGCAAGAGATAGATACATATTTTCGTACATTTACGTAGGTAAATGATGGTAAACAATTTGCTCGAGATTTCGACCACAGCTCTCAGCAGTACGGAATGTAAATGTGGGTGTAATGTAAATACATTAAGATATTATCCGACCAACTATGTATACCTACGTGTGATACCGAAATTGATTATTAATTTTCAAATTTTTGCAATGGATTTTTCCTCTATTTTTTTTTCGAAGATTATATTTCATGATGTTTAAAAATAAAATCAACTCTTTTACCAGCCTCATCCCAAATTTCTCAATTTTTTCTCAAGAGCTTCCTGATCAGAAAAAGAAACTGAAAAATCGATCAAAGATATCCAAATTATTACGTGTAAAAAAGGCTCAGTTTCCGTGAAAAACATCGAAATCATCATCAATAAATTTCACCCTCCCCCTCCCTCATTTCCCATTTTTCTTCGATACATTAAATTCACACGTAGGAAAATTATCCCACGAAATTCATACTTCACGTATTCAAACCACCCCACAAATCGCGATGCTAACAGGTTTATTCAACGTTTTTATGGTTTCTGGTAGAAAAAAAATCGAGAGGAGCAACCCACTCGTAAAATTTTATTACGCGAAAAAATTTCAATTTTTATACCCGTATTTTGATCCGAATCACATCTATGAATAAATTTACCCCTTTTCAATTCCTTTGCAGCTTTACGTCAATATTTTAAAATCACGATTACGTCTTCGTAAAAAAAACCAAGGGATCTTGAAAACTAATGAGAATAAAAAAAAAATCAGCCAATCTCGAGTACATAAAATTGACACGTATTCTGACCACCATCTAATCTCATCGTGACGGCTGTAAATCTCACCAGAACTCGATTACGGTTAAAGAAACATTCGCCTCGCGAAAAGAACCCCTTGAAAAAAAAAAGCACGACGGAAAAGGAAAATAAAATGCCAAAAACTGGCAACTTTATCACTTGGAAATTCATCTTATTATCGAATAGGTACCTCGCTGCGTTGGCAACACCGGGTCAGGTGGTGAAAAGTATTCTGCGCATCTGGTCAAAGAGGGGATGAACGTGCCCTATGGTGGGATCGGGGCTGAGGGGAAATTCTCCGGGGATATAGGTACTGTACGTCGAGAGTAACTCTAACAATACTTGGAACTGTCGGATCAGTTAGTTTTTCACATGTAGAAATGGTTTTTATAGCGTGAGCGAGTTCATAGCAGCGAATTTTATTCGCCACACATTTTCCAACTCGAAACACGATTCAATTAAAGAGTTACGTACGCGAGCTTTCAGCCGATGCCATTGGGGTACTTGGAGTATGAGAGCGGAGGCACGTCCGCAAAATATAATTATCGTTTAGAAAAGAGATACGAGAAGTGAAAAAAGAGACTGGGATGAGTTTACACCTTAATACTCGATCGACTTCTCTACACGTTTTGGTACCCACGTGTATCTCGTTGGGCTTATCGTATGTATTCGATGCGAGTAGTTTTTTAATTACATTAACTCTTTCCCTCCTTTCCATTCTTTCATTCTGAATTCTGAAAAAACCTTCGAACGTATTCGAAACGAGAGCGAGAAAAATGCAAGATAAACGTAAATATTCGTCGAATCTGCATAAAAACTATAACTCGTGTGGTTATATTCTTCCAAGATACTTATTTACTTCTTCAATGCGCACACTATTCCTACTTACCTCGGCCACAGATACGAACAGAGACAGAGAGATACCTAGTTTAATACCTTGAATGGAAATACGCATTGTATTTAGATTTTTTTTCTTAAATTAACTTATTTATATTCAAACGCGCGGCGAAATTCATATAAAAGCTTAGTACTCGAGCGTATATCAAATAATAACAAGCTTTCTACCCCCCAGCCCCCCCTTTACTCCTGCGACCCCAATCGACTATTCAGTCTGCTAGATATACGTCTTATTGTTAGAGGTAAAATCATCTTCGATGGGTTTTCTGTGACAACGTTCTAATATTGAATTAACCTTTACAATGTGTACAAATTAATATCCAGAGTCTTTTGAAAGGATTGCTGCTGCCGTTGATGTGGTTGAATACAATCGAGGCTCAAAAGGTCATCAATTTATGCGTATTCAGGATTCGAGATGAATTTATATCGAAAATATTCGTTGAAAGTGCACTGGCTTTAAAAGAAAAAAATTGAAAGGAATTAGGTAAACTGGTGATGTGTGAAAAATAGAAAAAGGGAGGAAATTGCTTGAGAATTGTAAAAAAAAATAAAAATAAAAAAAAAGATTCAAAAAATTATAAAAATAAGATAAAAATTTTTCGGAAAAAATGCTTAAAATTAATTGGAAGATGGAAGAGCGTTCAAAATATCATCAGAATTGATGAAATTTTCGCAAAAAGAGCTATAAAAATCATAAAATTTTAAAGCCTCGTAAAAGTAATTAAAAATTCCATAAAAATTGAAGGCATCATTATTAAAATTTTTTTCATATTTTCAATTTTTTAAGCTTATTTGTAGAGCCCAACCCGATTTTTCAAACAATTTTTCCAAATTTTTTTATATTCTCACAGCTACAAAATAACTAATTTATTTTAACCCAGACGAAGGCTCTGAAAGGGGAAGAGGAGTGAAATACATATCTCTTGACTTTTCAAAGAAAAGTCAACGAAACGAAGTAAATGAATCCATAAAATTATTTTTATGTAGATCGAATTTCCAGCTCCACAGTCTACACTTTTTAAGAACAGAAGTTACAATTTTTTGCAGAAAGCTATAGGAGCTGAAATTTCATACTTGAAAAATTTGTGATTTTACGTTTTTTTCGGTACAAATTGTTAGTTGAAAAAAAAAAGTCATAAAATTTATAGAAAAAATTTCAAAATTCTGTGGATTTTTGTAAATTCCAGATCATGAAATTCCTCGACTTTTTCAGAATTTCCAGGTTTTCCATAAAGTGACAACCAAGAAATTCTATAAAAGAATTTGTTGAAGTTGAATAATATTGCCAAATTTACATAAAATTAAGAAATACCAAGCTATCAATTCATTGAACATGATTTAAAATAAAAATAAAAAAATTGAAAAAAACAACACTAAAAAATGTCAAAATGATCAAAGATGAAAAAGAAAATTTGGACTGTGATTTTTAGACGAGAAAAATTAATAAAACAGGTCTAGGTAGAAAAAATGAAGTAACATTTCGTGAAATTGGTAATATGGAAAAATCAAAAAAACTTGACTAAGTATAGAAAATAATTTACAAAATTGATATAAATGTACAATTGTACATACCTTAAGTTAGTGAGTATTTCAAAAATTGAAATTTTTCGGAATATTATACTTATTGAACTTTTCTGATTTTTTGCAAAATTTCTCTACGTTTCCTCAAAACCGTTTAGGTGAAATAATTATACCCTGAAAATTTTTAGAAAATTTTCAATAAATTGACTATTATACGGATTTATCTTGATAAATTTTGAAATAAGTATTTCCTGTGATTTGTTCGATCATTTTGATGAAATTTTTGCATGAGCTTTTCAAACGGTTTTTACTGTACGAGTAGTTTTTTCAACAAAGCAATTCATTTTTCAAAACGAATTTTGTATAAAATTTTAAAATTTTTACATTCGCTGGAAAATCAAGAATAATTCGCTGGTAATCAGTAAAAACGAAATGGAAAATTGATTAAAACTTGCAGGAAAACCAGTGAAAACTCACCAGGAAGTCAGTGAAAACTTGCTGGAAAATCAGTGAAAACTCACCAGGGAATCAGTGAAAACTTACTGGGAAATCAATACAAATTCACTGGGAAAATCAGTGAAAACTAATTGGAAAATCAGTAAAAATTCACTGGAAAATCAGTAAAATCTTTCGGAAAATTCAATGAAAATTTGCTGAAGAATCAGTGAAAACTTACTGGAAAATCAGTTGAAATTCACACGAAATTCAGTTGAAATTCATTGGAAATTCAGTTGAAATTCACTAGAAATTTGGTGAAAATTTACTGGAAACTCAGTAAAAACAGACTCAAAAATTGGTAAAAATTTACTGAAATATCAGTAAAATCTCTGAAATTTTTTGAAAAATTGGTGAATTTTTTAAAAAAAATGAATATGCCCACTGAAAATTGGATGATTTTACTGATTTTCTCTGCGCTACTATTCTGATTCAATTCAATGATTTTTCACTGAGAAAGTCTTGTTGAATGACATGTAAAAATTACGAATCTTCAATTCAAAAATTATGGAAAACTCAAAGTTGATGTAGCGATCGGTATAAACTTCTTTCAATAATTTTATCAATATTTTGAAGTTTTCCACAAATCAGTCAGAAAAAAAATAACTTACTTATCTGCTAGGAATCATTTTTTTGGCAAAGGTTGTACTCACCTGAAACAGAAATAAAACAAACAAATTTTTAATTAGTGGGCTTAATTGAAAAACATAATTCTATAAAGAAAACACAAGAAATGGAAGTTACTCGAAGAAAATTTTCAAATCGATGTTTCGCTGCAAATTAAAAATTTTCGCTTACTCGGAATACGAAAAAATTGAGAATAATTTTGAAAAATGATCCCCGAGTTACGTATTGCTTCCAATTCCTGGGAAAACTACGTCTCGCAGTAATATTCCGGATCCTTGTAATTTCTATTCGCCAATTTATTACCCCAATTTTGGAACAATTTGCTCGTAAAAATATGAACGAAATTTTACCGATGCATCCTCTCAATCCCTTCTCTGCCCTTTTGCCCATCTCAGCTCAACGATACGACCAAAACCCACGCTGAAAAGTACTCGGTATCCAGATCCACGCGCGTTCGAAACCGAAAGAAAACTTGCAGGCGAATGAACGCGAGATAGAGCGAAGAGGTATTTTAATGGAAATTATGCATATCTTATTTGGCGAGGAAAAAAGCCCAAAGCTGCGCTCCGGCAATACGATTTATAACATCCGTTCCAACGAAATGGACTATAAAAGATTCTTCCTCGATAAAATCTTCTTATACAGCTTACATTCTTTTAACCGAAGAAGCAAATAACTTTTAAAACTTTTATGAACACTGGCGAGAAGCTAAAGTTTAGTGTAACTTTACTCATTATTTAGACTTTCTTGACATGTTTTCTCTAACTTTGCGCATCACGAAGCTAATAGGTACCGGAGCTCTATGTATAGTGTAACTCTCTCTAACGAACGCCTACTTTTACCTCTTCCCTCCTCCTTTCCTTTTTACTGGGTATTTATACCCTATTCGAGTCTATTTGTGAGGAAGAGGAAGTAGTCGGAGGAGAGGTGGAGATAATGAAAAAATTTATACAACATAGTTTCAAACAGACCTACGACCAGTGTTAAAAAATTACGAGGTTTTTTCCATTTTTTCCCTTTTTCTCTCGCTAGAGATTTTAATGAAGTGGAAAAAAACCTTACGAGATTTCTAATTACGCGAATGTCTCCGAAAAATACCTTTTCGAGTCCTGTCGTAATCGAATTCGTTGAATTTTAATTAAAAATTTCTTCATACGATTAAATTCTAAGCGAACAGTTCAAAAAACCAAAACGATCTTATTGCAGAAATACCTGCGTAAAAGTTCTCCGAACAGTTCTCGCCTTTCCTTTGACGTATCGATTCAACGTCACTGTTTTAGGACTCCGGAACGAGACCTTGAAACGTTCCAAAAAAAAAGTTAATTTTACTAGAATAAAACGAAGTGGAAAAAGGTAAAAGGCGAACTTGAAAGAGAAAGTTGCTCGCTTTGTTTTTATCCTTCCAACGGCGTAAAAAATTCACTTCGACGGGATAAATGGTGCAAAAAATTGGCGAATTTTCCACATTACTGGTTCTCGTCGCGCCCGGCTCGAGCGAAAAATTTCTCTCTGAAGATATTTTCATCATTTGAGATATTCGTTAGAATCCGTTCGACTTCACACGACCGAGGAAAAGAAGTTTATCGAGGGTTTCGCTCATAAATTACTTTGATTTAAAGACGAGAAATAGTGTGCAGCAGATAATCCTCATTCTTTCCTCGGGTCTCGAATTATGGAGGCAAAAAGTGGCTCAATTAAGGTGTTTGGTTCGGTTTCCCCTTATCCCTTCATAGATCCTTTAATAAAAATAAAATTCGAAATCAAAATAGATGCAAAAAATTCGCAAAATAAATTATGCAATCGAGCCTCGAGGACAAAATATTTCAAAATTTACGTACTTTTGATGTTTTTTTTTCAACGTCGTTTTACAAGACGATTTTTTTCTTTTGGACTGAAATTTATAAGAATTGAGTATCGATTTCATGAAAAATGGTTTCATAGAGAGACGATTTCCAAGGATCATAAAATTTCATCAAAAAAGATATTTCAAATCGAGATGAATTACTCGCGAAAAAAATATCTATGAGAACTAAGTGAACCATACCATCAAAAAAATTCGATTTTCGCAAAAAATAGAAGAACCAAACTTGAGAATATTCAACTTAAAATTTGATTTTATTCATTTGAAAATTTCAACTCTCAAATTTCTTCTTCAAAATACTATTTTTCTATTTTTCTAAAATCAACATAGAATTTTTACTAGAAAATTTCTCAACTTGAACTCGATTTCGTCAACTAGAAATGTAATTTTATCAACTACCTAATTATGAGAGGAGGAGATAGAGAAAGCCTGTCACTCATTTTTCCATTTTGTGCGGTTTTTCTGTCTTTTCCTACTGCACCTAAATCAAATCACAATTCTAGAAAAAAGATCAAGTCACTAGATTTCTTTGAGCAAAATTCAAACGAACGAATATCCTACGTAGTCGATGAAAAACATCAAAGACGTTTCAAAAGTTGAAATTTATGCGATGTTTCATCGAATACGATACACCTGGTGCCATACGTCAATCTCGTCAGCACGACAACACGTGATAGTAAATTCCATTTCGGTTCACTGAATAAATAAGTAACAGAACTGTATCGCACGCGAAAATTTATGGTGAAAAATTCGTATCGTAAGAATGAGTAATGCAAATTCGATGAAAAATACAGTAGGATAGCGCAAAATTTCGAAATTAAATCACTTTTATGAATTACGCTTAGAATTATGAAAAAAAAAAACCAAAAAGGGGATTTTTTAGAAAAACGGTAGGGGTAGTAACAAATAATTTTTTCTTTTTTTTGTTCTGCAACCCAGATTACGATTCAATAAAAAATTATCATTTTCTATAGTCGAAAATGAAATTCAAAGTCGTGTTAGTTTTTACACCTTTCAAGTAATATTTTAAAAGAACCAAGGAAATGAAAACTGAAGCCCCACAAATAACACAGACATCAATCGCAGAGAACTTTCTAAATCACGGAAATTAAAATTTGTACTATTTTTGAGCTTTTCTGAATTGAAAATTTTCTCGCTAACCATTATTTACACCCACCCCCGCCTCTCCATAAAATTTAGAGGCTTCGAAAATCCATTAGTTTCAAGATTTTGCTATAATTATTTTTCGTCAAACAAAAAATCAATGAAAAGGAGTAAAAGGAGGGGATTTGCGAAAAAAATAAAATTACGAAGTTTAGAAAAATATCAATCTCATGACTGAGATGATCAATTCGTGGAGCTTGAGAAAACAGAAACCAATGATGGAAAACTGGAATCGGAACTGAAATCTGAAAACTGGAACTAAAATTAATTTCAGTTTTATACCAGTTCCAGCATTTTTTTACAAATTGCAATTTTTATTTTTCTAAATAAAATTCTCACTCAATCAACACCATCTTCTCTTACATTACATCTTACACACTAATTTTTTTTCGAAAAATTCAAGGTTTTGTCAACAAATATCCAAATGGAGTTAGGTAAATAACAGAAAAAAATCAAATTTTAAAAAATTTGAATGAAAAAGAGGAAAATGTAGATGCATAATATTCAATTTCAAATTTTTTACTAAAAATTGAAACACAAAAATGACCTCGAACGAATCTTAAAAATTTATGGAGAAAAGTGTATAAAGAAAAAATGTGTTGTAAATTTTAAAATTCCATCCATAAAAACATTCTTCAAATTTCAATTTTTTTATTGAATAATTATTCAGAACTCAGGAAGTTGAGACCAGGAGTTATAAAATTTTTAAAAAAGATTATTTCCCAGGTTTTTTTAAAAATCGTTTGCGTTGAGCTCAAATGTATGAAAAATGAAAAAAGAAAAAAATGTACTTCAAAAAAAAAACAAAGAAATACAACAAAGTTCAATTTTTGCAGGAAATTCTGGATTTTTCAAAATGGAATTTTGTAACTGGTATTTGTAACTGGAACTAATTTTACTTCTAGTTTTCCATCACTGACAGAAACCAAACATTTTGACGAGAAAATTGAAATAAAAGCTGAAATTCTACTATTTTTCCAACGAGAAAAAATTTTTGATTTTTTCTAAATTTCACTTTTCAGCCTCTTATTTTTTTTGTAGGTACTTTCAGACCCACTCTCAAAATTTCGATAATTTTCCAAAATTTCGAAGGGGAAGAGGTGTCCAAAAACAAATTCATCCTTTTTCATCATTCCATCACCCACAGACGATTAATTTTAAACCCACAACCTATACAGAATTTTTTCACCATGTTTACGACTCGAAAACTACCAATTTTTCATCAATCTAACCCACTTTTATTTTTTCTGTTGCAGGTAAGTGAAAAAAAATCACACAATATCGTTGAATTAAGCTCCACAGACTCAAATCGCCATAATCACTGGAGACAGTAGCCAGGTAATCATCCAAAGGCAGCAATTTGTTGCTTAACTCATACTAATACATGTACGATCGTCATTCCTGAGACATCGGGCCATAAATATAGCAAAGGTTCATTTATCGTACGGAACACGATTGCACATGCACATTGGCCAATTGGTATTACAGTCGCGTACTCGTGCAACATAAAAGAACATCGATTGTTGTAATGTTCGGTTTATATGTAGGTATACAAGACAAGTACTACTATAATAAAAATACTCGCAGTATAACGCAGCACCACGACGCTGCTGCGATGAAAGTAAACAACAACGCAGCTACACATACTACGATACGTATTAAAGAAAATCGCGACGAAACGAAGGAAAAATTCAGCTTCAGAAAGCGGAAACGTCGCAGAGCAGGGCAGCATAGGAAGTGGGAACACCATGGGAATGTAATTTGGTAATAAGGTTTTTATTTATTTTACTCGAGAATTTAAATTAAAAACGGGTACGATGTTTACTTTAGTATTCGCTTTGCAGAGTTGACGTCTTTCGTATTAGGTACATTCTGTGCCCACACATAGTTGGCTATCTGATGCACAGCAGAAGAAAAATCGTGAAATTTATGAAAGGGCAGAGCATATAAAAATTCCAAAAAATTGTAATTTTTTTCTCACAGGTTTTTGTACCACTCAAATTATTCGAAAGATGAGGAAGGGGAAAAGACACGGACAAGCTGGTGGGGTGAAAAAAATCCACCCAGGAAGATACGTTTTTAACGCAAGATAAAAAAGGGCGCCGGGGCGTTTTCGCAGCATCTAAATCCATACAGCAGCCGACAAGATGCATGATACTCCCTTCCCCTTCTTTCGTAGCTTTCTCCTCGTCGATTTGAGAGAAAATCATCGACGACGGGATCGGACCGGGGAACAGACACGTTTGCAGCGGGAAGAGAAAAATAAACTTTGTTATTAAAGTTTTCGTTTCGGATTTTACAAAACTGCTGCCATTCGACGCTTCTCTCCGTCCTATATTGACTATCAATAAATCTGTCAGTTAAGATTTCTTACTTTCGTTAACTTCCTCTTTTTTTTGCACCCTTTCCCGGACATCTTTTCTGTGGCTGCTTATGCTGCGTGTTATTTTTTCTCTCGCCTCGAACGATAGATATGAATTCGGGTTAGATGAATCGTATTCTTTCGTAAAATTTAGCATTTATTTTTCAGTTTTTTTTTTTTTTTTTTCAAATATCGGTGATTTTGAAAACCATATGAAGAAAATTCAGATAAGTATAGTAAATTATCAAGTATCAATTTCACCGAAAATAAATTTAAAATTTGAAATGAAACCGGTTTCACGATTTCCAATTAGAAATTTTTAAAGTTCGGAGAAGAGTCAAGTTCGAAAAAAAAAAATAGAAATGAAAAAAAATCAACTGAAAAATTCGAAGGTGTTTCATAACGAAATGTTCCCGAAGCCTTCTTTTTTCTTCCTAAAATTTCTTGCTCATTATTCCAAATATTTTGGAGTGAGCAATTTGAAAGTCATTATCTTGAAAATATTACTTTCTTTTCACCAAACTTGATGCCCGCATAAGCCACCAGGCACGTGGGGCGAAAAAAACGAGTACTCGAAATCTAGTCCAATATCCTCCAACACATGATTGCCAACCATAGTAAAAAAAAACTTCCGACATCAACCATTTGAGCCGAAATTTGATCATTTCCGGCCTTTTTGGAGTCTCCAAGCGGAATTGAGACATTATTTTTAAATTTCTCTAAAAGGCTGCTATATAAAGTTGGCCAGTCGACCAGTTCAACGAGAAAATCAATCATTGGCACATATTTCAGCCAGCCAGCCTATAGCTGTGAAATATAGTCAGTTTTGGATTCAAAAGTTTCATATATTTATATTTAGCAGAGGCTTCTTGATTTTTAAAAAATTTATCGAAAAATAATTTTTTTACAAAATGTTATAATTTTTCTGAAAAATCCCAAGTTTCTGATTGTTTGAAAATTTGTTAAAAAATGTACCTACCGTAGCTGACCTTGAACTTCATAAAATGGTTCCAAAAAATTACAAATTATTTCAAAATCACGAAACTGAAAATTTGAACTTAGGGTATACCAAACCTCGGTATCAAACAAAAAATACCAAAACCAGAACCGATATCTTTAAAAACTAGAATAAATACCGTAATTTTTTCAAAAAATGGTTACTTCAATACCACCAAAAATGTTTTGGAGATGGTTTTTTAACGGGAAAATTTTCTTGGGTGGGTGAAGATAACCTCAGACCATTCCAAGTTTGCAAAAATTGGGTAAAGTTGGGATTTCCAACTTTTTTCCAACAACTTTTCCCAAGTTTGGATTTGGGAAAGTTGGAAAAATTTGAGAATGTTACTAAAAAGAAAAAAAATTGAAATTTTTTTCTTTTAATCAATTAATTAGAAATCTCTATGAACTGATGGATTATGTGTTCTGTAGAAAAATTCAACAGAGTATTCGAAAAAAAAACTAGTTTGATGGTATATTATCACACTCTTCGCCATACCCGAAAAACCAATGAAAGAATGAATATTCTGATTTCTATTCAACGAAAAAATTTTGGCGATTATAGCCTGTTATGAGGATTTTGGAGCATGAGAAGGGCTGATCAACAATTTTTGTCAAATTCTGCACAACAAATCAGGCTCGATCAAAAATCTAAAACAGATACCTATCATTATTTACAAATTCAGAGTTTAGGACTATATTTTCATGAAACAAGGACGCATGATATGGCCCTTGAATGAAATGTTTCAAAATCTTGGAAAAATTTCCCATTAAAACGCGTAGAAAGGACCTAAAAAAAAGATACCAATACCAAACCAAAACCGAAACCCATACAATACCAATAGTAAAACTTGAACGTAAAGTTTGTTCACGAATAACGTGTACTTTTTATTCAAGAAACCGTTGAAACATAATTTTTCAACAACGTTGGTAAAAACTACGCAAAAATGTGTGAAACCTACATTAAAACAAATACCAAATAATACAAACAAAATTTCAACGCCAGAAGGATTTCAACTTGCGATATTGATCATTGTTGAATCACCATTACGCACACGATTTGTGCAAATAAGTACAATCGATGGGTAGGTATAGAAAATGTAGTAGTGGAAACTTAATACCTCCTTCACAATCTTCTCGTTCATACATAATTACTTATATAACGAGGTAAAATCAAACCGATCACACACCAATTCTTTGCTCTGATTCAAGCACGTTCTAGCCGTCGAAACTCTAATCAGAGAAAAATTCAACGAAATGTCAATTCATTTCATATACGTTTTGTTCGTTTTTTATTCCTTAACGATGCTATGCGAGGGAGATAACGTGACCATGAAACAGTTCGAAACATGGAAGTGGTAAGTTGTCCGGTGTTTTATTTTTTAAAATTTCTGGAATTTGATGAAAAATAATTTTTTTAAATTTCTCCATCGCGTTAACCTTGGTTCTTTATAACTTCTTAAATATGCAGTTTTCGCTTGTTTTTTCAATCCCATGTTAAGTTTTGCAAATCTTAAAGATGATATTTCACTCTGAAATAATTTTTTGAGCATTTCCGTTTAATGGAGTCTCGTTCCTGGCATACTTTTTTAAATTAAAAATTTACAACACTGAAAAAATATTTGTAGATAAATTTTATCAAAAAAATAATAATAATAACGCGTCCTCATTCTAAAAAATAATAAAATGTGACAAAAAGCAAACTATAGCACGAAAAGGCACGAAATGAAAATTTCTACTCTATACATTACGAAATCACTGTAAAAACTCGAAATTTTTACCTCCAAAGTATGAAATTTGTTCAGACAAACGAAGTATTGAAAAATTAATCACCTAGGTATTTTCTTTCTGAAAATCATTTACGGGCGCTTCTGCAGTAGTAATGGAAATTCCATTGTAATTAATTTTTTTAAAAAAATTTGAGTAGCTTTCTAAAAAATCAAAATTAAGGGTGTAGTTCGGTAGATAAATTAAGTAGGTGAAAATGACGATTTTTGTTGAGGAATTACAAGGAATTGAATGAACGGTTTTATTTCATTTTTGAATATGAGAATTCGGGGTAATTCCTGGAATGATTCAGACGGGTAGAAAGTCTAGTATTATAATAAAATAGAAGACTATTTTTCATTACGTCAATCACGCCTAAACCATTGCACAAATCCGAATGGTGAACACATCGTTATAGTTGCTTCCCTTGCTTCCCCTCCCGCCATCATACGCAAAAATTAGTTTTTCATAAATATCTCAAAAAGCAAAGGTCGAATCAAAAATCTAACGACACATTGACGATAGGAAATTTTACAGGCAACAATTTCGGTTCTCTTCGATTTTTTTGTTTTCGAGATATTCCTCAAAAAGCAATTTCATCTTAGACCATCACCCTCGTTTCTCATGACCTTGGCGAGAGTAATGATGACGCGCTCTCGGATTACTATGTACCTCATAAGTCAGGGTTTGAACCCCGCCCGGAGAATTTTTAAATTTTTCTTTTCTTTTGGCGTTTAATTATTTTTCAAACGTCGAATTACACCAGCCACATAATTTTTCTTCAATAAATTAAGAATATCAAAATTAAATCCATCCCATGTATTTTTTATTAAATAAAATAGAAAAAACAATGTTTTCTACTAAACTGAAATTCAATATAATACCTTATATTTGACCTCTCGAATCGATTGGAAATGGTTTATACTTTATACTCTTTCCACGATAAGAATAGCATGACGTCAGATAGGTCAGACCAACTGATCTGCACATTGTGAATTGTGCAGATCGGTTGGTCTGACCTATCTGACGTCATGCTATTCTTACCGTGGAAAGAGTATAGAGTTGTACTTGAGCCTCCAAAAAATTTTAAACGTGTAACAAAAAGTTTTCTTTTAAACCCCTCCTAATCGATTTTTAAGTTACAGGCGATTCTCTATTTTTAAAAAGTGAGACATTGCAGTTGTTTTTTTAAACATTTTTGAAGAAAATGGTCACAATCAAAAAGTGAACACATACAGTAGAACCTCGATTATCCGATTTCTCCATCATCCGATCATAAAATTTTATTCGACTTCACTCGATTATCCGACCTTAAAGTTCAAAAGTTGGAAAATACTTCATTATTGGTATACTGTTTATGGATCTAATTTTTCATTTTCAAGAATTTTTATGAGGGTTTTTCTGAATTTTTTGTTTTGAAGTGGTTTTTATTTCAATTCAGGGTTTTATATTCTTTTTTTTTCTTTTTTTTAAAAATATATCCATGTCAATTTTTTTGAATTCTCAAGCACTTACCCCGTTATAACATTTTTACTGGAAAAACTGAACTTTTGGATTATCCGATTTTTTTTGCACAACCGAGGTCCCCCCCCCGATTAAATCGGATAATCGATGTTCTACTGTTTAGATTCGTCTCAACGAAACAAATATAATGGCATACTCGATTTTTCACTTTGATTTTTGCTTGAATTACGTATAAGCGATTTTTCATTTTTGAAAAGTAACACATGATTGTGTTTCAAAAACATCATTTTTGCAAAAAATGGTCAAATTGAACACTGGGATATTTGATTTTGAATCATGATCAATTTTTACCCAAGTTATGGGCACGAATGTAATGGCACATTCGATTTTGAATTTCGATCGATTTTTGCCAGAGTTTAAAGCACGAATCTAATGGTACCTATATTCGATTTGAAGGATTTTTGATACAATTATATAGGTATATGGGGACAAAACTGATGGGATATGATATTAGGCTTTGAATTATGATCCATTTTTTTCAGAATTAAGTATAGATATGAATCTAATGAGATATTCGATTTGAAATTTTGATCGATTTTTGTCCGAGTTAAGAGTAATTTTATATTTTTTAAAAAGTGACACATTATGGTTTTAAGTGATTGTTTTTCAAAAAAAAAAAAAATCGATTCATACGAATATTCATGAAATCCCCGTCCAAAGTACGGATTATACGTCTATAGTCTATTCCATCTAAGAAGGTACGAACACATTTTTTGGAGAAACTGGGCGTTTTTCGTTCCAAAATTGCAACCTCACTGTTGTATGAAACGTAACAGCGTAATAATTTTTTTGTATTCACCCAATGTAAGTAACTATTTTTAAGGCAAGGACCCTACTATTTTTCCGATAATTTAAAAAAAAATTATATTGAAATGAATAATAGAATCTTGTATGCTTTGAAATGCACAAAACTCACTGTTTCTCCAAATGTATTTGTACCTTCTTAGATGGAATAGACTATAGTTTATCAATAATAATGGAATAGTTTTTATTACTTATTATTATTTTTTTTCGTGTATTTTTTGTAACTTTCATTACCTATTTTGTAATCTTTTTGAGTGCACCTATTAGGTAACTCTAACTGGAGTATGTATCCTTGTTACAGCTCTAAGATTTGTGATGCAAGTGATTCGGTAAAAGACAGCGCTTGTAAATATTTCGATGTGAATTACATAAAAAAGGACTGCGTTCAAAAGCATTATCGCTTGTATAAAACTCAAAATGACAAGTATGGAGACATTAAAAAGCACAGGGTACTTGAATGTACTTTAAGTAACGGTAGAGTCATATACCTATCTAAAGGTAATGAATATTGGCCCATGCTTGAATGGAAAAAACATGAAAAAGGTTGGTTAGAACGAGGTAACTTCGTCGATCATGATCCTTATAACGAGTAAGTACCAGCCGAATCATCCCAACCACCCCAACAATAAATTTTTATCATTAATACGATCGGATGTGTTATTAATTTTATTATCATTAATTTAATAATCTCATTAAGGCAGATTTAAAAAAAAGAAACAGCTCGGATTCTGACAAAAGTTGACGAGGAAGTCTATTCTAAATATGGAACTATCCAGTAAAAATTTGAGCTCTGTGGTCATAAAATTAGCCAAAAGTTTTAAACAGGTGATCCTAATTTACTCACCCACTTCGAATAGGTAGTGAAAAATCAGCGATTAACAGTCGATATTCACATGAATTTTTAGCGAATTTCAAATATTTCACTCGTTTTGCAGCAAATTTTCACTGATTTTTCAACATTTTTTTTTTTACTAATTCCTTAGATACCTACTATGCTGCAATTTTAATTATTTCCCGGTGATTTTCGATCATTTTCACTAATTCATAAATGAGAGGGAGTACTTTTAAAAAAATCCGGTTTTTTTTTATATAGCAAGGAAGTACCTTGACCCTTGACAACAGATAAAAGATCTATTAGGTATTGTTCAAAATGCTAGGTAAAGGTGTCCGATTTTTCTGACCTGGATGGTTTAAATGGGTAATTTATAATTTTTCAAATCAATAAAATGTTTCGCTTTCATAATCAGTCGACATACTAAATTTTCGCGGTTCAAACTTTGAAAGCGTTTTTTCAATAGGTCAATTTCTGCATGGCGGTGGCTCTCTTTTCTTTCGGACTGTCATCTATCAATTTTTTCCAATTTCAACTAATCCTAGGGAAGTACCTATTATTATTTCAAAATGTAGCAGAAATTTTTTGTAATGCAGTCAATTTTTATAAAATTCAAGATGCTAATTCAGTGGAGTGAAAATCAAGCGAAAATTTTTTTGTTCGCAAAAAAATAATGAATTGATTTTGGTTTATTTTTGAATTTTTTTTTGAAATGTTGCCAATTAAAATTTTTATACGAGTAATGCTACAATACAGTTAGCAATTGAAATTGATTCGAACATTTTCAATTTTCATTCTCAGCAATTAAAAAATTTCATGGATCAAGATTCAAGAAGCACTACGTCAAACGATAGGTGGAAATATATATTTTTTTTTCAAAACAGGGATAATTTTAAAATTCACAAGCTTAATATCTTTCTTTTTTTTTGGTAGGTAGGGAGCTCAATTTTTTCGTTAGAACGTTTTCTTTGGAATTAAACCACCCAGTCATTTTTGTCAAAATCCAAAACATTCTCATTTTTTGATTTCTGCACGTTAATTTTAAGATATTTTAATTTTTTCATAGGTTAATTTTAAGTTATTGTATATAAGACCGTTCCATCCTAGGGAAAGAGACCTCATACAGCAAATGATGGCGGACTACCGGTAGATTGTCCGTGCGAAAAAGGTATCTCACGTTACATACATACAAATCAAAGCATCATGAGACTCGTTTAAAAAATTTCAGCAAAGGCTTTCCTCAAACGTTTTCTCAGCGAATATTTCAGATTTTCAGCCCTCCTGAAACTAAATCCCCTACACTGAAAAAATTAAATAACAAAATTTGACGAATTTTACCCAAAAAATAATAAAATTGCCCTGATTACAAACATGAAAAAATTTATTTTAAAAATATTTATCGCGAAATTTGTAAAATTTATTGCATAGAAATAAATTTTACCAAATTTCGATATGAATATACGTAGGTATTATAATTTTATAAGAATAAATTTCGCCAATTTCGTGAATGCATTCTCTTTTTTTTTGTTGAAAAAATCCATCATTTTGTTCTTTCAGTGTAAATATGCGGAAATCCAATTCTGTATCTGCTCATTTTCTGCTTTAGGTAGATAGGCACGGGCAATGCCAGCTGGTTTGTTTACATTCAATTTGGGAGTCGTCTTCTTATCACTCCCATAAAGAATTGTATGTAATTGCATTCTTTCGTAAAGAAAAATTAGAATAACTCAAGAATTTAAGTCAGGGCATAGGTATTTGAGGTAGGGAAAATAATTTACGTTAAATTCTCTACAAAATGAAACAAATTTGAAAGTTGTGCGGCCAACCGATCGAAAGTTATTCTAGTTCAAAGTTACGAAAGTTATGCATAATAGTTGCAATAAAAATTCATTTTCGTAACTTTGAACTTGGATAGCTTTTGTTCGATTGCCGGTACAATTTAAAAACCTAATCCATCTTGTATAGAATTCAACGTAATCATTTTCCCTTCCTCAAACATCTATGTCCTCACTCAAAATTTCGAGTTATTCTAATTCAAAGTTGAAAAAATGCGTAATATTTGCAATTAGAACTCACTTTTGTAAATTTGAACTTTGATAACTTTCGATCAATTGGTCAAACAACTTTCTAATTTGTTTCATTTTGTAGAGAATTTAACGTAAATTATTTTCCCTACCTCAAATACCTATGTCCTCACTTAAATTCTTGAGTTATTCTAATTTTTCTTTACGAAAGAATGCAGTTACATATGTACAATTCTTTATGGGAGTGATAAAAGGACGACTCCCAAATTGAATGTAAACATACCAGCTGCCATTGCCCAATTTAAGGCGTATTCATTCATAAACCTGATGCATTGTTACCTGAAGGTCAAAGTTCGTCGTTCGTCACTCTGTAGTATTCTTACTCTATGATGATACCAGGTTCTACGCCAAAACCAAGCATTTTCCAATATTCAACATTGAAACCAATGGAAGAAGCAATTGATACAAAAATTGGTTCTGTTTTGGTCCTTTCAGTGAATGCGTTTCAGGTTGCTAGAGAGGTTGAAAAATTACAATTTTTACATTATAGATACGCATCATTCGCCTATGGCATAGGAGTGGTTTTTATTAGATTTAAGGAATTATTGTAAGTAATATATAACATAAATTAATTTAATTCAATTGTTTTTCTCCCTTTTTTCTTTTTTTGGTAAATTTTGGTATGTATATTTTTAGGTTAAAAGCCAAATAGAACCGTTTTTCATCTGTGAATTTATGCACGTTATTCGTTATGTATTTAGAGTTGGTTGTATTCGTTTAATGGCGATTAAAAGTATAAAAAATCGTATCGTACACAACAAATGCAATATTTCTCATATTCCACGCTAATCTCATTTTTATTCTTAGTACAATTGAGTATGTTAATAATTTTTCTCTTATTAATTAAATAAATACCTACGTTGAAAATAGATTGAAAAAAAAATGATGATCTCAGATTTTGACTAAAGTTGGTGAGGGGCTTATTCTGAATCTGAAACCGTTCAGTATAAATTTGAGCACCATTGCACCATGATCATGAAGTAAGCCAAAATGTCCTCAAAACAATAATGATGCTACTTTTAAAAGAACGTGGTTTTTTGATACTTGTGAAATACTGTTGGTACGAGCTATGCATTCGATCCCTTATACCTGCAGCCTGTGTTCTCTCTTCTCTCTTCCTACAGTCCTTCCAACTCGCCACATTCCTTTCTCATCCGGTTGCAACGTACGTCCGCTTTCTCTTTTCCTTCTCTTCCACCCTCTTACCAATATACCACCCTCACACTGCGATGTATCGGCTTGTAACCGATCCAACGCTACCCTATTCTTAAGCTGTATTAGTTAGTCTGTTAGAGTCTGTCTTTTTCTATACTCCGTTATGGTCAGTTAAAGTATCTTGTTCTATTCGATGATTACAATTATTCAGTCATGTCTTGATTGCTAATTATTTCGCGGTAATGTTCTCACATCTTTTCATGGTCCTCTGCAGTCCGGATGCTGTGTAAGCAGTTTTCTAATTAACGTACATACATTTTAGTGCATTTTCGCGATCTTTTAGTGATCATGTATGACGTTTTCATGTGCGTTTTCGGCAGTCATGCATGATGCAATTACATTCTACTGTTTCTAAATACGTTTTCGCGTTTCTATGCATTTATACAGTGCTCACATAATGTGTTCGCGAATGTAATTCGATTTTTTAGTGCATTTCGCGATGTATGTGTCCAGTACCCACTGTGGTATTTTCGCGCCATATTTCTAACCGTTTTCAAGTGCTCCGCAATGTCCGTTCCAAGGTGACGCGTAGCTACACACCCCCTACTTCCGCAGTTCGTTACCTCGCCTACATATGGTGCGTTCGTAAGTACTCAGTCGTTTTCTAACGTTTTATGCCGCGTTCTCCGCGCATCCAGTGCTGCCTTCGCGATCTAGTTTTCGGTGTCATGCGTGCCGCGTCCTCCGCATCACTTGTTATCAGCTCCGCGATCTAGTTTGCTGTATTCGTGCGTGCCGCATCCTCCGCGACATCGTTATCAGCGTTTGCAGTCTAGTTTTCTCAACGTTATGCGTGCCGCGTCCCCCGCGCCACCTATTCATGCATTTTCGCGCTATTTTTAATCGTTTCTAAATACAGTGCTCGCGTATTTCGCGATTATTTATTTTTTTTGCGCATTTTTTCGTACATTTTATCGTTGCTTGACATGTCATTTATTTTTCTAATCGCGTGTTCGGCTGACATGTCCAGCTAATCATACACAGGTCGTGTCGGTGGCCTGTGACGAGGTATTTTGAGCATTCATTCGCGGCTTTAACGACCCTACGGGGTATTCTAGAGTTTCCTGCTCTCACAGCCCTACCGTGGGCAATCAACAACCTTACGAGGTCTTCCAGAGCTCCCCGCTCTTTCCGTCCTTCTTGGACAATCAACAGTCGGCAGCAGCAATCAACGCATTCGTGCAATCAACGCTTTCGAGCAATCAACGCCTTCCGGCAATCAACGCTTCCGCAACCCGCTCTGCAGACAATCAACGTCGCACCTCCCCGGTGCAACTGGTGGCCACCAATCAACGAACGTACAGGATCACGAGATCCAACCCTGCATCAGCACATCAACGAACGTAGCAAGCCCGCGTACTCGAAATCGCCGACCCACAGTCACCTCCGACACCTCCTATTCATCTCCGCAACACATTTTCGCATTCTTCAACGTCGTAAGCAATTTATTTCATTATGACTACTTTAATCAAACGTCGTGCCATTCTCAAGGGTAAACTAACCCGAATTTCGAAACAAGACGACGAGTCTACTCCTGACGTCACAGCGATCAACCTAGTTCTCGACTCACTCGACCAATATGAGTCGGAATTTGAAGATATTCAATTCCAAATCGAGGAATCTCTCACGACTCCTCCTCCAACGACCGACGAAGGGGAAACAACCCCTCCCAACGAAGCGCTCGAGCAACAGGAGCTCGAACGTGAACATTTTGAACGAACGATCTTCGCTCTTCGGCTGAAATTCAACCGGAAGAAAAATGCCATCCTTGGTATCGATACGAATACATCAAACAACGATGAACAGAGTGAACGGGGCAGTCAGTCGTCAGCTACCGCCTCCCACTCGCACACTGGTCCTCGAGTACGTCTCGCGAAGGCCAAACTGCCAATGTTCTCAGGCGACTGGAAACAATGGACAACTTTCTATCAACTATTTCGCACACTGGTCCACGAGGACGATTACTACGGTCCGGTCCAGAAATTCTACGAACTCAAGCTGCACCTCACCGACGAGGCAGCGAAACGCATTGAAGGGCTCGAGCTCACCGAAGCCAATTACGAGAAAGCCCTCAATGAACTCGTCAACAGGTATGAAAACAAACGTCTTATCATTTTGAAACACTTCAAACTGCTTTTCGAACTTCCGCAATGCGCTTCGGAATCACAACTTCGACAACTTGTTGACGGCTATCAACAGTCGATCAACACCCTCGGATCGCAGGGATTACCTACGATCCATTGGGATGCGATTATGCTATACTTGCTCACAACTAAGCTCAGCCCAGGGCTCCGTCGCCAATGGGAGATTACCCTGGAGAACTCAAACGAGTGGCCAGAGCTCAAAACTTTCCTCGCTTTTCTCGAACAACGAGCTACTGCCGCAGAAGTACTCGTGGCAAGTGGCACCTCGCAAGAACGCTCAAATTCGAACAGTTCTGCTGCATCTAAGCAGACAAACGGCGGCTCTAAACCGCAGAAACGAGACGTGAAATACACTCATGTTTCGACTCAATTCACTTGTCCGATCTGCAAGGAACCACATTATACCTACATGTGTCCTACCTATACAAATTCGTCATTCGCCGATCGTGACAAACTCGTTACGAAACACAAACTCTGTCGGAACTGCTTGAATCCGTTCCATCCGACAAACAAATGTCGTTCATCGAAATGCAAGCGATGCAATTCGAACCATCATACGTCGCTTCATAAGGACGCGCCTCCTACCGCGTCGCTCAATCCAAATGCGCCTACATTCACAGGACTTGCGTCGCAACCTCAAGCAGCAGCTTCGCTTCCGACAGCGCGTGTATTCGCGATGCACCTGCAACAGCGGGTACCCATACGAATGGTCATCGACTCAGCATCGCAATCGACATTAATCACAGATCGTCTCGCTCGACAACTTCGGCTCAAACCGACGCAAATTTCTACAGAAATGGAGGGAGTTGGCGGTTCCAAGGCCACTTCTCCTCGTTTCGCCGTTGGACTTACAATCCAGTCTCGACATTCAAATTACAAAATTGACATCGTCGCCAAAACGCTGCCAATCATCACAAGATACAAACCTACGCTTGGTGAAAAGGTCGTCGAACTTCTACAAAAATCTCAACTTCCGCTCGCCGACGATTATTCTCGCAATTTACCCATCGATATTTTGCTCGGCGCAGAATATTGGTCAACCATCATGCAATCGGGTAAATGCGACCTCGCTAACGGTATACCCCCACTACTCAACTCCAGTTTTGGGTGGCTCGCATCCGGAAATCTGGATTCCGGTGAAATTACGCAAAATTCCAGCGAGCATTGCTTCTTCACCCTAGAAGAACAATTACGCAGTTTCTGGGAAACCGAAGAGGGTCCAGGGGCACCATCGCCTCACCCTTCCCAGGAGCTTACAAACGAAGAGTGGAAGTGTGAGGAAATCTTCGCCTCAACGACCACTCGCGATGAATCTGGTCGATATATCGTACAACTTCCGTTTAGAGACAATCTGGATCAACTCGGCGAATCTCGCACTGCTGCAGAACGTCAATTTTACCAAATCGAGCGGAAAATGTCGCGCGATCCAAGCTATCGAGCCAATTACAATGCTTTCATGGCCGAATACGAAAACTTGGGGCACATGTCCAGAGTCGATCCTCAGGAAAGTGCTAAACGTCGTGACAACGAGCAATATTTTTGCCCTCATCACGCTGTTACAAAGAAATTCCGGGTCGTTTTCAACGGATCTCAGCCAACTTCAACCGGAATTTCGCTCAATGATACACTCATGGTCGGTCCCACCGTTCAACGCGACCTGGTGTATATACTCAACGGTTTTCGTCGACATCCAATCGCGATTACTTGCGACAAACAAAAAATGTATCGGCAAGTATGGGTCCATCCGAACCATCGTCGATACCAGCAGATTCTCTATCGATTCTCACCTCAGGAGGATCTGATCATCTTCGAACTTAACACTGTCACATATGGCTACGCCTGCGCACCGTATCAGGCGACACGTGCTGCACGGCAGCTTGCGATCGACGAAGGTCATAAGTACCCTCGAGCCGCAGCCATCCTCAACGACGAGGATTACATCGACGATCTACTCACCGGCGCTGCGACTCTCGAGGAAGCCATACGCACCGTGAAGGAATTACGCGAACTTACTTCACTTGGTGGATTTACACTCCACAAGTGGAACTCAAACAACGTCGAACTTCTCCGTCACATCTCGACAGAAGTGGCTCCGGATCATGTCTGCCTTGACCTTGGAGGTCAAATCACGAAGGTACTTGGCATGAAATGGAATCCGCACCCAGATGTCTTCGTTTTCATGCCAACTGGCCGGAGGTTACTGCGCCTCTTACGAAACGTTTACTTCTGTCGCATATTTCGAGGATCTTTGACCCTCTGGGTCTCATCTCGCCTATCATCATTCGAGCCAAATGCCTGCTACAACACCTGTGGCTTCAGCCCTCCAGTGGGATGAGCCTCTCGGTATTGAAATTACGACTCAATACGAGCAGCTGAGGCAAGATTTGATTCCACTGGAAAATTTAACGATTCCTCGTCACGTGAGTCTAGAACCGAGACTCAAATTTACGTTACACGGATTCTCCGACGCTTCAGAGCAAGCGTATGCCTGCTGTGTATACATCAAGGTGGAGCTGGACAACGGGTCCTCAGCATCTCACCTACTTACGTCGAAAACAAGAGTGGCTCCGTTAAAAGCCATCTCCATACCACGACTCGAGCTTTGTGGTGCGGTACTACTTGGCAGAGTACTCACTCAGCTCAATCAAACTTATCGCTGTCCGAACGAACAATGCTTCGGATACACCGACTCGACTGTCGTTCTTTCCTGGCTTTCCAAACCGCCTCGGACTTGGAAAACTTTTGTCTCAAATCGAATCAGTGAGATATCAACTCACCTTCCGGCACCACAGTGGAGACACGTGCGGTCACAACACAACTCGGCCGATATCGCGTCACGTGGCACCACTGCCGACATCCTCATACGAACTGAGTCTTGGTGGCACCCTACCCTGCCTCCACCAGTCTCAGACTTCAGTCTAAACGAAGCTCACCAATCAGCGGTGACAAAAGAACTTCGGAAGCCGAAGGAAACCAGCCTGCTGATCACTGCAGAACCATCTGTAGTAAAGCAACTGGTTGAGCGATATTCAACTACGACGAAAATGACGCGTGTACTTGCGTTAGTAATTCGCGCCATACAAAAATTCAAATCTCGCTTAAAACAATCGGATTCGTCAATTCTCAAACTATCTCTCGAACAGAAAATCACCTCGATTTCCGAATCGACCGTCGACGAACTCAACGCTAGTCGGCGTCTCATTATTCGACATGTACAACGAGACGCGTACCCCGATACCGTCTCTCGCCTCGAACAAAATTTGGAGCTCAAGAAGCGTGATCCGCTTCGACCACTCTCACCATTCATCGACGACGATGGTCTGCTACGCATTCGCGGCCGTCTCTCATCGTCTACAAACTTACCGACCAACACGTCGATTCTACTCCCGAACAGAGTTCATTACACTCAAACTCTGATTCGCGATCATCATCTCGAGAACTTACACGCTGGAGCTCGCCAGCTGTCAGCTGTTCTACGTACATCCTACTGGATTATAAATATTCGAGATACCATCCGTCGAGTTCTCCGTAAATGCGTTTTATGCAAACGCTTGAACTCGACAGGTGGCACCCAACAGCCGACCGGGGATCTTCCCACAGAGAGATCCACGCCAGCGCGCCCCTTCTCAATAGTGGGCATCGACTACGCAGGGCCAATCGCTGTCCGATTCTCGCTAGCACGAAAGGCTACTTCGACAAAAGCCTATATTGCGTTATTTGTGTGTTTTACGACCAAGGCGCTTCACATCGAACTCGTGAGCGACCTAACAACCGACGCATTTCTCGCCGCGCTCGACCGGTTCATCTCGCGACGCGGTCGTCCAGCCGTCATTCATAGTGACAACGGCACTAATTTTGTTGGCGCCAACCGCACGATGTCAGAACTCGCTGAGTTCTTCAAATCAGCCAACAACGTTTTGCTCCGTCAACTAGCCGTCCAAAACATCAAATGGACATTCATCCCTCCCCGAGCGCCCCACTTCGGTGGCCTCTGGGAAGCCGCAGTCAAATCCGCAAAACGTCATCTCGTCGCAGCCACAAAAGCTCAACTGCTCACCTTTGAGGAAGTTTACACTATCCTGTGCCGCGCCGAAGCAGTCCTAAACTCGCGTCCAATCGGGGACATCGCCATAGAACCTGGAGACCAGGTCCTCACCCCTGGTCACTTTCTCATCGGCGATTCCCTAAAAGCGTCACCAACTGCATCTGCTGCCCAAGAACGCCTCAGCTTAGCCAAACGCTGGCGCATGGTGCAGACAGCCGCCCAGCAGTTCTGGGACTCCTGGCGACGTGATTATCTGCACACCATTCAAACCCGAGCCAACGCCGCTTCGCCGGTCACATTCGAACCAGGGGAACTGGTGCTGTTACGCGACGACGATACCCCGGCGCTGCAATGGCCGCTGGCCCGAGTCGAGCAAATACATCCTGGTAAAGATGGCATCGTTCGCGTCGTCACCATCCGGACCCAGCATGGCGTCTTCAAGCGGCCCACAATTCGTATCGTAAAGCTCGATGTTGACGCACTTTAATACGTCAACAGGGGGGAGTATGTTGGTACGAGCTATGCATTCGATCCCTTATACCTGCAGCCTGTGTTCTCTCTTCTCTCTTCCTACAGTCCTTCCAACTCGCCACATTCCTTTCTCATCCGGTTGCAACGTACGTCCGCTTTCTCTTTTCCTTCTCTTCCACCCTCTTACCAATATACCACCCTCACACTGCGATGTATCGGCTTGTAACCGATCCAACGCTACCCTATTCTTAAGCTGTATTAGTTAGTCTGTTAGAGTCTGTCTTTTTCTATACTCCGTTATGGTCAGTTAAAGTATCTTGTTCTATTCGATGATTACAATTATTCAGTCATGTCTTGATTGCTAATTATTTCGCGGTAATGTTCTCACATCTTTTCAAATACCATGGCCACTCATTCATTGTAAAGATGAAAAATATCGATTAATTTGGGCTAAAATTATTCAGAGAGAGATAGAGAAGAATTGGAAGTTCCATGATAAAAATTTCACCTGAAACAGTCAAGCATATAAGCTACAGGATTAATTCAAGTTCATAAATAACTTTTTTTTTTGGAAATCATAGCCAAACTTTGACCGCTTATAAGTTACTAGCCGTATAACCCGTCCGTTCCGGACGGGCTACCGTGAACTTCTTTTTAAATCGTACATTCCTTTTTGAAAAACAACCATAATGCATAACTTCTTAAAAATAGAAAATCGCTTAAATTGGTACCAGGAACTGTGTCATAAATCAATCAAAACTTCAAATTAAATATCTCGTTGGATTCGAGCTTAAAACTTTGACAAAAATCTAGGAAAATTTAAAATGGAACATACCATTAGATTTGTGCCTATAATTATTCTGGAAAAAATTGTATCAAACTTCCAAGCCGAGTAACCCATTAGATTAGTGCACATAACTTCGGCAAAAATTTACCAGATGTTCAAACATTTTTCATTTGTGGTGAAATACATTGATAATTCTTATCCATTGGTTTACACACTTTCCCCAAACTCTTGAATTGGTAATTTTGATGGAAAATTCCTATCCATAAAATTTGCCACATGTTCAACCCTCTTACTTACCTACATTTCTGGTGCAATGCGTGGATAATTATTATCCATAAAATTAACCACAGTTTTATGGGGTTCCCCAACTCTGGAATTGGTAATATTGATGGATAATTCCAATCCACAAAATTTGTCACATGTTCAAACATTTTTCATTTGTGGTGAAATACATGGATAATTATTATCCATAAAATTGACCACAGTTTTATGAGTTTCCCCACAAACGGTAATTTTGATGAAAAATTCCTATCCACAAAATTTTCCATATGTTCAAACATTTTTCATTTGTGGTGAAATGCGTGGATAATTATTATTCATAAAATTGACCACAGTTTTCTAGAATAATTGGTAATTTTGATGGTAAATTCCTACCCACAAATTTTTCCACATGTTCAAACATTTTACATTTGTGGTGAAATGCGTGCGGATAATTATTATCCATAAAATTGACCACAGTTTTATGGGTTTCCCAAACTCTAGAATTAGCAAATTTTGATGGTAAATTCCTATCCATAAAATTTTCCACACGTTCAAGCATTTTTCATTTGTGGTGAAATGCGTGGATAATTATTATCCATAAAATTGACCACAGTTTTATGGGTTTCCCAAACTCTAGAATTGGTAATTTTGATGGATAATTTCTATCCACAAAATTTTCCACATGTTCAAACATTTTTCATTTGTGGTGAAATGCGTGGATAATTATTATTCATAAAATTGACCACATTTTTCTAGAATAATTGGTAATTTTGATGGTAAATTCCTACCCACAAAATTTTCCACATGTTCAAACATTTTACATTTGTGGTGAATTGCGTGGATAATTATTATTATCCATAAAAGTGACCACAGTTTTATGGGTTTCTCCAAACTCTAGAATTGGTAATTTTGATGGTAAATTCCTATCCGCAAAATTTCCCACATGTTCAAGCATTTTTCATTTGTGGTGAAATGCGTGGATAATTATTATTATCCATAAAATTGACCATAGTTTTATGGGTTTCTCCAAACTCTAGAATTGGTAATTTTGATGGTAAATTCCTATCCGCAAAATTTCCCACATGTTCAAGCATTTTTCATTTGTGGTGAAATGCGTGGATAATTATTATTATCCATAAAATTGACCATAGTTTTATGGGTTTCCCCAACCTCTAGAATTGGTAATTTTGATGGTAAATTCCTATCCATAAAATTTTCCACATGTTCAAGCATTTTTCATTTGTGGTGAAATGCGTGGATAATTATTATCCATAAAATTGACCACAATTTTATGGGTTTCCCCAAACTCTAGAATTGGTAATTTTGATGGATAATTCCTATCCACAAAATTGTGAGATTCACTTGATTATTAAAAAACTGATTTAGGTACCTACAAAAAAATTAATTTAGCTGTAAAAAAAATTGTAGAAAATTCATTTTCCGGATGTGCTTAAAAATTGATTTAGGTAAAAAAATGTAATTTAGCTAGAAAATTTTTTTAAAATTCATTTTCATCCAAAAAATTCATTTTCTGGATATGTTCAAAATTTTTTTGGGATTGAACTCGACATTTAAAAATTAATTTAGATACAAAAAATTTAATTTAGAGATATAAAATTGTTGAAAATCCATTCTCCGAGTGTATGAAAAAATTTAGCTCAAAAAATTTAGTTTAGCTAAAAAATAATTCAAAAAAATGTATTCTCCAGATGGCGTTTGAATCCTGAATTATGAGGTAGGAATCCAAAAAGTTCATTCTTTGGGTGTATTTGAATATTAATTAAGCAAAAAAACATTAATATAGGTAGCTAAAAGAAATTAATTTTGCTTAAAAAATTTTTAATTAAGTAAGCTAAAAAAAATTATTATAGCTAAAAAAATTAATTTTGCTAAAAAAATTTCTAAAAACTTCATTCTTCGGATGGGGTTCGAACCCTGACTTATGAGGTAGTAATCTGAGAGCGCGTCATCATTATTCTCGCCAAGGTCAAGAGGGCGGGGGTCGAAGATGAAATCGTATTTCGTGGAATATCTCAAAAATGAAGCTGTTTCAGCAAAAATTGAAGAGAACCAAAATTGTAGCCCATAAAATTTCCTATCGTCAATGAGTCGTTAGATTTTTGATTCAAGCTTCGCGTTTCGAGTTATTTACGAAAAACTGATTTTTGCCTATGAGGGTGGGAGGGGAAGGAGGGGAACCAACTTTAACTCGACTTTTCTCCACTTTGGAGGCAGCTTTTTCTAAACTTTTTGCGTCATAAACCACCTACTCGTCGAGCTCTTTCTAATGGTGTATTCACCTTTCAAATTCGTGCAGTACTTTAGGCGTGATGCTGTTCCGTAAAAACAGCCCTCTTCTTTATAATTATAATAGATAACTCCGAGAATTAAGTCCTCTCAAGAAACACTGACAGCTTTTAGTAGAAAAAAATTGAATTTTCGTCGGTTGTTAAGATTTTTTGTTTTGCTTGAAAAACCAATTTTTATTCGAGTAAGCGACGTTCCAGATGGAGGACCATTTTTTGAATTTCTGGACGAAGGAATCTGATCTTTCTGGCCAAGATGGTTCAGACAATTCATTTTTATAATCAATCAATGCCTTCAATTTTCGTTATCAAAATTTATCATCACACCAATTTATTTCGAAAATTCGTCAAAAATCAAGAATTCAACTTCGGCAGCTTAAAATTGGACTTTAAATTGTCGGTGACTTACTCTTTCAGTGATCCAATTCCAAAAGAAAAATTGCATGATTTTCGGAATAAACAATGAATACCTATACTTATGCAGTTCAAGTCTGAAGCAGCCTTAGGTAACATTTTGCATTTTTAAATCAGTAACATAAATTCAACTAAAAATCAGTGATTTTTTTTCTCTGATCTTTCAGTCAAATTTATCTAATTTTTCTATTGAATTGAAGGTTGACTGAAAAATCAGTGATTTCTGACCGAAAGATCAATAAAAAATCACTAATTTTCAGCGAGTTTTTATTCACCGATTCCAAAAGCCAAAATTTCATCAAATTTCACTGTTCGAGATCAAGAGATTAATACATACCTAGGTATGTTCATACAAATAAATACTTATTAAAATTCGCTAATCGAGAGTGTGAACAAAAAATTGAAAAATCTACTACACGCAAAAAACAAAATGATAAAATTTATTCAAAAATAATACCAACGTGTCCCAATTCACAAAATTGGTAAAATTCATTCTGAAATAATAAAATTTATTGCGAAATCGATAAAATTTAGTTTTGTGCAATAAATTTTATCAAATTTCGTGATAATTTTTTAATTAATATTATTTTTTTGGATACATTTTTTCAAAATAAAATTTACTTTTGGGGTAAAATTTATCAGTTTTTGCAACTGTATTTTTTTTTGTGAAAAAAACATTTTTGTAGCAATTTATCGCTGTATTCTGAAATCACCAAAAATGAATACGCGATGTGAATCTACGAACAAAAAAACTTTTTTGTGATATTTTTACAAACGGGCCGAACCTTACTATCAAGATGTTTTCATAAAATTAAATATTTTTTGTACCTTACTGCTTTTTTTTTGAGTTAACCGTTACGTAACCGGAGTATCATTGTTTTAGCTCCTATTTTTGTAGTGCGAAAGATATTGAAAAACTCAGAGCCTTTTCGATGTAGCCTACAAATCAAAAGAATGCATAAAGATGAAATATCATTTGTTTGAAGATGAAAATGACGAGCTTGGAAAGATTGAAGAACATAGGGTACTGAAGTGCGTTTTGAGAGACGACACTGTCAAAACTTGACCAAAGGTAACGGATATTATCCTTGCTTCAGTGGCATCAGGCAGGTGGTTATATCCACTGAAATTTATCGACTTATCTCCTTATTGAACGATTACTATACGCGTATGAATTTTTATTCTTAAAAAAATTGAATATTTTAATAAGTTTACTCTGATTAATTAAATAAATACACTAAAGATAGATTGAAAAAAAAATCTTAGATTTTGACCGAAGCTGGTGAGGGATCTATTCCGAATCTGGAACCGATGAATAAGGTCCATTTTTTGAATTTCTGGGCGCAGGAATCTGATCTTTCTGGCCAAGATGGTTCAAATAATTCATTTTTTTAAAAAAAAACTCGATTAAATATTTCATTTTTATAACCAATCACCTTGAAGTTGAAATTTCGTTATTAAAATTTATCATAATAGGTACCTACCAATTTTATTTCGAAAATTCGTCAAAAATTAAGAATACAACTTCGGTAGCTTAAAATTGGACCCAAAAATGTCGGTAGCTTAGGTACTCTTTCAGTGATTCAATTTCAAAAGAAAAATTTAAAAATTACATGATTTTTGGAATCTGAAGCAGTCTTGGGTAAAATTTTGCATTTTTAAATCACCAACGTAAAATTCAACAAAAAATCAGTGATTTTTTTCTCT
Organism: Pseudococcus jackbeardsleyi; assembly: GCA_038380155.1. Lineage (NCBI taxonomy): Eukaryota > Metazoa > Arthropoda > Insecta > Hemiptera > Pseudococcidae > Pseudococcus > Pseudococcus jackbeardsleyi. The sequence continues at coordinate 11,312,415 of CM076242.1, forward strand.
GATCTTTCAGTCAAATTAATCTATTTTTTCTGTTGAATTGAAAGTTGACCGAAAAATCAGTGATTTCTGGCCGAAAGATCAATAAAAAATTACTAATTTTTGGTGAGATTTGTTTCTCCGATTCCAAAAGGTAAAATTTAATCAAATTTCACTGCTTGAGATCAAGAATATTAATAAAATTTTTATTCAAGAAAATAAAAATACTGATTAAAATTCTATTTTAGCGAAAAAGAGGCGAAATTTTTTTTAAAAAATCATTAAAAAGCAAAACATGCTCTTCTTTTTGACATTTTCAAGATTAAAAATCTCTTTGGTGATTGGCGCGGTTAAGAAGGAAGCTCAAGCCTTTTGAGCACCCCTCCTTCGGGAACGCCTATGTACGAAAAATTGTCTCTTATTTTGCTTTCTTAGTTTTTTTACCATCGTTGCTTCAAAGGCACATATTTACCCTCACTCGATATATTTTTTACCTCATTTGTATCTACAAGCTGACTACATCAAAGTATCTTCCATTCTGATAAATTCCATCCATACACATCAACTCGAGAGATTTGAGAGCTGTATTTATACTCGAGAAATTCGCTATTTACCGAATACTTTGAAAACATTCGCTCGCCATTACCGCACGTTACTCCATCGAGGAAAAAAATTTATCGAAATACTTTATCAGCTCATTAAATACGTTGAGTACACAAGCATCGGGTTCATTTTGCATATTAAAACGTATCCACCGTAGATTATAACTTGGCAAAGAATAGTTGTACGCAGAAGCCGCGTAAGTACCTACACTCGTCATTATTTAAACGACTGTCATTTAACGTGCACGTCGACAAACAGAGCAAAGAGCTTAGACGCGAGACAGATACCAGCCGAGGGAGTCAGACAAGCCGCAGAGCGCAACTTAACAAGCGATCATGTTTCAATACTTCATAGACTTAAAGGCGAAACAAGCCGCCGTCGTACTATATTCTACGATGCTCTCTCTCAATAATACAGCATCAGGTACCTATACAATATATCGTAGTATGGAGGAATAAATACAAACTTAATTGGATTTGTAGATCTTCACCGGTTTAGTTTACAGTGATCGGTATAGAGAGAGAAATCTTGTCACAATTGTAGCTTCTTTTCAAAATCCTCGTCTCACTTGGCTGTCTTTTTCCAATATAATATATCGTTTAACCCTTTGCCATAAATTTCTTTACGCACGTATCTCTCGCAAGGTACCTAGGTCTACTTACATTTTATACAGCGATGAACGCGAAAATCTATGATCTGATGATATTGATACGAGCTGTCGTCTACCTCGCCAATCTCCACAGCCTTATTACGATTCCTCCAGCTACCAGTTTCGTCTCACTCTGTTGCACCTTCTGAATCTCTCGCTACATATCGCGGATTACATTATTAGCCTTATTAGTCGCTCCTTTGACGTGCTTCGGTCTTTGTTCTGTTGGAATTTTAAATTTATGTCGTCTCGTTAGATTTATAGGATTTTTTTCTCCCTCCCCTACATCACATCTCTGCTTTCATCCTGTGTATGATTTTCACGTTGGCTAAATATGATTACATGGCTGTTTTCCAGCAGCCTCCGGGGGTGAATTGGCATCACCCAGACGAGCAAATTCGACTGGTGCATTGTCGTCATCGCTTCGGTAGCTTGTCGTTCGTGTGCCGAGCCTGTATCTGTGCTGCGTTTAATGCTATATTATCGATGATTGAGTTGTGCCCGAAGAAAAAAGTCGTCGCATGATTGCGTGACTAGTTGCGGTACCACACCGCTTCACGAGTACTACCGGGTGTGAATTTTAATAACCGATGGGTATGTGTGATCTGGCCTTCTTTGATTTTATTACGTGGTTTTTTCCCTTTCACTCTCTTGTCATCTTTTTATCGCCTCTTTGTACGGATCCGATAAATTACATTATTTATACGGAGAGGATTGCGAATAGACACGCGCGCGTTGAAAGGTGGCGTTATGTCGGCCATGTTGATTCGGTTTGACGGAAAGGTGTCATTTGGGCGTAATGCGTGGGTGTATGGTATCAATTCGAGCGGCGAATGAGGATTCTATTTGAAGGGCGTATTACAAGCAGATTATCAATGTCCCATTCACAATTCGGAATGAGAAAATGGTCATTTTTTTTGGACGATTGGGGTAAATTTTGATGAAATACATACTTGAATACGCACGAAATGCTTTCGTAACGTACATTGATTATTGTAATTACAGCCAAATATCATAAAATACTATGAATTACCAAAATAACCCATAATTACCAAGAATTACCATGCAATTACCACAATTTACCATTCAATTACCGTAATCGATAAAGTGAATGGTAATTGCAGTAAATTACTTGGTAATTACGGTGAATTAATTGGTAATTACGGTGAATTACTTGGTAATTACGGTGAATTACTTGGTAATTACGGTGAAATACTTGGTAATTACGGTAACTTACTTAGTAATTACGGTAAATTACTTGGTAATTACGGTAAAATCCTGGGTAATTGCGGTAAATTACTTGGTAATTACGGTCAATTATATTGCTTGGTGATTGCGGAAAATTACTTGGTAATTACGGCATATTGCTTGGTAATTACGACAAATTACGCGGTAATAACGGTAATTTACCTGTTAATTATGGTACTAGTTATGGTATGGTAATTTATCTGGTAATTACGGTACGGTAAATTACCTGGTAATTATGGTACCGTGAAATATCTGGTAATCAAGGTTAATTACTCGGTAATAACGGTAAACTGTCCGGTAATTACGACAAAATATCTCAACGACTGGAGTAAATCAGTAATAATTTTACAGAACGATGGTAAATTACGCTACTTTCAAATTAGCAATGCTACATGCTATATTGTTTTGTTTTTTTTTCATGTAAATATATTCATACTGTCAGAAAGGATGATTTTATTTCGGGTGGTGCATTTGTTTTCTTATTCAAAGTTCTGAAATTTCTTTTATGCTTTTAAAAAAAAAGTACCTAATCAATTTTATCATTTTTTTTTTTCATTTTCAAGTATTTCTGAAATTCAATAATGTACAGAATTTTCCAGCATTCAATTTCTGTTTTTCACATTCTTCATCAAGTTTTATTATTTACTCAATTCAATTCTTTCGAAACATTTTCAAAATGTGACCCTGCCGGAAAAAAGGGACCTTGTGTAAAAAAAATTGATGTTCATTTCTCACGTTTTTGGTCCATGGTGCCAAATTTGGAAAAAACACAAAAATAAAGATATGGATTTTTTTACACAAGGTCCTTTCTTTCCAGCAAGGTCACGAATGATTTTTTTTTGGTTTAATCGCAAATTCTGTTATAATTTGAAAACTGAGAAAAAAAAATAAAGGAAACATATCGATTTATAAATAAATTATCATTGATTGTATCAAAAGTGAAAACTTCTCAATTTGAATGAGAATAGAAAGAATTTGTGACCATTGAACAAGAAAGTAAAACAAGATAGTACGAAAATCATCGAATCATTCCGAAATCAAAATTTAGAAATCAAAATTAGGAGTCAGTGCAAAATTACATGGTTATTGGTTCATCAGGAAATAATATTATAGTCAAATTCTTTGAAATTACGCCAGAGAGTATTGGATAGGTAATTACAGAGAATTACTTACAAATTACAATAAATGATGCGACAATTAGGGTAAATCAGCGGTAATTGCGGTAAATCATCAGTAATTACCGAAAATTAACAGTAATTACGGTAAATCATAAGTAATTACCGTAAATTGACTGTAATTACGTTGAGTCATCTGTAATTACAGAAATTGACGGTAATTACGGTTAATCATCGGTAATTACCGTAAGTCAATTGTAATTGAGGTAAATCAGCTGTAATTACCGTAAATTTGCAGTAATTACGATGAATCACCGCACCAGTAATTACCATAAATCGATTGCTATTACGGTAAATCTGCGGTAATTACCGTAAATCAATGGTAATTACACCAAATGAGTGGTAATTCCAGTAAATGAGCGGTAATTACGGTAAATGAGCGGTAATAGCGGTAAATCGCTGGTAATTACGGTAAACTAGAAATATTTGTGATGAATTACAACGAAAAAAATGTAGTGAACGCACGTTCGACACGAACGACGACAAAATTGAAGCATAAATCTCCAAACAGGTACCCTCACAATACCGCAGCAATGGTAATACACCTCAAATCTTCCATTATAATCATTATTCACCCAATAAAAGTCTTCTAATTTCAGAAATTTGAACATATCCATATTTCCATGATTTTACATCTATAAATCCTCGAACCATATTAGCCACAAAAAATAAACTCGCCACTCCGTTCCATAACCCAAATAATCCGTGCAATTGACCACGATACCAACACGTATCCGAACCCTCCACCTATGAAATTTTCCACCTGAAATATCAGGAAGATGAAAAAATAACCACTCGAAAAAATATCCAGGTTGCTGCTACATCCCGTCTTACGGTACGAAACGCCTCGTAGAATTCCGTTTATATACGCGACGACCGACGTCGAAAACAAGGGTTTCGTTGATGAGGTACAACAACAAGTTGATTTCTTTTCAAAATACAATCAATTTGGAAAAAAGAGGAAACAGTTTTACTCAAGTTAACAAGTAAGAACATAAGAAAACAGAGAGACGAATCAATTCACGACGTGTTCGGTGCAAGCAGTCGTATACAGGAGAAAAAGAAACGTCGACACGATGAGACGAGGCGAAAGGGTGAATAAGACGATGTCAGATGATGGATGGTAAGTCGATTGGATGGGTGGAGAACGTGTTAAAGAAAAAAACTTCATTACGCGTTCGAAGTATAAAGAGAATGGTGTACCTCTAACTACGATCTGTATACGAGTGTAGTATTACGAACGCAGAGAGTGATAGTACAAAAAGAAAAACTACTGCTTATTTACTACTGTGTATTAAGTGTTTTCTTCTTCGTTTACGACATGATGTAGAAGATTTTTTTCTCCGACCAATGCAGCTGCGAGCGTCGAATAGGTACTATATTCGAAAATGATGATTTTCACATTAGAATTTGCCCAATGGCGTAGGAAATTCTTCGATGGTTTTTTTCCTCCCATAGGTAATGTACGTTCACGTAGATAATTACGAGTTGCCAACATCTTTGGTTTATTGGTACGATACGAAGACGATTGATCTGTCATTTGATAAATTACTTTAGAATGAGAGATTACGGCGCGTATGTAGTTGGCAACTGGGTAGCGGATGGGAGCGGCGCGGCGGTACGAGATAACATTTTGATACACGATATGGTATATTACCATTTATCATACGAGTAGAATTTATGGTCGTTAAATACACAGAGAGAACTTGGCGCAGAATTGATTTACTTTTACATATAAACTGCGGTCTATTAAGGAAGCTGGTCTATAGGAAGAGGCGCGCGCGATACCGTTGTCCTAATGCGTTTCGTATGTACCAAGACCGATCACAGCGACGAGTATCTAATATACCTATTAGGACGAATGCTTCTTCGCTATTGAATATTAATAAGAGCGGAAAATTTTTCGGCGCTGGTAAAGCTCGCAACCATGTACCATATGATCCCAGTCTGTGTACCTATAACCGAACAACCACCTGTCGTGTATCCAGTAGCTCAACGTGTATCCGCAACGACTACCTAACAACAATTGATAATGTTTCGTTATCAATCAACTTGATGGAATGTACCGGGCTAATGAGGTAGCTCGTACCGGGATCTTTCTTCCTACGGACTCATCAATTACTCGTTTTCGAAATTTAATTTATACTCGGTCTATGTAAATGTTTACATAAAAAGCGCATATCCGCGCCATTGTTCTACACCTTCGGCTCTGTGGACGACTCATTATGGCCCTCTTGCCTCCGCCAACAGGGTACGTCATTTTTACCTTATAAAAAGGCCAGATGCGAGTGTATCTTAAATGACCACTTTATGTAGTTGACTCGCGTACTAAATCATCCGTGTAGGTACTTTGATTAGACTGCGCCTAATATACCTATACAGTAGACCTATTATCTACCTATATTACAATGTTGTTGTGGCCGGTCTTCCGGAGCTTTATAAGTATTTACTTAAGCTGGATGGAAATTAATGGTATAAATCATGCCGATGCCGTTTTCTCAAGACCGGATTCACCTGTGGTGATTGAAGTCACCGAGTTGGACAGATGTGATGGTCAAACTTCTTGTTCGTAGGGACTGTAAGGTTGGATGCAATGATGACCTGAGCCGAAGTGATATCCTATTAATGTTACATAATGACCGGCTCTTTTTCTCGTTCGTAAATGTACTCGTAGTATAGAGATGGCTCATTAGTATACCGAAAATGACACTTTGATGAGGTGAATGGGTTAGCTGGATGATTGGAATTTACAATCTTGAAGAAATTTTTATAGGACTTTCGCAAGCTGGAGGTGGAATCGAGTGTTTTTGAGATATTCAGAAGTGTTTTTTGTCATAAAAACGATATTTGATCGTGTTTTAGAAAATTCTATGAAACACGAGGGTGAAGGAAAAAAATCAAGATGCTATAAAAATAAATTCCGAATTGGAAAGCAAGATTTCTACTAGATTTTTCAGAGCTTTCGGCGGGAGTTAATTTTTTCCTTCCTTTTTCATCCTCGAAATCATGGTGTTTTTCAGACTCTTATTTTTTTTTCAAATATTAATAAATACTGTGCGAAATAAAAAATTTCCAATCATACAGACTGGTGGGGGAAATTCAACGAAAAATGCAGCATTTTTCTATTAGGTATCCACTTGTGATACACTTCAAAAACTTTTGATACTTATTTGAGGACTCTTTTTCATGAAAAAGAAGTCGTTCACCGAACGATTCATTGTAAAACAATCATTGATCGGATAAGCAACTTTGTGAGAACCACAAAAATAGGTACTACCATTAAATAAAAAAAGGTGAATCGTTCGTCATTTCACAAATGATTCTTCGTTTGCGAACGATTTACTTGAAACGAATGATTCTTCGTTCGCGAACGATTCATTTCACAAATGATTCTTCGTTCGCGAGCGATTCACTTGAAACGAATGATTCTTCGTTCGCGAACGATTCACTTGAAACGAATGATTCTTCGTTCGCGAACGATTCACTTGAAACGAATGATTCTTCGTTCGCGAACGATTCACTTGAAACGAATGATTCTTTGTACGCGAACGATTCACTTGAAACGAATGATTCTTCGTTCGCGAACGATTCACTTGAACCGAATGATTCTTTGTTGGCGAACGATTCACTTGAAACGAATGATTCTTCGTTCGCGAACGATTCACTTGAAACAAATGATTCTTCGTTCGCGAACGATTCACTTGAAACGAATGATTCTTCGTTCGCGAACGATTCACTTGAAACGAATGATTCTTCGTTCGCGAACGATTCACTTGAAACGAATGATTCTTCGTTCGCGAACGATTCACTTGAAACGAATGATTCTTCGTTCGCGAACGATTCACTTGAAACGAATGATTCTTCATTCGCGAACGATTCACTTGAAACGAATGATTCTTCGTTCGCGAACGATTCACTTGAAACGAATGATTCTTCGTTCGCAAACGATTCATTTCACAAATGATTCTTCGTTCACGAACGATTCATTTCACAAATGATTCTTCGTTCGCGAACGATTCATTTCACAAATGATTCTTCGTTCGCGAACGATTCACTTGAAACGAATGATTCTTCGTTCGCGAACGATTCATTTGAAACGAATGAATGACAAATTGGAAAATCAATGGTCAAAATTGTCAAATCGTTCATGAACATTTAATTTTATGTATGAATTTTCATTCACGAACGATTCACAAAGTTCCAAGCCATCAACCGAAAAAGACTCAATCAACAAAAATCACGATAAGTATGGTTCACAAACGATTCATATTTTACTACATGAATAATTTTTTGTTCGCGAACGATTCACTCGGGTGATTTGAACCTATAATCATTGAAAAAAAAAAAGTATAAATATTATCAAATCATTGGTCAACGATCTTTTTTTACAGATGGCTCATTGATCGCTAATGAAGTAATGATGAACAAAAAGGTATGAACGAATCGTTTAGGAATGAAATTTTGAACACAGAGTTTCGATGACTGCAGATGATTCTTTTTTTAAAAAAATTTCGAACTTATATTATTCAAGAATTTTGTTCAAAGATTGAATTTTCGTTCGCAAATGATTCATTCAGAGACCAAATTTTGGTTCATAAATGATTCGTTCAAAGACTAAATTTTCATTCGAGACCAATAATAATGTTTTAAACAAGTCTTCGACGAACGAAAAATTACATATGAATTCATCAACATCACGCTTATGCCTACCAATATGTTTTACGATCACATCGTTCGTTAACGATTCTTTCAATTAATATTTCTTCAATTTTTGGTAAATACACAAAGAAATCCACTTTGAACGAATCACTCATCGGATATTCTCCATACGATTTTTTTTTCAATCGAAATATTTTTCAAGGTTTCGTTCATCAAGAGGGAAGATAAAAACCTCGACAAAAACCCATGCAGCAAGTCAATTGCATAGGTGAAAAAAAGTGAAAGGATTCGAAACTCGACTCGAGTACCCCAACAATTCTTTATACACCTTCACGCTGCATTCATTCCACAGTTCCACACCATCCCGTCACGTATCACCAGGAAAAAATACCCATCCAAACCCTTTGTCTACATCACTTTCCCCTGTTTCCGGAAACCATTCGTACACAACCCTTTCGGAAACTCGCTCTCTTGACCGGGGCTATTGTCGAGCCTGCCTTTTGTAACCTTATCGCCCACCGCGGAAGACACTCAGACCCTTTAGTTACAGTCTCAGCATCGCTCTTACATCGCCACATATTGCACCCATTAATGACCACAGCAACGATAGGCAAAGAGAAGAAGGGAGAATAGATACGAAATGAATTCATATTGTTTAAATATATTCTCATCGTGATTTTACGAATACAATTTTTTCGCATGTTATTATCGCATCTAAGCGGCACAACAATACACGCTGCCCGAGACCGGGCTGCAAATTGAACGCCGCAGAGGAATATGTAGGTACACGCGTGTGCATATTTACCGCTTTTTTTTCCAATTCCAACTTGGCGAGCTTATTTGTTGCGTTATTTTCTTCTCCCTTCCACACTCTTGGTCTTTCACTTTAATAAACTGGGTTAGTATTTTCACATCAATTGTGTACGTACACGACAGCGAAATGCACGCAAAAAATATAGCCAGAGAAATGCATAGATAATAGTAAAAAAAAAAAAAAAAAAACGAAATCAACAATGGTATTTATTCTTGTTTTTATTACGGTTCGTGTTTCTGTGTGCGAACCTCTGAGCTCGGCAACAGCATCGTAGCTGTTTATCGAGCGCGAAATGAAGAAGTACTTATTTTTTTTTACATCGCGAAATTATTAATTTCTCGATTTTTTTCACGTATCTGTATCGGTATTGTTTGCTCTATTGTTCCGGTAACAGTACGGTAATTAACGTGGGTACGATGTTTTTTTTCCATTTTATATTCTCGCTGTATCGTATCGTCTTCCAGCTGTAGACCATTTCGAACACGCCGGCAAAGACTCGATACCGCGAGAAAAATAAATTCGCCAGTAATTGAAAAACAAGCATCGGAACATGGTATTCCCCTCCGACCACTCCGGCGCTCCTTTTTCCCCAGCAGCGCCGCAATGAAAAAATTTAAAAAAATATATCTGTTGGAAAATTTATGGTTTCGATTGAATCGTAAACACGAATCGAGAAGCCGAGCTGTCGAATAATTTCCGAACGTGAATTGGCCTCGGCTATTTAAAATTCATCTCACATTGGGCCATTTCTTCTCCTCGCCCTGTTGCTCGGGTCCGGGCACGTTTTATAAATTTAAATTGTGTCTGAAATAAGAACTATGCTAACATTGTTGTCCGGCCAGCATTTCACGCTAATTGGCCTAATTAGATAATTTATAGTATTCTTGTTTCGGCGCGCCTTGCTCAGGTGAATGAGTCAAGAAAAAATACCGAATCGGTCGTTCAGTTTTTTTTTAAAGAATGAACGAGGAAAAAACCAGAGCAGAGGAGTTGGACGAGAGAAAAAAATCGTTATCTCTTTATTTTCGTAAATTTCACTTCTCTCTAATTGCTTTTTGAATTAATTTACGAGATTGTTAATTTGCTTTTTACACGGAAACGTAATAAACCCAATGACTGGTTGTCCGAAGGAGTTCGCTGGATTGCCCAGCTCCGGAGATCTCGCAGAGCGAATCTCTACGTCCACTCTGCTCCCTCGTCGACTTCTTTATTCGTTTATTTAATTAATTTTCTTTTTATCGGACGAGATAATTATACGAGGGGTTTCTTTTGGCCACGAATCGACGATAGTTTTACGTAATACGCTACATTGGCGGTCGTCGCAGTCGCAGGAAGTACAACATTGAAATATTCAAATGAAGGTGCGCGGTTTTAGCGGCTTCTTCGATATGGGTTCCCTGGCTACTTCGCCCAGCCACTATGAGCCAGTCAATTGAAACGTTATTATATCGGATTGCTGGATTGTTTTGTGTAATGAGAATTTAATTTACGCCATTCGAAGACGCGACTTAATTAAGATTACGCTAATTTTCGAGCTTATATGGAAAGTACGCGGGATGGAATAAATACGAGTACGCTGCGATGGTATAGAATGAGCTAACTAGAGCGTTTCATCGAGTGTAATTTAATTTCATCCTTTTGCTTGTTCCCTCCCGCGATAGTAATGATATAAATGTGTTTTTAATACGAATTCGTCATTTTTTTCTATGTTACAGTGCTGGGAAAATTGTCAACTGCTGCAAGCCAACTATCCCATATGGGGTGGGATATGCTCGGAGCAGGGAATATGCGTAAGTAGATAATTTTATTTGCATAATTTCATGTTGATTAGAATGACGACCAGTTGACTTTTTGGTATGGTACAAACGTCCATAACGTTTATGAGAGCAGAAGAAATCTTTGAAATTATACCAAGAAAATGAATTGAAAAATTGTAGAAATTGCTCGAAATTAAATTTAAAAATTATTTTGAAAAAGCATAGAAAATTATTGGCTCCTTACTCCTTGGCTCCCATATGTCTTTCTATAAAAAACTGTGAAAATTTCTATTTGATTTTCATCTTTGATGCCAATATGTAGATCTCAAATTACATAAATCATAATTTAAATCTGAACGTAAATCATATTAGAAATAGTTTTCATTTTTGTTCCCATTAGTGGTGCTAAGAAAAGCAACGAGAGGTCTAACAACCCCCCTCCCTTACCCTCACCTCACTGAAACAAGAACTCATTTTCACCTAGAAAATGGGGATGGGGCACTCCAGAAAACATCATAAAAAAAGTGATCGAAAATGATATAAACATTTTGAAATAATAATCAAAATGGTTTGAAAAATCAGTTTGGCACAAAATGCCGAAAAATGATTCAAAATTTTACAAAATTTACCAGAAATTTTCGTATGAATGATTTTTTTTATTTTCAATTAGAGAAAGTCACTAAAAAAAAGTCAGAATTGTAGATCAGAAAAAAAAATCAGTGAAATTCTTCAACTCAATTCCAGAGCATTTTTGCTGATATTTCAAAAAATTTCACCGATTTGTTCGTTATTTTACCAATATTTCAGTGAATTCTCACCAATTTTTCAGCAATTTTTTTCATTGTTTGCTTTTAGTAAAACTGTAAAACTTATTCATTGATTTATTTCTGTGCTGAAGTTCTGACTGTTTTGCAGTTTATAAAAATGTCACGAGTGAATGGAAAATTTATTAAAAGTCTTAATTTTGATTGATAATACTGGAAATTGAAAAAGAAGGATTTATTTTTCAGGGATTTTCGAATTGAAAATTGTGCATGAATTTTAAAACAACCTGTTGAAATTGAAACAGAACTTGACTCTAAATCATATTTGCCAATGTTTGAGATATTTTCTCAAAATCTTCACAATATCTCGGCAGATTTTTTTCTTTAAAGAGAGAATTGAATCGGAATAATCTTGATTTAATACTAATTATTGTCACAATCAAATCTAGTAAGTACCTAGCTGAAAAAAATGAATCAAAATCATTTCTGGCAGAAAAAAAAAACATTTTAATCTCCTTCCTTTTCCCTATCCCATGCTTTTTCTAGAAGAATACGTCGAAAATAAAAAATTAATAAGTACTGATAATTTTTTTTCCAACTTGAAAATTTTCAAACTCATTTTAAGAAATTTTCAAGAATTTTTTTGGAAGGGTGAGGGAGGAGTAAAAATGAAGAAAATCCTCAGTTTGTTTGTTTTGCTTTTTTTTAAAAGAAAAAAAAAATACAATTTTGCTTCAAATTATTCTGTACTTATTTTTCTGACAATTTCTACTCATCAGCATTTGTGATGCAATCTAAAGTAATTCTCTCAGTACAGCGAAAAAGTCAAATTTGGGCCAATTTTTTTTCATATTTCGAAAGAATATACTTCAAAAAATATTTTTAACAAAATTTTGACCCAATTTTTTTTTCAAAATCAAAATTTTAATGTGCCATATCTCCGTTATTTTAAAACCAATTTTCGATTTTTTCTTCATAAAATGCTCAGAATATAGGTATTCCTCTGTCAATTGGATCGAAAGACTTGTGGCCCTGTTTCATAAATTTTTAACTATTTTTCTACCAACCTACTAATATTATTTTTCAAATGGTTCAAATGTTTCCTCATCGTAATACAAATTATTGAACAAAATTTCCAGAATTTTAGTCCTTGAATTTTTTACATAGAATTTTCTTTGCGAGACTTTTTTCATGACACCTATTTCATAACTGTAAAATTTACTTTTATGTTTTTTCCATCTCATTCTCATTTTTTAGACTAAAAATTCAGCTCATTTCTTTTTTTGCTCCATTCCTTTCAATGGTAACATAAAAACGATCAATTAATGAATGGAGAGGGGGAGGGGATAAATTAAGTAAAACTCGTCTTTTTCAGTCTATTTCTGAAAAATACCAACATTACGATCGATGTTGATGAAAATTTCCTCAAACTAGATCTGAATTTGAAAGAAATTTTCACAAGATTTTTAAAATAATATTTACCCAAAATTTTCAACATGCTTTTTCAAAAAAAAAAATTGATTTTTGTAGATAGGTATCAAATTTATTCAAAATATTAAACGAATAATTTCGTAAAATTTCAATTTTTTCTGGCCGTTACACATTCACCTAGAAACTGAGAATTTTTTTTCAAGCCTTTATTTTTTTGAATTTCCTAATTTAATCCTTCCATAATCAACATTTCTCTAAAACGTTTTCCCTTCGCCATTCCGATTTTCAAATCAGCATCAAAATATCAATTTCACCTCTTCCACCCCTCTACCTCTCCATTCTACCACTCACCACCCTTCTAAACTGTTAACACTCTAACAAAACACCATCTCACACTCGAAAAGTCCAAGAATCATATTTATTCATCTCTCTCGGGAACCTCAGCTGCGACCAGCTAATCGAACAAATTAACGCAAATTGTTAAGCAAACACGTACACAGATAGAAGGTGAAAGATTTTAAACTAGACAGCTATTTCGGTTAATAGCCGAGGTTCTGGCTATCTAACAACTTAAGAGTATACACATCCATGCCCCATACCTTTGGCTATTGCTTGTTTTACGAACGTACTACTCGAACGGACGTGATAATGGATACTGAGCCAGGGCCAATATACATACGGTTATTTAAACACGACTCGATCGAGTATGAGTTTTTCCTGGAGTCTTCGTCGTCGTCACTTCAATCTTTAAAACAAACAATCACGTCGAACCTTTTCAATATTTGCTCGAAGTCTCTGCAGTTAGATTTAAGTACCCAGTTTTAAGATAGTGTGAGTAAAATTGGTCGAGATAAGTTTGTCCACCGGATGGTTAAAGGTAGGTCGATGTGTCGCCCAGATCTAGATTGTTTATCGGATGCTGGCTTATTTTGGTGATTTTCTATCATACGAGCAATTGATTGATTCCAGATGTTCCAAAATTATCGATTGAGTAATGAGAAAAGCTCTTACTTGAGATTTTTCATCTCAAAAAAAAAAGATATCGATATTTTTATCCTTTCAGATGAATATTCGTATCTTGGAGATATCTCAGTCCTTAAATATGGGTCTCATTACACCAAAGTAGCAAAATCCATCATCATTTACCACCAACGAGACATCCATATCTCTTCTCTTCTTACAATCACAATTCAAGATACTTATCCTCAGCCAGATACTTGACAATACCCCGATGCTCAAAAAAATTACCCAAAGTGACCATTACATAGGTTCAATACGTACAAACGCACTACTTCTGGCTGAATTATTTACCTATAATGAGGCCATTGTCTGTACGAGTCGGCTTGACACGATGCCCAGCAGTTGACCAGTACAACAAGTAATTGTCTCGGTTTAACCAAATTTGGAATACGTTATCTCCGCATACGGTATCTTCTAAGTTAGGTACAATAATAATACGGCGAGTACTTCGTGTCAATGAGACAGTCTCCGGCTCTCCGCATTCCGAAAACTTTACCATTGTGTAATCGGCCGACTCCTCTTGGCTACTTCGCCGCGACTCTGATAAAATCCTAATCTGAACGTATTGTTACGACCATAAGTCGTTTCCAACCACCTCGCAAGGCCAAGCCTCGGTACTAATTTAACGCTAAAAGTAACATTTAACACAGTCGTAAACTTTGCACTCGCGAGTAACTCCAGCAAAAGCACCCTTTTAGCTTTAGGCCCCCCGATGCCTTCGACGATCCTACCAGCAGCTTGATGTAATAAGCGATAATGGTCGCAGCGAGAGGCTTTGTTAAATTACCTAAGCAGACGAGCAGTTTGGCGCAGGCGAAACTTTTCGCCCAAAAAATTCCTCTCAAGAGGAGCCCGGCTGGTCGACGATTTTGGCCGCAGACTCGCACAAATGGCCAATTAGAGCTCGCCTTATAATTGGATCTATTTAATGCCTCCGACTCATGCAGTTAGCGAAGTTACCTCTATTTCATCTATAGATATATCGTCGCCCCTGTGATTCTTCCGAATAACGAATAAACGCCTAATTAACGCCGTCGCACGTTCAACTTTCTTGTATAGTTTTTTTTTTACTTTTTAACGAATTTCACTCGATGGTGCTCAGTTTTGTTTTATTTTCTCTAATTCGACCATACGCTCGAGACAGTAACGAGCTACCTCTGTTTTCGACTCTTTAAATAGCGAACTAGTTGAATGGCTAATTACACTCGAGCTATGTTACAGAAATGTATTTTTCTAAGCCCAATTATCCGAGAAGACATCGGGCACACGTCACGAAATGACAAAAAAATCAATGCTTCGTTCCGCCCGAAGAATTGGTTTTCTTCTGCGATGCTTCTTTCTCCCCTAGGCTGATGGGCTCTTTAGACGGTCTATTCTTTATTTTCTTTTTGAAGACTTCATCAATGTCGTAACGAACGAATCGTTCCCTTCAGATTTCGTCGGCTGGGTGTAAAAGTCTAAGGAAATGATCCTATTTCCATCGTAGAAAGTGAGATGGGGAGATGCCGAAGGCATCTGCGGATAATTTCCGATCCGTGCGACACCATTTTTCTCGTATTTGCTTTCGGGTTGAAAAATACAGACGAGATGGATAATGGGGGGAGGGGGGGACTTTAAATCTTCGACCGTGTCCAATCCAACGAAAAATTCGTTAAATGAAAATTGGCATCTGCAAATAAATTTAGTACTTCAGGAAAAAAATTAATAAATTTTTTGAACAGATTTTACGACTTTTGACACATCTTAAAATAATTTTTACGAACGGTTTGATCCAAAATTGGTCATTTCTTACGAACAATGTAATTCCTTGTAGATTTGCAACCGATTGATGATTTTTTTAAATTTGGGAGACTGAATACAAGTTAATCTTCTGTGAACGATTGATCAATTATGAGTTCTTCGTAAATGATTCATTTCTAAATAAATCGTTTGCGAACGACTCAACGAAATGCAACTCGTTCACTGAAAAGTCAATCGAAAGCGAACGATTCACAAACGAATTATTTCATTATGTTCACCAACAATCAGATCATAAGAGCTTAAATAATTTTTGAACGACAGGTCAACTTTTTTTCACATTTAAATGAATCATTCGCGAACGAAATGGTAAAATCAAAGTCATGATCGATTTGAAGACAGACAGTGAATCATTTACAAAAATGAGACTAATGAACATGAATCGTTCGCGAAAAATTTCATCATGTATGAGCGAATCATTCACGAACGACAAAATCAACTCCAAGTTATTTTCAAACGATTGATCGGGGAAAATGAATCGTTCAAGAACGATAAAATCAATCCTATATTAATTCATCGTAAATAATTTGTGAACGATTGATTGGAATCGAATCGTTCGAAAGAATCATTCGCGAACGAAATGGTAGAATCTATATCAATATCGATTCGAACATAAATCGTGAATCGTTTAGGAATTTAGACGGACGAAAATGAAGACAAATCGTTCGCGAAAAATTTCGTCATGTACGAGTGAATCATTCACGAACGAAAAAATAATTCCAAGGTTATTTGAGCAGTATGATTACATTGATAACCCACTATTAATCAGAGAAAATGAAATCGTTCGCAAACGATAAAAAATCAATCCTTTCTGAAGTTATGTGAATGGTTTTTTGATAAAAATGAGTGAATCGTTCGTGAACGATTATATGTATTAAACATTAATCATTCACAAACGATCCGATGGACCATACTTAGTCATACGTAAATCGTTCATGCATTATTTCACCTTTCACCGTAGATGTATGAACGATTTACGAACGAGAAAGTTAATTTCAAGTCGTTCGTGAACGATTCGAGCACCAAAAATGAATCATTCGCCAAAATTTGTTCGTCACAGATTCATAAATCATTTTCGATTACTGATTCACCATGAATTATAAATAAAATTTTGAGCTTCGTTCGCAAACGATTCGAATTCAAATATGTGTATCGTTCGAAAAAAATATTGGAACGTACATGAATCGTTCGCGAACGGCTTCATTACAAAAGATTGACTCATGTAAAAATGTAACATCAATTCCAAGTCCTTCGCGAATGATTTGATCACAATTGATCAATCGTTCATGAACGATTTGTTCATTATAAATATGTGAATCGTTCGCGACCGATCGACGATTCATCGTGAATTATTAACACATTTTTTAGTCTCACAGATCGATGAGTTATTTTTGAACAGAGAAACAAAAAATAAATCTTTCTAGAATGATTTGATGGATGAAGTATGAATCATTCGCAAACGAATTCACTGTGAATCAGTGAATCAAGCTCAAGCACGAACGAGAAAGTCAACTTTGATTCATTCATTAATGATTAGATCACCGATAGCAGTAATAAATCGTTCGCGAACGATTTGATCATCAAAATGTATATGTGAGTCATTTGTAACGTATTGATCGAATATGAGTCATGAAAAAATTTTTTGAATACGTTCGCGAACGATTCAGTTGTAGATGAAAGAATCATTTAGCAACAATGAAATTACATATGAATCGTTCGTGAACGATTTTATCAAACACAGGAATCGTTCGCGAACGATTTCATTAAAAACATGAATCGTTCGCGAACGATTTGATCTCATGCATAAAAATTCTTCTTGAACGATTTGAGTAGTTACGAGTCGTTCGCGAACGGTTTGATCAATTATAAATGAGTCGTTCGCGAAAAATTCGATAATTACATATGAATCATTCGCGAACGATTTGGTAATATGTATACAGATTGTTCGTGAATGATTTGAATAGTTACATGTGAATCGTTCGCGAACGACTTCATTTAATACGCGTGAATCATTCGCGAACGATTTTGGCACAAATTGATGAATAATTCAAATCGTTTACGAATGATTTGATCTTGAATTCAACTCGCAGATTTGAGAATCATTTGAGAACGACTCTATCAAAAAATTTGATTTCTCGTGATTCATTCAGGAATGAAATCATTCTAAAACAACGGAATCGAATTCCAGAGATTCACACGCTTTTATTTTTTAAAAATAAACACTCGTATAGAGAACTGGTACTTCTCCACATTCCATCAATTAAGTATTTCATATAAATCGAAGTCCCATATTAAACCATATTACGTCGAAATATAATTCGAGGAGGCCCGCAGTACCACACACACTCGAATTCATACCTACACCTCTCTCACACCGAAAACGAAAGCTTTATAATAAACCTAGCAGGGTTTTCAAATACGTCTTATTAATTTCCCAGCAAAACCGGCGCTTTGCTACAAGGGATCCAACACAGAGCAACAGAGAACCCAGGCTTTTAAAAACGTGCGCCAGAGAAAGACGCTGTCTCGCATCACGAAAGCTCGAAGCGGTTAAGGAAGTATAAAGAGTATCTTGCAGTTTACTCATAACAGCGGCAACTTTCATTAATGAACGATTTACTCTAATCTCTCTTTTGTTTCGCTTACACATCGCGTTGCGTATGAAATATATATCTAGATGGTACGAGTGTATCTCGACACAGCACACCATATCGGATGAGGAACGCTAGATATTAGTCATTAGCTTGTTCTTCGCCTAGTTTTCTTCTTTATATTTGTATTGCGTTTTAATTGCGACGTCGTCGGCGTCGCGTCGTTATACCACGTACGTATTATAATGAAACCAACAGCAGAGATCCGCCAAGCCTGGTGTATTCTTACTTTACTCTTATATAACGTCAGCAAAAGTCTCTTCTCTTTTTCTCGTTTCGATGAATATAACCGCAGCAATGACGACGAGACCGAGAAACCCGCAGTCTTCTATACAAATACGCCATTAGGAGAAAGAACAATGAGGAAATTTTTTTCTCTCCTTGATGCTTCTTATTATGATTATTATTATTGATGCTGCGATGACGATGACGGTCGAATAATATAGACCGAGAATGCCCGATGAAATGAGAAAGTATTCGGTATTTTCATATTCATCGTTATTTTCAACGATGTACCTCGTTACGAGTCCTTTCTATTTAATTAAACGACTTTTCCAAGTTCTTCGCTTTGTTTAATTCTGGAGCAGCTTTTTCTACACCTTTTCCCATTAGAAATGAAAAATTCGATGAATAATATTCGCCGAGACGCCCAACAGGTCAATTGTAAATGTTCGAGCTGTTCATTGACGTGAAGAGGGTGAAAAAAAATCATGAAAACCCAAACAGGTCATTTTTGAAAAAAAATCAAGAGTTTCATTAGAAAATCATCCTTTTTTTAGAGGAGGGAAGGGGGGCTCAATTCGGCTCTTAAAAGTCGAAGTAGACTTTTTATTTTTTTTGCCTCATCCATAACGTTCCATAAAAGTTTTAAAATATATTCAATAAAAAATGTTTAAAATCAGAAATGTTCTGATGGGGGAGGGGTGGTTGTGACGCCTACTCCAGACCATCCCAAAGATGCAAAAAATTGTGAAAATTGAAAAAAGTTGGGTAAGTTGAGATTCCCAACTTTTTCCCAACTTGTCCTAAATTTTTCCAAGTTTGGATTTGAAAAAGTTGAAAAATTTGGGAAAATTTGAAAATATCACAAGAAATTTTAGCCTTCGATTTATCTTTAAAATAACTAGTGATTTGAATCTTCTTCCCTTCTAACTCTGAAAATTGAATATTTTCAAATAAAAAAAAAGGAGCTCATCGAGGAACGTTGTTTTTTTTGGAAATCAAGAAATAGAGCGAAAAAAGCACAAATTTAAAAGTTTTTTTGTTGCTACAAATATGTACTATTTTCCTCGAAAATTTTCGCCTTCGTTTTGCTTGAACTCGATACATTTACACAACATTTCAAAATGATGCCCATGCCAGATAATTTAGATATTTTGAAACTGAAAAAATTTGTCTTTCTTCTTATCGAAAAGGGACTTAGTGATAATCTCGAATAGGATTTTCAAAATTGTTTAAAAAAAAAAAAAAAAAAAAAAAAAAAAGAGTGGTGCTCATTGAACCAGTCAAATATGAGTCAGAAAATTCCTTCCTTTTTCAATACTATTGGTTAGTAATTTTTTTATTTTTACCCCCCCCCCCCCCAATTTTCGACCAAGTTTCATCTCTAAAAAGTTTGTTTGGCTCAGTTGTTTCTTCGAAATTTATTCAAAATTGACTTTTCAACTCAATTTTACTCTCAATTTTTTTGTCTTTCATTAAATAAAAAAAATCATTTCCATGCATTGAAAATTTTCTAGGAAATTGATTTTTTTTTTTAAAAAAAAAGGTCAAATTTTGTAGAATTTTTCAAAAAAGTTGTAAATTGGAAAGATTTTTTGCAGTCAAAATCAATCGTTACTGAATTTAAAGTTGGACAGATTTTGAAAAGTTGGGATATTTGTAAAACGAAGCTGGAAAATTTTATGAAAATTAATTGTTTTTTTTTGGGGGGGGGGTGTAATAGGAAAAATAGATGAGAATTTTTCAGAAAATTAGGTTGGAAAAATTTGAGGTCCCCCCCCCCAAGCATACAGCATCATCACGCCACTGTTCGAAATCTATTGAAAATATACTTTTAAAATATATGAAAACCAATGATATTCTTCTCGTCCAGTTCATTTTTCAACCACCTTACAGAAAAAAGAAAATCTCTCAGCTCCGAATAAGAGATTTAATTCGTAACACGAGCCAAATTCGACCAGTGGCTCATTTACTCGTGCGTGGCTCACCTTCATATCCGGCGAATACTTGGTACGACGAAGCGAGGGATTGTAAACTGCGAAAAATCTCGCGAACTGATCGTTAAATCTATTCTTTTGTTTCATTAAGCATGACGTGGTGTATTTCGTGTTGAAATTTAGGTTTTAGCCAGACCCGCGCTAAGGGCTGGGCATACTTACCCAAGGCCAAGATAAACGGATTATTTTGACACGGTTCGTGTAAGTATAAGATCGAAAAAGACGGGGGCACCAAAGTACCCTTAAAACGACCCGAGTCACGTACGTTTTATCTGCCCTTAAATTAAATAAGAAAACAGAAAATGCTTACGAGGGGGGGAGCCGACCAAGGTGCGTAAAAAAGCTCACCCAGTATCTAATGAACACCACACCGCACAAACTTTCTAGGCGAATAAAGTTTTCGCAGCCTGAGATTAAACCTCGTTGTGTGCGCGTAAAAGTTGCTGTAACCTTTCTCCAGCATTCTGGGCCTTTTTTCCTTCGCTTTTTGCTTCTTCTGCCCGAATAAACGACTGGATCGCGACGCGACGAGTCGTTAAAAGGCATATACCAAAAAGCCTTTCACATATACAGTTTGCTTAAATTATTCTACGCTTTTCTGCTTCTTCGACCATCGACATTCGCGACAAAAAACCCAACCATCGATATCATTTCCCCGGTACTTCGGCTCATCGAGCCTCGATTAATATTTCGGTTTATATAGCTCGTCGAGGCGAAATTACTTTTCGTCGTAATCGAGGCGAGGCGACGAGATGGTAAATTATCGAAGCAAAACTTGCGCAATATATAACGAAGGCTACATCGCGCGATAAAACACACGCGGACGAGGGACACCCCCGAGTTTTTTTTCCAGATCGTCAAAAGTTTCACTTTGCCTCCTCTCCTACGTACTTCGCTTTTAATCAAAAATTTTCGAATATTTTTTAATTTCTTATCCGCGAAATTAAAAAAGAAGGACTCTTAAAATGGAAATGAAGGTGAATTTATAAATATGTAAAGGAAAATTCGACGAAAAAGATTGCAGAATAAATTTTTACTCCTCAGAACGCCCGGTAAATTTCCAAGTAATTTCGAAAGCTGCTCGACGACGTATCGAAATACAACGCGACGCCGACGACGTACCTTTGTATTGTATATTTTTTCCACTCGCCTTCGTTTTTTTTTTCGTGCTTTTTTCGTATATTTTTTAATACAAAGTGGAATTTCGAAATGAATTTTTTACTCCGAATAATATTCGTTTGTGTTGCAATTGTCATTAAAAAATACCTTGTATTTTTGCCATTCTTACGACGTAAAAATAGCGCACAAACTCGTATTTCGTGTTGCCATAATCAACGTGTCTCGTCGCCCAGCGTCGCGCGTTTAATTTTTTATTTCGGCGTTGAGTAGTTTCCGAAAAAAAAAGATGAAAAAAAATTACGAACAATAATTACGAGTAATGACGTTTTTATTTCTTTTTTCCTCCCGCTCTGGTCCCCCGATCCTTAGCTCATATTTCTAACTCCTTTGTACTTTGCTCGGGTACCGGTCCTTAATCAGACGTCTGCTCTGTGTCGGTATCTGTTCTCACGAAACCGGACGTATTGTTCAGTTTTAAGCTACCATAAGCATGCCACAGCGAGACTGGGCGAAAAGATGAAAAGGGAGGAGTTTAAGGGGGTTTGGAGATTATTAAAATTTTATACTAATACGAGAAATAATCTTGGATTTTAGGCTGGATGCTGGAACGAAATAATCAATTGTAAATTTAAGTATTTGTATTCGAAGGGGTTACCAAAATATGAGACTTCCGTACAAAAAGATTTTACCTACAAAAAAAATAATAAAAGTCGATATTATTGAAGAAAGGACAACCAAAGATGGTAAAGATACTACAGAAATTATTTTTAGTTTCGAGTTGAATTTTCTTCTCCTAAAAAGCCAAAATTTTCCAATTTTTTTGATTAAAAGAGAATATTTTGTCATTTTGAAGACGATTTTTCTTCTTTATCCAGACTTATTTTACATGCAAAAAAATTAGGATTGACATTATTGGAGGAAGGGGAGAGTAGATTACCACTTTTTTAGAAGTTGATAAAATTTTATCAAAAGGAATGCAGTTTTCTTCAATTTTTTCGACTCTGAATGCAATTTTTTTCATTTTTTTCAATTAAATTCTTTTACACCTACGTACAAATGATCAGACGATAGTTATCTTTTTAAAAATTATCGAAATTTTAAAATTGTTGTAAAAGTAAGGAAAAATATTTGGAGAAGGGAGGGGGGGGGGGAATCGAACCAGAGACGAAATTCGGTATTAATTTTGAATTCCAAACAGAAAATGCAAGTTTATAACTTGTTGAAAAAAATCTTTCAAGTTGAAGAATTGAAGTATCTTAAGAATTAGACAAAATTAACGTAATTAAAATCATGAAAAATTTTCAAACTTGATATCCCAAAGATCCAATTTAACATTTACGATTTTGAACATAGGTGAAGTTTTACTTCCAGCTGGAATATTAGGGTTCCAAAAACGCAATTCGGCAATCTCAAGTTGGCTTCCGTAAAAAACACTATGAACGTGCACGATTACGAATATCGAGACAATGAAACAAATTATACATCAACGATGATCATCTGACTGATTCATTGATTGCGGATGACGTCTTCGAAATCGATAAACACACGTTTTCAGCCGCACCCTACCTCTCTACCTATTTTCCTTGTAGCGAAAGCAATGGAGGGCTACGTCTCCCTATGACACATTCTTTTCTCCCAAATAAATTTAGACATAGGTCCCAAAAAACTTTCAATTTGAATTAAGTTTTATCCAAAATTTTGATCGAGATATCAGGGACCAAAACGTTCACACTCATAAGTTGGATATAAAGTCCAAAAAAACAATTTCAACGCGATGTCTTAAACAACATTTACTTCAGATATTTATGATCCTGAAAAAATATTTGGACAATGCACCACGAAAAATAATCTGGCAAATTGTCCCATGAAAGAAATTTGGCAACTTGGAAATAATTCCCCTCCCCCTTCGCCATCACTAAAATAGTTATTTGAATTGCTTTTCAAAAATCCTCAATCTCAAAAACTTCAATTTGAACATGATGTCCCAAAAAATCTAAAATTGGCAATCTAAACAAAATATGAAAAATTGAACACGACGTTTAAAAAAAATTAATTTCAACACTTTTTTCAAAAAATTGTGCATTTTAGAAAAGATTTGATCCAGTATCCAAAAAAAAAATTAATGTTAATATACT
The DNA here is from genome assembly GCA_038380155.1 of Pseudococcus jackbeardsleyi. NCBI lineage: Eukaryota > Metazoa > Arthropoda > Insecta > Hemiptera > Pseudococcidae > Pseudococcus > Pseudococcus jackbeardsleyi. The sequence goes on from CM076242.1 coordinate 11,336,432, forward strand.
GTTTCAAAAAAAAAAAAAATTTAATCAGGACATACTGTCCTTAAAAAAACACACATCTCGGCAAAATCTATGATTTTAGAACTTGTCTCATTGAGAAAAAAACAACTAAAACAAGGGTGCGATTTTTTTCAAGGCATTAACTATGTCACAATTCAGTCTCTTTTTCAAAGCATAACATTACAGTTAAGGATTTCTTTGGCAAAATAAAACTCAAGAAAATTTTTTTAAAAAAGGTACTTAACTTACATTTGAAAAGAGTTAAGAAATTATAAAAATGATCGAAAATTATGTCTAAAATGAAAATTTTCCAAGTTTTTTCAGAGATCTGACCTTGAAAACAGATTTTCGACGTTTGCGAAAAATTCTTGGAATTTTTTAATAAACATATGCATAGTAGGTTTAGGGATTTTCCAAATTTTTGATTGAAAGTTCAGATTTTTAATTTGGCAATGTTTAGAATTGTGAGTAAAAGTTCTGAGAAAGAAAGAGGCGCGATCGCATCACACGTATATTGAAGTTAACAGACAGAATTGTAAGTTAGAACTAAACAGCTTATGTAATACAGGATACATCGATAGCCGCGTATGGCTGTCGATGTATCTACGTTTGGGGTGAGAGATGGTCGAACGAGGGTGGAGAACAAAGGAAAAAGAGAAAGCAGCGTTGACGGACCGGATGGTTAAGGAATGCGAGTGGCGACTGTGAGAAGCGGGTGGAGGAGGGAAGGGCTACGCACATCTCGTCCGAACATACTCCCCCCCGTTGACATGTTATTGCATGTCAACTAGTAGCTTAATTAACTTAGACGCTGGTCGCTTATAGGTGCCGCTTTGCGTCCGAACAGTGGCAACTCGAATGACGCCATCTTTGCCGGGGTGGACTGCTTCGATTTTACCCATGGGCCATTGGAGCGCTGGGACGTTCTCTTCTCGAATGAGGACCAGCTCCCCGATTTCGAAAGGCACCTGAGGTGATGTGTTTGCTCGAATGCGCAGATCGTGGAGGTACTCGTTGCTCCACATCTTCCAGAACTGCTGCGACGCCTCCTGTACCATCCGCCATCGTTTCGCATAGGTTAGTCGTTCCTGTGCTGCGGTGGTCACAGGAGACGCTTTAAGCGCTTCACCCGTCAGGAAGTGACCTGGGGTCAACATTTGCGACTCCAAGTCTGGGCTGAGTGGTGAGAGCGGTCTCGAATTCAGGCACGCTTCCGCCTGGCACAGTATTGTCGAAACTTCTTCAAACGTTAGTAAGTTGCTTTTGGCGGCGGCAACAAGGTGACGTTTGGCGGACTTTATTCCTGCCTCCCACAATCCTCCGAAATTGGGAGCGCGAGGAGGAATAAAGTGCCATGTAATCCCCTGAGGGGCAAGATGTCGAACGATTGGATTCTCTGAAGATGCTAAGAAAGCGGAGAGTTCGGTGAGTTTCGCAGCTGCGCCGATGAAGTTCGTACCATTGTCACTGTAGATATGTAGCGGATGCCCACGGCGAGATATAAATCGCTCCAGAGCTGCCAGGAAGGCATCGGTAGTCAGATCGCTGACGAGCTCCAGATGGATCGCTTTCGTTGAAAAACATACGAACAGTGCAATGTACGCCTTTGTGGAGGTTGTTTTCCTCGCTAATGAAAATCGAATTGGCACCGGTCCACCGTAATCTACGCCGACGATCGAGAATGGCCTTGATGGGGTGGATCGGTTGTGAGGTAGGTCACCGCTCGGCTGGGTGACACCGCTGGTTGACAGAATTCGCCGACAAAACACACATTTCCGCACCACTCGGCGTATTGCATCTCGAATGTTGATGATCCAATACTGCTGTCTGAGTATTACCGCAATCTGCTGCGCCGTCGCGTGCAGATTTTTGACGTGGGTCTCACGGATGAGAGTGGTGGTGAAATGGTGCTTGGTTGGAAGTAGGATCGGAAATTCTGAAGTCACCTGAGGTGGGAGGCGACCTCGTACTCGTAGAATCCCCGATGCATCGATGAAAGGCGATAATGAACGAAGAGTATCCCGCTTTTTGAGGGGACGATTTGTGCTGAGTCGTTGAATCGTGTCAGGAAACGCTTGTTCCTGACAGTATCTGATTAGGCAGTCTCGACTTGCGGCGAGTTCCTCGACTGTTGGTTCAGGGACCAGCAGTAGCTTCTCCTTGAGAGATAGCTGTCGTGATGAGTCAGGAGCACGTGACCGAATGTCCCGGAACCGTCTGATGGCCCGAAGCACGATGGCTAGGACCCGAATCATTTTCAAATTCGATGAGTATCGGTGAGTAATCAATCCTGGAGTTGATTGCTCTGTTGTGAGAGTCAAGGTCGTTGACTTAAGCTTCCGTTCCTCCTTACGCAACACTGTGGCTAGCGGCTCACTGAGGATGACCTTCTCCGTAGGAGGTGGGAGGGCCGGACTCCACCACAAGTCACTCTTGAGCAGGACCTCCGCTGTGGTCCCACGTGAGGCGATATCCGCAGAATTATACTCCGAACGAACATGCCGCCACTGGGGCTGCGGAAGAGTGTCGCAGATCTCCGATACCCGGTTGCTGACGAAAGTTTTCCATGTGTGAGGTGGTTTGGAGAGCCACGACAACACAATGGTCGAATCTGTGTATGCGGAACACTGCTCAGTCGGACATGAGTATGTGTTACGCAGTTGAGTGATTAATCTGCTGAGCAAGACCGAGCCACACAGTTCCAGTCTGGGAATTGAAACTGTTTTTAGCGGTGCGACACGAGTCTTCGATGACAACAGATGGGTCGTTGAAGTACCATTTTCGAATGACACTTGAATGTAGACACAGCATGCGTAGGCTGCTTCGGATGCGTCACAGAACCCGTGGAGCGTGAACTGGAGTGTTGGCTCGAGCCCAATGTGACGTGGAATCGTGAGACTCGAGATTGGCGATAAATCGGAGCGTAGTTGGTTGTACTGGCTGGTGATTTCGTCGTTTAATGGTTCATCCCATGAGATGGGTTGCAGCCAGATGCGTTGTAGTAGGCACTTTGCGCGAATTATGACCGGTGAGATGAGTCCCAGTGGGTCAAAAATGCGCGAAATGTGAGACAAAAGTAGCCGCTTAGTCAGAGGGGCAGTGACCTCGGGCCAGTTTGCCTGGAACACGAAAACATCGTTGTTGGGTCTCCATTTCATGCCTAATACTTTTGTGAGTTGATCTCCAAGGTCGAGACAGACCGTATCAGGAGCCACTCCTGTGGAGATTTGACGTAGTAGAGTTGAGTTGTTGGAATTCCACTTATGGAGAGTGAAACCTCCAAGACTGGTGAGCTCGGTTAACTCGCGTACGATGAGGAGCGCTTCCTCCAATGTGGCAGCACCGGTGAGAATGTCGTCGATATAATCCTCTTCTGTAAGAATGACAGCTGCTCGGGGGTACCTGGCCCCTTCGTCGATAGCCAACTGTCTCGCTGCTCGAGTAGCCTGGTGAGGAGCACAGGCAACACCGTAGGTGACTGTGTTTAACTCGTAAATCGCTAACTTCTCCTGAGGGGAAAAGCGGTACAAAATTTGCTGATATCGGCGGTGGTTAGGGTGCACCCATACCTGACGATACATTTTCTGTTTGTCGCAAATTATACCAATCGGGTGACGTCGAAAACCGTTGAGGATGAATACGAGGTCCTTTTGAACTGTTGGGCCGACCATCAGAACATCGTTGAGTGAGAGTCCAGATGTCGTGGGCTGGGACCCGTTAAATACCACTCTGAATTTCGTCGTAACAGCGTGGTGAGGGATGAAGTACTGGGCACCTTCCCTCTGCTCGACTCGTGTCATGTGACCCAGCTCCTCGTATTCTCGCATGAACGCATGATAACGGGCGCGATAACTGGGATCTCGTTGCATTCGACGCTCGATCTGGTAGAATTGGCGCTCGGCGGCTTGGCGTGAATCTCCAAGCTGGTCGACGTTGTCCTTGAACGGCAGGTGAACAATGTAGCGACCGTCACTATCTCGTGTCGTAGTTTTGGTGAAGATTTCTTCGCATTTGATCTCTTCATCGCTGAGTTTGGGAGAGGGTACCGCTCCGGCAGTTTCCTCGATTTCCCAGAATCGCTGTAATTGTTGTTCGAGAGCAAAACAACAATATTCGTTGACCGCTGTCGTAGGTTCAGGAAGGGTTAGCTGTCCTGATGCCAGCCAACCGAAACTTGAGTTGAGCAGTGGCGGTATGCTACCACCGAGTTCCAGTTTACCAGCCTGCATGATTGTTGCCCAATATTCCGCTCCAAGCAGAACATCGATCGGTAAATCTCGTGTAAAATCGTCAGCGAGCGGAACTGCGGGTCCTTCCAGGAGTTTGATTACATCAGAACCGATTGTAGGTCGATAATGAGTAATTTTCGGTAGGATTTTCGCCGAAATTGTGATCCTGAAGTCCGAATGGCGTGATTGGAGCGTGAATTCGACCGCATAGCGAGGTGAGGTTGCCTTACAGCCACCAATACCTTCCATATTGACTGAAGTTTCCATGGGTTTCAGTCGGAGTTGACGCGCAAGGCGATCGGTTATGAGTGTTATTTGAGACGCCGAATCAATTACCATTCTTATTGGAACACGTCGCTGAAGATTGAGCGCGTAAACGTAAGCACTCGGTAGAGATACCGCTGTGGTTTGAGGTTGAGCAGTGAGCCCTGTGAACGTGGCAGCCTCAGGGTTGAGGGGCTTCGAAGGTGCGGTGTCTGGGTGCAACGAAGTGTGGTGCGCTTCAGCACACTTCTTGCAACGCGATGAGCGACACTTGGCAGTCGGGTGGTGCGGATTTAGGCAATTCCGGCAAAGACGATGTCGAGCCACCAGTTTCTTGCGATCGGTGACAGACGAGTTCGAGTAGGTTGCGCATTGATAGGAACGATGCGCTTCCTTGCAAATTGGACATGAAAGTTGAGTAGCCGTTGCTACGTGCGAATACTTCACGTCGCGCTTGGGAGGTTTGGTGCCACCTCGGGTAGATTTCGATGCAGGTTGAACTGCAGTTGATTTTTCGCTGGAGGGATTGCTGGCAGCTAATACCTCAGCCGCTGCTGCCCTCTGCTCCAAGAACGCGAGAAGATCGCTGAGCTCAGGCCACTTGGTGGAATTTTCGAGTGTAATTTCCCACTGGCGCCGGAGCCCTGCTCCCAGCTTGGTACTGAGGAGGTATAACGAAATTGCATCCCACTGATCGGTAGGGAGGCCCTGAGAGCCTAAGGCGTTAATTGATTGTTGATAGTCGTCGATCAGTGAGCGTAGTTGTGATTCCGAGGAGCAGACAGGTAAATCGAACATCACCTTGAGGTGTCTCATGATGATCAAGCGTTTGTTTTCGTAGCGAGAAATTAAATCGTTCAAGGCTTTCTCGTAATTCTCCTCGTTGAGTTCGAGGTTTTGTACGCGAATGGAAGCTTCGCCGCTTAAATGGGTTTTTAATTCGTAGAACTTCTGCAGGGGGCTGTAGAAGCTGTCCTCGTGGACTAACGTGCGAAATAATTGAAAGAAATTAGGCCATTCCTTCCAATTTCCGGAAAATATCGGTAATTTGACCTTTTCGAGCTTAACTCGGGGTCCAGAATGTGGATGTGGAACAGAATCGAATTGATTACTCGTATGATCGCTATGGGTTTCGCTGGAATGCTCGCTAGTGGAAGCATTTGTGAATGTGGCACGTTTACGTTCCATTTTGTAACGAAAATTGAACGCAGCACGCTCGAACTGCTCACGTTCCACCTCTTGTAGGTCAGGTTCGCCTTCTTCCGGTGGAGTGGCAGTTTCCTCAATTTGAGCTTGAACAGCCTCAAATTCTGCTTCGAGATTTGAAAGGGTTTTCAAATGAATATCTATCGCTATGACGTCTGCAGCGTCCTCGTCCTTCGTGTTCGCTAGGCGGGTAAGTTTACCCTTGATTGTACCACGCTGCTTTGTGAGTGTGGTCATGTTGAAAAATGTGAATAAGTCGTTTACTTACAGAAAGTTGAATACAAACAAGTGTATACGTATATCGTATGGATGAGGTGGGTGTCGGCGTGGCAGTGAGGCGATGTGTTTGAGGTAGGCAGGTCGCAGGCGGGTTGAGTACGTTGATCTGGTGGCCACCAGTGGATTTGCCGGGAAGGCAAGAAATGTTGATGCCGGTGAAGGCGCTTGATCGCCGCTACGGGCTCGCTAATGCCGATGAAGGCCGTTCTCGCTAATTGCCGGAAACGCAGGTGTAGGCCTGGTCACAGCACGTTCGTTGATGCCTTGGAAAGGCGCGTTGATTGCTCTGGAGAGGAGCGTTGATTGCCTGGGAAAGGCGCTGATTGCCTGGGAGAGGCGCTGATTGCCTGGACTGGCTCTCAAATTACGCGACACCGATTTACCGACACACACACGAATGCTTAGCTCGACATGTCACACATATTCCCAAGGAAAAAATATGTAGACGTGTTTAAGCGCGAAATTGTTCGAAAAAATAAACGTTAAAGTCGCGAAAATGCACGAAAACGAAATGTAAATAATGCATACGCGATCACCATAGGTGCGGTGAGTAGCAGAGTGTGAACGCGGCACTACAGGGATGTAAACAACCTGATAGTGTTGAAAGTACTTACGTAAGGGTGACAGAGAGCGCAGCACATCACTGAACACCACCGAAAATGTAACTGGAACGCATCAAGGTTACCCAAAACGCGGACGCGACCGTTTGGCTATATCACAAACAATGGAATTCGGATATACGCGAACGGACATCGAAAATGCACTGAGAATGCACTTTTTAGTGAAAAACACCACGAAATGTATCACGAATGTATACCATGATGAGATTCATGGAGAAAAACTCCGAATAAATCGCGAAAACGAATGAACTCGCACTTCAGTGCTTCCCAAGGAGGGCGCGGACACTGGCTAATACATATACGCGGCACTGAAGTAAGAAAACGTCATCTAAGTGCATGAAAAATACTCTAAATTCGCGGAAAAATACTGCTATGCACTCAGAAAAACATCGCGAGAGCAAGAAATACTGTCTAGGCACAGTAATCCGGCAGGCAGAGGACCATGTTTAGAATTGTGAGTAAAAGTTCTGAGAAAGAAAGAGGCGCGATCGCATCACACGTATATTGAAGTTAACAGACAGAATTGTAAGTTAGAACTAAACAGCTTATGTAATACAGGATACATCGATAGCCGCGTATGGCTGTCGATGTATCTACGTTTGGGGTGAGAGATGGTCGAACGAGGGTGGAGAACAAAGGAAAAAGAGAAAGCAGCGTTGACGGACCGGATGGTTAAGGAATGCGAGTGGCGACTGTGAGAAGCGGGTGGAGGAGGGAAGGGCTACGCACATCTCGTCCGAACAGGCAATAAAACAATATTTCAACGATTTCTGAGATATTTCGAACAAAATATGAACAATTATTCTCAAAAATTAGCTTGAAAAATTTAATAATTTGTTTGAAAATCATACATCATCCAAATTATTAAATTTTCACAATATTTCGACAAAATGAACCTTCTTCGGCAATTTTTACATCAATTTGATTAACAATTTTCACTCTTTTCTGTACTTCTTTCGAGCCGAACTTTCTAATCCGCTGCATCAATAATTCCCAGCTGAATATTCCAAACTAAAACGAATAATTCACGATTTCCAAGCCGCCAATTCAACTTCACAGAACTTACGATTCCCATGAAAAATTAATACTCGAAATTTTACGCACTTCACGAGCCCACTTAAAATGAAAATTATCCGCCATTATTAACAATTTCCAAAAAAAATTCCACCATCTCGGGTATAATTTGCGGCGCATTTATGAAACTTCGGTCTTTAACGAAAACTAATCCTTCGATGGGGAAAAAGTTTGGCCATTTCGAAAAATTTTCCACTCCATTAATTTTTCACATTTTTAACCTCAAGAAAAAAAAATTGAAAAATTCAACGTTTAGTAATTTTTTCATAGGTATACTAATTTCCAACGCAATTTATTACGTTCCTAGGGAAAATTCATCAACCCCCTCCCCACCCTCACTTCAAATTTTCTTCCAAATTACGTATACACGCGAATGCAAAATCTGCACTGAAATACCCTCCCTTACTTCAAATTTTCTTCCAAAAATCTGCATTGAAATAATATTTCACGTTCATAATTTAGTAACTAAGGAGTAAATGGTACCCCAGAAAATTAAAATTTACGCTCCGGTAATAAAAAAATTCCATCTTCGAAAATCCGTATCTTCTGAAACGATCTGAAGCCGAATGCAAAAAATTCGTACTCGTAAAAAGACGAAAAGCGAATATGCCTACACGGGCCATTCGCATTACTCCGCCGGTAGGTAATTTTTATATCTCATTTCGTCGTATTTTTATTACGTTATGATAAAATACGCCGCGCAGAATTTACCTGGGCCATAAATACTCGTCAAAATATACGTAAACTTGTGTATCTTACGAGGCTGCGAAATTCGCAGTAGCTGGAATATTCAGACGTAAGTAATAGCTTATTTTATATAGAACGAGCACGAGAGGACGGGCAGGGGAGGGGGATAAATTTTAATCATAATTGGTATGCGTGGCATCGACGATAACTCCGACACGACGATGCCACTGTAAATACGATTAAATTTCATTCTCGCGCGAGTTATAGAGCGAGATAGAAGGCGAATTTGCCAACTTAGTATGTGAAAATCTACGTTCGAGTTTCACGTGTCACATAATCTTTACTTTGTATAGAGTTGTAAGGCGCGAAAACATATTTAAGATAAATTTCTTACATTAAGTAGCTGCGAAATTTAGGTATTAGATGGAGGAATTAAGAGTACGAAATTTATTCAAAGCTTGTCGTATATTTTTTCAAAGGTTTTTTTCAAAAAAAATGTTGGCCACACTTCGACGACAGGTTTTTAATTAGCTCATAACGGATGTGTCGGGTTAATCGTCTTCAAATCTGGTCTGATGTGCGAAAGATGATCGCGAATCGACGACACAGTCGAGAGAACGACTAACTTTTCCAGGGATATAATTAAAATGCGTCGACGCATAGCGCGAATTATCTATACGACGAATATTAAATTTGATAATCTCTCTTTACAGCTGGAAGAAGACAGGAGGGCTGGGGCAGGTCACTTTATGGTATTTTAAATAGGCGTATACTTGTTTTAACTTTTTGTTTATTATGTATACCTAATTGAGTCGGAGTAGCTCGTTACGAGGCAAGACCTGGATGGCGGAGAATTTTGAATTTATCGCGTACAGGGCCCAACTGTCGCGCGTAAAAAACTGGATCTTGGTCGTTTAGCAGGCGACTTTGTTGTATTTTATTATCTTTATAATTTCCAAACCTCTTTCCTCGCGTCGCTCGGAAGCATGTTCTTTAACGCAGCGAATAGTGCTTATAATCTCGTAAAATATTAGCTTTTTTTAAAACGTCGTCGAGATATTATTCTCCATTGTGTTTCTCCTCGCCCTTCGACCCGTCCGGAATCCTAAATCTGGCGAGTTATAACGATTAAGATTCATTTTTCCTCTTTCAAACGTCCTTTTAAAATTTGAACGTATTGAAAAAATATTTATTACCGGGGTTCTCACATAGTCTTCTTGGTCGTAATACTCGACCAACGACAGTTTTATTAATACCGATGTTGATTGCTGTGTTTTTACCTGTTTCACTGTGGCCATGTGAGAAACATGGACGAGGCGCGAACGACGCGTAAATATTCGAATGGAAATCAATTTTTATGAATTTTTTACATATTTCGAAACCGCGTCGTATGTAGCTTATTTAATAATCGTTTTAAAAACCAATCGTCGTTCTGTGTGCGAGTTTACTTCGCCGAGCCCGCTCATCGTCGTCGGTACTTTACCGCTAGATGGGAGGATGGGTGGCGGTGTGTAAACGTTATGTGTACGAACATTACGACGTATTGATTTGTCGCTTTAATAGTCGAATACTCGGCAGCCCGAGGTGATTTACTACCGCTGCTGACTGACGTCTTAATCTTCGATAGATTAATTGCTGGGTAAATTGAAAGTTGCGTCGGGTCGGGCGAAAGATGAAAGGATTGTGGTTTTTGTCTTTTTTATTTTGACGAACGAGGTCATCATACGAGTCTGGAAGATGTGTACTTAAAATCTTCGGCTGGTAGATTTATTATTATGAAAAGGGTTCAAGTGGACATTGACTTCGATTTAATGCCGCCTGGAATGTGTCGTGGGATGAGGATGGGGAGGAGGGATTGAGATGAGAGAAATATGAGAATTTTTGAATGAAAAATTCAATCGTATGTCGAATTGAAACTTTTACTTTCAATTTTTCGGGTGAAAAAAGCACAAAATTTTGTTCAGTAATTTTGCCATTCTCGGAGAAAAAAAATATCCGAAAACGATTTCATTATACAAATCGAATCGTTCGCATAAAAGACTCGAATCTGGACAAATTTTCAAAAATGATGAATTCAGATCTCAGGTCTGATGAAATTTTTACGAGTAATCGATCGAAAAGGAATTATATTTTTTTATGGAATTTTTCTAGAATGACTCCTCAGGTGGAATCGTTCGTAAATCAATGGTGTTTGATCAAATCATTCGAGAACGATTCACTCGAATCCAATGAATCATTCATAAAATGCCGATTTTGATGAAAATGACTCATCTCAGAAAGAATCGTTCGCGAACGAAATGTGTTTGATCAAATCATTCGAGAACGATTTACTCAAATCCAATGAATCATTCGTAAAATAAAATGCTGATTTTGATGAAAATGACTCATCTCAGAAAGAATCGTTCGCGAACGAAATGTGTTTGATCAAATCATTCGAGAACGATTTACTCAAATTCAATGAATCATTCGTAAAATAAAATGCTAATTTTGATGAAAATGACTCATCTCAGAAAGGATCGTTCGCGAACGAATTGTGTTTGATCAAATCATTCGACAATGATTTACTCGAATCTAATGAATCATTCGTAAAATGTCAATTTTAATGAAAATGACTCGTCTCAGAACGAATCGTTCGCGAACGAATCGTATTTGATCAAGTCATTCGAGAACGATTCACTCATATCTGATAAATCGTTCGTAAAATGTATTTTTTTTAATATAAAAATGACTCATCTCATAAAGAATCATTCGCGAACAATTCGAAAATATTTGGTGAATTGTTTGCAAAAGAATTTCATTTTCGATAGAATCGTTCGCAAACGCTAAATTTTAATTCAATAAGAATACAGGATCGTTCATAAATGAATCATTAACAATGAAATCGAATTTAACGTTGATTGAATCATTCGAGAACGACTCATTATTCGGTCAATTCGTTTGCAAATGAATCATTCTTAATTAAATTGTGAACAAATGATTCATTTATACAAAATTCAGTTTTATATCGAATCATTTGTAAAAAAAATTCCGTGGTCAAATAGTTCACAAATGATTCATTTCTGTTCAAATCGTTCCCGAATGATTCATTCTCAATTCAATTATAAACAAATGATTCAATTATACAAAATTCAATTTTTTTCAAATCATCTGCAAAAAAAATCATACTTGATGAAATCGTTCACGAACGAATTTTTTCTCATCCAATTGATTTTGAATGGTTCATTCATTTCTGGTACATTTTTTCTTTACAAACGATTCAAAATGGATAATATCCTTTGCAAATGATTCGTCATCAAACCAAATAATCCATAAACGATTCATTCAAATTTTCACGAATCACTGGTGAACGATTCTCTCATATTCGATGAAACATGAATCTATCAAAAAAAAAATCATTTCTTAAAAATGTTTTTAAAATGACTCAAATTTGATGAAATCGTTTACGAACGATTCGTGATGAATCGAATCTTTCGCGAATGATTCATTTGCATCTGCAGATTGACTGAGAATCAATCGTATTCATAAAATCGTTCGAAATTATTTCTCAATAAAAGATTTCCGAATCCTTTCCAACTGTATTTTAATTAAAAGATAAAATGGTCACTATCCTTCTCATAAATTCCTATTTGATTTTATTCATTTGAAAAATTTAGATTCTGAAATTCAGTTTACTTACCACAATTTTTACAAATTTTTCTACGACCCCCCCCCCCCATTTTATAAAATATCTCACCCAAGCTACTTAAACAAATTTTAGAAATTTTTTCTAGAGAAATAAACAAAACAAAGTAGAAAAAAATTTCATCCACAAAACTTTTTTCTAGAATTTATTTAACAAATTTTGCACTTAATGAACTTCCCTCTCCTCTCCTTTTCCAGCCAAAATCCATCTTGTGAAAATAAGGACAACAAAAAACTCAAATCAACCTTGAAAGTACATATCGCGTCTTCAATTTTCATTCATTACTCGTACTTCGCCTTTAATTGTATTTTGTTGCAAAATTCGAGACTTTTTCAGTGCTCATTTTGTTCAAAGATTCGACAAAACTTATGCCAATTTCTCACCCTTTCCCTCTCCCTCATAAATGGAAAATTTCACATTAGCACGAAAATCGTTCGTCATCAACCATCACGTACCTTATGACAATTCAAGTTTGACAGGCAAAAAAAAATCAGGCAAATCCAGTCTCCTCAAAGTACAGTCCATTCAAACCCGAAAATCATTTCTCCTTTCTTTCGCTCGCATCCATTGAACGTTAACTTGTTCGGTTGCATAAGTAAACATATCATATACAAAGAACACCGTTTATATCATCGGTACCGCGGCGATTAGGGGCAAAATGGTAACAGCAGTTGTCAGAGGTGTCAGCATCAGTTGTCAGTACAATATGGTGCTGAAAGTGTTCGTTTTCTTACTTCTCTCTACGTATTTCTTCGTCTCTTCTCTCAGTTTCTTTCTTTCTTTTTATTTCATTTTTTTTTTCGTGTGTACTCGTTTTTCTATAAAGCTTCGGAGATTTTACGCAATTGGCCAATGCCTTCTGTTGCAGAACATGTTTTTCTTGACAGCTAACAGCTGTCGTTCTAAATTAAACTTCTTCGGGTACTTTTATTCTTGAACGTCAATTACATTTACAAAGAAAAATATTAGACCTTTGGCCCGTTACTGAGTTATTTTTTTCGCCTTTCAAAGCTACCTACCAACACCTTTCGAGTTTTTCCAAAATCGATCATCAAAATTTGCTCCGGCGACTTGTGCGCGCGAAATCTTGCTCTGGGTAAAATTAATGTATGAAGAACGATGCGGTACCGACGTAAACGTTATTTTATCGTTTTTCAAATAAATACGTATAATTTGCGTTCGTATTATAAAAAACCCATACAGCGAACAAATCTTATGGCACAGCGTTGCAAAAAAATAACCTCGTATCAAATTCGTTTAAACGACGAATAAATATCCGATCGTAAATTCCGAATGCAGAAAAGTAAAAAAAAAAAGGAGTAAAGAACTACGCTGGTACATTATTATTGGTACACATATAGAAAACGAATAAAATATGACGTATAACCTTTTTTTTTCCTGGTTCTTTTTATGAAACAGCTGACTTAAGTATTAATTTGGCTCGAGCGTTTTTCTTATTTATATGGGTCTTTTAAAATGATATAGAGGTAATGAACCGATTCCGCACGTTCTCAGTTCTACGCGTTACGTCGTTTGCCGCCCTCCCCCGCAATCTTACGAGATGATTTTTCATCCAGCTCGGGTCTAAAAACGCCGAATGAGGTACTAAAAAGAAAGCAAGAAAAAAGTGCCAATTACGTTTTATTACTTATCGAACTCTCGAGAGTTGTATGGAATTTATCCAGAGAATGGGGCTGAGGGGCGACTGAGGTAGAACCCGAAATAAAATGTGTGTACGTTTACCATGTAAATTGTATTGCCTTCGATGTATGGTTCGCGTTCGCGTATTTGTACGAGCTCAACGAGACGATTGAGCTAGTTCGATATTTGTTTTAATGAAATTGAGATTTACATTTATTCTCATCGTCGTATCGTATCGAATCGGCGTCGTTATCGAAACGATGGCCTCGGTAACGAGCGAAATTTCCTGGTTATGTGCAGCACCATGCCGTGGTTAGAGTTCAATGTGATGTAGGTTTTTTCCCTCTGCTGGCTCCCTCGTGGCAGACTTTTTCCCAATTTCAACGTAGTATCATGTTGAAACGATAAGATGAAATTTTAGGGTTAATGAAATCGTATCGATGGGTGCGATAGGACGAAAGTGCTGTTATACTTTTTATGACGGCGGTATCGGATATGTATTTTTGAGCAAAATGGTTTCCAGGTGAGTTTTCTAAAATTATGAGAGGGGGAGGGGAGGAAACGATGGTGTTTCGACGGGATGAAGCATTAAAATGGTTCGAGCATTCTGAAAATTAATGAAATGACTGAAATGAGAGAATCATTTTGATTTAAAAGAAGAAAAGAATCAAACTTTGAATAAATTTGGCAAAAATAGAAAGCTTTGAATTTGAATTGGTTGGAAATTGAAATATTATAATAAAATATCACGCTAATTAAGAAATGGATTTTAAATTAAATAAAATTGAAAAAAAAAATCAAAGATAAAATTGTGACGTTTTTCAAAAATTAAAATATAATAATGAGAAAGTATCAATTGGAAAAAAATGAACCCAAATTTTCTATTAAAAAAAAAACCATACCAAGGCTAAAATCATATTTTTTTCAAAAAAAAAAACAAAAACAAAACAAATGAGGGCAGCAAAATTTTGAAATAGTGAACTTGAATTAAAAATTATAATTACCTATTCAATAAAAAATTAAAATTTAGACAACATTTTTGGAAAAAATTTACAAAAATTCGTGATATTTTTCAAAATTTAAAATATTTAGAATCTCAAAAAAAAAAAGTAAAGATGTTTAGTTTTCCATTTTTTCACTTTTTGAATTCAATTCTTGAAAAAAAAACACTGTACTTAACTTGATTAAAACATTTTCAATGTTTTGTTTTTTTCTCCAAAAATTCGTATAAATTTTTTATCAAGATTGAAGGAAAAAAAATTAAAATTATGAAAAAATTATTAGAATTTAGAGGGAGAGGGGTGATTTCAAAGAAAATAAAGTAGGGAAAACATTTTGAAATAAAAATTTGATAACTGAACTTTAAAAAAAAAAAAATGACAAGAATCTGTAAAATTTTCAAGAATTAAAAAAATAGGAATTTATCAAATTTTTAAATGAAAATGGTCAAATTGACGAGAAAAAAGTGAAATAAATTCTTCAATTTCACATATTACTTGATAAATCACTTCAATACACCAAAAAGCTATATTTACCAATGTTTAGAGAGTTGAGAAAAAGAGGGGGGAAATGCGAGGGGAGGGGAGGGGAGAAGGGGCAGGAGAAAAGGGAAGGAGAAGATCGTAGAGGAGGAGGAAGAGAAAAGAATCGGAAGTTCGTATAAATTGAACACCAATAATTCGTGATCTTCTACATTCATTCATTAAATCCCCCCCCCCTCCATACCACCAAACAAACAACTTTGAATTTTATTCAACAAAAAAAATAAATTGAGTATATTCAATTATTCATCTTTTTCAAGGAAAAAAAATTCTGAGTTTTCTGTGGTTGATTTTTGAATAACAGAATTTAAAGTGTGTTTTTTGAAATCTCATTTGGAAACTGAGACCATTTTCGTGTCATTAGAATTTTCGTGCTCTGACGAGCCCTAGCATTGGAACTGAATTAGATTTAACATTATTTTTTGGATTTATTACTTTTTTTCAATCCATAAAAAAATAAATTATGAAAAATATGAAAAATTTCGAAAAAAAATTGTATTCACAACACAAAAAATTCGTCATTATCATTGGTAAACAGATTTTGAGCAAATGGTGAAAAATTGAAAATTTCTTCAAATCACAGATTTTTGTTGAGATTTTTAAAAATATATACAGTCTGAGAGCCAAAACCCTTTGGGAAGAGAATTTCAAGGGAAGGAAGGGTAATTAGCGTTGATTCAGAGTTGAATTGTCCTGGTATAAAATTTACAACTTCAAGAAAGAAAAATTTACGGAGTCAAAAACTCCCCCCCCCTCCCCCCAAAAAAAATCAAAACAACTTGAAGTCTCTTCAAAACACATAAACAATTTTTAATTTATGAAAAATATACGCAGGCTTTTGAAAATGTTCTTAAAAAAAAAGAGGATAGAAATTCAGGTCTAATTTATATTTTTTTCGTGTTTCGAATTTTTGTTTTTTCATCCCTTCATTTCATTTTCAGAAAAATCAAAAAGTTCAAAAAAACTCTTTTCTAGATCAAAAATGTATAATTCGAGTACGTATCCTCCCCACCTTCATATTTAATCTTGGAAATTTCAATACCAATAATTATTCTATTCTCTCCCCCCCCCCATTTATGAACCTCCACCGACAGAATTCCCTTCTAATAAATTTCGATAAGAAAAAGGGGTATTATAAATTATTAATCGATTATCTCAAGCCAAACTGTATTAAGTCTATAATCGGCGTCTCGGAGTCGACTCCGGCACAGGGGTCGCCTTATTCATCGCTTTGAAAATGTCATTAAACCTTATTATAAAGTTCAAATATCCATCGATGAAGCTTACGCGTTCGTGGAATTCTACGAATTCTTCGCCTCGCCATCGATAAGTTTTAAAACAAAGCAACAGATAGTCTCGCAACTTGACAGAGTCGAGAGAGAATCTCAACTGGTCGTATATTCTTATATTTACCTCCAGATTTCCTACCAGACAGACGTATTAATTCGTAATCTTTATTTCGCAGTTTCCCGGCTGTCAAGAAGCTTGCAAGTTTCATCGCGAAATGTCACCAGTCCAGCAATCTGTACCGGTTATACAGACTCGAGGCGAAGAGGTAATTTTTGTCAAGAATCAAACCGCCTACTGGCCGAAACCGTCCAGAATACGTCACGGTTCGGGCGATCCTCTCGTCTACGTCGTGATGCGTCGTCTACCAGGCAAAATGTGGCGACAAATCACTCAAACTCTGGATACCTCGTCTCGAGTATCCGAAGACCTGTCATCGGGCGCTATGCTCCGTGTATTGGTTGTCGATCGAGATGGACTGCTGACCATTTACAGTCCGGTTGCTTCCGAGTCGTCGCTCAGAAGTGCCAATGATATTGCAAGAAGTTCCGGACAGAATAGTCTGAATAATTTGTTCGCTCCGGCTAATTCGAATGGTGAAAAACCAAACGAGACTGGATCCGGGAAAGGAAGAAGGATTAATACGGAAATTGTGAAGAATACTTCGCAGCAGGATTCCAATCGTACTTCGGTGAGTATTGGTAAATTTTCTAATGTAGAATCGAAAAAATCTCAGTTTTGGATTTTTGGCCCCTCCTCCCCTCTTTTTTCTGGCTTCAGATATTATACAAATGAGCTCCGAGGTAAGGAAACTGCACCAAATTACAAATAGCTAGTATATGAGCAAAAATCGACGACTACGTGGTTTTTCTTCTTTTCTCGTTCGATTACTTCTTCGCAGTATTTCCATTCTGCGAGTTTCGCGAAAAGCGAAAAAATCGTCGCCATCCCAAGAGTACTCTTTAGCTTAGAGTAACTGCTGGATACAGTACTTGTTTTATTTCCAATCTGTTTGAATATTCCCCGAACGTATGTTATTTAAAAGAACTACCAGCAGCATTTTAACCCTCCCCTTCATTTTCCAACCCATCTTCGTATCTGTATCTCAGTCTCGATACCAACCGAACGATATGGTTCATGATTTTATCTCGCGGATGTGGTTTGATTATTTGCGACATATACGTGCTCCAGGTCTCGATACCGCCATCGATTCTATCAGCGTACTGCGAATAAGAAACGTTATATTATCTTAGAGGATTTCTCTGTGAAGATGTTCGAGATTTTTTTTTTCCTCTTTCGATGGACGTAGAATGGTTGTGGCTTCTGTTATGCTGCGGCTGTGCGAATCTACAACCTCGATAGACCTATTTTGGAGTACTTCTGCCTACCCTACGCTTTAATAGATTGAACTACGAGTGTATTTCTGCGGTTGTAGATACGTACGATGATCGATACTCCATATTACGTCGTTCAGTATTCGTATTATTACTCGGAAATTCATTAAGATTCCATTTATGTAGGTAATGTTGGTACGTAGGTTCGTAATGTATGAAAATACGAGATAAATGAATGAGAATTTTGTTAGTATGATTTACTATACGGAGAAATACGTAGTACAATCTGTAAACATATACCAGAACAGTTATCTGCGTTAAGTAGGTCGTTTTGTGTAAATGGCTGATCGATTTTTCATTTGGTATTCTTTCCTCCTCCTACTCATTATGGAATCGAAATATTGCTTATTCATTACCAATATCGTAGAGGCAATATTTCGAGTAATTTTTTTTTTAATGGAATGAAACAGTTTATCAACCATCTACTGAATTCATTTCAAAATTTGATACGATGAGGTCGTTAAATTCGTTCGAAATAATATTTAGAAGTTGAAATAACGTAAAATTATTCCAATATGTTGTTTTTCACTCCATTTTGGTCGTTTGAGCAAACATAAAATACGAAAAAGAAATCCGCTGAAAATGAAATATCATGAATTTCGTACAAAAGTATGTATGCATCAAAATTAAATTTTTATGAAAAATATTTCGGTACAAAAATTGATAAAACCTAATAAAGTTGTACTTGAAATTCCAAAAATATTCTGGAATGTGACATGGAATTTATTTAAATTCGAATTTCCTAACGTGTAGAAAAATCGGGTACAATATTTCTGGGGCTTCTTATTGAGTGATGGATAATCCATTTGTGAGGCTATTCGTTAAAATGGACTTGACCAATCGAAATCGAGTAAAAAAAAGCTCTCGCCTTTAAACCGTGAGGTAACCGATTTTTCTCGAGTTTTTATGCATAAATTTTTTGGGTTTGAATTTCGAAAAATCAACCATTAGGTTCCTCCAAAAAACTTACAAAAAATCTAAATATCTCAGATCATCTATATGCAGCAATGTAAAACTGGAATCGGAACTGGAACTGGAACTGAAAAACCGGAACTGGAACTGAAATCTGAAAATTGGAACTAGAACTAAAATGAATTTCATTTTATACCAGTTCCAGCATTTTTTTTTTTTACAAATTTCAATTTTTTTAAATAAGATTTTCACTCATTTAAAATCAACTGCAGAGGCAATATTTCGAGTAATTTTTTTTTAATGGAATGAAACAGTTGATCAACCATATTTTTTTTTCGAAAAATTCAAGGTTTGTTCATCTGTCAACAAATTTCCATGGAGTAAAAAGCAAAAAAAATTCAAATGTTTTGAAAATTGGCATAGAAAAGTAGAAAATTTAGATGCACAATATTCAATTTAAAATTTTTTACTAAAAATTAAAAAACCAAAAAAACCTCAAACGAACCTTAAAAATTTATGTGGAAAAGTGAATAAAGAAAAAAAAAAATAGTAGTGAGTTCGAAAATTTCATTAAATTCACAGCATCCTCGCACACATTATTCAAATTTCAATTTTTTTGTTGAATAATTTAGGACTCAGGAAGTCAGGTCATAAAATTTCTAAAAAAGATTATTTCCCAGGGTTTTCCCTCAGAAATCTGTTGTGTTGAGCTGGGCTTGAATTTATTATGAAAAAAGAAAAAATTGTACTTTGAAAAAAAAACAACAGAGTTCAATTTTTGCAGAAAATTTTGAATTTTTTATCCGTCAAAATCTAAAAAAAAAAAATATGGAATTTTGGAACTGGAACTAGAATTGAAAACTGGAACTAGAAAATTTTGAGAACTGGAACTGGTAGCTTCCCCATAAGCATTTTTATTGATTTTTTTTAGACACCTTTAAAATTTTTTTTTTGGACACCCGATATACTTTTTTCCAGACGGCTCGTATTTAAGCAATAGCTAATACTTCTTCTTTCATGTGCACCCGAATTGTATGTATTAGACCATGAATTTGCCAAGCCTTTTCATTGTCATTTCTTTTGGACTCCCTGTCTTCTTATTTTTGGACACCCTGTATTTCGACAATAGATTCATCCCAATGGTATTTGATCAAGAATGAGGCCAGACTGGAATTTTTTCAATTAGGTCAAAAAAATTTTGCCAAGAATTTTGGTTTAAAAAATTTTTGGACGCCCTGTATTCTGCATCTAGGCAACACTATTTTCACACAAAAATCATACGAAAAATATGTACAAAAATTCATTTTTCTCAAAAAGGTACAACCGATTTTCAAAAAACTTGAAATCTCAAAACTTCCTCACTACCCCCCCTCCCCAATTTTAGCCTTTTCACCTTCATCTCATAGCTTATGGTTTCGGAATTTAATCGAGGACAAAATTTGGTACCTAGAAATTCGAAATATTCTGAGACAACTGTTTTTTTTTCAAGTTTTTTTAAACAGATTTTCCAAATTCGAACTTTCATTCCATTTTTCAACATCCTACCACCCCTCTCCCTCTCATCTTTATCGTTCTAACAAAAAAATAAATCGAACTTACAAAAGTAATAAAGCTAGTTCTCTCAAACCTCTCTATAAACGCCCTCGATCCACCGGATAGGCAAAAGGCACAACTTGCATCGTTCGTTCCCGTATGGAGATTTTATTGCGAGCTCGTTCATTAAAAAAAGTAAGAGCATCTAGGCGATGTGCATTACATAACTGATCAGGCTCGTACCTACACGTCCGTATATAAGATTTTATCCAGCATCGGAGGCGTTCCTTAGAGGAAGGAAGGAAGCGTACACGACGAAAAAGGATAAAACTTTTTTTTTCCTCTTATGCCCCAAGTATCAAAGTATAAAAGTTTCTTTGAAGAAAAACTTTTCCCCTCTGTATCTTGTTTTCGGTCGTCGCATCGTCGGAATGATAAAAACTGCATTTCGCTAGGTAACTATACTAATTTAGAAAACGAAGCAGGAAGTTTAGAAAAGTGCATTTCTCCGCTACGATGTGACTTAATTTCTCGTACAAAAGCACGTGCTCGAGATAGACGATGGCGGGGGGCAGCTTTGGCGAACTCTCGACGTATAATAAAGAGACTCGGCGTAAAGTAATTATAAGTTTTTCGCGCCTTGTGTGGCGACGATGGCATGTGCGAAAATCCGCGGGTCTGGCGATGAAGAGCGTGAAAAATGTCGGATAATGGAAAGAATGCGCCGCCACCTGTGCGAGAATCGGTTAACTAAAGAAATCGTCGTAATTATCCGACGAACAAGATAATTTACAAAAACGCTATTTAAATTCTTGGCCGGTATAAAAAGGCTTGCAGCGAGACGAAAAGGATGATCTAGTAATAAATTTTTTCTCTTATTAATGAGGGACGGATAAGGCCGTAATTGGAACATAAATTTAACTTTATAATAAACAGCGCAGCGCCAACGTCGACTTTCTTAGTGGGCCATTTGTTTCGCGAGAGCAAATAGAACCGTACTGGATTTTTTCTTCCATCTCGCTCTGTTTTTTCCACACTTTCCAGCATCATGTGCCGGTTGTTTTTCGTGTTAAAAATCGCGTTCTATGCTCGTGCTCCAACAGAGGAGAGATTTCTGAGTCATTATTTTTTTTTTTTTTTGGTCGTTAATTCCGCCTCTTTTTCGTCTTTGTTGGTCGTACAGTCTTGGTCGTCGTTAGTCTATCTGTATGTAAGCTTAGCGGCCGCCTTGCGCCTCCTTGTCTTCTTTTTTGATAAAGAATGCCGACTAATTACAAGCGCGGAAAGAGTAAGGAAAAAACCAACACGAGGCCTGGCGTTTACTTCTTTGAAAGAGACCAGCAAAGATGAAGCAAAAAGGGGTATGATTGTCTGATTAACGATAGTGTCGTTTCACCGCAACGACGTATATCATTTCGATCTAATTTTCAGAGAAAAACTTGGTATCTGAGACGTCACAGCGGTGAAATTCGTATTCCTCCGGGTTTTAGAACATAGAGGCGTAAACGTGTTAAAAAATATGTAATCTGGAGGTAAAAGAAATGTCCCCGAGTGGTTGGCCCAACAGTAATATATACCCGCGGACACGCGGTATAATACATACAACAAATTCACTTACGCGACCGCGCCGCAGAGAAGGCCATAGCCGCCTCGAACCGTTTTAATAAATGACCCAACTGGTCAACATGACGGTTAAACATTTTTATTACCGTTTTATTTATGTTGAATTTTTTTTATAAATTAACGCGAATATTCGAAGATGGCCTGCCGTTTATTTTATCCGAGATTTCCACCTTATCCGCGACCCTCCCCGGCTCCATCGCCGATGTTCCGTTTTTCTAGCGTACCCTCGTGAGCTGCTGGTCGACTGTGGCCGTATGTCGGAGTTCAAATATGCGGTTTTCTTTTTTTTCCCACTCCGTAGAACGTATAACTCTTTCGTTTTTTTTCTGATTTTTTTTTTGTACCTTAACGTATAATGCTTATATTATTATATGTAGTAGTAGTATGGGATATTAAACCCACGTAAATACGTATATCTCAAAGAGAAACGATACGTATGGTATTGAATGAGCTTTCTGAATTCGAAGAATATTACAGATATTATGTGGATCGAAGTTATGTATGCACCTATTCACAAGATGTAAAGAATATGGTCTAGTTTTTCTGCCGCCTCCTTTCTTGTGGCTTGATTATATGTGGTTTTTAAATGGTCTCGTTGAACTGTTCGTGTACCTGTTTTGTGTTTTTTTTTTTGGTGAGTTTTAGGTGATAAAACAAAGTCGATTGTGGGTGGATTGGAAAAAAATTGTTGGATTTTTTTTTATTTTTGAGAAAATTTGATTTTTATAATGTCAGTGAAATAGATGATGGAATTTGATGGCATGAAATATGTACCTCCTACTTTCTAAATCTGCATCAGTCAAATTTAGCGATTTTTTTAAGCAGTAAAACAGATTTGATGAAAAAATCAGTGATTTTTGACTGATTTTCTTCAATCAAATTGAATATTGACTAAGAATTTGATGATGTTTGACATAAAAATATCAGTGAAAAATCAATGGTTTTCATTAAAAATCATTTCACAAATTCAAAAAGATAGAAGTTCACCAAATCTGACTGATTCAGATTCGGAAAGTAGAAGGATTTTCAAATTGCTTTCACAAAATTGACGCCAGAAAATTGGTCTCACCAAACTCACAATATTTCAGAATTAGTTTCACAATTATTGGGAAGTAATTCCAAAAAAAGGTTTTATTCGAAAATTGGTCTCACAATTGTAAACTGCTTTCACAAAATTGACACCAGAAAAATTAGTCTCACAAATTACTTCAAATTAGTCTTACAAAACTCACAAACTCATAATTTTTCTGGATTAGTTTCATAATTTCTTCGCTGTTATGGACTAGTCTCACAAATTGTTTGCTTAAAGATTAGTCTCACAAAATCTTGCAAACTGTAAAGTAATCTCACAAAGATTTTGATCAAAAATTAGCCTCAAAATTATTCATAATTTGGCGGATAATCTAACAAATCGTCTGTAATTTTCGAATTGCTTTCACAAAATCGACACTTGAAAATTATTAGTCTCACAAATTGTGAGTCACTAGAATGTTGATCATACAAAATTGATGCTTTTGAAAATTAGCCCCACAAATTATCTATTCAAGTATGAGCTTCACAGCTCAGAAATTGTTCGCATCACAATTAGTCTCACAAATTTGACAAATTGTGAAGTAGTCTCACAAATTTGACAAATTGTGAAGTAGTCTCGCAAAAATTTGACAAATTGTGAAGTAGTCTCACAAAAATTTGTCAAATTGTGAAGTAATCTCACAAAAATTTGACAAATTGTGAAGTAGTCTCACAAAAATTTGTCAAATTGTGAAGTAGTCTCACAAAAATTTGTCAAATTGTGAAGTAGTCTCACAAAAATTTGATAGATTGTGAAGTAGTTTCACAAAAATTTGACAAATTGTGAAGTAGTCTCACAAAAATTTGTCAAATTGTGAAGTAATCTCATAAAAATTTGTCAAATTGTGAAGTAATCTCATAAAAATTTGTCAAATTGTGAAGTAGTCTCACAAAAATTTGTCAAATTGTGAAGTAGTCTCACAAAAATTTGACAGATTGTGAAGTAGTTTCATAAAAATTTGACAGATTGTGAAGTAGTTTCACAAAAATTTGACAAATTGTGAAGTCGTCTCACAAAAATTTGACAAATTGTGAAGTAATCTCACAAAAATTTGACAAATTGTGAAGTAGTCTCACAACGTCGGCAAATTGAGAATTGGTCTCACAAAAATTTGATAAATTCAAAATTGTGAAGTAGTCTCACAAATTTGATTGTTCAAAAATTAGTCTCGCAATTGTACATACATAATTTAGCAGATAATCTCACAAATCGTTTGAAATTTTCAAATTGCCTTCACAAAATTGATAATTGAAAATTATTAGTCTCACAAATTATGGGTCACCAGGAAGTTGATCAATAATCACACAAAATTGATGGTGTTTTTTTTTTTTAGAAAATTGGTCTCACAAATCATCTATTCAAGTATGAATTTCACACCCTCACTAATTGTTCATATGATGATTAGTCTCACAAATGCTTGCAACCTGGGAAGTAGTCTCACAAAATTGACATATGTACTTAGTTTGAAAATTAGCAACATGAATCGTCCATCATTTGACAGGTCCACAAAATAAATCCATTAAACTGTCAAGTAGTCTCACAAATCGTACACCTCAGGCACAGAGTCTCACAAATTTTCTTTCACTTCAAAAAAGTCCTGGTAAATTATTTGCCATTTCACATAAAGTCTCACAAATTGTTTCTAATTTGGCAAGCAATTAAAAAATTTTCATTACTTGGCATTTCTGATTTCATAAAATGCAATCGATGAATAAATCTTGACATCCGGTATCACAAAATTTCTGTCACTTTACAAATTGTTCATCGCACTTTATTACTCTCACAAAGTTATTGTTATTTCAGAATAATTAGTCTCTCAAATTTGTGAACACATCACAAAAATGGCCCCATGAATTATTTGCCATTCAGCTGGTAGTATCACAAATTTTTTATGGAAAATTTCAGCAGTTTTTGAGCCTGTGATACCTACGAACTTGTTTACTACTAGAATTATTCTAAAAAAGTAGGGTCTGCCATTCAACTTTTTATAATTACTGAATTTGAAATTTTTTCTTATCTCTGAAATACTCGACTAAAGTTGGAAAAAAGTTATCTTGAGAAAATTTAAAATCAAAAATATATATTTTTTGAAATAAAAATCCAAAATTGGAAAATATTTTTAAAAAAATAGGGGAATTCAAAATTGGAAAAAAATGAGAAAATTTGTAATATCTGAGACGTGTTTTGAAAAAAAAAATTCAAAATTAGAACTAGAAGTAGCTTTAGGAAAACCGAAGATTAACAAAAAATTGGAGAAAATTCAATTTGAACTTGGAAAAAATCGTTCTTTCCGAGGCCAGACTCGCATTTATTTTTGAGCTCTATGGAAACCATCAGAGGAATGCATTTGATTGAAAATGCATTCTGTAACGATGCATTTGGCCAAGTTACCAGATACGTACAAAAGTAAACGAAAATTTGTACTTTTCACTTTAATTAGAGTGTGGCGTTGTGTATCCGGCGTAGATTGAATTTTATCACAGCCATGGATGTTAGCTATCGATACGTGAGCTTTTAAAAGGTTAATTATATTGGCTAGGTCTAGGTACACGTACATACGGTACAGCGCTTTATATAGGTACGTGCAGTCTATAAATATATTTTATTCTCTTTATACTCTCGTTGGCGTACCGTACGCGTATGCAGCATTTGAAAAACCATTTGTTTGTAATGTAGGTATATGTATTTTGAAACCGAGTGCGGCAGCCTTTCTCTCTTTAGCTTTAATCTCCCTGTTTTACTCTGCCCTTCGTCTTCGTCCCTCGCACATCAATCGGTCGCTTGTTTCCGCTAATCACATTTACGTTTATGAGACATCTTTTTAAATAGATTTGTAGTACGCGTATTACGCAGACATGCGACGAAGGGGCGTGCTATTCGAGTCTTTATACTGGAAAAGAATTGGAAACCGCTTATTATACTCTAATTAATCATCGAGCCAAAGGAAGTTGTTTTTGTATTATGCGAGCATACGCAAAGCAGAGGTAACTCTTTCACTCTATTTTTCCTTCCCTTTGCTCGGGTTTCTTCTTTACAAAGCGCACAGACTTTTTTGTACACGCTTGGTCAACCAGTCGCTATGTCTATGTGATTGTCGGCTCGTCGCGGTGGCGGCTGTTTCTTCAAGTCTCGCCGATTCATCATTACAAATCGCCACCAGCTTAAAGATGATTGATATGGTTAAATTGTTTGTATTAAAAAAGGCCAACGCAATATGGGTCTAAGGAGAATTTCCATCGTTCCTCTCGGAATTGTTTTAATTTCGAATAGAGACAGAGAGATCCGGCGCAACGTGTATGGTCCACCCATCCAAAAATACCGCTTTTGTAGCCTGAAACTAAATATTTGCCTATTATACGGGTTCGGTTTCACTGGTCGGTGCTTTTTTCAAGGTCCAAGCCTTATTTATCGTACACCTCGGAGCTGATTTGACTACATTGGCGAAGCTGGAATTCCTAACGTGTTTCAACTAAGGGTGTGCCTTGAACTTTACCCTTGTATTGGGGTTTCTTGTGTTTCGCATTGCGAGGGTTGTTTAAAACGCGAGATAGAGAATTTTCCAAGGTTCAATGAAACGGTTGTTTGATGTGAAGCTTTTTAAACTCTAATTTCACATACGTACGGTATTCAAAAAGATGGTAGAAATTTTTCATACGAAAGAATGCTATTTTGCGTGTGCGTGTTAACTCTCTTCTCTTTTCTACTTTTTTTTGGCGAAATAAGGAAAAATTTAACGTGCGTGAATCATGCCGAATGTTTTTTTCCCTTCGGTGTTTCGTGACAATCGAAACGATACGATGATTTATGACCTTTGTTGGGAAATTTATCGCGTTGTTTTATTGCGATCGGAGACAAGATGGAAAAAAATTGATAAAATTTTCTCGTTATCGAATACAGAGCGAGATTTACGTACGAGAGAGTAGCCAATTACAGCTCGAAAGTCGAGACGGTGATTTTAACGAACTAAGTTTTTTTTTTTTTGGTGAAAAGTTGGACAGTTGTTTTAATGGAAAATGGTGAAAAAATTCTGGATGAGATAATCCAGATTTATGGAAAGTGGATTTTTTTGGCGAAACAGAGAACGAAAGTTACTTTAGGATGGAAATTTTTGGCATTGGAGAATATTTCGAGTTGAGCTGTAATATCGGTTCGTCGTCAAATTTTGCAAGCCAATTTTTCGATTTTTTGCAGGGTATCTTTGTCAACTCGAATAAAATTTTATGGCTGTTTTATGACATGTTTCCGATGAAAAGGAATATTTACCCGATAGCATTGTGATTATTGGTACTTGCTGGATTATCGAGCCTGTGAGAATTTTTTTCAAAATGTAACGAGTGAAATTTTTACGAGAAATTAAGATTTTAAAGTTTTGAAAGAAATTATTTCGGTGGATTGAATTTTTCAAAACGATCTGGCTGATAAATTTCGATCTTGATTTTCTTTTTTGAATGTTGAAATTTTTGTAGAATATGCTCGCAATCAAATGAACATTTTTCAGAACTCATTCCTTTTAAAAAATTTTCAAGGTTTTCAAATTTTTGCAATTCTTTTGAAATTATGTATTTTTTTACAAGAAAGGTATTCCAACTTGAAAGAAAATTTGGAGCTGGAACAAAAATAAATGGAGGGTTGACAAAACTCCGTATCCAAAACTTCAGACATTGAAGTTCATTTCTTAAATTTTGACGAAATTTTAAAATTTCAAAATTATCTCATCGCCTAGCAAATTGAGAAAATTTGATCTTACGAATGTAAAAAGCTGAAATCTAGAATGTACCCTACTTTCGACCCCCTGAATCGATTGAAATGGAACTTGAGAGGTTTCAGAGCCTCTAGAAATTTTTAAAATTTTCCAGCATGGGAGAAAGCCTCATAAAAATTTGTTCATATGATTAACCATGCTGATGACCTATGTATTTGATCAACTGAAATTCAATTTCCCAAAATTCATAATTTTGAATTCAATTCAAATTTTTTACCGGAAAATTCTCCGTGGGAAAATTTTAAAATACGCCATCGAGGTAAAAGCTAAAAATTGGTAGTTACCCTATTTTGGATCAAATAAGTAACCCATAGGAATAATTTATGATTATGGGAACTGAAGTTCATATGGACCATTTTTATGGAAGTTTCTCCACGACTGGAAAATTCTAAAATTTTCTGGAGGCTCCGAAACGTCAAAAAAAACACTTCTAAATGAATTGGGAGATCAAAATAAGGGCATAAACCGAATTTCAGTTCTTTTCCTTCATCAATAAAATTTTTATTTTATTCATCAGGGCGATGAGGTTATTTTGGAACTTTAAAAATTCGCCAAAATTCGAAAAATAAACTTCAACGCTTAAAATTTTGGGTACGAGGTTCTCTTTATATGGGCTTTTGATTTATTTTTGCTTCGGCACAAAATTTTACTTCGAGTTGGATTTTCACCCATGTTGATTTGGTTCATAAATAACGAAAGTTCAATTTTTTCAGGGAAAAATTCACATTTTCTGGTTTCCACAACTTTTCTAATTCAAAATTTTCTGAAATTTTCAAATTTTTAGCGTCACAATTTTTTCAAAAAAAAAAACAGATTAAATTTTCTTTCAATTTTTTTTTAATTGGTACAATTTTTTTTAATAGGTTCATATTTCTTTCAAGTTCTTTTCGTTCTTTCAACTCCAAACTGCTATTCCAATTTGACGAGCTCTGAGTAATTTCAACTTAAGACGACATCAATAAATGGATAGATACTCCCACATCATTAATTTTTTTCGAAATATTTTTGTTTTGAGCCCGAAAAATTGTGAAATATTTCGAAAAAATTTTGTTGATTTAAAAAATGGAAGGACTTTTGGATTCGAAAAAATTCTGAAAATCCCCAAATAACGAGAAAAAAATGATATGAAAATAAAATTTGAACTTGAAAAAAATCAAATTCACTAATCGAACTGAAATCCCCCTTCCCACGCTTATAAATAAATTTACTCTTCAATAATCCTCTCGGTTTGACCAAAACACAAGGTAACTATAATTACGACGTATTTTACAGGAAATCGTGGCGGCCGAATACACAGCTTGGAATTTACGGGAGATTTCGCTAATTCATCAAAAAGTTCTGGTGATCGCCGAAATAGCCTGGGACGCGGTGCCAACCTACGTCGTCCAAAGACCGGTGTATTTCGTGACGTGGGAAGTGGACGGCGGTGGTCTAAAGGGTAATCTGTTCACCGATTCCACTTGTGTCACATTGTCTCTGTGGCCAGACACCGTTTATCATATACAGGTAACACATAAGCCAGTATATTCACTATACATATACATATCCTAAAATAATTCTGATTTATTAATATTATCGCGTTGTCCGGTTCACTAAATCAAATAACCAAAACGTTATAAATCTTTATTAACGTCCGATTCGGAAGCTCGACTCTGATACTTGTTGTGCTGCTGCGTTTGTTCATGTACCAGAGACGACTACCGGTGTTGGTATTTTCTTTTTTTATTTTATAAATATGGCTATTTCTTCGCACGACTTCTCAGTCAGATCCGTGTTTTTTTTTGGTACCTCGAGTTGGAGAAAATATTTATCGAGGGGAATGTGGCGATACAGAATTAGAAAATTATCATTCGATGATTTGTGCTGGCCAAATACTCGTTCAAGATTTCAACGAGATCTGCCAGTACAGTGCTTCGTCGTCTCTAAACCGGTGATCGATGCGGAATTTCGGACATATTCATCGACGTACGACACTCAGCAGACCACCTTTGCGAATTTATTTCGCTACTGTACGACGACACATGATAAATTCTTGGCTCCGTTGCAAAAGGCTACGACCTGGGAATTCGCCTCACCAAACTAAGAGCACCAGTTGAGAAAAGAATTTCGGTATGCGAATTTTTTTTTTTGCACATTGGCTGGTCTCGAGTCCAGGTGTCGAAGCGTGATTGACGACCGGCTCACATATGGTGCATTTCGGGCAATAATGCCACACTGTCGTTTAATTCAGGTCGAAAAAAGATTTCCTGTAGGTATTTACGAGAGTCGACCATGCTGTCGTAATGGTTATGTGCGGTTATCGAGGATGGCTTTTCTCAGATGGATGATAACGGAACGTGAATGAGATTGGAGCATCGAATAGTTCACGTAGTTTGGGCCAAGTGTACCACGAAGACGTATAATGAGTCGTAGTAGTGAAATAAATCAATCGGTTGAATGATTGTCAAAAATTATACCACGGAGTCAATGATCAACGAATTTTTTCCAACATAGTAACTGTACGAGGATGAATGATGGAGTAAAATGCCAGACCATGGAGTAGCATAATATTGCGAAGTGATTAATCAATTTGTAAAATGATATTGTTGATGACCGGTTCAAAAGATCACTAGGTAATTAGAACGTATGGTAGATAAACTCAATGAATGATTTATTGAATAAACAAATGGACTGAGTCGATGAATGGAACGATGACCAGCGTTCTTGGATGATAATTCGGATTACAGGAGCTCACGAATTGATAATTGATAAATCATTAAGAGAATTGATGCTAAGACAGATGTGAAGAATGATTTCGAAGTCACGTCTGGAAATAATTTTCCAAGGATTTATAATAAATCAAAATAAAAAAATTGATCAAAATGATCTAATTTTTAAATTATAATAATTTTCACAATACTTTAAAATAAATCTAATGGTTTTTTCATTCAATTTCAATTTATTTTCCCATTTGAAAGAACAGCTGTTCCAATGGTTGGAAAAAAGGTTCCAATTTTTAATTTCTTTTCTCCTTAAAATTGAGTAAAAATAATTATTCAGGACACTTTTTCAACTTATAGCTTTTTTTTTTAAAAAAAAAAATAATTTCAAGCTTAAAATTTTCAAAATTTGATGATTTTGGCCTTTTTTTATAGATAAGTAAGTGAATTAGAAAAAAGTCGAGTAAGAAAATCTTGAAAAAAGAGATCCAAGTAAGTCAAAAAATTTCAAGTTTTGAAAATGCCAAGTTTCGTTCAAAATTTTGATCATTGAAAACTAGAATTCTAAAAAATTTTCTACTCAATTCAATTCATTTAGAGAATTCGCGAAATAAGGTACCACAATTTTTTCATTTTTTCAACTCTTTGAGAAAAATTCACCTATTTTCTAAAAAAAAGTCCATATTTAAAAATTTTTAATTTTGCCTCAATTTTTTTTACCAAAAATAGTATTTTATGGAAAGAAGATTCCCCCTTCTCCCTTCACCTTCTTCACACCAGTTCAATACAATTTCGAAACCACATATCTACGAAAACTTAAGTTTACTTTTTTCATTTTTTGGCACAATGAAGAGAATTTTAAATAGGTACCTAGATAAATTAAAGAAATTCAGAGGCAAAAGTCAGTTTTTTTGTCAAAATATTTGCAAGAAAAGAAAAATTTGATTTTTCGGTGCTCATTAATTAGTGAACATAATCAGAAATCACTGTAAAACAAGTCAGAATTGTAGCACAGTAATAAATCAGTGAAAAAAATCATTGAAAGTAAAGAGTGAAAATTTTTTTGGAAAACTAGTGGAAAAAATTGCTGTAAAATCGGTGAAATTCACCTAAAAGTCGTGCAGTAAAACATCTGAAATTTATCGAAAAATCAGTGAAATTCTTTGAAAAATCATCTGCTGAAAAT
The DNA here is from genome assembly GCA_038380155.1 of Pseudococcus jackbeardsleyi. Lineage (NCBI taxonomy): Eukaryota > Metazoa > Arthropoda > Insecta > Hemiptera > Pseudococcidae > Pseudococcus > Pseudococcus jackbeardsleyi. The sequence continues at coordinate 11,368,120 of CM076242.1, forward strand.
TCAAAAAATATCGCTGATTTTCCCTGTACTGGAATTTAGACATTTTTTTTAGTGAGTTATCACAGATTCAAAATGAATTTTAGCAAAATTCAAAGATTCAGAACCAATTGCTGGAGACTTTGAAAAGGCCAAAAATTTTGGAATTGTTGATATCAAAAATACGAATCTAAATATTTCACTGAAAAATTTATGTATCTACCAATTTTAAAAATTTAACATTTTTGCGTGAAAATCAAAAAAAAAATTGGGACAGCTAAAATCTTGATCGCCGGAGTTTTCGATCACTCTTCTTTTTAATTTTGAGAAAATCAAGTGTCAGTGATGGTTCTTTTGTAATCATCAAAAATCGATTCTGATGCTTCATTTGGCACTGGTCAGTCAAATAATAAATCGTAGAAAATCAAAATGAACCAGTTTCCATTTGATTATTTTTCAGTTTCTTTTTTACAAAAACTAGATTTTAATGTTTCAAAATTATTTTTACAATTTTTCGATTTCTTTTCTGAAGTCTTTATTTTTCTGGACCATAAATCGTGAGTCTAAAATTTGAACTGGGAATGTAAAATTTTCAATCAAATAAACCGGCATCGATGTTTTGGCCAATTTCTGCATTCAAAGTCTGCCCTCAACTCAATCAATCACCAAATAATTTCCTCAATCAACCAAACTCGCCATAAAATCACCTCTACAAAACCTCTCCAACACTTACATCTCAATACACCAAACCAAAAATCAATCACCCAATCTAAATTACGTCAAATCGTCATCATCTTAACGTACCGAATCAATGCTCCGACGCCATCCGGTCACTGAACTTGAACCGAGATCAACGGCTGGCAAAATGAGTCATTTGTCTCTTACAAAATCGTCGATTGAACAACTCGATACGTCGCCTCATGCCCACATTGGCATCGTTTTACACACCCGTGGCGCTTAAAAACCTCACATACGAGAATGCGAATCTCGCAAATTGTTTTAAATTACGTTCAAAGGCGCATACGCGTTACGGTGGTCTCGCGATCAAAAATTAAAAGGCGATGCTGCCAAAAGAGACGCACGTTCAGACCCTTCGCCGCTTCCTTCAGCTTGGCTTGTTTATCCAACTTCTTATCAGTCTCGACTTGAGATTTTATTTCTAATCTTTATTTACTCATCTCCCGTATGCTAAGATGTTCCATTCAAAAGGCTCGCTGCTCCCTTTTTTTCACCTCCCCTCCTTCGTTCCTCCTCTAGCCATCAAAGTACCCATTATTTCGGTACATTTGCGCACATTTCCGGGGAGAATCTCGTCGACGAATACGAATTAAAAATCATTTGAAACAGAAATGTAGCGTGCGATTCGACAAGCGGAGAGGGTATTCGCCCAAAATATCTCGTCGTACGTTAAGATAAGACATGAATAGACCGACCTACGTCGATCTTATCGCACTTTTAGACGGTTAAAGGCCGAAATTCAACCGGGAGATGATGGTATTTATTGCGAACAATTCAGCCACCGTGTTGTATGTACCGAGGAGTCTCTTTTTGTCGCGTTTATACCGCATTTTTCCTCCCTTCCCTGCCTCGCCTCGATACACAATCGAAATACAAACAGCACGCGGAACAAGAAAGTTTTAAAGCATCGCATAGCGGTGCGGAAAAACACAGAGATGTAAAAATGAAACGAGATTAAAACGTATAAATTTATAAGTATGTAAAACGTTCTACCCCCTTATGACTTGGGCCCAGGCCAACTATTACCGAGCTCGATTTTCAACCTAGATCCCGTCGTACGTGTGCTCTTCGAGAACGAATCGGTAAAAATGCGGCTATAAACATCCTCGTACATAATGAAACGGCATTTGTCATCGCCGATAACCTTCTGCCTTCCTCTCTGCTGCTTCTATATTGAAATGCAGCTCTTGTACTTGGCAAAATTCCTTTCGGGTATATTTTTTTGGTAAAAATATTCGCCATTATCGAGCCACCACCGCAAGCCTAATATGAAAGTAGAATGATAATGGCCTTGGAGTGCAGACCCCAACCCCATTGTTTATCATAAAAATTTATACGGTGAAAATGAAATTCGACATTCACGTCGAGACAAATTATTCGCTCCTTTCAACGGGGAATCGACGAGACCGAAAAAAGTAAGCAAGATTCGCGGCGTACTTTGTAATTAAATAAAAATTCGCCGAGGGTTGTCTCCGGCTCGTATATTGATTCGAGCCGATGGAAATTCAACTCGGTAGGGTTGATTTACGAAAATTCGTGTGGGAATAGTTGGCCAGATAAGCTGAATGGACTACTAATGAAGTTTCTCACTCACGTTTCAAACGAAATACTTGGAGGGCGAACCAGGCCCAGGATGTCCTTAAACTTATACGGAGAAATCGATTCGTTGGTCGTCGTGTCAAGTAAATTTTCATACGACAAATTGACGACAATCGATTCATTTTACGACGAGAAATTAACTCCATAAATGGACACGTCTTCGTTGTCGTCGAGGAAGAAAAAAAATATCGTAAAGGAAAATTTATATTATAGTTTTTATTATTGAACAAGCTCTCGAGCCGGCTGCGAAAGTAAAAACGACACGTTTAATTTCGCTGTAACGTTAAGAATCGTTAAATGTGTAGCATTTTTTTCTTTTTTTCGTTCCTCTCTTAACCATTCTATGTTGCTTCTCCTTAGTTCCTTTTACTTTTATTCGAGGAAAAAGCGTTTTGAGCTTTTTAAGTTTAACGTAACCCTCTTTAAAACTTTTTAAAAGATTAAATCACCCGGTTCCACATCCGTTTCTTTCGTTGAAATACTTTTCAGGATTTCTTTTGTTTTTTTTATTCTTTTTCAGTGCTTCGTTTCTGAACCGAGTTTTCGACTGGGTGAGATTTTTTTTCGTTTTTTTGGTCCTTTTTTTTATAAATTCGGCCCAGTTTTACGTAGAGGAATTGTTTTTTCGTGGCTACTTCCACGTTTGACGGTCGAGATTTATTCGACTCTTCAAAAAAAACGCGATAATTATCTATATCGATCGTCGTCATCCGGGGAATCTCATGCCTATGCTTCGGAGATATTGTCGTTGGCGTCGCGACGCAACCCTTACAACTTTGCTATTCGCAGCAGAAAGGAAAAAAAATTAAATTACCAACAATCACGATTACGTTGAACTTTCACAAAAGGGAAGTCCCTTTGGTTTGTTTACTTCGTCATTTACCGTTCGAGACGCACTACAAGCGGAATTTTTCCTTCTTTCTTCGTCGAGCCGAGTAAAATTCCCAAAGGATAAACGTTGCTTTTTTTCCATAGACGTTGTCGTCGTCATCGCAGTCGTTTCTCTTTATTACGGTGTAGTGTGTATGGTTCTATCTACCATGAACATGTATCATAACTGGGTTGCTATGTGTACCGCCCTGCTCGCTGCTGGGTTGCCCCGCACTATGTATCCCTTCGTCAACAATTTGTCACATTGTATCGACGGCCCCAACCGAGGTCCCTGCGTTCTAGTTCATAATCAAAGAACAGTTTCCGTTCGAGTAATGGAATTTCAAATTACGTGCGCGAAGGCGTCGAAAAAAATGGAAAGTTTTCGCTTTTTCTTTTTTCGTGATGTCTTTGTGGTATCGTTGGGGAAGTATTGTATCGATTTATTGAAGGGGCTTTTTCGTATTCGGGTTTGCAATGTATCTGGATGGTGCTGGGGATCGTAATAACGGGGTTTTGATGTTGTTTTGGTTGTATTAGAGGTTCTTCTGCAACATAATTTTATTTCGGCATCTGAATCACTAAAAGGCTGCATTTATAATCCCGAAATGTTGAATTATTTACCCCCCTCCCCCCAAAAAAAACTGCGCAAAGAGTAATTCAATGTTGCAAAAATACTTTCAAAATTTTACTTCGAAATTCCATAGAAAATCATTTCAATTTAATACGAAAAAAAATTTGTTTCATTTAAATACGAGCATGTGACCCTGCCAGAAAAAACATTGCTGAAATAATTCTGAAATGTTGCATCAGCATTGTTGAAAATTCTGAATCAACATACCTATCTGAAAAATCTGAATCACTTTTGTGGATGAATTTTTGAAATATTGCATCAACATTGCTCAAAATTTTGAATCAACTTTGTTGAAAATTTCGAATCAACATTATTCAAAAATTTGAATCAACGTTTTAGAGGCAATTTATCAACATTTTTAAAATATTTCCGAAATTCTGAATCAACATTGCTGAAAGTTCTGAATCAACAATAGTCAAGAATCTAAATCGACATTTTTGGAGAAATTTTTGAAAAATTGCATCAACGAAATGTTTCATCAACAATTTGAAATGTTTCATCAACAATTTGAAATGTTTCATCAACAATTTGAAATGTTTCATCAACAATTTGAAATGTTGCATCAACATTGTTGAAAACTCTGAATCAACATTGCTAGGAAACTGTTGAAATATTGCATCAACAATTCCGAAATAATTTTGAAATGTTGCATCTACATGGTTGAAAATTCTGAATCAACATTTCTGGAAAATCTGAATCAACATTGTGGATAAATTTTTCAAATATTGCATCAACATTGTTGAAAATTCTGAATCAACATTGTGGATGCATTTTTGTAATGTTGCATCAACATTGCTAAAAATTTTGAATCAACTTTGTTGAAAATTCTGAATCAACATTTTAGAGAACTTTTTGAAATATTGCATCAAAATTTTTGAAATATTTCCGAAATTTTGCATCAACATTGCTGAAAGTTCTGAATCAACATTATTCAAAAATACAAACCTACATTTTTGAGAAATTTCATCAATATTAGTAAAATGTTGCATCAACATTGTTAAAAATTCTGAATTAACATTATTGAAAAATCTGAATCAACATTGTGGATTCATTTTTTGAAATAGTGCATCAACTTTGCTGAAAAATTGAATTCAACATTGTTAAAAATTCTGATTCAACATCGGGTAAAGTTCTGAATCATTGAAAATTCTGAATCAACCTTTTGGAAAAATTTCTGAAATATTGCATCAACATTTCTGAAACAATTTTGAAATGTTGCATCTACATTGTTGAAAATTCTGAATCAACCTTTTGGAAAAATTTCTGAAATATTGCATCAACATTTCTGGAACAATTTTGAAATGTTGCATCTACATTGTTGAAAATTCTGAATCAACATTGAGGATAAATTTTTGAAATATTTTGCATCAACATAGCTGGAAATTTGAATCAACACTATTCAAAAATCTGAATCAACATTTTAGAAAACTTTTTGAAATATTTTCAAAATTTTGCATCAACATTGTTGAAAATTATGAATCAACATGGCTGAAAGTTCTGAATCAACATTATTCATAAACCTGAATTGACATTTTTGAAAAATTGTCGAAATATTACATTAGCATTTTTGAAATGTTGCATCAACATTTTTAAAATTTTGCATCAACAATTTGAAATATTGCATTAAAATTGTTGAAAATTTTGAAATTCACGCAACATATTTTCTTGAATGAATTCCACTTCAAAATAATCAAAATGGAAATAACACATCTTGAAAATTTCCAAGTTTTCAATTCTTTCGTCAATTTTGAAAACATGCAACATTACGAAACTACTTTTTTACTCATTTTCAGGTAAAATGTAAACTCAAAATCTATTTTTAAACACTTTTTTTTTTTTTAATTTAAGCATCGAGCTTGCAATTCTTTCAAATTTTATTGGCAGTATTTCACTCCAAAATCCAGCATTCTAGAATTTCGTCAATTTGTACATGTAATTGTTTTCTACCCATTCATCAGAATCCTAGAAAAAAATACTATCTCGCGAAACACTGCACATAAAATTTCTCATCCTAGGGGGACTTTAATTTCACTTCAACGTGAATATCTATAAAGCTAGACAAAGGGATCCAAGGGGGGGGAGTACTCGTTAATCCTGTACACTCTCAACTACTCAGCACATGTATGGCTGGGGTGCAACGAAAATTCGTCCGTTTATTTTTGGGACACAGGCGACGTACAGCAATTCGCTGGTCAAGCTTCATTATCATACGGATGACACGGAAATTAAGTCTAAATTTCCAGCCCGTTGGTCTATTTTAATTGGATACCATTGAAGAGCCACGCGTTACACGATCGGATCCCCTTTTAAAAGGAATACTTCGTAGTCCACCGATACGAGCCTTTTGGAATGGCATTCTTCTGTACATGGCGGCTTTAAATTGGCAAAAAGTTAATTTCGTTCGGTGTGGCGTCCGGTTGACACACGACTGCATAGGTATCTTTGTTGTCTGTACAAAATATCTGGCAGACTTTGTCTCATTGGTATGAGCTCGCAAATGATCGGCAAACGAGGCTTTGTTGGCCAAGATGCAATTATTATGGCTCTCTTGATTCTACATCGCATCGTTTCAATTATAAAGACCAAATTACAACCATTCGTATTATCACATTCCAAAATGATGCTGGATTGGAGACCACGATGGTCCGAATAGGTCATCCAATTTACCAAACCGTAATCGTGTTGGTTTATCGACTGGTCGAGCATTACGAGGGCGTGTGAAGTCGCCACCAAAACGACCAAATGATGATCTTAAATGTAACATGCCGAATAGAGAAAAAAAACACGAACTGGACAACGGAAGCTGGACTGCGGACTACGAGATAATGAATATCGTTGGATTTACAATAGATGAGTCTGCTCGCTCGGAGCATACCATCGGCGGAAATTTCTTTTCAACAGAGTCCGCTGCTCTGTATAGGAAATCGAAAGTGTTATATTCGTGATCTCGGTATTTGTACGATAAAATGCCTACCTCGGTAATACCCTATCGTGTCCAATATATACATAGTAAAGATAGGCTTTTCACACTCTATGCGCGTTACTCGTCTAATTTCGAAATTAACATGCTAATGTACCCAGGCTCTATAGTAAATAGGTGCATGCTCACTACGAGCTTGCTCAATTAACCATTATGAGAGCTAATAAGTAGGTTGGTGTAAGTCGTGAGTAATTTTAAATGCTCTCTGTGTACTCGATATACCTATACCATCGGTATACGCTTCGAAGGCAAATATACATATACCTACGTAAGTACACGCGTGAATTGCATGAACTTACCTCAGCGCATCTCATTACCCCGCCGTTGGCTCTTCGTCTGCTGAGGTACGCACGCAGCTTCCAACTTGAACTCCGAGTCGTTCGAACCTGCGTAAACAAAATCCGAGTTTAAGTACTTGGCCATGAACAAATACTTTGTACAAATATTATCACAGTGAGTGTGGAAAAAACGAAGCAGCTAATTTCTCAAATGCCATGGTTTTTAATAAATATCTACGTAATTTCGAAGATATCGAATTCAAAGCGATTATCACGCGTACGTCTAAATTTAAATGAGAAATAATCGAAACTGAAGCAAAGGCTCAAGCTGATGATTTATGAGGTTTAAAAATCTCTAAATATTTTCAATTAGCATCACATTTTCTCCAAGAGATCAACAGCAAAAATCAAAAAAAAAATTATACTGGAAAAGCCTATCAAAATATTCAAAAAAAATACCAAAAAATTACAATATCATGAATTTTTAGCAAAATCATCAAGAACTGAAACTGCAGTAAAAAAAGATGAAATTGAAAAACTGAAAAAACTGAAAAAATTTGAAAAATCACACACCATTTTACAAAAAAAAAAAAAAAAAAAAAAAATGAAACCCAGTAGATATATTGTAGATATTGGGAATGATTCAAAAAAAAAAAAGTGGGAGAACCTCCTCCCTTCGGATTAAGGACAAAATTGATTTCATTTTCAGAGAAATATTTCACGATCATCATAAAAATGATTAAAAAAAATCATGAAACTTTTTTTTCAGAACTACGATGCATAAAAGATTTTCAAAAAAAAATCCTAAAACAGTCAAAATATTTTTAAAAATTCAATTATTTGAAAATATGAAGTGAAATAATGATTGTGAATCAGAACATAACCAGATAGAGGGCATCAAGGGAGAGTTTCCTCTCTATTAAAAAAAATTATTGCTTGATTGAAGAAATTCGAATTGAAAGAGAAAATAATAACGAGTGTATTTTTCATTTTTTTTGGGCCGGGGGGGGGGGGGTGCTTTTAATATGGGTTGAAAATATGCACTCAATCCCAACTTTTTCCCTTCCACAAAGAATAAAAATTCCAGGAGGGTGCATCAAAAATCACGAATATCGTTCAAAATGATTTAAAAAATTATTATCAAGTGAACATTCGTGATTTTTTTTGTGAAATTGGGTTTAGAAAAGTGAAAATGTTAGGTTGGTATCTAAAATTTTTGTAGTAGATCGTTTTAGTTGATGAATAGATTTTTCATGAAGTTCATAGTTCAACTTCACTGCATGAGATAATTTTATCGAAAGGAACTTTATAAGTAAATTATGAAAAAATACTGAAAAGAAATTTTTGAGATTGGATGCTTGAATAAAGAATTCCGGTAGACAACCCAGTTCATGGGATAAAAGATGGTCCATTCAGTTGTAAAATTTGTTGACTTTTTTGAACAACTGAACTGGACTGATAATCTAATAGAAAATTTGCATTTTGAAGGGGAGGGGGAGGAGTGGAATTAAAATTTTAGACAAAAAGAACTGTTTCTGCTTTTTTTTTAATTTTTTTTATTCGGAATACAATTTTTTCCAACTCTGAAAAGAGAATTTTTCAAAAAAGATGACATCGATACCTCGAAATCTAGAAATGAACCCCGAAGGAAGATTTAAAAACCAAAAAATTCATAAAACCGTAAAATGTCCTAGAAATAAGAACAATTTTCAACAATTTTTGTAAATTATTCAAAGATCTAAAAAAAAATTATTCACGAAGACCTGTGCTCCAACGATTTTCAGAAAAAAATTGATGAATTTTAAAGAATTTGTATTTTCTAAAAAAAAAAAATGTTCTGCTCATATTACAAAACTTGACGAAAAATGACTCGACTTTTAGCTAAAAATGAGCTGAAAATTGAAAGATCTGTTTCGTTTCGTCAATTTTTCTAAACGAAATTTGACAATTGAATAGTTTATTGTTGAAATTATTTAAAACATGCAAAATAAGCAAAATTGTGCGTTTTTGAAAGCAAATTGTGATGAAAAATTTACAATTTGAAGTGAATTATGCAAATTGTGCAATATCAAAAATACATTGCTTACTTCATGCCAAATTATTTTAACCAACAAACTTGCTGATTATGCCTTAAATTTTTAGGGTTCCATTGTGATTATTCAAGAGGTTATCACTTAAAAAAATATTCAACAGGGAAGAAAGGTGGAAATTAGTTTGAATCTGATTTTTAAAAAAGACATCGAAAACTTCAATTTCTTCGACCAGATTGATACTTTAACAGAATTTCAAATCAGAAAAAATGTTGACACCCCTTGAAAAATACTATCTCATGAAGGCTGTTCCTTTTTTCATCCATTTTTGGCCAATAAATCGTAATAGCCACTCATTTCTTTAGAAATTTCATCTCCAAAAAAACATAATCAAATCATCCGGGACTCGTATCCTTCGTATATATATTCTTATCTCGAAAATACAAAATTTGAGCCACAAAAAAGCATCTTTTTTTCGACAAAATGGTGACATACCGCCTGAAGCCTCTTCCCTTACCCTTTCGAAAATCCTTTAATATTCTCTCCGGCTGTGGCGTCAAAGAGAAAAAATGAAATCCTCAGATAAAAACCCCTCTGCACGTCGCTTCGGGGTAGTAACAAAAATAGATAAGGTCGACCAATATCATTAAAGGTAATTTTTACGCGGGATGTAGGCTTTGGCGAAAAGTACTGATAAAAATATCGTCGAATATAAAACTCAACTCGGTTACATAATATTTGCCAGATAAAAAAACATAGACGTAAAAAAAGAGAAAAAAACCACCCCGCAGATAATACCGCCAAAGTCAACACAGGGGAAGAGGGATGCGGGGTATAAAACGACGATAATTTCTTAACCCTGGCCTGGTTTCTTTATCCTCCTTCGCCCGTCTTTTGCGAAAAAAAAGAGAAAAAAAGCAGAAAAAAATAAAATAAACCGGCGAAGTATTCATAAAAGCGTATATTCGTGTATCTTATTTAGGGCAATCTCTTCGCTCGTAATCATTTGCTGTGCTTCGTACGTAATATCGTCATCGACGTTATTACATTTCTATTTATCTGCTTTTGGGAAATTCTCGGTTCGAGCTTTTTCTCCTTTCGTTCTACGTTTTGAGAAGGATTTCGAGTCGTTGTGACTTCTCGACGTATAATTTTTCTTCGCCATTTTTCCTTCTTAATTCTTGAAACATATTTTCAAATTTCAAGGCAAGATTTCTAACCAAACTCGTATTTCTTTTTGTTACAGGTTGAACTTGTCAGCCAAGATACAGCGACTGGAAGACCTCAACAAAGCGAAGATTTCCTCTTGGATACTCATAGAGCAGTGGCTGTTGAATTGGAGACTTCTCCACCAGATCTATCAGTCCTGACCGCAGCTCCGGACACACCAAAGAGCGAAGAAATCGATTCGAACGATATTTTCATCCGTCACGCCGTCCAGTCGGCTCAGAGCCATGTGGATGCTCGAGGAACCCCTCACAAAATCGACATGCTAGTGGAGAAACAACAAATAGAGATATATTTCGCGGTCGGGGCAGCCTTTGCAGTCTTCATTCTGGTTCTGGTTGTCCTGGTATACGCTAGCTGTCGTCACAGCGATGTGATCTCGTATCCTCGTCCGAACAGTGATATATTCTCCATCAAGCCGGGCAAGAAGGTCGATTCGCGTTTTCCAAAAGGTAAGCTAATTTGATGTTGCTTGTTGATATTCGAAAAAAAAACACGACAATGACAGATTACAAGTGTAACGGTTCGGGGCGACGACGTTGATATACAAAAGAGGCGCGAAAAAAGTGACGAGGAAGTTGTTCGGGCGTAACGATAGAAACAGAGTGAGACGCAGAAAGAGACAAAAAAACAAGAGGTGACAAAATAAACTATACGATGAAAAAGGTCGGACTGAGGTGGTGCGACGAGAGGTGGGTTTTTTAGCGCCCGAATATAAAGTACACCCTTTCGATGTAACACTTTAAATGTTATTCGAACTATACAACGTACCTGCGCGCTCTCTATCCACCGTACTAATTAATTTTCCTTTTTAATTAAAAGCGAAAATATAAATCCTCCAGAGATATCAACGCGCGCGCTACTGATATCAGCGAACAAACTCTTCTAATTTAATTATTAAACGAACCAATTGTAACCTTTAGCTCACTCACTCTCTCGTGCTCAGAACGCTCCTCTTCTCAAAAAAAAAAAAAAAAAAACGTCGCGTCCCATCGACCTAAAAATTAACTTTAATTAATTTCCGTATACCCGATTTATTTCCTTTTCATTTGATTCTGGCAAAAAGCGACCGAGTTTATTTTTACGTCGAAGCGAAAAGGACATTGAACAATTTTTTTTCCTACGTTTTTACCCTTCACATCGCTTGAGAACCTTCGCCTGCGTAGGGTCTTCCGCCGGAGTCGTTAAATACAGCCTGCGTGTGTAACTAGTGTTGACGCTGTGAGTTCTCAGTCGCAAGAGGAAAGGTAGGAAAAAAGGTTCGGAGCGTTAATTTCCTCTTTTGTTCGTTCAATTAAGAATCGAATGGGAAAAAGTGACCATTTGTTTTTATTTTTGTCGTAAAAATTCGCTTATGTTTCATTTCTCGTTGTTATTCGTGTTTTTATCCGGTATTCGAATAGTACGCGTAGTATATGATGTTTTTAATTACATTTTGAAACATTTAAACGAGTACCCTTCAATTTTTCAAATTACTTTATAATTGACTCGTTTTTTTTCTCGATATATGTTTTGTAAAATCTAAAAAATTTCATTCAATGGCAACATAGTCGTGTGGGTACTCAAAATAAAGGAAATTTTGAGCTGAAATCAATGGTGCTGAAGATTTGTTGAATCAACACCTTCTCCGCCCTCTTCTTAACCAACTTCTCCTATTCTCAAAAGGTTTCAACGTTTTTTAAAAGCAAAAGTGTAACCTCTCGCAAGACCCTTTTTTCAACCTTTTTCCAAGGCTGTAAGAAAAATGAAATTTTGTTTTTGTTTAGTTCTTGTTCTCAAAAATTTTTGATTCTTTGGGTTTTTTGTTTTTTTTTGCTCTGAAAACTTTGTTCCTTTTTTTGTTATTGTTATTTGAAAATTGTTCTTGTTTTATGGTTTTTGTTCATGTTTCTCAAAAATCATTTTTCTTTCTCCAGTGTTCTTTAAAATTTTGGTTCATATTGGTTCTTAGCTCTTGGTGCTGTATGTTCTCACAACTCAAATACGCGTAATTCAAATTTACAATTTTTTTAAAAACACGTAAAAATTGACATGCCCCCCCCCCAAGTGAAAATACTCATCAAAATCTTTGCTTGTTTAATCTCATACTCAAATGTGAATTATTATCACTTGAGAGAAATAATTGGTAATTTTATTGTCCTAGTTGGTAATATGAGATAACAAAATTTTTTAAATTGACGAACAAAAAAACAAGGATGGTTTTTGTTCTTGATCTCAATCCTTTTTGGTTTTTCTTTAATTATTCTTTTCTGTTCATTTTTGTTGTTCTTCTTCAAATTTATGGTTTTTTCCTTCGTTCTTTTTCATTCTTCATTTTTTTGGTTCTCTGTTCTATTGCATTCATTGTTCATTGCTCTTTTTGTTCTTCATTGTTCTTTTTTTGTTCTTACAGTCCAGCTCATCTCCCAACTCTTTCCCTTCTCCTTCCATTTTCTATCACCTTCCAATCCAAGGACAAGCGTATAATTCCAATATTGAAACCCAAACATTGGCTCATAATTTGGTATTTTCTTCATAAATCCTTCATCTCAAATGTTTTGGATCTAATGATTCCTCGATTACCAGGGACAAATTATTCTTTCAATTTTAATTCAACATGAGATGACTTTGTGTATGCATCAAAAATCTGTTTTTTTTTTTGGTGCTTTCAAACTACAATTTTTTCAATATTATTAATTATACTTTTTTCACACTTTTTTCAATTTCTGACAAATGTTTACCCAGTATTTGACATTTATGATGTTTTTAGTTTGGTTTCAAATGTTTAAAATCCTCTCTCCTCTTACTTTTCAAATCACTTTACAATCAATTTTTTCTTCAACATTTTATATCAAAACATAAAAGAATGACCATACTTTTTTTTTTTTACAAAATATGGGCATGTGGGTACTCAAAATACTCGATTTTTCGAGCTGAATCGAATGATTCTGCTCATTTTACCCTAATTGATTCTTCTTCATTCTCCCAATCAATTTTCTCAAGATAATGATTCAATATTATCGCGCAAGAGCAAATATTTTACTCATTAACATATTCTTATTCTTCCTTTTCACCTTGACCCCCACCTCAACTCAACTAATAAAGCCGTATAAATTTCAGAATTCGTTCCTATATTAACCTTGGTAACCGAAAATATATCCAAACGGACGTTGAACTCGCACAACAGCGAATCATCGGACAAACCATCATATTCAAAAACTGATCCAAATCACATACGAAACGATCCACAAACCTCGACGAATCTGAAACATTTCGTCGACGAAATACAACCACCGCCACGTGACACCAACAACGTTTGCGCAAATACCTCACAACGGTCCTACTGTGATAGAAATATTAAAAATGATTACGTTAATCGTAGTAATATTTCGTAATGTGTAATTCTACCAACTTATCTACTTCATATAGAAAATTATTTTTGTACAAGATGTAAATAATCTCGAGTTTGTATTTAAAAAAAATTAATTGATCGCTTTACGATGAATTTTTTATACTAAAATTACCATACTCCTTGATTTGGGAGACAGTACCTTAAAATGTATTCCAAAGCTTGACCGCTCTTATGATGAAATACCGATAAAGCGATATCACATGATTCTTGTAGTTGCGAATCTAGTCCCGGTACGAACTTTCAAATTCGAATAGAAAATGCATTTTTTATTATTACTTATATTTTTCCTCCTTTTTTTTTACTACCTACTAAATGTATCATTTTTTTCATTTTTTTTTGTTAATCAAAAAATTATTTACGTAGGCTAGTTACTAGATTCATTTTTGTTTTTAATTTTCTTCATCAAAATCAACAAAAACGTACGATTTCGCTAGTCATTAAATTATTCGTGTATTTTACGAATATCAATATTGAGACGAAAACGAGAGCGAATTGTGTAGCCTACGATAGTAAAATTTTTCTAGTCAGCGACTATTTAATCGAAATTTGTACGTTTTTTCTTTTAATTACTTTTTTTTTTGTAAATATTTTTTTTCGAATAAGTTTATTATTTTTTTCGTATGTACATTTCATTATTATAAATACGAATTAATTTCGAGTGCGTGATTTTTAAAACAGTTGTTTTTTTCAATTTTTTTCCTTTTTTTTCGTTTGTTTACATATGAAAGTTTCATTGTTATTTTGTGATACGTTTCAATACATACAGTAACAAAGTGCCAATTTTATAACGGAAAATATTGTTAATTTGAAAATTTCCCATTCTATCTTCTCTCACTTTACTATATTCTCAGTAATAAACATTTATGAATAATAAAACCGGGTGATTTTTACAAAATATCTTATATTACTTGCGTAATTACCTACCTACGTAATTAACCGTGAATGTGTATTTTATAAGTTTTTTTTTTTGTTTTATGTACATGTACAATAATTTCGCGTGTATTTATATTTTTCCTTATATAGATGAAAGATTTATATAAATATATTATACAAAATTTGTAAATGATGTGTTGAAAATTTGTAATGTATAAATATACGAACGTTTTCTCAAAAAAAAAAAAAAAACAATGGCGTATTAATTTTTATAATGATGTGTTTGAGGTATCTATAAATATAGCATGGATCTAGGTACTTTTACATGAACACTATTCGGTGTTTATTACACAACTGCCAGCTCTTAATGGCGTTGGGCATGGCGCTTTCAAAACAAATGCACTACGTTTGTACAAGGTTTCCGGTCGGGTTTCTCAAGGTTGCACACAAAACCGCAGGTAAAAAACACGTGAACTTAAAACGTGAAATTAATTCGTCGTTAGGTGCAGAGAATGTAGTGTAAATGCCCTTTTGGAAAATTACCACAAATAGTTTCCTTGCATCGGCGAAAACAGGTAGGTATAGGTAAGTATAATTTGAGGTGCAGAGGCAAGTCATTTTTTCGCAGAAATTGGACAATTCTTTGACGAAAATATTTTTGATTAAGGAAATAGATCTGGTTGGAATTAGATAAGATCACTTTTTTTTTTTCGTAAAAAAAAATGATATCATGAAAATTATTCAAAATCAAAGGAACTAACCTTTGCGCAAAAATTGGAAATGCTCTCTGTTTCCTGAAAAAATACAGAGGAAATTCCCCCCGGCCCCCCTAGAGCCTTCAACTTCAATTCATAAAGAAGTATCTAAGTATTACGTATTGTCGTAAGGCAATAAATTTCAATCAATCAATGATTTTGGTCCAGTAAGCGAAAGAAATCAGTACAAAGGGTTGTTTTCAGTCAAAAAATATTTTTTCATCGTGATTTTTTGAATTTCACAGCCCATTAAATTTGATAGGTACGAGTAGTAATTCAGGAAATTTTATAGAATTAAGTACTTACAATTGGATGTTTTTTAGACGAGACGATGGGCCTTTGGCATTGATAGATTGGAGTTAGGTGCACATGTATTTTTCGTACCACTCCCTTTCATTCGCTTTATTTTTTTCAAAAACTCTGGGAAATTCATGACAATTACGGACAAATGAAAAAATATGAAAATCATCTACAAAAGCTTCATTTGAGGAAAAATGAGATATTCGAATTTCAGCAAAGAAAGGCGGAAAAAATGCACGATTCCAAAAAAAAAAACAAAAAAACATTCATCTCACAGGCAGAGAGGCAAAATTTCAAATGAAAAGTTTTGAAACAGAAGAAGTACTTGACACATCATTGGGGCATTTTTTCAATAAAAAAATCTCTTATTCTCTTTAGAAAGTCAATGACAGCCCCTCCCCCTCGTCTTATACCACTGATCACAAAATTATCAATACTGTCACAAAAATTATTTTGAATGCATATTAGGTAAGTACCTGCAAATGAATTGATTTAAAAATTTTCGTGGAAAATCAAAACCATTTTTTCATATTTTCATAAAAATTACTTAATTAAAAATCAAGAAAAATAACAAACGAATTGGAGAAATTTTAGAAAACTGGTCCAAAAACATTCGCAAAAATTTAAAAAAATAGTTTGAAAAAATATTAAAATAATCGCAAAATTTTCAACACAATCAATTTTGAACCAATTTTTTGATGTTTTATTCAACTTACTGAGTACTACGTTGAATAATAAAAGGATTTCACACGATTTTTATTACTTTTTCAAATAAATGACTAGTCTTAGATATTTGATTTCCATCATTTTTACAGACTGAATTTCGTAAAATTTCGATGAAATTTCAACGATTTTTACACAATTTTTGATCACTTTTGTTCTATATTTATCACAAAAACACGATCTTTCAGTAAATTCTGCACCATTTTCCCTTTCAATTTTCATCCTTTTCACAGAAGTTCAAGAGAAAAACTCCAAACCTAACGTTAAAAAAATATACTTATTCTTTGTTTAAAACTGAAAACTGAAATGAAAACATACAACTTTTCAATAATTTTTTACTCACTTCTCTATTTTTTTCCGAAACTTTCGTTTCAAAAAAAATGAAAATTTTAATAGTAGGTGATTGAGGAATCCGGATTCTTCAATATCAAAGGCGCAGACAGTTCAAGAGCCGAGAGGAATGAATCTAGCAAGGTAAAACTCCAAGTCAGTGGTTTCAGAGGGTTTTTTGGAGGGAGGGGGAGGGGTGCAAAGAGGGTATAGACTTGAAATACCAGGAAGATTGCAGAAAGGGATAAAAGGAACCTTCTTGGCACTGCTGCCTCGAATATGTAGCTCTTGTCTCAACTTTCAATAAAATCGTGTAAGTAATTTGGAATTGTTTGACAATCAAACACGAATGTCAGTCGAACTTTTTTTGAGCAACTTTTGAGAAATTTTAGCCTCAAATTGAGTCATTTTTTGAAAAATTTTTAGTTGGAAATTCAAAAATTTTTATCCCGAAATTTTTCCGAGCCACTTCAAAGGATTTTGAGTCTTAAATTCACTCATTTTTGAAAAAAAAAACTTTGCAAATCGTATTTTTCGAAAACAAATTAAACTTATCAATCAGTTACTTATTTAAAAAAAATAATTTTTGCTAAAATTTCGTATTTTGTTTTTTTTTTCGAAAAATTATGCTGTTTTTAAGTTCTGTCTGGCTCTATCGAACTGTAGAAATTTTATTTTAAGGTGATTTTTACATTTCAAACAAATTTATGTCGTTCAAAAATAATTCTAGAAAAATTTCGATTTTTTTCCAAAAAAAACCTGTCTCATTCAATAGGAAATTTCAAACCATCAATGCTCAAAAACTAGCTCAAAAAATCTCACCAAACTACACCAACAAAAAACAACACCAGCACTACCAGCAGGCAAGAAAAATCATCCACATTAGCCAAGACTTCCTCAAAATATCGTAATTTTCCTCCCCCTTCATCATTAACCCTCCGTCACACACATTTCCTTACCCCATTTCGACTCATTTCCAAACAACAAAAAAAACCTCGAACTTCCAAAACCCCACTTCAACCCATTTGCAAATCATCTCCGATCCGATCATTAATTTATCATTAGCGTCGTACGAGTACCCATACGCGGCTCGACTCGTACCGGAATATTTTCCAAAATACACAACTACGCTGAAAACACCGAACGTATGTCCGGTATCCGGTTATAAACTAGCAATTTCAAGATACCAAGAGTATACGGCCAACATACGACGATTCCAGAACGGGGAAAGGGACCGCAGGGATGGTTTTTTGCTTGTATATGTATAATATGTAACAGATCCTTTCTCCGTCTCTCTGGAGGATGTCTGCAGCATTATTATAAAAGCCAACTGGTACACGTTCGCGTATGGAAGTGAAGTGGAATGGCCATGTGTTTCTTAATACGTATATCTAAATGTTTGAACAAAAACACACAAAACACTTAATTATTATACCATTCCAATGAGAAGCTCGTCTTCACTTTAACGTAAAATTTCTCAATACGAACACGATGTATATTTTGGTGGAAAAAAATATAAAAGATTTAACGATGCGTAGGCGCCAATCAAAGCAACAAACTAAAAAGTAACAATTTTAGGATATTTCGAGTACCATCGATCTCGCCAGTCGTCCGTGTGTATTTTACGATTGGAAAAAAACACGAGAATAAAACACACAAAAAATCCATCTCCGATCTTTGGAATAAAAAAGTAATTAAAAAATAACAATCTAAACATTTAGAAATGTCTGTACCACGATAAGCTCGCTCGGTATAAGAAAACGAGCTCTAGCACTTTAACAATATCTTATAGAATAATGGACGATGAGCAAGGGCCTGGAAGCGGGGAAGCCTTTTAAATTAAACATAAACCCAAAGTATACAATGTTTTGGAACGTGATATCCGAAAAAGGGTGTCCGGTGGATTTCTCTACGTAAGAATTTCTGGCCGTTTGTTTACAATCGAGACCTTTTCTTCGGGCTTGGTTTGGAAAAATTAAATTTCGGCCGATGGCGATGGAGTATTTTTCGAGCTGTAATACCCATAATTAGAGATAAGTTGGAAACGACGACGCACGAGACCTGAGTCTCTGGTCCAGTTCGCTGGTAATTGCGAACCGATAAGTCTAAATTATGGGCCCGGTCGAGGATTCTCATTAAACGCGAGACCAGCATGCGTTGTAAACGAGTGATTTTCATCCTGGCTCCTCGTACAATTTCGCAGACTACGAAAAGTCTCCCTTTTCGTCTTCGTCCAGTGTGAAGTTGTGATCCAAACAGCATTACGAGGGCAGTACGTACCAACGGAATCTAAACTCGGTCTAGAAATCTTAATTATACGCCATTAAAGAGTATACAACACACTTCGGGGCAAAATGTGAAACTTTTATCTGTCGCATTTTGCGGGACGACGACGACGGCGCAGCATACTCAACCAGAGACCTCTTGAACTTATAGATTACGAGAGAGAAGGCAGCGAACGAAGCGAAGCCGCCGATACAGCGCGCCAATATTTCCTAACAAGCCCCTTTACTTTACCGTATGGCTTTTCCAATATCTCGAGTTATAAATTGAGCTTAAGCGTCGTCTTATATACGAGATAAAGACCAGAGAGCTTCTATCGAGAAATTCTATTAACAGTCCCTAAAGATCTCGTTAATATACAATTCTCTTATACGTGCTTTGAAATTCATAATTAAGGTCCTGTGTACTCGTACCGTCGCCGCAGCTTCGCATCTCGGTTAATGAAAGTTTGCTATGTGCTTTATAAGCTGGCGCCGCCGAAACCCCGGCACCTTTCCGCAAACAAGCGAAAAAAACCACCGAGGAAAACAAACAGCCGAGAATAATTTTCCACGAATTAGCAACCAAACGGAATTAAAAAATAACACGGAGACCGCCGCCGCACTGCACTTAAAACACATTGAGAAACTTTACACTGGTACGAGACGAATTCGACGAATGAAAAATATATTACGACTATTTTCATCGGTTATACCCTCGTTCCTTTTTTTTTTCAAGTTATCACGTCGTCGAGTATTCACCTGCCAAAAAATTACTCGTACAATCGAGGAAAATATATATAAATTTGAAAAAGCAAGTTTTTCAATTTTCTTTTACGCCGAAGAAAGAACACCGACACCGAGCGACGTTCCAACTCTTTACTGGCGAACGCCTTTATCGCGTATAAAAAATTACAGCTTTATAAATTGGAAATCTCGGAAGTTTTTTTCGATGTAGGTGTGGATTGTGAGGTATTTTCATTTTCGTATAAATATGAAATTTACAATGAGCGGAGTTCCGGGTTATTGAGGATTTTAACGTCGTGTGTCGCAGATTTTCGCGAATTAGGGCGGTATTTTTCGATTGAGAGGATTAGAGAAAAGGTAAGGGATTTTTTTTCGGGTAGATGAAATGATGAGCGTGGGTTTACAGGGTTTATAATGAGTCCAAATTCATTTTTTTAATTCGAATTTTTTCCAACTACATTTTTTTGGTGTTGTATCCGATTCAAAAAATTTTCTCTTTTAAATTTTTTCATAATTTTTTCAATTTTGATTTCTTTTTTCTTTTTTTCCAGTTCCATAGATTCGTATTTTTTGACATGGATATATCTTAAGCCAGGGGGGGGGGGGGGGTGGGTGGGTTGAAAGACTTTTCAGGCTGGGATGATTTTTTGGATGGAACACAGTCTCATAAATCATCACACGTTTTTTCCGAAAGTAAGATGACTTTTCAGATGAAAATACTGAAAATTCTCAAAAAAATACACCGAAGATTTATTAATATCACAACTTTTCCAAGCTATTGAGTCTGGTGTTATTTTTGGGGTAAAATCAATCTCAAAACTCATTTGATACGTTTCCATAAACTACAAGATTAATTTTGTAACGAATATCATTTTCACAAATCATCCCACGACTTTCTGATCTTCTGAAGTTGTGCGGATTCTTTCGAGCTCCTAAATCAAGGGTAATTTATAAGATGAATTTTCATTCTCCAAATCATCCCCAAATTTCGAGATTTTGAGACTTAAGAGGATTATTGATGTAATCAATTTTTCTAATCACCAAACACTTATTCTCAGCTTCTGAAGCTAGGATGATTTTTCTCAGTCCACTTCTTTTAGAGCTTTTCAAAGTAATAAGGTGATTTTTGGGATGAAAATCGATACCAAAATTCATCCCAGGATTTTTCTGAGCATTAGGACTAGGAGATGAATTTTCTTCTTAGAAATCATCTCCCCCCCCCCCCCCAGGTACTGGGATTGAGAAGATTATTGGGATGTAAATCAATTTCTCAAATCATCCCCCACGATTTTTCTTAGTATTTGAGGCTAGGATGATTTTTGGGATGATTTTTCACCCCAAAAATCCGTTCACGATTTCCAAAGATCATCCCTCAGAGTTGAGAGCCTGGGATGATTTTTAGAATGAAAATAATTTTCACATTTTTCACAAATAATAACGCAAATTTTCCGACCTTTTGAGACTGGGAAATTTTTGAAATGAAAATCAAACCCACAAATCATCTTGTACTTTTTCCGGGAGTATGACGACGTTTGCGATGAAAATAATTCTCACAATTTTTACCCCATAATTTTTTTTAAACATTCGAGGCAGGAAAGATTTTCGAGACACAAGGCAAATTGAACTGGAAAAAAATGTTTACTTGGAAAAATGTTGAAACATTAAAACAATTGAAAACAATGGCAAAAAATTCAAGTGCATTGGCATTTAAACAAAAGTTATTAAGTTTCATTTCTATACCCACACGAAGTCTCCAAAGTGGTACAGATACGTCAAACTTTCTACGGTGCTCTAGTAGGAAATAATTTAAAATAACAGTAACTATTTTCAGAAAAAAAAAATTATTAAACAATGTCAATATGTAACAATAAAAAAATGCTGATAAAGAAACATTTCTGAATCAGCTGTCAAAATTTATAAAAAAAACGTTTAAAAATGTCAATTATTGAAAAAATTCATTTTTAAAAAATGTCACTTCAAAAGATATGTCATTTTTTTTAAAAAATCCAACGAAGAGAAAAAAGATATTAAATCAATCACAGAATCTGGAAATTTCATGAACTTAAAAATAAGATTCCTCATTTTGACCTCACCACTGCCTTTATTCCTTTTTATTAGGTTTGTGAAACTTCTAAGCTCTCAGTTCTGTGATTAAATTAGGAAATTGTTTGCATGAAAAATTAAGTATGTTGAAATACAGTTGAGGTGGTGAAATTTTTGAAAAATTGTTTCTGGTTTAAAAATTCAAAATGGCTTTTCCGTCGTTTTTTAAAGAAACGACAGGAAACGACATCATTTTTGGTTGTTTTTCAAAAATTAAAAAAAAAATAGGAATGGAAACCATGATTTCAGTATGTTGGAGAATTCTTGTTTCTATCGTTTTTCAAAAAGCCCACATTAAATCTTGATGAATCCACAGCAACAAATCATAATTTTTCCTAATATTTCAAGGAAAGAAAAAACACTCCTAATTGAATTATGTTTTAACTGGAGTTAAGCGACAGAATGAACACATCAATATATCCGTTTTTCGAATTCGACGATACATATTTTATCCCTTCGACTATCACCAGTTCTATCCTAAAAATCCATATGGAAGATATCTGCACCAAAAATAACCTTACGCCTCTCGCCACAAAAAATAAAAGAGACAAGTACCAATACCAACAAAAATGACTTTCATCTGGTTCACTTCCACACACCCTTGAAATTAGCCGAAACGACCAAACTGTATCAGGTACCTAGACCTACGTACGAGAGAAGATAAACAAACCAGACGCAGACAGCGGCCCTCGCAGGCTTACTGACACACTTCAAAGTTTAAATTACCATTTTCCGTCAACCACTGTCATTTACTTCCTTATAAACAATTATTCGCTGGGGCATGGGCAGGATGTTTCACTTAATTAATCTCGCATATGGTATAGTACTGCACTTACAAAGTCCATTAGGTATACCTCCAGGGAAACCTCGACCGCTCAATATTGAAAAAGTACCCGCCGCCTTACCCAAACTACTTGTATTTTCACTTAGGCGAACTGAAGAAACTCGAGAAAAATTTGTTTACGATTACGAGCTGAAATATTCATGTTATTAAGGCGGTTCGCTTTCTCACAAATCTGCGGCTGTCTTTTCGTTTGCTTTTTTTAACGATGGATTTATAACGAGGGGTAAATCTTACCACGGTTGGATTATTTTCAAAGCTGCGGCCGCGTTTGTTTTCGCACCAGCGTTCGCGTTGTTTATACTTACTCGTGGTATACGCATTATAATTCGTAATCGTTGTTTTCGTATCGACGAAACGATAGATTTACAACGTTTTCCAATTCGAAGCGATTATAATTGGAATTTCGCTTAGTCTATAAGACGCCTGCAATTCTGGCAAAGGAGCACGAATTTCGAAAGGAGTCTATACGCTTTGCAAAATCTAACGATCGGCATGCACGATGATTTACTGTGGTTAGTGTTTTTTTTTCTCTCAATCTCTCCTTTCACCAAGGAATCCTTTCATTTCCCAAAAATTCAAAATGATATATAGATAGAAATGTAAAATCAAAATATAATTTTTTGGCGACAAAAAAGTCATATTTAGAACACTTAAATCTCACCAAAACACTTCATATCATCATTGAATACGTGTAGCGTAATAAAAAGTCGCCTAGAACACCCGGAATCCTAAAAATAACAGTAGATTTCGATTCAGCGACCCCAAAAACCTAACAATCGACATACATGAAGCTTTTTATCATTTTTGCCCCCCATGCCCCCTTCACCCCCTCCACAAACCCCTTTGCAGACAAAATTTCCACACATACCATTCAAGAATGATAAAATATCACAGTGCCTTTAATCAACATCATGAAACTTTTCTGAAGTCGGGTCATATTATGCATAGATTCAAAGTCGTTATTAAAAAAGGGACTTGATTAAGGGGAGGGGGAGGGAGAAGGGATACAAACTCAAAACTGATAAATATCATGATGCATATCGATTTCATGGGTTCTGATATCGGTAATCACGAGTTTTAGGTTATTTTTTATGTTATTTTTCCTCCTCAGGGTACCACGACATTCAAAATAAAAATTTTCATGCTTAAAAAAGAAACAAAATTTTAACAGCAATAGAGATAGAAATAAGCTCCAATTCCACAAAATGTACCTGGAACCGGTTGAATTCAAAAAAACATCAGATTTGAATTCAGTGCCTCAAAAACCCAACGATCGATATACATGAAGCTTTTTATCATTCCCTCCCCCTATTTCCCCCTCGCTTCCTCCGAAACCCCTTATGCAAATAAAATTTCCATACATAATTACATATCATTCAAAAATCTTGAAATAATACCACAATGACAATTCGTATCGAGTTTCAAAAAAAGTTAACTTGTTTGGGGGGGAGGGGAAGAGCGATACAGACTCAAAACTGATAAAACATCATGATGCATGTCGATTTCATGGGTTCTGATGACGCAGATCACAAATTTTAGGTTATTTTTCCTCTTCAACTTACTGCATTCAGAGAAAAAATTTCTTATTTGAAAAAAAAAAAAACAATTACAATCTTAAATTTTAATTCAGCGTCCCAAAAAACTCAACAACAGATATGCATGATTGCATGAAGCTTTCTTATCAATGATCTTCTAATTCCTCCCTCTTCCCCCACTCTACATTCATATTTTGATAAAATTTCATAAAAAATTTTGAAAATACCCATAGGTAATGATTTTGTTCAACAGAAGGACCAATCTTGTACCAAGTTGGATTATTTCAAACATGAAAATTATAATCATCTTCAGAAGAGGGCTCAATTGAGGGGGTGAGAAGGAGACCCAAAACAAAAAACTGATAACACATCATCAGGCATATCGATTTCATGGTTTCTGATGTCACTAATCACAAATTTTACGTCATTTTTCTTTTTCAGCGCACTACATTCAAAATAAAAAATTCCTTATTTTTTTCTTTAAAAAAAAAACATTTGTACAAAAACTGTGACGAAAAATTCATCATTAACAGATTGGATTCAAAAAAATAATGTCAGATTTACATTTAGCGTTTCAAAAAGCCTAGAAATCGATATGTATGAAACTTTCTTATCACCAGTCTTCTAATTTCCCCCTCTCCCCTCACTCAAGGCCTCTATTTTAACCAAGTTTTCACTTTTACTGATAAGAAATGTTGGAAGTGCGTCATAATGATTCTGGTTCAACATTAAGTTAAGACCATTCTTGTATCAAGTGGGATCGTCTCAAACATAAATTCACCATCATCGTCAAGATAGGGGGCTGAATCTCGGGGGTGCAGAGGGGACTCAAACAAAAAACTGATAAAATACCATCATGCATATCGATTTCATGGTTTTCGACGTCGCTGATTTCAAATCCTGCGTTATTTTCGCTCTAAATCGCCACCTACGCTCTGAATTCGCTTCCCACCTCCGACATTTCAACTCTTTCGCTTCAACCAACAAACTCCAGACTAATAAAACCGCCACCCAGACCCTCTCCGTCACATCACCTCCCTCTCATCCGATTTCGAACTTCGAATGACGCCAAACGTGACGCCACAGCACCCATAATGCACTCGATCGCTGCCACAGCAATAAAACACGTCTACTCTCAGCTATTTAAAAAACAATCCGCGCCAATTAATTGTATTTGTAATTAATAGCGAACTTCGCCGAGTTAAAATTAAAATACCAATTTATCAGACGTCTGTTGGAATTTCAAAGAAGTAATTTCGCGAAGAGCGTCGCCTTTTTTCTCGCCCTCGCCGATGAGAAAAACTCGTTCCGCACAAAGACACGGTGCCGAAGACGTGACGGCAGCGGGAATGGGGAAAAAAAGTGTTAAAACTTATTCTCGGTAAAGTCAAGTTTTTAAATTTCATCAACGTGAAATGTGTGCAAAAGTGTGGAGTGTTTTTCATTACTCTTAAGGGACTAACCGCGTTCATCTGATCCGGGCAAACGACCTTATTATACGTTGGAGAAAACTTGCGAGAGAAATTGAGATGCTCATAAACGTTAAAGCAAAGACTTTCCTTACACTTTCTTCTTATACGTACCTACCTTCCAACCTACCTTTTTTCCCCCAGCTTTCCTCTACCGACGGTATTGCCAAGTGGCTTTGTATTTTTCATAATATTATTACGTTTTATCCTCCGAGTTTAGCCCACTCTTCGTCTTCAAAACTCGTATTCGCAACCCGAACTATGTTACAACATTCGACGACCGACGACGAGTAATTTCGTTAAATTAACTTCCACAAAAAAAAAAAGAAGCGAAAAGCGAAAAAGCCAACAGCACACGAAAAAGCAAGCCGAGAGATATACGAGCGTACGATGGCAAAAGACAGATAGAAACTTAACTAACGGAATATCGTTACGACGAGTGGTGCTTTTCATTATTAAAAGAACGATGATTACCATGTGAAAATACACGCCGGATCTTTTTTTATTATTTTTTTTTTATTTTAGAAAACATACGCGTGTATAAAAAACCCAACCTTATCCCATCCAATTAACTTTACCACTCTTTGAAAAAGAATTCGCGACGATGCTTTCGGGTAAAAGGGTTTTTTAATTTTTAATACCGAGAATTTTTCAGATATTCGCGGAATATTAAGTCTTCTTCTGGGTTTTTTCTCGCTACCTCATATTTTTACCCTTCTCCCATCCGTCGATCCAACTTTGGTAAAATATAGGTAACTGTATTTACGCGAAAAGCTTTTTACAAATCTGCGCTGACGAGGCGACGTTACGCTGATGCAAAAACGCTTTCAAAAGCTTTTACTCCTAATAAAGATTACAAAGTTAAGGAATTATTGTTTTCGACGAAGAATACCTCGAGAAATTAACTTCATAGTACAAAGAGTACAACGTAGTAAGAAAATTATACCGGGGCAACGAAATTAACGTGCTAACGAGAGATCAACCGTATCGGTGTATAAAAATTTATTCGATCCGTGGATACGTTTCCAATCCATAAAGGGAAACTTTGCCCCGATACGAAAGGCTCGTTTACAAAAGACCAACGAACCCCTTTAATTAAGCGAATTATCGAAGGAACACGGAGAGAGGTATCCAGACAGATCCTTTGGCCCAGCGACTCACCTATCTGGCGAAAATCGTGACACGAAAGTATAAACGAGTGGAAAAACTTGCAAACTAGCACCTCTTTGACGACGAAACATAAAATTCCAAAGCTACCGTTGCGGTTAAAAATTTATACGGCGAAGTTGTTGCGGTTTGTGCGGTTCTGCGACGCCGAGAAAAGCGAAATAGGCGCATGATGGATGGAACGAAGCTCTCGAGTTTATGTACCAGAATGCGTGCAAAGGTATGAAGAAATACCGTCCTAGAATTACCAACAGCAGCGTCGTAAACTCCGCAGAAGTCTGTAGTGACGCGACGTCTGTGTAGTTTGGTGCCGACCGACCGAAGCTTCCAGGCCTATTCCACATCGTCAAACCGCTCCAGCTATGGGCTTTTTCGCTATGCGGTATGGTATACATAAGAAAACCGCATACACGCTTTAACTTCCTGTGAACCAACAGTCTTACAAATAAGAAACAATTATTTACCGACTGGGAAATCCTGGCAGCGTGTTTGGAGGAAGCTTTATGTGTGTGCTGTGCGGATAAGCCGATTTGGGTATCCTTGTAGAGTGTGAATTAATGGACGGATTTTTCCAAGATAGAAAAGAGAAAAGTATGCGAAGATGGTCGTACGATGGAGAATGTACTTGTAAAAATTCAGGAACTTGAAGAATGTAATTCTTAGCACGTGAAAGAAAATTTTCAACGAAACTTTTTCGAGGCTGAAAAAATCTACTTTTTTTACCTGACAGAAGACCAAATTGTTCGAAATAGAGAAGGAAATCATGAATTGGAGAGATTTTTTCGAAAAATAGAAGTTCAGTTAGATTATTGACATCTTTTTCATTCAATATTTCGAATAACATTTTATAAAAAAAAGCACCACAACATTCAAAATAGGTAGTTTTCATCAAAAAATTTGAAAGAAATGGGAATTCTTTTCTTCAGAAAACTCTCCTCCCTCACTCAAAAAATTTCTGAGCAACTCGCGCCATTATTTTTCATGTGCAATACACAAAAAAGAAAAATAATTTGGTTTTGAAGTTGACAGTAAGATTAGAAATTCTGATTTCATTCTTCAAAGGTTAGAATAAGGATGGGAAATGAAAATAAATTGATGCGACTTGAAGCCAAAAAAATTATAAAACGTGAGTGAAGATCTTTTAGCAAGTTTCTTGTCTCCACAATCTCAGTAGAATCTGGAAAATTCAGATAAAACAATTAGATTCTCGTTTTATGGCATTTTCCTTCGCCCAGGAAAAAAACAGCTAATCTGCTAAAATTCTACTATAAAATTAGGGAGGAGGAATGGGGGAAGGATTTTGAAATGTGTAAAGTTTTTGTGTGACGTAACATTTTGAACTTGAAAAAACAAAAACAAAAAATCGAGTGAACGATTATTACATAATTTACGAGCTGTTGAAATTTAAAATTTTGACAATTCAATTTTGAAATTTTAACGTGCATTTTTATTTAAGTTAAAAGTTATCTAGTTTAATTTAAGAAAGAAATTGATTCACTGTCTTTCTCATTGTAAGATGATGTAAAAATGCAGAGAAAATTTTCCTTGATTCTAAGATTCTATCTTTTCTGTAAGGCCCAAAATCAGTGTTGACTCAAAAATCAATGTTTGACATCAAAGCGCGGTTTCTATATCCAGGCTCACAAATTTTATTAAAAAAAAAATTAAAAAATTTCAAATAAAAAAGTATACCTAAGAAAAAAATTGAAAAAAAAATCAATAGTGCATTGACATTTCAATGAAAAGTTATGAAATTTTGTATCTTTCAGAGCAAAGAAGGAACACTGCTTCATCTCTAAAGTAGGCAAATATATTTTTGATAATCAAAGATTTTTACCTTGAAGGAAAAAGTTTTATAATTTTTTTTTCAAACTTCGTGAATTAAAAGTTGAACTTGAAACTGCTCAAGTATAGACCCAAAAGAATCATCAATGCGACCAATTTTCTCATTCTTACCTAAAATTCTTGGCTAAAAAAGTAATTTTGTGAAATTAAAGGACAAGTTGATTACTCAACATCATTTTTAGTATCTCACTTTAGAAATTTAGAATCCAACACCATTTTCCAGAAAATTTGGGAATTTTTCTATCATGTCCAAATTCTGCCGATTAATACAGATAAACGAAACGGTTCGAGTTCGAGAGATTAAAATGGTCAGATCTTTGTCGATGCAACAAATTAACTTTCAGACCTTTCGATATCCATGAGAAGGACATTTTCCATCACAGAGAAATGGTTTGAATGAAAATCCTCTAAAATCGATAATGAAGCTTCTTCAACATAATTTTGTTGGCGATAGTCAGAAAATTTCTAGGGCGAACAGAAGCCAAGAAAGGAAGGGGATAAAAAATTGAAATTTTTTGACTGAAATATAGAATTTTCATCAATTTTTTTTTCAATTTTAATGCAAGAATAACAATTCAGTAAAAAAAATCACTGGAAGCACACTATGAAATATTCGCTGGAAATAGACAAATTTTTTTGATTTTTGAATTTTCACTACTTAACAATAAGAGAGTACCTAAATTAGAGAGAAATTTTTACTTTAGTCGAGTAGGTAATCGATACATTTGAAATTCTTCCAAGTTTTGAACAGATATTTATTAGCAGCCGTTTTTCTACAGATCTCAGAATAATTCTTTGGAAAAATGAAAGTTCAGCGCAAATGCATGTTTTACAATCCTCTCTCCCCTACTCTGAATTGAATCAAATTTTAAGAGAAATCTACAAAACAGCCTAATTTTTTCAAGACAAACTTTCCCAACATTTTTCGAAGCCTTTAAAACCATGAAAAATGGGTCAACTTTCATCAATGATTTAAAGATAGCATCACTGTCCAACTGAAATTTTCCCAACTGATTTTTTTTTTTTTTTAATATTCAGATAATTCAATCAAATACCTGAAAAAATTGTTAATTCAGAGTCAATTTTAATTCAATACCTAGCTGACGATTATTTGAAAAAAAAAATCCAGAAATATAGCATCAGTAAAAATCATTAAATTATTAGATTTCAAAATTGCATATTTCAAAATTCTTTCTCCATCTCATTCCAATTCATCAAACATGGAATTTATCTTAATTATTTTCTATATTCCTGTAGTAAAAACATCTTAATTCAATTCCCAAATTTTTATCTCAAAATTTTTAAAATCCATCAGAAAAAAATACACCCTCCAAATTCCATTCTTTTCATCACATCTCTTCAACCCCTCCATTCTTGGAACATCTTACCCTAAATCAACCCTCCCTCCGGCTTAAAACTTGCCAAGACTTAAATTAGCCAGACTGTCGCCGGTAAATATTAACCGTCTGAACCGTCCGTCGGGTATAATACAAAACTTGCCAACAAATCGAACTTCGCAAAAGAACCACTCTCGAGTATCGTTATATCGAGTAAATTTACCGACCGTCTCAAAGGCGATACTTATCTGCAATCTTGCGAAATCATTTCGCACAGCCTCGTTACTCCCAACTAACTCGACTATACTCTAAGCACAGGCAACAGATGAATACCAATTCGGCAGTTATTCAAATTAATCGTTAAATTTCGCAAACTTACGTTCGCCTCGGCTCGCTCGGTGCTCTTCAACGTGGCAAATATTTAACGTAATTATTACCTTCGAAAAGAGCATCTCCCTTAACCGATATCCATTCATTGGTTGGAAAGAAAGTCATCAAGGAGGCCAGCGCGATATTCTCCCCACAGACAATAACTCCGCGAACATCGAACACCGGAACGGTCACCTGAAAACATAATAACTGTATTTGAATGGGGAAGAGGTGGAGTAAGGATGCAGACAAATGTAAGCCATAGATCCGAATGCCGCCGAGGTACCTATATTTGAGATTGTATCTAGGTCTAATTACCATAGAACGATTTATCTTTTTAACAAGAATGTCACGATCGCCTACTATTTATTATATTGAGGTCTTATGTACAACTCTGCGCGTATCTAAATAAACACAATACTTCCAAATACATAACACGGTAACGAATGCTGAACGCATTAATTATAATTATGTTTTCATCGAGATACAGGAAAAAAACCATTACGATCGGAGCCGGGGGAAGGGGGAAATCAAAAGGTAAAAATTATCCTACGCTCTGTGCACTTCTTACATTTCAATAAATAGCCCTAAAAAAAGCAGGTTATACGGTTCAAAAGCAGGATTCGAAGACGACATCGACAACAGTTGGAAAAAAAACACCGACACCATTTCGAATCGTCTCTTTATAACATCTTTGTTAAAAAAAAAAATCGTGTATCCTGAGACCTTTCAAAGTCCCTGTCACATGTCACCTGATTCTCGACATACAGACAATTTGATAAAACGATCATTCGCTGGGAGAATTTCGGACACACAGGTAAACGATCATCGATCTCTCCGGATCGTACAAAACACCAACGCTTGGAAAAATTTAACCGACGCGGAAAATTTTCAGTGGTTGCGGAAAATTCCTCCTCCGCAGTTATTCGTCGTATCAAGTAAAAGTAATTCCGATATATTTGTTGCATTAGGAAACAGGCTTTGTTCGCCGTTAAAGTATCACCCGTCATCTGTGATTTATCGTCATCCTCTACTTCCATCGTTTGTTATCCTTTTTTCCCTCAATAACACAACTTTAATACTTTCCTTTTCGTTATTACCTTTCGTGACCTGACACCGTTCCGGAACAAATTTTCCCCCTTTGAAATTTAATATCCTTTTATTTATTATGATTCCGAATACGTACCTACGTACACATCGCCAAATCATTACTGATGCCGTTTTCATACTTGACAATCTAAATCTCGTAACATTTTTCGTAGCGCCAACGATGAGAATGTGTGTGATGTAATATTTCTCTAGTAACTTATTTATTACTGAATAACGACGTCGAGCTTATGACGATGGAAGGCAACACTTTGTCGGGGTGATAAATATGTATGGGGTTTTCATATTTTTTAGAAGAGTGAGGTGTACACGTACAGGTGTAGTGAGAGGAAGGATGGGGAATTAAATATTAATTTTATAAAAAACTAAAAAGAACCCAATAATTGAAATTTTAGGAGCCGAAATCCATTTCTCGAGTTTTGGAGAATTTCTGAAATTATTTCAAATCATAGCCCGGCAAATAATGAAAATTAGATCTATGGAAAGAAAAATTCTGAAATTTGGTATAATGCCCTATTTTTGACCTTCCGAATTCATCTTAGTTGATGATCGAACAGATGGATGGACTTATGAAGGATAGATCCCAATTGGTAGTATGATTTTGGAAAAAATTAAAAATTAATTTTATAAAAAACTAAAAAGAACCCAATAATTGAAATTTTAGGAGCCGAAATCCATTTCTCGAGTTTTGGAGAATTTCTGAAATTATTTCAAATCATAGCCCAGCAAATAATGAAAATTAGATCTATGGAAAGAAAAATTCTGAAATTTGGTATAATGCCCTATTTTTAACCTTCCGAATTGATTGAAAATGGTATCAAGACGTTTTAGAACCTCCAGAAAGTTTTGGAATTTTCCAAGGATGAAAAAAATTCACAAAAATGGTCCATATGTATTATGAAATTCAGTATTTGAAAACTCATTAATCATATTGATGACCTATTTGATCAATTCAAATACAATTTTCCGAAATTCGCAACTGTTGAGTCAAGTCAAATCTATATTTTGGAAAAACTTTTTTTTTGAACAAAATTGAAATTGACCCGGCAGTTACAAATTTTGGAAGATTGGGCTGAAATCTATCAACGAGGTCATCAATATAATTCATGATAATGGGCAACACACAGCAAAACGAATAATTTGATCCCAAGAAAAAAAAAGGTTTGAGAGATAAAAAATCCAAAATTAACATGGCTTTTCAAAGAATTTTCCAAATTAGTCAAGTTCGGCATAGCTGAAAATTTTTAAAAAAAATTCAATTTGTTTCTGCAGGTTTGCTTTTCAAATTTTCAAAATAACTTCCTTTATTTTTTCTGGCCATAAACGGTAAATTATAATGGAGCCATAAAGACATTTCAAAAGGAATTTTGGGAGCCCGGAAAGCAATAATTATTCAAAAATGGTAATATTTTAGCTCTCATTTTTTGAACTTTTTTTTCAAGTCAAAAGGTTGGGATGAAATTCGATGGATTTTCATCCATGAATAATTTATCCAAAGCTATGAACTTTTTTCGATTTTCAAGGCCGGCCGGAGATGAATTTTCATCCCAATGATCATTCTAACCGGATTGGCGAATTTTCAGTAAAATGTACGACCTCGAAAACATGCATTTTGATGTGTCACATCATATTTTTGCCAAATTTCACTTTCAACTCCTCCTTCCACCACTCCCCTTTCCTCAAAAAATTTTTCAAGTGCGAAATTCGTAATCTACGACCTCAAAAACATACATTTTAATATGTCACACGATATTGTGACCAAATTTTAGTTTTGACCCCTCCCCCGCCCCTTCCCGTTACATCCAAAATTTCTTCAAGTGCGAAATTCGTAATCTACGACCTCTAAAACATTTGGTGAATTACTTTTTTCAACTTGATAACACGTATTGGTGAAACGCACGTTTTAGGGGGTCTCCTGGACACCTGGACCACTGTGGGGCGTCCCTCTTATTTAATCATATTTGAAATGATCAGTGTCACAGCCAGAACTTTTTTTTTGGTGGGGGCTAAAAATCATGAGAAAAGTAAGAAGTGAGGGGTGCGGGCCAACATTGTAAAATATCAAAAGATTGAAATTTTTTTGAAAGGTATGAGGGGATAGAACCATATTTCTGAACGTTTTACAAAAATTGTGGAAAAGGAATCCTAAAAAGTTTTGTGTTTTTGATCGTAAATTTTTTAATTTGACTATCTATATCTTAATCGAGCAAAAACCACAAAATGGCAATGAGGAGAATAGAGCGGTTATCAAACTCTTTTCCACTTTACTCAGGGGATAAAATTTTAATATTCTAATTTTTCTTTTATGGATATAAATTATTTTAAAATATTCAAAAGTTTGCCAAATTACAAAAGTTTGGAGTCGATTCTCAAAATTTTACGATTTTAGGATTTTTACTTGTAAATTTTCAGGGGTGGAGGGGGGTTATTTTATTTCTAGGTTTACCCAGCTTCCTTCGTCTTCAAATTTCACAGCTGAAAAATATGGGGATGTTATCGAAGTCGATAAGCACATAACTCAAATGCTCAGATGGCTCTTTATTTTTTGCCAACATTTTCTATGTAAAAAATTGCTCATAACTCAATCCAAAATCAATGAAAATTCGAAAACAAATACTTCATTAGATTCTTCTCATCAAGACGAATCGAAAAGTTTTTTTACGATTGAATTTTGACCATTTGAGTCGAAAATGATTTTTTTTTAAAAACAACCACCTACTCCAATAATATTAAAAAATTTCATTTGTTTAAATGGGTGAAAAAATTAAAACTTTCAAAACAAGTAAAGTATTTTTCCAATATTTTTTCATCTATTGCATGCGAGACACTTCGATCAATTTCATCAATTTTCATACATTTGAAATCAGTTTGCTTTCACTTATTGATTTCATTCAGTTAATAATTAATTTTATAATGTGAGGGCATTACATATTTGAATGAAAACAATTACCGCCTTTCATAGATTTTAACGGCATTTTTGAAACTCCGGTACGACCTTTTTAACAAATTTCCTTTTAATTTGAGTTATTGATTATGGAAATTCTAGCTGTTTCCATATTTCTGTAACATATGTTTTCATTTTAATAAAATCGCGAGACATTTTTGACAATTTTTATCAAATTTGGAAATGCTTCCAGGTATTTTAATATTTTTTCCAGTTTGGGGGTTAAAAATTTTGAGCAACAAGGCAACAACAATTTGAATATTTTATTCAGATTTTTCCCAAAAATTTCAAACGAATTTAATGAGAATTGAATCGTAACATTATAAGCAACTATTATTGCTGTTTAGGTATATTTACTTAGTACTTACCCTCTTATTGACCAACTTTAAGCTCACACTGAGCCCGTAACCCTTTCTTAATTCGTTCAAAGGCTTGACAGTTTTCAAAACAGAGGACATTTTTGACAACACGTCGTTTACCAAGACACGCTCACTTTCGACGATACGATCGATTATTCGAACAAAAGATTAGACAGAGAGAAAAAAAAGAAAAAAAAGATACACGATTCGTCGCTTGTTAAAATGGCACATTTATGCCTTTTTGTGCTACCTGTTTAAAAAACCTAACTGTAAAGTGTAAACACAGACGGCTGAAGATTACCGTTAAGAAGATTTGGAAAAAATTCAAATTACCAAGAAATATTTCGTCGTTTGTGCAAACCTGTTAAAAAGGCTCCAGAGAGCAAGCGAGCGCGAAAGGAAGAAAGAACCAGCCGAATATACGAACTCGAGGAGGATTTGTTTATTTTCAACCGGGGCTCGTTCTTTCACTCGGAGCAAAAAAAATAATAATAATAACGGTAGATAATTAAGGAAACGTGAAAACGCTTACAATGACATTTTAAAAGAAGATGAAAAAAGTTCATTGTGAAGTTTTTAGCGAAAAAAATATATATAGAAAAGAATCCTTTCGTTTCGCGATTATAACGGAATTTCAGTACACGCCGAACAACCCTTTTATTTTTTCGGTCAGGTTATATTTAATATTTTTGTATTCGGCTGGTGCAACCGAATAGACGTGTTTTTACTCCCTCTCCCCCATCGTTACTTCTTTTTTTTAAATAATTCCGCGCGCAACCGACGACGATATGAAATTTTTCCAATTTTTACCCTTCTCTTTGGCGAAAATTATACCAGTAATAATGGCTTTCTCAATGCTGCTCTTGTTTTTACGATACCATTCGTCCAAATTGTATTTTCGTATCGTCGTAAACTTCATTCTGCCTTCTGCCAGTGTGTGTGTTACATTACGTGTACGTACGTGGCACGTTAGGTACTACGAAAAATGTATTTTCGCGCCATCATTTCGCCAAAACATATATTAGCTTTTTGTTCGACGCCACCGCCACCCTTTCCTAGCCTCATTTCGCACTTCCTCCAACTACCAATACGCCAAAATAACTGCGAAATTCTAATGGCTGCTGGAAACTTACTCTCGTTCGCTTCGTATTCTGTTTTCGAATTATATAAGAGCTAATACATTCGCCAAAATTTATAACAATTTTTTCCCAAGTCAAATGGATCGAACTCGTAAGATTTGCGATAGTTTTTCAAACTATGGCATTATCCGAAAACGACTTTTTTTTTTTCGCACAGCTGAGAAAATTTACAACTTTCCAAGCAGCGATTTTTCAAACATTACGAGATAGGAATTTTATCCCGAAATGAAGGAATTTGATACGAGACACGATTCGAGTCAATTTATTAATTGGAAAAAAATTTTCCTTGGATTCGAGCAAGATAAACGAGAATCCTGTTATATTTAATTTAAAACTTGGGAAGTATTTGTCAACGTTGGCAAACCAGCGTGACGAATGCTGAATGAATGAGGGGCCAAGGGAGGAGGGATTCTCGTCTTCATATTTCCCCAAAAAATTTATTCAAATAGAAATTAGTTTAATTAAAATTGAAATAAAAGATTGTTTTCAGACGTGCAATTAAGAAGAAAACTGCACCGACCACTCGAGTAATTATTTTAGAGCTCTCCAATCCCCTCTGCTCGTTTACTTCCCATCATCGTAGAAAAATAAGGAAGGGTTTGTTTGGCTCGTTTCATATTTCAAATTCTCAATTTCATTCATTCTAATTACGAAGTTTGTATTTCGTTCGTTTAATCAGCTCGATAAAAAATACAAGGGTATCGAAAAATCCATAATTTTTCACGGTTGAAAAATTAGGTTAAAATATCAATATCGAATGATTATTTTCAATTCAAATTCGGAAGAAACACAACTTTTTGTTTGAGGAACTAACTTTCTTTTTCACCCCTTTTTTTTTTTTCGTAATTTTAATAAAAAGTAATATCGACGGTATATTTAATTGAATTGCTCGCTAATAATTTTTAGTTTGAATTTAGAACGATACGATTCAACGTAATCGAGCGAAAAATTGTGGAACAGGAAGGTGTTCCAATTTATTCTCTTTCCTTTTTCTTTCTCCAAAAAACAGGAATAATTAAAGACAGAGGTATAAAATTCTTCTTGGTTGTTTTTCGAACAGGAATTATAGCTTATGAAAGTTTCGTTGATTTTGCAAAAAAAAAAGTGAAACAAAAGAATCATCAACTGGAGAAATTCAAGTACCCTTTGAGAAAAAATTAAGGCAAGAAAACAATAATTAATAACTGAATTTCAAAATTTTTTGGCAAAATTTGAAGTGAAAGTCTAGCCTAAAAATATATCCATTTTGAAAAATATTGGGTACATCATGAAATTGAATTTTTTCTATTTTCAATATTGTCGAATGATCAGCGAAGTCAGAAGTAATGTAAAATCATAAGGGTTTTGGAAAGAAAATGGGTAAAGTGACACGAAAAATAATTTTGGATAGCAATTTTAAATTTCTAGCGAAATTCTACCCCACATCTACAGGTCATATGTAAATTTTTTGAAATCTTTCAAAAAGTGACTCACTTTGAGGGTCAAAATTCTCAAAAGTGCCTCAAAAAAGTTTTTGATGACAGTTTTAAAAATAATTGCGAGCTGGCATAAAAATTTCATTTTTTTACTGATAAATTTTCAAAGTAGGACCTCGAAACTCCTAAAAGTACAGAGAATGTTAAAATTCAAAACAAAAAAAATGAAAAGTAAATTTTGTGAGGGTCAATTTTTAATAGAATTTCTTCTGGGCTGGAAATTTTTTAAAAATTTTGTAGACTCTGAAACTTCTCAAAACTGCTTTCAGTTCATTCTGAAGTCCGTAAATAATGGATATTGTCCAAAATTTCAGTTTTTTTTTTTTTTAAAATTAGATCAAATTATTTTCTTATTTTGCACTGGCGATGAGACAATTTTGAAATTTAAAAAATTCGCCAAAATTCAACTAATGAACATTAGCACTCGATTTTTTGGATAAGGATTATTTTATAGCAAATTCAGATTTATTTTTGTTTCGGTCCAAAATTTCGTCTGGACAAGTTGAACTTGTTGAAAAAATAATAATTTTTTGGAGTTTAAACAGAAAAGAAATGAAATAATTGACCTCGGGGTGACACAATATTATCCAAGTAAACCTTCAAAAAAAAGGGTTGAAAATGGCTCGGAAAAAACCGTAATTCTTTCTTTTCAAAGGAAATACATATGTGACCTTCCAGGACAAAACTGACCTTCTATCCGAAAAAAAATTGAAAAAAAAAAGTGTCCCAATCATTCCAAAACCACGATTATCATTTGTTTTGGATTGATTGGGACACTTTTTTTTTCAATTTTTTTTCGGACAGAAGGTCGGTTTTCTCCTGGAAGGTCACATATCTTGTCCTTTGACTAAAATATTTCGACATTTGGAGCAATTCCAGTTCGTTTAAAAAAAATCAATTTTTTCTGAAAACTCCAGATCGACTTGAAAATTGAAATTTATCAAAATCGACTCGGAAAGGTAAATTTTGGGTATAGATCAATTTTTAGATTTTTACCTCGTGAATTACCATTTTCACAAAAAATTATCTCATCAATCAATTATTTCGATCATTTTGAAAAATTCGCCAAAAATCGAGAAATTCGTTTCAACAACTCAAAATTTGGTTCTGAATGAGCCAAATGCTCTTACAGCAAACTATCACATAGATCGACGAGGATAATCTTTAAAAAAATGTTTTCGTAAGATTAAAAATCATCAAACAGCACATCAAATTCATCAATATTTTCAGCCTTTTCTTTGCACTGATCTACATTTATGGTACCTAAAAAACTACGAAATAAGAGCGAAAATCTTGTACCAGTCCAGAAAAACATTTCA
Source organism: Pseudococcus jackbeardsleyi (assembly GCA_038380155.1). Classification (NCBI taxonomy): domain Eukaryota; kingdom Metazoa; phylum Arthropoda; class Insecta; order Hemiptera; family Pseudococcidae; genus Pseudococcus; species Pseudococcus jackbeardsleyi. The sequence continues at coordinate 11,406,844 of CM076242.1, forward strand.
AACCCATAACTCTCACCTGGGTTACCGATCGAAATACCTAGCGGTACTTCAAAAGCCATCCTTTCGCATTAAAAATAAGAACACCGCCAACACCACCACACACTAACAAGTATAACAAGCCACAAAATCTCTCTTGAAAAAAAAAACCTACAAAAAGACTTAACAGACCACCTAGTCGACCATGAAAACAACACCACCTCAGACGGGCGGTGGTTGTGCTCGCATCGATGTCAGAAATGGCCCACATATCGGACATCAACGAGACGATATAGACTTCTGGGCTGGTTTTCGCCAAGTTTAATACTCACGTACGCTGTAAAAAGCGCCTTAATCAATTTTAGGTAAATTAATTATAAACGTTATCGTTTACGTTGACAAGCATCGAATTAAAAATTCAAAAGGTTGTAATCATACGCGAGCGCCAAGTAGTTCTTTTCTTTTCCATGTATAGGTATATTGTGGACAGTGAGACTGAGGATGGGGGCAGGATTGGCGGAGTATGCACAGAGATACTTGGTTAATTGTGTATAGTGTGTAATATGTACCGTACAAATATATATATACGGTGTGTGTTAAACGCAGTATAGAAATTATATTAAAGATAATTTAAACGTATCTAGCGCGGGGTTTTCTTACGCGGTAATAACTTGTCATAAAAGGACAAGTTGTTTTTTAAAAAATTAATAATAATAAATCATTGGGTTAATGAAAACTGAAAGCAAAGTAAACATGTGATGTTAATATAGCTAGAAGCAGGAATGAACGTTTGTAAAGTAGCTGCTGTCTTTTAAAAACTCGCTCTTTATTTATTATATCTATACGGTAACTACAAATATAAGTAGTGGATGTTGCATACACAGGTACGAGTCTACCAGCACCATTGCAACTACATCGACGACGGACGCTTCGAACAAGACGACGGACGAGAGAGAGGAATATAGCTACTTGGAAATGCGATTATTACCTATGAAAGAAATGATTAGTCTGCAGACAATCTTTTTAAAGGAGAAGAGAAAAAAAAAGTATTTTTACCTTTGGTTTAATTGCTTTGCAGAATGGACTCTGAATGTTTTATTAATGATTTATGAAATGGGTTTTTGTTTGTTTTTCTATATATATGTACCTAACTCCGAGTCTCTGTTGTGTACCTTTATAATGCTGAGCTTATGGAGAGGTAGTGCTGCTTTGTAGCACGGTAATGTTTATAGTTCGCTTTTTAAATAGCCTTCGATGATGTTTTAGGTATCAAGATGACCTGGTAAAGGCTGCAAGGTGAGATAAGTGAATTGGTTGAAGAGGCTTTTTTTATGATTTTTTTTAAAATCAAAAATTGATTTTGTGAAATAAAGTATAATTTGTCCCAAAATGATATCCCAACACCCCCTCATAATTTTCAGGGTAGGCGAGACCTTAAAACTATGATTTTTACACAATAAAAGCTAATTCGGGCGTCTTTCAATCAAATGAGGCAAAATTTGATGAATAGAATGGAAGCAGGGATATCCAGATGAACATTCACAAATTTTTATTGGAAATAAACCATAAGAGAATAGAGAACCCATCCAAAATTTTAGGTGCAGAAGTTCATTTCTCGAATTTTGGCGAATTTTCAAAACTTCGAAATAATACCGCATTGCCCTGCAAAACATGAAAATTGAATCTATGTATAATCAATTTTTTAAAACAAAAACAACTGGAATTCGGAATAATATCCTATTTTCGACCAACCAGATGAATTGAAAGCACTTTTGGCACCTTTGGAAACATCCAGAAAATATTGCAATTTTTTATCGCTGGCGCTGGAGGAAAACTCGTCAACATGATCCATATAAACTTCAACACCTGCACAACTCGAATTGCAAATTTCAGAAAATCATGCATCACTTCATTAAATAGATCACCAATATGAAAATACAGAGGGTGTCCACTCTATCTTAGAAATGATTTTCCCTGATTTTCCAGGTTTTCTTGACCAATTTCTCAAAATTTTCCAGACCTTTCAAAATACATTATTCCTGAAGGAGGAAGAAAAGGGTGGTTTTTTCGCATGATGAAATTGTGTAGAAAAGTGATTTAAAATGTATAATGTCCAACAATTTTTCGAAAGAAATCATTATTTTCGACAAGATTTTTAGAATCTTCTTTTCCGGGCATAAAAACTGTTTAAATTCAATTTTGAAAATTTTTGAATATTTCCAATCATAAAATTTAAAAATTTCTTCACAGTTCAATGCCCCCCCCCCCAAAAAAACCACGTGCCTCAAATTTATAAATTCCACGAAAGTCTCTCTTTTTGGCTTGGCTCAGCAGATCGATGGGGAGTAAAATATCAATTACTTATTTTAATGAGATACACAAATGTGATGAGCCTATCAAGCGAATAGAGGGCGAAAATTATTGCAAAAAAATTTTAATACGAATTCTTTTCCATTCCCTTCAATTTTTTTTTAATAATGATCAGGGGCATCATTATACTCTTGAAATCCATTTAGATCATTTTTATGAACCTTTTCTGAGTTGGAAAATTTCAAAACTTTCTAGTTGCGACGAAACGTCTCAAAACCGCTTCCAATCGATTTAGTAGATCAAAAATAGGTGAAGTATTCCAAATTTCTGTGTTTTTTTTTTGTTGATTAGCTCTTTTCATATTTTGAGGGGCAAAGGCCATAAGGCAATTTTGGAATTTCAGACTTCTTTCTTCTTCATCAATTCTGCTAGGTGATTCAGAACCATTTTTCAAGATCAAGTTGAAAAATAATACTTTTTTTTTCATTAAAATTATGATTTTTATAAAATTTGAGTTGAGAGTTGAAAATTTTTTCAGACAAACATATCAAGTCAATTTCTGAATACAGAAAATACTTACAAAAAAATAAATAGAACATATTGTAAGACGTGAAATTTCCTTCATTGAGAAGTTTAATTGCTTCTTCCCCAAAGGAAATTACTTTTTGATAGAAACTGTTAACGATGACAGCTGAACTTTGGCCCCTCTAAAGCTAGTTCTAAAAAAAAAGGGAAGGACTCCACAGAATAGAAAAATAACACGTTTTACATTTTTGTGAAATATTTTTCAGACCTTGAACATTTCGTATGAAAATAAATAAGTACTTCAGTCGAATGAAAATATCGATGCCTTTGTGATCACTGATCAATGCTTTAAAATACCTCCTCGAACACTCTTTTCCGGATCATTTCAATTTTTCAAAATTTATTTTTCTGACTGCATTTTTCAATTAGAAAATCAATAGAAAAAAGTAAATTTTAAACATTAAAAAAAATGGCACTTCACTTAATGTATTAAAGGAGTTGTTTGACCCAAATAATTCAAATCCGGCATTAATTTTCAATTTTTTTTTAATTTGATTGTTTTTTCTAATCAATTTTGGTGAAAAAGTTGAAGAAAAGTTCGTTTTTAAGAGTGCCACTGGGCCAGAAAATTGACAAAATTGTTGTAAAAATGTTAAATTTCAAAGGTAAAAAAATGATGATTTGTTGTTAAAAACATGCAATATAATTTTCCATCAACCAGAAAATTTTACATCATTGAATTGAAAAGTCTACAGGGAACGAGAACATCATGTTGGAACGAAAAAATTATCTCCTATGGTAAAAAATCAATTTTTAGGGGGGGGGATCCAAAAAAAAAAAAAAACGTTCTCCACTAATTCACCAACCTTGCCTCACTGGAGCCTTACTCCATCTGTTGTGCATCGAGTGCATGGTAATGCCAACTCGCTGTCGTATTACCATCGATCATGATCACTAGTTACCTACTCCGAGGTGACGTGGACTTCGTGACAGATATATTGTGGTTTTGGCGAAGAAGAGATGTCCAGTAGTCCACAGAACAGACTATTGAGATGCGCACCTCGTCAGCCATCAATATTACGTCGAACTGCGCTAACGTCTTTCATCGTTTAGAAATTTCAGACAATTTGTATATATTTACGAGACACGGGGATTGATATAAGGGGTACGGTTTTGCGGTCTCGTTACAATTATTTATGGTCAACCGGAGTCCGGACTTGTTTCGCTGGATACGTGACAAGTCTTGCAAAAGTTAGAGTGGTTAAAGCACGCGCGAGAGAAGCCTACAACAATCATTCGAGCGTATATTTTGTGTCCGAAGTAATTAGGATTTACCCCGGGTAGCAACTTTGAGCTAACGTTTTATCATCTCGCAGCCAGGTCGACCTAAATGGTATATCTTCGGAGCAAACGTATCGTACAACAATTTATACATAGGTAACGAAAAATCGATAAGGGAGGATCGAAGAACGTGTTTATGAGGTAATGATAGTTCGTGTTTTATAATATTTTTCTCCTCAAAGTGCGAAGACCAATCGTATTATACACAGCTGCCATCAAACATTCGAATATTGCGTGATCTCATCATCCTATATATATAGAGACCCCGTATTCCGAATTTTCTCAAAAATAAGAAAAAATAACCACACGTAGGTTGAATTAAAAAACCATTAGCATTTTCAGTACCGATCGCCACTATTACACATTGAACATCTGCTATATCCTTTTCATTATTATGCATTTTCGTTTTAAAAAATACACCATCTTTTATTCATTAGTCTCGTATAGGTCTAGGTACCAACGTAGAAAAGTATAAAAAGTAAGTGAAAAGGTCTATCTAATAATCGGGTTAGTCGGTGTGTATTTTTATTCCTTAACGGTGATTATTTCTCCTTAATTTGGATTACTTTTTTTTTTTATTCTACCGTTGTCTCGTACTCGTATTTTATACTAAAAATACATATCTAGGAGGATGTTGAAGTTGATGAAGAGTAGTACTTACTAGAGTGAAAATGAATAATAATGGAAAAAAGGGTACGTAATTGTTTAAACGTTTTTTTTTTTGATTAATTACTGACTTGGAAAATATATCTAATGGTACACCTAACCTGAGTATTTTCTACTTGAAGAGAGTAATCAATAAAAATTAAATTACATATTGTAATAAATAGGTCAAACGTTAAGAAATGGTTTTTCATTTCGAGTATAAAATTTATGGCGGTATATAGTAGACCAGATGAGAAATGTAGCGTTTCAAAAATCAATTTCTATTAAAATTAAAATCCAAAAACTTGGAAACAGAGATAAAAATTGACGACGACTTCGATTCTTTCAACTTATTTTTGAGCAGACCAAAAAAAAAATCTTAAGAGGACGTCAAATTCCAACTTTTTTCAAAATTTCGAAAAAAATTCCCAAAAAAAATTAAGATAGGTGTTGAAATGTGGGTTATCGATCACGCTGATTTCAAATCTTTCAGCCATTTTTGAGTCGGACCTAAATTGGGCTCACAGGGGGCCAAAATTTTAAATTTTTCAACAGTTTCAAGATGGGTGTTGAAATATAGATTTTCGAATGTGCTGATTCCAAAATTTTCAACCATTCTTGTGTAGGACCCGAATAATTTGGCGATGGTACATGTTGGAACGAAAAAATTATCTCGTATTGTAAAAAATCGATTTTTAGGGGGAAAATCCTAAAACAACGTTCTCCACTAATTCACCGACCTTGCCTTACTATACGCAATAAATAAATTTAAATAACTTAGATTTGATCACAATAAATTTTATCTGTTTTGATAAAATCATAATTATCTCCAAAACCTCCAACTAATTTCTACATCGATTGAAACAAGAGGCGCGAGTTTGAACCAAATAATATCCTTTGATGTTGGATTCAGTGGCATCGAAAGTTTATTTTTGAGTGGAGGCAAAATGAGTACAAAGAGTTGGAATTTGGAAAACCAGAAAGGTTTTTTTGGGGGGAGGGGGGTAAAAGGGCAAAAAGGAGCCTTTTTTCGCACTTCAGCTTTAAATGGATTTTATAATTAAAATTTTTTATGCCCGAGCAAAGCGAGGGTAAAGCTCTGAAAAAATTGGAAATTTAATGCCCAAAAAAGACATTTTTTAATTAATCAAAGTTATGGTGATTTTTCACAAAAAAATACGAATTTTTCGGCAAAGGCGAGGCGATCACGTGAAAAGGAGTTCAGATTCGTAATCAACGACCTCGATTTAGTCGAAAACGATTGTTTCAATGCTTTGAAAATCTTTCTCTGATGCAAAGCTAAAAACATTGAAAATTGAAAATTTTGAGAAATATGCGCTAAAAAACCGAAAATTGGAGAAATATGGGGAAATATGTACTAAAAACAGAGTAAATATGTAAAAAATATGTATTTTTGAGTGAAATATGCAAAACATGCAAAATCAAATATGGCTCATTCTTCTCAAAATGATGTGAAACGGAAAATTACATTGAATATGTCCAATTTTATTGAATACAGAAAAATATGCGTTTTCATATTAATCCGCTCCCCACATGATAACATATGCGATTAAATGTGCAGCATCAATATTCAAGGGAAAGGAAATGAGCTGATAATCGGAATTTCCGCTAATACGTACGTACTTATATGAAGTATGAATTTTATCAAACGGGTTTCCTGTTTTCAATAACTGATAAACGTCACCCTAGGCAAAAAATAAGATTATTCAACTTATAGTTCTCGTTCACTCGCGGTATAAAGTAGTTCATTTTGATAAAAATGAAATGATTAAAAAAATTGTTGATTCTAAAAATAATCCAATGGTTCGGATGGTTCGATTTATTTACAAAATGGAAAGAATTATCGTAATCCTCGTTCTTTTGCAATTGGCAAAGGCGACAGGTGAGATTAAAACACAGTAAGTCAATTAGTATAAAGTTCATGCTTATTTTTTTTCCTTCATAATGTGCATTACATTAAAAAAAAAAATTATCCGAAATTCAACACATTTCATGTACTTAACAGGATATCTATCAAATCAGAAATAATGAAATATGTATTATGTATTTTTCACTTTTTTTTTGTACGATTAAATGGCTCTTGCGGAAAAAGGGATCTTATGATAAAAATATTCGATTTTTTTCGATTATCATCAATTCATGGTGTCTACTGGATTGAGAAAACTTCATGTGTAAAACTGAATTTGAAATTTTTAAAAAAAAAATGCATAATGAGCCTCGTCATTTCAAGCGAGCAACAAACATTTGACATCTGCTATGTACAGGTCCTAAAAGGGACGCGGACGTAGCGAAGTAATGAAACATGATCAAAATACAAAAATAATGAAAAGACGTAGTTTTTGACGTGTTTTTTTGCTATGTTCACACCTTTTAAGGTCTATATTTTCTTGGGACAAGAAAATAACTAAGTTTTTTTCCAACACCGGTGTAAACCGCCACTTGCAGACCACTAGAAGCCATTTGAATGCTAAAATTGTGTTTTTATTCACAACATTTTGGAAGTGAAAAAGAGAAATTCATGATTTTTGATGATTTTTGCCTCCCTTCCCTTCTAACACATGGGGTGCAATTCAGAAACTGGACAAACAGCAAAAATTCATTGTCGTTTTTTTTCTAGGCCAGGAATTTGCAAAAGAAGATTATTTGTCAAATTCACAGTACGACGTCACTGTAGATCAAGTAAAACAAATTTACGACGTTTTGCAATCATTTGATAAACAAACAATCACGAAAATTTTCAATGAATGGACTTCGCAAAATAAAATGTTTGACACATCATCACCAGTAATCATTGAATCGGAAAAAGTTGCAGTATATTTTTCCAAATTCATTCCTGACGAAGTCATCGTACCAATTCCACATCTGACCAACATTTTGGCCGCATTCGACCAATGGTTTCAAGTGAGTAAATTACGGAATAGGTAGGTCTAAGGTAAGTAAAGTACCTACTGTTCATTATTGGAATTTCATTATCCGATATTTTCATGTTCTCACTCATTTGGCATATTCTTTTTAACTTGCTTTGTTTCATATTTTTAAATTCCGAAAGCTTTTCAGGAGAATTCGAATGGGGTAAAAATATATATAAAATTTTCTTAATTTTCTCTCACGCTTTCATTTGAAATAAGTTGGAATCCTCCCCTCTCAAAAAAAAACAACGCATTTTTTCATGTCTTACTGTATTGAAAATTCCTGTCTGATCTAAATGAGGAATATACATTCGAAGTATTCAGGGAAGAGGAAAATAAATCCAATAAACCCATTGTACCTTACCTTTTGACACCACTATCAAACAGTAAAAATTTCATGTGCCTACGTTTGTCAACTGCCAACAGTTTACATTTGAAAATACACCAAACGACTTACAAGTAGAAGGCAACATACGCTTTATTCGTTCCGGAAATGATTCATCATTGTGCGAAATTTTCTTCAAGTTAGATTGTAAGTTATCAGTTGTCACGTTTATGATTCGGAATATGGAAAATCCCAAAAATGTTATGAACAAAGAAGTAGATTTGATGTCAGTACTGATTGAAAAAAAGAACTTCACGGTAAATGTCTGAATTAATTTGTTGCCATTTCTTTCTTGAGAGATAGTTATCTGTTCAACTAACATTTCAGCAAACAAAATTAGATGAAAAAACATGTGTTGGTATCAACGAAACGCAACGTCAGTCCATATTCAATTATGTGAAACAAGCAATGGAAAACGCTGTAGGTGAACGAATCAAACTCGCTAAGAAATCAGTATTCCAATCAATGTCGGACAAATGGTTAAATTCTATCAAAAATCCCAATAGATACGAAGGAAAACGATATTCTCGTTTCAAAACGGAATGCAACACTGTCATGTCTCCTGGGATATTCGATTACAATGAAGTAATCATTGAAGGATTGAATAATATCGGTGTTGTGTTTATTACGTACCTACCCACCGGAAAAACCACTTATGGAATATCATTACAATACAATGCTGCCAAAATTCTCTGGAATTTCGCGTCAATGGCGAAAATGCAGCTAAACTTTGATGTACGCATTTTCTCATTAGGGGGGACAGTGAATGAATTGCTGGACGATTTGAAGGTATTAATTTCCGGTATTCTGAGGATAGAACCGCACAGTTACACCACAAATGTTGACGAAGAAACCAAAAAATCGCTCGAAATCCTCATTGCAGATGGAATTAAACGAACCATGCGAAGTAAGTAACCAACTTACTTATCTTTTTTCCTGATTTTCAAAGTATATATGCGATTTATCGTTTAGTTAACAAAGGTCGCAAGGACCTCAAAAAAGGACGAATGGTAATCAATTGAAAAGAAATGAAAAAAGACGTTTAGGAAAAAATCATTGAACACGTAACATTTTTTTTTCAAAAACAAATGAAAATTATTCAACGAACATTTCATAATTTCCTAAACCAGTAGACAGCTAGGAACTCCGCTTATGAGTATTTCTCGTATCAAAAAATTTAATTTCAGATTTCAGTGTTTGACACTCCCGATGAATACCAATGTACGTATACTACATAGGTATGATATCATTTATAAAAAATTATCTTCTGACATATGTATTGCTGTTGTGATAATTATGACTTATTATTTTTTCTTTTTATTAAAATTCTTTGAACAGACCTCCAAGTTCTAACCCTAAAATAAATTAAATTACCCACATAAGTAAAAAAAAAAGTTTGATCTTTGTTTAAGAATACCAAAATTCTGATTCTACAGGGTGTCCACTCGTATCTCAGAAATGATATTCTCTTCCATTTTTTCTCTCAAAATAATGATCACGGGCAGCATAGTATTCCTTTTTCATCACATTTTATCAAAAAATATGTGTTAAAAAAATCTCTGTAGAAAGAAAGTAGGGTAAATTACCCCCAAGCGTAGCAAGGGAATATTTTTTGAAAACTCGATAATTCAATGGACAAGAATATCAATTTTATTACCTACATTATTAATTTATGATCAATAAAAAATGATGAATACTGAAACATTTTTTAATGAAAGAGCCAGCAACTTTAGACAAATTATTCTTCTTCTGGATTTTTACAAAAATTCCAGTGGAAATGTCGGAAATTTCAAAATTCTCTGACTTTTCCAGACAATCTAAATTCCTCGACTTTTCCCGGTTTTCCTGAGAATGGACACCGTGTTCTAGGCATCGAAATATACAGACACCAACATACTCATTCGACGCTTTCAAAATTTATACTTGGAGAGGAGGAAATTGAAAAATAAGGTTTTTCCCTTTTCCGAGAACAATAATCACCGTAATTACGAGCGAGCTTAAGAAAGACGGTTAAAATGGCAAAAGTCAATGACCTCCCGATTAAAGAAATACAAAGCAACAAAAAGCGTAAGATGCCGCTTGAGGTTGCTATGACTTTCTGATATGCGGAATTCGATTTATTGCAGTATTTTGAATCGGAAAAGCTAATTTTTTCATCCCCGTGAGAGGGTAAGCTGAAGGTGATGATGAGAGAGACTGAGAAAAAAAACGAGCTAATACTGATAGAACTTTCTGAAATACTTGAAAATATCAAAGGTGTTATCAAAAACCATATTTTTGCCCCGTAAAGTTCGCATTCCTGGTGTAATTTCTTCAAAAAAACAACGTGAAAGTGCGGATTTCGCCATCTTTTTAGGTATTACAAGCTCTTTCTGAAAACATTACAAATTTTGATTATGGTTAAAACAAGAATTATGGACGCGTGTGTGTATCTCATATTACGTTCGTTTCGAAGATGTCAATCTTCTTCATCTGCAAAATTATACAAATTAATTGGGAAAGATAGAAGATAACAGATGAGAAACCAAAAAATAACGAAATTTACCGGCGAGTAATATCATGTTATTTATTTTTTGTTTTCTTATCTGTTATCTTCAATCTTTTAAAATTCATTTGTGATTTCGCAGATGAAGAAGATTGACATCTTCGAAGTTCGAAACGTCCGTAATTTTAACTTTTCATTGTATTCTTGCGTGTAATAAAGCAAATTTTATTGTTCAAATTTTGATTAGGTAGAATATAGTTTATCTGGTCAAGTACCTACTAGTAGGTATTCATCTACAATTCTCTACAATTCTCCATACAAAGAGTCTGGAATGTCTCCTCGCAATCTACATAAATGTATTTCTGAAAATTTGTTTAAAAAATTGTATCCGAACAAAAGTAAATAATGATTATAAAAACGATTTTGCAGAAATTAAATATGATAGGACTAAAGACTTCTCAAATGCTTTGAGTAAAATATTGCGACCATTCGACACTTTGCATTCATTTATCAATTTTGAAAAGGAACAAGAGACAACTACTTACCTCCGTATAATATCATTTTCCAAAATTGGAATAGAAGCTTTTCATTTAGGAAATATTACATGGTCACAATACAATAATTCGAAGGTAGGTATCCAATACTTTTTTTTTCTATCTACCTATTCATATATGAACTGATTTCTTATTCTATCTTTAAATGTATTTTTACTAGATTGGTGTTGGTAATCTTGTTTACAAAGAAATGAAAGGCCACGCGAATTTCTCATATCCTGTTAGAAAAGATAATATTTTACTCGCAACTGTCCCAGTTTCAGCAAGCGTGTACATCAAAGAAGCAATTTTTGAAATTTCTCTAGAATATTATTTGAATTCGACAAATAAAGCTGCTGAAGTACGAATCAACGACAATAATTTCAGCAATACCGATGCAACAATCATGGTAAAAATTTTTCATCCTAATGTGTACAACGAATCAGAGGCATACCCAAAGAGGAAAAAGGGGACAATTGTGTTCATGAAGTGTTACTGTTATATCGGGTGCTCAACTTCTCAATGAAAAAAATCACATCGAATTTTTGAAATAATTCTTCAAATTTATACTGTTTACTTGGACCTAGTTTTTTTCTGACATGGCCGCTGCAGGTACCTTAGGTACTTGTTTTTTCTTCTCCAAAAGAAAATTTTGGATACGCCTCTGCAGAAAACTCAATTAGATATGTTCAAATATCAAAATCAAAACATGTAACATGACTTTTGATTTGATTTCAGATCGAATCGAATCACTACAGATTACACCGGGAAGACCGTATTGCGATTGGTAAAGTACTTTCCAAAAATTTTGTCGAAATAATCAGAACTCAAATATTCAATGTCACAAAATCGACATTTCGTCCGATATTTGATATTTGCGAAAATTCATTGCATAACACTATTGCCAAAGCTGGTAGTTCGAATCACTTTGATGATGATGAACGATACATCGCTGCAATCCGTGACTGTTGGGGCAATAAGACGGCATGCGGCTCTACTAGACCAGTTGATATGATAATAGCTGGGTCTTGGAACTTCGAATCTATCAACGCGCGATATAATAACAAAAAAGTGGTAGTTGATGGTATAAAACTAGAGAATGTCACCGCGAATATAAAACAATTCGGTGACACGAATAAAACAATAGTAAGAAATTACAGTATGGAATACCTTTCATTGATCATAAACCATACAGATAATGAAATTATAGTCAAAGTTCCAGCAAAGGTGATATTAAACTCAATTTATTCCAATTCGTCCAATAATTCATCGCCATCTCAAGCCGAGCCAAATATACCAAAGCAATTTGAATCAACAGTCGCATCCTTTTACAGAAATACAATTTATAAGTACTTGGAAGAAGATCCGAACTATCGAGCGAAATTCAGAGAAATTGCCAATGAAATTATGACAAAAACAAAACTCGAAGATGCACCTTCAGCATACGACGTATCATCGTTGTTCATTAGCAGTATCGTCGAAAAATTGAGAGAGAAGAAACATCCATTTTTAGATTTTGGAGAAAATTCATATTACACATCAATTTCTTCAAATAGCGATTACATTTCAATGGCGACCAAACACAGAGTAGAAACTCGAAATGCCGAAATCTTTGTTGGTGAAAAGCCTGCGCGCAGTAACACACTCAGCCCTCTATCACAAGAAGAAATATGCATCTCCAATCATTCTCAGGTACCTAAGTAATTGAGGCAAGAACTCAGAGAAAGGGTACCGGCGGTTAAGATAGGCGAATCTGCCACAGAGCTGAAAATTGAAACTAACTCGCGGAATTTGGTTATTAGGGTCTGAAAACCACCTGGTAAAATTTTTGGCCCCCTACCCCTCCCCTATCCCGAGTTATGGAGCAAAACGTTACTTTTTTCAGCCTTTTCATTGAAAATTTTCATCTCCGAGAGTTTTCAACCAAATTTTTTCAAATTTACGTGAGTAGAATATTTTAGGTGGGTGGAAGACCTTGAAAAATGCGAAAAACCACCTTTTCGGAACGTTTTTCACACATAAAATTACTTTTACTTCATTCTTTTGAAAACATATTTCATGGTATTTGTTTTTAACCAATTTTTAGCGGACTCCCCGCTATACTTAGTTTTCATTACTTTCAATATAAACGTGAGGAATAGACACACTATAGATGAAATGCCGAGTTTTTGGCCATTTTTTACATTGTCCTTGAAGGCAAATTTTTATCTTCATTGCGCCACCATTCAGCATAATTTTTTGAGGGTAAATTTTTCATTAGGGTATTTTCTTATCAAAAAAAAAAAAATTAGGGGATGGCACCACCAAATTTAAAAAAATAAACCTGACACACCCTACTGTACCATGTTTATGTTTTCAGTGTAATTACAATGCATTAAATAATAGTTGATTCATTTGAAAAACGCAGTAAAAAAAAGGTCAACTGTTTTTTCATCATCACAGCTGGAAAAAATTCGGGCTCTTCAACCGAATCACTCATTTATTTGTACACTGAAAACATACGTAAGGTGCAGTCTTCGCAGCCTTCCCCTCCCCCTAAAAATGAAAAAATAAGTTAATTGTAATTTCTACCTTTTTAATGTGCGAGACATTCATTTACTTATTTATTTTTAAAAAACCTCGTTCATTCAAAACTTAATTTTCAAAATTTGAGTCATTTGATTGTAAAAACGAGATTTATTGAAGCAGTTTGACCTGCTGAACACGAATACGTTGCAATTTTTCTTTTACAATTTTAGGTTAAAAAAGTGAGGTAGTCAATTTTGAGCCTTGTGGACTTGAAATTGCAAAAATCACGAAAAAGAGATGTAATGAAGCGAAAATCAGAAAAGTGGTGTACCTATAATATGTATTTTGGAATATTATTCTCAGAAAACTTTTTTGGCCAAAAATGCCCATTTTTATGTGTGAAAAACGTTCCGAAAAGGTGGTTTTTCGCATTTTTCAAGGTCTTCCACCCACCAAAAAATTCTGAAAAAATATTACGTTGTAGATAGGGACTAGATAATTATGTACATGAAATATATTTTTTTCAAAATTGCACCTCTGCAACATCAAGTAGAAAACTCTTTTTCAAATTTTAAAATGCGATTTTGGGCAAGAAAAAAATCATACCCCTCAGTATAGTGTATTAGGGAACTACAAAAGGGGTATGCTGGTCCGTCATTTGTGCCTTAGAAACGCCCGAGCGCTGAAACTCGTTCTATGTACGACGCGACGTTACGTGGGAGTTTGAACAAGCCCGTCACCTTCGAACGTCTCGCGTAACGCCGTGGAACGAGTTTCAGCGTTCGGACGTTTTCTAAGGCACAATATGACGGACCAACATACCCCCTTTTGTAGTTCCCTATTGTGTATAACTCACGTAAATTTGAAAAAAAAATTGGTTGAAAACTCTCGGAGATGAAAATTTTTAATGAAAAGGTTGAAAAAAGTAACATTTTGCCCCATAACTCGGTCTAGGGGAGGGGTAGAGGGCCAAAACTTTTACCAGGCGATTTTCAGACCCTAAGAACCAAATTCCGCGGGTTAGTTTCAAATTTCAGCTCTGGGGCAGATTCGCCTATCTTAACCGCCGCGCCGGTACCCTTTAGAACGCATTCTTTCATCCACTTTTTATTGTCTACAACCAAATAAAAAATTTAATTTCAAAGAATACAGACAACATCGTAGAACATTTGATCCTGAATGGAACTGTTCATACATTCAATACAGGAACCCGATTCATGGTTCAAGTACCGTTTTCAGTCACTGGTAATCGAATAATGAATACATCCGGTCACTACTACAATGAAAATGAGCGAGTCCACATTGACGATAAAAATATGAATGTGAGTACATTCAACGATCCTAAAAAATTTAATGTAATATACTGACCTACCTGATAAAAATGATTAGTGGATAAATAAAATTGTGTTGGTATCTCTACTCGGCAGTAGACGGAAACAGCTTTAGAAAAAGTTTTTCAATTAGGCCAATTTTTGCATATTTTAAATTGGAAAGCCTCCATCAGGTGGCCCGGAATTGGTAGAGCCGGAATTGGAGCGTATAAAAATTAAATTTCGACATGGATATGTCTTGTCCTTGGGACAGATTTTTGAAAACTTTTGCTTTGCTTATATTTTCTGACTTGATTTCAAATAACTAATTCATTTGGTTCATTTTCCCAAGGATAAAAATACCCAATCAGGGAAAAATTTTCTGGCATGGTCAGGCATGGTCAGGCATGAGCACGACTGAATTACCCTGCTCAGGCCTGATCATTCATGCAAAAATGGCGTAGCATGAGCATGCATGATCATGCCTGGGCCTTAACAATGGAAATTTATTCAAAACCCTCATTTTTTTGTCCTGTTCATGCCTGATCAGGTATGATCAATTGATCATACATGCTCATACTACGCCATATTGCCTGCATGATCATGCCTGAAGATTTTTCCCCGCCCATACAACGTGGCAAAACGTAAAATATCGCGCTTAGTGTGATGAAAGTGATCTGTTTCAATGGCGTTTTCTCGTTACCATATTCAATGGATTTAATCAAAAAACATGTAAGAACCTTTTTTTTTCAGAAATACAATCAGCTACCTTTTTTAAGTGAACTTTTTTTGTATCTCAATTGGGGCATATGTTATGAGCAAAAAACTATTGCACTTCCCCTTTGGGGTTTGAAAAGATATCCCTAAAGGGGAGGCTAACTTTTTGAAATCCGGCTAATTTTTTCGATGAGAGTTCCGATTTCAACATCTTCTTAGGAAAGACCCTTCTGCTTTTTTTCAAATACGCCTACTCGTAAGTCAGCAAATTTCTCTCTTTTTTAAAATATGAGTCGTAAAATTTTCATTTTCATTCTCCGAGGTTTTTTGCTCAGTTTCGTTTCTACACATACAACATACCTTGGCTTTCCTAACCGATCGCAAGCTGCTTCGAGTTCATCTGAGGCAATCAGGAAATTTCAACATTCCTCAGCTTTAATCGAAAATAATTCAACAATGTTCGAAATATTTTCGTTTCGGCCCAAAATTTTACTGTATGTTGTTGATTGGAACACTAACACAATATGTAACACACTTCATATGTACTGTACATCATTTTCAGGACTTCTACCTTTTAGAGAATCAGACATCTATTTTCGAACCTAGCAACGAAGTAATGACAACGGAAATCGCATTAATGACTAGCTCTTTTTTACGCAGTCGTTTGGAAGAATTTTCTTACATTCGAAGTTTCTGCCAATCTGCATTCAATTCTACACATTTCATGACGATATCAAACATCATCGATTACCCATTCCAGCGTTTTTCCATGTATCACATCAAACTGTATGGATTGCATAATCTCAAATTGCTTCGCATGCGATATTCCATTAACTTTACCGAGTTTGAAATAACAGTTACGAATCTAACAGCTCGTATTATTTGGAGTCATTACTTGAGCGATATCGTTTTACAAGCACCACAAATAACGGAAGTGCAAATCTGGAATATATCATTACGTGGAATAATTTTGGACACAAACCGATTAATATTTAGTGATCGATCGAAACTGCAAATTTCAGATCAAGGAAATTCAACGATGATGAATAAGTTGAAAGAAACACTAGGATCGATTGCTACAAATTCAATTCAGCAGTCGATTCAACAAAAATATAATGAGATCCAGAAAAACTAATTGGAAAACACGATGTAAGTATCAACCAATTGACAATACTGTGAATTTTTAAGTGATTATATTTTTTTGCGTTCTGTTTCTAAATATGTACAATGTATATTCAAATAAAGAATGTTTATTTTTATCAAGTCCTCAATTAAATCCACTTATTGGACCATCGGCTCGTTGGATTTTATACTTTGCGTAATTTATATATTGAATTGTTGAAAAATTTTTGAACCATATTTTTTTGTGCAATAGTTCGGTCCCCAGAACACACAGAAAAAAAAGTTTTTTTTTAACGCTCTACTGCGTTGTCTGAACCAATTTTTTGAATTTTGAACTGTAGCTGATAATGAGGGAAAAGCGACTTTTTTGCAGCGGGCCCAGCCCCCACTTAGAGATAAGCGGCCGGCTATAATTTTTTGATATTCATTGCTTTGTTGTTTCTGGCTCTTCGCAACATTTCTCAGTTTCCATAATTCAATCAGTGGAGCTGTTTCTTCTATTATGACCTCAATCTGAGCTGGGCGAGTGTCATCTCTACATAGTTCTTTAATATAATTCAATCAGACTTCCTCCATTTCTTGATTATTCACACAATATTTGCCACCTACACGAAACTTCCCCTTTTCTGTCAATTATTAGGGGTTAGGGCTTTTTTTAAACCTAAAATGTCTATATTAATTCACGATTTTTTTTTTTTAGTGAAACGTACCTACACACAAAAATTATTGGAAGGACTAATGGAGGTGGCTATGGCTTGAGCCCACATTTCTTTCACTCGAAAACATCAATTGAACTCCTAAACACGAAAAATCTTCCGGCCATTGAATAAGATAGCCATTCCCGGCAAACCTCACCCATTCGAAACTCACTCATTTCATAAATCTGCCAACCCCTACCCCCTCCCATCTTCTTTCCTTGCCCGTCACAATCCGCATCAGAACCCGTCAGTTACTCAGTATTGCACGCAGCCCTTATTTCGAACGATTTAAAAACCTCAAGTCGACGTTAAAAACTAATAGACTCGTTCGCGGTACATTTACCAGCGACACAAAAGGCTAGAAAATTTTCTAATTTATTCTCGCGCAACGATTCAAGATAGACGACGCGACAGCCCTCGCGACGCTAAGGTTTTTCGAAAATAGAAAACAACCCTTTGGGCCAGATAACGATCGCCTTAGCTGGAGTTTCCGTTTAATCCTCTTATTCCATGCACGAAAATTAAGCGGAATTTTCGTACGGTATAAATGTTTAAAGAAGATATGGCCCGAACGACGAACGAAATGAATAATGAATGCGCCGCCGTCAGCGAGGCTCATCATAGCACATCAGATTTCCTTCGCCAGGACCTATCTCTCGTATTATTGTATGTATATAGTCTCTCTTACGTGTGTAATACGTATCAGAAAAGTCAGCACGTATTGCCTAATATAAACAACGTATCATATAAGGCCTATATACCTTAAAACCTACACAGCTCTTTACTCAAACAATATCGTACGTGATTCGAACTTCGTGATTTTGATCTTAACGCAACTCTCGACTTCCACCCTGCGCTCAAAGGCTTCTCTCGTTTATAAAATATCACACATACGCGGATACCGAGACCTACCCGACAACCAAAGTCTATTCCTAAAAATACCGGCGTCCTTTTTATCGTACGCAGATGTTAGGTAACTGATAAGGCGACTGTCTTCGAGAAAATATTAAACTTTAGTAATAATTTTCACCTAACGGTCTCGCCTTCTTCGCCGTGCTTTAGTTTTATTAGCTTTAACCTTTTTCGTCGGTAATAAACTACGCGCCAGCGAAACGAGAAAGTTCAAAAAATAATGGATGAGTAAGATAAAATGAAAAATTTCCCCGGCCAAGAAAATGAATCTTCTTTGAACAGATTTTTTTGAAAAGAAATTTTTCAAAGAGTACTTTTTATATCGTAATAAGTTCTCATCGTATAAGAAAAATAACTCGGCTAAGTTTACCAGCATTGGTTGACTTTGCACTCTCCTTGCTGCTTCTTTTATTCTACCGTGTATTTATATACGACTGTTTAACACTTTCACTGCCGGGACATTTTTCAATTTTGACGATTTGGGTTTTCTCTGTAAAGTTGTTCAGGGTCATCCCAGGAACCCCTCCAAGTGTGTTATTTTCATCCCCACCCCTTGGGGCGCAGGGAAAACCCTGTGTGTTGTACAAAACACGCGGCGCGAACACGTAGAAAAAAAAATTTTTGTGTTCACTGCAGCACACATCCTAAATTTTTTTACAATTATGAAAGAAATGAATGCAAAACTTCAACTTTTATTCATACAAAACATTGAAAAAAAAGTCGGTAATTAATTTTTAATGGTAAAAAAGTTAAAAAGTAAACTTATACCTATTCTTAGGAAACTTTGAAAATTCAGAAAATTGACTTTTTGACTTTTTTTTTCAGTGCAGCCAGTTCTGCGCGCCAAAGTTCTTTTCTATGTATTCAGGCCAGCTGAATCCGAAAATCGTGTTTATTTCAACGTGAAATGTGTTCTAGAGCGTACACAGACGAAAATATCGACCTATGTCCTGTGTTCTGAGCTGTACACATGGCGCGTGGGACAAGGTACATGTGTGCTGTATTGTACACATGGCAGTGAAAGTGTTAAGATTTCATGCGAAGATATAATTCAGCCGCCGGTTACCAGCGGTAAAAAAATTCTGCGGTGAAAATTTACGACCCGGAATTCGTTCAAGTCGAGTCTTTGAAATTCGCGCACGCCACGCCGGAGTTTTTCTATGTCGCTGAAGCACAAAGACCCGTCACACGTAGTAGTATTTAAATTTACAGCAACAATTTTCCGAAACACGACGACAGCGATGTTACGAAACGAACTATTCTGCCTGTTCTGCGGATAGATGTCCGTACCCTGCTCTTCAGCTAAGGCCGATTCTAGAGTACCCAAAGGAGGAATAGAATTTAAGGAGGATAAACGAAATGATGTAGGTGTAGGAAATTCAAAATTGCGATGGAAATGTCGAGGTTTGGTACGGTGTTTTGAGCACGGTGCTGAATCTATTTATCAACTTTTCCTTCTAAAACTGTACTAAAATTTCGAGCATAAAGGAAAAGAGATGTTCTTTAAGGCTTTGTAAGAGTTTTTGATGAAGGTACTAAAAGTTATGCAAAAAAAAATCATTTTGATGAATTATTGGTCACCTAGTACTTATTGGAAAATTTCTGCAGTTAATCAAGGTTCGAACCGAAATTGATAAACAAAAATTTGTGATTTTTTTCGTGTTATTTTCTTGGCTAGCGAAATGTTGCCCTCAAAAAAGCAAAACTTTATGATCATTAGATTCAAAGCTGCCGAAATTTTTAAAATTGGTTTTCTCCGATTTTCTGAGAATAGTCCAGATTTTTTTAAGCCTGAAGATAGATTTTCATACGTACAAAATCGACTTTTAACAGTAATGTGGTCATTCTGAAAAAAAAGCGACCTTAACAGTAATTTTGGCAAAAGTCATTTTTTTCTAATTCGAGACCGGAAAACCCTTAAAAATTGATTAAAACCACCCCCGAGGTCCATAGCTTATTTTTTAGTGAATTTATGCAAATTTTCTAGTGGATTTTCACTGATTTTCTAGTGAATTTTCGCTGATTTTGCATTAGTTGAAGTAAATTTTACAAATTTTTTCAATAAGACCATGTACATAACGTATTATAAACATTGCTTCTTAGTAGGGTAATTATTTCTTAATTTTAGAGAATACAATAGGTACTTATTTATTAAAATTACAAGTTTCTGGAGCACACGTAATCAGGCCAAATTTTCATTTCTCCATTTTTTTTTTGAGAAATTTGAAAAATATTGGCAAGAATTTTGGTTAGTAGGTTTGGAAGTCGTACCTTGATGAAGCATAATTATAATGATAATTTATTGATAATACTTTTATGTATAACTGATATATTATTACAGGTAATAATAACATAGAGTAAGAATACTACAGAGTGACGAACTAAATGGGACGATTTACCGCTCTAAAATCTATCTCCCACTAAAAAAACTAGATGGCGTTACTTTCAAAATTCGCATAAAATCGGTTGTTTTTGGAATGCTGAACCAGTTCAATATACCTGCTATCTTCAGTCGAAGGGTGGTCTTTTTTTTACACCATTCAATAACTTTTTTTTTTGTAGAAACTCAGCAGGTCAGAATTCTCATTTCGAGGGTGTTTTTACGAATAGCTTTCTCTTATTTTACCAGAGTACATTTACATCCAATCCATTTCAATTTCGTTTTATCCTTCCTTATACATATAAGAGAACTCGCAAATTCAGTAAGGTACCTATTCACTAAGAAAGGTACATGATAGAGGGTGATTGAAAATTCGTGAAACATCATTACCAATTCATTCAATTTTTTTCAAAAAAGGGGTAGTGAGAAAATTATAGAATTTTGGAAAAATAATTTTTTTAAATATTATCTATGCATGTTTTCAAAAACTTCGAATTTTTGGGAAATGATCTGTTTTTTTCAAAAATGTGACCAAAGAATATAAAAAGTGACTCTAAAACAATGCAACTAGAGCTATTGTACATAAACTTGAAACTAAAAATAATTCGAGTTTTCCGATTTTGTTCAAATTTTTTCTGCTTTATAGTGACGCTCTCGAATGAAATTCTCAAAAAAAAATCGACTTTTTTTTAGAAAAGAGAGGTTATTAAGGAGTATTATAGATTTTTTTTTAAAGTTGAAAAAGTGGAATTGAAAATGAACTAATTTTTGTTCCTTATTATTTTGAACATGAATATTCAGCAAATTTTCATTCTTTTAAAAGAATGTGCCGGAAAATTTCTTCTTTTAAATGAAGTTAATCAACAAATATTTCATGTCCCCTTCCCAGATTTTTGCTTGAATTCAGTTTCCTGAAAACAGCTATGGTAACCCTGCTACTTCAATCTCAATCTTGCACAGGCTAATAGGGGGGGGGGGTCAGAGGGGTCGGATGAAAAAACCAAGTACACATTCGAAATCAACGCCTTTGAATTAGTAGAAATCAATGATTATGCTACTTTAATTTTTCAATTTTTTTTGAATTTTGGTCAAAATTGTGGATCCCTGTACCCCCTAGGGGTCTGAAGATACCATCTTGAAAATTTGTTGGTTGAAAATTAAGTAAAAAGGACTATTTACTGTAATTTTTAAGTCTATTGTGATCATCATAAAAGTTGAGCTTTCATCACCGAATTCAACTGAGCTTTTCAAAATGTAATTATCGTTTTCGAATCCCCTATCAATTCCCTTTTGAAGCCTGCAAACAGTTTTTCTTCAATCTTGAGATATGAACCCTCAAAGTTGAGTAATTATGTAGATGAAAAATCGCGATTGCCTAAAAATTACAAGACCCCCCCCCCGCCCTCTAGAGGTACAGAAGAGAAATTATAGTGGATTTATGAATAGACCATCAAGGGAAATTGGTCAAAAAAAATTGAGCGACATCGGAAGATCCAGCTTCATTTTTTATCCATTTTAGTGTGAAATAGCTCAGGTATAAGATGTATTTTTCTCAGCCACCTCCTCCCCCTCCCCCAGTGACGGTGTGGGATATGGCCAAAAAAAATGAAAACAGAGAAAACTTTTTCTCATGTTTTAGCATTTTATCCCCTTCAAAATCAATAGGAATTTTGGGAAAATTACTATTTTTGACTGTCGGGCATACAGATAATGATGGTATAGCGGTATTAGCGGTGCACTTGAATTTTGATAAAGGATAGGTAAATAATCAAAAATTGTAATTCTGGTTCCTAATGTGTACTTACCTATACGTATTTTGACGTGTATTTAACAAAATTGAGTTTTTTTCAAAATCGATATTAATCTTGAAAGGGAAAAAAAGTTCGAAAGACTGTGAAAAACACATTTTTTTCTGAGTTCATATTTTTCTGATCATACACCCCCCCCCCCCGGGGGTAAGCAGAAAAATATATGTATTTTATACCTACGAGTATGATAATTTTTTCAAAAAAAATGTCAGCCCAGGCTTTTCCCAAATTTTTTCCCTACGAATACTCACCTATTTGAAATTTTCAACTCTTCTGAGACTAAACCCTCTACACTGAAGAAATGAAATAACAAAATTTGATGAATTTTATCCAAGAAATATTAAAATATTACCCCATCACAAAAATGAAAAAATTCATTTGAAAAATTTGTATCACGAAATTTGTAAAATTTATTGCAGAAATAAATTTTACCAAATTTCGATATAAATAGGTACATATTATTTCATAAAAATAAATTATGTCAATTTCGTAAATGAAGTCTCTTTTCATTTTTTTTTTTTTTTTTTTTTTTTTTTTTTTTTTTTTTGGTAAAATCTATCAGTTTGTTCTTTTAGTGTAGATATGCGAAAATTCCAATTCTATATCTGCTCATTTTCTACTTTAGTTGATGAAAACGGTGATTAAAACAGTTGAAACATTTCGCGAATGCTAGTTTCTGTGTAATTGATCGTCGAACATAGATAGGTATGCCTTTTTTTTCAACAAACTCGAAAATAAAAGATGCTTAACAATGCATTCATTCATAAACCTGATGTATTGTTACCTGTAAGTCGAAAAAGGTCTAGTAAAAAGATACATGTGGATACCATCAATTTGGAAGGGTAAGAGGAGTAGACACGATAGCCACGCTACGAGTGTTCCGGTCCACAAGTTCTGACATTCGGGATCCATTTGATACGAAAAAGGAGCGGTAAAAATTTAACATTAGTTCGTCACTCTGTAGTATTCTTACTCTATGATAATAAGAATTAGGTACTAAATAATTTTTATTATGTTTCTCAAATGCCTTTCTTATGATTCTTTGGTGTTTTAATTTTTGAAAACATGTTTTTTTCTGGTTTTTCAAATTAATTTCATGAAATAAAATGTTCTTTGTTTCTTTATGTCTGATTTATTTTTCCATCTTAAACAGCCATAATAATAATAATTAATAATAATAATAATTCCTAAAGTGCTTAACAGACATGTGAATTTTTTTTGCCTATTTGCAGAAAAATCGAGAAAATGTTTTCAATTATGCCCATTTGAAACAACGTAGGTCTGTAGCTAAAGCCTTCGTCATCCAAATTTGTTCAAAATTTTGAAATTTGCAATAAAATAGAAAGAAATACAGAATTTTTCACTGTTTTCATTACAGACGTGATTAGAGGGTATAGATGAAAAAATTAATTTTTTACATTTCTGAAAATTTTAAAATTTTTAACCTTATAGGTACATGGGTTTTGGATCATGTTCACTAAAATTATAACGACGGTTTTCCATACTTTCAATTAAAATCTGATTTTTCTTGACATCCCCCTTCCCCATGCACAAATTCACCTAATGGAGAACTGAAAGAACTCTTTTGGCAAATTCATTTTGATGAAATATTGCCTACTCCTTAGAAAAAACATATTTTACGAGAAAAATTAAAACATTCAAGGCGTTTCACAAATTTTCAAAATCAACAGACAGTATTTTAGCAGGACCTTTCCAATAAATTTTACGTATTCTTTTTTTTGCACGCCAATATATTTTTTTCTACTAATGAATTTGGAATGTTTTTCAAATGTTTTCTCCTTTTTCCCCTTTTCTTTGAAAGAATGTATTTCAAATTGCCTATAAATTTGAACTAAGCAAAACCAGGAAAAATTTTTTGGAAAATATAAATTCAAAATACTCTTGGAACATTTTTAAGGAATTTTTTACGAATATTAAATTTTAGGAGAAAAAATCATTCAACACGAATGAAAAAAAAATTATTCGGAACGAATTTCATGACATTTTCATTTTGAGAGAAAAATTTTGAAACGTCTCGATTTCTAAAGCGAAATTGTCGAAATTCTTGCAATTTTTTGGTTTTTACGCCTAAAAATAAATTTCCGGAGAATAGGAATTGACGCCGGAATCGAAGTCAAACTGACTCTAAATTCATTCCAGAGTCAAGGTGGAATCAAATGTCGAAGTCTGAAAGTGACTTCGGAGTCAAGCTGGAGTTGAAAATCAAGGTCGAAGATACCCGAGAGTTGAGGCAAGTTCCATGTTCAATGTTTACTTAGGTCAAAGATTTACTCCAGAGTCAG
Organism: Pseudococcus jackbeardsleyi; assembly: GCA_038380155.1. Lineage (NCBI taxonomy): Eukaryota > Metazoa > Arthropoda > Insecta > Hemiptera > Pseudococcidae > Pseudococcus > Pseudococcus jackbeardsleyi. The sequence goes on from CM076242.1 coordinate 11,431,732, forward strand.
AATTCGAGGACTAGAAGTGACTCTGGAGTCAATGGTGGAGAAAGGAGTCAACTTTCTCTCTTGACTTCGGCGTTGAGCTGGAATAAGGAGTCATTTTTTAGGAGTCAGGAAGAATCAGAGAGTCAACTTTTTGACTGACCAACTCTCTTGAAAGTTTTGTTATTTTGTTTTTCTTACCCGTGGACTTCCTGAATTTCCCAGATCCAATGAACCCCATAAAACATTTTTCACTCTAGATTATCCACACACTTCTCACTTTTCACCAAACCCAATCCAGACGTAAAATTATTCGAGAAAATTTCAAATTCAACAACGAACGCAATAACGACCTCGATTTTACACCACCGCATTGTAATCATAACGCAAACCCACAGATTACAATTCGTGAGAGGAAACCAAAAACGATGGTTTTCTGGCACCGTGTGCATAAGTTATCGCATACAAAAGTTGGAAAAATATCGGATAATTTTTTATTAAAATAAAAAATACGCGAGCTCGTTAATTTCGCAGTCGATTCGTTTACGCTGCGAGCAATCCTCGATATTTGTCACGTTTCGCTTGCCTTTCTCTACACAGCACAACGTCACTTCCTCGGTCGCGGTTTTCCTGCCCTTCCCCGCATGTTCCACATATCTCATAAGGGATGAAATTCGTCGGAATGAAAAATACCGGCACCGAAAAATAAGACATTACGAAACGTTTTTAAAATCAGACCATCATATCGAAGGATTCGTGATTTAAATATTAACTCGATATAATAAGGATATGAAAAATGTAAAACCCCTCGAAATGACGGATCTTCACTAACTCGCTGCCTAGATTTATAACGTCGTATACTAAAAACACATTCAAGTCACGCCGTTCACATAGTGAAATGTACACTGCACCGTGTGCTCGTAAAGGATAAACAGAGCCTTTGTCGTGCCGGTTGCGGTTCGCATCGTCACTTCCATCTAAGAATTCCATTCGAGCTTTTAATTGCGTTAGATTCGAGAATCCGGGTATCCGGTAGATTCTTCGAGGGAAAATGAAAAAAAAAGGGTGGTGATGGGGTCAATATGAAACGGAAATGTGGTTTCTATAAGTTATTCACACCGAATTTCGAAATTTAATGAAATATTTTGTGGAAAAAGGGGGAGAATCTGGATGAACAGACGTAAATTATGAATAAGCTCAACACGGGGATCTTGCACTTTTAAAGAATTTTGATCAGTACCTTCAAACTGAACCAGTCATCCCAAAGTCACCATGGATTACCAATTCATACCCTTCTGTCTCGATTACGTTTCTAATTTCTCACATTTTTAATAACTCGACCCCAAAGATTCTTTTGGCGGGTGAATAAAGGTTCGTGAGCTATCTCATACCTCACCTTATGATTTTCCAGATAAGAATGGCACCGGCCACTTATGGCAGCACCGTCGAAATAATCTGTTGCATTAATCTAGCGTTAAAACTCCTCGCTGTGTAAGCATTACGATGAAAAGCGCTCGTTTTGTTAATCGTTGCGAAAAATTACCGTCTTCGTCGCCGTATTTCACCGTCACGCCCATTAGAGGCAATAAAATTATTATTTTGTGGTAGCAGCGGCGCAATCAAGGTGTTTGTGTTCTCTCGCTGCTCGTTGACGATTTATATCGCGAAAAAAAGGGTAGTTTTAGAGGCTGTTTCTTTAGCCGGCTTTCTTACCCCATCGTCGATTCCATTTATTACGAAGGGTAGGCCGCACACGGGCTGGTATTCGTGGTACACGCGATATACTGGTCAATCACACATAATGTCTTATTTAATGCTAACGATAAGTTCAAGAAGGCGCGCGATCCGGAATTACCGTCGTCATCGCGTGCGTTAATGTCTCCTCGCTGGTTTTTTTCTCGGTAAATACAACTTGGTGTTTCGTCCGGCTACGAAATTAACCAGCCGCCGTTGTTTTTCGGCAATACGATGGTCGAAGCTAATAAAAAAGTAATAAATGATAAATTTGTACCGAGTAGGTACAGAACGGTCGAGCTGGATAATTACTAGGGAGCGTTGCGTTGTGGGTAGAAAATTTACGAGGTGTACTGAAATGAAAAATTACCAGAGTAGAGGTTCTCTCTGTTTACCCGAAACCAAAGTGTTCGGTGCTGGTTGGAAATGCCCTTTTTTCTCGCTTCTTTATATTAATTACAGATAAGTTTCTACTAGAGATTTTTCTGCTAGAATTGAACCGCTGCGGTTCGTTTTCTGGGTTCGCTCTGATGGTAGAGAAGAATTGAGAAATTGAGAATGGTGATAGAAGAGGTGAAGAAAGAGAGGTTCTTGTGATCGATGATGTAAATTCGCTTCATCTGTTTTCCCCAATCCATAATATTCATGAGCAATTTACAATTATTAACACAGATAATTACTACGAGTATTAAATCGGTATTCGGCAATTTACAGTAATTACAGTATTTTTTTTTTTAGAAATTTACAGGTATTACTATATTGATTTATTGGTAAATTACAGTAATTACCATATTATTGGTAAAAAACAGTAATTACCGTATTATTCATGGGTAAAAACAGTAATTACTATATTATTCATGAGTAAATTACAGTAATTCCCATATTATTGGTTAAAACCAGTAATTACCATATTATTGGTAAATTACAGTAATTACCATATTATTGGTAAATTACAGTAATTACCATATTATTCATTGGTAAATTACAGTAATTACTATTTTATTTATTGGTGAAATACAGTAATTACCATATTATTGGTAAAAAACAGTAATTACCGTATTGTTCATGAGTAAATTACAGTAATTTCCATGCTATTTTCGGTAAATTATAATTACCATACTTATTTTTTTGTAAATTACATTAATTACCACATTTAATTACTGGTAATTTACTGTAATTACCACATTTATTTATGGATAATTTACCAGGGTGTCTTACAAAATTTTTGGAGAAAAAAGCTTGACTAAGCTTGATCTTTTCGAATGACTTTTTTGACAACCAACCCCAAATTTTTCAACCCCCTTCCTTCGCGCTTGACTTTTCGAGTAAATTAGTAAAAAAGCTTGACTTTTCAAGACCAGCTTGACCTCTTAGACACCCTGTTTACAGTAATTGATTTGACGAATTATTTATAGGTAATTGACAGTTTTACTTACACATTATTTAGTGATGCCAAATAAAAAAATTGTAAAATTAAAATGCAGCGGGCAGTCCTGCTCCTGTTGTGAAAATCGTTTGTAAATTTTATTAAAAATTATTCTAGATAATCAACAGAAATCTCCAGCTCGATTTTGAAATGTTCAAGTGAACGATTTGAATTTGGTCAGGGTGCCCAATACATCTCAGAAATGATTTTCCCTGACTTTTCCCGCTTTTCCAGATCTTTTGAATATGTTATTCTTGAAGGATGGAGAAGGGGGTGGTTTTTTGGGTGATGAAATTGTGCAGAAGAATGATTTAAAATGCAAATATTCAACATTTTTTTCTTAAATCATTACATCTCACATGATTTTGAGAACCTCCCTTTTTCGACCAAAAAATCGGCCTTAATTCAATTTTAAAATTTTTTGAATATTCTTAGTCTTGAAATTCAAAAATTCCTTTGCAATTCAAGGCCCCCTCCCAAAAAAAACCCATGTGCCTCAAATTTATAAATTCCACAAAAATCTCTCTCTTTGGTTTGGCCCAGTAGATCGATGGGGAGTAAAATATCAATTATTCTAATGAAATATACAAATGTGATGATCCCCCGCGAAGCGAGGGCGAAAATTTTTGTAAAAAAAAATCTTCAAAAGTTGAAAAATCATTACTGTCTCATAAAGTTTCCCAAAATGTGACCAGAAAATACGAATTCTCTTCCATTATTTTTCAAAATAGTGATCAGGGACATTCCTTTCTCATCAAATTTTATCAAAAAGTACTTGTTAAAAAAATCTTTGTAGAAAGAAAAGAGTGTAAGTTATTACCGAGCGTAATAACGAGAGAAATTTTTTTTGAAAACTTGATGATCGATGGACAAGAATAATTATCAAATTTTTTTAAAATGAATTTATAATCAATAAAAAATGATGAATTGAATACTAAAATAAGTAGAAATAATTTAGCCCGAGCGGAGCGAGGGAAAAATGTTTTAATGAAAGAGCCAGAAACTTCAGGCAAATTATTCTTCTTCTGGATTTTTACAAAAATTCCAGCAGAAATGCCGAAAATTTCAAAATTTCTTGACTTTTTTAGACGGTCCGGTCGGTTTAAATTCTCTGAATTTTCCTGGTTTTCCAGAGAATGAACACGTTGTCGGTGAAAATCAAAAATTCATCACATTCGCGATCTTCAACGGTTCACTCCTTTGAATAAGAGGACCAAATTGGTATTAAATTTCGAGGACAATGGTAACGGGAGGTATAGAAATTCAACCTTTTCAGAAGGATGCCCAAGGTTTCCACTACCCAGCACATACAATTACCAAAAAACGTAAAAATTTTGTACTTTTTTCAAAAATGCTCTTCAAGTTTGCTTTGTTTTAAACATTTTTTGGAATTTCTTCAACTGAGAATCTCGCCAATATTTCTCAATCCGTCCGCCTTCATATTTAATCTTCTTATGATCGATAATCGTATTGCAAAATACCCATTACAGCGAAAGTAAATCTCTTCGAACTATTAATAGGTCCAGTCTATGTCCACCAACCGACCTTTACCATGAAATTGTCGCCTACTGTTACGCATTAAAGGCTCAGTAGGGTATCTCGCCGTATGTCACCTAATTACCTTATACTTTATAAATACCCAACGATATGAAATACGTCCAGATATGTAGTTCGGTTAAACGTCATTATTTTTTATTTCTATGGTACTTATTTACGTATCATATTTTTTTTCTCTTGGTGATTTTTATAGACTTGCAGCAAAGAGAGGATATCATTTCACAGAAGAGATATGAATGACTACGTAATTTATGGACGAATAAAACAACGCGACCTATGTAATAAAATTTTTCAAATTATTAGTAATAAAAGTATATTTTGTATGTAAATTAAGTAAATATTATTATAGGTGTGTTTGGGTGTAGAGATGGGAATTTTCTGGATTCAGGTTCAAAAAAAAAAGAAGCAAAAAGGTCAAATTTTGAAATGAAAAAAAGATATATATCACGATTGGCTCCTGGGTTCCAATGCATTCTTCAACTCCTTGAAACCCCTATAAAAATATTCTCTCGAAGAGTTAATTTGAGCAAATATCATGAAAATGTCACAACATTGATTTCATAATTTTCAAAAAAAAAAAATTAAATACTTAATGAGCCATTTAGCGAAAAAAAAAATGCAAAACCAGTTCCTGGCAAATTTTACGACCCGATGAGTACAACTTGATCTTTCATTAAGTATAAATTTTCAATTTATAATTATTTCTTTTTTTAAAAATTACCAACAATCGAGTCATAAAAAATTCTCAAAACAAGACCCACACCCATACTTATGCCCTACATCCAAACAAGTTAGAATTTTTTTTCACATCTGAAATGGAAAAAATTAAATTCCACGTATCCCGACTCGGAGTTCATCCTCGGCCAGAATGGTATGTGGGAACGAGCTCGTGAAGAAATTAAACTCATAAATACGTCGTCATCTTTGTAACGAAATAAACATCACACACTCCAAGTGCTACGGAGAAAGAAGCGGAGAGAGAAAAAACGAAAAAAAAAAGAAATAGGATAAGATACGCTTACACTAAGATAATTTATCGCACATACCGTATACTTTAGAACAACTAGAAAGAGTATACTACAATCATGGTACATATAAAAGAAAAAAAAATTACCAGGGTCCAGAATACGAGTAAGTACCTAAGGTAGCATCGAAAATAGACCGCCGGCGCGTCTATAAAATTCTAGTACACATCGTACATTACAGCCATCTTGGTCCGAAAAAAAAGAGCAATATACACAGACTCGGGAAGAGGAGCAGGGGCAAGATAACGTTTCGAGATTTTTACAACTCTCTCTCAGCGGCAATACCTCGGCAGCGAATTTTTTTCCATTCTCTCGTTAATTCGTAGTTTATACTTTTAAAAAGGCTTACAGCTTCGTTTATCCTACGAGAGGGTCAAATTATCCCCTCCTTTTTTAATTGCCCTCGCGGTATAATAACAAAACAACGATGGTTTGGAAAATTAAAAAATATAAATTTGAATTTTTTTTCGTTCGTCAACCCTGAAAAAGCGAATTAGAGGGGAAAATGCAAGTAGTACCATAAAACGAGGAATAATAGTGCAATGGAATGGGAGCAGAGAGCAAGGAGAACATTTACCTTTAAAGCACTATACAGTTTCGTTTATTATTTTTATCCCCCTGCTCGAAGTAGATCTGGGTACCTCTTAGTGCTGTTTTTTATTCGCCCATTATATCTTTCATTTTTCAAAACATACTAATACCAGGAGGGAGTTAGATGGAAGGGGGTAAGTTTATAATCCATTTGGGAAGTATATTTAATGAAAATTTCGGATACGTTTTGTTAACATCCACGTCTCCCTTTTAAACTATATCAATATTTTATTAGATCGTTCGACGATGCAGTTTTAATTGTACGTGCTGGGCGATTCCGGCGGTGAAAAAATAATTCCTCGAGGACCTCGAGAAGAACACGATGTAAAAAATAAGAAAACACGAGGAAAATGGGGAAAAAACCTCGTGTCATTTGAAAATTAGTCAACCTAAGGCTCAGTACCGGTAGGAAAATTAAAAGGTAATTACCTCGTGTATTTTTCCCCGATGGCGAAAAAATGTCGAGATTTTTTTTGCCATCGTGAAATACGTGCTCAAAATTATGGTTGTTTTTATGAGCTAGATGTTTCAAAAAAAAAAAAAGGGAGGAATGTTAATGGGCAAACATTAAAAGTAAATACCTCGAATATTTCCAAATTGAAAGTATTCCCATTTCGCCTTTGGTTTTGAAAAAATTCAAATTACTCGGAAACAAGGCGAATTCCAAAGGACAGGGTGTCTATTTGTAGTATATTTTGAGTAAAATAATTATGACAATACTCTTTAGCTTTATCATTGCGACTATTATTAATTATTATCAATGCACATTGTGAAGTTCTCATCAAAGTTTACCAAAATGTAACTTATTCCATAGACACCATTTCATAGTAAAAATTTTAATAATAATTATGGTAAATAATTGTAAATATTTTAGTAATGATGGTAAATTACCGTTAATATTTTGATAATTACGGTAAATTACCGTTGATATTTGGATAATTACGGTAAATTACCGTTGATATTTGGATAATTACGGTAAATTACCGTAAATGTTTTGATAATTACGGTAAATTACCGTAAATGTTTTGATAATTGCGATAAATTATCGTAAATATTTGGATGATTACGGTAAATTACCGTTGATATTTGGATGATTACGGTAAATTACCGTTGATATTTGGATAATTACGGTAAATTACCGTAAATATTTCAGTAATTGCGGTAAATTACCGTAAATAGTTCAGTAATTACGGTAAATTACCGTAATATTTTGATAATTGCGGTAAAGTACCGTAAATATTTCAGTAATTACGGTAAATTATGGTAAATGTTTTAATAATTACGATAAATTATCATGAATATTCTAATAATTATGGTAAATTACCTTTAATATTTTAATTATTACCGTAAATTACCATAACTATTTCAGTAATTACGGTGAATTATCATAAATATTTCAATAATTACAATAAATTATTGTAAATATTTCAATAATTACTATAAATTATGGTAAATATTCAAACAAGCACTCTGAAGTATCGTAAACATTCTAATTTTGACATTATATGCTAGATCATTTTCATTTTTATTCATTTTTTTTTTCTTATTTGAATCTTAGTCATTCTTTTTTTGCTTGGTCTTTTTTTATTCGAATCTGTATGAATATGTTCATGCCCTGCCCGCGCCAAACGAAGGCGGAATTTTTTTTAATAAAAAATGAAATTGAAAAAAGATCAAAAGCAATTTTTCAATTTAAAAATTGAGAGAAAAATGTTGAAAATCCATGTTTTTTGTGGAAAATGATCAAAATGCATGCTATTTTTGTGTTTTTATGCCACTATACCGACATTCATGCTATTTTCATGTTTTTCATGATTTTTATGCCCTGTAGACACCATGAAGGGGCATTGGAATATTAATGCAAACATAATGTCATTGTCGAGATGTCGACTGGTAGAATGCATCCGTAAATTTAAAAAAAAAAAAACAATCCGATGTTTTCGAAATGCCCCTTCCAAAAAGTCGTATTTCTCGTTTTTTTGTATTTCGACGAATGTTTTGTTTACACAATTCTGGCTCTTTTCCTCCTCTGCGAACGTTTAAGTACAACGAATTTTTCTTTAAATTCCTTAAATCCGGCCAACTACCGTTTTGCTAGAAGGAGAAAAGAGGTTTAATTCAAAAAAGTGGATAACGTGGCTCGCGTTTATTAAGATTTACGAAGGGAAATATTTTTTCATCGTGATAAAAGCTGGCGGAAAATTACGGTTATAATACTCGTGACATAAGTACATGACATAATTTAAACGGTTAGTTGGACTCGGACGTTTGAAAGATGGAGTAAATTTATCTCTCGACTATTGTTACCATTAATTAGCTTCCAAGTTGGAAAAAATTTACGATTATGTAATTTACGAGAGAGTTGAAAGCAAAAGAGGAGAAAAAACTAGTTCGATGCTTTCTTTTTTTTTTCGGAGGATTGAGTAAGGTGAGGGCGAGGGGTATACCTGAACTATATAGATATTAAAACTGGCTCTGTTATGGTTTGGCATTGACTATGGAGACGACGATCGTAAAAAAAAAAAACCTAAGCCTACTGTAGGACATTTACACCGGGTCTGGCACACTTCGTCTATATAAATTTCATCGACGGTCGTAAATTTACTAATCTAATATCTTTGGTACGTGTATTTTGACATAATAGCGATAAAATTATCACTGGATGAAAATTTTTACGAGTTCTAATTTCGTATGTATAACGAAACCGAAATATGGAGAGAAAATATGTCGCCGAGGTCCATTTCGTGGAAAAATTTTCAATCTGGGAAATTTTTGGGAGGGATTTCTCAAACACGTGTTTTGGTATCTAGAAGCAGCGAAAGATTTACGAGTCATTAATTGGAAGCAGAAAATGTTGTCAAAATAAACACTGGCGAAGAAGGGTACGACGTCGACTCAGGGCTACGCTTATTATGAAATTAGCGATGCGGTTAAACAGTAAGGAAAAAAAATACGAATTTCTTTCGCTCCGCTGAAAAGATCCAGAAAGGGTGAGGTGTAAGGTGTTTTTCTCATCTTATACGGCATCGGCAGTATACACGAGTCAGAAGCTACACGGTTTTGTACGACGCACACGTAACGACAGATCGTAAACATATTAAATAGAACATAGAAAGGGTTGTAAATTTAAAAGATAAATTATTTTTTGTCGTTAATGAAGCGAATGTCTCTTGACAAACAGCGTAGGACGACGTCGAGCATGGCTAAATTCCACGTAGGTGGTTTCCACATTATGTGTGCGGCGTGCGAGAAACAGAGCTGGGCACGTAACAAAAAAAAATAGTTTAAAAACGCGTATATTTTTCCAAGTCTGTACGAAATAATCGCCTGGTTTGAGTGATGAAGACGTGAGATTAAAATACCGCCACCGCCGCGAGCGTGAAATGCTCCGGAGTAGGACCAAAGAGGCAGAAATTTATTCCGAGAGGATTAAGGATCCGACGAGTTATGTGATTTGGATGAGTTGTGTGTGATATGCGAGGTATACCGGGGTTTTTCTGGATTTTTTTCCTCGTCGTAAATGCCTAGATATGTAACAAATGTTGCATACGAGGAGATTCAAAGCTGGAAGCGGTTGGTTTCGTTCGTGGAAATTATGTAAATACAATTTCAAGCATTTGTAATGGTTTTTTGATTTTTTTTCTCAGCTTTGAGGAGTATACTCGGTGGTATTATTTTGTTAAAATTATACTTTTTTTGTTCCTGGGTATTTGTTTTTTGAGATTATTAGTACCGTTACACAACTTTTCAAAAATTATTATTCAATTTCCAAACCATTTTTTAACATGGATGTAGAATTGAAGATACTTATGTTTTTTCCTCTTGAAACAATTCCAAATCGAGCAAGACCAAAATTTGAGGGATGCTTTTAGGCGTCACGCTGATTTTAAAAAAATAAAGTACCTAATGATTTTGTGATAATTATTATTTTTTTTTAGATCAAGACATTATCGCATTGTGTTAGACTAGAAAAAACATCAAACCTGGAACTCGGATAACTTCATGACATGACGTCACTAGACATGCCACTGAATGTCGTTTTGACTTTTTTTTTTCGAAGTCTGGAATATTTACCAACATTATTTTCAAACAGTATAGAACATTTTCTCATTCCTTTAGAAGTTTTCAAAAAATTTTTCTCAAAAGTTTCTCAACTAAAATTATTTTGACGTGATTTTCTCCACTGAAATTTTTTTTTTCTGAACAATTTTTCCATTGTTGAACTTACTTACTGACATCTTTTTTGAAAAGAATGATTTCTGTTTGATTGACGTCATAAAAATTTTGAAGAAAAAAATTCGAGTTGAAAAAATACAGCAAAAAAATTTGAACGTGGAAAAATTCATCAGAAAAAATTTCAGATGTGAAAATTATGAGAAAATTTTTTAATGGCGTTAATCAAACAGAAATCAGTCTTTTGAAAAAAGATGTGAGTTCAACAATGAAAAAATCCTTTAAAAAATTTAATGGGAGAAATTACGTCGGAAAAATTTCAGTTGCAAAAACACGAGAAAAAAGTTTGGACGTGGAAAAATAACATCAGAAAAAAATTTGTTGAGAAAATTCTGAGGAAAAAATTTGGAAAAAGTACGTATTGGACTAACCATTTTAGTAGGTACCTGAATTTTGTAAACATCATGTCTCTGTCCAGTCGACCATCTAAGAATCCCTAAAATGTCAATGATCAATACATTTCAACGTTTCACTTACCTACATCAAAAATGAAGATTGCAATAAAGAAGTTCTCAAAAATCAATACTGTTGAAAATGTAATTTCCAAGTACCTCACCTTGGTGAAAAAAAAAACATACTTCAATATAGCAGGTTACTATACGTAAGTTTATTTTCATAATTTTTCTAGAAACAACATAAAAAGTCAATTTTGAAGACTGAAGAATGTTTACCTCGGATCGTGCTTTCACTGTTTTCAGGAAACGACAACTTCTACAGATCTCAGAATTATCGTTCTTGATCGTTTTTTTTATAAAAATGACAAAGTCCCAATCGTAAAACTGAGGACACCATTGAATTCGTCTCGTTGAGGCAATTCGCAATAGATTTTAGGTCAATTCTGGCGATTTTAGCTTTTCCAGTAGTAGGGAGAATTTTCTGCTAATCACTGACTTGAGATTTCGCGCTCAAAATCTCGAAAAAAGTCTTAATCGCAAAGCCGACAGCATCAGTGAATTCCTCTCCTCGAGACGATTTTTTTTTGATATTTTCTCCTTTGAATTCCGGCCCATTTCAGCAATTTTTCCTCCAACAGGAAGGAGGTTTTCTCGTTTGGATCCTTAAATAATTTTTTTTCTTTTTTTTTTTCAAGAAGCGGTAGGAAACGACAATATTAATGGACTCCAAAATTTTTGTTTTCTAATAATTTTTCAATCAATAGTTAGATCTAAATTAGATTATGCCTGTCAAGCTTATGGATCTGCATCCAAATCTCTATTAACATCCTTAGACACTATCCAAAACTCCGCCATCCGCATTTCCACCAACGCATTCTACTCCAGCCCCGCTCCTAGCCTCAACAGCATATCAGGTCTACTACCCCTCCATTACCGCAGATTACAACTCTCCTCCAACTTTCTACTCTCAGCTCTATCCTCCCCCAATCTCCCAGTTCATGACCTTCTCTTTAAATCTCTACTCCCAGAAAACTCTCCAAAAAACCTTAATCACATCACATCCAACCTTACATCTCTGTTCCCCCAATTTTCTCGTCTCACCTCCTCCCCTATCACAACTGCAATCTTCACCAACCCCCCTCCCTGGCAATTGTCCTCTCCAAAAATTAACCTAAGCATGCTTCAATACTCAAAGTCCTCTCACTCTCCTCAAACTCTCCAGCGACTCTACCTTCTGGAAATCAACAATTATCCCAACTTCTCACTGTGTTATACCGACGGCTCAAAGTCTGAAGATCGTGTTGCCTGCGCCTTTTCCACCCCTCAAACAATTTCTAGTTTTCGGGTCCCAAAATACTGTTCAATACTCACTGCAGAACTTACCGCAATTCTCAAATGTCTTGAATTCCTTTCCTTATCATCATCATCATCAAACAATAAATTCCTCATCCTTTCCGACTCCCTCTCTGCCCTCCAATCTCTTTCCAACCCTTTCACCTCCCACCCTATAGCTCAGCGCACTCTCCTTCTCCTAAGCTCCCTCTGCACTACACAAGTTGAAATTCACTTCATGTGGATCCCCAGTCATGTTGGAATCCAAGGCAACAAAGTAGTCGACCAAGCTGCCAAGGAGGCCTCTCTTCTCCCTCATGTCAATCTCAAAACCTACATTACTACCGACCTCAAATCTTATATGAAATCCATTATTTCTCAATCCTGGCAAAATCACTGGCAATCTCAATCCTTTAACCAGCTTCTCCATATTAAACCCAATGCACTAATCCCTACCCCAGTCTTATTCAGCTCCAACAGGAAAAACTCTATCCTCACTAGGCTTCAAATATCTCACACTTCCCTTACTCATTCATACTTAATAAATCGCCAAGAACCTCCAGAATGTCCTCACTGTAAATCCCCCCACCTCTCTGTATCCCATATTCTAACTACCTGTCCATCTTTAAATGCTAAAAGAATCCAATTCCACCTCAATCTACCCCTCGCTACAATCCTCGGACCCAATTCTCCATTCCTTGACGAACTCTTCCTCTTCCTCCAAGAAATAGACATCCTTCACTTAATTTAACTAAATCTAACAAATCTCATTTTAAATCTTAAGTTAATCTAGTGTCCCCGACCGCATATGGCCCACTGCGCAGCCAAAAGCGTCGGTTTTTTTGTATTTTTTTTTTTTTTTTGAAATAAATAAATAAATAAATAAAAAAACAAGAAATATTCAATAGTAGACCGAAGAATGTTCGCCTCGTGTCGTTTTTTTTTTTTTAGGAACCGACAACTTCCATGTGGATCCCAAAATTGTCGTGTTTTTTTTTACAAATGACAGAAGTAGTTGGATACAACCTATTCACAATTGATTTTTGGAAAATTTTGGTTTTTCCAGGGGTAAAGAAATTCCCCCCCCCCCAATCGCTGACTTTGGAAATCGCGCTCAAAATCGCGAAAGAAGTCTAATCGCAAAACCGACGGCACCATTGATTCCTCTCATCGAAAAAAATATTTTCCGCTTAAAATTGCTTCAAAAACGTAACGATGAGGGAACGAGGAATAATTGGGTTTCCAAGAAATAAGTTTACTCTTTACTCTACTCCCAAAAATTTCAAAATTGAAACAAAATCAATTGGTACAATTGCAAAATTAATTGAAATTTCACAATGAATTCATATAAGAAAATTCCATTGGATTTTCATTTCGAACGACGCTACTGATTCACCGCTCCAAGTTTCATTCGCTCATAAGAATATTTTGCCTCCATCTGAATATAAATTCCAAAAAATGTTCAACTTACTCGCATATTGGGCAATAATCGAAAAATACCAACGATTTGATGATAAAAATTGTACTCACCTGAAACACAGAAATAAAAAAAAATGATTAAAACAAAATACAACACATATAACCATAAATACCATTATTTCTATATCAAACGATAAAAAATATCTAATAAAAGTAGTTTTGTCTTCGGCAACATTTCTTGGCGAAATCAAAAAAAATCTTTAGCAAGGGCCAGACGATCCCACATCTGCATTTCAACAATTGTCACAAAATAGAAAATATCTCTCATCAAGTATTTTTGAATTAGAAAATTTCGAAACACCCAAAAGGAAAAACTCAAATATGAAAATCGACCCCCAATCAAACTTCGACAAACAAAACCAATCGATCCCACCGATGAATAAAAAACACATCACGATCCCAATCCCAACGCCAAAACGTCTCGCGAACTGGTTTGGGAAAACCACAGGAATCCTCGCCGGTTAGGCTGATCGGTTCCCGATGTTGGGAAAAATAAACATTCAATTAAATTCATAAATATACCGACCATCGAAGCACATTCGCCGCTGTCGACGTATCTCCATTTATGCTTAATACCAATTCAACTGACCAGATTTATGCTGCTAATTTTCGCGGCTCGGCTCAACAACTTCGCGCATTCTTTTCCACCTCTCTCTCTTGGCTCCAACATTACTTTTTCGTAACGTTATAGTTTTTTTTTTCCTCTTTCGCCATAATTAATACGTGTTGGAAAGAAAAAAAAACAGCTGATGAAATGTTACGGGCAAAGGTCGCTGGGTATCATACAATTTAAATACGTTGGGCCTGGCCGCGGTCTAGTAAAGTTGGAAATTGCTAGAAATAAATAATATAAATAACGGATGTGTTTTTATACGGCGATATGAGGGAGCAGAGGGGTGGCAAGGCTGCGGTCCAAGTATACGCCGCACACCGTAAAACTATTTGTTTTTGCTATGCCACAAGTTGTCAGATTTGTGATGTGTTATCTCGGTCGTGTAATTAATGGGCTTGAAAACGCGCTGGATAAATTTAAGAATTACACGACACTTTGTGACAGTCGTTCTCAACTTGGTCACGAGTGCATTTTCAATTGCATTTGGTCTACGGATCGATTCGTAAAAGAACGAATCGATTTGATGGCTGATTTTGATTTGAATTTGGAGTCAAAAAGGTGAATCATTCTTAACAGATGGTCTCCAAAAATTATCCAGGGGCAATTTTGAATTACTGTGGAAGAAATTGAGATCAATTCGAATGATTCGCAGAACCCCTACATCAAACTGCATTTCTTGGCCGCAATGTATTCATAAATAGAACAACCTCCCACATTTATTTCAGTAGTATTGTGTGATAAATGCTGCACCATAAACTCGTCACCAGCATCAAATCGGCCTCCGCCTCGCCCCCTTCTTGCTCCATTTACGCAAGCAATCCAGCATCCCTGGGAGACACGCCGCCGTGTCAGTGTATTATACTCTACGAGAAGCCGCCATGTATCACTAGACACCTCACCAATTATAACGTCTACATTTCTCATGTTTACCTATCTCTGCACCTCTCTGCACCTCGATGCAGTTTTGATAGCATCTCCACGCCACACGATTCTGATACTCGTAAATTTTATTCGTAGATTATGATATGCGGGTGAAAAAGAGCATAGCCTCGGTGCGGATACGTTTCAATGTTCAATGATGATATTTCATCGACAAAAGAATTGGGCAGGAGGAGGGATCTTTTATGAGACGATTTTGCCATCCACATTGATCGCGAATCGTCTCTTTGACGAGGACACCGCGAGAGGCGGTATATCAAAAAAGCCCCTATCTCGATGAATCGATACTATTTAAATTGTTTTCGGTTTATCTGAAGGTATTATAAATGCACTTCCGAAACTCCAATGATATTTACAACCATATAACGAGTTTTATTGCCTCGTGTACATGGACACGTAATATACGCGCAGATATATGTATAATCTATAAAAAGATGCGCTCAGTTTGTCTATATGCTATAATACGACACGCTCTATATGTATTTTGCTCCTCGACGCTCGTACCGCCATCACACATGTCTCGTGGCTTCTTTTTTAACGTCTTCATCATCTATAGAAATAGTAATTTGCGAACGGTCTGTATCTGATTTGATGCATAAAAAGTGGTCTTGGAATTGACCGATCGAATTTATTGAATCGGTGTTTGATGATCGTGAAATACGTTGTTCTGATGTGTAAATGGAGTGATGCTTGAGCGAACGCGGAGCTCTTCAAGATAAATTTTCGACTTATGCTGTTAATTTTTCTCTGAATTAAAAAAAAAAAACTTGATTTTATTTTCAAACAAACTTAGCATTAACCACCTCAAAAAAAATTTCATCATTTCCAATTATTTTGAACCCCCTAGTGAAATTTTGATCGCCACTACTATACAAGAGCAGATAAAAGTTGAATTCACGTCTCCTTTTGATCAGGTCAACGAGAAAATGCATCTTTACTGCAGCTTACAGAAAAGTACATATTTCAATTTTTTGTGGCCAACCTTGAAATCGCCAATAGTTGAATTGAAAATAAGCTCAAAAGAAACACTCGAGATATTCACTGGAAATTTCTTGTCAAAAATGGGTTTTATTATTGAATTATTCAAATGGAGATGAGAAATTAATTTTTGACACCCGCTTGATTTCTCTAATTGAAAATGTGAAAAAAATGGATGAAAATGAGAAAGTAAAAAATAAATTGTTTCAGGGTAAGTACATACCTAGCTTTTCACCACTAAGAAAAATCCAAGGTTTTCTAAAAAAATCATGGTATTTACTGGATTAAGAAAATGAAAATTCATGCCATTTTTTTATGGTTTTTATGATTTTTATGCCCGGTGTACGCCATGTTACAGTGAACATTTTGAAAATTACCGTAAATATTTCAGTAACTATGGTAAATTGCCGTAAATCGTCGTAAATATTTCAGTGATTACGGAAAATTGCCGTAAATATTTCAGTAATTACGGCAACTTACCGTAAATGTATCAGTAATTACGGCAACTTACCGTAAATGTATCGGTAATTACGGTAAATTACCGTGAATGTATCGGTAATAACGGTAAATTACCGTGAATGTATCGGTAATAACGGTAAATTACCGTAAATGTATCGGTAATTACGGTAAATTACCGTAAATGTATCGGTAATTACGGTAAATTACCGTAAATGTGTCGGTAATTACGGTAAATTACCGTAAATGTGTCGGTAATTACGGTAAACTACCGTAAATGTATCGGTAATTACGGTAAACTACCGTAAATGTATCGGTAATTACGGTAAACTACCGTAAATGTATCGGTAATTACGGTAAATTACTGTAAATATTTCAGTAATGAAAATTAAAATAGTCTAGGGAAACCGGTCGGTGAGGAAAAATTTCTTAAAAATTTTTCATGATGTGAATAAAGTTGCATTTTGGTTATAATGAAAAATAGTTGACAACAGTTAAAGGGAAAAAGTAAACAATTTTTTTTTTTTTGAAAAAATGAAAATCTCCAGCTCAAAAAAATTGATAGAAAATCCAAAAATGCAGTGGCCGATCTAAGAATTAGGGCCCACTTCCCAAATCGGATAAAGGGCCCAGTTCTCACATTCCATTGATGAGACAGCTACGACTCAATCTTTTTTATTCTGGGAAAACGATTAAAAATCATCATTTTTTGGTATGATAGATCCGTCATTTCCTGTCGTTTCTTGAAAAAGCTTTGAAAATTTTCCACCACATTAAATTACAGCTACGACTCAAATCTTAGGGAAAATAACTAAAAATCATCATTTTTTGGTATGATAGTCCCGTCGTTTTCTGTCGTTTGCTAGAAAAACGGCATTTTAAAAATTTTCCAACACTCTAAAATTACACCTACGACTCAAAAAGTTTTGCATCTAAGGATTAGAGCCGAGCCCATCACAAATCAGAAAAAGGGCTCAGTTTTCACATTTTTTTGACGAGGAAAAAAAATGAATCACATCATCATGTGGTTGATCATTTGATTTCGTGTACGCCTGGAAAGGTGCAAATCAATGCATCCCACTAGATATCGACCTGGGTAAAAATCAATTCACGTAGGTGATTAAAAAATGAATTCGACTTCTCATCAAGTTCACATTTTACGACATAATCCTCCACTCTAAAAAACTTATCGAAGAAGGCGCTGATAAAATTGGAAATTCCATCCTGAGAATATGCTCTGTCGGTTATTTCTCTACAGTCTTTACTTGCGCTATAAAGGCGATTTAATGAAAACAAATCGTTATTACCGGTGGAAATAATTACGATAAGGTAAACGTTTAATTACAATGAAGGCATTTATCTTGGCATCGACACCGGTGATAAATTCGCTTCGTTGTATAAATATATATGTACATCTGTAGAAAAAGACGGCGAGATCTACGAAGCGAAACAGAGACAAAGCTGCGGTTAAAGACAGACGTACAGAGAGATGCGCGGAATCGCGAGAATATGTGCGATGAGAAGTCGAATGAATATTTTTTAATCCGCTGGTCGGTTCGATCGGTCAATTTGAAATCAATATACGCCGCGGCATTGCAGAAGAGCTAATCTTCAGCCAGGAGTGGAGAGATTACCCACACACGCACGGACACATTACCAAGATTATTTGTGCGCTTCAATCACAAAGATGCAAATAGCGAACCGGTTGAAAAATCGAAAATGCGGCTGGGGAGGCCGCGTAACGAGAAAAAATACGCTCATTAGACCATTGTAAAGGTAATTCTAGCGAATGCATGTTAAAGGCCATCGAATTGCTATAATTCACAGTTTTATACCGTAAGATACTATTCGTTTATTATGATTATAACTAGACTTGTATATGTGTAATATGCATAAACGGAGGATATTGTGGAAGGCGTATAAATTGACGAAGTAAGGTTACGGTTGACTTTTATATTTGATTAAAATACAATAAATAGTACTGTTGGTCGGTCGAGGATTACCGTATTAAGAATAGCACGGTGTTGGTGGCTGTGCGGCGCAGATATATCGGCGAACGCCCTTTCGCCTTAATTATGGTCGGACGATGATGCCGCGGATGATGTCGAGGCTGGTGCTGGTGCAGAATTCACGTTTGCTGCTGTACGAAGCACGGTGCCGGTGTCTCTCTTGCTGCTCGTTGATATAATTACGAATGATATTGTCAGATATACTGCTGGAATTGGTCCAAAGCTTAATGTTAAACGTCCGTGGCCACCCGTTAAATAATTCTCATTTACAAACGCATTAACCACCGCTATTACACCGATGATGCCGAGTTTCTCTCCAGCTCGGTTTTCTGCCCGGTGTGCTTGAGAATGTGTGACGATTGCGGCTGCGAGGATCTTTTTTCCCTCATCTTCGCCTCTGTGTTGCGTTTTTTTCGCCAATACGTAATGCATCTGGAATTTAAACCGCTGGCGATTGCGGAAAGATGCGCATCGAGGAGGCGATTTATTGTCAACAATTACCCAGTACGTTTGAATATGTCATTGGCGTCGTCGTTACTCCATCTGTACGGCTCTTTCTGCGCCATGTGTAAAATATACGCGAGATGCGCGACACGTTTGAAATATGTTGGACGACCGAAAAACGCCATTAATGCGGAAATTTCAGCCGCGTATTTATGATGTTTGCACGTAAAACGTGTACGAGAATGAGCCAGCATCTGCATTCTCCACCCTCGAACATTATTTAACTTTAATTACCGCCGTCGTAAGCGTGGATTTCGTCAAGTGCTAAAAATACATGCGGTGTAAAGTGTGAAGAACAAAATGTATTCGAGGTGAAGTATGCGTAGAGTTCGAAATGCTACGTATGCAGAATCTAGCCGTGATTTATTGAGCGGTAATGAGTCGAAGGAATTGTTGGAATTGGATGTGCGACCGAGGCTCGGAGCCAGCGAATTTGGAAATGAAGGTTTTGGAAAGGTGGAAGAAGTATGAGGGTTGGGGGCGAAACTTGGAGGGGGGGGCACAATTTCAGTAGGAAGATTTCAGAAAAGTCGGCAAATTTCTGGAGACAGATGGTAAATTTTGGTATAACAGTCGGCAAATTATGAAAAATTTGGATAATTTTCAAGTTTTGGGGCACATTTAAATTATATTTTGAACATCCAATTCCGAAATCCGATTCCGAACTTCAGTTGATTATTCGTTTCAATAAAATTTGCCGACTTTCAATAAAATTTATCAACTTTTTGAAAAAATTTGCCAATTTTCAAAACAATTTTTGAACCTTTTCAGAAATACGAAAAACTGCCAAATAAAAAACAAATAAATTCTCACGATCGATGCAGCAAAAAAAAACCTAACATAGTGCCCAAATTTTTATTCCGAAGAAATTAAATTTTTTCAGACAACAAACAATTACAAAACGCATTATTTCCTTTCTGGAAATCATAAATTTTTCAAATCTCAGCCCTCGCTCGCTCTGTAGCCTGGGAGAGATATGTTTTTTATTCTGACTAATTCCTATAGTCGTTTTTTTTGCGGGATTCTGTAGTGGATGGGGTCCTAATCAACATGCCCAACTCTCCCCCCGACTCCCCCGCTTGCTTTCCTAGGGGGGTGGACCCCTTGTGTAGGAGAAAATTGTTTTGCACCGATTTCGCTGAAATTCGGGTGGAAGGTTAGGTGGATGTAGAAGTACGCCTACAAAAAATTTCAGCTTCCCCCGACCTCAGGGAGCTGAACTATCTCTCCTCAAAGTTGAGCATTTTTGACTAAAATGGCAAAAAACAGAGTTTTGCGAGTATAAAATCACCTCATAATTTCAATTTTGAAAATTTTAATGTTTTCTATATACATTTTAAGATGACGAATCCGACCAGCCCATCAACTTTTTCGTTTGGTGAGTTTAACCACCCTTAGACCCCTTTCAAAGCATACAAAGATCATTTTTTGCTGAAAAAACCCACAATCTGTATACTTTGAAAGGGGTCTAAGGGTGGTTAAACTCACAAAGCGAAAAAGTTGATGGGCTGGTCGGATTCTTCACCTCAAAATGTATATAGAAAACATTAAAATTTTCAAAATTGAAATTATGAGGTGATTTTATACTCGCAAAACTCTGTTTTTTGCCATTTTAGTCAAAAATGCTCAACTTTGAGGAGAGATAGTTCAGTTCCCTGAGGTCGGGGGAAGCTGAAATTTTTTGTAGGCGTACTTCTACATCCACCTAACCTTCCACCCGAATTTGAGCGAAATCGGTGCAAAACAATTTTCTCCCACACAAGGGGTCCACCCCCCTCGGAAAGCAAGCGGGGGAGAGTTGGGCATGTTGATTAGGACCCCATTCACTACAGAATCCCGCAAAAAAAACGACTATAGGAATTAGTCCGAATAAATCCCCTTATTTGACATATCCCTCCCAGACTACTGGCATGGTTGAAAATTTCACCTCTCCTAAAAAACTAAAAAATCAATTAAAAATGAAGAAATTTTAAATTTGAATATCTTTCTTATTCAGAAATTTCCGTCCAAACTTCGCTCGGGCTCAGTGAACTCAACGTCAATATTTTCAAGTGGAGTGAAAAAATTCTTTCTTTCATCTATGAAAATCAAAGAACTATAGGTGACAACTGATAACTTCAAATACAAATTTTCAATTGTTTGGATTAAGGAATATTGCTTTTTTGGGGAAATGAAAATAGTAGCCGAAAAAATGAAAAAATGTGGGGTTTTATGCCTTATCATTAAATTGAGAAAAATTTACATCAGAAAAAATTTAAAGATTTTCTTTGAAAGACGTTGGTATGAATACTTCTTTGAATTCATTAAAATTGTCTTTTGTGATTTTCCTTCATCAACCCCGTTCTGGCTAATTTTCCAAAATGAAGGAAAATCCGATTTTTTCAAAAATTTAGAAAAGCTTGAAAAACTAGTTTCGATCATGACGTCAATTAAGGAATTATTTTTTTTTAAAAATCTGTCGAAAAAAAAGGAAAGAAGTATGTAGGAAAAGTTTTTTAAGAACTCGTGAAAAATGGATCAGTAGTATCAGTACTGAAGAAAGGATGCCATTGGTAATCATTTTTAAGCCAAGACATCCATACTTGAATTAATTTTTTTTTTTGCAATTTTGCAAAATTTCTAACAGATTGAGAGGAGTAAATGTGGGGTCAGGGAGTGTAATTTTTACCACATTGTCTTGAGATCAAGACATAATTTCGTGATTTGCATTGATACTTACCATAAAAATGGTGTTTATTGGATCTGAAAAATGAAAATTCTTGCGTTTTTCTGGATTTTTATGGTCATTTCAACGCAATTTTTTTTGCTTCTGATCAGTTTTAAAAAATTTTCTTCTTATTTTTGAATGAAAAAAAAAAAGGAAAGAGGAAAATTTTGAACATTTTTGTTCTTTGCGTTTGTAGTAAAATCACTAAAATTATAGCAATTTTCTGAAGTATAGCTTGTTTTTCTTGTTAACCGACACTATGACCCAAAAAAATCGATTTTTTCAAATCAAGTTTTTTTTGGCTTAGGTAATTTGTTACGACCATTTATCAAATATTTTGGGCTAAAGCTCATCAAAATCTTTGAAAAAAATTTTGATGCATCGATGCACCCTAGTGGCTCATTTTTAGTAAGAAATTCGTCACAAAAAAATTTCAATTTACCAGCTCAAATGGGAGAAAAACTGTAGGGTCTTCATCAAAGTAGATCGATTTTTTTAAAGGCAACCCTCAGTTTTCACCAGTAATTCATGGTACAAGAGAAAAAGATGACCAAAAAAGTTCACAACTCAATTCAATTCTTACAACTCTTATGGTGGCCAGCTGCCCAGTAGGTACTTAGATACGAAATTGTAGACGAATTTAGATTTTAGATTTTCTTTGATTTTTTTGAAAACCAAAACTGGAACTTGAGAATCAATCACTGATTTGAAAAAACAATTTCGACGCAAAAAAAAAATCAAATTTTATTATAGATTACAGCATTGCTCCAATCTTCTACTTTTCATTTCAAAAAATGCTTACTGTCCTAATTTCTGAATTTTTCACCTAAAATCAAAAGTTAGAAAAGTCAAAAGTAGAAAATTTTCAATTTTTGTATCAAAATAAAGTTGATATTTTATGGAAATCGAAAATTTTTAATTTTTGGCTTCTTCAAAACTGAAAACCAGGCTTGGTTTTACCTTGCTAGATTTTCAAAAGAATTAAAATTTTACATCGATGTTCTTCATTGAAATGCTTAATTTCAAAGGTCATGTTTTTTTTTCTATCGAACATTTTGTTTGCCAAAGTTGTAGTGAATTTCACATCAGTCCAGAAACCCATCCACGTTGGATATTCCACCAAAACATAAACCGTGTACGTTTGTTTGACACCTATTCCTTCCCTCTTCACCAACTTCACTCTGAGGAATAAATTCGTTAACTTCTCTCCTCCCCCTCGGCCCTCACTCTCACACATTCGCAGCATTACGCCGCAAATAATCGTGTATATCGATATTCGATCGATACAAGTCTATCTATTCCACAATGCTGATTTACTGCATCTGTATTCTATAAACCTCACCATCCAATACGACGCCCTTCTCAAGCTGAGAACCTTTGCTTTTTTTTCTTCATCTGTCCGAATCCCGTTATACGGAGGAAACGTATAAACATTTCGCCGATAGATTTATAATAATTATTGTACAAAACTATATAAATAGAAAGATTTCCTAATGAATTTACCTCTTCGTTGAAAACGTAATCTCTTTCGGCTCGGTCTGTATATTCGTGATTCGCTCGCACCATCATTGCAAAGCGAGAAGAAGATAATGTATAAATAAATACCTACAAATCCGAACACGCGGCTGTCTTTGTCTTGATGTTCGCAAAACATCTTCACAATTTTCGTAATATATCATCAACAAAACTTTATAATACTAAACACGATGTGCCAGATTTCAACGCACATGTAGATGTACCGTAACAACGTTCGCGCCTATATCAAACATACAAGAGTTGATTACTTCTGAATCTCTCCTCTTTTTTTCATCTGCTCTCTTTCTCTGGTACATAGTTTTTTAATTTTCTTACAATGCAAAGACACAAATACGCGTGGCGACAATTATTTCGACTGCGGCATATATCATAGCCGAGGAAAGGTAAGAAATTAATATTTTTCGTCGCACCGCGCCCCATCGTCTATTTTCCTCTTCATTATCATCGAGACTGGGCTCCGAATACCCTAGACCGGTATTATGTGTACGATGAATAGAGACGATGATGGTACAGAACGTTGGTTGGTAGTCGTGTATGAGAACGCATATTCATTAGTCATTGTCCAAGCGCAAAATAGAATTAAATACCGAGTAAAGAACTTGGCGCTTGTTACCATTATAAATTAATTGAATGGAGAAAAGACTGATTATTTGCATCTTAATTCACCCTTTCAGGCTTTTTTTTTGATAAATACGTTCGGACAGCCTACTACATAGATGAAGAAAAACAAAATATTGAGGTAACTGGTTCCTCAAAAGTAGAGAATAGAGATACTTTGTGTAAGCCTGGAACCTCCACAGATATGGGTATATTTTACATTATGTAATGTCTGCATTTCAGCCTGGAGCTAATTTCGACACGAAATTAGTCCGATCTGGTGTAATGAATGTGGCGAGAGGAGGGGTAGGATAGGGGTTTGTAGGTACTCGTAGGTAGATGTTTTTTTGTTATTAATTAGTCCATGTTTTAAGATAATAATATACAATGTAGGTCGATATACTGTAGCTCATTTTTTGAAGGCATCAGCATTTTGTTAGAAAGTGTAGAGGAATAATTATCCAGTACAACGAATTAGGTAAATTACCTGATAAAATTGTTTTCAAGTTATTCTCGAATTGCATGAAAAGAAATGATTGCTGCAACTGATTTATAAATAGGTGTCAAAAAATACAGATGAAAAATTCCAATTTAGAGCTTTTTGCTAGAAAAATATTTTTGACGTTATCAGTGAACAATCTTAAATGTTCCCCAATTCATGAAGTTCTCTTGAATTGGATAAAATTATTTCTCAAAAAGAATCAAATTTACAACTTAAATCAGCTAAATTGTTGCTTTTGTAGAAAATTGATTTTTTTGTATCAAAAGTGTAACATTTCAGTTTCCAGATTCCAAATTTCAAGTCCAGGTTACAAGTTTCAGTTCCATTTCTTTCACTTTAGTTCAGTTTAGTGACGATGAAATGGGAAAAATTTGATTTGTCCATCTTCAATGTGCGATTTCATGATTTAAATGCTCCATAGATACCCTGAAATTAAGAAAATTCTGGTAATTACGGTAAATTACCGTAAATCTAGCCGTAATTACGGTGAATTACCGTGAATGCTTCCGTACTTACGGTAAATTACCGTGAATGCTTCCATAATTACGGTAAATTACCGTAAATCTATCCGTAATTACGGGAAATTACCGTAAATCTGTCCGTAATTACGGGAAATTACCGTAAATCTGTCCGTTATTACGGTAAATTACCGGAAATTACCGTAAATCTGTCCGTAATTACGATAAATCTATCCGTAATTACGGTAAATTGCTGCGAATGTTTCCGTACCTACGGTAAATTACTGTAAATCTATCCGTACATACGGTAAATTACTGTAAATCCATCCGTAATTACAGTAAATTACCGTGTATTTTTCGGTAATTACGGTAAATCACCGCGAATGGTTTAGTAATTACGGTAAATTACCGTGAATGTTGCCGTAATTACAGTAAATTACCGTACATGTTTCAGTAATTACGATAAGTTATCGTAAATATGTCAGTAATTATAGTAAATTATCGTAAATATTGTAATAATCATGGTAAATTACTGTAAATTATTGTAAATATTTTGGACATCACGGAAAATGACCGTGAATATTTCAGTAATTAAGGTGAATTGTAGTCAATATTTTGATAATTACTGTAAATCTTTCAATAATTACGGTGAATTACCGTAAATAAATTAATAATTACGGTAAATTACGGTAAATATTTCATTAATTATGGTAAATTATTGTAAATGTTTTAATAATTACTATAAATTATCGTAGTTATTCCAATTTTCACATTACTTGCCAGAAAATTTTCATTTTGATTTATGTTTTGATCTTTCTCATTTGAAACTGAGCCATCGTTTTTGGGCTATTTCTATTAGCCGTTTGATTCGATTTTCAATATTTTTTTTTATTCAAATCTCAAAGGATATATTCGGTCAAATTTCTGCACCAGCAAAAAAAAGACTGATTTAATTTAATTTTTATTTGATCAGTCCGGTGGGAGGGAGAAAGTCATTTTTTTTGCACCATAGCAATATTCACAAAACAGATTTTTTAATCAAATCTTATGATCATAGCATAAGAAAATAAAAATTAAGTAGACAAATCCATATCCAGAGCCTTCTTCCCTCCTACAAATTTTTTGACGTGTTCCAACCACTCGAATGCAGCATCGAAAAATCATTTTTAAAAAAATGAAAAATATTCAAAAATTAGTATCCCAGATCCCTGCTTCAAATCTTTTGAAAGGAGAAAATAATATTCACGACCGAAAAAATTGGTCACCACAAAATCGTCAATTTCGCTCCAAAAATACGACACGCTTTCGCGAATTTCAAAATCCAATACACCATGTAAATAACATACAAAAGACGATACCATTTGAAAATCTCGCCTTTCATTTCATCAATTGAACTGTCACCATTATACAAATACGTCGACATCCAGGCACTTCAATCATGCCAACTCTTTCGATTACCATTCGATTATCGTCCACCTCAAGCGTAACCACTGACCTCGAACCTGGTCACCTGAGTACATTACACGGCCACCGTTGGCACGCAAAATCGCAGGTACGTCGAAAAAAAAATTTCCATTTCAAATCCATCGAAAAGCTCGTGCCGCTGGACAATCGTACTAATGCGTTTTCTACGTTCGTACCGTTGCGTTGTTTATTCTACGAGTGGAAAACGAATTCGAGCGTAACAAACGAATGGAAAACTTAACAGCTTTTAAAATTTGGTCAACCGCAAGCTCGGCAGGCGTGGTATTTTTCAACGGTAACAAATTGCCATCAAACCGTCCAACATTAATAATCGTACCGAGTCTGCGAGTTTTTAATTTATTTCTAATTAAAAAGCCATCTCGAAAGGTGGTTTATAAATTGGAAATGAAATAGTGGTATTTGTATTTTACGGGTATGCTGCGAATGTATATAAACCTAAGTACATATATTATTCTGCGAAGTACCTACGTGTACTTGTGTACTTGCTAAACCTTTATAGATTATTGAAAAAAGAAATACTACACGGGTAAGGTATAGAACGGTAGTACCGGCAGCGTTGTCGTCGAGCCATGTAGCGAACTAGTCGACAGCTCATAAGACAGATAGTTTTGCAGTCTGTAACCGAGTCCTTGTTTGTCAACAAATCACCATTTGGAAAACAAAGAAGAGCGCGCAAAACCATTCATTTTTGCTGGCGATCCGCGGTGAAACGATTTTATTGCAAATTATCAACGTCTGTCTGGTCCATTTAATGTGGAAAAAAGTCATAGCAAACGGAGCGAGCTGGCGAACTGATTTATAGTCAACGTGCATTTTCGCTATAAAAATAAAACCATCGTGGTTTCTCGTGCCACCCCGTCGAACCGAAATTTACGGATATTAAATCTTTCATTTGGAACGATAGTTGGAGAATTTTGAGAGAAAACGAGAAGGAAAAAAATTTCTCAGCTGAAATTAGTTGATATACCATCGAGCAGGAAATTTCGACCGAATGATTTTGCGGTTGCGAATGAAAAGTGGTATGAGTGTCACGATGATGTTGAGGTCGGTCTATCCACATCCCACAGGCGCAGCTGAGCCGACCAAGATGGTTTGAAATTGAAGCTGATACAGTTGGTTGCTTTGTAAAATTGCATATCACAAACAAAGAGTACGTGTATGTTCCAGAAGTTGAAACATATAATGTACTTTCTGCGAGACAACGATTTCTGCATCGTTACCCCAGTTATTATACACATGAGCGGATAATATGGATATGAAAGTGCTTCGGGGAATTTCAAACCTCGGTTGCGGAGCTTTTTTTCCACAATTTCCACGCAACCTTTTTCATTAGGTTGGTTTTACGCTGTCTCCATTTGTAGACGAGGTGGTGTGTAAACGTTGTTAAATGAGAATGTCTTGTTTTGTAAAGTCTAATTCACGTGTTGGGTTTGGGCGGAAATGGTCTTCGATGGCTAAGCATAGGTCAATTTGATATTACAGGCGTATTTGGTCGATTTTTTTACCATTCGCCAGTACATCATTATATTGGAAGGACTACCGTTGAAAAATGTGTACTGGTGTAATCAACTAAATAGCTGAGGCTTGTTTTTATCGATGTACCAGTCTTTCTTCCTTCCCTCCTTTTTTTTTCTCTAATGGGATCGTAATGATCTGCAATATCAGGAATTAGAAAAAATTTCCTTAACTGCGTCATATCATCTTGGGTACATTTTGTTGGTATAATCACAGAGCAGTTTCTTCGAGGCGTAGCGGTCATCATTGCCGAGAGATGGTGCCATGTGGCACTCGAGGTTCGGGGTTGAAACAATACGTAATTAATGATGAAAAATACAGGTGACCAGTGGCAAGGGGGGAGGGAAAGGGATGCCATACGGAGACACTTATCGTCGTATGAAGAAGGACCAGCACAACCCACATGTAACTCAATTAACCGGTAGCACGAAGAACTGGAAATGTGCTCGTATCGTTATTATCGACACGCATTTATATTTGCTGTATCAATTTATCTTGAAATTGGACCGGTATTGGAATGACTCAAATTATAGGTACATGTTGCCATTTTTTTTTGCTATTTGGTGGAATAAATTAAGATATCTTCATTGATACTTTTTTTTTTTTGGTGATTCGGTCATTGGCATGTGATAAATGATGTGTGGCAGATGATGAGGGCTAGGTGGTGGGTGGTAAATATCGTGTCATTATTTTAGAGAATGTGATCAATTGAGGGAAGATGTTTGAGACCTTTCAAGTTATGGAACTGAATAAATGCTTGAATTGAAATCAATGCAGCATTTATCTTGATCAACACATTTTCGAAGAATTTTCAAAGGAAGCATTTCAGAATTATTTTCCTAATTTTACGTCCCAAGGATCATTTCTAAGGCTAAAATCGCAATGGATTTGTTTTGGAATTTTAATCTTAATTTGTTGAGGGCGCAGCTAATTTTGCGAATATGATTTCCCTCTAAGTTTTGAATGACAGCGTCATACTTACTGGGAACCCCTATCAGCCCTCCGATGGGGGTCAAATTTTTTTTTAAAAAAAGCAAAAGGGGGCTGATAGGGGTTCCCGAAGGGTCGGACGAAAAAACTGAATACATATTCGAACTCAGCGCCTTCGAATCAGTAGAAATCGACATGTTTCTTGAGTGTTTACATTTTTTTGAATTTTGGTCATAATTGGGCCCCCGGTACCCCCCAGGGGTCTTGAGATCCCATTTTGAAAATTCGTAGGTTGAAAAGGGCATAAAAAGTACTACTCATAGTAATTTTTTTCAGATTTTTAAATGGGGGCCTGCGTATGTTGTATTTATCACAAAAGTTGAACTTTCATTTCAAAAGTTGAACTTTGAACTTTTCGAAATGTGATTATCAAATTCGAATCTCCTTTCAATTCTCTACAAAACTGCGTAAACAAATCTGTTCTACGCCAAACCCACTTCGAGCTATACGCCTTCAAGCCGTTTCACAAAAAATCCCGATGATACGAAAATTACAAGAGCCATCCCCCCACCCCCTGAGCAGTTATGATCAAAATAATGGTGATTCCTTCATTAGGTCATCGAGGGGAACTCGTAAAAAAATTTTGAGCAAAATCGGTGGACCTAACGTCAAAAAGTGGGTGAGTTGACATGGAATGAGCCAGTCTACACACTGAGACGATTAGAATGTGATAATTTTTTTTCGAAACCGGTTCGAAAATTTGCAACCGGTTGCCAAAAATACTCCAAAAAACGAGATAAGAAAAATTTTTCCAAATGAGATTTGTAGAGCTTTGTAAGCCAAACATTGTCAGTGAACTCATTTTTTGAAATTTCATCAACAAAAAAAGATATGAAATTTTTTTAGATTTTTAACGGTGCGGTGTTCAGCATTCATTTGAAAAAAATTTTCATATCTTTTTTTGTTGTTGAAATTGTCAAGTTGCCGAGAGTGAACCGATTCAAAAAACGAGTTCACTGACCATGTTTGGCTTATAAAGCTCTACAAATTTCATTTGGAAAATTTTTTCTGAACTCGATTTTTGGAGTATTTTTGACAACCGGTTGCAAATTTTCGAACCGGTTTCGAAAAGAAATTATCACATTTTAATCGCCTCAGTGTGTAGACTTCAAATCCATAAAAAACCCTGACCCCCATTTTTTAACCAAAACCGGTTTCTCAATTTGTGGACACCCTGTAGGTAGAACAGAAAATTTGACTATCAATCTTCAATGTCCTTGTCTCCAGAAACATTTTGCCGTTTGAATCAACCCGATATCTCTGTTTAGTTTCGAGATATCATGGAGGGTTTTTCGTGGACAAGACTTTTGTGTCATACTGTATATTTTGCAGAGCAATGGAGGTAATTTTAAAATTTCAAAAATTCACTTCGTTTAGGCTCAAATTTTTAATTTGGGTTTGAATACCTTCCTTGTCAGCGAGGAATTTGAATTTGCAATCTGAAATTTTTCAACCTTTTTTGCGAAGGGCAATAAGTGGTATTCAGTTTTGAGGTAATCAATTGTTCATGTAATTTGTGAAAACTCAAATCCACTTTTTTCACGGGCAAGAAGACAGGGAGATTTTTTTAGCAAGTATCACTAGTAAAAAATGGCAAAACTTGCTGTTTTTTTCGAAAATGACTCCATTTTGAGATTATCTAGTTCTTCCTTCATTTTTCCTAAGGAACTAATCAATTTTATGATAGTAAAAAACTCTAAAAATTCATATTTTTTCAATCCATACAATTTAGTGTCCGGAAAATTGCCTGACTTTTAGATAAAAATTAACACTTTTTTAAACTATCCAAACAGGACAAAATTCTATTTTTTGTTCAAGTTTTTTTTAAAAAAAAAAAATAGATACTTTGTGTTTAAAAAATATAATCAAAAAATTTTTCAACGTAAAAAATAGGTAGGTAGTAGATACCCATATATCATAGTTTTACATTTCTATACACTTATCCCATCCGAAGCATAGCAATGTTGAACACATAACTCAGCATTCTTTGTGCTTTTCACAGGTTGACCTTTGGATATACATTGAACATTATGAATTTTACAAAAAACACTTGGACAACACATTATATAATTTTTTTGATAATTGGCAGTTTGGCAGATATTTCGATTAATTGAAAAAAATTGAATACAACATGAACTTCATTTGCTAGAATAATTTTCAACAGTTCTACAACGAAAAGTTCACTTTTTTAATGAACCAGTTGCAACCAAAAGCAGTTTGGTTCTGAGAAAAAATATTTCTCAAAAGAAAAAACCTTCATGAGTCATCAGTAAAACCAGAAGACAAACCAGTTGTAAAATCACTCGTCATAACAGCTGAGTTCAAAACACAACCAAAAAATTATAAACAAATCGTTTTCTATACTTTTTCTTCAATATTTCATCATTTTATAGGAAAAAAAATTACAATAAAAGTAAGTAGGTAAGTACAATAAAATTAAGAATTTTTAAAAATTCTGATTTGAAAAAAAATCTTTCCGAAGGTTTGATCTCAAAACTAAAGTTGAATCTGAACAAATACTTTCAACAAAAAATTTTATATTTTCATAAAATACGTAAGTTTTTACTCAATATGAACAGCGTAGGTAAGTATCCAAAAAAGAACTAAATAAATAAAAATTTATGAATACAATTTTGGCAGTCAACTAGGTAAAGATCCTAAATTGGCAGGTAGAATGGCTGCTGAATATGAGATCATGAAACATGGGCAGTAGAATATTGGCAGCTACTTCAGGAACTTTATGGCTCTTCAACAGCTGATGAACACAACTGATTAATTAGAAATCACCACATCGATGCATTTTGACATCGAATCGGTATTTCGTCAGAAATATTGATAGCTCAAAATCTTAAATTGGCAGGTTCATAGCGAGGGTGTTGAATATGAGATCATGAAACAAGGGCAGTGGAACATTGGCAGCTACTTCATGAACTTCATGGCTTTTCAAAAGCTGATGAACACGACTGACTAAGGGGAAATCATCACCACGAGCCATTTAGATATCAAATTGGTATCTTGGCAGATATTTTGGCAGCTTGTTGCAAGATATTCTAAAGGTTTGGACGTAGCTCATTGGCAGGATATTGACTAGAATCTTGATTGGCAAATCTCTTGAAATTTTTTACAATTTGAATTTTTCAGCTTTTCTTCTTTACAAATAATAGTTAATTATTAAAGCTATAATTACCTAATTTATTAATTTCATTATTTAAGTACTAAAAATTTAAGGAAAATTACATACTTATATTTTGTCCAAGTATTAAACTTTTTTAAATGGATGAAAAGGAACAGAATTTCAAAAAAAATTGCATGAAATAAACAGGTAACGGTGACTTTTTGAACTCCTTATGAAATAAAATTTCCAACACTGGCAAATCTTCAAACAAAAAATTTAAATCCCTTTGTCAAACCTGTCAATAAAATAAGAATCCTTATATTCTGAACCCTATTTGTAAAATTCATACCATTTATAGATTTCTTAGGAGTAAATTTCTCGAAAAATTTCCCATCCTTCCATTCGACTCGTTTCAGCCTACATCTGTATCCTTCTCTCATTCAATCTTCATTCCAATAAAGCTTATCGAACAGTTAATAAATAACTTTTCGAATGTGACATTTCCAGTCAAAGGCTGGTATAAAACGAGCCAGGCGGAGTAAAAAAAATTCCACCACAATACACAGTCACGCTGGTACCTTTTTCGA
This sequence comes from Pseudococcus jackbeardsleyi, assembly GCA_038380155.1. Classification (NCBI taxonomy): domain Eukaryota; kingdom Metazoa; phylum Arthropoda; class Insecta; order Hemiptera; family Pseudococcidae; genus Pseudococcus; species Pseudococcus jackbeardsleyi. The sequence goes on from CM076242.1 coordinate 11,464,471, forward strand.
CATTCTCCACACAAAGACTGGCGGTAACGCGTTGTAAAATAAGTCGCAACTTTTGACAACGTGCGGTTAAACTTTTTCGCCAAAACGCGGAGACAAAATAGTTAACGAGAGAGTATATAGACAAGGTTTACTACTACAACGTCCTATGCCACTATGTAGTTAACTCTTACATACGACAAATCGTTAATTTTATCTCGTACAAAACGACATTTTAACGTTTTTTAGCCGCACTACACATAGAAAATGAAGTAAAAGAGAATTCTGCGAGAGAGATAGAAATTATACGAGTGCAAAATGCAAAAAGGTGATTACGCGATAATTCGCCTTGTGCAATGCGATGTAATAAGCGCGAATCTTTCAGCGGTTCTCTTCTCCTCTTCCCTGCCCTGGGAGTACTTTTGAAAGAGACAAGGGTGGTTTACAGTCGTGTACGAGAACGTGTTAGCAAAAAGCGAGCTAAATTAAATAAATTAAACTTTCCGTAATTAAGAATCATTTAAAAGTTTAACGAAGAACGCGTTCGGAGTAGTAAGGATTTTACTCTGAATACCACTACCGGTATTTGTATTTCAAAGAGAAAAATTCTCACCGCAGAATGCCTCGGAATAAGGTAAAAGAACCAGCATTCGGCGGTAATTTCCCTCTCGTTTGTATCTACCTTTTGTATCGCGATTTGGAATCATTATTGGCCGGGTAGAAATTTAGCTTGAAATATACCTCGAGTATCGATTACCGATCAAATTCTCGCAGCTGTTTTTAATTAAACTAAAACTCTGTTTAATTAGTCGGGTTTAGTTTTCTTTTCTTTAGCTTGGAAAAGTTATCGCGGTGGTGGAAAAAACAAAGAAAAAGAATCGCGAGTTGAAAGTTTTTTTATTTCGACTCGCGAAAAAGGTTTAATTACTTCTCTTTTCTTTTCCTTTTATGTATAAAAATCGTCGTCGGTCGAAATTCGTTTAAAAGAAAGTTTCTCGGTGTTTTTTATCAAACGATCCGGTTGGGTTTTTCGTCGGCGAGCCCTTTCGTAATCTTATTTCGCGTCGTACACGTTTCGAAAATGAGACGAGAGGGAAGGAGAAGACCGAGAAACAAAAGTAGATGCTGTAAGAAACACGCCGACGACAACGGAAAACCCGGTTAAATTTCAATGCGAAAGTTTAAGTAGGTAATTTACTTGAAAAATGAGCTCGGCGGTTAATAATTTTAAATGACTCGCTTCGAGGAGCTTCTTTTTCTACCCAAATACAAATTAACTTCTTTCTGACGTTTGTTGTTTATTATTATACCACCACGGGAAATTAAGGTGGCAAATGTGTGTAGGTGAAGATGCCTATAGCCCCCCAAATTCTTATGAGGATGCCGATATAAGGGTGAAATTTATGTATTTCAATTTATACTCGAGAAAGTGTCGCAACAAAAGCTCAAGATTAGTATTTTTATCACCTCGAGTTCTTTTCGAGAGTGAAAACAAAAGTTTCACAGTTTCCCAATTTGCTATTGTCTCGAATTCGAGGAAATTGCTCGAGTCAAATTCATAAAGATGATTTATCGGATCAAAAGTTGTACTTGGTTCGGTAATATTTTTCTGTCAGGTTTCTCGAAAAGACATAAAAACGAATTTGTGATTTTAAAAGGGTATTTGGAAAATTCGAGATACCTAAAAATTAACTCGAAAAATTATCAGCTAAAAACCGAAGTTTGCATCACCAAAGAAGAATAATACAGACTGAAAAATGGATCAAAAAAAGGAAAAAATGGAAAAAAAATTTTTTCACTCTGAATAAAAAGTGTTAAAATTTGCAAAGAAAAAAAAAAGGAGATTTGATATAGGAGTCATAGTCAAACTGACTCCGAATCTACAACTGAATTGCCCCGCAGTCAAGCCGAAGTCAGGAGTCAAGATTCTGGAGTGGGGGTGGAATCGGAGTGGCGATGTGAATTTGACTCCGGAGTCAACTTTCTGACCAACTCCCATTTCTTGAAAAATTTCATTAATTAGTTCATTATTTTTCCAAACCTCTTATTAAAATGTGATTTTGACCACTAAACGTGAAATTTCGCAACAGGGATTCGAAGGAAGGGGACCTGGTCGTTCTGGCTCCAGCTCTAGAACTTGAAAGTCTCAAGCTCCAACTCCAAAATAATCAAAAAATCGTCCGGAGGGGCCCTCCTCCTTCTTGGAATCTGATTGGATTTTTTTCAAATTCACTACATCTTCATTACTTTTTTTTACTCGACGATTTTTTTTTCAACTCGAACCCTCCCAAAAAAATCGGTTCCTCTTTCAGCACCAAAATAAGATCAAATTTTATCCCAAAATCAAAAAATAAATATTTTTTGCATCTGGATTTTTTTCATTTTTTACTGTTTTTTTTTCCAAATTCACAACTTTTCCACTATTTTCATTACTTTTACGACCTTTTAGGTACCCTGTCCCTACCTCCAGCTGCAGGCCAAATTTCTGGTCATTCCAGGCATCCCGAGGACCCTTCTCTCTCCGACTCCAACTCCGAGATTTTTGATTGAAGTTTCCTCAGCTCAGCTCCGCTTCTGGCTTTACAACATTTTAAAAAGTGCCTTTGGCTCTGGCTCTGAAAAAACGTTCCCTTCCACCGGGCTTCACTCAGAATACCCAACCTTTTTCCTTCCTCACTCATTCGATTCAAGAAATTATATCACTAATCTATTCAGAAGTCAAATCTAAAAAAACCTGATGCTCGATCAAAATTCACATTTTTTTTTTCAATTTTAATAAATGAGAAAGATCTATTTCAAACCTACATTTTTTCGTTCATTACATTAAAAATTTAAAAATAATCAATACTGAAACTCATTTTCCTCAAAACGAATCCGACCAATCTACAGATAAAACTATGCCAAACTAACAAAACACAATTTCCAAAACAATACCTCGTTCCATTTTCCTTTCACCTCACCTTTCTCGAAAAAACTCCACAAAACTAACCAGCAACACGAAATTTTTACCCCATCTGGCGTTTTTTTTTCCTACCTCAAAACGTATCAATCATTCGACACCCAGCACTCGACACACAATCGTGGTAATATCGAATTGACACAGAGGATGGCAACCCTCCCGGTGAACCACACCTTTAAATCTAATGTCATCTGGAATCGCTTAAAGGCGCCAAAAGCTCGTAACGATTTGCGAAAAAGTTGGTCGCTTTAAATCCTACGCTTCATCGCTATATCAATAAAAACATTCCTGAAATTGTTCGCAGTTGAGAAAAACTCTCGGGCGAAAGTTCCGTATAAAAAGTTGAAAATTAGCATAACTTTGACACAACCGCGTCGATTCCATTTCATCGCTATATTTTCCCAAACACAGCTCGACGACCGACCATTTTCATAAAAGCAAAATGCCAAACTTTCGACGTTCCCTTAGCACCGTGAAAGTCCTCCGCTCTTCGTCAAACGTACTATATCGAACTTCTGTGTATATAGTAATTCCGCTGGCACACATTTTTGCTAGCACAGTTCACTGGTCAAGAAAATAACATTTTATTGATTTGAAAGATACAGAGAGATATTCGCCGGATGAATTCTTCGCGCTCATTTCGACCTCATGTAGTCGACTTTTCGCGTCTCAAACATACTCTTATAAACTATAGTGTTATTATATGGCACCTCGTATCATTTGCATGTGTCGCATGTCGCCTTCGTTTCGTACCAAGTTCGCAACGAGAAGAAAAATATACGCGAGAAATAAGTTTTCGTTTCTTAATATTGAGACATTGTTCTTTTCAGCACGTATCAATATGCGAAAAGCAATGAGAGAAAAAAAAATAGCAGGAAGTTTGAAAAAGGTTAGCATTGTGGAAAAAAAGACAATTTTCCAAAGGAAGTCGAAAAAATGGTCCATGTACCGAATAAAAAATGACCGACGGGCAATCTCATGAAATATTTATTTAGTCGTTTCGTTGACCTTTCCTCTTTTTTTTTCACTATGCGTTTTTCTCTTCTCTGTCTTGCACATTCGTTTACTGGTACGAAAGTATATCCTATGATATACCTAATACATTCTTCGAGTGATACATACATAAAGTTCAGCATTTTATTTCGCTTTTACTACAACCTTTTTTAGAGCGTTTTTAAGGCTTTCAAAGTGAAGAATGTTTTAAAATCATGTCACTAAATTTGTTAAATTGAACTTGAGCACGATATGGCTCTTCAGGGAAAAATTATTTTCATTGTTTCATCGAATGTTGCAGCTGTTTTTTTTTTTATTCAGTTTCATTACAAAGGAACCACTTTTTTCGAGATTACAAAATTGAATGGAAGTTAGATAGGTAGATGAATTAAAATTTTCAAAGTTGATGAAACTCATGTGTGTTCGTCAATCGTCAAATTGTAGAACCCAATTCGGATATTTACCTGCAATTTACATAGTAATTGTCATATTTATTGATGATAATTTACTGTAATTACCATAATTATTTATTGGTAAATTACAGTAATTACCTTATTGGAAAATTACGGTAATTATCATATTAGAAAATTACGGTAATTATCATACTGGAAAATTACGGTAATTACCTTATTGGAAAATTACAGTAATTACCATAATTATTTATTGGTAAATTACGGTAAATACCATAATGGAAAATTACGGTAAATACCATAATGGAAAATTACGGTAAATACCATAATGGAAAATTACGGTAAATACCATAATGGAAAATTACGGTAAATACCATAATGGAAAATTACGGTAAATATCATAATGGAAAATTACGGTAAATACCATAATGGAAAATTACGGTAAATACCATAATGGAAAATTACGGTAATTACCTTATTGGAAAATTACGGTAATTACCATATTGGAAAATTACGGTAAATGCCTTATTGAAAAATTACGGCAATCAACATATTGGAAAATTACGATAATTACCATATTGGAAAATTACGGTAATTACCATACTGGTAAATTACCGTAATTACCATACTGGTAAATTGCAGTAATTATCATAATTATTTATTGGAACACAAATATTTGTTGGTAAATTACAGTAATTACCACATCATTTATTGCTAAATACTGTCAATTACCATAATTACAGACAATTTACAGTAAACCTAATAAATGTAAGTAACCTACAGCAGTAAGTGAGGTAATCCTCAAAGTTTTTTCAAATGAATTTCTCTAATTTTTTCTCGTGATGAAACACTAATAAATTCCTACAGTAAAATATGCTGATATATGTACCTTCCCACCTACTCCTCCCTCCACCATCTACCATCAAACACGACTCTATCCAACTTACATGAACCATGAAATACATCTAAATCGTCCGAACTCCGACAAACGAACTTATCGAAACAAAAACGAATAATTTCGGTTAAAAAAATTAACCAGCAAGAGACAACGTCAAAAAGAAGTAGGGAAACAAACACGGTGGCCAGACCTCTAGAAATTCTAAAATAACTGCGCATGTAACAAGATTAACCTTTCGGTGCGCTTGTCACGTAAAATTACACGTACGAATTACAGACATGTATAATACAACTTGTAAGTAGCAGGAATAAGTACGAACTTCATAGGCTACAGTAGAATCGAAGATACGAGCAAGAGGCGAGTAGAGGAAGAACGCAGGAAATCCAACAATAGCCCGGCGTCTGTGTTTTTTTTTCTCTATCTCTCGAGTACTTATTCCAGTGTTTTAATACACTAGTAACTCATTCGAGCCGCGACTAGCGTATTTAACACGCCAATTGTATGAAAAGAAATGTAGCCCGGGTTAATGGGTCTATGGTTGTAAATTTCCACAAAGAACGTGCGGTAAGCTTTGACCGTTTAAAACGTCGAGCTTCGCTTTTTAAACCGTATAGGTTTAAAGTTTTCACGTGTGTAGGGGCCTAATTTTCCGTAGAGTGAGTTTATAATGCGATTAAATTTGGATTTTTGACTGGATAAGGTCTTTTGATGGATGGTGTGAATTTTTTGTGGAATTTGGAAAAATGTATGAACTTTTTGAAGTATAGTTTGTTCAAGAAGAATACATTTCATAATTTATTTGTAATGCATGAAGCGTTGATTATTGCAATTTAAAGGAAAAGGCAAGACCTACATTTTATCATTATTTTTTAAAAATAATTTCATCTCCTGGGTGGATCTGGATATCTCAGTTGTTTTTTTAGACTAGTTTCAAAGGCCCGCTGTTAATTTCAGGGAATTTACTTGGTAATTCAACATTTTTATCAACCTACGTTACAGCCGATTCAATTCTTTGTTTTTTCAAATCTTGATAGTACCTATTCGAACTTTCATTTTCTAACGACTTTTTTTTTGCCAAGAACTGGTAGATTTGACAAAAATGATACAAATTGGCTCATTAAATAATATTCTTCATGATTCCATAATTCATATCGATCTCAAGTCATAATTTTTATTTGTATTCATTTTTCAGATTATATCACACTTTTTGACAAATTTTATCAGTTTTTTTCAGGCTCTACAAGTTGATGATTTTTGAGTTTGAGGCATGATCAAATCAATTGACGAAAAGCAATTTGGACTGAAAGATATAATGGAATACAGATTATATCAACTCCAATGGAAAGAAAAAGTAAGTCATCAATTTTGTTTTCATTTATACCTTACATGATATCATTTCTTTCAAATTTTATCAATTCTTTTCAAGATCAGCTTGTTAAAAATTTTTTGAATTTGAGTAATATGATCAAATCAATTAACTAAAAGAAATTTTTCAAAATATATTTAGATAGAAAGATATAATGGAGTAAAAATAAATAGTTTCCAATGCAAAGATGAAAAAAATTAAAACATGTCCTTATTTTCGTTTTAATTTATATTTTAGATATCTACGTACTTATTATCATATAATAATAGGTACTTTCTTTCAAATTTTATGAATTTTTTCAAACTCTCCTCGCTGATAATTATTCTCTAATTCAAGTTAAGATCAAATTAATCAACGAAAAGCAATAATTTTTTATATGTAATAATTAGGACAAAAAGATATATTGGAATATAAACATTTCAACACCATTGAAAGGCAAGAAAAATTGAAACAATCGACACTACTTATTACAGCAGATAATGTCACCAGCCGTCAGCTCATAAAGTAATTTTCTCAAGATTCCATGGTAAAACGGCCTCAAGTCATTATTTTTGTTTCTAATTTGTATTTTAAATAAAACCTTACTTTCTTTTAAATTTTATCAATTTTTTTCAAGCTCTCCTCACTAATGATTGTTTAATTCGAGGTATACTAAAATCAATAAATGCAAAAATTTGTTTATCCCGACTTACTTATACCAAATAATGGAATGGAATATAGATACTCAAATGGAAAGCAATACTTGAAACAATCATCTATTATTTTTAAAAAAAACATTGTTACTGTAAGCTCGTAAAGTAATTTATGAAAGTAAAGATTCATAATAATATAAAAGATTCCAAGTCATTATTTTTATTTTATTTTGAACCATTTTTCTTCATTTTTTTCCCAAAGAAAGGCAATGGAATGTGATTAATATGGTAATATCTAATAAAATTTTTGGCAATAAGAATGAAGGTCTTACATGATGTAATTTTGATGCCAGCTTATTGCATAATTTATAGGTACCACAATTTTATAAGTAGGTAACAGATGAGTAATAATTTTTCTTAGTTCAGAATTAAATTTTTAATTCGACTGACCTCAGACAATTCGACTGAAAAGAAGTAGATTCTTATTTTAAAAAATTCCCTAAAAGCCAATAACGAAAAGCATTTTTCATCATTATCCTTATTTCACGAATTGCTATTTTCCTCTTCCAAATTTCAAAAACTGTAGTTTTAAAAAAACGGAAATTATAAAGATAAAACTTTTAAAAAAATTCAATTATGTTTTTTTTTTCAAATTTATTATTAAATTTCAGCTCAAATTTTCAGTTTTCATTTCATATCAAATTATCAATTTTAGTCAATTTTTTGAATTGCATCCCCTTTTTTCCTCCTTTACAAAAAATATATTTATGTTTTTTTTTTAAAAAAAAAAAGAAGTAAATAATTAACGATGATTTTCTAATTAATGTACCCATTTGTAGAAAGAGAATGCAATTAAATGATGTAGTTTTAAGAGAACATCAATCGAACAGAACATTTTTTAAAAAAGCTAAATTGTAACTTGACACAATTTCCTTTTTTTGAATCAATTTTTATTTCAATTTCGTCACGTTCTTTTACCGTGATGAAGGCACCAGAGCTAAAACATTGGTAACCTTATAATTTTATCTCAGCTATTGGCCTAATTTTCACAGAAAAAAAACCTGATCGAACGATGAGGACAGAAAAAGTAGAATCCAAATATTTGAAAATAACTTTTTTTTTACATGAAAAAATTATGTAAGCCCTGGTCGAAAATAATTTCAAGCTTCCCTTTCCTTCAGAGAAACCAAATTACTTCTTTTTCTAGACTGAGAAATCATTTTAATTAATTCCAATTTTTTTCATCATTCATTCCAAATATCCGATTAAACATCTCGAAAATCCATTTAAAGCACCTAAATCAGATTTTGAGTTAAAAATATCAAAAAATATCAAACCTCATGAAATAAAATTAACGCGAAAACTCATTCTAGTAATTTCACTTCACAAAATTTTCAACGATTTCCATCATTTTTTAATTTTACAGATTTCGTAAAACACTACGTTAATCAACCACGAACGTACAAAATACTCGAACATATTTGCCAACATTTTTCGCACAGCTCGTCTCAATATTCCGGCAGAAACAGAAATGCGAATTTTTCATTCGTCATATTGCCTCTATACAGGTTAATTTATTCCTTCGATTTCATCGAACATTTAGTCATCGGATGATATCATCGATGCATTGAAACACATATGCTTGAGCACATTAAAGAATAATACAAGTCGATTAAACATCTGAACAAATAATTTTGAAACGATTTAGTGCTTTTTTACAATTCTGCCCGGGTTCGGGTTTACGTCACAATAATCGCTCAATCATTCGCACATGAAAAACAAAACTGACGAAATCGATTTCTATGGTTGCAATTCATCAATTCAATGTGATTTTCAGAGGGCTCGAGAGAAAAAAAAACATAAAACCGGTTTCAACAATCAATCATCTAAGAATGGACAAGATCATGGAGGTGTTCCAAGTCCACTTTTCTCGTCACAGGAAACAAGGCCCATACTAAGATCAATTATGATCCTTTTTCCTCCCTTAAATCGGATTACTTCTCCATTCAGTCAGCAAGAAAAACTCCACAGACGTACAAAGGTGGCACCCAAAAAGGACAAAAAAAAAAGGAACACGATAAATTCCATATGTTCCCTTATAAGGAAATTTTTTCGCTTCGAATCGAGGTTTAGGGTAAAACTACTGGAAGCACACGAGCTCCCGAGATGATAAACGTAGAAAATTGTTTACATATATCCGCATAGTAAGTTTACAAGTTGTTCGATGTGTCTCGTAAATCTCAGCCGTTTCATTATAAACAATTTTTTATTACCTCATAAAAATAAAAAATGACGAAGTTAAGTACATTCTGTAATTTAATCCTTTTCCTGGTATACGGAAACTTTCGGTATCGTCGCGTCAAAAACTCGCGATTTATATTATTAAAAAATAAAAAAAAGGTGCACCTTTTTTCCTTTCTCCTTTTGCATAAACCAAACCATAGATATATCGGTACCATAGAGGAGGAAATTTCGCTGCTATAATTTGGAATATATTTTCACATAGTATTTTTTTCACCGGTATACCTGGAGGTACATTGAGGTAACTCGTTATTATGGAAAAAATACACGAGGTCCTTTAATTAAATACGAGAAACGTTTATTCGCACAGGGAAATAGAATGAGACGAAAAATGGACAAAAAAAGGAGGCGAATCGAGGTGTAATTTATCGGTAACGAGGCACAGCTACAGTGACAAAAAGATTATGCTTTATCTTTGTACATCTAATAAAAAATAATTTATCGACGTACCTAGCTAAATATCTTTACAGCGTTAACATGTATGTATATGTAGGTATTTTAAATAAGTAAATAATAAACGAGAGGAGAGGAGAGGAGCGCGAATATGGCGCGAAAATGAAATTGAAAAATGGAATACTGTCGTAAGTGTAATTACATAAATTATAAGGCGTGTAAAGAATTATCAGCGTTTTTTTTTTCGCCCCTGCCTCTCGTCCGGGTCTCCAATCTGATACGATGCAGTTTGTCAAGAGTCATAGATAATGGCACTCCTACTATGAAGATTTCATGTTAGTTGATAAAATTAAACGAGAGAAACCATCCGGTAATTGCGTAAGATTCAACAATACGACTCGACGTACGTTGGTTTCGATTCCGATTCCGATGTGTACTCGCGGTAAATTGGATTTTTACGACGATATGGACCAGAGTGTAAACGAATGTCGAGATTACTTAGAATCTTAATCCAATCTACGTACTGAGGTTTGAAAAGCGGTATAAACGGCGGCGATTTAACGAGATTCGTAGTGTAATTGGTGTTGATTGGAATAGGAAGGAGTGGTTCGGACTTCGGAGGGATCTTGTCGCCTCGAAAATTTTTCTTGAGGAACGATATTACAAAAGTAAAAATAGATAATTTTTTCGTCGAAGTAAATTTTTTTTTGGATTGAAAAAATTTACTTCATAATACACACACCAAAAAATCGTCATTTTTTTGTCCAAAACAGACGATTCGAATTGAAAAATTATGAATTTTCATAGAAGATACAATCAAATAAAAATAAAAAAAAAAGAAAATTATTCGAGAAATTACAGACTTGAATATTCATTTTTCAAATGAATGATGAAAAGCTTTCTTTTTTTGATAAAAAAAAAAAAAGGCAAAAATCGAAAATCTCAAAGATTTTAAAAAAATCTGATACCGATTTCTCAAATAAACAAAAATAACAGAAATTGATATTTAAAAAAGAATGAAAACCCGACATTTCAAGAAAAAATGGCACGGGAAATTCATCATAAGCGAAGATATAAGGGGCATGGGGGGCTTGCCCTTCAAATGTTGTTAGCCCATTCAAAATTTTCAAGAGATAACTATCAATAGATGACGAATTTCCTTTTTCAAGCTACTTGGAATTTCTTCAAACAATAAGCTACTGAAAAACAAATCATTTTCTTTCAGAAAATCATCAACTTTTCAAATCGTGGCCCTCGTCCTCGTTTTGCTCGGGAATATGCAAATTAAAATGTACATTCATGAGTAAAGGATTAAGGATTTCATCTCGTATTTAAATCTCCATACAAAATACTGATTTTAAAAAATGAAGAAATTCAAACTTAGGATTCTTTTTTTCTCAAAAATTTTCGCCCTCGATTTACTCACTTCTATCGATACTTCATATTGATAAAGATTCAAGTAAAAATGACGAAATGGTAAGGGTAGAAAAATGTTTGGAGGAGTCGAAAATCAACATTTTTACATACTGTGATTCTTTTTTTGAACTGAGACTCAAGCCTCCCCCTTCTCCCCCCACCCCCAAAAAAGTTTCGTCCATCTCCACCTGAGTAATTTAATTCATCTTTTAAAAAAATGACGAACCCATTTTCAAAAGATATTATTTAAAAATGATATTATTCATTTTTGAAGCTTTTTTGACATTAAGTCTAATAAAATTAGAAATTTTATGGCCTCGCCGTTATAAAATGGCTCCTAGAGCTATAACATCCCATTAAAATAGGTACATATAAAATGATACCAAGTTGGTTTAGTGTTCTGAGGATCAAAATCTTCAAAAAATATTTGTTAGGTACTCAAAATTTCTCATTACTCTTCAATGCTGGAAACAGTAGCGATGATGTGACATAAATTCGGAAGGGAGTGTTTTGGGTATAAAACTTCCTCCAGGAAACTTTAAAAAATGAATTCTTTATTCGGAAAATTTTCATGATCTTAAAATCGTTCATTTTTTTTTATTATTATTTTGGGATTAGGCTCCTTGATTTCATTCCAAATCAACCAAACATGATTCTAGATTTTTTTTTATTTTGAAAATATTTCAACTTTATTTAGGTATATTTACTCTTTTTATTTACAATTCTATCTACTTTTTGGATTTTTCTCGCTATTTTATTGCAAATTTTCACAATTTTTCATCCAAAACAAGAACACTACTTTCATCTTTCGAATAAGAAATTCAATGAAAAAGGAAAATGTTGAAAATTCTTGTTTTTGCAATAAATTTTTATTAAAATTTGAGCTATTTTCTGTTGATTTTTTTTTAGCCACTAGAGTGAAATTCTTAGTGTTTTCTAGATTTTCTTTTTTTCCTTACCAAAAGACACCATGCAACTGGTGAAAAGGCTTGTGAACGAAAAAAGGTGAAGTATTTTTTTCATTTATTCCAACTACTTTAAAATAATAAGTATTCAATAAAAAATTTCGAGGTATTGTAAAAATGGTCTGGACACGAAATACATGTATTTTCCTGGTTAGAAAAAATTCAGGAAAAATTCATAGATTTGAAAAAAAAAAACTACAGTTGTAAACAAAACAGTCAACCCTTCTCTCACACATTTTTCGTTTTTTTTCTTTTTTTTTTTTGAAATTATTGATTTCTTGGTTGATGACCAAAAAACTAAAAATAAACTTGAATTATTTTTCGAGGATGAGGAGGGTGGGGGAGGGAGTAGTTGAAAATGCCAACTCAATATGACTTTCGAAACACTTCAAGAATAATATTGCAAATCTGAATATTTTTTTGTAAATAAACAAATTTTTTATATATTCGAAGGTAATGTAATACAATTTTTTCCTTTTTCAAAATCAAGTCCATTTGATCGAAAGCATTTTGAAAAAAAAGGTTCTCAAATAATAAAACAAAAATTCACCTCCTTTTATATTCAACTATCAAATCGCCCACTCTTTCCACCTTCACTTCTTCTACTTGAAAAGAAAACAGCCTCAAGATAAGAGATGGAAAAAAAACCATCAGGCATCTCATATTTCGCAAAGGACCATCTTTAGTCTAAAACCTGGTACAAAAATTAGGTCAAGGAAACCGCTGCTTCTCTGGCTGAACCGCCTACGGCCACCACCGAGGTTCGGGTTGTCTTACGTACAAACCGAATAAAAATTCGTTTACGTAATTCGCAGCCTTATGTGGCCCCGGGCGAGAAATTTTTTCCACCGACGGAACACAATTTCAATCTATTTTCGCTTTGAAGTGGCACTGCGAGCTACGTCTTGCCGGAGAAAGAAACAGCAACCAAAAGGACGACGAAAGGGGTGGCGAAAAAACGCAAATTCTTCGGGGGCAGAGTTTTCCGCATGGTCGTTTTTCATTTACAAAATATCTCGACGGTGGTGCTGGCAAGGTAGAAGAAGGGGATGTCTGAAAGAGCTGGTCGCAATTGTGTTTTCGGGTGTTTTTGGGCAAGAACTGTCTCTGTGCTTTTGCTCCAACATTTCTAGCATTCTGGCTGCTAAAAGGCGAGCTCTTTGAAAATGTTTAAAAATAAATTACCCCGTAAAAGACGTATTCGAAGATTAACCTGCCAAGATAAAACCGAAACCGCACCGCAACGAATTCCTAGCATGTCCTTGGGTGTAGTGCTTTTCCCCAGCTTTTACATCATTGCTTTATACTCGAGGTACAATCTAGGTCTGTATCGTGCCTGCGAATTTTTTTTTACCTCGCTTCGGGCTTCGCTAAACTATAAAAAAAAAAGCTCTCTCGAAATTCAAAAATAAAGAATACGCGACGAAGGCGGATATACGACGAAACGGTTTTTTTCCCATCGAAATCGATATAGACAAAACGAGTATAGGTAAATTAAATTGCGAAATTTTCAAATCTGATACGAAAAGCTCTTTCGACAGAGTCGAATTACCTGAGAATATTTTTTCCCTCGCGCCTTCCTTTTACTCTCTCCTCCTGGAAGATATCGGATTTCGAATCGTGACGCCTTGTAATCTTATATTAACAATTTTCAACATCACCGAGCATCGGAGTCTCGTGCGCTGGTTTCATTTTGATTTTACATTCTGCCAAAACAATAAGTCGAGCTTTTTTTCATCTTCGACGACGATGCGGTGAAAAGAACACGATGAGAACGTCGCGTCTCATCTCGTCGAACGTATAAGTAAATACAGAGCTCTGTCTCGCATAATATCCGTGTATACGAGCACAGAAAAGAGGGAAAATGTATACGAGACATCTCGACATTAATATTTTCAAGTATTATTTTTGATTATAAATGTAGTTCTTCGCCAGGCCATTGTGAAGACCGAAAATACAAAACGTCGACCTCAAAGCTAAATTATAATACAGTGTTTCGTCGATGAGCAGAAAAATATATTTCTTTCCGTAGCTGTGCCCCTGCCTCAGGCCCTCGGCTCATTCTCGAGCACTCTTCTGTGTTTCGCGACATCGTCTATGGGTTTTCATTTTTTTTTAGTAATTACATAGTCGTCCCGAGCACTATTTGTATCAGGTTTCATTTTTTTCATGCTTTTCTTCTCTTCTTCATTTTTTGATCGAGAACGTAGATTGTATAGAAACGTAAATTGCAGCAATATTCACGTGATTGGACGTTTAAAAAATAATAATCAAAGTTTACTGTGAATTATGAGAATACAAACGGTATCAAAATTATGAAAAAATGTACGAAAAAGAATAATTTTCTGACGGGGCGAAGAGATTTTTTCGAGGGGGGGAGGAGGAGGGTAACTCAAATTTTCAACCATTTTCCCCATTTTACCAAAAAACCTCAAACTAATTTTCATGAAATTTTCCAGCTTTTTTCCAATTTTAAGTTCGATAAAGATAAATTTTGATAAGAAAATCTTCCAATTTACAATTTTTTAAAAAATTGAAAAAATTGAATTTTTGAATTATTTTATTATTTTTCAAAAAAGTGTTCAATAATACATGATTTTTTTTTTAAATTAAAATCGAGACTAAAAGATTTGAGAGTTGAAAAAATTTCCATTACGTTTGAAAAAAGGTTGAGGCATAGAATTCAAGTTGAGAAACTTTTTAAAAAAATTGAGTACCTACAAAAAACTTTAAAAAATAGTGCGCTGAAAAAGTTTTGAGGAAAAAATTGAGCGAAAAAGGGCACTTCAAGGACGAAACTTGGTCAAAAATCTCGAGAGTAAAAACAAAAAAATTTTACTAACAAATATTTTTAAAAAAGAGAGATTTGCTGACTCATATTTTTTGAAAATTGAAAAGTTTCCTACCAGTCGTATCGTAAAAATAAAAAATAAAAATTCGGACTTTTAGAGTTACCTTTTGACTTCTAAAAAAAAATTCCTTAATGACTACCAGACCACTACTCTTCTAAAAATATCGAACAATTTTCGGTAATTCTATTCGAGATTGCCACTAAGTTGACCGATAAAAAGACAGGCAAATTTTTTCCGTTTGAAAATATTTAATTATTTGGCATAGAAAGGCATCATTTTGAAAATGTGAGTTTATCGAGTTCAAGCGAGCGAAGTGAAGACGAAAATTTCTGAAGAAAACGTAGAATTTAAAAACTAAACTTTCTTCATTAAAATTCGTGTTTTGCGCTCATATTTTAACTTGAAAAAAAAAATGAAAATTTCATTCAAAATTGTCGAGAAGTCCTCCGATAAATGAGAAGGACAATTTTAATTAAATTGAAAATATTAAATTGTCTGGGATAAAAGGGTAGAAAAATCATTCCATCATTTTGAAAATAAATTGAGGAACGTTACTGAACCCAAGCAAAACGAGAGCGAAATTTTTCGATGATAGTTTCTAATTTTCTTAATTTTCCAGACTTGGGAAAATTTAGGACAAATGGGGAAAAAGTTGAGAATTCTAACTTTACCCTTTTCGTAATTTTCTGCAAATTTGAGATGGTATGGGTATAGGTGCCCCCCCCCCCACATCACGCCTGCGTCTGTAGAAACATTTCTTTCAAAATAATACCTATCATCATTCTCCATATAAAAAACTGTCATCCAAATTTTGCTCCCCCCTCCTTCCGAAAAAACACTCAAATTCCACCGGAATTGTCGGCAGCATCAATCAAACACGATAGTATCCTTAATTACGCATCCCACACAAATCCGAGAAAAAAATAAAGAAAAATTCGTCCAGAAATAGTTGTTTTTAATGATGGATCTCGATTTTGTATTCAAAGTAATCACGCCACTTAAACCTATGAATAATTTACAATTTTTATACTATTTTTTCTTTTTTTTTTTCATCTAAACGTCGTCGGTTCACAACAATAGTTTTTTAATTATTCATTAGTCGCCATTTTTGTTTAGCCATTAAATTGAATAAATTTTCGATGTAGAATTGCGTCGCGATTTTTTTCAACGTCTTATAGGTACCAAGATGTAAGCAGGAAATTAATAATTAATGGCCATTATCGAAGGAATTTTTTTCCGCAGTGCTGCGTGAGATGTCTAAAGTCAGCGTATTTTTTTGCCCCAGCCGACGAAACGACTACCAAGTCGAAGTTTACCTGAGAAGATGTCAATAATGATGAATGTTTACTGCATAGCAAGGTTTACTACACTCTCGAATGTATAGAAGCCGAAAACGTTATACAAATCTAGTTATCTTTCAAACCATTAATTACCGGTTGGTTATAAGTCTTGACAGCGATGAATTTTTTTTGATCTATTTCTTTTTTTTTGGGAGAGTATCTGGTACTCGATGCGGGTTACAGAGTAACGGCTTGTTGTGAAACAATATAGTAATTAATATGATCTTTTGGGTATTTATGATACGTGTATGAGAATTTAGTGAGAGGTGAAGAGGTGATTTCGAAATTTCAACTTTGAGTGGGCAAGGTGATATGGAGACCATTTCAGGATACGGCAGAAATTAGGATTATGCGATATTTGATGCCCTATTGGATGAATATTTTCAATTTTTATTTTCCCCATATCCATTTCTCTTTTATTTCATGGTTCTCGTAGTCATTAAAATTCAGAAAATCATTTTGAAGAAGAAAAAAAAGAGAAGAAAATCGATTAAAATTTTTTATAATTAAGTTTTCAAATTATGAAATGTATAATATCCAGAGCAGTCTGAGCAGTACAAAGTTATCATAATGTTGAAATGGAATATTGGATCATTTATTTGAAGTGGCTACGCATTTATCTATCCAAGAAAAAATTTATCGTTTGATACGTATATTTTGTAATCAATAAATACGAAAAATTGAAAAATTGTATGTACATTCAACCCTTATTTAGATTTTCAACAAATCAGTTGGATGGAGTATAAAAATTTTCAATGCATCATAGGCAATTAGTCCTTGGCAATTTGAAATTTAACAACAATTATTAGGAAAATTTTACAATCATTAACTAAGAAATGAAAGATGGTTTTTAAAAAGTCTGATCAGCTGAAGTTTTGTAGTTTGTTTGATGAATGAATTTAGCAACTACGAATGAAGCCTCGAAAGATTTTCAAGTCATTGATTCTCAAAATTTAACATTATTTGTTACACCAGTTTTCAAAATTTCCAGCTGAAAATGGGGGAAAATTTCAAAAGCAGCTTTTCTAGTCTGGTGTTTCCTTCGCAGGTAGATTAAAACTATGATTATATAAATTCGTTTTACGATTAATAAATTCTGAACAAGAGTTATCTTAACTCATAAGAATCCGTTTGAAAAATGCGTATTGAAAACACACACAGGGAAGTATATTTTTTTTGTAGTTCATGCAAATCATGATTTCATCCTCTAAAACCAAACAACGCTAGACGAATTTTTAAAAGAAGGGTCGAAGTTTAAAAAACCTTAAAGATTTTTATGATTTCTCGACGTTTTGTAATATTTTGTTTTAAAACGTTTTTGTAGAAAATTTTCAGTCACTTTGTGCCCCTAAAACTGGGAAAGTAAAAAATGATAAAATGATAGACATGTACCTATTTTTTTAAAATTGTATTTCTAAATAACATTTTTAATGATATCAATTTTTTTAAATCTTGAAATAATGTCGAACAATTCGAGAAGCGGCATAGATTGCACAGAGATCGACGTAGGAAATGCTGTTTGAAGTTTGATAAATGTTTTCTGTAGAATTTTTTACACTGTTCACGAGAAAAATGAAGAAAACATTCCATTGCCCAACGATTCTTCACAATTTCAATTTCTTTTATGTTTTTTTAAAAATATTTTTTCATAATTTTAGACATTCAAAATCGATTTTTTAAGGAAGCCTTACAGAGCAAAAATGAATAGAACATAAATTTGTGGAGCGTCAAATTTTCTTCCCATAAAGTTCCATTAGTTTTTCCAAAGGGGCTCAGTTTTTTGAGATGTTTCAATTTTTTAAAATGAGTTGAATTTAAATTTGGAACCAAAAAATCTGTTTTTCGAAATCTAGCCCTCCTAAGAAAAAACTATAATAGGACTCTACAGATAGGAAATTTGACACTATGAAATTCATATTCTATTCATTTTTTCTCTGGGAGCTTTCCTTTGCCCTGAAAATCGTTTTCAAGTATCAAAAATTATGAAAAAATTCAAAAAAATACATCGAAATTGGGAAAAATCCTTGGGTGATGGAATTTTTTCACTATATTTTTGTGACCAGCGCGAAAAATACTATAAAAATCACCCATTAAACCTCAAACAGCATTTCAACCATGTGTTGTTAATATGATCAGCGAAAGATAAAATAATATTATACTATTTTAACTATTTGAAAAAGAGCAAAAAAATAAATGAAAAAATTAAACTTTTTTCAAAATAACTGTTCTGGATCACAGATGAAAAATTTTTAGGAGAAGATGCATTTTCAAATATGGTCAATTCAAAAAATTTGTTTTCCAAAAATAACTATGAGTAAGTACCTACTTTTTAAAAAATTAGGCCTGAAAAGCTAACGAAGGTCTATCAGTAGACCAAATTTACTTGCAGAATCGTTTGAAAAAACTACGTATACAAAAAATTAAACGCAGACTAAGAGGCATTGAGTAAAAAAATCTGCATTGAAAAATGAAGCAAAAATGGTAACTAAAAGTATAGGCAACGCCTACGAAAAATGCATTTTGAAGAACTGAGGACAGAAAATTTAATACTGTGACATGACATTAACTGTGCCCATCAATGACCTCAGTACTTTTCAAACTTGAATAAGTAAAAATTCACTGAAGAAATAGCCATAGGTATTTAAATGATAAAGAATCAGTGAAAATTCACTGCCAATTAGTGAAAAACTTCTGATTTAATTAGTGAATTTTCATTTTTGAATCAATAATTTCTTCAATAACTACTGAAATGAAATCAGTAATTGGAAAAAATTACTGATTCAAAATTATAGAAAATTCGTCAATTAAATCAGTAGTTTTTTACTGATTTTTGCTGTCTGCAGTAACTCAATTCGGGCTGGTTTCATCAGCCAATAATTTTCAATGATTCAAAATAAATTGAACATTAAAAAACAAAATTTTCCTTTGAAAAATACTACTAGCATTATTCCTCTGTCAACATCAAATCAATCCGTCGAAAAAACTGAAGAAAAATTACAACGAAAAACAATGCGAACTCCAACACTTCACACTCACAAATCTGAAATCAAAATGTACACAGCCTTTCGATAAAATCAAACCAAACCGTGAACGAACCAGCCACCTCGAATATACTCGCCCACTGCACGTTCTTGGAAAATGGGTGAAACCCTAGGTGATAGGTGAACCAATACGACTAACTTTCCATCGTGAAAATATTTATATCATAAATTTCTCATACTTGTAATAACATATTCCGTTTATACGCTATTTGCCGAAGTACCTCTACCTTTGCGATAGATACGAGTACGTATTTCACGTACAAAGCAGAAAGAAGTTTATTTATACAAGCACGTGCCAAAAGATTTTAAAGCCGGAGAAGAAAATCTGCTCGAATTTGTTAACAACCCTGGAACATTACTCGGCAATACACTGCTATCTCGCGTATGGTTATTTTTCGATGGAAATATATTTTTGATTCGATACCCGCCTCGTATCTTTGCTTCTATATCATTGAATAGTTTTCGAGTACCACCTAGCGCGTTATAGTGTTTTACCGCGAGATGTAATTTCGTGATACGATGCAAAGGAACGAAATTCTAATTAGTGCGAAAAAAACAGAAGAAAAAAAGAGAACAGAGCAACGTACCTGTTATGGTTAATATAGGTACTTGAATTATCAATAGAACGATGTAATACTTTTGATTGCCTCGCGAACCTGTTCTCAAAAAATGAGTTATTACGAACTGACGAGCACTGTAATCGATTTTTTTTCGTGAAGAAATTCAAATTTAACATTTTCATAATTTCTTGTTGTTTTACGTACGTACAAGTGTCGAATCAATCGTGTCAAACAGATGATTTGAAAATATGAAGTTTTATGGCCATGTGTTTTATAGAGATTCATACAACAAATTATGATTTTTGCGTTTCAATTGTACAAAGAATTAATCATAAACTTTTAGACACATGATTATTCCCTAGATATAACATAATATGTTCTGGCAACTAAAATATCAATTTTTGTGATTCTGAAATCTTTTAGCAGTTGATACCTCAATTTCAATATGATCAAGCAATGAATAAATTTTCTAAATCTATGCAATAAAACAAGATGATTAAATGATTTTTTTTTCAAAATTCACTCAAATATTTCGAGTGCATGGCGAAAAAAAATCAGCTGTTCAATGTTCATACTGTTAATGAAATCGATTAACAAAATCGTATTTTTTTCGTGTTCACATTTTGATTTTCCAACACACGCATTGCTAAGATTCAATCATACAGATGAATTTTTATTTTCAACAAAATTTCTTACTTTTTACCCTTCCCTTCCCTTCCCTTCCCCCATTCCCCAATTCCCATTTCCAAAATACGCAATATTATTCATTAAAAATGCTCCAAAGTCTAAGAAAATGAGTTTTATGAAATGGTCGATATTTTTCAGAAATAATTTTTCTGACTTTTCCAGATTTTTCAAACTAATTTATTAAAGTCTGCATGCCAACGAAATATCTGAATCTCATATTTCGCAAAAGTACACACGAGACCAAAATTTTCATCTTCGAGAGCTCTCAAGAGGCTCGAAGACGAAGTGACTTTGAGTTGAGAACATAGATGCGGTCATTGCGGTCCCATAACTCGGATGGGGAAAGGAGAAGAGATTAAAATTTTATAACCTTAGGGTTGGTTTTACAAAAGTATCCATCAAAAGTAGGCATTTCATCTTGGTTTTCAAATGTCAGCACTGAACGAAAACTGAGTGAGATCTACAACCGCCATCTCAAGCAGAATGTCTTGAGAGAGATAAGATTTCAAACATTTGATACCTATAATTCAATTTTCAGATAATTCATCATTGGAAAAAAAATCCAAGGCATGGATTTGGAGCAAAAATTTAAAAACCTTTCAACTTTTTCAAATTTTTATGAAATCTTTGAATTTTTCTATGTTTTTTAGAAATTTGAAATCATAAAATCAAATGACAAAAGATTTTCGAGTCAAAAGATTTTTCTGGATTTTTAGCTCAAATATACAAAAATAAACACAATGTCGTAATTTTTACACTATTTTTTAGTCGATTCATTACTTTTGTTTCACCATGTGTTCATTGTTCACTTGCACGAAAATTTTACGAATTTTTGGAGAAAAATTATAAACCAAAAAAATATGAATCGTATTTTTTCAACACATGCAAACCAATTGATCGATTTATAATTATGTATTTTTTTAAAAAAAAAATCGGAAGACCCCTGCCCCCTCCCAAGTCCCTTCCCTCTTACTCTACTCTCTCATTTATAAATCAGTGAAAATTATCGAATATCATTGAAAAACAGTTTGAATTGCAGCACAGGAGAAAATCAGTGAACAAATTTTCACTGAAAACGAATCAGTGAGAAAAATCACTGAAAAATCACTGAAAAATCAAGGAAAATTCACTGAAAAATCAGCAAACTTCAAAAATTTTGCTGAAAACTCAGTAAAAAAACTAAAAAATCAGTGAAAACCTTTGAAAATTAGTGAAAACCTTTGAAAAATCAGTGAATTTCGTTGATTTTTCCAGTGCTGCAATTTCGACTGTTCATCAGTGACTTTTCACTGATTCAGAATGAGAGAGTAACGAGTTTCATGATTTTTTCACCACTTAAACCAGTAATTTATTTTACCACGATTTCATCTGATGAACGAGATTGAAGTGAAAAAGACGAATCGAAATTCCCAAATAGATACATTTTTTGACAAATAAATGAAAATACGTTACATTCTAGAACTTTTGAGTCCAACAGAGAGAGGTCAATGTGCAATGAACTAACGAAAAAATAGTGTACAGGACAAGGTATCCAACGAATTTTTCTTTCAAAAATCACCGTTTTTTTTCTTTTCAACTTAGCCCTCTATAACCACCCTCTTCCCCCCAACAAAAAAATCAACGATACCAATATGACAGAAAAATTAACATTGACAGTCTCTTATCATTTATCAAAAATAAACAATTTCTCGTGATTTTTACATGAATATTTCGTGTTTTCGTTTATGTACATTTTCTCTTACAATTTTTTCTTTCCTACTTTCTAACTATTTTTTTTACCGAATCAGAAACTTCTCAACCTAACTTCTCTCCTTTCCCAAAAAATCAACGATATCAAACTGATTCCAGAAAAAATTTCACTGCCAGTCTTTACCAAAAATACGGACTTCTTCATAATTTTTTCAAAAATATTTCGCGTCTTCGCTTTTCTAATTTTTATTGCTACATTTTGAAATTTTCTCTGAATTCTCTGCTCAGTAACTGGTTGTAACAATTTCGAATTCATTTAAGAAAATAAAAAATTGATCATATTCTATAGAGCCGTATATGATACCAGATTCTGCCTTGTCATTGCATATTTGAAAAATTTGTTACGACGCGACATTCGAAATTTAAATTACGTTCAAAACATTTTCATTTCAATCTGAAAACGGTTTCGTTTCAATTTTAAAACATAATCAATGAAAAAAAATCCAGGACTGAGAAAACCTACCTACGTCTAATATTTCAATATTAATTTATGAAGAAGCGTTGACTGATTTCTACAAAAATAGAATCATTTTTTTCACTGGAGCAAACAAAGTAAATCTTATCAAATTATGATAAAATATTTTTCCTTACATTAATGAAATTTTGCCATGTTGAATTCAAATCGACTGTACATCACTTGAACGATGATGAAAAATCTTGGAAAAATATCACATAATCACACTAACAGGTACATAAAAGTGCGCATTTAAAGCAACTGCAACACTTCACCTTTTCAACTACTCCCTATCATTATATAGTTTTTGGAAACCAACGAAAACTACATCGAATTTTATGAATTTGAATGATATAACGCAATCGATTGCGACATCGATTTTAAATTACTGTTTACTCAACGACATGATTTAGCAGGAGGTGTCACACAATCCACCAGCACCAGCTGCGATATATTTCGTCACCAAAAGCACAACGATATAAAATGAGCTCACCAGCGATTTTTCTTGAATCATGCTGCTCTTTTATCACCTTATTAGATACATAATTTCTACATCGTTGACTTTTAACCGATTATTTTTCGGGAAAATTGTATATCTACCGAAAATAACAACTTTGTGTTGATTTTTCATCACTTTTCACGACGTCGGAAAACAAAGCACGATAAATTATTCAACGAATAATATACCTACACAGCTCTCGATCATTTTACCAGAGGAATTTTCCTCGCTGGTGGCTCATTTCGAAATCTGCCTCGGGCTGGTATTAAAAAACAGACTATTTAAATAACACCTTGGAGCTTTTTGGAGAAAAATTGCGGAATTTCATAATACACCGCGTAATAAATCGTTCACCGGAGTATTTAACGTCCTAATATAGTCTATGGCCTGGATCTCCGGTCTGCTCGAAATAATACACTGAAAAATATAAAATTATACCAGCTCGCAGCTAATCCCCATACAATAGACATGTCCATAAGGGGAGAATACCACCAAATTAAACCAAGAGTAAAAAAAAAACTGAAGCTGGGCAGCGTGTGAAATTCACATATTCGATGTGGATGGAATACATGAGTACAAGATGGCGATATTATAAAATATGATCGTACGAAGGCAGCATCTCGGCGTTTATCGACCAATGTCCAAACCATTGATTAAATATTTTTTCGAGAGTTTCGGCTGAAAACAAATATTCTGTGGAAGTGGGTAATTACGTTTATGAATCGTAGGTATTATAAAAGGTACATCTGCGGTATAGATTATGATGAGTATGTAGCAGAGGACCAGGAAGGGAGGAGGGATCCGATCAAACGCGGACGTTTAACTGCTATTCCTCAAATAACCAGTTAATACCGGGTTTGGATCGCGCCACTAAGAGGTCACAAGTAAAAGGAATATTAAAAGGCGTCGAGTTTTTCTTTGAGGTTGGTGTTTTTTTCCCTCTCATTCTTTTACTCTGCTCTTTCCCGAACCATCGTCCGATTTAAATCCATACTTACAACATTAAAATTGATTTATAGTACCATTTAAACTCGCACGGTAATTTTAAGTTTAGTACGCACAATAATAACGTAACAGTTTCAGAGTTTTGAAATTATTGCGAAGAACGCGCGCGTTTTAATACAAAATTATAGCTTGTGATAAAAGATGTTCGAAAATGTATAGGTTTACGAATAATTTCTATTCATTATTCCTCTACTACCTCTTCCGTCCTCCAAAGTAATAAAAATTATCCCCCTGCTGTACGAGTTTCCTCCGCGTTTTCGATTATTTTATACAAAAGTATAAATTATACGAGTCGACTTAATAATAATAAAAGGGTAGCTACGGTTGCTCCAGAGGGTTTTTCTATAAAGATTTTTTGGCAGTTTTGTACCTTGTATGGGTATGTTTGGAAGGAAAACGGTTCGGTGTTTTTTTCCTTTTAAAACCTGGACTGTTGAATTGGTTAAGACGAATTAGCATTTATAGAAACACGCGAATTATACTCCGACAGATGCACGTACGACGTATGTTCGCGGTAGCATTTTTATTAAACGATGGTAAACGAATGATCAGTGTTGTATAATCGGACAAATCGTTCAATTATTGTGGGATGGGTTTGGGCAGGTGAACGTTTACCTGGTTCAATTTTTATACGAGGGCTGAATTGTAATGACAATTGATAACCATGTCGGTAATTTGTACTTTTCGAGGGTACTAATTTGGGGGAAAATTTTGAAAATTTTACCATCCAATATTTAAAAAAAAAAAAAAAGACGATAAAGAAAAAAAATGAAGATTTACTAGACTCGCCACCCTACGAAAAAAAAATCAAGGTAAAATGAGGTAGAGCTTGTCAAAAAATAATAATGGAAACTATGTCTAAACAAAATGGATAAGTATAGTCTGTTTCCCTTGAAAGTTACTTCGAAATTTTTTTAACGAAACTATATTCACTATTCAGATATGAAAAAAGTAAAGAATGCAATTTTCATTACTTCTTTTTTGAAAACTTTGAAACATTTAAACAAACCTTTTGATGGCAAAGAATTTTCAAGGCTCGAAAAAATTTAGGTACTTATTGAAACTCTTACAGAATAGAATCAAGTTTGATTGGAAAACGTTGATGAGAAATTTTTTCTGATTATTCTTAATTTCATTTTTACTGCAAGTAAAATTCTAAACTTGATGATTATTGAAAATGCCTCATCTGAGGGGTATTCATTGCACTGTTGAAAGAATGGCGTACAATATTTACATGCTTTTCGCAATAGACATCATCACAATGTTCGAAAAATAACGTCCTAATCACATTTGGTGCAATGGATTTGTCAGTCATTGGAAATGAACTTACGATCAAAGGAACAAATTTTTGTTTAAAAAATGTACATTTTAAAGAAAGATTCGAAAAAAATAAGTTTACGAAGAAGAAATCCAAGAAAAATTTTCATTTCAAAAAAAAATATTCAAAGAAACCTAATACGCTTGTCGCTTATCTAACGATGAAAAATTGAATCATTTAGCGAATTTATTCAAGGTCACTCGCTGTTCATTTAAAATATGTACTCTCACAACTCTCACTTGTAAATCTTCTCGGTGAAAATAGTCGAAAATTATTGAATACAGTAAAAATTGTAGTACAGTAATAAATCAGTGATTTTTTTTTTTGGAAAATCAGTAAAAATTCATTAATATCAGTAAAATACTTAAAATTCTTTGAAAAATCAGCAAAAATCTGCTGAAAATCGAGAAATTTTCTGATTTTTTTCCTACTACGCTGCAATTCTGGAATTTTCTGGATGATTTTTCACTAATTTAAAACGAGACAGTGCAAAATAACAAATATTAATACCTGACTTTTTCAATTTTTTTTTTTTAATTTCATGAAATAACGTTTCCATACCTTTTTCATTGATAAATGTTCATACCTAGATTGTAGACAACCAAGATTTCAACACAGAAGCACCCACCATCCTTCAAGTCAGACCATTGCCATGCAGTGAAATATCAAAAAACTGTCAGAAACCCTCGTTCTTCAAAGAAATACCATCGAGTCAATATTTCCAAAAAAAATTGAGCTTCAAAGTCATACATAAATTCATAACATTAAAGTACTGTTCAAGAATGTGAAAAATCGTAGCCATTTTCTTTTGATTTCAGAAATTAAGCGTATGAGACGTAAGACAAATGATAAAAACACTCACAAACTCGCTCTCATGTCCCCTCCCTCAAGAAAAAAATTGAAAAAAATCTAAAATCACTCAATGCTTCCTTGATTTACATTAAAAAGAAATCTCAAAATTCACATCAAACGAAAGCTCTTTATCTTCATATTTTTAAAATTAGAATGCACAACTTTCCAAGAATTTTTCTATCACGTTCGACGAAATATCTCCCTGCCCTATAAAAAATCAAAATATATGCTCAACAGACCGGCTAAAATTCTCTAAAAAGCTGATATTCTAAACAATATCTGTTGGAAAAAATGATTCTATTTCATTTCTATCCAAATTCTGTCAATTGAAGAATTTCTCCATAACTCGAAGTACCTCTTACGTTAGACGTCTCGACAATGGTGTCTAATAAGATCTCGAAAGTGAGTGAATGGTCTAAAATTGAATAGGAGATGCTGAAAAATGATACAAGGTGTTTAAAAAGTCCACATTTTACTTGAAAATTCCATATTTTTCAATGAAAATATAAATTTTTCCATCGAATATTTTTTAGAACACATCCATGAGTACCTTCAACTTGAATTAAATTTCATACTACATGAAAATTTAAAAAAAAAATGTGTAGGTAAATTCACAAAAAATCAAAATTTTTTCAACTTTTGCAATGGTAAACTTTTGGGGGGAGGGGAGGAGCTATCTACCTACAAAAGCCTTTGAAAAAGACCCAATTTCATACCTCAAATCGGTTAAAATTATTTCTCCATCCAGTTTAATGGCTTGAGAAAGTATCTCTACGTACAATATATTCAAATTGAATTTATTTTGAGCAAATTCAAAGATTTAATATCTCTCCATAAAATATGACACCACCATCTTCAAAAGTTTGATAGGGTGTCCAACAAAATTTTTTGAAAAAAAAAAGCTTGACTTAGCTTGACCTTTTCGAATGACTTTTTTGACAACCAACTCCAAATTTTTTGATTCCCTCCCCTCTTGCGTATATTCGTTTTAAAGGAAATTTTAAGTACTTTTTTGTCCCTTCCTCGAAAATACTCTTCTATTCATAATTTTTTTAAAATATTCATCAATGGTGAATGAAGTTTCAATGATTTTTGAAATTTTCGAAAAAAAATCTCGACTCATCAGACAGCTTGAACTGTTAGACACCCTGTTTATGAACTGGAATCAGATTCATCAATCATCATTTGTTGAGTTGATTGAATAAAATAATTAATTTGAAATCACATTGCTCTGAGTTTCAGCATTGGAAAGTTTCATATCAGATTATGGAATATTGAGCCTCTATCAGTTCCAGAAAAATAAGATGCGTTTTCAATCAATCTCATCATCAATGATCATTCATGAACCTCAGGATCAGTCAATGTCAGTACATTTTTCTGAACTGTCAAAGCTCAAAACGAATTGCTTTCACTTCATTGATTTTCCAAATAAAATTTTGCATAAGAAGGAATTTAAAACTTGGAAAAAATTGCATTAATAAAATGCACTTGAAAAAAAATCTAATCGTATCTACATAAATTTTTCAAGATGAATCGATTAAATTTTCAAAAACTTTCAAAAATCAAGAAAATTTATTCAAAATCCTCACTAAACGAGGCTGGAAATTTTCATTGCAAAAAAAACACGACATAAGTACCAGATACTTCTCTGGTCTGGCACCCGATGACCATAATCGCTCACAAACAAAAGCAAACACCTGGAAAGAAGGTGAAAAGGGGAAAATCATGAAAAAAATTCCCATCAAGAAATTAGCCACATGTAAATGAACACCACTCTTCCGGA
This sequence comes from Pseudococcus jackbeardsleyi, assembly GCA_038380155.1. Classification (NCBI taxonomy): domain Eukaryota; kingdom Metazoa; phylum Arthropoda; class Insecta; order Hemiptera; family Pseudococcidae; genus Pseudococcus; species Pseudococcus jackbeardsleyi. Next base: position 11,492,920 of record CM076242.1, read on the forward strand.
TCTGGTCAATTATAAAACACAAAAAAGTCATTCTGCCCACGGATGTTTGAAAATTTCAAATTATTACCTGAAAAGAGCTCTCGTAAGGGTTCGTACTCGCGGTCTTCCTATTTATTTTTTCCTCCGAAACGATTGTACGGCTACACGCAAAAATCCTCCACAAGGGCTCATTAAAATAGAAAAATATCTCCCTCGGAGGAAAAAAAGATCACATATGTACACATACATCGTACTTACGCGAGCTTTAATACGACAACGACAACAGGATGAAAGATGGGGGCAGCAAAGTAGTATTGAAAAGTTGAATTACGCTCATGGCCGCTGCATTGAAGCAAAGAGATTTTCGTTGCAATGCCAATATGAGTTCGGTGGGCTGTTTTTCATCATTGTTGCTCCTCTATGCTGTGAAACACGATGTACGTGAAACCCAATGAAAAAGCTCGGTTTCAAGTACGCGTACGTATATCATTATTGTATATGCGACGAAACAGTCTCAATTTCACCCTTGACGAAACCATCGCAAAGTTCGCAGCAGCGTCAAGTATCAACTTACGCATGCATTTGCAAGCCGCCTACCCGATGGGCAAAGGGTGATGGGAGGAAGCGACTCTTAGACCGGGTATTATGCAGTTGCTGGTCTTTGTTTGGCAGATATTTTTTTCCTCTTCATTTTTTTTAAAACTCGTGCATGAGGCGGGTGCATTTTCAAGTAATTTACCGACAAGTGAAGGGTGGAGCTTGCCGGAAATAAAATACCTCTTATGAGCCGGCGACCATCAATGGCGGTTCGCTAAAAAGTATTCGTAGATCGGTTTGACTCGGCTTATGTCAGCCATTGCAATTAGCGAAATTACAAAACGTCATTGAAATTTCAGCCCGCTGCGGGCCGACTACGCATATGCGTTATTAATAATTAGCCGAAGGGATGCAACAATGAAGTATACCGGTTGCGTCTTTTCAGACTCATTCAAACGATGTGTGCATGAAACGCAGCTAGGCACCAGTTTTAATATGAATGGAAATCTTTATCGTCGGTATAGATGTGAAAGCTTTGTCGGCGGCACATGTACGCATGCAAATTCTATGTAAAAAAATCTCGTAGACGATGAAGTTGGGAGAAAACAGTAAAAATGATGGGTCGAGGGTGGGTAGAGGAGAAGCGCCGGCGCGAAAAATCTATATTAAACTATGCTTCGTGGGGAAAGTTTTCAGCTGCGAAAATAATACGATGCGATGTTTATGTAAATTTAGCATAAGAAGCTTTAAAGCGCCATGGCTAACCTGTCGATCATTCAATAACCCACAGTACCCCGAACCACGCTGTTAATGTTTCGGCGAAAATGAAGAATCTAAATGGGTTGAAATATCAATATTTTTTCCCCATTGGCGAATCTATAAAGCGATTTCGATTCAATGTTATATTCGTCAGTGATTTCGCATTGTGGGAAAAAAACTTTGCTGCTCTCTCAATTTGAATCAGTCAAAAATGCCTAAATTGAGTGATGAAAAATACGGAAAATCAAATCACTGATAATCAGTCAAATTTCACTGATTTCCCAGTTAATCAACGTCATTTTACTGCCAATCAGTGAAAAAATAATGATTCAAATAGTGAATTTTGATTGTCGAATCAGTAAAAATTATTTGAATGATTGAAATCAGTAAAAATTTACTGATTCAAATTAGTGAATTTTCATTATTGAATCAGTAAAGAAAAAATTTCACTGATTGAATCGTAATTTTTTTTCACTGATTCCTAAAGTGACTTGATTTTGTCGATTTTAATCAGTCATTTTTGACTGATTCAAATTAGGAGAGTGATGAACAGCTCCCTAAATTTGAATCAGTCAAACTTCACTGATTAATAAGACAAAAGTGTGCAACTAAAGAAATCAGTGAAAATTTTACCGATTCAATCAGTGAATTTTCATTTTTGAATTGGTAAAAATTTAATTTACTGATTGAATCAGTACATCAGTGGTTAATCACTGATTGAATCAGTAAATTTTAATTTTTACTGATTCATTTCAGTAGTTGAAAAAAGATTACTGATTCAAAAATGAAAATTCACTAATTGAATAAGTGATTTTTCACTGATTGACAGTCAAATTTCACTGATTAATAGTTGCACACTTTTCGCTGTTTAATCGGTGAATTTTCAGTTTTTTGACTAATTCAGATTTAAAGGGTGAAAAGGGTTGAGTTTAATCATAATATGCGCATCAGTTTTTTTTAAAGTAATATGATGTTGAGATTCCAAATTTGAAAAAAAAAAATAAGGTAAAATTTAAAATCAGCAACATAAAATCCGCAAGGGTATACTCACTAGATCTGAATCAGTCAAAAAACTGAAAATTCACTGATTAAACAGCGAAAAGTGTGCTACTGTTAATCGGTGAAATTTGACCGTCAATCAGTGAAAAATCACTGATTCAATTAGCGAATTTTCATTTTTGAATCAGTAATCTTTTTTTAACCAACTGAAATGAACCAGTAAAAAATTCAATTTACTAATTGAATCAGTGATTAATCACTGATTCAATCAGTAAATTAAAATTTTTACCGATTCAAAAATGAAAATTCACTGATTAAATCGGTAAAATTTTCACTGATTTCTACAGTTACACCTTTTTGTCGTATCAATCAGTGAATTTTAATTGTTTCAAATTTAGAAAGTACTATTTGTCCAGTTCTTACTCGAAATTGAAATTTTGACCCTTCTGTCCCTCCATCCCCTCAAGTATCCTTAAAACGAAGACCAACTTCGAAATCAACGACCCAAAACAACCCAAAACATATCAGATTATGCTTTTTACTAATCATTTAATGCCAGAATTTAATTTCGGCTCTTGGACCCTTCATCGCAATTTTTGGGGTCTTGTGCCCTCATTCCTATAGGGGTATCTAGAGGGGCACAAAATTAAAACATAAGGCTAAATTTAAAATCAGCAAATGCCATTTTTCAAATTGTTGCCCAAAATTGAAATTTCGGCCTTCCTGTGTCCCATTCCTTCAAGCATTTTTATGTTCCTAGGAACATCTAGAAGATTAAAATCAAAAAACAATGACCAAATTCGGAATCTGCGGCCCAAAAAAAATCAGTTTATTTCATTTCACAACTCATGAATATTGGTTATAACAGGACAGCTTTTATTTCAAGATTTTGATTTTACTTAATCAAAATTTTAATGTTTTAATTGCCTACGTTTTCAAAATATTGTCTCAATGAACTTATTTTTCAATTTTTTTCCAATTTTTCATCTTCCGTGACTTCGTCTCAAGCAAAAATTCAGAAAAATCATGTCATTATTTCAAAAATGTAAAGTTTCCATAAAGAAATCCACAACTCACACGAAGTTATATTGAGCTTGGTGCAAATTTGTGGGGAGAGGATTATTTTTCAAAAAAATTTCTCACTTCATGAGATTATACTTCTTCTTAAAGTGTTAAAATCAATTTTTGAACGTTTTAGAAAAGAAAGAAGATGAATGACCAAGATGAGTCAAAATAATGGAAAGGATTATCCAAAAGTTTAACTGATCATAGGACCAAAAGTTGATGGGACTTTAAGATATGGATTTTTGCGCTGGAAAATTATGACAAGGAGAAAAATCATCCATAGAAAACCATTAGCTTGTGATTAATTTCCCTGCAAATTGGATGTTGACGATATTTATTATACTTAGTCCAAATGTATTCTAATTTTTAATTCCAAATATTTTCATCGTTCAATTTTTTTCAACTGCACATCAAAGTTGGAAATTTTTAGTCATAAAATTTTTCAAACTTGAATTTGTCAAAAACAAATTAGATTTTTTGGATTTTCTGAAGGAAAAAATTTGAAAAAACGAAATTCAATTTTTTAAAAATTCAATTATGAAAAAAATTATTAGAAGCAATTTTTTAAACTGAATTTTAGGGTCTATTCACAAACTTCGTAAATAAGAAATAAGAATTAAGAAATGAAAAATTTCATTTCAATTGATTTACAATAACCTCCAATCAGATATCAGAATTAACTGCATCAAAACATAGCCAAATATTTCTCACCTCCTTATTTCTTATTTCTTATTTCAGTGTTATGTGAACGTAGCCTAACAGTTATAAAAATTTTAGTTGGTATTGGTACCCATTAAAATTGTTTTTAATTTTGACTTTTTCAATTTTCAAATTCGCGTGTCAATTATCGAACTGATCGATATTGAAATAACAACTTCCAGCGTGGTAACCAAATCGATGAAAAATATAGATCACAACTCTAACAAAATCACCATCAATACCATCATCAATAGAATTCCAGCATCACTTAATGGATAGAAAGTTCAAAAAAAATTAATAATCAAAGAAAATCAACACGTATTAACGAGCAAGTTTTAAAAAACGTTCAAATTGATATTTTAAAAATTTTCTTCCATTTCGAAAATTATTTTCAATAATTTTAAAATTTTTCATTTGAATATGGAATTTTTCAAATTAAAAAATTTCTTGAATAATGCAATGCTGATTTCATATTTTTCAAAATTTCTGTCAACCCAATGAGTAATCAGAACAACTTTTGAAAAGTACCTAGAAAAAAATATAAAATCCAACAAAAAATTAAGGAAATTTAAAAACAGCGAACTTTGAAATTCAGTCAGAAAATCATCACCCTGTTAACAAATCTGCAATCTCAATATAACTTCATACCAGAACATGAGGATTTTCAAGAAATTCAATTCAATTCGTTGATTTTTTCCATGAACTTTCTGACTGCACTACGTATACCTAAACACTTACGTCTTTTCTCACCCATCATTACCCTTGAATCTTGGAACACGCTTCTCTAATCCTTGAAAATCGCACCTTATCATTTGGTTCGGATAGATCGCTGCAATTAAGTTATTTATGACCATCGTGGTCAACCGACCGCTGCATTAAAAAAGTGACCCAACGTACATGCGCTCGTACGCCTCCTGCTGAGCGTCCGTCGCAAAAGTCGACGATGAAAAAAAAATCCCTAGCAAACTATGTATTCAATTAATCACATCGAGGCTGTAGATTGCGCGCCCTAGAAGCTGCCTAACGCCGTAATAATATACCGAATAAATTACCGATTCTTATTCAAACTCTAGCATCGAATATTAATCACCTTAACGTTGGAGAAAAATATATCATCACTTGAATTACACCGTACACATTTTACACGGCGTATTCAATGCGTATGTACTTTGCTGAGTAGCACATTCAACCGAGCACAAAAGTCAACAATTTCTCGTCCGTGAAGAGGGAGATCAGCGGGATGCAAAAAAAAAATTATCAAGAGTAAAAAAAATTCCAAGACCAAAGACGAAAAGAATGAGATCGCTGCTTCGTTATTACAATAATTAAAGAGGACGACAATTGTGGCATAAAATCATCGTCGTATTTAACTTCGCACGTCCCTCCGCATCGCTCATTGCATCGTTATACACTTGACGCGTAGCTCGACTAAGAGACCATTAATAACGTGTATTATGTCACTTGTTCGCAAACACAAACGTACGTAAATAGAAGTACACAGGTATTAAGTACGTAAAGATATACGTATGGAGAGAAAAAAAAAACACATGACTCGTCTACATCATAATCAAAGTAACATTTTGTTTGTATAATCGCTCATTCAACTCGGTACACGTTTCAACACCCAGACCCATCGTCGTCGAGACGCACTGATGAGCGAATGCACTTCGCATCTCAAAAGACCGGAAAAAATATGCATAATGGTTGTTCCAGCCGACACGTATTATTCGCCTCTCTTGTGTCTTTGAGAATCACAATCCAAGTAGCAGTAACTAGTGTACTCTTTTGGTGTTTTTATAATATGCAGATGAAAGAATCGTTAAAGGAAAAAAATTATCTCTTATGCAGTCGTCGAATAATTACAGTTCTTTATTGACAGAGGGCCGAAGTGCGGACACTATATTAGCCCAACTATAGACAACGGCGGCGTATTTTTCAATCTTTATTCATTATAGAGCGAGTATTGCTCAATATCGATGTAGAAGTCGTCGCCGTCTCGTCAGGAGGATTGCGAGAGCTTGCAGGGGGTCGCGTGAGCGCAATAGGGTTTCCAAGAGAGCTGGAAGTTCGATGTATTCGGCGAATATTTTTTTCTCATTATAGTACAGAGTATGTGCTTCGAGCTCTTCGGCATGAAAGATCTAGATTAGCTTGAATAAATGTATATTGTGGAATGTGCGTAGATTATGGTGTTAAGAAATGTAACAATTATTCATTTGAACCACTGAAAAAAAAGTTATTAGACCATGAATACTTGAAAATAATGATGAAACCTATTGGTTTTCATAAAATTTCTTACTTGTGCCTTCAAAGCACAAATTTTAAATTTCAAATAAGAATTTTATCGAGCTTCAGAAATAGGAATCAATAAAAACCAGACGAATTAACAAAATTGAACAATGAATATTAGAAAATGTATTCTAAAATGCACTTCAACAATTTGAAAATTTAGGAAAAAAATTCCAGGAGGTATTCAGAGGTTCTGAATGCATTTCTGAGGTCATTTTGCTTTCGAACTACATTCATGACCCAAAATGAGCCCTAATGAGGAGGGGGTGGGGGAGTCGAATTGAAAATTTTCCATTATCGAGTGCGGTATCAAAATTCATGTTTTTATTATCCGGAGAGTTGGTTTCCGACATAATGACAGAAGGACCCAAAATGGGTCCATGAGGAGGTGGTGGGGAGGGTCAACCCCCAATTTTTTCCAATTATCGAGTGTGGTATCAAAATCAAGAGTTTTCATCCGTGGGATCCATTTCCGAAGTTATTTCATCGATAAATCCAAAATGAGACCATGAGAGGGAAAATGGAAATAAATAATTGTGAGAATTTTTCAATTTGACCCCTCCTCACGACCTTCCTTTATGGTCTCATTTTGGGTTTTTCGAGGCAATGACATCGGAAGTGGATCGCACAGAGTTAAAAAAATGGATTTTGATACCACACTCGATAATTGGAAAAAATAAGGGGTTTGACCCTCTCCACCACCTCCCCATAGACCCATTTTGGGTCATTATGTTGGAAATAAATTCTCCGAGTTGAAAAAACATACCACACTCGACAATTATGGAAAATTTTCAATTTGACTTCCCCACCCCCTCCTCATATGGGTCCATTTTGGGTCATGAATGTAGTTCGAAGTCAAAATGACCTCAGAAATGCATTCAGAACCTCTAAATACCTCCTGGAATTCTTTTCCCATGAAAAATTTGTTTGAAATATTCTGTATCAGTTTTGTTGGTTTATTATTTTCAATCGCACTTTTCAATACCCTCGCGCTCCCCCCCCCCGGGGCGCAAAAAATTTGAAAAAATCTTGTACGATTCGAAATTTTATAAGGAATCGAATACCTGGTCCCATCAAAAAATCGAAAATTTTTTAAGGGACATCCTACTGGACACTCTTTCTTACTAAGATAGGTTACTTCCACTTCATCAAAAAACTGCTAAAGAAACTGCAAAGAACGATGAATTTCTTAAAACCAGTCCAATGGTGCTGGTATATGTCTCCTTTTTCAAAATATTTCATTGTTTAAGATGGAAAAGAAGAGTTTTTACCATAATTTCGAAAAAAAATCACCGAGCCTAAGCGAAAATTTTTGGGAAAAAAAGGGCATCCAGATGAGAATCTAAAAATTTCTTCATTAGGTGAAATTTGTCCTGTTTTCTGTGTTTTGTTTAGACTTTTAAAAAAAAAAACTGTTTTTCCTTCAAAAAAACAAAACATTTTTGAAAATTGCGATCGAGATTGTTACTATAGTTTTTCGATAAATGAGAAAGACAATTTTTTCATTAGAAAATATCTATATTGTCCAGACTGGGAAAGGAAAAAGTTTCATACTATCATTTTGAAAATAGAATGCTGTAAATTTACCTTGCTCGAGCGAAGCTTGGGCGAAAATTTCTGGAAAAATAAAGAGCATTCAAAAGCTGAACTTTTTTCAAACTCATAAATATTAGTGATTTATTTTAGCTTTTGGCGGGTGAGTCTCAAAATTTAAAAATGGGAAGGACTTTTTGCTCAATATAAGGACCTCGGAAGGACCGGAAGGACCCTTCGGCCAATATAAGGACCGGAAGGACCTGTTAGACACCCTGAATTGAATGATCAGACCTGAGCAGGGTAATCCAGTCGTGCTCATGCCTGACCATTAGGGTGAGCCGAAATAACAATTTTTTCGATTTTCGAAAACATACCCCCGCAAAAGTTGTTGGGTGATGAGACTTGAAGAATAAAATTAAAAAATTCCAAATTGATTCATATCTTCCGATCGCGCATTGGCGTTAAAGTTTTCAAAAATTAGCAAAAATTCAAAATTTTAAATATTTTGAAAAAATTAAAAATTGATTAGGTACAATCTATTTTAGAGCTTATGTAGTGACCACATAGACCGAAAAACATATTTTTTTGACGAAATCAACGTTTTATAATTTTTTAAAATTTTTCTTCATGCGAAGAAATAGCAGAAATATAAAAAAGATGTAAAGCATGAATTTTTTTCAAAAAATTCTGCTTTTTGGTTTGAATAGTCACTAGATAAGCTCTAAAACCAATTTAAATGAATTTCAATTTTTTTCAAAATTTTCTAAAAGTTTTGAAAATATTGGATTTTAGTCAATTTTTGAAAATTTCAATGCCAATGCGCGATCGGAAGATATGAATTGATTTTGATTTTTTTTTTATTCCTCATCAGCCTACAACTTTTGCGAGGGGTATGTTTTTGAAAATCGAAAAAATTGCTTTTTCGGGCCACCCTACTGACCAATTGACCATGCCTGATCATGCCAGAAAATTTTTCCCTGGGTAGTTCTTCAGTTCTTATCATGAAGTTATGAAAAAATTATTCAAACTATTTTTTTTTAAAAAAAACCTAATGGTTGGATAAATGTTTTCTACGTAACTTCTAAGAAAAAATTATAATTTTTTGGAATAGTGACAAGTTATGTTATTTTTTGAGTAAAAATTACTCGCCCCTCCTTTCCACACAATTTTCCAAAAAAAATTAAAAACGATTACTCCTATGGGTGACCATCATAAAAAATGACCAAACGAAAAACGACAAAACATTCGCCAACCGTGAGATAATTATTGTACAGCCTCTAGCATTAAAACCTCGACCTACCCCATCCTTTGAAAAACATCCCCGTATCAAACAACATACACATATTTCTGAACAAAACTGGTCAAACGGTCAACTGCGCTTTTCAAACAAACTGCAAAGCCATTCGTTCACTCCGCATTACAAAAAACCCCTGCCCACATAGGACATTTGGTTTCACGAAGGGAGACTATCAACGCATAAACGCAGAAACCCAGGAGGCAAAAAATAACCCACGACGATGCGACGCTTCGCCAATGAACACACCTAAAAAAAATAGAAAAAAAACGCACAACAAACGTTTGAAGTAACGCGAACTATTTGCAATTTGTCCGTGCAGAAACGCAAAGAATAATTAAATTTTCCGCTGCTACATTCTTCGTAAACAAATTACATTCCGGATAAAGTTTAATATCAAAGGGATTGTGATGTTTGTTTAAAGCGTTAACATACCATTTGAATTTAACGGTCTCTCTCGCTCTCTCTTCTTAGACGAACAACAATGTTATTTATCTTTCAAGTTCGCCTGGAGCCGTTTTTGTAGCATTTTCTTTTGTAATTAAAGAGTTTAGCCTGTAAATTTCGTTACATTAGCGCGCACTATAGACTATATCTACGTTTCCACAATGTGCGTTATTTTGAAAACCTTTGATTGCTTTCGCGATATTATCTCTACTTGGGGTTTTATCTTTTTTAATTAAATTTTTGTTTAACGTTTCGTTAAAAAGGCCGGCGAGAAAAAAAATTTCGGTTGAAATTCTTCATTCATCCGAATCGATAAATTAGTTAAGGTTTTTCGTAGTACCGAGTTCGTTCGCCTTCCTTTAGCAGATTCTCCACCTACGTTGATTCTCGAATACGACGTGGAAAAAGGAAGCGGTTATAAAACCGTGTGCCAACCCGAGTCGAAGGCAATAAAATTTTTTTCTTACGGAAAGAATGTCGAATCTTTCTCTGTCTATCTTTTAAAATAACTCTATTCTTTTCTTCACCCCGAACCAGTACCTTTTTCGTTAAACGGATTCAGCATAGAGGCATTGGAAATAAAAGGCTAAGCGACTATTTCGTATGTGGTTCGCGTCGAAAATGGGAAACTTTAATTACGAGTCCTCGTTTCTGTGTTCGAAAGCATCATCCGGTAACGAGGATACGATGTAGGAAGAGCAAATCATGCGGACAGGGCGAACCGATGAAGCAGGACAACTCTGCCCTTCTCTCTTTCCATATTACGAGTATAAATGCACGTATGTATGGCAGATTCGGCATAGCACACGCGTCACGATCCATATAAACCTATTAGGAACACTTGCGACTCGACATAGCCAATAAAAAACAACCATGTAATAAAATTTTCTTAAAATTAAAGACGTGATTGCTGTGCAAATAAAACCCACACGTAGTTGGAAGTAAGGGAGAAGGCGAGATTTGAGAATATGGTCAATGCAAACATAGGCAAAAGACCCAAGCCCCGGAGACCATCGCAGACCTTTTTGGTTCGGTTTTGCGACGACGATGATGGTTTTTAATACGCGACGCGCGAGCACAGACGACAACACACGGAGCAGAATAAATTTCGCTAGCGCATTCTTGTCGCCTGTTTGTTCTTGTTTGTTTCAAAACTTTGCAAACCTTATCTAAAGTTAGTTTTGATTTGCATAATTTGAAGTACATTTTGCGGTAGGGCACTTTAGCCGAGTCTCGGCTTCTCTCGCTTGTAAAGTCCCATCTGGCTCAACTGGAATAATTTAAGAGTTACCGTGTACTTTGCGAACCGTTTTGCATTCGAAAATTTACTTTACTAAACTAACGACTATCTTCCTGTGATACAGTTTTGTACGCTAATTTATATTGTTTTATCGTACTAATATTCTATTCCTTTTGATGAAATTTTATACGAGACGGATTCGCGAACGTATTTGGTAGATTGCGCCAACTCGAGTAGGTATTTTAAACGTCGTAGGATTTCTAGCGTTTCAACACGTAAACACTAAACAGGCTCGCAGACGATACTATTGCCATGGTTATATGTGTATTTTTGCATTTAGCGATGTTACCACTAATTGGAAAATGGGAAGTCTTCAAAGTTGCCTTTCTGGTATTCATTTTTATGCATAATAGGGAAATGAGAGGGGTACTTATGTCATTTTTAGTAATTTAAAATGGTGTCTGCAATACTGACTACTTCTGGAAAAATTTCTCAAGTTTGGCAGTTCGCACATGAAAATTATTTGAAACTGAAACTGAAAGTCCATGTTGTATAGGAAAAAAATGTGATGGAAATTGATGCTTGATTTCTTTTTGGAATTTCTAATTCATCGTGGTCTAATAATCAACATATTGAAAGTCCTCTTTCATCAGGGATGAATGCTACACCCAAAAAAAAGGAAAAAATACTAATCGGAAACCGGTTTCATCGAAAATCTCTTTAAATAAACTTTAAAATTAAAAAATATAAATAAGGTGATTTTCTGCATTCAAATTCCAGTCAAATTGATTCCATTGATTTAAAAATAACTGGTTGTTGAGCCAAAAAATTGAGGGTGAAAAAATAACTTTTCTATGGATTTTGAGGATAATTTCTTCGGCTTTTTTCGTTCATTTTTTACTGATTAACATATTCAATGATTATCAATGGGAGAGGGCGAGTGCTATTCCCCCCCCCCCCCCCTAAAAAAAGACAACTGCTAATTGGAAACCGGTTTTCTATGAAAATATATACTCAAATAATCTTCAAAATTGAAAAATAATGAAGAAATTTATTTTCTGCTCGTAATTGCCGGTCAAATTGGTTCTACTTTTCTGAAAATAACTTTTTAAATCAATAAATTTGGGGTAAAAAATTATATTTTCCATTTAAGATTTCAGCCTATTTTTTGACATTTTTTAAGGATACATTTTACTCAAGGATCCTCTTTAAGAGAGGGCAACTTCTACTCTTTCTCTCCCTCCACCCAGAACAAAATGGTAGTAAAAAAAAAACAGTTTTCTAGAATCTCTCAAAAAATCTTCAAAATTGAAAAATAATGAAGAAATTATTTTCTTCACTCAATTTTCTGTCAGACTGGTTCTACTTTTCGGGATTCGACAGATTTTTAAACTAGAAAATTAAGGTGGAAAAATTAAATTTTCAACATTTCAGTCGCAAGTCTACTTTTTCGGCATTTTTTGATGTTACATTTCACTGATGAACGTGGGTATTAGGTAAGTACTCAATGATTTTCTTTGAGAGAAGGCGCGAATGCTCCCCCCCCCCCCCCCCCCCGACAAACGGTAGTTAGTTTTTTAGAATCTCTCAAAAAATCTTCCAAATTGAAAAATTAAAATAATGAAAAAATTATTAATAATTTTCAAAATTCGTGTTTTCTGTGGTTTTTTTTGGCACTTCTCGTTTACTTATATTCATACTTTTTATTGATCGGGTACTCCCTGATCTTCCTTGAAAGAATGCGAATGCTACCCACAAAAAAAGGTACAAATACTGGTTGGAAACCGGGTTTCTGAATATATATTATGTTCTTAAAATCTCCAAAATTTGTTTTTCAATCAATTTTTTCGACATTTTCTGTTTTTTATTGATCAAAATAAACATATAAAATGGTACTCCTCGAAGAAGTGCAAATGCTAGTTAGAAACCATTCTTTAGAATTTCTCCTCAAATGACCTTCAAAATTGAAAAATTATGATGGAATCATTGTTCACGCTAAAGTTCTTCCCAAGCACATTCAATTTTATCATAATATTGGATGTGAAAAAAATTAATCTGTTTTGAAACGTCCTCTAAATTTTATTTGCAGTTTTCATTTGAAAAAATTTGTTTCAAGTGCAGAATTTCCCTTTTTGCTGCACATGGATTTACCAGTTTATTTACACTAAATGTAAAAACTCCAAACATTTTTTTAGTGTTTCTTTTTCCACCGGGTACATCAACCCGGCGACGCGAAGTTGTATGTGGTGTAAACGAACTGGAACTTTGGAACTGATTTTTCAAACGAGCTCCAGTTAAAAGATAAAAGAGCGCAGGCAAAGAGCCCGAAAGAAATCAACAAACGTAATGGAAAGGAAATAAGGGAAAAGAAGTAGTACGTGGTTAATTTTTTATCGTCGTTTCTGCGAACTACCTCGTTCATTTCATTTGCCACGGAGCAAAGCTGGATGATTAAGAGGGGTGAGGGTGACTAGTTGATGTACTTTACCTATCTGCTGTAGTGAAGACTTTACTCGTCCATGGTAACGCAATTAATAAAGAGAGAAGTATCTCGAGTATGGGTGTTGGTTTGGTGGTGCAGTAAATATAAATGGAGTTCATCGAATTTCTCAAGTAAATTAAAATGGAACATATTATTTGAAAAAGTTTCGAGAGCTTCATCAAAAAATCAACAAACCACGACAGTCACAGATCTGTTAATAATTTAATTCAATATTTATGATGGTATAAAAAAATTACTTTTTCACCAAAAAACCAGATCCTTTCTAAATTACTCCTTGCCTAAATTGGATGATTTTCAGCTATTCTGGAACCTTCAGCAGAATTTCGATTTTCTCCGGCACTTTTAAATTTCTCCACAAAGGGGGCTTACATAAATCCGAGTAGTTCAATCCCAGTTTTCATTTCCTTTCGACTAGTTTAGTGATTTTCAACCAGACACCTGAAATATGCACTTTTGATCACTTTTTAAATTGGAAGAAATAAGAGATTTTTCAAAATCATTATATTTTTGCTGTGAACAAATTTTCAAATGTACAAAAATTCGACAAAAATTAAGGTACCAACTTGAGCAGTTGAAATTTTAGCTGCAAGTATTTCCAGACATTTTGCATTTTGTTTTTCAAAAATCGAAGTCACGTTTCCATAAAATAAGAAACAAGACTCGTCAACAACCCCCCTCCTCCCCTCGTTCCAAAGAGGTAGGTTCTCAACGTGTGATTTTTTAAAATCATGTCCAAAATTAAAGAGCACTGTTACTTTTGCAATATGCATCACTGCTTCATCAAACTCCTAAAGGGAGTTTTCTCACAAAAAAATCAAGCAAGATGAGAAAGTTTTTTTTGCAGCTCCAAAAAAAGTTTAAAAAAGCGACGGAAAATTTTCAAGCTGAAAAGGGAAGAGGGGGAAGGGGTAAAAAATGTTGATCAAACTTCAAAGACCAATAGTTGAAATACTGAACAATCTCCATTGGAATCAAAATTCAAAAGCAGAGTCGATTGAATATAAAATATCGACAATTCCCCAGTAAGCCCTCCATTTTCACCCCTGATTTCAGTACGTACCTTCAACTACCACATAAAATTTTCGAAGGGTAAAATATCAAAGATACGCACTGCACAGACTTAATGAAATTCATCATTTGCCATCCTGACACTTTGTTCGTCACCGTGCGGAAAATTTTCGCTCTCTTGTGATTGCGCTGATATGAGTAAGAGACAGGGAGATGCGTAGGTATGCGTTTCATATCCGCCTATGTGTACATACCAACTTATAAAAAGGATGAAAATATATTTTGGGGGAGAATCGTGCATTAGTATTCTAGTCTACCTTCTTATTTTCGCTTCGTTTTCAGTATCTCGGTAAATGAGTAGTCTGTACATCGGATCGTTATAAGGGTAAATAAAAGAGAGGCAAACAAGGCACTTTTCGCAAAATTTATGTCCCGTGGGAACGTACTACAGATCTATCCGTATGTTTATAACCGATAAGTGAAAGTTTTACAACTTCATCGTGAATTATTTGAAATGTCGGTTAAAAAGTTTTTGCTTTAATTTCGCCAACGACTCGATGTCGAGGATAAGAGGTAGAGAGATATAGTTATGAATTATTTTCGACTGCATGAGTGGCGCTGGCGGTCTGATGGGTCTCGCCTCTCGATAGTATGTGTGCTACTGGAAAAATTATTTTCGGGTTTCTTATCTTTTCGGGTGAGTATTGAAACGTCAGCTTTTTCGTCGGCTATTCGCCTTTTTAACGATATTAATTCGAGAATGCGGTATGCTGGACTAACTTTGCGGATACTTTTGTGAGGGGTTTCCATCGATCTCAATTAGTGTTATCGTGTGGAAATGAATGGAAAAATAATAAAGTAAGCTTCGAACTCAAAGTGGCTCAGCAATACATTATTATTTTGATATTAGTACTGCTTTCTAGTGATCTGATGAATTGAGAAGTATAAGAAGATGAAATTACCTGCATTGTAAATGAATGTGCAAGCGAATTTTTTGAGCTTTTCATCTCAAAATGTTTGATGAAAAGAGTCGAAACATATTTTAATAGTGCAGAGACAAAACTGTTTTTAACAATAACTTCCAAAAGTCGAAATAAGTTGACCTTTTTTTTTAGTAGTGAAATTGAAAATGACAATAGAGTCGAACTTTCAAATCGCCGATTCTAGGAGAAAATGAAACATGACTAGAAAGGTCTGACTCCCAAAATCAAAGAATGGTCTCAACTGTGATAACAGGCATCGGACGGAAATTTGGAAAAAAAATAGTAACTTTAGTAACTTTTTTTTCTGGAAAAAGTAACCAATTTTTGTGAAAAAGTGACCAATTTTTTGCGAAAAAGTAGATAATTTTTCAATTTTTCGCATTTAAAAAATTATTAATTACCCCTCTCCTTCCCATTTTTTTTTTCAAACTTGTATTTTTCTCTGTAATTTCACTACCGAAGAGAGAAAAAAATAACGATCCGGGAAAATGAGAAAATCGCGTTCAAAAAAAATAGGAGACGTTCCGCAGCCCTTTATGAGGTTATAAATTCGTTCACTGAACGATTCTTTCTCTTGTTTTTGTTACCATTTTTCCATCTCTGAACCTCATACTGAATTATTTTCGATAATATCAATTACTTTCACGAATTTTTGTCTTCTTATTCGAATTTTTCTGAATCTTCCTGCTCATAACATAACTTTATTTTTCATTATAAAATTCGTGACTTGAATTCAAATATTTAGTTCGAAATTTCAGATCTTTGAATTAAAATAAATATTGATTCAGAAAAATGCGAATAAGAAGACAAAAATTCGTGAATGTAATTAATATTATCAGTAGCGTAACTAGACATCCCCTCTGAGGGGGACAAAAGTCGAAGGGTGAATTTTTTTCTTAGGTATGGTATATACTAAATGGGCATAAAGATCTCGGATAATAGGGGGGGGGGGGGGTGTGACAGAACCTTCTTTGGTACTGTCGGTTTAAATAAAAGGTCGGTTCAAAAAGTAAAGTAAATAATTACCTAAGCCAATTACAGAAAAGCGGTAAAAAGTTTTAAAAAATCAATTTTACAGAAATGTTTTTTTTTTTGCGAAATATTGGCAGCATTGTCTCTGAATTGTAATCGAAAGTTTCGATTTTCTGTAATCGGTCTTGGTATACGTTTCGAACGGCTTTTACAATTTAAATAGCGATTATTTTAAGCCCGAGCGAAGCGAGGGCAGAGCTTTGAAAAAAATAGATTTTTAATACTCGAAAAATTCATTTTTGAGGGTTTTGGTGGAGGTATTTACGCCACAGGCTTACGTATTGAACTTTTGAACTAGCCAAAATTAACAATAATTTTGTTTACTTACGCCCGAGCAAAGCGAGGGCAAAGCTTTGAAAAAATTTGATTTTTCATGTCCAAAAACTTCATTTTTAAAGGGTGTCTAGCGAGTTCAGCGAAAAAAGTAACTTTGAAGCTGAAAAAGTAACTAAAAGTAACTTTTCAGCTAAAAAGTAACTAAAAGTAACCGAGCTTGAAAAAAGTAACCAAGTTACTTTAAAGTAACCGCCGTCCGATGCCTGTGATAAACAAAATTTTTTTTGGAACATTGATGGTCTCTCAACATTCACGTGGTATCTCCTGGATAATGGTATAGGCTGAAAGAAGTTCGGAATCAATTAATATGTACCCCTGAATAAAAAAAAAGAAAATCAATTCGGACATACCCCTGAAGAAAAAGGGGAAATCGATTCGTACATAGGTACCCCTGAAAAAAAGTGGGAATCAAATTCGTAATAAGCTTTTCCGTGACCAATAATTATAATAATTTTTTTTTCAAAATATAGATTATAATTTCAATGTTTTTCAACGAATTTTACAACTTTCTTTCCCCTTTGAATTCAATTGTGAAAATTCAGTATTAGGGGAAAATTTTTTCACCAAAAATTGCCTTTATTGACCCAGAAGTTGTCAAAATTGATCCAAAATGTTACTTATGTTCTAGAAACGTTCCTAAAAAAATTGACCCCCCCAACCCCATCACTTCCCTTCCCTTCCCTTCCCTTCCCTTCCCTTCCGGAATTATCGCACTTTTAATGTCCAAATTTCAACACACGATATCTCTGAAAGGAGTGGGTAGAAAAATTTGAAATTTTCACAGATTATACATCTTGTTGGGTAGTATGAATGAGAATTTTTTGAAAATTTTCGGTTCACATTTTGCCATTTTTTTTTACATTGAAATTATCAAAAAATTGAAAAAAATTTGAGGGTGTCATGGCTAGAAATTTTTTCATTAGTTCGACCAAGTGGTAATGCATCACACATATTTTTTTGACCCTAAAATTGGGGGCAACATGGTCAAAAAAATCAAAATATAAAAAAAAGTGATTTTTTTTTGTCACTTTTTTGTGGTAACAAGCAAGGAATCCCAATTCAAAGTAAAATTCTGAGTCAAAATAGTCAAAAATTGAAAATACATCATTAAAAATTCCAATTCCAAAATTTCTGAAGTGCATTTCTCAAATTTTAAAATTTTAAAAAATCGCCTAAATTCGAAAAATTTACTTCAGTATTTGAAATTTTGAAAATAAAATTTTTTTTAAAATTTCAATGTGAAAAAAATTGGCAAAATGTGAACCGAAAATTTTCAAAAAATTCTCATTCATACATACAATCAACAAAATGTATAATCTGTGAAAATTTCAAAAAAATTTCCCCCCTCCTTCCAGAGATATCGTGTGTTGAAATTTCGGCATTAAAAGCGTGATAATTCCGAAAGGGGTTTGGGTAGGGGTCAACTTTTTGGGGGATTTTTCTAGACCATAAGTAACATTTTGGGTCAATTTTGACCAATTCTGAGTATTCTGAGTAAAGGGTATTTTCGACCCATATTATGAAAGGCTTTTTGCAAAAAAAAAAAAAAAAAAAAAAGGGAATCAACTCACACTGTTTTGAACCCAGAGAATCACCAACTCACCAACTCCCAAAATTTCAAATACTATCATTTAACAGCAAGGTAAACAAGGAAATCCAATTTTGAAATTCTGCAGTTTTTTCATAATATGGAGGAATTTACCAAAAAATTCAATTTTCATCACTTTCTTCAAAATAATCTCACAATTTTTCAGTTTCTACAAGGATTCTATGTATTTGTTTTTCAAATTTTCAAAAAAATTTTACACCCATTTTCAGGAATCTGCAAGTTCATTTCCTAAAACTGACGATATTTAGCAGTGCTCGAATAAAAAAAAAATTAAATTCCTGAAAATTCTTTGATTTTTTTTTTTTTCAAAAATTCCAAACTTTTTCATTACTTTTATGACAATGATCGAAATTTTGAAAATGACGAAATATCAATAAAAAAAAATCACACGCACGATTCGCGTATTTAAAAGGAACGCCAAAATTAAAACAATGCATTTCAGGAAATTTCACTTTCTTCAAACGGGATAATGAAAAATATCGTTTCATTTCCCAAGAATCATTTTACCAAACCTATCTATAACTTTCGTACAATCACATCGAAAAACCCACCACTAACAAATGGTCACATTTCCAAAGAAAATTCATCATCAGCCATTTGACGAATACGGTGGAAACGACTAAAGGACGCAGGAAAAGGCGCGAAATCAGCAAAACTGACGACGCGACAGAGATTTCATCCAGATGACAAATGGAAACAGCGGCATCGGCGGCGTCGTTTTTGCAAATACGCGACGTAAATTTCTCGACAGTGATAAGTGGTCAACGAGATAAAACGGATACAGTTTTCATAACGATGATCATTAAACGGTGACCGGCGAACCGATATGAAATTCGATATACCCTTTTTGTATTTGGGTAAAAGCACTCTTCGTTTACAAACGAACGAGGCTTTCATTCGGCGTTTAATTCATTAAACGTTGTTGAAAACTCTCGAGCGTCGTCTTCGGGTTACGAAGGGGAGCATCAAGAAAAATATAAGCTTTGTAGCCGGCTTTAAAGTTCCCCGTGTAATGTACGAAGACGACGAAATATTTTAAAGAAAACGTACCCGTACCTAAACCCGGGAATTAAAACCACTTACAGAAGGTACGAGAAACCGTCCCCCGGATCCCGGACGCATCGACAGTTTTCTGAATTTCGATAAGTTTTTTTCTTCTTCGCATCTACCTAGTCTTTGTACGACTGGAAAAATTACCCGTTTCCTTTGACTCGCTTTGACATTTTTCAATTTATATGAAATGGAAAAAATCATCATGAATAAATTTCGCCGCAAAATATACGAAAAAAATAAAGACCGGAGAGATTGATTGGAAATAGGAATTTTTATACCGGCTCCCGTGTATTTTTTTTCTCCTCTCGTTCGACGAAATATACGGAATATATCAACGGTTTCTCTCCGCTCGTTCGGGTATATTTTTTTCCTCTCTATTCCCGAAGGATAGTACCCCGCGAAGGTTGTATTAATTCAAGGGGAGCGGATATCTGTACTTTAGTCAGAAAACTATGAATATTTAAGGGATGCGCTGGCAGCAGACTTCATTTTTATACCAAGATTCGCGCTCGAATAAGAGACGCTTTGTGTATGAAATATTCTTCTACGAGCATCATTTGTCTTGCGTACGCTACGGTTTTACCTATTTTCGTATCTCTCGACGATACATTTGACTCCGTATCTATGACCCGTATGATTTGCAACATGTCGAAAGCCCGGAGTTCGATGGAGTGACGATGTACAGATTCGGTTATTTGGAAAATTTCCTGTAATAAGATTTTTTATTCGATGGATTCCCAAGGAAGTTCGATGGGTGAAGAAAAGAGGGGTATGTGATTCTTACGACGGTATTCGACTGACGCTGTGGGTGTGCTTCAGTCGTAAAGCTGAGATTGGCTTATTTTCGTAGTATTTTGAATTTTAGATTTTTCTTTTTCCTTCTGGGCGAATATTTTTCGTAGCTGCGGATAATAAGGCAATAAAGATGATTGAAATGTGAAAAATATACTTATAAATATTTCAATAAGCGAAAAATGAAAATATTGGAAAATATTTCAAAATGTAATATTTTCGATAAAAACCGTAAAATATGATGGTTCAGAGTTACAGATGAAGCCGAGGTTTTTCG
The DNA here is from genome assembly GCA_038380155.1 of Pseudococcus jackbeardsleyi. Classification (NCBI taxonomy): domain Eukaryota; kingdom Metazoa; phylum Arthropoda; class Insecta; order Hemiptera; family Pseudococcidae; genus Pseudococcus; species Pseudococcus jackbeardsleyi. The sequence continues at coordinate 11,513,357 of CM076242.1, forward strand.
AGAAAAGAAAAAGTCACAAAATTTCAAAAACGTTTACTGCTTCGTAAAAAAAAGAATAAATTTTCTAGCTATGATTTTTTCGTCTCAAGCAATTTTTCAGTTTGATTCTTCTTCCTTCCAGAAAATCCTGTGTTCTTTGCTATCATCAAATTTCATAACGCAAAAGCTTCGATTATTGAATACATCTTTATTTTACCACCACCACCCCTCCCACCCCCAACAAAAAAAAAACAAGAAATTGGTTACCAAAACTGACTGATTAAAAAGCCAAAAGCGTGCAACTGTAGAAAATAGTGAAAATTTCACTGATTTAATCAGAGAATTTTCATTTTTGAATCAGTAAAAATTTTAATTTACTGACTGAATCAGTAATTAATCACTGATTGAATTAGTAAATTGAAATTTTAACTGAATCATTTCAGTAGTTGAAAAAAGCTGATTTAAAAATGAAAATTTACTAATTGAATCAGTAATTTTTCACTGATTGACAGTCAAATTTCACTGATTAACAGTGGCACACTTTTTGTTGTTTAATCAATTTTTAGTGTTTTGACTGATTCAGATTTGGAGAGTACTTCCTCATTCAGAATCAGTGAAAAGTCACTGATGAACAGTCAGAATTGCCGCACAGGAAAAACCAGCAAAATTAACTCATCTTCGACGAATTTTCACTGATTTCTCAACAAAATTTATAAATTGTATTGACTTTTCAGTGAATTTTCACTGATTTTCCGGTGATTTTTCTCACTGCTTCGTTTTCAGTGACTTTTTTTCACTGATATTCTCTTGTGCTGCAATTCGGACTGTTTCTCAGTGATTTTTGATAATTTTTACTGATTTGTAAATGAGAGTAAAAATTTTGAAAAATTTAGAATTTCAAAGGCTGAAAAAGTACGTAGATTCGTTTTTAACAAAAGTTCTTGGATTTTCCGGATCAAATTTCGCGGTTTTAAAATAAATTGTCCAACTTCGAAATGAGGATTGCAAAATTTTTGGGTACTTTGGTAAGGCAAGATTATTCGGTATTTCAAAGAATGAACACTCTCAAGAAGGGATTCTGCTTCAGACAGCTCAACTTTCAGACTATGATCAACATACAAAAGTAAATCAAAAGCTCCTTCAACTTTCTAAAACTTTTTCATGAAAACTAAAGCACAACTCAAACACTGAATCATAATAAAAATCACATAGAAAAATTTCAGAAACACTTCCACCCCTTTTCCCTCCCAATAAAATAACTACAGAGTTGATAAAATTTCCCAAATTAACCCAATCACCAGAAAAACTAGAAATAGAGAACTAACATTTGATACGAAAAATTTTTACGCAAAAAAAATTAACACCTTGCGAGCTGGACCCTTTCCTCCGCCAACGAAAAAACCCAGTACCTAAAAAAAAATCATAATAAACCGCTCAATTTCTAGTTCAACGACAAATAGATTTTCATGATTCTCTTACTTTTTACTGGGATTTGATCAGTCACTGGAAACAAAACCAAACCTGAAAGGCAAACCCGAAAAAAAAACGAAAAAAATTCGAAAAACTAAGACCAAAACGTTTGGAAAATCAAAAACAATACCTCGACAATAAGATCAAAGCCAAAACGAAATCGAAATTCGTTTTGATTTCGGCCTTCTTGGAAATTTTTATGCTACTTCATGTGTAAGGTTGAATTTTATAATACTGGAGCAATTAAAAATTCGAAAAAAATTTAATTTGATTGCATTGGGTATCCCTTGTCGTAGAAACTGGTTCATATTTTATTAATATTGAATTGATGATAACGTGGTTCTCACTTCTTTGATTTTTATTTCGATGACATTTTGGGAATTTTCATACCTATTTTATACACACAAAAAAAAACGAAACGAAAAAAAAAATACATTTTGTTTTCAATAACTGATTTTGACCATCGAAAAATCACCACTTATCACAGTTTTGTAAAAAGTTCAACTCTTCTTGCACAACCTTAAAATAATTCTAAAATAAAATTTTTGAATTTTTTCAAGGGAAAAAAGGAAAAATTATTAAATTAAGTACTTCCGTTGTGTTATCAGTATGAAAAAAACTCGAAATTTTTTGGAAAATTTTTAAAAATAAAAATACCTAGGTATATAATAAAATTTTCTCTTCATAATAATAAATAAAACTTCAGGATTATCATTGTTAATAAATATTAAGGTTATGCTGCCGATTGAAGAAATTTGAACAAAATTGACTAAATTTTTTTCACTTGAACAGCTATTACTTAAATTACCATTCGAGTTCTCAATCGATTAATTTTCAACATTAAAAAAAATTGAAATCGATAAACAATAAAAATAATTTAAAAATGTGATGAATACGCCAAAGTATCAGATTTCAAAAAAGTTGACTACCCTATCCCCTCAAATATACTCCCTTTCCCTCAAGATATCTTTCCAGCTATATCTTTTTTTTGCCAAACTTATACAAAAGCCCCCAGCTGAAAAAAATCTCCACGCAGAAAAAATTCTAAAAGAACCCTCATTCAACATTCCGCAGACGATCCGTTTAAACTCCAATTAAAAAGAATTATAATTTCGGTAAAAATATGTATCCATAGTCTGAAGAGTAGGCCCGGGCCTGGCTTCAATACGGATGACTCGACAGGTCGACGTTCTCTTATCCGAGCGTCAGCCTTGTACCACTCGACTCGAGAGACCAGCGAAATAAAAGTATAAAAAAAACATAAGCGTTTCTAAATTAATTACGTTTACAAAGGGACGCTTTGCTTCGGCATGCCTACCTTATGGTCTTCGAAAAAATACTATAAAAAGGTTTTCAATTTGAAAAACAAAGAGAATAAAAAAATAGGTAGAAGAAAACTTGACGTAATAATTGCTCCGAGGGAGAGAACCGTGGTACGTAAAAATCAAAGACGCAAGACCAAATAACCTCTCTTCTTCCTCCGCTTCGATTCGATTCTCGATGGAAAAAAAAAACTGAAAAAGGCTACCAGCACGTCGTTGAATCGGAGGAAAAAAAAGCTTCGAGCTGTTACGAGCTTTTATTATTCGTCGTCGAAACAAACGTTACGCTGTATAAATTTTTCGATAATTTAAGAAATTGGCTCTCCGAGTCGGAAGGCGAAATTCCAATAGAAAGCGAAAAAAGGTTATCGAGAGCTTGTCGGCGGCAAAGAAGAAAAAAAAAGCGATTTCCAACCGCAATGGAATCGAGTTTCGGGAGCTTTTATTGCTACCGCTCGTACTCTTTATCGAGGCCCGAATGTAATGATAACACGGCTAGCGTAGCTCTGTAAATCGTCAAAAGTGACAGGTCATGAGAATTAAGTGGCTGACCACTCTTTCGTCTGTCAGAAACAATGTGAGATACTCGAACGATGCCGGTTCAACAATTACTCAACATGCAAGTACCATTGTCTTGTAATAGGATTCACTCAGTTTTCTATATGCTATTACTGTAGGTACCTAAAACTACACAGTACAACTCCCAAGCTAAATACGAGTACGACGAGTGGTCTTTATCGTGGAAAAAGAAGGTAACCGTCGAGGTATTTTCATGTTCGTGAAATGACGCGGGTAAAATAATTAAAGTCGGTGGTTTTTTTCCTGAGCTCGACTAGCTCGGTAACGAAGTTGTTGAATATCGAGAAAAAAAAGAGTAATTGTTGAAAATCACGGTAGCTCGATTGATCGGTGACATGTGTCGGAATGTACGACCCGCGATAACGACCTGAACTTTAATTATTTTAATAGCTTTTCATCTAGATTAAAAGTTCTATTTCTAGATTAGTATTGTACCGAGGACTATAAGTTGTACGAATTTGAATTAACCTGCGTCTGCGAATCGCCTACGCGGTTGTATAATTATTTTATATGATTTCGGATACGATTTTTTCCCCCTTTTTAGTTTGTGTTTCACAAACGAATGATAATTCATGCTAATTTCGATACCTCCTCATGGCATATCCACCATATTCATTCAATGTAATACATCCGAACTCCTCGGGCCCACCATGAACGGTATATTTAATTACAGGTGTCTCCGTACCTGGTTATGAGCTAAATAGAGACCATCCTTTCGAAATGTGGAAGGTCCTATACACATAGAATATCGTGACATTGTTTATAGCGTGTTATTACGGCGTGAAATAATTGAAAAAGCGAGCCCGAGCGACTTGTAATTTACTCTTTAAATTTAATAACGTTAACACGCCAACAAATGAATATTCCTCTTTATTTTTTATTTTTCGGCAAATACACTATAATTAATTCTCTATGCGTAAACATAATAGTTGGAAGTTATTTTTTGTACATCTATTTCAAAGGATGACAAACTGGAGTAATTGAGGGTATTATAGCTTCCTCTCGTATAGGTATTTATCGTAGATGGCATGAAAATCATTTCCAGGAGGGTGGGTGAAAAACAAGGCATTTTGGTGAAAATTGGTAAGGCAGTTTATTTTGAATGAAAGACCCCTGAAAAAAATTTAGATGGTTCAAAACAAAGACCTCAAAATGGAGTCATTTTCAAAAAAAAAAAAAAAAAAAAACAGAAGATTTTTTACTTTCGGGCAGTGTCACTGGTTATAAAAACTTCGCTCAATCTCTTACCAGGGTGTCCACAATATTTCAGAAATGATTTTCTCTGACTTTTCCAGTTTTCCAGACCAATTTTTAGAAATTTTCCAGATTTTTCAAATTTGTTATTTCTCAAGAATGGAGAAGAGGGTGAGTTTTTCACGTGTTGGAATTGTGCAAAAGACTGATTTAAAATGCTTGATTATCCAACCAATTTTTTTTGGACATTATCTAGTTCTCAAGAGATTTTTAGATGCTTCTTTTTCCGGCTACAAAACCAACTTAAATTGAATTCTAGAAATTTTTGACGTCAACTCCCACCTTTCTCATAGCTCGGTACAAAAACTTGAGATCTTGATTTTATACCAGAAAAAATTTCAAATAAAAAGGAAAAAGCTTTGGTGTCGACCAAATGATGAGACTGAAAGTTCGGATATTTCTAGTCTGAGAATTCAAAAATTTCTTCACGATTTGATATCACCCCCGCCCCCCAAAAACACACGTACCTCAAATTTATAATAAATTCTACGAAAGTTTCTCCTTTTGGATTGGACAAGTAAATAAAAGATCAATGAGTAGTAAAAATTCAAAGATATAAATGAGATGAGCGCCCGAGCGAAACGAGGACGAAAATTTTTGCAAAAGATCTTCGTAAGTTGAAAATTCGACAATTCACGTCCTAGTATTTCCCAATATGTGACATATGGGACCAGAATATACGAATTCTTCTATATTCCCTTCTTTTTCGAAATTCTGATCAGAGATATCATGGTAAGTATTCCTTTCTCATGACGTCATAACATTATATCAAATAATAATTCAATAGAAAACATTGTAAGTTTAAAATCAATTGCTTTTAGGCAAATTATGATGATCAAAAAAAAAATGATGAATACAAAAATCAGTTAAAACAATTTGGCCCGAGTGAAGGGAGTGAAAAATTGAAAAAAAAAAGATAATAAATGAATCTAGAAACCAAATAATTCATTCTTGTTCTGGATTTTTACAAAATTTCAGCGGAAATGCTGAAAATTTCAAAATTCTCTGACTTCTCCAGACGGTCAAAATTCGTTGACTTTTCCCAATTTTTCGGGTTTTCTAGAAAATGGACACCCTGCTTACAAACATGCAATAATTTCACTTACTGACCACAAAATTGGATACTACGTACTTTATCCCGTACAAGGGGATGAATTTTTGATTTTCATCCCATTCAAAATTCAATTCATTCAAAAAAATGAAAAATGGTAAATTTTATTAAAGAATATAATAAAAAGGCACAATTCAACATAAATAATGCTGTAATATAGTAAAATATTCATCTTTTATAATGAATTTTATTTTTATGTAATGAATTTTACCAAATATCGCAATAAAAAATAAGTATTTTAATTTGTTTTGAATGGATTTTAAATTGGGGCGCTTTATTATATTCTTTGATAAAATTCATCATTTTTTTTCAGCATTCAAATTATTAAGCGCTCCAATACCTCAAAAACTGAGCCCAATTTTTTTTTGGTCATTCGGAATAATATTTGATGAAATTTTTAAAAACAATTTCGTGACAGAGTTGTCAACTTCATTTCAATTTTTGCAATTTGTATAAAATTTCAGTAGGCAGCACCGGTACAGTAAATTTGAAAAATCTAAGAAAATTTGTTTTACTGATAAGAAAAATGTTTGACTCACTTATTTGAAACAGAATCAGCAATTTGAATTTTATAAAAATTGCATGAATCAAAATATAGTTGGCAGCGTTGCTATTAGAATTTCTTTGAAAACAATTCCAAAAATTATTCCAAAATGTTCCCTCATTTATACATCAGTGAAAATTATCGAAAATCACTGAGAAACGGTCAGAAATGCAGCACATTAAAAAATCAGTGAAAAAATTTTCACTAAAAACAAGCCAGTGAGAAAAATTGCTGAAAAATCAGTGAAAATCTTTACAAAATCAGTATAAATTTTTGCAATATCAGTGAAAATTTTTATAAAATTAATGAATTTTTTAGATTTTTCCTTGGAATTATGACTGTTCATCAGTAATTTTTCACTGATTCAGAATGAGAGAGTGGCCAAAAAAATTTAATGTTCCATTGAGAGCTTTCAATCAGGAAAAAATCAAAAAAATTTCAAATTTGCAATCCCTCACTTAATTTTTTAATTTCCTTACTTATAGGAGCCAAAAAATTGCATCCAAATTCGAGGCCGATTCAGAGAGGTATGAAAACTAAAATTTTTTAGGGATGAACCAAGGTTCTTATTTTGTTGGCATTACTCAAGTGCCAAAAACCAGATTTTCTTCATTATTTTGATGTCTCCTAACTCTTTCCGCATTTGCTCGGTTTGAGAGGCGCAACAATTTTGTTGATATGTCTCCCATTTGAAGTAAAAAATTTCACCAATTTTCATCAAAAATCAAAATCCGACATTTTTTTCGATCCAACGTAATACCTCATTTGAAATAATAAAACAGATATCAAAACCTAGCTTTAGAATTTTGTTTCCATTCGATTGGGTCGAGTTCGACAACGAGACACATTTGCAAAACACCCCGTTGCCGCACCATCCCGACGATAAAGCTTTTCAACATTTTGTCAGCTTTTTATATTTACTTTAATAGTAAACTGAACGACATCTGTTGCGTAGGAAGTTGAAGAGATCCGAGATTGTTAACTTTTAGCAAAAGTTTTAAAGCGTAATTGGACGGTAAGGATTTTCAGTGACGGTGTCGTAGCTCGCATCGTAGAGAAATACTGTTTACAGAAACGTTTGGCAGTTTGGAGTGTACACGAGTTCGAATCATGAGATAAAATATCATCGCATGGTTTTGTTTCCTTTTTTTTTTTTCAGCCATTTGAATTTTTACGGGCTGCCAGAGTCGATGGCGTAGGTTAAATGACGGGATCGATTTGCGTAGGTGTTTGGGTTGATTTGCGTGTATGCATGGGTGGTTTTTTTTCTCTGGATGAAAGATGTAGTGTAATGTGGTGGTAAATTGGAGTAGAAATTTAATTATTGAAATTGCGAACGATGTTGGAAATTGAGTTGTTCACATGATGTGTACCTTAATTTATGGTGAAACTGTCGTTAGGACGATAAATTTGGAAAAATCGATCTGGTGACCTTGAAAGGAATTGGAAATTTATTGGCTATTTTTTTGTTACAGTTACGAAAATTTATATCCGAAGTGAACAAATAAATAGTTGATACGTTTAAAAAAAAAAAAAAAAAAAAAAAACAGAAAATTTCTTCACAATTTTTGACAAATTCATTTCTCAAGTTTAAAAATATTTCTCAATTGACTTTCATCAATTCAAATTCTACACTGAGAGAAATTTTTTGAGTAAGAATTACTATAAAAAGAAGTAAAGTTGCTCCACTCGGCGTTTTTGAGTAAATTTTACTACAATATGTAGTGAATTTTACTACAATGTGTAGTGAATTTTACTAAATAGAATAGTTCAAATTACTACATTTTGTAGTAAATGATACCATATTTTATTGTACAAATTACTACATATTATAGTAATATTTTCTACAAAAACACCAGTGGAGCAACTTTACCAAATATTATAGTAATTTTTAAATACTTATATAGCTTTTAACATTATTTCTATTTCCATATGCAAAATGCTTTCAATGAATTAATTTTTAAAAATAAAATTGTTAACGAGTACATGCAATTATAACATCATTATTCTTGCACTATCGAGAGGAATTTGAACATACATTTTCCAACTAAATTCGTTTCCGAAAAATTTCCTACCTATCTGGGATTCGAACCTATGACCCTACGTTCCTAAGTACCTAAACTTAACCACTAGACTACTGGGACCTAAGTTCATAATGTAGATTTGTGGTAATATTAGGTAATTTTTTTCGAAATATTTATTTAATACTAAATATGTGAAACTGTGAATTCACACTTCACATACATTAATAAATTCATTCTGTTTAATACCATCTTTAGATTATAATATTATGAGGCATAAAGTACCTATATTTTTCAAAAATCACCAAACATAGGAGAATTTATAAGAATTTTTACTCACCACTTTACTTTTTCAAAATGTTGTTGGAAAAACCACATAAATATTAATTTAAAATTGAAACTAGAAAAAGTAGTTGATAAATAAGCCCAAGTAAATTATGCACAATGCTTTAAAAAATGGGTATAGTATAACTTGTAATGTTGATTAAATAGAATTTTAGACTAAGTGCAATGAACATAGAATGCATTTATTTACAGCACACTCATTGATTGATTAAGTTTAAAATTTGTTGATAATAATTTACAACACTATCACTACTGCATTTATCAATAGAGTACCATTCTCGATAATTACTATTTTTTATAGTAAAAAGAATCTTTTACCATATAGTATAGTAAAATAAACTAAAGCTTATAGTTCATTTTTCTACACTATATAGTTGAAATTACCAAAATATGTAGCAGTTTTTACTATATAGTAATTTTCACCACATCATATAGCAGTTTTTACTCAAAAATGTAGTATTTATGGCAAAATGCTACATAATATAGCAAATACTATTACATTTTGAGTAAAAAACTCTCAATTTTGAGTAAAAAACTCTATATTGTTCTCTCAGTGTAGTTTCAGATTTTCATGTCGGATAAAATGAAAGAAATCAAATTGTAATGACCTAATTTGATTTCCAGATTCCTTAATATTTGAAATCCAAATTTTTATGAATCCGGATTTCTTTTTATAAAAATTGATTCAAGTTCATTTTTCATTTGAATTTTTTCATTTTTTGATTCATGTTTCGTATCGATTCGATAATTCATTCAATTCTTTGCCATTTTTTGTCATTTTCAAAAATACTAAAAATATAAAAATACTAATTGAATAAAAAAATTTTCAGGTAGTTAAAATTCCGATAGCAATGTACATAATAATTACTTTAGAAAGATGGAAATTTAAAACAGCTCATCTACAAAGCTGCATATCAAAAGCAAACACCTATACATACAAATTAATGTAACTTTTAGCGTCTAAAAATTATCAAACAATAACAGACTCTGCTCTGGCTGTTCAACAAAACATAGTAAACAATCTTATTTGAAAATTACCAACTCTAAGACGAGCATTTCTTCCTGTACGAGTTAAGTTCAAACAAATCCTCGATTGTTTTTTAGCATTCGCGACCTCGATTCAAAAGTTGTACGACTATGGTTCGTATACCAAACACCTGCTTCTTAACGTCTAAAAAACACATTACACTTATTAGGAGGCACTTAAGAGTAAACACCCACTACCAAGGCAACCTGAAATCGCAGCTTTTGATAATTCTTCCACTCGCTAACTTAAAACATCGCTCTTTCACCGGGTAAAAACTTGGCAAAGCTCAAACAATAAAACATAATCTTAACACAACATTTTCTTCCCAACTCTCTGGGATCTTAACGAATTACCGTTTGAGGTAAATTTTCATCGTCTTTGCGGTTGAAAAAAAAATGAAAAGTGAAGTAGAACGAAGACAGGAGGGGTATAAAAATGGCACGACTGTAACAACGACCTTGTTTTTAGAAACTATTTAATCGTGACTTTGAAATATATAAATGTACGATTATCAGAGTAAAACGGTGAGATTTATTAAGCACGTACGACTAGTTAAAAAGTAACCTGCGAACTATACAACTTAATTCGCGTTTGATGTATAATGCGAAAATAATTATAAGATTTTGAACCAGGCAACTAATTTTTTTAGTCGGTAATGGACAGGCTATGATACCAATTAATGGACTCGAATGGAGGAGATTTAAAAGAAAATTTGTAGCTGGTTCCTCGCTCCTGCAATTTTTTTTACTCAATGGTTATCAATTCTGCCATAAAAAATCTCGATTGCAGATATACCCAATTTCAAAGTAATTGGCACGATTTTTCGAAAGGAAAATCATTGTTGATTATTAATGAATGAATGGATTAAATATAATATGAGAAAATGATCAATCCCCACTCTTGAAATACACCCCCTTCGTCTTCATATCGAAGCGCCGAAACACGCACCTTCTAAACGCTTCATTAATTAAAACCTCGGTCCGCGATTGAAAATAAAGGAAGCCGAGGTAATTATTTAAAAATAAACGTAATATTTCTATTATTTGCTAGAGATAAGATACTTGAAAGAAAATTAATTGCAGATTAATTCGTTAAACATCGTTATACATTTTTATGGGTGATGGCAGGGGGGATCATGCTGTTAAAAGAATGCGTTTGAATGCGTGTACGAGGTTTTTTAGTTGAACCATCGCTGACCAAAAAATAAAAAGATAATAATTGTTTGTTAGCGTGAAATCTGGCAATGTATCAAAATAATTTCGTCCGGTATGAGGCAAGTATGAGTGTGGACCCCCCAGCGAGGTGAATAAACCACCTTACAGTTTTCTTTATGAATGTGATTTATTTACGTTTTCGTTGATTAAACAGAGCTTTCTGTTACTATGTTTCATTCTAATCTAGCGGTGTACTCATTAGCTCCTTTTTGTTAATTTTGCTCTATCGTGCAGTGATATGGAATAATTTGGGTGGTTTCGGTGTGATTATTTTGGAAATAGAAGGGAGGGAATTGATTAAATTTAGTAGAATAGTTTGATTATTTTTGTCAAGTTTTTGTCATTTTTTTTTTTTTCATGGTTGGAAATTAAAAATAACACATCTTGAAAAATTTCATTTAAGAAGGAGAATACGAGGTGATGTTTGTTTTCGATCGGTGTTACTCGAAGTCAATAAGAATTGTGTTGACTGTACGAGTGCAAGTCTGACTTTATTGAGGTTTCTTCAGAAAATGAAAAACAGTGCTCAGGTTTATGGAGATCACTATGTATTTTTTTCATTGTTGAGTTGATCTTTTTTGCTCATCTAAGGCACTGTATTTCAAATTCCTCTCTCGAAAAATGACTTTGATGATTTTTGGAAATGAAAAAAAAGTGACGTAATAATGAAAAGGTGACCGAGAAGTTACTGAATAATAAAAAGATGACTGATGGTAACAAAATAATAATGAAAAAATGACTAAAGAGTGACATAACAAATTAATGCAAATGTGACAAAAAAGTTTAGGCACTTTTTTTTATTGTTATGTATTTTTTTGGTCAACTGTTACTATTTCATTATTATGTCACTTTTGTCACCTTTTTTATCATTGAGTCATTTATTGGTTACTTTTTCATCATTATGTCACTTTCTGGTCACTTTTCTCATTACGTCACTTTTTGGTCACTTTTCTCATTATGTCATTTTTTGATCACCTTTTCATTGTTATATAACATTTTTTGGTCACTTTTTCATATTTTGTCATTATTATTGTAGTACTTTTCGATCACCTTATTGAATTTTTCATTTGTCACTTTTGTCACCTTTTTTATCATTATGTCATTTTTTTGGTCACAGGCCAGTTTTTATTGTTATGACATTTTTTTGGTCACTTTTTCATATTTTTTCATTATTATTGTAGTACTTTTTGGTCACTTTATTTTTAATCAACGTGTCACTATTTTTTGGTCACTTTTCCATTATTATGTCACTTTTTGGCCACTTTTCTCATTATAATGACTCTTTGTTTACTTTTTCTATTGTTATGTAATTTTTGTGGTCACTTTTTATTGTTATTTCATTATGGTCACTTTTTTATTACTATGCCATTTTTTATTCATTTTCCATCATTAAGTCACTTTTTGGTCACTTTTTTATTGTTATGTCATTGTGGTCACTTTTTCATTACTATGCCAATTTTTGTTCACTCTTCATCATTATTTCACTTTTTGGTTCCTTTTCTCATTATTTTGACACTGTTTACTTTTTTCATGGCAATGTCATTTTTTGGTCACCTTTTAACCTTGTTCATTATTATTGTGTGACATATTAATGAAAAAAGTGGCCAAATAATCACATAACAATAAAAAAGGGTGACCAAAAAAATAGCATAACAATGAAAAAAGAGACCAAAAAGTCATAGTAATGAAAAAATACCAAATCATTATAAATTTTCAAATAACCAAAAACTGACCACTTCCTGGAATTACAAAATTTTCCAGACGTTTCGATTTCACATGATCTTCATGAAGTACTATAAAAGGGGAGGGGGTTCAGACTCTGTACTGACAGTTTCTACTCATAGAAACCTTCTCAACAGCTATGAATGATTTTAAAAAAAAACCAGTCAGACTCCGTATTGACAGTTGGGTCATTCCATGTCAGTTCGTACGCAAAGTGGTAAGGTGGGTCGGCGATTTTTCTGATTTTTTTTATGTGAGTAGACCTCGATGAAAGATGACAAATGCCGCAAACCGCAGCTCCCTAAGTCTTTTTGGAGGGCAGCCACGGGCATTCAAAGTTTTGAGGTAAAGTTGGATATGGTAAATTTTGAGCGTGGATAACTTGAAAACTATGATAGGTAGAAAGTTGAAACTTTTTCCATTGTGTAGGGCCTTTGATGAGCTTTTTGACGATTTTTTGAAAATCAGTGTTGCCACTTTTTTTATTGCCAAAAATCAGCTGTAAAAGTTTAAAAATGACATTTCCCTATCAGGGACACCTTCAAAAAATCTGAAAAAATTCTCCGAAGTACAACTTTACATGCTGATTAACATATTAAAAAATCGAGCTGACGTTTTTTCGTATTCTCGATTTAAAAAATTCCAAAGATGAGAAGAAAATAGACTTTTTTTTTTCAAAGATCAAAATTGCGTAAAATTGACATATTTTCATCAATTTTACACCATATTTGAAGAAAAAGTCGGTTAAAGCATTCTAACTCCACCCAACTCCCGTTAATATGCGCGAAAATGCAAAAATATCAAGTATTATGCTTCAAAAATTGAAAAGAAAAACACTTCGCATCAAAATTTATTTTTTTGTAGCCCCTGAATTATGCTACCACCACTACTATGATTTACAGTATCATTACAGTCCATGCAGGGTAAACAAGTTACAACTTGCATGTATTGACAACTAATACATGCGATAAAAAATGAGTTTGATTATTTTTAATGAACCAAACTGGTGTCAATAATTATAAATTGAAAAATTTGAATTAAAAAAATGATTTAAAAAATTAAATAAGAATTCATTGTTGAAAAATTGATGAAAAAATACCGAAACAAAGTAAAATCAGCGTAAAAGTCTACTTATAGTAAAGTATCGAGGGTGGTAAGTGGAGTACAATAGTTTTACCGACCTTTTCTTCAAATATGGTGTAAAATCGATGAAAATATGTCAATTTTACGCAATTTTGATCTTTGAAAAAAAAAAGTCTATTTTCTTCTCATCTTTGGAATTTTTTAAATCGAGAATACGAAAAAACGTCAGCTCGATTTTTTAATATGTTAATCAGCATGTAAAGTTGTACTTCGGAGAATTTTTTCAGATTTTTTGAAGGTGTCCCTGATAGGGAAATGTCATTTTTAAACTTTTACAGCTGATTTTTGGCAATAAAAAAAGTGGCAACACTGATTTTCAAAAAATCGTCAAAAAGCTCATCAAAGGCCCTACACAATGGAAAAAGTTTCAACTTTCTACCTATCATAGTTTTCAAGTTATCCACGCTCAAAATTTACCATATCCAACTTTACCTCAAAACTTTGAATGCCCGTGGCTGCCCTCCAAAAAGACTTAGGGAGCTGCGGTTTGCGGCATTTGTCATCTTTCATCGAGGTCTACTCACATAAAAAAAATCAGAAAAATCGCCGACCCACCTTACCACTTTGCGTACGAACTGACATGGAATGACCCAGTTATTACTCGTGAATCCTTCCCACAACCTAAAATTTCTGTGTAAAATCGTGATTTGAAATGCATGGTGTTCAACTTTTTTTTTCAAAAACCATCACTCATTTCTTACGATCTTTTTAGATGATTTTTTCCAACCACAAAAACACCTCAAAATAATTTGAATTAAAGTTTTCATTTTCAGAAATAAATTTTTCAACTCTACATATTTTTTGTATTTTTTCTGCTCAATTTTCAGTTTTGATGATGGCGTAATCAGCGTTTAATATCATTTTCTCCAGCAGCATTATAACGCCTTAGAGCGTTTTTAATGCTACTACTCCTCATAATACCAGTATCACCAGGTAATTACTGGTTACCAGCTACTACATACATTTATACTTATATTCGTACAGTGTAAGTATTTTTAGCCATTCCACGTTCAATTGCCGCACCGTACTTATGACCAACAGAGAAAGAACGAAGAAGAGAGTGTTGTGCCAATGTACCGACGAAACTCGACTCTTATAATACCCTTAATTCGTTTACCGCGTTCGCGGTGTAAATCTGGATATTTCGATTAATATCCAAAACACACAAGTATAGGAGGCATGCTGATGGAGAATTCGAGGAAATACATAATTATGGTGGTGATCTTTAATCTGTGATGACACGTGTACCATGTCCACCAAATTATATACTTCCTGGTTTAGTTTTATAATGTGTAGGTCTGCATACACATATAGGGGATTTAGATACATTTCTTTTACGATCCTGGCTTGATTAAAGGATGATAGATTCGAATTTCGTAGGTCTGCTTTTTAGCAAGGTCATCGTGCATGATGTGATCTCGAATTAGAATGGATTGAAGATAATTTAGACGATTATAGTTTTATATGTATTAATGATCGTGCGAAGTAGTTACAAGCGTCGCTGGAATTACGTACCGAGATATTTTCACCTTATAGTCAATTAAAAAGATTTTTTCATTCCTTAGGAACACATTATTTTGGTAAGAGGGAAAATGACGATTGCTCGATTAAAATTTGAACGTGGAGTTGAGAAATAAAGAACAAAAAACGAGCTTAAAGAGTATTTCGAATGATTTTTTATCATATTACTCTGAATTTATCGTTTCGATTATGAGAATTTTTTCATTGCAAGTTGAAATATCTCGCTATAAATTTTTGTTGAGTAGAAATTACGACGCATTGTGAACGAAAAGATTGCCATAACCTAATCACGAGCTCATAAAATTGGAAAAGGCGTTGAATCTAGACATTTATGGAGATTTGGGATCGTATTAAATAACAATGTAACTGTACAGAATTCGATCTTATTTGAATATCGGACTATTACAATAGCATTATACTTGATACTTTACATATATGACTTGAGAATATATGAGTACACCTATAAAATGTGTATCATTTTTAAAAAATAAAAAAAATAATAAAAAGACTTCTAAAACATAACTGCATAGGGATGCTTGTTTGGCACCTGAATAACGACGTGGTAAAAAATGTCACCACCTATCCACATCTCCATCAAAAATTGAAAATTTGAAAAAAAAAAATGAATTTTTTTTTCTAATATGATTTTAGTAAGTAAGTATAATATCTTTACCCACAAATATACTAGTACTCAATTTTCATTGCTGCCCTTTTCTTTCAGTGATTCTTTAAAAAGTCGTTTCTTGAATGATTCTTCAACACTCATCAAATGAAAAATCGGGATAAAAGTTTTTAGAAAAAGTATCCCCCAAATAGATATTTTAAACCATTAAAATAATCAGTGGTGATTTTTCACCATTAACCTTTGTTTACACCATTTTTTTTTTCAAAACGAAAAATGCACTTTTCCCAACTCATAAGTTGAAAAATTTTGAGCTCCCCCCCTCCCATCCCAAAAAAGAAGTTGAAAGTACACCATTAAAAACCCCATCCAAAATTTTAAGAGCTGAACTTCATTTCTCAAATTTTGAACTTTCAAAATTACCTAATACCTCTGCGAAGTATAGAACTTCGATTTAATCAATGAAAAAAAAAAAAAAAATCGGTATTAGATACTCAATTTTCGACCTTTCAAATCGATTGGAAGCGGTTTCAATGCGTTTCGGAGCTATCAGAAAATTTTAGAATTTTTAAATGCTGGGGAAAGTCCTAAAAAATGATCCATATGCACTTCAGCACCTATAATCTGAGATCAATTATCCATATTGGTGATCTACTTAACCGATTAAAACACAATTTCCTAAAATTTGTAACTCGGGTTCAAATTCACATTTTTGGGCAAAAAATTTTTTTGAAAGAGATAGGTAAATCCACTATATTTGCGGATTACTCATGTTGGTGACCCAATTTGATTATTTTTCAAAATTCGTAACTTTCGGTTTAAGCTGGCAATTTTTTTAAGAAGAAATTTTTTTCCAAAAAATATGAATTTCAACTCGAGTTGAGAATTTTACAAAATCGGGCTCAAGTTGATCAAATATGTCAACAAAATTATGGGTGATTCGCGATTACAGCAGCTGAAGTTCATATAGTTCGTCTTTATGAAATTTTCTTTAGTGCTAGAAAATTTCAAAATTTCCTGGTGGCACCGAAACTTCTCGAAACCGCTTCCGATCGATTTGGAAGGTCAAAAATAGAGCATACACCGAATTTCAATTTTTTTCGTTGATTAGATCAAATTTTAGTATTTTTCAGGGCTATATGAAGCAATTTTGAAATTTCAAAAATTCGAAAAATGAACTTCAGCACCAGAAATTTTTGGTATAGGGTTCTCTTATGTTGTACGTATGTACTTCCAATTTTCATTGTTTGGGCTCAAAATTTCACTTCAAGTTGTGATACCTTTTTTGTAAGAATGTTTTTATTAAAATTAAAAAATATACATTTAAAAAGATGAAAAAAGTGACTTTTTTCAAGAATCCCTGAAAAAAAGAAAATATGAAAATAGGACGACAGAGGCGTTTTTGGGCAAAAACACCCACAGAAAGATCATTTTTGAAAAAAAATTATTTTTCAAATTATTCAAAAAATTTTCATCGAGTCAGATTTTCAAAGTCCATTGGAGGAGGAGCGAATGAGGAGTGGAATCAGAGATAAAATTTTATATCACGTCGTTTTGGGGTCAATACACAACATTTTTTTATCCCGACACCTCCTCCCTCACCCGGAGATCCAATCATTTAAAAAAAGTCTTAACTGTACATCAAAAAGATATCTACGATAGTCATATTTCAGTTTTCACCACCACCAAAATGAAAAATGAAAAATCAATTCCAAACATATTTTCACGATGAAAATTACAAATCTCAGTCTCTGTATATCAAACTCATTTAAAATCGAAATTACATTCTACAGCTACGTAAATGCAGCAAAGATGAGCAAAGAATTCGTACAGCAGCATCGACGTAGTAGAGCAATAAAGAACTCGAGAGTTACCCGCATTACTTCCTTATCATCACGGTTGCGGATTACACATTGGAAGGAAAAATGAAATAACGTAAAAACACCGCATACTATGCAATTACAGCACCGAATCTATTCTAAATTGCGTTATAAATTTGTATTTCTAATTTTATTTTCTATTCGAATCCATTACTTTTTTCTCTCTCTCATTATACATTCGCACAGCATACGATTGATAAAAAAAAAAAATACTCATATGAGATATTTCGAATACAGTATACGTAACGAAGGAAAAACATATTAACTAAAAACCACATTTGAGAAAATTTTTAGTGGATACAGCCAACCGTAGATCTAAAATTGGTATCGTAGCAGTTTGAATCAAACAACTCGTAAAATATAAAACGCTGCCGAATAATTGACCAGGTTTTCAAAGAAAAAGAAAACGAAACCCAAGTACCCATCCAATTATTTAAAATTTCGAGCTTTTGCTTGTTACAGTATACTCAGACTTAGCATACTAACAAAACTCATTAACAAAGCCGAAACCTTGGAGTAAAAATACATCGGTCGTTGAAACGAAACCTCAATCGCGTCGCTACAATATCAAATTACTCAAGTATCCGAGTAGATTTGCAACCCCAATTAATTAACCAACTTTGCATTTTGGTTCCATCGCGCGTTAATGAAACTATACATAGTACCTAGTCAGTCTCAGCATCGTCAACTTGAATAAAACGTACTAATTCGAGCAAGTATCTAGGTATAATAAGGCCGCAAAATTGAGTAAACGATGATACGATCGTCGTACTAACTACTAACATCGGCCTTTAAAGGAGTAATTTTGAATGTAAAAAGTTTTACAAATAAGGGTCTTTTGGGCAGAAAGGACAGCCAAGGTTTCAATTTAGGATCAGCTTTGGCAGGTATGATTTCGATACTTTTGAAAAATAAATTTTTTACTTAAAATTTTGCAATTTAATATTAATTTCATCAATTTTTAAAATCATTTTTCATTAAGTAAAATTTTTAATTTCGTTTTTTTTTTCTCATTAAACGTGATTGATTTTGTGCAGGGTGCAGGGAGTTCCATGAGTCGTTTGCCAGACTAATTTTTTCAATCTGGAGATGAATATGTTGCTGATTGTGAAAATTGAAGGGGCAAAAGCTGCTTTTAAAAAATAATGAACATAAAACGCTTTGAAAAATGAACAAATTTTCATGTTATGACTTTTTGCACAACTGTAAAATTGAAGGAGCTATAAACAAAAATTTAAAAAAATAAATCAACCCAGAGAATAGATGGCACGTTTAAAACTGAAGAAATTTTGTTCTCTAGACTTTTTGCCTCACACTAAAAATGAAGAGGCCAAGGAAAATGATCATTCAAACTTGAGAAAATGAGAAAATTTTTGAAGCCAATTCATTGAGTAATCCGCAGCCCCTCAATTTTTGATGACGAGTAAAATTTTTTCAATTTTCAATTTACTATTCATTCTCTTCATTGGTTTTTTTCAGAATTTTTTATGAAAACTTTTTTTATCCTCTCCAATTTTAAAGTTGGGCTCCAAGTCATAAAGTGAAAATCTCTTCATTTTTCCATAATCCAATCATATGGTTGAAACATTTTTTCAATGTAATTTTCTCAGAAGCAGCATTTGCCCTTTCATTTTTCAAGATCAGCAACATGTTCATCTCAAGTGTTAAGTGATTTCTTATTTCGAATCAGTTAAAGGCACAGCAAAAAGTCAGAACCGCAGCATAGGAAAATCAATAAAATTCTTCGATTTTCAGGGGATTTTCACAAATTTTTTCAGAAATTTTACTAATTTTTCTAAAAATTTCACAGCTTTTTCGGCAGATTTCAGATTGAATTTTTATTGATTTTCCAGCAACTTTTCTCAATGTTTACTCTGAATAATTTTTTTTCGCTGATTTAATGCAGTACTTTAAATGTGACTGTTTTTCAGTGATTTTCAACATTTTTCTGCGATTGGTTTCTAGTGATTTTCAAACAATTACACTTATTTTGTTTTCCAGTGATTTATAAATTTTTTCACAGATTTGATTTTCAATGATTTTCAAAATTTTTTACTGATTTAGGTATAAATAATGGTGTTGAACGATTATATCCAAAAAAAAAATTAGTTTGGCGGAAGATTTACGAAACACCCTGTATTTTTTCTTTAAAAATTTATCAATTTTATTTTAATTAAAGTTCATTTCGTGGATTTTAATTCAATATTTTTAATTTTTCAATTACCGTACTTATTTTCACAGCCTTCAGAATACTTTTCATCTAAATGAAAACGATTTTTGTACAGATCAGCATGGAAAAGGTCCTAAAAAGGTTGACCTTTGCACTATAATACCTTTCGAAATATCAATTAAATTTTTCATCATATACTTCAACTAAAATTTTAATGACTTCGAGAAAAGAATTTCGTAACAGAAAAGAAAGTAGAAACATGTAGAAAATAAAGGCATCAGAGCACCATTTCACCATCGATGATGATCCGAACGTAACAATAGAATTACAACAAAAAAAAGTTTAATTTTCCTCGAAACTTATTCGACGAGACAGTTTTACACTTTGAATAGAATTCATAATCCATTATCCCAACAACAATCATTTTTAAGAACCACTGACACGTTTGTAATCCGAAACAGCAATAAATTCAACATTGAATTTTTCTGTAATACGGTTTTTCCGCCACGCTGAAGAAATATCATAAGACATTGAGGGGCGAGGGAGACCTTAGCACGGCTTTCTTTTGTTTTGAGAATAATATTTCGTACTTTCAGTAGGCAAATTCTCGCGACGAAAGAAAAAAAAGTAATATCTGAAAACATTCCTTCGAGTCGTTTAAATTTAATTTTATTATTACCCTGGCTCGCTTTCTGCGCACACATGAGTACGTAAAAATTATACAATATGGCTTTTTATTTTAACCTCACTCCGAGCTTTTTTTTCTTCAACATTTTGAATAATAAAAAGCGCAATATTAGGCGAAAAAACCGCCATAACCGTACCTGTTTTGGAATACATTTAACGTATAGAATACACCGCACGGGCACGGTGCGGCGTAAGCCCTGATGATTTATTCAACCGTAAATTATAATCCGAAAGGAACATTTTTCAGAATTTAATCCGCATGCTTTTTTAATGAGAGATTATAAAGTGAAGATCTGCACAAAAAGCATGAAACCTTCTTCGGAATTAGAACGTGCTTTTACTCAGTGTTTTCGTTCGGGAGAGAGGAAAAAAAACGTATTTTGGTAAACATTTTTTTTTCATTTCATTTCAAAAGGAAACGATATAAAATAAATCAACAAAGTAAAACGTGACCGTCAAAAATATTTTCGTAATTCCTTTCTAAAAGATGAAAAAATTTTCGATTTATCACATAAGAACGACGAACGAGCGTAGAAAAACGAGCGAAAAAAATTGTCGTTTTCGAATGACGCCCATTTATAACGCTGCCTATACAAAGTATACGTGGAATGTATACCATGTTGTATAGATTTTAGAATTTAGAGAAAATTTAAAATTTATTTCTTACGAAATAACAAATAAAATGCTTTTAAATGGAGAAAAATATGCGAGCTGAGCTGTACACATTTATGAAGATTTACTTTGAACAATGTTTCTCGTGTATAAGGTTGACTTTTTTTATACCCTACTTACGAGATGGATTTTCTTTTAGTCTCATGAATAATGGGGAAATATTTTTCAGAGTTACGTGATTTTTTTCAAATTGCTATGTATGTGAATTTTTTTCACTGGGTGTGAGATCTTCTACGAGTAGAAAAAAATTAGCTGGGTAATCCTTCGTCGCCGTTTTATTTTATTCTATATGTAAAAGAATATTCAGAGATTTTAAAAGAAAAATATTCAAAATACTGAATGAATACGGTCAATTAACGTTGATTTTTGAGCTTTTGAAGTGAACTGTTGAAAAAAACGTCGAATATGTTGCCTTCGTTCTCAATTCAAGGGGAAAATATCCTATCAGAAAAATACGTATAAACAAATATGATTTTCATTATGAAAATGGGGAGAAACTCGAAAAACATGTCAAGTTTTCTCGATGATTTATTTTGTCCAATTTCAAAATTATAAAAACTGCGAACGAATTGACGAAACAAAAGTAGGAATTCTTGAAAAAATGAAATTACGAAAAGGAGCTGTTTTCCGAGGTTCAATGCCCTTTCACCAAATTTTAGAACAGTCGCAAAAAACTTGAGCTACCATCGTAAATTTCTAAGCTATTTTTTTTTCATGATGGAAGAAAGATTCTGCTACTCTTCCTATTTATGAAGAAAAATTTTTCAGTTGGAATTTCAGAACAAAATTCTTGGCGATTTCAGTAAAATTCAGCAATAAAATTTTTTTTTGAAATCTAGAATTGGTTAGAAAATCGGTGATATTTTTCAATTGAAATATGAATTAAAACAGCGCAGAATTTCACCAAATTTCTCTGTTTTAGATTCAGAAGTCACATTACTAGGTGAACGTAATTCAAAGATTCTTCAATTTTGATGACACGGCAGTTGAAGTTTTATTTTAAACATTTCGTTCAATTTTTGGAAGAACCATTCAGTTAGCTCTAAGTTTATTCTCAATACCGAAGTATCTTAAATTTATTTCCTATTGGGCAGGAAAAATAGAAGATAGAAATGAGCTTTGAATTTGAAATATTCATAAATTTGGCAGGATAACTCGCCTTTTTCATACATTTGGCATACAAGAATTCTAGACAGGGATCTAGAGAGGAACCGGAGGAAAAAGGGTCCTTCTTTGGGAGTTTTTTTTTGGAGCAGGGCCACTTTTACAGAAATCTCAGAGCCGGAGCCACTTTTTCAAAGTCCTGGAGCCGGAGACACTTCAACCAAAAATCTTGGAGCTAGAGCCCCTCCCTCCAAATTCCTGATTCTGAGTACAGGAATTAAATGTTCTCAAATATCATGGGAAAATGTTAAAAGGTCTTTATTTAGCAGTAGAGAAAGGAAAATGCAAATAAATGCTCATTTAATAATTTTTCTTCGTTATTTGCATTGTAGATTATATTTAAAACATTATTCATGTAGAACTATCAATTTTGACAATTTTTTGCACTTTGATCAATTTCCTGAAAATCACAGAAAAATTGAAGAGTATCGTTGAAAAAATCACAAAAATCACTAAGATCATCGTGATTCCAGGGGAGAAAAAACTCTAAAGAAAAGGTACATCCATCGTCTATCTTATGCAAATCTCCCACATAAACTTCAACCCTTCTTTACTCAACGAAAAAAAAAAGAACTATAAATCACTAGAAATTACGAGCATTAATGTATTAAAAATTCATGCAACCAAATGAATCCCGTTTAATAACACGGGTCTTCCGGAATCTAGAAAGTGAAAGTTCTCCATTGAACGAATGAACGAATTTAATGCGTTTCAAATAAAATCCCTACCCGATGAAATTAATCCCACCAATTTACCTCAAAACTTTTCCAAGAATATATTGCGGGAATCCGGCTGCGATGCCTTTTACAATTTTAATAAAGCGTGGTTGTTGTTTCAGTTTTACTCGTCGAAAATCATTTCACCAGTTTAGCGTCGCGTCGTTTGAAATTATGGTAGCACATTTGCTCGAATTTGGTTCTTTAGATGGTTCAGAATAAATTGAGATAGTTGTGCAATGGCATTTTGGTGCGGGCAAAGAATAACTGAACCGAAATAGAGGAGAAAAAACTCTGATATAATTTCAAAACACACACCTATTTCAAATTCATCCATCAGTAGATGGGATTTCGCCCATTTTGAGCGAAATTTTCCATCATTAATTAACAACCAACAACGAATCCAACTTCTATGAACATTTTCAAATTACACTTCACCTAACAATCCCGAAACAAGCATTAAATACCAACGATTCGAATCAAAACTAAATTATAAAGTCGTTGGAAACGAGGGCACAGTGCACAGGGTGCAAACTGCAGCAAAAAACCGACTCGGAAATTGATGTTCGACTGCGGTAACGCAGCATCCAAATGGCAGGAAGAGCCGGCGAAAGAAAGTTGTTTAAAATAGCAATTTAATATCGCGCGCAAGCAGGTACATATACGAATACAAAATACACGATGTGAGAAAAGTTTAAATTCCGTTTAAAGGCTTTCTACGCGGCAAACAGAATGGGCGCGTTCAAAAATTAATGCTCGCCCGAGTATGTAATAAAAACAGGCCGACATTAAAAGGCCGATTCGGGGAGACGAGGCGGAGGGAAGCTTAATGGCAGACATTTAGCACACATGTTCATTGCGACCCGTTCTGACGCACTCTCGTTTTCTCAGCAATCGTATTGTTGTTACTGAATGTTATTTCCATTATCATTCCTGCCTATGTTAAAAGTTTAATATAAGCTTTATGTGCCCAAATGTTGCTAACAGCGTACTGCTGGCGGGTGAAATCCGATTTATAAAACCCTCCTTTCTCATCGTCATCGTGTATGCCTACTCAGCGTTGACAAAAATTTTCGTCACAATTTTACACGTAATTGTAGGTAGTAAATTATAAATTTTCACACGTAATTTTTTACTCTTTGTATTGACTGCTCGAGAACAACATAAAGCAGAAATAGACCAGAATCTAGTTTCCAACATCGATTGAAAATAACTGAGCTGGTGATAGTTCTCTCTTCTCAAAGGCCTCGTGAATTGTCCTCGATAATTTTAATCAGAAGAGGTTCGAGTCCTATTCCATATTTGAGATTTGAACTTTTAAGGGAAAATTCAACTTTTGAAAATTTTGAAAAATTACATTATCTAACATAAATCAATAAAAATTATCGGAACTCTTGCAAAAATAGTCAGAATTACAGCACAGCAAAAAAAAAACAGTGAAAAAAATGCACTGAAAGCAAACTGTGAGGAAAATACTGAAAAATCGGTGAAAATTCACTGAAAAGTCCGTAAAATCTCTGAAATTTGTTAAAAAATCAGGGAAAATTCACTGAAAATCAAATAATTTTACTGATTTTCCCTGTGATGCAATTCTAACTATTTTTCAGTGACTTTTCACCGAATCAAAATGAGAGAGTAAGTACGTGTAATTTTTTCCAACGAAAAATTGATAAGTCTTCAGATATTAAAACTTGAAAAAATTTGAAAATTTGAAAAATTACAATCGAATTTTTTGAATATTTCTTTGATTTTTTCAAGTTTTTCTCAGAACTACTTGGCTTTTAAAAACTGGGGGAGGGGGTCTCACATCCACAAAAAACTATTTTATGAATTTTAGGTTTTGTTTGGTTTTTTTTTTTCTAAATTTAATCCAGTGATTATTACAAAAACACATAATTTTGTACTTGATAAACAAATTTCCAATACTTGAACTTACTAGACAGATAAAATTTATGAATTATGATTCTTAGGATCACATGGGTTTTTAGTTGGCTAAAAGCAAAACTCGAACTACTTTTGTACTTTGATAGAAAAATTTCATAATAAATATATTTTGGATTTGTGTTCAACCAAACCCTTCCAGCTTGCCCCCTGCAGCATGAAATTTTTACACGAAAACTTCAAAACAATCATGCAGAAAATTCGATATACTCTCGCGAAAAAAACACAGAAATCACCCCTCCTCCTTTCGATGATGTCCAACCAAATTCAGAAAAAAGTGACACACACATCCTTCATCATTTTGGCTTCTTTCATCAGGATTTCTCTGAATTCTCAAGAATAGACTAAAACTGGATATCTAAAGATTTTTAATAATCGAAATTCGCGACTTTTCGCGACCTTTTCTCGACTTTTTTTGTGGTATCCACCTCTCAATTCTTTCAATTTGCCCCCTTCCCTCCTAAAAAAGAAGTAATGCCATCAATTTTATTACACAAAAGGAACAAAGGCGAAAATTTTTAGAAAAAATACTTAAGATTCAAAAGCTGAAATTTGAATTTTTTTCAACATAGTATACAAAGAGAGAAAAATTCGAGAAAATTGGAAAAATTCGCAACTTTTGATTAATCAATTTTGCAATTTCAGCGATCACCCTGTAAAAAGAATTGAAAAAAAATTGATGCTATAAAAATTTCTTCAAGAATCTAAGTAATTATTTTATTTGAAAAAAAATTATGAGTCACAGCAAAAAAAATGAAAAAAAATACAAAACATTCTTGAGACCTAAAATTTCAGCTGGCAGAAAGAAATTGACCTTCTCCCCCCCCCCTCGGAATATTTTCCTATCGCCTTTTTCCAATTTTTGCCTACTTTCAAACTATTTTTTTTTCATGTATGTTTGCTCGATCGCTATAATCGAGCTAAAGTGTTTGAGAATTCGAGAATTTCAGAGCTATGTACCAACATGTTCATTTATAAAAAGTTTGAACCCATTTTTGATTAGAAGAAAAAGAAATGTGAAGCTATAAATTTTAAAAACCATCAAATATTTCAATAAAAAAGTTCAACTTGATAGAAATTTTTCAAAAAATGACACAATGTAATAATAATAAATTTATTAACCCCGAGTAAAACGAAGATGAAAATTTTTCGATCAAACTAGATACTTAAACAATAAAATGTACCTACTTACTCATTTTTTGAAGCAATTTGGTTGTATTTTTCGAAAATTTTTATTCTTTCCCATCAAATTTTGAACTATTTTTGAACAAGTACACTCCTCATATTACATGCTATATTACTGAACTATAGACGTAAAGTCATTAAATAAAAAAAAAGTTTGAGGCCAGCGAGAGAAATTTTTTTTCGAAAAAAATATCAATACCTATTTCAATCGAAAAAAATTACATTTTTGGTCAATAATTCTTCACCCTTAAAATATTACGTCCTGATTTCGTAATTTTCTCATCAACTTTTTAGATCATTTTCGAATCTCAGGTCTTTTTCATACTTTTTGTACTAGCAGACAGTTGAACTCCACTTCACTGTAATTAAATAACCTCAGATTTTCCAGGAAGTCGATATTCCGAAACAACTCCTCGAAAGCAGATCATTGTCTTCTCCAAATGCAATTTATTTTCCATTTAAATGATGCTTCAATTTTTTTAAATAAATTGGTAAGATGCACGATCTAGAAACTGAATGCCTTTAAATAAATATGTACTCGTAGTTTGACGTTAATTCATAATCAAAATGTTTTATCAATCTAGAACATCAGGCTAGGGGTACTTTTTTCTCAATACAAATTCTCTCCATGAACCCCTAAAAAAACTGATCATATATCTTCGAAGGCGGTACAGTAAATTTTGAAAAGGGCCGCCTTTGAACTGACACTGATGTGTCGCATACGATCACACAATCTAGTTTTATTTCAATCTACCGCCAAGTCTTGCAAAAGGAAATACCGATACAAAGCGTGTAAAGACGTAGGTAATTATTGCGGTTATTCTATATGAATGAATGATAACCAAATGAAATATGAACCTTACGCCTTATTACCGCAGATGAATAAAAACCAACCAGTTTTCCGCACAGAACAAACTCCGCACAGCGGTGAACAAAAAACCACCACAAAACCATAGGTACCTTAAACCACGATGTGAATTTCACGTTCTCAAGTTACGAAAATTGATTAGATTGAAATTCTCGTTGCAAAATCCACCCTCGTTTTTTTAATTAATTCAACGAGTGCGTCGATCACAAGCTTATCAGGTGAATTTTTCATCCATAAACAAAATGTAACTGTTACTTTTACTGAAATTTCAAAAACAAAGATAGCAGCGAGAATACAGATACCAACAGATTTGGACAAAGATGACCCTAAATAGAAGCTGCGTTTTGTCGTCATATTTTCGCTTTTCAATACAAAAACTTTATTAATTTGCGACGAAAACTTTTATTTATGGCAATAATAAGGAAACTTGATATCAACATTTTGCACCGAAAGTTGTTTTTCTTATTGCTTATTATAAAATAAATGATAATTTTCCTCTTTACCGTGAATGTAAAACTTGAAGAATGGTAAAGTTTATTAAAAACTTTCCTATGAATATTCATCATTTTTAGCTGTTTTTTGCCGCAGTAAATTTAAATCAACGGCTAGTTTGAATTTCCGAATTTTCAAACTTTTCAGCCTGGGTGAACCGAATATGCTTCATTTTCTATACCAGCATTGCAAGTTAACAAATTTGCTACTTGGTTGTATTTCAATTTTTGAGTCTAATTTTTATACAAGGGTCAAGTCTGCAATGCAAGCTCTAGAGATGGCTAAAATATCGATTTTTTCACTCGTTCTAACACAAACTTTGAATTTTTCAACAAAAAAT
Organism: Pseudococcus jackbeardsleyi; assembly: GCA_038380155.1. Classification (NCBI taxonomy): domain Eukaryota; kingdom Metazoa; phylum Arthropoda; class Insecta; order Hemiptera; family Pseudococcidae; genus Pseudococcus; species Pseudococcus jackbeardsleyi. Next base: position 11,541,346 of record CM076242.1, read on the forward strand.
TGCCAACGTTTTAAAAATTTCCATCAATTTAATAAGTTAACCAAACAAAATTTTGAAAAGTAATAAAAATATAAAACTAAAAAGAAACTAATAAAGGTACCTATGGTAACGTTGAAATTAAAACTTTTAAAACGTTAAATTTCAAAGAAATTCACATTAGAAAAAATTTACCTAAAAATTGGATAGAATTTAGAAAAAATTTGAAACTGAATAAATTTTTGATTTGGACTGTCGCGAAATCCTATTTTTTGGTAAAAATAATATTACTATTCCAATTGATAAATATTTGTAATCCTTTGGTTTCTAAATTTTGTAGCTTTGTTTTAAAAGAGAAACAAGTTCTGTATATCGTGATGCATGCATTGCAAAAAATATGTTCTACACTTGATTGAATATACTTCTCAGTCCGAAATCTAGATTATGTATTAAAAATAGAACTTCACTCTGAACTTAATCATCAAAAAAAAAAACATTTACATTTTTTACCATTAGGTAGATAATTCCAAGTCATTCATCAATTCTCACACACTCCAACCAAAAAATAACTCGTCAACAATCGCACAATTAGATACGCACAAAGATAAACGACTTTAAGATATGTATCCTCAGACGACGCCTCTCCTCCTCCTTCAATTCTTGTACCATGTAGTTGAAGCTTCGAAGAAGAATGTCTCATTTAATGTATAAAAATTATTAGAAGCTAGAAAGTGAAGACAATTCATGGAAAACTTACCATTAGATAATCATCTAACTACGAAGTTGGCATGGAGAGAGCTGCGAAGAATGCGAAGAATATCATTCGACATCACTTTGAAAAGTTGTTGATACGATTTCACTAATGTACACAATAAATATTATTACAGAAAGATAGGATGAATGAAAATAATTGACACGAAAACTCGAAAAAATAAACTTCTATGAACTGGTATTCTAACGACGAATACGACACAACTGACTTCAGCATTGTAATATACCATGAAAATTGACTTATTTTTCATACCTTAGGTACGTTTGAATCACAATCACAACACAGAGCAAACTTCAAAATAAAAATTACGCGTATCGATACAAAATTCGAGACTCGAGTAAGAAAATTGTAAAAATCAAGCTCTTTCCAACTTCAATAATTCTTGAAAAAATGCAGCATTATTTCGAAAGATTACTCGCCATATTAGAGATGCATATTCCCGAATGCATGTATAATGAGAAATAATAAATAGAGAACGTAAAACGTAATTAGACATTCGCGAAATATTAATCCATTACACTAAAACAAACAAAATTATTGCAAATTGCAAACACGCCATTTTCACTAATTAAAATAATAATTATTTTGTTATTTTTTTTTACAATATCGCGTCAGGGGGTTGTTACACGTTGCCAAATGCTCATTTTTTAAGCAGTTTGTGCGTGACGCGTGCGCGTGACTCAAAAAATTATTCAAAAAAACGGAAACGGAAACCGGAACACCGGAACTGAGAAAAAACAAAAAATTTTTTTAAATAATAAAAAAAAAATTTTTCGTATTATTCAAAATGTTTACGGTAATTTCAAGTAAATACCGATTATGACGTAAGATTACTCGTTTCGAGTTTTTAATTTTTTTATAAAAATTATTCCTTTTAAGATATTTCTCATACAATTTTTACAATTTTAATAAACATTTACTACGGTATTTATAAATTTTTTTGTTGAAAAATTCATACTTTGTATAAAAAACGAGTTTTAAAAATAATTCTTCAATACGGCACATTCCACGTTCAATTCAATATTCGCAATCCATTTCCAAAGAGAATTCATATCCTTGCTCGTTTTATCAGTATTTTATCTACAAAAAGACTTTTTAGAAAATAAAATTGCTGAAATATTGAAAAATTACTGAAAAATTCGCCAATATAAGATGATTTATCGTATATATTGTTGAAATTGCACCAACAAACGTTCAAAATGATATCGAACAATATTCTTCGCAGCTCCACCTTCGGCATTTGGGTCCGTTCTTCACGAAATATATCTTCTTCCAATGTTGACTATGGTATGAGAAGCTTCAATAAATTTGTATTGGTAAGAAGAGGAACTGAATTTGAAAAGAAAAGGCAGAAAGAAAATCCTGATCCGGAGCTTCAGTACACAGGTAAGCGACGTCTCTTGTATCATACATTCGATCCCTGAGAATATCTATATCTTATTGTGTTTCATTGATGTTACAGATTATGGTCACAGAGAACCCGGATATAAGATTGGGAAAAAACGTTTTTTGCCTCCTGAATGCATACCAGAATTAATAGTTCCAGATTTGACCGATTGTCCTGTAAGCTTTTAATTTGAACAATTGAGTATTCGTAACCTTTCGTTTTAATTTACGTAAATTGTATGGTTCTAGCTTAAACCGTATGTTTCGTACCGAGCTGTGAATAAAGACGAATCCGAATTCACGGCCAAAGATCTATTCGAAACAGTATACTGCCGAAAGATATACGACGATTTTAAAGCAAACAGACTCGACGAAGAAGGCAATCCTTTAGAACCTAGTGAACTAGAGAAACTTACCGCTGAAGAAGCTTGGAATAATGCTCGTAAATGTAATAATGATTTAATGAATACCATCAATGACTTCATACCTCGAAGAGTTCGTGAGAATCTAGATTAATTGTAAGAAATGTTGAATTGCTTGAATTATTTAATTCGTTGTACATTTTATTAAAATAATAAAGTCTTGTCATTACAGATTTGAAAAGTTGTTCGAGTTTCTTCTTCGTTGCTAGTAAATAAATAGTGAACGGTATATGAAAATTTTATTTAAAGTTTTCCATGAAAACAAATGATGTTTACATCGGAGGAACATAAAAATCATGAAAAACATTTCAATATCTTATTACGGATATTCTCATTTCTTTTTTATTGTCGAGTAATAACAAAAAAACAATAAAAATATTTAATATTCGTTTTCAGTTGAAAGAAAAATTATTGATAATTATGATAAACAATATTTACACGTTGAAACCAATGAGAGCTTTGTAATTGGAAAATATTGATGTGAAAATGTGAAAGAAATGCTTAGAAAAATTGTATACAAAGTGTAAAACGTATCTTAATAAATTTCCAGTGAACTACCGTGTAACTCGAATTTTCAACTTGACCGCAATAAATTTTTGGTGTTAAAGTAGGCCTATAAAAAATCTTATGACTAGATAGACTTTTCCTTCAACTCTACCAAAAAAAAGCAAAAGTAAATAGATTATAACTGTATTAAAGCGTTATAAAAATTCAAAAAGAATGCCAACTAACGCTGATATTCCATCATCTAATACTTTACTACGAATACGAGATACTTAATTAAAATTGGAATGAATCTGATTCTTGAATTGACGAACTCCATGTGATATGTGGACTGGTTTCACTTTGTGACGACGATGAAGTTGACGGCAGTGTTTGTTGCCATTGACTTCCAACGAGGTCGTCATTTTTTAAATAGCCATTACTGCTATCTTCGATTATGGTGGGAATGTCATCCGAGTATGATTGTAGGGATGGTCCTGTGGGTATGTGTGGTTTGTGCTTGAACTGTCTGAAGATCTTTCTTCGATTTCGCGATGGACTCATTTCGTTATGATGGATGGCCGGCTTTATGGGCGAAAATGCTTGTTTGGGAGAATTTTGTTGCCATTTTTGATGCATTTTTGTCGGCGATTTGCAAGTAGATATTGAACTTGGGGATGAGTCGAGGAAAACGCTGTCTCTTTCGGTAGCGTCGTAAGATTTCGTATAGGATTCGTGATATGGACTCTGACGTGAGTAAGTTGGACTTCGAGGAGAAGGATATTTGAATTTATTTTCGTGTTGCGGTTTATAGGAAAGCGATAAGAGTTGCCTTTGAAGAATATCGTCTTCTTGATTGAGAATATTATCGTATAATGATTTCAAGTCGTAGTGTTCTTTGTGTAATTCGTGCAGTTCTAGGAAACCTTTGGCTTTTTCGGTTAAATTAAAGTATTCTGGATTGAAAATCGCATCTTTGGAAGTACTCTCTTTCAAACTACTGGTTTCGATATTTTTGGTTTTAGCTTCATGTTGCGTTACCTGTCGAAAATAAATCATAATAGGTTAGTATCAATTCGGTAAGAAAAAAATAATTAGGTAGGTAGTAGGTACCTAGGTAGTATTAGGTACTAGGAGCCCAAAACAGGGAACGATTATTAAGCCTATTCTTTATTCGATTGAAATTAATTAATAATATTACTCACCAAACCATCAGAAGCACGCCTGCCTTCTCTAAAATCACTCGGCGATTTCATCCCACTTCTCGAAAACTGATAAATAGTAGACTGATTCTGTACCAATGGACTATATCTACGCCAGCTACTCGGACACACCGACGGTGTTTTGCGTTTCTTTGTTTTAACATTAGCAACATTATAAGCGCTTGTAGCATTGCAAGAAGGCAAACTAGACGTAACGTCCATTTTAATCTTATCTTTATAATTTTCAAAAGAGCTTTGATTAGTCAAAGCATGAAACGAAGAACATGATTCGTTCTGACTAAAACTAGTATTTTGTGCGCCTACGCCGCTGGAAGATGAAGAACTAGCATATGAAAGACGTTGACATTGATAACTCTCTTCGATATCGGCTTCGACACCCTCGTCGGTAGAATTCGAATATTGAGCAATAATACCGGCTGTACTATCTGGATAAGAGAACCGCGAACTTTCGGTCGAATAATCAGAAATATCGGAATACTTGAACGCATTCGATGCACTCTCACTGTACGAATTCGTATTGAAACCTGTATCGGATTCTGATAAATTTTCCATCTCGTTGATGATGGACGAAAATTGAGAATTGACTAGAGAATAATTAGGCGAGGTACTATATTGTGACGAGCTATATTGTCCGACCGTAGGACTAGTCATTTTGAAAGAGTGGGCAGATAACGAAGACGGAGAACTATTCAAAGGAGAGATATGAGTATCTTGGTACTGTTGCAGTAACTCGTTATTGATTGTATTTAAAACGGAATTTTGCGGCGAAGGACTAGCACTTGATATGTTTACGGGTTGATAATTTTGAGAAGTTAAACTAGAGCTCATTAGAGGCAATTGCGATAAAGGTAATTGCTCTTTGGAATACGAATTATTGGAAAAATTCAATAACGGAGCGATATTATTAATGATAGTCTGTTGATTTATAACATGAACGTAGCAAGCCGGTGACTTATGTCGACTTTCATTGCCACTGATCGCCTCCAACGCCGAACATGGACTTGTTTGGAATAACGAATTCGAATTCAACGAGATATCGTGTAAAGCGCTGATATCTTTGGCCGATTCTTGAATATAAGAGTGTCGAGAATCGCCGGATAATCGTCTATAGCCGCTGATAGCGTCGAAATTAGGATTATTTAACGACGAATGTTGGAAAACTGGCGTATGAGCTGGTTTCTTTTGAGAAGTTCGTTGTCGTTGTTGGATCATTTCGAAGTGTCGACTCTTTTTAATATCTTGGATAGGGATGGTGTGATGCTGCCGTAGATGATCCAAGAATAAATAATAAATTGCTCCGTAATGATCGTAATATTTGCAACGAAGGGACTGAAAAATATGGTATCAAAATTAGGATCTTGAAGACTGGAGTGTTTTTCAATGAAAGTAGTAATGGAATTGAACGTACCTCTCGTGTATTCCCTGAATCTATTCCTAAATTTTGCATTAGTAGTAAAATTTGTTCATTTGGTTCAGATTTACCATCGCCTCCTCCGGTACTAGGAAGTAATCTGGGAGCTTCTTCGACCATCCACGAATGCCTTTTAATTTGTTCTATAGTGTATCTTTTCTGCGGCTCTAGCACTAACATTTTTCGAATTAGAGATTCACAACCTGAAAATCATATCACGTAATTAATTAAACGAGATAATTAAATTCAAAAATCACTGCTATGTCAAAAGAATCGGAAGTAAATATTTTCAATTTTCGACAGATACAATAGATAGGTTTCATTATTGATATCAAGGGAAATTCGGCTAAAAATATTTCCATAAAACATGACTCACGGAAATGGAATTTCTGGAGTCACGTTTACAAAAAATGATAATTGGCAACATTGGAATACTGGAATTTCCAAAATAAACAGCTTTTCCTGATTATTTCAATCCACCATTATAAAATTTCAATTTAATTAATTAATTTAATTACAATGAAGAAATATTGAATCTCGTATGTTTCCGGTTTGATTTCAAAAGAGATGATACCTCATGGTAGCGTAATATTTACATCGATTCGAATTCTAATTTTGCCGGTGTAAGTGAGAAAAAAAAATCTGCGTAGTAATCATTTCTCTAGAAGGTTATTTATTTTACAGATACGACGTAAATTTCATGGCTTTCTCAATGACGCCGCCAAGTATAAAGTCGAACGTTCCTAGCTCTTTTGTGAAACTCGAGATTGTTGAACTCTTTCCCATTTTTGGTGAGTTTACATGTACACCATGTTATTACGTTGTCAAATTATTTTTCAGTCGCCCGGTGTTTGTCTTAGAGAAAAGTTTCCAGCCTTCAGTAAACTTGTATCGCTCAGGTATCACTTACCAGTACTCATGAAATACGGTATACGGAATCTGCCGGATAAAACTCTATCCCTTAGAACGTGCAGCGTTGGTCCATCAAATGGTAAAGCTCCACATACTAACACGTACAGCACAACGCCGAGACTCTGTAAAAAAGGTATTTACATTAGTAGACGCAGTCTCTGTATCATTTAAAATAATTGGACTTCGTTTGGTTTGTTAATTACGTTGAAAACTAGTTAATTAAATTTCGTCTCGTTTATGTGCCATTAAAATGGCAACGTTTTTGACGGATTTAACGGTTTAATAAGTAAAGTTCCGTGTACGTGTGGTAGACCTTTTGAGTTGCTGTTTTAATTCTTAATAAAAGCATTTAAACCGTACCCGGGAGGATTAAAGTCGGGACTCTTTTGTACCCATCGTTTCGTACAGACCCAACCATTAGATACTAAAATAACAAACATATTCGCTCTTACCCAAATATCTATCTCCGGTCCGACGTATTTCTTTCCTTCGAACACTTCGGGAGCTGCGTAGGGAGGCGAACCACACCACGTCGATAGGAATTCGTTCGGATTATAATAATTACTAAAACCGAAATCGGCTATTTTTATATTCATATTGCTATCCAATAGTAAATTTTCAGCCTTTAAGTCTCTGTGTACGATTCTTCGATTATGGCAGTATTCGATGGCGGATAAAATTTGCCAAAATTTACGCCGAGCAGCGCTCTCTGACATTTTACCATGTTTGGCGATGTAATCTGCGTACACAAAACAGCGTAAATTTAATTTCCAGCTACCAGCAAGTCGAAGTGAAATATTTAAACGATAAAATTGAAAAATTATACGTTCCGGAGTCGTTATGACGTAGACGTAGATGCGAATAGAATTAATAATCGACCATCTTCGGTAATAAATACTCATATGAGAGTGTTTTGCGGTTGAAAATTTATATCGAGGGGGGTTTTCGAGTAGAGATTTTTATTTTATACGTATCGGTACGTGGAATCATGTGTAAGTCGACGATCCGGCGCGTCTCGTTGATTGTTTTATTCGTATACAGAGCTCAATGGTAACGCACACGTTTTCTGTACTGTGGCCATGATCTTGTACCTACACGTGATTTTTTTGGCAACCGCTCGCGTAAATTTGTTTTAATAAAATTCTCTCGTAAGAACGAGGTAGATACATTTACGTTAACGAGCTGCTTTCAATGGTGTCGTTGGGAGATTTAGTGTAGGCAAATTAGAAAAAAAAAAAACATTTTTAGCCAGCCAAGGTTTTATTGCGAAAAATTGTCGGGAGTGGTCCCCTGACTAACCTCTAGAAAGTCCGCACCCCCTAGACCCCTTGCTAAATTTTTTATGGAGGCTCCACCCCCCTCAAAAACGGTTTTTCGCCAATAACTCCTCAGGGTTTGGTTTTACAGCAAAAATAACTTCGTATTTGGATTCTACACTCAATTTCCTACAAATATTGTCCAGAATTTTTTTTTGAACGATCATTGGAGAGGAGGTGGAGGGTCCTGAACGAGGGTGGTTTTGGGAAACATGCTAAAATACGAGATTACCGCTTTAAATCATTGCAAATGGTGAAGGAAATTTATTTTATGAAATTTATTTATGGTATGAGTGCTCTTTCTGAATTTAGTGTAAATCTCACCCCTCTCCCTCCCCCTCCCCGTCCCCACCCTGGAATTAATTTCGAAAATGGGACATTGTTGGTAAACATCTTTTTTCTCGAAATTTTGCGCAATCTTCAATAAGATAGTTTGACGAAGTCGAGTGCGTCATTCCTGTGGGGGTTCTACACCCCTCCCCCCCTCCCCACCAAGTTTCTGTAGATTGAATTGAACATTGGGGGTGGGATGAAAAAAGAAACATACTATCTTGGATTTCGACCAAATTTGGTTGGGTGGTTTACTTTGAGTGGGAGACCTCCTAAAAAAAATTTGAGCCCCCAAGGGTCAAGTGGAGGGGAGCAGGGGGGTGCTCAAATTACACCTCTTTTTGAAAAAAACGCTGTTTTTGTGTTTTTTTGGTCAAAAAAAATTATTTGAGAAGCTGTCGTAGCACTTGAAAGTTGAGATTTGAGTTTCTATGTCTCCCTCAACCATCGCCATCCTTCTCCGATCAAAACAAAGAGCGCTACCAGGGGGGTTCTAAAGTTGCGAATTGCAATATTCCAATAATACGAAATTTCACGATGCTGGCATGATTTTTTTTTTCATGGAATTATTGAAGGAAAATTTTTTTCCAATCACTGAAAGTGAATATTGAAAAAGAAATTTGAAAATTTTATACACCAGTGCAGCCAACAGCGAATCGTAAGATTCTAAAATACGGAATTTATATCGACTTTGAATAGATTATTTTTTCGCCGGAAAGAATTTTTTTTCAATCAACAAAAGCATATTTCGGAAATTTTTTGAAAAATTTTGTGTGTCAGCGCAACCCTGCATAATTTCTTCGAAATGTCTCAAATAAAAATTGGTTCAAATGCTTGATAAAAAATTCATTTCGAGTTCAAAAAATCAGAATATTGTAAGTAGAAACTAGCTGCACTGGCGTGTAAAATATTCAAATTTGTTCTTCAATATTCACTTTCAGTGACTGGAAAACAAGTTTCCTTCAATAATTCCATGAAAAAAAAATCATGCCAGCATCGTGAAATTTCGTATTATTGGAATATTGCAATTCGCAACTTTTGAACCCCCCTGGTAGCGCTCTTTGTTTTGATCGGAGAAGGATGGCGATGGTTGAGGGAGACATAGAAACTCAAATCGCAACTTTCAAGTGCTACGACAGCTTCTCAAATAATTTTTTTTGACCAAAAAAACACAAAAACAGCGTTTTTTTCAAAAAGAGGTGTAATTTGAGCACCCCCCTGCTCCCCTCCACTTGACCCTTGGGGGCTCAAATTTTTTTTAGGAGGTCTCCCACTCAAAGTAAACCACCCAACCAAATTTGGTCGAAATCCAAGATAGTATGTTTCTTTTTTCATCCCACCCCCAATGTTCAATTCAATCTACAGAAACTTGGTGGGGAGGGGGGAGGGGTGTAGAACCCCCACAGGAATGACGCACTCGACTTCGTCAAACTATCTTATTGAAGATTGCGCAAAAATTCGAGAAAAAAGATGTTTACCAACAATGTCCCATTTTCGAAATTAATTCCAGGGTGGGGACGGGGAGGGGGAGGGAGAGGGGTGAGATTTACACTAAATTCAGAAAGAGCACTCATACTATAAATAAATTTCATAAAATAAATTTCCTTCACCATTTGCAATGATTTAAAGCGGTAATCTCGTATTTTAGCATGTTTCCCAAAACCACCCTCGTTCAGGACCCTCCACCTCCTCTCCAATGATCGTTCAAAAAAAAATTCTGGACAATATTTGTAGGAAATTGAGTGTAGAATCCAAATACGAAGTTATTTTTGCTGTAAAACCAAACCCTGAGGAGTTATTGGCGAAAAACCGTTTTTGAGGGGGGTGGAGCCTCCATAAAAAATTTAGCAAGGGGTCTAGGGGGTGCGGACTTTCTAGAGGTTAGTCAGGGGACCACTCCCGACAATTTTTCGCAATAAAACCTTGGCTGGCTAAAAATGTTTTTTTTTCCTCAAAATATCGCTAATTTGCCTACACTAATTTATTCGCGTCGAATTTTCTTTTTGTTCGTTTACAATTCGACGTATTGAAAGAGTATAACGTGATGAATTCTTCAAACTTTTTTCTATCGGGTAGATTCTAAATTACCTTAGGTTTCAGACGTGCTGTTCGATGTGTGGAGGAGGTTTTCGCTCGATTCCGGTGAGCGATGATATTTAGAGGCGGTAATGGTTATAGAATTTCGTTAGTGAGAAAGCTTTAAGTGAAAAAATGGGTTTGAACGTTAGCTGGCTAATCGATTTATGGGCAGTGTTAGTAAAAGAGATCAGAACATTTTGAAGGGATCAAATGAGGTTTTAACGAGTTGAATAGACTAATTTTTATTTATATTGAGATCAAAAATAGAAAAAATAGTTGTAGGTAAAATTAAAATTTTGAATATATGAATTATCAAATTCAAAACACAAAAGTAAAAAAAAAATTGAAAACTATTGTGTTGATGTTTTTTTTTTCAGATTTGTTGCTGCGGACTTGCTTCGAAGAATTTCTTTGCTGTAATTGAATTTTACCCAATTGTTTTGAACCACATTCAAAAAAATTGAAGGTGAGTAAAAATCAAAAAAAAAAAATTATTTTGAAAAGAAATGGTTCTCTGGAAAGGACGTACTCCTTTGAAAAAACAATAATACCTTATTTATTAAACTTTGTACTGATTTGAAGCACCAAAAGTTGAAAATATGTTCCAGTCACTTAACCTTTTTGCCTGAATTTTTTAAAACTAGTACCTAATCAAAATCTATGAACTGTGAATTTTAAATATTCTATTGAAAAACTTGAACTTGGAGAGTCAGTCGGAGTATATTTGACCTGCTGATTGAGCATTTTTTTCTACCTTGTTTCTCTCCTTTAAAATGGTCTCCAAAATATTTCAAGAAAGAACGAAGTGAATTTCGAGAATGAATGTATAAAAAAGTAGAGTATCGTTGATTTTCCATTTTGTCGAGAAGTTAGTCGTTTTCAAATTTGAAATGACTGTCACAGACAAGGAAATCGTGTAAGCTAGAAAATAATGATAAATTCGTGTTTAAAACGACAAAAGGAAAAATGTGACTTAGTTTTGAATTTGAAATTTTGTATCACGTTTGACGAAGCAGATCACACACGAGAGATCACAAGCCATCGTGTAAAAATTCTGACGTGTTTCTCTCAAAAAATTTGAAATAATTTTGATTCAGTGGCAATTGAAGTTTTCGCCGAAGTTGCTTTACTTACAATTTTAATCTTTTTCCAAATTGAAAAAAAAAAAATGAAAATTTTGAGCTGGTTTAGAAGACTTATTTTACACCCAGAAAAAATGATCAAACGATAGTTCGGTTTCGAAAATCAGTATAAAATTCATTACTTTGATTGTAATTTGAGACAATGATTACGGTGCATTTCCCCGAATCCAAATCCTCGATGTGGTTTTTTCTCAACTAACGATTCGAATCGAATGTAAAAAAAAAACTGTGTTGCTTGAAATTCAACGAATTATCCTAATTTTGCAATTTTAATCAAATTTCCTTGAAATTTTGAAGAAAAAAAAACAGTAGGTTACAAATGAATAGCTAGGTATGTCAAATGAGGACTGATGGGTTCTTTGTTGTCAGAAAAGTTTTCATTTGAAATATTCAAAGTTTACTAAACAATTTAAAACCCCAATTCCAAAGTGGCGCAAGTCCAAAAGCTGTATATGAGAAAAGGAACTTAAGTGTGAATTTTTTTCAGCTTGTGATTGTAAAAAAATTTTATGAATGTCCTTTTTCTTATGTACGAATTTGGGACTTACGCCAATTTGGAATTGGGGTCTTCAATTGTTATTTGGCCAATTCTTAAAAAATAATATTTCGTTTCTTTTTTGTTGGAAATCTATATTTTTCTAGAAAATCTGACCAACTGTTTAAATTTTGTTTAAACATTGTACCGATTAAGTAAGTACTAAAATTATGACTGTTTTTCTGGCGTGTATTTTGGCCTTAATTAAGGTATATTTGAAATTTAAAAAATTTTGAAGTCTCGAACCAATTTTTTTGAAAATGAGGGCTCAATACAGCAAATTTTCTAGATTGGGATTCTGTTTCGAAAATCTTGTTTTTGAAAAAAGAAGAATAATTTTTTGGAAAAATTTTTCTTAATTTCAGGCATAAGTATTCATATGACTGTGATTTTATAATTTTCGGGTAATTTCTTCAGTTTTTGAAGTTTTTTAAATGATTTTTTAATAATGTTTAAATTGGAAAAAAATTAATTGAAATTTTCAGCATTGTATAGCACAAAAAATCAGTCAATCAGCGGAATGAAATCTTAATTTGCAAAAAGTACAAAAATGATGAAAAATTGAAAGCAAGATCATAAAATGATAAAATTGGTAAAATTTTAGTCAATACAAAAAACTAATTTTACAAAAGCTTGAACTATTTAAAATGCAGAACGAAAAAAAAAAAAGTGTAAAAATCGAAAGCAAAAATTCTGTGAAATCGAAGTACTTCACTTCCAGGAAATTTGAGAAATCAAAGGATATAGAAGTTTGAGAAAAAAAAATGAAAGGTTTTTGGATACGTGGCAAAAATAATTATACAAAAGGCAAACTTGTTTTATACCAGACTTTCTGAAAAATTGATTGAAAATTTTCAGGATATCTGCGAAATGAACTCCGTTTTTTTTGTTTTTTTTTTTTTTTGTAATCAAGGAAATCAAATTTCAAGATGTTACAAAAAACGTGAGGAATTTTTTTAAACGAATTTATGAAGTAAAATTCTCCCAGATCCTTGAAAAAATTGAGCCTAATAAAGCTTATCATTTTGGTTAATCCTTTCAATCGTTTCAATTTTTGTCATTTCATTTTTTGAATTTGATTTTTTTTAGTCTTTCGAACATATTTTCTAAAAGTATTGATGATTTTTTTTTCCTATTCACGTCTCCGATTAAAAATTTTCACCGAAACCGTCACACCATTTTTTAAAATATACTCGATACTTTTTACCAAACATCATATTACATTGCCAAACTTTGAAACCCCATTTCTAATTCGTTTAAAAGTTCACATCCATTTGGAAAAATTTACACCTCCGAGTCATCACTTGTATTGGCACCCTTATTGCATTACTAATCTGCCCTATTGGCACACCTAAAACATATCCTAACCTATTCCTTATCCATATGGAATAATTCCAACCCTACGAGAAACCCTATCATTACACATTCGCCTACACAACTCCGCTCTATAAAAACGTCCATCATCGGAGCTTTTTTGACGTAATATATAATAACGCAACCACCTATACATAATAGATCAAAGCGTAGGAAAATTTTTTCGTACCGAATATTTCTCCTTGACTAGCATATTCAGAAACGATAAATATCATGTCATTGGACTCCATTACCTGAAAAACAAAACGAAAAAAATCGGCCATTAACACGATGCTATTTGCATGAGAGTAGAAAAAAATGTAACGACAATCTCATAGTACGTTGCCTTCGAGGATGAAAAAAAATATGGAGAGAAGTGAGCAGACGAAATCGACGTTGTTGACGCGATTCGAAATGTAAAAGAGTGCTCGACGAACGAATATATCTTTACACTCAGCACAAAGTATAGACGTAGAATTTTCCCGATCGTCGTAGATTTTCGTCATTGTTATTATTTGTAAAATGGCTTTTGAACTTTACTCTCTTATTTGAGTTTAATTAGGCGAGCGAGTTTATAGAGCAAAGGTTTATTAAACCCTGAAAAGCGCGTCTTTTGTTCAACAATGCGTACTTTGTTTATATACTTAGTTTGAATGGGAAGAATTGGATGAGAGAATCGACTTATAAAGGTAGTAAAATCGATAATCGACAATTTTTATAATTTTTTGCACGGTGCGCAGTAAAAAAGTTATATTTGGGGATCGTAAATCTTTATAAAGTGATCCGAGTGTATTTCAATGCTAAAAATATTGCTATGGCTAAATGTTTATTTACTTGATATAATTTTATGATATGCGGATGATCCAGCTGTTTCATGATATCTACTTCTCTGTAAACTTTTTGCAGATTGACTGCATCCAGTCTTCGTTTTTCTATTACTTTTATGGCGACCTGTAACAGAGAGAAAAAAATCTAGTTAGTGAATGTGTAATTGTGTAGTTTTCTTGAAAAGTGGTTTCTATAAAAATCGTCGTATTTAAGGGAACAAGGTGAGCCATTTGTAGAGTTACAAGGATTTCGAAGTTTAACAAAGGCGCAGAAAACGAGATGAAATTTTTTGGTTGCATTATTTATTTAATTTTTTTTAATGGGTCTAGGAAAGTTTTGAACCTCTTGGAACTCATTAAAAAAATTATTTTCAGAGAATGGGAAAGTAGGACCGAAATTGAAATTTTTCAAGTTGTGAAATTATCAAAATTCTTATTTATTGACCCCCTGAATCAATTTTTAGGGTTTTTTGGCTCCAGGCTCAAAACTTAAATACTCATTTGATATCATCAAAACTGGACCCTTTGTAAGGATGCGTGCGAGCGTGGCCATTATTTTAATATGTATTTTAAATTTTATCAAAAAAGAGGTATCAAAATTGAGAAAAAGGGTTTGGCTCACCGAATCCATTTTTACGAGGATGGCAATTTTATAAAGCGGGGGGAAGGGGTATTTATGAAATATAATTAAAATTTTCCTGCATTGGCATTATGACGTTTTATCAGATTTTTAAAAAAATTCGAAAAAATTTCGATCAATCAGTATGATAGCATTTTGTTGGTCTTGAAAAATTAAAATAAAAAATTGGAGAAGTTTCAAAAATGGCGTCTACTAGCAAGAGAATTGAAAAAAAAAAACATAAAAATAGTGCTAAAATTTCATTTGAATGACAAGAAAATCAAAAAAAGACAAAAAATTTAGTGATTTTATAACAGAAAGCCAGACTTTTTAACGTTTTCTTCTTCCTTTGAATTTAAGCGTTCTTTTTTGAAGAATTGGACTTGAGAAAAATCATATGATAATGGCAAGCATGTTAATTTTTCAGATCCCGCAGACAAATGATGAAGCAAAACAATAATTCCAGTTCCGCTCCCCCCTCTTCTCTCCTTTTCTCATCCCGAATTCGTCGAAAGAGGGATTTTCGACTTTTTATAGTAAAAAATTTACCAAATTTCGCGATAAATTATATTTTTTCAGAATAAATTTATAATGATTTTTTGGAAGCAGAATTTCACCGATCGAATTTTGGTCACCAAATTACGGTCATTAATTTTTGGCCTTCACTGACTCGATGACATTTTGTTAGTCTTGAAATTTTAAAACCCTGGAAACATTTTAGCGACCGAAAAAAAAAACATTTTGAAAAGTATTAAAAATGATGAAAATTAATATAAAATTAAAAACAAAAACTTGAATACCCGTCATTGAAATAAATATAAAAGCTTCTGCTCTAAAACAAAAATTGTTGTGTTTTTTGTGGAATCTTTTTTATCCTAAACTTGAAAACTGACTCTTACAGGCATCAGTGGAACGAAAATAATTTTCAATTTTGAATTCTCTTTCTTGTCGGTAACACCCTGCCTTTCTGAAAATCTAGTTTTGCATCTCCAGTCGAAAGATCTAACTCAAAAAAATTTTAGTTTTTGGTAAAGCTAAATATTGTTCAATTTTGATATTTTTGATCCAATTTTCCATCCTTGAAGGTTGTCTATACTAATTTTATGTCAGACGAATCCCAGAAATTAATTTAGGAGCTTGAAAAAACTTCACAAGTTCACATCATTTAAAAATTTTTCAAATACTTATTTGATTTTCGAGCTTTTTTTCGTATTTTTCGACTGATTCAGGTTCCTCCTTCCCCCTCCCCCCAACCCGCATCCAAGAACGGAAAAATGTTGAAAAAAAGAACCTTTTTCGAATCAAAATCGTCTGAAAAATTCGAATACCGCAAATCCGAAGATTCAATCTCTTTTCCTTCGCCTTTGGCGCGACTTTAAAGTTCGGTTAACATAATAAATGGCTCACCCTGTACCCATGTAATATTCACCAGTCAAGTTTTCAAACTTGAAGTAATCAATGAGAACCACCGCACGAACTTGGTACCTATTTTTTTCACTCGAGTTAATAAATAAAATTCCAAATGAAAATTGATACAAGTCTGAGAGGTTATTGTTCGCCATGCGATAAATTATTTATTAATTTGCCTAATAATATATACCTTGTGTTGGTATAAATTCGATAATGTCACGAGGAGTGTATTTTTTCAACGTCCATATCAAAGTTGCCTAACTTTCACCTTTTCACCCTACAATGGAAATATTTCATGGCTTAAATGTAATCTAATCGATTAGGTAACTTAATCGTCATTAATGTGAAACATTGGGAATTGCACGAATGCACCTGGACGAAGGGCATCTCATAGGGGAAGATGGGACAAAGAAGTCGAAGGACGTGGAAATTTGCTCAATAAAAAATTTAATTTGGTAAAATATTCTTTTCGAAGTACATCGCAAGGGTAAATAAACAACGTATAATAACAATCGAAAACATTTCGCCTTCGCAATTGATTTTTTTACCATCGTGGCGTTTTTTTTTTTTTTATTTGGGAGCTTTCGACTTTGGTTCGTTACGATATTAATGTAGACTATTTAATAAAAAGAAAACCGCGAATGCGATTTTCTTTTCGCAAACACCAATCACGTGCCAAATTTTCCCTCAAATATACCGCCGCCAGCGCAGGATTTCCGCCAACGATCTAATAGCGTAGGTGATAAGGCTTTTCGAGTAGGCACCTACTGACACGATAACGAAAATGTTTATTTTCCAAGTCGAGCTTTTTTTCCTACGTCTTTCCATAGATTGATAAAAACTCGTATTGTGTTCGCGACGTACAATACGATTTGAGAAAAGTTGGCGAAAATTTTGAGATATGTCTGAGGAAACCCATTGTTCTCATTGTATTCGTCGAAATATTTTCATAATTGGAGATTCGTGCTAAAGGAAGCGTGAGTTTTATAAAGTTTCCCAAAGTATTGAAAATTTTCTCAAGATACAGATAGTACATATCGAGATCACGATGTACCATGTGCTCGGTTCCATTGTGCGGGGAAAAAATATCGAGAAAGTAATTAAAAACGAGGGGATTTCAAAGGATTGAGGAAAAAAAATTAATTTCTTAACTTCTTTGAAATGTGGCTTTTCTACCAAACTGGATTCGGAGAGATTCAGTTTAATCACGACGACTTTACGAAAACTCGATAGAAAATTTTTTCCTTTTTTTAATAGAAATGGGAAAAAAATTGAAACCTTTTCTTTTTCCAATGGTTTTGCTGTAGTTACCGAGGTTAAATTAATTTTGTGTCGCGAGCTCGTTTGTGGAAAATTTTCTCTTTCGTGAAAAATTTATCCTAGTCGGACGATAAATTATAGAGCGAAGAATAGAACCTCACTTAGGTGCTTTATTATACCATAATGCGAGTACATCAGCATAAAAAATATCATTAGAGGGTGCTTATTTTTCATAGAAATAGAGAGTGTTTCACGTATTATGCACATGATAATGATACGAAGAGACTTTATTGAATACAAATTCGGTATATTTTGACGCGTCGAGCTTCGCACTTTTCCAAATCTTTCTTTCGAGTGCTTCCACGATGAAGGTACGCTGTCCGAAAAATTTCACCGCGTAAAAAATTCTTTCACCGATTTTACGCTCTAGTTGGCTTCGAACCGAAGCCTGGTTTGATTTTATTCGCATGAGGCGAGGTAGAAAAGAAAACGACGACCTTTATAAATAGCTTTAGGTAGTTTTCGCTAGGTTTTTTATATTGATGGAACGTCTATTACAGAATGGTTGGCGGAGAAAATTCAATGTAGTTGATTAAAATAACGTTAGATGTTATTAAAATACTCGGAAATTGTTTAATATATTGGAAAAATTATTCGGTGACGTTAGAATTGTGTGAAATGTTGCAAAACTGGTTTGAAGTATCGAAAAAATGAGAAAAATGAAAACTTTGAAATGAAATAATTTTTTTTCGAAATTAACGTCTAAAAAAGACCAAAATTTAGATCAAACGGCCAATAGAAAAATATTTACGATAATTTACAGTAATTATTAGAATATTTATGGTAGTTTGTCAGAATTGTCAAAGTATTTACCATAATTACCGAAGTATTTGGTAATTTACAGTAATTACTGAAATATTTACGGTAATTTATCGTAATTATTGGAATATTTAATATAATCCACTGTATTTATTGTAATGTTTACGATAATTTACAATAATTATTGAAGTATTTACGGTAATTTACAGTAATTACTGAAATATTTACGGAAATTTTTCGTAATTATCAGAATATTTACGGTAATTTACCGTAATTATTGAAGTATTTACGGTAATTTACAGTAATTACTGAAATACTTACGGAAATTTTTCGTAATTATTAGAATATTTACGGTAATGTACTGTAATTATCAAAATATTTACAATAATTTACAGTATTATTAGAATATTTACGGTAATTTATCGAAATTGTTGAAGTATTTACGGTAATTTACAGTAATTACTGAAATACTTACGGAAATTTTTCGTAATTATTAGAATATTTACGGTAGTTTATCGAAATTATTGAAGTATTTACGGTAATTTACAGTAATTATTGAAGTATTTTTCGGTAATTTACATCTACGGTAATTATTGAAGTATTTACGGTAGTTTACAGTAATTACTGAAATACTTACGGAAAATTTTCGTAATTATCAGAATATTTACGGTAATTTACCGTAATTATTGAAGTATTTACGGTAATTTACAGTAATTATTGAAGTATTTTTCGGTAATTTACAGTAATTATTGATGTATTTACGGTAATTTACAGTAATTACTGAAATACGTACGGAAATTTTTCGTAATTATCAGAATTTGGCTAAAAATTAGTCAAGTACTTACCTATTGAAAAATATATACCGTTCAGTTCTTGGAAAATTTATAAATTTTTGTAATGTTGATGAACAGGTTTTTTAAAAATATACTCAAATTGAGGTATTCGTTCTAATTTTAAAAATTCCTGAGTGTTCAAATAATCGTTGTAAAAAACTTTTTCAAGTCTTGGATAATCGTAGAATTCATGAAAAAATTGGTCCAATTTTCAGAAAGAATTGTCCTTCTTAAATGTGAAACATAAAATTGTGTAAAATTGGCATGCAAAACATGAAAATGACATTAATTTTCATTTTCTAGAACCAGTAAACACCTTCTATGAACACCCTGGATGGAGAGGGGAGGGATTAGCTTCTGTTACTTTACTAGGTAATGTTTTTTCGCAAAATTTCGCTCTAGTCATCTTATTTCTTTTGATGTTTCAAGCGTTTCAAAATTCCGATAAAATTCTCTCATTTTTTGTAAAATAAATTATGTTTAATGGCATGCGTTCATATCAATGACTACTGCGACAGGTATACTATTCCATTTTACAAAAAAACAAGGATCACATTTCATACGTAAATTAATAAATTATATGTTGATTACTCGAAAACAATTGTAATTAATTTTCAAAGGTGAAAAAATTTTGCCATTTGAATCGGCATATGCTTTCATACTTCAGCGTTAAAATTCATAACTCGAGTGTGTACTGAATCGACTAGTTGATTGTATTTTTCTTTCAAAACTCGATTTCCCCGGTTCACCACGATGAATTTTTGTAAAAAAATTTTATTTGTGTTCGCCGTTGCCACAACTTTGATGCCATCAGTGAAAGCCGAAAAACTTGCCAATGGACAACCATGCTCCCAATCCAGTGAGTGCGAATCTAATAGATGTGCCTATCATGCTGTTCCAAGCCCTGATATAATGGCTGCTCCAGGCAGTGTCGTTTGGGTACATGTCTGTTTAGAAAGATATTGAAAATGTAACCTTATCTATGAAATGTGTCTAGTTTTCGGTTTTGTAAAGTTTTCCTCCATGCAGGTATAATATCTATTATCATTGATTTTCTTCCCAATTTATTTCATTTTTGTTTCAATCACCTCATATCCTAGGGTACCGAGTTATTAGGTTATTACCTATATTGATTCTTAGATACTGTTTAAAAATCTTATAACTACCGGGAGGCTCTTTTCTCTTCCATAATTACACGTATTATATGTAGTGAAATGAATTAATATTAATTTGTAATCAATATTTTTTTCATTTTTATTGGGTATTGGTGGGTACCTATTGGAAGTATTATTTTGTTTTAATATAAATGCTCGATTTTTCTACGTTTTCTTATTTAGACCTGAGTTTGAAAGTTGGATTGCAGGATGTCCACTTTCTGGGAAGCCTGAAAAGGGAAGAATGAGTATGGCCGGATTGGGGGTGAATTTGGTCTCAACTCCGATTTTCACTTTAACCCCCTTAAGTTGTGCCCCTTGATGTAAAAATATTCTAGAAAATTTTTTGACTCCCCAACCTCCTCCCTGTTCAGAGATATGGCTATTTTATTGGCTGATTTTCAAGAATTTTTAATTTCGAAGGAAGTGAACGAAATTTTCTGTTCTTTGGCACAAAGTTACATCTGATAAAGATGTATTTGTGATAATTTTTTCTAAAATTTTGGTGCACTTCTTCATGTTTTTTCGGCTATTTGAAGTTTTCAATCGTAAAAAACACCATACAATCGAGGAACGACCATTCTGGAAAAATTACTAAAAAATAAATTTTTTCGTGTAGAATTTCGCTGTGCATTCGGTTTTGGCCGATTCTTTGAAATAAGGACCGAAAATTACGAAAAACCGTACAGAAACGTTAAAATTTTAGCAGATTTTTCAAATTTTGAGCGTTTCATGTAGAAAGAAATGACCAAATGAAAAAAACGATGTCATATTCGTGTTCAGCAGGTCAAAATACCCCGATAGACACCCTTTTTGCAAGCGTTTTGCTTGAATTTTCAAAATTTACTTTTTTCACTGATTTTTTCTGGTAAAAAAGCTGAAAAAAGTGAATTTTGAGACCTCGAGTAAAATAATCGCGAAAAGAATGATAATCGGGGTATTTTAACCTGATAAACACGAATGTGGGATTGGTTATTTCTTATTTCATTTGGCCATTTCTTCCCTGATAATTCACCATTTTTAAGTTTAAATCGGGTCTTTTGAGCAATAAATTTCAGTGAGTTGTAAATTATTCAGAACGTCGTTTTTCAAAGAAACGACGGATCCGACATAGGTACCTGGAAATGATGCTTTTTAGTCATTTTTCACAAATAAAAAAATTTTAGTCGAAGAGTCAATTTCAGTGTGTTGAAAAATTCTCGATTTTGAGTCATACACGTTTCTTAAATTAAGGTCGAGTGATCTAAAGTAAACAATTTTTTAAAAAAATATACATCTTCAGCTTAGGATTTCGAACGTTTTTATTGCATATTATTTTCAAAAATTAAAATCTTATTCCAGTTTGAAGGAGGGAGAGTGAAAAAACTTACTTTTTCTGGAAAACAAGTTTGATTGTCAATTTTTTCACTCCTAATGCATCAAGAAAAACAAAAATTTTGAGCCCTCCTTGAAAAACAGTAAAATCAAAGATTTTTGAATAATCAAACAGATAATTTACGATGCCCATGATTTAGAATGAAACGAAAAAATTGAAATTAAAAATAAATGAAAATTTCCGACATATTATTCGAATTATTCAGAATTAACCCACAAACAAGACGCCACATTCTCAAGTCACCATCCAACCCATCGAATCTTAGAATCAATCCGTTTTCTAATTACAACCAGAGTATTTGATTAATTAACCAATTGGTATGCTGGTGTCTTTGATACGAGAAGACGCTGTTCAACTCGAATACTTCGCCATAATGCGAAGAAATCATTCCAAAAGACATAGTCATTAATTTAATGGGGAGTTGTACTATAAATAGGCGACGGTGCTTTTTATGAAAATGTGTGACGTTCGTGTTTTAAAAATAAAGGTGCCGTTGAGGTAATTCTTTTAATAGCGAGTTAAACTTGATGGATATATTATATAAACCAGCTGATTAATTATGTAATGATGATTGTCTCATGTGCTGTGGATATGGTTTTTCTATAGTTTGTTTAAATTTTGTGTTATGGGTAATCGGGTAGTTCGGGTTTTCAAGGTGGTATACCTGCGTTTTGCTAATGACTGTGGTATTTCAATACTTTGGGCAAGGTCGTCAAGTACCTGTGTATCTCCAGGGAGCATAAAAATACAGGCATTGTGCATTATTTTGAATGAGAAATTTTAAGGGTATGGCATGTTTTCATCTTATCGTAGGATGTATCATCGCTGTAGAGATATTCCAAGTTTTTTTTTGAGAGGGGAGATTTTGTAATTTTTTTTGTAATTAATAATTAGATACCCAATTCTATAAATTTACTTGAATATTTCAATTATACATATTTTATTTTAATCTTGTGAAAATCTATTTTTCAGACTAATGGCAAATACCTACAGTATAATTGAATGTGCTCGAATGATCAAGATCTAGTGTAAAATTGGTGAGTTACAATTCATTTTCTCTTTAATTTTCTCTTCATAGATTTTTAATAGCCCATAAAAAAATCTACTTCCGTTTGACGAAAACTGTAGTGCAAAATAATTAAATATTTGCAATGAGAACTGAAAAATTGGTTCATCAACCGATGAAGAGAGGTGATAAGTCAGTGAACTCGTATACGCTGTCCCAGTACCCGCGCAGCGCAACGTTCATTCACTAACCTAAGATACATTTTTAGTGACTTGGTCTCCTTTTTTTTTCACCTTTGGCCAATTTTAGTCTCTATTTTACTTGAAAGTCACAAAATTCATTTTTTTCAAATTATCACGGTAACCAACAAAAAAAAAAAAAAGGAGAAAAAAATAATTAATCTAAGTATGTAACACCAGAAATATTTGGAAAAAACAGGTTTTCTTACTTAAAAACTAATTATAGAACTGCAATTCAAAAAATATGCCCAACGTTTTTCAAACTCTTGATTATTTTATTAAATATCAAAAAGTGGAAAAAATTTCCAAATTTAATTTTTTTTTTTGGAAACAACTGATTTTGGTTTTTTAAAGAGAAGTTAATTTGGAAAAAATTAGTCAAGTACTTACCCAGTGACAATTACCGTTCAGTTCTTAGAAAATTGATAAATTTTTGTAATGCTGATGAACAAGTTTTTTAAAAATATAGGTATGGACTAAAATTGAGGTATTCATCCTAATCGTCTCCTAATTCTAAAAAATTCCTGTTTTTTCAAATAATCGTTTAGGTTTATAAAAAATTTGTTCAAGTCTTGGAAAATCGTAGCATTTATGGAAAAATTGGTTCAATTTTCAGGAACAATAATTGGTCCTAGTTTCAAAAAATTCTTCAATTTTTCGAAAACTGTGCAATTGTTAAAAAAATATAAAACATTCGGTTCTTGTGAAGTTGAACAAGTTTTTTAAAAATACACCTGCTACTAAAATTGAAGTATTGGTCCTATATAATACTAAAAAATTACTGAATGTTCAAATAATTGTGTAGGTTTTAAAAAAACTCGTTCAAGTCCTTGAAAATTGTAGAATTTGTAGAAAAATTGGTTCAATTTTCAGGAAAAAAAGGTCCTTTTTCTCTTTCAAAAAATTCTTCAATTTTTCGATAACTGTCCAATTGTTTAGAAGATATAAACATTTTTTTAAAAACAGATGTTGGTCCTAACGAATTTTTTCGAGACCGTGGATCAAGATTCCGGAGTTCGGGTTCTGATCTGGTTCCAGTTTGCTCAACAATTTAGTCGTTTGAGGTTTTGTTCGGAATTGGGTTCAGTTTTTTAGGGCGAAAGATGAAATTTCAAATTTTACGACCCAAAATTAGCTGAAAAGCATGTTTTTTTTTCATTTTCAGGGTGTTGAAAAAGGATGAAATAATTCAGTCAAAAATACCAGCAAACTAGTTGTAAGGAGTCGTTACTCAATGTCAAAAAAAAAAATTGAGCGATGTTAAACTTTGAGGTGACCTGGAAGGTGTTTTTTAATAATTTAAGGCAGCTGAACCCGAATATGATGCCGTCGGTTTCGTTTCCTAAAGTGTTTTTCCAGAAGTTGACAAAGCCATGAATTCTGGATTGAGGAAAAATTGGCATAATACCAGACTTCGAGCTTGGAATACAAAATTCGAATTTCATGTTTTTTTTTTTCTTTTCCAAGATGTAGAAAATGGAATATTATGCCGGTAAATTGACATTTTAATAAAAAGTTTTGAAAAGGTCTACAAGATTACGAAAAATTGGTCTGGAAAACCGGGAAAAGTCAGAGCAAATCATTTCTAAAATATTGTGAACGATTTGAAATTTTTCTCACGATAAAATTTACCTTTTTTTTTGAGAAAATTTGAGTTTTAGAGGACTTTCTCTTTCCCAAAGTTTTTTCAAATTGAATTTCCAACGAAAAATGTTCTATTTTTTAGTCTCATGTATGGCTTTTTCAACAATTCTGTCCTCAAATTCAAAATATTAGTTGAGAAACCCCAGAACGTAAAAGAACCTGAATAATGTGAGGAATCGAGTTTCAAGGTTCTTTCAGGTTCCAGATTCAGGATTCAGAAGCTCTTTTGAAAAAGATGCAATTTTTGTAAAATTTTGAAATTTTCAGTATTATCCTCGTTTTGGAAAATCCTCATTTTAAAAAGTAATTCAGAATTTGATATATTCTTCAATTTTTGGAAAATCGTCCAGGATATGGAGAAAAATCTCTTCTCTCCCTTTTAAAAATGTCTTCAATTTTCAGTGAATTTCCAAATTTAAAAAAATCGTTCATGTCTTCGAGAAAATAGTATGTAAAAATTGTGAATTTTTTGTTACCTTTTTTTTTTTTTTGGCAAAATGACATCATTTAGGTCATTTTTTGGGACCAATTCAACTGACCCCTGAGCCTACTCCCCACAAGCGAATCTGTTGTATTCCTTTAGAAAACCTGGTCGACCGGCGCGTGGCAACGCATTAACCAGCGACTAGACATCGTCACATTAAAACTACGCTCTTTTTAATTTTTTCGTTCGCAATTTTTCATTTTTTTTTCCTGCTCCTCGATAGCTTATCTCTTATTACGCGAGTAATTTATTCGAAACGAAAAGATAATACCGTTTAAAATTGATATATTGATTTTTGCCAAAACCATATTTCGTGTCACCGTGATTAAAACGTGTAGGTAGAGGTACTAGGTACATAAAGAATAAACATGAAATATAGAGGATGGCAGGTGGAAATTAAAAGCCATCTATCATAGCATCATCGCGCCTTATCGCAGGTTATAATTTTTAATTGCGCGAATTTGTAATTAAAACATTAGTATGATAAATTGTCGAGTTTGAATTTCGAACGAGGAGGAAAAGAGATGGTGTAAAATTATCGAAAGAATTAACACCTACATTTTCGTACACCTATGGTCCTCTACTTACGCTGAAATGGATAAAAAAAATTCAATCGCGAAATGGTAATGAGCCGAGGTTACCTCTAATAAATTGTTTTGTTGCTTTTTTTTTTTCTTTACACACGCAAATTTTATTGTAAAATTAGTCGTAATGACGTAAAAAACATTGTCGTCTACGTTTCGTTAAATCACATTCATTTACTACGAACGTAAATAATAACACCCGCCGTACCTAAAATACACCGGGTAATTACCGCGTACAGACGTCATATCATTTATCGTGGGAGTGAACGGTTCGCGCCGCGCGAGGTTTTTATGAATCATATTGAGCCGACGAATTTCGCTAGCCGGCCGTATAAATTGTACGTACGTAGAGAAACTAACGCAAATTTGGATATTTTGGGAAAATTACGCGACCTAGGAACGCGTCGACGTTTTAATTTTGTAAATTTTTACACGCGATGTGCATTAGACGTAAAGTATTCCTTCCATTATTCGCGAATTTTCATTTCGCTCCTGCTCCCCCCACGCCTTGGAATAATCCTCCTACTCGCGTAATTTGCTGACGAAATGATGCCACACGAGAATACAGAATCGAAATAATTATACAATCGAAAATTAAATTTTTTTCTCGGTCTGGATACTCCGACGTTGTAAATGTCACGCAAACCACGTAATGCCGAAAAATTCCAAAAAGTCTCCGGCTTTAAAGTAAGAATCGCCCACACGAATATCAATACGACTCTCCGTACCCTTCGAGGCAATTACTATTCTACGATGGTTGGAAAATGCTCAAAAAAGATAGCACAAACGTCAACCCAGACGGGATGCTTTTTTTCGTCCATTTTACTTTCTTATTGTTACCTAAGTGTTAATGAATTCGTGTTACTCATTGGGTGCATTTAGCACCAGACACGCGAGCTGAACGCCATGCGTGACTCTGGATCGTTAAAAATATCAAAAATTTTTGCTAAATAAACAAAATGTTGGCTAAAACGATACAGCTTGTCGCAATTACAGAGTTTTTCGATTTGTAATTTCTGTACAGACGTTCATTATAGATGGTGGAGAGTGCGAAAAGAAGTGGTTTCGAGGAAGTTGTTTTTTTTTCTGAGGGTAAAGAATTTTGGGTTGTAAAATTACTAGGTAGCCGAATGAGGAAAATATTACTGGGTAATTGACCAGCAACGAATTTGTATTTGAAATTTCAATTTAGGTAGTGGTGTAGTTTTTCAATTGTCTTGATTACAGTATCATTGTTATTTTTAACGTGGAAACAGCTGATTTATGAAGGTCGCCGGTGTGGAAATTTACTTGAATTTTATCTGGGTTAGATAAGATTTAATTTTTAAAACGAACTGTCTGCCGGATTGACGTAAATTCTTGGTTTAACGTACGTAAATTTTTTTGACAGTTTTAATCCTACTTGAATGCTAGAGTTTTTATTGGAAGATTAATAGTGTTTGAATGCCACCTTAAAAAATTATACGTATGTCACGTGCGAATAATTCCTTGAAGTAGTTCAAGTTCAGAAGTTGTGGTTAGATAAAATTATTAGAAATGTGAGGTTAATTTTATGGTCGTCAGTGTTGAACGATTGGAAATTGAAGGTTTGGTCGAAGTCGAAGATTTGTCTGGGTTGGGTTTGCATTAGTGTGATAAAAATTTAATAATCATTCAATTAATTTTAATAGGGAACTTTTATCTACGTGATTGAATCATTCTCGTTTGAATAATTTTTTTCTTCTATGAAAATTTAATTTTTTTAGTGGTTTTGACCTTTTTTTGAATAATTCTTGTGAGATTATTTCATGAAATTTTAATTGTGATTCAACTCAGATTCATTTTGAAGGATTCGCCTGAGAGTTCTTCAATTAAGATTCGATCTCATTGTTTGTGAACAAATCTTTCTAATAAAGTCGTGCTATTCACGAATGATGAGTTGAAATTTTATTCAGTCGTTCCATCAATGGAATTATTCGCAGATTCTGCTTTCTCGTTCTTGAATGATTTGCGTGAGAATTAGTTTAAATTATTTCTGAACGATTTATTCCATTCAACTGAGTCGCTCTGTCGTTCGTGAACGATTCGTTTGAACTTGAATGAGACTTTGATAAAAGATTTTTTGGATTTCAGTAAGTCGTTCGTGAATGATTCACTAACAGATTCAGCTCATTCGTTTGTGAACGATTTGTTCGGACTCGAAGGAGTCGTTCGCGAGTAATTTTTTCAGATTCGGGTGAATCGGTCGTAAGTGATTTTCATTTGATTCAATTCACCAGTTTTGTGAATGATTCATTTGAATTCACGTAGGTCGTTCGCGAACGATTTGTTCAAATTTTTGTATGTGATTCATGAATAAATTTGTTTACAAATTCAATTGCAAAAATTGTTTGTGAATAAATTTTTCAGATTTGGATGAATCTTTTCCGGAAATGTTTGAAACACATATCAAGAAATTTGATTCATTTGTACAAGAGCAATTCAATTAAAAATCGAATCAATTCGTTTTTGAACGATTTCTTCAAATTTTGATGAATCTTTTTCAAATGATTCAATTAAATAGACGATTTTTTTGGAAATTAAGTAATTCAAATACCTAATTCAATTCGTTCATGAGCGATTCTTTTGGATTCGCCTGCAGTTTGGGAGATTCCATTTGTTCAGTCAGGAACGATCTTCCAAATCCAAATAATTGTATCAGTTTGTTTTTAAAAAAATTTTCGAACTCGAATTTCGTTCGCAAACGAATCGTTCAGAATGAGATGAATCGTTCGCGAACGAATTGTTCGGATTAAGATGAATCGTTCGTGAACGAATTGTTCAGATTGAGATGAAACGTTCGTGTAGGAATTGTTCAGACTGAAATGAATCGTTCGCGAACGAATTGTTCGGATTAGGATGAATCGTTCGTGAACGAATTGTTCAGATTGAGATGAAACGTTCGTGTAGGAATTGTTCAGGTTCAGACTGAAATGAACCATTCGTGAACGAGTTGTTCAGATTGAGATGAATCGTTCATGAACGAATTGTGAATGGTTCAGACTGAGATGGACCGTTCGTGAACGAAGAACGAATTGTTCAGATTTAGATATATCGTTCGCGAACGAATTGTTCGAATTAAGATGAATCATTCGTGAACGAATTGTTCAGATTGAGGTGAAACGTTCGTGAACGAGTTGTTCAGACTGAAATGAACCATTCGTAAACGAGTTGTTCAGATTGAGATGAATCGTTCGTGAACGAGTTATTCAGATTGAGATGGACCGTTCGTGAACGAATTGTTCAGATTGAGATGAATCGTTCGTGAACGAATTGTTCGGATTGAGATGAATCGTTCGTGAACGAATTGTTCAGATTGAAATGAATCGTTCAAAAAAAATGTATTTTTAAAAAATAGTCTGCTAAAGTTCTGTTTTTATCATAAGATTTTGTTTTGACACCCTAATTGAGTTACTTATCAATTGAAAAATTCTTCTGACCTCTCATAGTCAATTGCAAACTCAGAAATAAGAGCTTATTTCGAGCTAGCTCCTCACTTTCTTATAGTTCACGAACGATTCACTCAAAAATCGATCCTATTTTTCATGCGTGACAAATACCTGACTGATATCATATAAAAATTCTCGTATTTTTTCTTTGTTATCACAATAAATTCCATCTAAAAAACATCTTTTCAGCCCCTCGAGGGTTCTCGTAGTCTCTCCAAATCCCAATTGGTAAATATTCGGCGTACAAATATATTACCGTTCGAATGAGCCCGGCTACGAACCTTCGAGTGGAACGGATCCCATATGTGAACATGGCGCAGTACAAATCGATGCATCGAAAAAGGCCTGTCGTAGGCGTAGAACCGCCTCTGCGTTTATTTTTTATCGTAAATTAAAGAACCGGTCAAATTTAAGGGCTTTGTTAATTAATAAAAACCCACGTCCGGGCGTCCGAGTCGAGACAAAAAATTAGGCCCCCCGGTAGAGGTCACATATGTGTAATTACTCGCATAAAAATAATATTTCACGTGTTCCTTATCTTCTAAATTACGCGATAATTAATGTAGGAAAAAAATTTTCATTCGACGGTTATAAATTAAAAGTCGCTATGGAGTAGTTTATTTGGACCGTTATCGTAGCTTTCAAGGCCTATTTTAAGGCGCAGTTCCGCACATTTTGCGAAGTTCCAAAAGCTTGACACACAGTTCCAAAATTAAAAATGCGCAGTTCCAATTTTTTTGAAATTTTTAACATAAAAATATCTCAAACCTACAAAAGTGACTTTTTTCGTATCCTGAACATAATTACCAATTTTATGTTATTTTTCCCCCTTAAAACTTTTTTTCGAAAATCAATTTTCCAACAGCTTTGGCCTCGCTACGCTCGGCTTTTTTGTATTTGTTCCTCTTTAATTGTTTTACAGTAAAAATGGCCGAATTTTTATTCAACTTCAATTATTACAAAACAATATTTTATTGCACCTTAAATTTGAGGGGTTCAAAAATTTTCGCCCTCGCTTCGCTCGAGTTAAATTCAATTTATTTCATATTCGCCTTAAAACACAATATGTATTTTTGAAATTTGATCATAATTTGTTTAAAAATTTTCTGTTTTCGCTTCATTGAGAACAAACAGTGGCGTCGGAAAATGGGGTACGAGAAGTACATCGTACACCCCCCCTTCCCAAAAAAATCCCATCAGATAGGAATTTTCTAAGCATTAAAATAAAACATGGGAAAAAACGATTTTTTTATGCATTAAAAACTTGATTTTTCCAAACCTTCGCCCTCGCTTCGCTCGGACATGAACAAAATTACAATATAAATTATTTGGAGCGATAGCGGGAAAAAATACTACTTTATGCCACCTCCCCCGAAAATCCTTCTGGAATTTCAAGTCTTGGTACTCATTTTATATTCTCGCCCCAAAAAAGCTTCCAAAACCACTAGGAACAAATAGAAAAGAGGGGAAATTATCTAAAATTGTAGCTTGGCCATCAAATTTGTGCTATTCATCGGCCCCCCCAAAAAAAGTCGGAGTTCGTTTCGTTCCGAAGGGGAGAGGTGGTAAAATATGCTTACATGCGTAGTTCCAAATTTTTCTTAAAATAGGCCCTGGTAGCTTTTTCACTCGACGACAGGAATATAAGTCGGGGGTGCGTGTGTAATTATTGCAATGGAGTCAGTTTTCTTATATTGCCATATGAGTGAAAAGGCTCGTAAAAATGTCCGAAAATGACGCTCGAAGTTGAAGATTTAGGACGAAGAAATTAAGGCGCTAATTAATATTTCAAGATAGTTGACGACAAATGTGCTTATTTCGAGGGCAGTTGTCGGTTCGATCGTGTGAGTTTAAGCTGTCGAATGAGCTTTTATACCGGACTTGGACTTTATCTAAGAAATTTATACGTTTTAATACGAAAAGATGAGCAATTTAGAAATTATCGTCGGAATTTATATGACTTAAACGCGTATGGTGACGACTCCGGTTAATAAATTTGCGACCATTTGGGTGTAACGATGGCTTGTAAAAATTTTTAATGGTTCAAATGAGTATGTGGATCGTAAAGATGCGATGTAAAGTAATCGCGAAATAATTAGCTAATTTGTGGAAAATCATTGTCCTGGGATACTGACCACTCTTCCCCCTTCCTTCAACTTCCCTACGAGCACTGCGAGGTTATACGTCTAGAAAAAAAATTATATTGTCAATTTTTAAATTGCATCGTATCTGCGCGCGTTTCTGCATCAAGGAGAGGAGGTTTTGAATTATGCATTAAAAACGGTTTGTTTATACGAGTATTCGTTTGGGATTTTAAATGTGCTGCTGCTGTGTACTCGTACTTGTTTTTCTTTCCTTCTCTCTGTCTTTCGCTTTCGTTTCGTTTTTTTTTTCTTTTGTTTATATTTACCCGGATCTTAGACCGGAGAACGAGACGTACCGTGTGATAAATGACCGTCTTATTTAAAAAATTATTAATGGGTATGATTCTTAGCGGATGTATTGACTTTTCGCGGTCATTGCGAACGGACGCGGATGGGTGTTATTGTTGCTCGAATATGCTTTCGTACTGTGGGAAATATATTGAAATTATGCTACCGAAGGAGAGATGAGGAGAGGGATGAATCCAAATACGAAAGTTTGTCCCTTTTGGCCATACTCTGCGCAGAAGCTGAAATAGAGTTGGGGAAAGTTTGGCTGAGTTTTTAAAGAATATGCTTCGAGATACAGAGCTGTGTTTCGGAATTTTGAAATTTCAACGTATGCGGGGCTTGGATAAAGGGTTAGGTTTGGGTTTAGAATTTTGTCGAGTTTAATTGGGATTTGGAGAATTTTATTACAATTTTCAGATTTTGGAATTTCGAAAAAATTTATACATGAATGGTGTCGAGTGTTAGAATTTTCGTAATACTAGTGTTCGTTGAAGGGATAAAAATGATGTGAATCCTCTAAACAAAAATTGAGATATAAAATTTCAACTATAAAAATTTACTTGAGAAATTACTGGAATCACGTTGTGCTATGGAGGTGATGGGAGGGGGGTTGTAGGTTAAACAAATCTGCCAAATACATGAAAAAATTTAAAAATTCTTATTCTCAATTTCTGTTCAACCGCTGTACAAGTACTTACCAAATGGATTTGAAAGGAGAATATACCTCGATCAAAACACAGAAGAAAAACTTTTTTTGGGCTCAAAACATCAAGAAAATGAAAATTTCTGATAATTATTATCAAATGTTGAATTTTCTGTGTAATTGATAAATTGAAGCATTACGGTACGTTTCTGGATTTTCACTTTTTATTTGTTTTTCTTCAAAAATATTTCCAGAAATTGAAAGTTTTCTGATTTTAATGCCTTTTTTGAGTATTTTTTTCTGTCAACACGTAACAATTTAAGGTAATTTGAGTTGAAATTTCATTTTTGTCCCCAAATCCTCAATTGTGATAATTTAGAAAATTTAAATCATTCTTGATATTATTTTGTTGCCAAAAAAATGGAATTTTTTGAACGGTTCTTTCCCATAAAAAATTTGTAATTCGGTGATTTGATTACAGATTGTTATTTTTATTTTGAAAATTAGTATTTGAAAAAAAAACCTTACGCATTCTGCGTAAGGTAACCGACTTTTCCACAAAAGTCGGTGTAGAAAACTTAATTTACTTTCGTTCAACTATTCACAAATATTGAGCCTACTGAGAAGTACCAAACTCGAAATTTTGGACTCCAGTGTATCCAGGGAAGGGGCTCAAATCAAAATAAAAAAGTCGGTAATACATAAGTTTAAAGAATTGGTACCCACGCTATTTATCAAGTAAAATGACTGAAAATTGAAATTTTGGTCTTGCACTCAAGCTCAAAATTTTGGGCCCTCAAGCTCCCATATCCATAGGGGCACCTGGTGGGGGGGGGGCACAAATTCAAAAAAGTTGATAAATTGATATTGAATGAAATAATAGTATGCCATTTTTTTAATTTCTTATTTCAAGTTACTATTATTATTCGAAATTGAGATTTTAGCTCAACTGTCCCCATCCCCTCAGGCATTCTTATATTCTTAGGGACATGTGGAAGATTTAGATCGAAAAACAAATACCAAATTCGGAATCAGTGACCCAAAAAATATCAAACTGCGCTTTTTCACAAACTTTTTAATGCCAAACTGTAAATTTCGATTCTTAGATCTCCTTTTGCATCCTTTGAGGACCGTTTTTGAGGAAAGGAAGGGCCTTCCAAAAAAAGGCTGTATAAGAAGTTGTAGAGAATTAAATTTGTGTTCTATAATTTGTCATTAGATTTTTTTGAAGAGCCCTAGTTTTATTCAAATTACGTATTTACGTTTCAAGCTTGCATAAGAAATTAAAAATGGCAGTTCACAAATTTAAGCTACCGAGGGACGACTTAGGAGCATGTAGAGGATTCAAATCGAAAAACAAAGACTTAATTCGGAATCAGCGACCCAAAAAACATCAGTTTATGCCCTTTTACAAAGTTTTTTACAAACTTTTTAATGCCAGAATGCGAATTTCGAGTACAGTTCACAAATTTAAGCTACCGAGGGACGACTTAGGAACATGTAGAGGATTCAAATCGAAAAACAAAGACTTAATTCGGAATCAGCGACCCAAAAAACATCAGTTTATGCCCTTTTACAAAGTTTTTTACAAACTTTTTAATGCCAGAATGCGAATTTCGAGTATTGGACTCTCCTTTGCGTCCTTTGAGGACCGTTTTTGACCAAAGGAGGGGCCTCCCGAAAAATGCCTGTTTAGCAAGTTGTAGAGAATTAAATTTG
This sequence comes from Pseudococcus jackbeardsleyi, assembly GCA_038380155.1. NCBI lineage: Eukaryota > Metazoa > Arthropoda > Insecta > Hemiptera > Pseudococcidae > Pseudococcus > Pseudococcus jackbeardsleyi. Next base: position 11,575,201 of record CM076242.1, read on the forward strand.
CTTTCGACAATGAGTCATTAGATTTTTTTGAGAATGCCTAGTTTTCAAATTATTCGACCTTCAAGTTTCAGTAAGCTATTGAAAAAAACTGTTTACAAATTTTAGGCCTACCGAGAGACGGTGTACCTCAACCGATCAGGCTGAAAATTTTTCTGTAAGGTCCTCAAACGTTTCTTTGCCAATCCTGAAAATTTCAGCTCAATCGGTTCAGTAGTTTTAGAGAAATCGAAATTTGAAGCGCAATGTAACTTTTACCTTGGTTGTTTGAAATTTCGGCTAAGTCCCACCCCCCCAACCCCTAAAAAACACAAAAAGTTCAATATCTCGAAAACGGCTGAACCGATTTTAAATCGGTTTGAAAATCTCAAAACTACGTAAAAAATGCTATCTTTTGGGATCGTTGTCCCCTTCTGGAGCTACACAGCTTCCGAGTTTAATCGCGGACAAAATTATACATAAACATATAAATATAGCTATATATATATATATAGATATATATATAAGGAAACCTCGTTCTCAACCACACGTCCTATCGTGTTCAGAATGTCCGAAAACGTAAAAAAAAATTGTTCCCGACGCTCCCTTCAACTACGATGAACAATTTAGTACTCGACTTTTCCTAATGGAAAAGTCGGTAAAATGATTTGAAAGGGAGGGGAGGGGAGGGGAAGGGAAATTTCCTCCTGGAGTTTCTTTTTTCGACTTGAAATACCATTATTGCTGATTTTTCTAAAGAATTGCTCAAGAAATTTCATCGTTTTTTGAAATTTGTTTGATTCAAGATGAAGAGGAGGGAATTTCTAAACTTGATGAAGTGAAAATTCTGGGTAGGAGGGAGAGACATGGTTGGAATATTTTATTCGTAAGATGACTTTTTCCCACTCGAAATACTATTTGTGACGCAGCCCCCGGGAGCCGACTATATCTCGGAAAAGTAAATTTCGAGAAATACGCGAAAAAATGATCAAAAATCCAAAAAAAAGTCGAATAAAATTTGCAGTTTTTATACTATGAACCTTGTGCTTTGAAATGACAATCGAGTTCAAGTCTCACAAATGTTGTCTTCCTGCTTGAAAACTAGTAAATATTACTGAATGTCTCATCAAAATTTTTCCACTAAAAATAAATCAATCCAGCTTGTGGTACGATTTTATTTTTCAGAGGATTCAATTTCAAAGTTCTTTCAGTAGCCTTTAGAAAAAAATCCTTAATGTATTTCTTTTATACGTATAGTGAAAAAATTACCAATTTTCCTTTCAAGTTTTTCTCAAAATTGTGCTCTTTCAAGTCATAATTATTTTGGAAATTTCAATAATTCCCTACATGCTTATTTTTCAATCTTTTTTCATTCTTTTTTCAGTTGGACTGGAAAAAATTAATCTATTTAAAGAGCCAAAAAATCGAAAAAAAATTTCAACGCAAGGTTGATATCGCCGACTACGTCATGTTACATGTTTTCAGACTTGAAACAAAAATTTGCCTAAATAAGATTGATTTTTTCATTTCAATAGACTTAATTTTTCCCATTTTTCAACCCAAAACTAAAATTTTCCTCATTTAGAAAATTTTTGCATGGAACCAAATTTCTCAAGCTAACATGAACATCTTAAAAACCGCTCTTCGAACCCTCCTTCAATTGGAGGATTAATAATTCATATTTTTGAACATATCCAACAATTTTAAAATTCTAAAGCTGAAAAAATTGATCATGTTCAATTCGTTTATTTTGGTGGGGGAGAGTGGAATAATTCGCTAAGAGAAATGCAGGGTGAATTGTATATAAACTGTTCCCTATCTTTCAATATTGAAATAATATTTTAAAAAAAACTTTTCGACCAAATTTTCGACCGACTTCTAGACTTAAAATGACATATCACCATGTTCTCATGTGAAATAAATTTTTTCCAAGTTTCTAAAAAAACTAGAATTTTCTTCTTTTTTTCATAAATTTCTCAATTTTGAAAAATTTACTACTTTTCAAATTTTTTAGATTTCTTCATCTCCTTATTCTATGAAAATTTTGAAATTTAATTTTTTATTTTCTAGTACCTATGTACCTATTTTCATTTTTTTTCAAGTTCGTTTTTTTAATAGGAACCTTAAAATTTTAGAAATATTCTTAAGTTAATTTTTTTTTTCGAAACTTTCCGCCTCATAAATACATTATTTTCTCCAGTTGAAAAACTATCTCGATTTTTCACACCAAATCGCATTTTAATATTTCTTAAATTTATAATCGTTCGAGTATTCGCGAAAGTTTATATTAAATTAGCCTTCCACCAGCATCTTCGTAGCTTAATCAGATCAGATCCTTATCTCTAAATCCTATCAAGCCTGTACAGAAAAAACACCAGCTTTTAAGCTCGTGAAAAATGAATTCAAATCATACACAATGAAAAAAAAAACCTCATCGTCGTAACAAATAGCGAAAGGAAAAAGGGCCCTATATAACAAAGAACTTGAAAAGGTTGCTTCAGACCCGATCCACCTTCCATCTCTATATAAATTGACTTTATACGTAAAATGTGACCTCACGAGCAAAACTTTCGATATAAATGTTAAACTGCGAAAAATATTCATCCAGTGACGCGAACATTGTGCTCGAACAGAGAGCAGAATCGATGCGGCGACGATAAAATACCATACTATATGTGAGCGAAACGACGATGGCGAGAAAAACTCCGACTTACTTCAGTTTTTGTAATTCGATGTCTGGCTAATTTAACTTCGGCAAAATTTCCTTTTCCGATTCGCCTCTCGATCGTGTAGAATCCGACCCTCTCCAGCTTGTAACCGTCTCCCATTTTGGTTAAATGCAGTCTTCGGTGTCTAGTTTACATTCGTTCTCGACGAGTTCATTTTTCCAATTCTGGTTCGAAATGAGATTTCTGGTTCGGATACCTTCGAAGGGGGAAGAAATAAGAAAAGATGAGAGTTAGATGGCGTGAAATATAAATTTAATATTTAATATATGGACTAATAATAATGCGACGCAGTTGGGTACGTGCATAGCTGGTGCGGTTAAATAGAAATATGAGAATGAGAAACCTAACAAAATGTTTGAAAAGTACAATAAACGAGAACGCTTTTTCCGTATCAGATTTCCTTTCGTTATTTCACCATTATTATACATAGCTTTTTTGTAAACATTTCGAATTACGTATATTGGGTAAAGTTGTCGTACTTGAGATGTGGCACGGCCTTGTCACATATACCGAACACCGGTACCGGCAACATTCGGCTGCAATAACCATTTTAATATTGTAAATTTTTGTAAAACCAGATGAAATTTTCCATTTGCATTGTTTCTTGTTTGCAATTTTTGGCGAAATTTTTTGCTATGAGGGAAATAATTGAGAAGGAAATTTGTTTGAAACGAAATTCCAGTGGGGTCGTCAAGGGGGGCTTGAGGGGGCCTGGCCCCCGGAAAAAATTCTGGCCCCTGTTTGGCCTCCAGAAAATTTCTGTATATTTGAAAATTATACAATAATGCGAATCCCTCCACTTTACATCAGGAAAAGTATGTATTTTCAAAGCATTACGACATTTTTTTTTTTTTATTCAAATTTTACTACAATCTACAATTTAGCAGTATTTCAGAATTGATTAACACTGAAAAAATCTTTTTTTGACGTTAAAAACCCAATTTTTTTCAGTTGCAATTAAAAAAAAAATGCAAAAGAAGGCTCCTTTTTACCCCTCCTCTTTGAAATTCCTCTGGAATTTCGAGTCTTTCATAATTATCCACTTGTACGTATACTTTCGAAAAATTTACCCTCCCTCCCCACTTCGAAAAAAAATTGAAAAGGTTGTTCGACGCACGGCCCTTTTTGTGCCCCCTCCCAATTTTCGATTCTGACGACGCCAGCCACTGCGAAATTCTCTCGAAATTTAGTCATATTTACAGATTCATCGTATGTAGAATTTTCACGGATCAGAAAAGATTAGACGGTGGTGCATTTTCGAGTTCATCTTTTCGCTACACACGTCATTCTTGAAGCGAGTTGACGTTAACCCGAATGTTGATCTCTTAAACAAACGTAAACGAAATGAGAACACGACCAGAGTTTTACGTACTTCGACGTTCGAATGCGTCATAAGAGTGTTCGATTCGTACGATACGTTACGTGTATGTTGAAGCTGGCTATTCGACGTGTGCGTAAGAACGTTCTTCCGAGCTGCTGTGAATGACATCGTGATATTCGTAAAATTAATTTTCTCGTGTGGCGCGATTTTTCGCCCGGATTGAGTCACTTTTGTGCATCATCATTATTTTGTACGAGTGTGAAATTAGTTTCCAGTGTCAGAGGCGGATTGAATTACAATGTCGTGGAGATATTAACGGGTTCGTTGGTGGTTTGGTGTACGAGAGTTTAGGTGATTAAGTGATTACGAAGTGTAAGAGGAGTGAAAATACGGTGTGATTGCCGGAGATGATGATGAGGAAGTGTTTCTTTTTTTTTGCAAGTTGTATGTTGTTGTGAGGTGGAAGAAGATTGAGAAGTTGATGAGTTTGTTTTTGATGATTTGTTGATAAATTGATCAAGGGTGGTATGAAGGAGGCAGAGGGGACAGTTTTCCCTCTTTTCAGTGATGGAAAAATTGCTTTTGGAAATGGGAAAAGTTTGGGTTTGAGTTGAGAAATTGTAGAACGTGATGAGTTGTACTTTTTGGAAAATTTTTATTTGAGTCAAAAAAAAGAAAAAATTGTGTTCAGAGTGGAAAAATTTTTTGAAAATTGATTTCAGTAGAAAATGTATGTCATTTGTGTGCCCTATTACTTCTCAATAGGCCATTCTCTTCTTTATAAATCAGTGAAAATGATCGAAAATCACGGAGAAACAGTCAGAATTGCAGCTCAGAAAAAATATGTGAAAAATTTTCAAAAATCAATGAAAAGGCTATGGCCGAGTTAGGGGTGAATTTGGCCTTAGCTCCGATTTCCACTCTAACCCCCTTAAGCGGTGCCCCTTGATGTAAAAACATTCTACAGAAAATTTTTTGACCCCCTCCCATCCCCTCCCTTTTTGAGATATGGTCATTTTATTGGCTAATTTTCAATAAGTTTTAATTCCAGAGGAAGTGAACGAAATTTTCTGTTGTTTGGCACAAATTTACTGCTAGTAGAGGTGTATTTATGACAATTTTTTAAAAAATTTTGGTACACTTCTTCATGTTTTTTGGGCTATTTGAAGTTTTTAATCGTAAAAAACACCATATAATCAAAAAGCGACCATCCTGGAAAAATTACTAAAAAAGAAGTTTTTCCATGTATGTATAGAATTTCGTTGTGCATTCGGTTTTGGCCGACTCTTTGAACTAAGGGCCGAAAATTGCAAAAACTCGTACAGAAACGTTGAAATTTTAGCAGATTCTTCAACTTTTGAGCGTTTCATGTAGAAAAAATGACCAAATGAAAAAAACAATGTCATATTTGTGTTCAGCGGGTCAAAATACCCCAATAAACACCCTTTTTGCATGAGTTTTGCTTGAATTTTCAAAATTTACTTTTTTCACTGATTTTTCTTGGTAAAAAAGCTGGAAAAAGTGAATTTTGAGACCTCGAGTGAAATAATCGCGAAAAGAATGATAATCGGGGTATTTTAACCTGCTAAACACGAATGTGGGATTGGTTATTTCATTTGGCCATTTCTTCCCTGATAATTCACCATTTTTAAGTTTAAATCGGGTCTTTTGAGCAATAAATTTCAGTAAGTTGAAAATTATTCGAAACGTCGTTTTTCAAGGAAACGACGGATCCGACATATCTAAAAATGATGATTTTTAGTCATTTTTCAAAAATAAAAAAGATTCGAGTCAAAGAGTTGATTTCAGTGTGTTGAAAATTTTTAATATTTCTCGATTCTGAGTCATACAAGTTTCGTAAATAAAGGTCGAGTGATCCAAAGTAAACAATTTAAAAAAAAATAGAGATATCTTCTGCTTAAATTAGGATTTCGAACTTTTTTAGGGCATATCATTTTCAAAAATTGAAATCTTATTCCAGTTTGAAGGGGGAAGAGTGTAAAAACCTACTTTTTCTGGAAATATCTTGTTGAAAATCATCCCAGAAATTTTAAAATGATCCTGCAAGTCCTGAATTTTGATTCGAAAATTTTATTGACATGGTAATTGCTTCATGTAGTTCATTTTAATTTTTCAAAATTTTTAATTCTGAATAAATTGGAAGTACTTACTTGGTGAATTTTTTTCTCCTAATTAAAAATAATTTGGACTAAATTTGTCAACCTTCACTTAACGTAGGACATGGTTCAGCCTTGATTCGGTAAAATCAGTTGTATTTTATTTTTTAGTGTGAAAAATCGTAGAATTCCTCTTTTTCAATTTTTTACAAACTTTATGATGAATTTTTGCCTTTTATCATCTTCATTTTTCTTAGTTTTATCCTCAAAATGGCGCCGCTTTCGAGGATTTAAACCACACTTGAAATATGAAAAATCTTTCTTATTTGAAAAATCAGTTAATTACGAGTCATTGTTTGGAAAAGTTATTAAAAAAATTACTGTTCAAATCGATTATTTTCAGTAAATTATTTTTTTGTTGGCAATATGGAAATTTATCATCAATTTTTCTATCACCATTTTCAGTTGTAAAGATCTATTTTTTAAATATTACCGAAATATCGACGTAAATTCCCTCTCCCCCCATTATATTTTTTGGAAATAGGATCCGCCTTGGAATAAAATCTGTTTCCGTGCCTAACCAAATTGAAAATGAAGAGATACGATATTTTTAGATTTTTTTTTGATTTCATATAGAAATTTATTACTTATTGATTTGAGCCAAGTTTGACTCTCCGAACTGCTGATAATTTGTTTTGTTGGATTTATTTATTATTATACATTCGACTGCAGACTGCATTAAATAATCAAACACATGGCTGAAGTGGATTAATTTTGGGTTTCGTATAATTCCAAGAAATTGTCTGCAGCGCAATGATAAGGGAGAACTTTTCAGATAAGCTGCTTGTGCGTACTTTCCGAACTTCTGACAAGTTTCCTTATACTTTAAATAAGATTTAAAATCGTCTCAAACGAATTTTATTGTTGTTATTTGACATCTAAAGAATTAGCTAACGATAAGGTTGAAAAAATTATGAATTTTTTTTCTCCAATCCCGCCTTTGTAAAGGGTAAAAAGTTCAAAAAGGCTGGAATACATTTTTTTTCCACCAAATTAAAACTAAATTTGTCAAACAGGTGACCCTGAACACGTGGTATAATCTTTCGAAAAAGTTGGTAAAAATTTTCGACCGTACAGAGACGCCAAATTTGCCGGATGAATTTTTCATTAAAAAAATTCTACCTTTAATTTTGACCTTGATTTGGATGAATTTTTCATCTTCTTTAGCAACAAAATTGAAAATTTTCTCGTCTGGGGTATACTCGTAGCAGCGTTTAGACTGCCAATAGCGAAGATATTTTTAGAAAAGTAAATTTCCAAAGGTATTATAACGTGCGGTATATAAGGCGTAAGGACAACCTGTAAAATTCGAATGTATTTTCCCACGAGACTCCATATTCAGCTCTCAGTGGTCCAGTTTAGAATCGTATAAAAGACCGTATAAAAAATCGACCAGTCGTATACGAATCGTGTTTGTTTTGCGAAGGAAAGAAAAAAGTATCGACTGAGTGGTGAAAATAATCGTCTGTAAATATCTGGTCTATTTTCAATGCCAATGTCTGGTCGATGATTCGGTGTAGGTATACTAATTGACGACTCATTGGGATAACGTGTGTATGTACTTGGGTATTTGTAGTGAAAATGAGTACCACCGGTGTAGCCGCAAAAGAGTGTAATGTTATGGAGAGAATAAAATGGTAATAAAGTAATTCGCGCTTTATCACTATTACCTCATCAGCATTGTCCTCGCGGTCGTCGTAATCGTTATTGCACGACCTTCGTGAAATAATGTACAAAAAGACGCGAATCGATTAACATACTCGATCATTTTTCATTTCGGTTTGTACCTAAGCTTAATGCATACGTGTTCGAAGAATAAGACGAGAAGGGGAAGAGGAAAGATAATAAGATGCATGCCGAATTATACACACGAGTGTGGATCATTAAAAGAAACAAAAACCATTGATTCAAAGTGATAAGGCATGTCTTTAACTGATGTCCTGGAAGTTGCAAATTACATTCGTGCGTCATATTTACCGGGTCATTTGACTAGAAGAGTTGGCAGGGGTTTGGAGAATGGCTGAAAGATTTCCACCTGAATTTAGTGGAATTAATTTTTAAAAAATTGAGAAGAAAAAATTCTTCTTGAGTGAGAAGAAAATGAATATTTTGAAGAAATTTTGATTTCTATTCAAAAATTTTCTTATTTTTTGTGAGGATTTTTTTCAGTCTCGTTTGATTCAGTTTATGAAATCAAATTTCGGTTTCCATTTCAGTTGACATTTTATTTTTTTAAATTATCCATTAAATACAAAATTGGAGGCATCGTTGTCTTCATGGGGGGGGGGGGGGTGTTGGAAAAACGATTAATATGACATTTCTGCTTTTAAATCTTCTGTTCAGGCTCAAACAGATTTGTTCATTTTAATAATGTGAACCTGGGTGTAAGAACCACTCGTAAGGAGTTGAAAATATATTGTTTTTTTTTGGTTGACCCTGATTTTAGAGTATTTCAGAATAATAAGTAGAATCTAGAAGAACCTTAAATTCAAAGACCAATTTTCGATCTCTACCTCATAATATTGATGATTCAAAATTTTAGATAATAATTTTTGCTGTACTGAAAATAATTTCCTGTCTGCTGTTTCATTTTGGTTGTTTTATTGAAATCAACATTGATTTTTTAAAAGTTTTCAACCCTTCGTATCGAAAAATGAAAAATGCAATAAAAGTGAAATATTTATTTCAAATTTCAGCTGTATTTATTTTAGGATCAGCTTCAACGTTTCAGTATTTATGGAAGAAATTATGCCTTTTTTCAATAGACCCATCTAAACATTCGTACTTGTGATTTTTTTTTCAATTTTTAGTTCCAATTTTAGAACAGATGTTTATTTTTTCTTCGTTTTTCAATTCTTAATCTGATGATTTTCGTTTTTTTATTTTTATTTAATAGACAATGTTTTACAAACTATTTTTTTTTAAATTTTCGTACCATTTTCTTTCTCTTTTAATCCCACTTTCCAGAAAATTGATGAGTAATGAAAATAAAATTGATTTTTTATGGGGTTTCTTCTTAATTTTTCAATAATTTGAACTATCATTGCAGAGCCGATATGAACTTCCACAATAAACCAAAATTTCAGCATTTATTCTTGCAATTTTGAATTGATTTTTTTCGCTGGTTCAAGTAGAGTACTTCAAGATCTATAATCTAATATCGATTGATTTCCATTCCCATTTTCCTTTCTTTTTCCTTGCAACTACTCCACATTTAAAAGCATCCAAAATTTTCATAGGTAATACAAAAAAGATATGTTGGGATTTTTCATTGTATTTTTTGAAAAATAGACTATGGAGAATATCGTTTAGATTCCAGGCCCTTCTTTATTCGCCTTTTTCAATTTTTCTTCCAATTTTAACTTAATTTTGATTTTTTTCTTTGAATGATTTCTCTTGCATTTTTTTTAGTTTTGTTTTTGGATAACAATTTCAATTTTTCCAAATTACCAATATTTTTTCATTTCCAATTCAAGGTGTTTTTTGGTTTCTTTTTTTTCATTTCAACAGAGTGTAATCAACTTTTAAAAATGATTTTTCTGATTTCTTTTCTTGAATTTTCTATCTTCTTTTACAGTTTCTCGAACAGATGGAAAGCTGTGCCTATTGATGAATGTGAAATTTACAGTAATCAAAGTGTTTTTTATTTATTTTTATTGTTCATAGAATTAATCTCTTTCTGAATCTTGAATTTTTGTCAACTAACACCTTCTAACTTATGTTCTTGCTTCTTGGTTGACTTCGGTTCTACAAAATTTGGTCATTTCAAATCCAATTTTTATTTTCATGTTAAGTATCTTTTGCTTTTAGTTATGATTTGTTCTGGGGTTTAGCAAGAGTTTTTTTGAGGAGAACTTTATCAATGAAATTCAAACATGGGTCACTGATTTTCAAGTATTTTTCCGAAAAAAAAAAAAAAAAAATAGAAGAAAAATATGGACTAATTTGGAAGAGTTAGTACTACTTTTTCTGATCTTTTTATTATTTTTCATCAGAAAGAATTTTTCGATTTTCTCATCAGTTTTAAATGTCGATTTATTTCTTGTTTTTTCGATTAGGTTCCACTTTCCTTTTTATGATCTACATTTGGTTAGAGGGCCAATAGAAAATACCTTCTAAATTACATAATTTAGAAGGTGAGGAAAGGGGTTAAATCTACATTTGGTTAAGAGGCCAATGAGAAATGCCTTAAGAATTGATTTTTTCAGGGAGGGGAGGGGGTAGTGGTAGTGGTGGTGGTGGTTGTTGAGTGTATCAAATCCACATTTGGGTGAATAAGGCCGAATAAAAATACCTTCCGAATTGATTTGTATTTTCGGATGGGGAGGGGAAGGTCAAGTCTACATTTGATTAGAGAGGCAATGAAAAATATTTTCCATCAAAAAATATGTACATATAAGTATAAATAATCTCCTATACCTGCATATAACTTTGAAGCTTTCTTTTTTCCAAGGTGTACCCCCTCTTTGTTTGAATTGATTCCTACCGCCATCACCCCCCCCCCCCCCTACCAATCGCACTAATCAACTACTCTCTTAATTTGAATCAGGCAAAGTTGATTGATTGAAATCGACAACTGTTGGAATCAGTGGAAAAATTTACTGATTCAATCGGTGAATTTTCATTACTGAATCAGTAAAAATAAAAATTTCACTGATTCAATTGGTAATTAATTACTGATTCAATCAGTGAATTTTTTTTACTAATTCAATAATGAAAATTCACTGATTTAAATCAGAAAATTTTTACTGATTTCAATCAGTCACCTAATTTTCCCTGATTTAACAATCAAAATTCACTACTTACTTGAATCAGTAATTTTTCATTGATTAGCCGTAAAATGACACTGATCAACTGGAGAATTGATGGAATTTGACTGATTATTAAGGTGGGTTTATAATGAAAATTACTGAGTTAATGAAAAGTTTTTAAAAATGAATAGAAACTTGAATTAATAGAAAAACATCAAGGAGAGTTTATAATGGAAATGACAAAATAACAGAAAAATGTTCTTATTGGTTAATCAGCAGTGACTGTCACCAATCAAAATTAACAATTTTCTGTCTTCTTATCACTTTACATATTTTTAATCATTTTTTGATAATTAGTAGCAAATTTACTGTGTATCATGTAATTATAGTAATTATAGTTGTCTTAAAAGAAAATCTGAATGACAAATTATAAATTCAAAACTTACAACTCGCAAACAGCCGGAACACCACTCGCCAAAACTATCACGGGTAATGGAAAAGAATGGAAAAGTTGAAAAAATTTCAACTTTTCCATTACTTTGGAAAGTTTGGGTTGGCAATAGATTTTCTATTACCAATTATAAATTACACCTAGCGAAACTATAGGTTTCAACTTTTTTCCATTCCGCAGTAATTTCCATTATAAACCCACCTTTAGTGACTTGATTTTCTCTATTTCATCAGTCAATTTCGTCATTTTTGACTGATTCAAATTAATAGAGTACCTAGGTTACCAAGCTGCCGAACACTGAAACGCACCAACCCACGTCTGCTCTTGACCACATCTCGCCACACACTGCACTATCATCGAATGCGCACGCAACCACCCCCTCTTCACGCTCATCACTTCCCCACCCTCCCACCTCCGCTGGAAATTCATCCCCTCAAAACACGCGCGTTCACCGTTGCGAATAAAAATACGTAGGCGAGTAATTAATTCAGAAAAAAGCAAACTTCTCGATTAAATATTAATTACGATTAAATTTTCAAACCGTTTTAAATGTTGAAAGTTGAATACACTGTGACGTTACGTTAAAAAAAATAACGTAAAAAGGGAAGAAATTGTCAAGTACGACATTGTCATGTTAAACTGAGCTCGCTAAAACTTAGGTACCGTATACAGCTCGGTGTATAAACCGTATAACCGGCGAAAGTCCACTTATACTGTACTCGATTCGTTTTTGTAAAATATTGATTACGCTGTGTAACCGAGCCCACGTGAAATCTCTCGCTAGCATGAATTTACCTTCTAAAAACACGCACCTTTGTGTCAAAAATGCAATTCCGCGTTCATAAAGATATACTTTGATGGCGTTGTTGCTAATGCTGCTGCTGCACCAGCCGAGGTGGTGGTTTTGGCGTATATAGTTAGTAGTATATGGTCGTCTACATAAAATACGCGAGTATAACCACCGCCCTTATTTAAGCTAAAACGTCTATTACTTGGACTCGAAGAAAACGCGATTTAAGGTTATTTTTTTACTCGTGGTAATGGGTTTTTGATGGTTGGAAAAAAACAGAAAGGCAAGAAATAACGATCCTGAGAATGAGAAAATTGACCATTAAATTGGCTGATTTTTTTTTTTTGGATGAAATGTTGAAAATGTGCTGATTTAGAAAATTAGGTGTTGGAATTTTTTTCAGTGTAAAAGTAAAACCGTAGAGAAAAGGTATCAAATTGAATTTATTTTGAGATTATTTTTGAGTGAAAAATTGGTTCTGATGAAATGAAAATATTTGAGATGGTTTAGGAATAGAGATGTTTTGCAAAAGCTCATTTGTTTTTTTTGGACTTTTGCAAAGGCACTCGACCTGAAATTTAGACCGGTTCGCGATAATATTAGAAATTTGCACCGATGAGTGCTCAAAAAAGGTAGACACACCTAAGAGATTTGCCGGGCTGAGAAAAGCCCATTCTGGGTGCATTTATTGAACCGAAACACCTCCCTGGGTTGTTGGCCGGTACGTCTAGAGTCTGGACGATGCTACGAAGCTAATTTAAATCATGCATTTTTACGAGCTAAATGAACTTGGCGTATTTACCGTGTAAGTGCTGCGGCCATGGTTGAAGGCGGCTGAATTTGAGAAATTTCGCTCGACCGATATCGTTCGATGGTTTAATTTCGGTTAAAATTGATACAAGTATTCACCTTCGGCACAGTTTTTCCATAAATACGCGAGTGTGTTTGGGCAAACACAGCGAACGAATTGAATTTGTCGTCGAACGCGGGATTTTTGCAGTATTTTTCGCGGCTATCACTGGTTCGAACATTCGAACTAAATGCTTCCACACAGCGCGCTACCACGGTAGCGTCGTTGTTCGGAATATCGACGCTTCCCTTGTGCCCGTGCTCTCCTACCAGCGTCTTTCGATGACGTCACAAGTGTTCCCCTACTTTCTCAATTCAAAACATTTGATTACGACGCTTTTACTACACCGTGACGCGCGGTTAAAACTTTCAAAAACTTACGATTCTCGTGCTGTTACACACTACGCAGTGTTGTAAAGTAATGATCGCCCATTCGACCGATTTTTTTCTCTCAAATCTCGGGCCAGGGCCGGGCAGGCTGAGAGTTTGGACGGCGGTGTCCCTCGTGCTGTGCGTAGGTCTAGGTGTATGGCCACTCTATTCGACGTCGTATTAACGCAATTATCTGTACTGAGCTCGACGATGAGTATTTAATTCGATAGCGTATTGTATCGTATGAGGATGGGCGAACGTGTTCGAAGATTGGCTCAGTGTTGGTATCTTCGAGATGCTGAAATTGCCCTAGGCTTGAAAGTTGAATCGCTGCATAAGCTCTGGTTTTAGGTTAATTACTTTTACTTTCGGCCTAATCGAAGAAAGAAAAAGCGAGTGAGAAAAATTGAAATTTACAATTCTAGTTTGCGTAGGTTTTCATTTTTACGTGAAAATTCATTTTTCAATTTTTACGAACGTTGAAAATGAAAAATTTACTGGTAAAAAAAATTAGAACATATTCTGGACGATGGTGTTAGTTTTTCCACCTCGTATAATGGTTTTCATCGGTTACACGTTTGTGTACGTACTCGTAGGAAAAAGGCGCAGGAAAATTATGACAGGAGTGAAGTTCTAGCTAAACGCATGATCGAAAATGACGTCATAGCCCCTTTTTTACGTATTGAAAGGTCAATTCCTCCATTTAACAGGTCATGAATCTCGAATATGCTCCGAAGGCTGGTAGAAAATTTTTTCCTCACTTTTTATCCGGACAAAATACCGAGTGTATCTGAAGAAGAAAGATAAGGTTTTTTTTTGGAAGCCGGAAAAATTGTGTCGTCGGGGGTGTTCTGACACTTCCCGTCTTGGTGGTGTTTTTTTTTCTCGAGAGGAAAAAAAATAATGGCAAGTGTTTGTTTTATGAGGCGGCAGTTTGCTCAGAATTTCAGATGATGGGCGTATTGTTTAAGATGAAGTTTTTTTTTCGGAGGCGAAAGTGGGTTAATTCGTTGCGAAAGGTGGGTGGAAAATCTGGAGGTGATGAAATTTTTGATATTGCGGGTGAGGTTTTAATTAGATTATATTTTTAATGAATAAGTTGCGAACTTTCCAAGTTGAAGAGAAGAAAATATGAAATTATTTATGATTTTCTTCTTACTCGCGATAAGACGCTATTTTGCGACACCAAAATTCAAAAACATGAATTTTTCCATTTTCGAAATCAACTTATATACGAGTAAGAAAGTCAGAATGAAAGGAAAATATCAGGGAGCTAAAAGCCGATTTTTAAATTTCAAAAACAAATTTTTATATTTTTTTTTTGAAATTTACTAATTTTCAAGATTACCCCATATTTTAGAAAATACATTATCAAAATATTTACCGTAATTATGACATCTTTACGATAATTTACCCTCAATTATTGGCATATTTACGGTAATTCACCGTAATTACTGATATATTTACGGCAATTTACCGTAATTACAGGAATGTTTACGGTAATGTACCGTAATTATTGAAATATTTACTATAATTAACCATAATTTCTGAAATATTTGCTGTAATTTTCCGTAATTATCAAAATATTCACTGTAAAAAAATTAGAATATTTACAGTGATTTACCACTATCACTGGAATATTTACGGTAATTTACCGTAATTATTAGAATATTTACCATCATTTACCACAATTACTGAAATTACGGTAAGTTACCGTAATTATTGAAATATTTACGGTAATTTACATGTTGTTTTCCATAATCATTGAAATATTTAACATAATTTACAGTAATTTACCATAAATACTGAAATATTTGCGGCAATTGGCGGTAATTCACCGTAATTACCAAAGTATTTATGGTAATTTACCGTAATTACTGAAGTATTTTTGGTTATTTGCAGTAATTGTCGAAGTATTTACAGTAATTACGGTAATATTTACGGTAATTTACCGTAATAACGGTAATATTTACGGTAATTTACCGTAATAACGGTAATATTTACGGTAATATACCGTAATAACGGTAATATTTACGGTAATGTACCGTAATAACGGTAATATTTACGGTAATTTACCGTAATAACGGTAATATGTACGGTAATTTACCGTAATAGCGGTAATATGTACGGTAATTTACCGTAATAACGGTAATATTTACGGTAATTTACCGTAATTACGGTAATATTTGCCGTAATTTACCGTAATAGCGGTAATATGTACGGTAATTTACCGTAATAGCGGTAATATGTACGGTAATTTACCGTAATAGCGGTAATATTTGCCGTAATTTACCTACCCTAATTACGGTAATATTTACGGTAATTTACCGTAATTATTAGAATATTTACTGTCATTTATCACAATTACTGTAACAATTACGGTAAGTTTCCGTAATTATTGAAATATTTACAGTAATTTACCGTAATTACCGAAATATTCACCTTAATTCACCGTAATTACCGAAATATTTACGGTAATTTACCGTAATTACGAAAGTATTTGTGGTAATTTATCGTAAGTATTGAAATATTTACGATAATCTGTAAAATTATTAGAACAGTTACTTACTATTATTGGGGAAATATTTACGGTAATTTACTGTAATTATCAAAATGATTACGATTATTTACAATTATAAATTGAATTTTTACAGTAATTTATCGTAATTATTACGATAAATTACAGTAAATATTTTGGTAATTACGGTAAATTACCGCAAATATTATGGTAATTACGGTAAATTACCGTAAATATTTCAGTAATAACATGCTGTCTACCATAGTTGCCTAAATTTTTTAAAACACCATTACTCTGCAATGAATGACCCAAAAATTTTGAAAAAATTTCTCAGGGTTCTTCGGACTCTGTAGAACTTATCTGAAAAAAACACGAAATTTTTCTTAACCGGTAGTACCATTTTATCAGACACTTAAAAATTTACCCCAATTTTAGGTTGGGTATTCTAATATTTTTAAAGATCTGCATTTGAAAATATTTTGTAAAATAGGTACTTATCAGTTATTTTTAACAATTTTTCAATTTTTTTTTTTTTTTTTGAAACTCAATCAGTTTAAGAAATTTTTAGAAGTTCTTTAATTTTTCACGATCGTTCTGATAAGTATCGTTAGTTTTAATTACCCCTTTCTACCCAGGGACACCCTTCGTTTAATGTCTTCGTCGATACTGTCGTCATTCGATAATATAATCTAATTCCTCCTCGGTGATTTATTATACGCACCGAATACGAATATCTGGTACTAAAAAAATGTCTAGAATTTTCTCATGTATATACTTGCTCGCATCAGCCGGGCGTATAAAAATAATCCGAATAAGTCGCATTGTGTCAAACAAATAATTCAAAATCCTTTTAGCGAATTGCTTGCGTCATCGGGGGTGACGTTAAAAATGCATTTATAAAAAGTCTGGCTGTTTTGCTATTCGAAGCCTGAAGTCGAAGGCGGCAGCAGAAGGCGAACTCCTACGACGGAAGATACGATAAATCCATTAAAGAAAATTTTTCTCCTAAGACCGGGTCGGGTTTATATCGCGTTAGCTAAGCGAGTAGAAATGAGTTTATCAATTTAAACCTCGTGACACGACCTTTGAATAAGTAACGAGGTCGAATTTATGTACGTGTAGGGTTCTATCTATCATTTTCAATCATATAACTTTTCCAAACGAGTTTACAGTTGCTTCCTCGACCCTTTCTCTGTCTCCTTGTCATCATTTCTTGTTGAAAAAAAAAAACCTACTGTATGATTTTCAAAAGCGACCACGTTGCATTTATAATGGATACGGTTGGTCAAGTTTGCGGTATTTCGTACTATGTAACACTTGGTAAACTTTTCCTCTTAGAGTTTGCTATGTATACGAATAAAAAATTACATTGTGGGAGTGAGTGAAGTAGAAAAAAAAAGTACGCGTCCTAAAAATATCGTAATTTTACGCGAACATCGGATGCGGTAAAAAATTTACGTACGAGAGAAAATAAAATTGATTTATATGAAGAATAAGAAGAAAAAATACGTGTAACGTTGTAACACATTGTATATTATAAAATAGGCCCCTAACATAACGAATTTGAACGGGGACGACGCCTACGTCATTGTGTTTTTTTTTTTCAATAGCTCAGCACCGCACCGTAGGCAAACCAGGCATTATTCAGGCTGTGCGAGTTGCGTTTTCGTTTGGTTTCGGAATCTCGATAAGGTTGGCAATCGGAATAGATAGCTGGTGAAATATACCTACGGTGAAATTTTCATTATAAAATAGCGTGAAAATGGCGCAGACATACACGTTTCCGAAATTTTTCAGCCTGTTTAATAATTTACGTAAACGTATCGTGCATCGTGATCGTTGATTAAAAAAGAATGTTTGACGAGCAATATGACGTCAAAGTAAATGTATATTTGACGTCAAGACCGAGACATTTTTAAATCTACGTTAATTATTATTTATACTGTAGATATATTTTTTTTTACCGTAGGTATGCGTAAGTAAACTTTCATATAATAGATGCCAATTTTAAATTTGATGAAAAAAAAAATTACAATTTTTATTTGCAAAAGGATGGTGGAACGATTGTTGGAATTGGAATAGAGCGAGGCGAATTGTTTACGTTTTGTTGTAAAAGTAACCAAGCGAACGATGAAAACTTATTATCTACGAATTAACGAGTGATAAGCACGATCGATGAATGGCAAACCGAAAGTGTAATTGGAAAATTGCCATGCAGGTTGGAAAACGATTATTTTAAAACTTTTAATTGTTCGTTCCTCGAACCGATAAAAATTGATGGGAATCCTGAACGTGTATTTTTTCACGTGGATGTAAATTTTTGATGGATTTTCGGTGGAAATTGTACTACTATTGGAGTGTGTTGGGTTGTGATGGTTCTGAAGTGGGGTGAGGAAATAATCTGAAATTTGGTACGATATTAAAGTTTCTGAATAACTTTGAGTTCTGTCAGATCGAGAGATGATGAATAAGGGTGCAAAGTAGTTGGTTTTATCTAAAGAATGTCCAGTAAATTGTTCATCAGAGTAGATTTTCTACTATTTTCGAAAGTTAGATTGAGAGGAAAGCAAGAAAAAGTGTCCAATGTCTAGCCTCCAGAAAAACCTTGAAAATTTTCTTCCACTTCTGTTTTTTCCCTGATCGAACCCATATCCTAGCCTAATCATTTTCAAAATCTAACCATGTTCGAATAAAATTTTTCAAAAAATTGTGCTAAAAACTCTTGAACGTGATTTAACTTTAAAATGTCATTTGCAGCTTGGGTATCCTTTTTCACATTTATCCAACTTCTTAAGGACACTTGAAAAAATCACTTTTTCATGTTTTTTTGTAAAAAAAAAAAAAAATAAAAATATTTTTCTTTAAAAGAAACACTACAGTCGTAAAATTGATGCTTTCAGAACCTTGTCCTGCTAAAAATGGGGAGAAGAGAATTGACGCTGTATCCCCCCCCCATTTTAGCAAAATTGGATTTGAGTTTGAGTTGGAAAATTCTCAAAAGTGTTGTCCTTTTTGTTCTTTTTTGATGAAACTTTTTCTAGTGATTTTCTATAATTTTTACTTATTTATAAATGAGAGAGTATTGCTCGATCGTTCCCAAATTTAGTTATTTAGTAATAAATATTGGTTTATGATTATTTGGTTGTAAAATTTCACTCAAATCTTTTTTATTCTGGAAAAACGACTAACCATGATAATTTTTGGTGTGATAGACCCGTCGTTTCCAGTCGTTTCTTAGAAAAACGAAAGTTTGAGAATTTTCCAACACACTGAAATTACAGCTGCGACTTAAATCTTTTTTATTCTGGGAAAATGACTAGAAATGATAATTTTTTGGTATGATAGATCCGTCGTTTCCTGTCGTTTCCTAGAAAAACGACGCTTTGAAAATTTTCCGACGCACTGAAATTACAGCTACGACTTGAATTTTTTTTATTCTGGGAAAACGACTAAAAATGATAATTTTTAGGTATGATAGATCCGTCGTTTCCTAGAAAGACGACACTTTGAAAATTTTCCGATGCACTGAAATTACAGCTTCGACTCAAATCTTTTTTATCCTGAGAAAACGACTAAAAATGATAATTTTTTGGTATGATAGACCCGTCGTTTCCTAGAAAAACGACAGTTTGAAAATTTTTCAACACTCCGAAATTTCAGGCTACGACTCACACAGATTAGGCCCCATTTTCCAAATCGAAAAAAGAGCTCTTTACAACTCGAAAAAAGGGCTCAGTTCTCACATTTTTTTGATGAGGAAAAAATGAATCACATCATTGTGTGGTTGATCATTTTTTTATGAACAGGTATAAGGTACGTGGAAATCATTTTTTCAATGTCATGGTATGGAGGAAACAATTTTTTGAAATGAGAAATTATTGATTTTTAGAGCTCTACAAAACTTACTTTGCATTATCATGTTTTTGTTTTTGTGTGATTCTGATTTAGAATACAAAAATTAAAAATTGGTCAATTTTTGATGTTCTGCAATTTTTGTTTGAAACTTTTTTGTCTTCATTTTTCAGGGAATTTAGGAAAAAATACACTGAACCGGTTTCAAAATGTGACTTTCATGAACTGGGCTGAAATATGCCTTTTTAATCGGAATTTATGTAAAAAATTTAATGAGTTTTTGTTGAGCGCTCCGTAAAAGAGAATAAAATTCTGTTGACTGATGAAGAATATGTTCGACTGAAATTCAATTTTTTCTGCCTTTTCTTGACCAAAAAGTACGATTTTTCCTTATTTTTCCTACAGGATAAAATTTCCAGTGATGAAAAGTAATTGGGTTTGAAAATTTTTCGGTTTTTATCCAATTTTTCTGATTGAAAATTAATTTCTGGCATTATTGGGACAAGTGCTGAGCAAGAATTCGAATCATTATCTGTACAGTTCTACAAGTACCTAAAATGGTCTGAGTGATAAGTTGAGTTACCTACATTTTTGAAGAAATATTGATTCAATTTCTTCACAATGGGGCCAGGAAATATAACTCGGCTCATTTTTAGTAAAATAATTCAGTTTAGTTCAAAAAAGGTTTTTTGCAGTTCAATTTTTTGTCTAATGAAAAAAATTGACCAGTTACTGGTTGAGAGCCACCAAATCGATTTCTAAAGTTCTTCCTAAATTGGGAAAAGTGACAATTTTGTCAGTTTTATTTTGAAACTTTTCCCTATTTTTATTTCCCAAGGAGTAAGTGTGAGAAAATCGATTACAGAACTGCTGAACCAGTTTCAAAAATGCATATCTCAAACAGTTGCACTGATTTTTCAAAAGAATTTCACCAATTTTTCAATAAATTTTGCTTTTTTTTCAAAAAATTTTATCAATTTTTCAAAAAAATTGCTGATTTTTTAAATCTGACATTTTATTTTCGATGAATTTTCATTGATTTGAAAATGAGGGAGTACGGATCGAACATTCTCAAGTTCAGTGAAATTGGTTCAGTTGGTTGAAGAATTTAGTGTTCGGACTTCGGAGGCTGGTCAAAAAATAACTTATGGCCAAAATCCATTATTTATACCAATAGATGCTCCAGTTCGTGAAAAAAAAAAACAAATAAAATTGATGCTATTAAATTTATATTACATTGAAATAAGAATAATTATAGAATACAGTAAATAAATTAATGAAATTATTACAACGAAACTCAATTATAATCATGATGATGATGGTGTGGTTTCAGGTAAATTTTAATAGGATGGTAACTATGTAGTACGAAATTTTGATATGAAGTTGCATGCCCATGTCCATGGCTATATCTCGCCGTTCCTCCACTTCCGCTGCTGGCCGCTGCTACCGCGCCTCCTCCCCGACGAGCCAGATTTGCATTCGTATTGCTGTATTGATCATGTTGTGGTATTCTGGAGTACACTATTCGGCCATTCGAAACTCGTAATATGGTCAGAATTAAAATTATGCAGAGGAGATGCTGCAAAATGAATCAAGATATCATTACTTCGACCTCTACACCGATGCTAGGTACGTGATGTTAAGCTGATGTAAAAAAGAGCATTTTTTTTAGTCGAAGAAGCTGTATCGTTTATTCGATTACAAATTGATATTTCAGTTTTCAACGTAGGTATTCTTATCGATTATGTCAAGTACATGAAGAACTTATGTACACCAATTAATCTTAATTTTTTTTTTTCAAAAACGAGATTCGATGAATATTATCTCGTTTGGATTACGTAAATATTGAAGTGATAATTCAAGTGCCATAAGAGAAGCTAAATAAATGAACGTGTGTAAGATTGGAAATGGTGTAGGAGAAAATGCATAACTGAGTTCCTTAAACGTAGCTAGTGAAGATATGGATATTGATTAGGCAACGCGTCGGAGTTGTCTTGATGTTGGTAATGAGCAGCCATTATTGGTTTAGTGTTGGAAAAGTTGCATATTCGATTTCTAGGTTTGGTATGGTCTAAAATCGAAAAAAGTGCTGTAGCAGTTTTCAAGTAATGTGATTTTTGAGGAGAAAAAAACAGTTCATAAAACCTCATTTTTCGAAAAAAATTTTTTCTTCGGTCGGGATGGTTTTGAAACTTCGAAAGTCTTTTTTCTTGCGGGGGGGGGGGGGCACTGGCTTAACGTTATTTTGTGACATTATCAATGCTACTTCCGTACTGTTTTATATCTTTGTTTGCTTAGAAACTGGATCTAACAATTGATTTTTAATAAAAAAAAATTTTCTATATGAAACGCCATAAAAGTATTTCACGAAATGTGGAATCGCAACCTATCAGATGAAGCTAAAATTTCATAAGAATTCAAAAATCTCAGTAAGTAGTCACTAAAATTTTCTTTATGGGTCAGAATTTTATTCATTTGGTATTCAAAATTCACTAAAATGAGCCAAAAAGTTTTTCGATTTTTTGGCGAATAAGTAATGGACACGTAAATGAATTGCAAAGTGCAAACATCATCACATTTCTAAAAAATTATTTCAATTCGAAAGAAATTTTTCTGATCAAAAATGCAATTTGTGTTTTCTGGATGGAGAAATCTGTCAAAACTGCTGACCAATTTCAACGAATTAAAGAGTTATCTCGTATCAAAAAAATTCATTTTTGAACATGATGCCCAGTGTTGCAAAAATAATAATAAAATCGTTATTTCTTACAGAAAGATGAAAAAGAAAAAATGAAAATCAAACATTATCTGCGTTTATTTACAATAAAACGAAAAGTATGGGATTTTTCATTTCCTAAAAAAGAAAGAGTTGGATTAATTTTTTGAAATGAGTTCTTAAAATTCTAATTTTTTTCCATGGTTTTAATGATACTCGTAGATATATTATTTTTGATGAAAATTTTCGTACATTTTTTTAAAAAAAAATTCTATTTTTTCTGGAACAGGTACCTATGGAATTTTTGAAGAAAAAAAAAGTTGTGTTTGAAAAAAAAAACACGAGCAAAAACAAAAAATAAAAATTCAATTTTGTTTTTTAAAAATAAAGAACTTCTAATATACGAGTTGCAAAAACAAAAATCTTCAGAACATTACAAAATTTCGTTTTTACAATGCCGATGATGTCGTTTCCTTGTTTGGTAAAAATTTGCTTTTGAAATACTTAGTTGAAATTTTGCAAAGATCACGAAAATATTCTTGAATTGTTTTTTTTTACTTATGTCATCGATTTTGATCTCAAAATTTCATTTGATTTATCGATGACTAGAAAATGTTGAATGTAATTTGCAAATTTGGGGTTTCGACCTTTCAAAATGGATTAAACTTTTAAAAAGGGTCCCAAAACACTAATGATTTTTTCAAGCGATGCCATCAATTTTGAGCTCAAGATTTTATTTTCTTACAAAAATATCATGGACGTCTTTCACAAATAAAGAATTTTGATCTACCAGAATAAGTTAAAATTTCGCAGGATCAAAAAATGTCAGGAAATTTTCGTAAACATATTACTATTATTTCATTTTGAGAGATATTTTGCAAAATTGAGTTTTACTTTTAAAAAACACATGTTTTGATTTAAGAAGCTATTTTTTGACAAAACATGAACAGAAATTCGTTTCGACAACTTTAAAAAATCAAAATTTCTGGAGATCAGTCCCTCTCATTCTGCCTCAAAAAATAATTGAATATTCCCTTCAAAATTGACTTTACTTTTTAAATTTAAATCGACCAAATCTGATGAAATCCTGTCTTCTGAGTTTGAGAAATGAAATTTACTGAAAACTAGTGTTTTTTTGAATCGAAAATTACTATTTTTTTTTTTTTTGGAACAAATCAGTTTTGACCGAAAATAGTATAATACGCTACAAGGGACTAAAATGCGTTGTTTCAAAACGAGTGCGGTGGTTACAGCGCGAGCCGCAGGCGAGAGCTGTAATAGCACGAGTTTTGAAACAACATGCATTTTAGCCCGTTGTGGCGTATGATACTTTTTATAATACTTACACGTAACGAGTATCATTTCGTTGTTGTTTTGGGTGTAAAATTATGATTCTGACTGAAAGACTGAGAGCGGGTCAGTTTACAATTGTTGTATGGCAACTGTGCAAATGTATTTTACAATAATTATCACTTCGTTGATAATCATTTACATTATTTTCATACTTTTATTATCTGTTTATTAGACGTGTCGGTAGACGTACACATACAATTGAAAAAACACACTCGTCAATAAAATAACTGGAACATTCACAATATCAAATATTCTTATACAAATTCGAACAGTAAATTCAAAATTCAATTCATAACAAGCAACAAGCTGCTACAAGATCACCGGCTAATGAATATGTTTTGAATTTTGATAAAATAATCGGCACAATCCAAATCAAATAGATAGAGCTGCTATCAAAGAGAAATTTATTTTACTCCCTGTAAATTGTTTTACTCCCTGTAAATATGTTTTACTCCCTGTAAAATAAGTCGTCGCAAAACATTCATTTTACACCCTCAAAACAACAACGAAATGATACTAGTTACGTGTAAGTATTATAAAAATCAATGATTTGTTGATTTTCAGAAAACTTCTCACTCAGGAACAGAAATGTTATCAGATTCGAATTATTTAGATTTAAAAAGTACATTTAATGATTTGATTTGTTCTTCTCTAAAAGAAGTGCACTTCACAAGAGTAGGTACCTATAATTTTTTTGAATGCTGAAATTATACACCTTGTAAAAAAATTCCACAATAATTGAAAAAAAGAAAATTAATCAATCTGAAGAACTTCTGGATTAATTCGAGTATCCTCCTTAAATCGAGATAAGAGTTCAAATACGTCAAAGTTTCTTATTCGAATCATTCAACATTTCAGCTTGTAATGGTATAAAATTTACAATATACGTAAACAGACTCGAGTATATTTATCAAGTATTTTTTTTTTCTTTCTTGTGCAAATATTTGGATTTACTTTTACCAAATCTGAGCTTCGTATCGTAATTGGATCATATAACTATTAAATCTTCCTCGTTTTATTTCATTATTTGCTCTTTTTTTGTTTACATTTTAACAAAGAATACTTTTTTTTTTGCAGATTGATGAATCGTGCGCCCGCAACCAAGTATAAATTTTTTGTAGTGTGGAACGAAGAAGACACCTTGAAGAAGCAACAATCAACGTATCATGCCGCAATGTCCGATTTCCAGTATTTTTAAGGAGCCAAATTAATCGTAGAATTTAATGGGAAATTTTTTCATCACCGGAAGAATTAATTTATAAAAGGGAACAGGGTAATGAAAAAGTAATAATTAATTTTATATGTTTTACAAACATTTATTTGTCACGTGGAATGAATATGTTTTTCATATTTATAGGTGTCCGCGAAAATACGACAGGCTAATGGAATAGCTACTCACTACTTCGTCAAGACTTACCCTTATCACCGTACACATTTGATCGATGGCAAAAAGAAAATCAATAAATTATAAAAAAATACACCGACACCGGAATAATACACGTGTACTTACTAAAACACGAACAGTAAGCATTTTAATAAATCAGAGAATACGGAAAACACTCGAGTGGAAAGACATGAAACCATACACTAAATTCCAGTAGAACAGTCGTCAATCAAATAGAGTTTACCGGTAATTTTTATCTATTATATAGCTCGGATGCGTATCGCGATTGTGATTAGTTGACGGCGTTGTTAGATTTTCAGAGAGAGACTTTCTTCCTCAATGACGTCGAATTGTTATTTTAGCGCAGCTTCTAAAATGTAAATCGTTTTTAGTTTATTTTATTAGAGATCCATTATTCTCGTATTTCTTTGTACTTTCCCTTCTGTGTATGACTTTTCATCGTTTAGGTTATTACTTAATATTTTCCATTTGTGTGGCGCTGTAAAAAAAAGTTATTGTGTTGGGAAACCGTCGGGATGATTTAATTGCCATTTTTTTGAAATAATGGGATTTATAAAAAGATTTAGGTTAGGTTTTGTTGCAGGTAGGTATGAGAGTTGGTTTTGTGTGGGCGAGAATTATTTTTTTCATTATTTCAAACTATGTTTTATTTTGTACGTCGTTTCGATTGCTTGAAAACGAACCTTTGGTTTATTTTAGGAATTTGCCAATACTGGTTGACGTAATGGCAACAATTATAACAATGTACGTTATGATTATTTTTATTGTGAGCATTTCTCGTATTTGTTGTATACTTGAGATACAAAAGAAAGTATTTACGTTCACGAGTTACATTTTGAGAATAATTTTATTGTAAAAACATACAAGTCACGTAGACCTACAAATCTAACGATATACTAAAAAACTGGATTAATATTTATTGACTTTCAACGAAGTATACACAACAGTTTCCCCTCAAAAAGAAGAAATAAAAAATTAAAATAAAAAGATAAACGAAACGATACTAATTAAACGAATATCAAAAATTGTACATATAGGTACAATACAATTTAAATTTCTTCCAGCAAACGTGATACTGGTTTACGTTCACGTGTAGATCTTCTTGGAATTAACTCAGCCGCAGCAGAGCTTTCTGAATTTTCCGGTACAACTTCCGATGTGGAAGGTAGATTTTCTGCTTGGTTGGAATCCGAACTTTGACTCGATGTAGTCGGATCCAACGGCAATGATTTGCGGAGAGGAATTAACTGATCCGAATGTCTACGTTGAACTCCTTCCGCTGTCTGAACCTCCGCCATGACTCCTCCCAACGGACGAATGACGGTACCTTCGGACCATTTATTAGATTTCCGAAATTGTCTGGCTAAAACTGGGGTGCCGGCAGTTAGGTTCAGCTCCTTTCGGTTACCAGGATAATTTTCCACTTCCTTGGTGAATCGACGTTGTAGCATAACATCAAAACGAGTAGCAATTTTTCTATTTACCTGGAGTTCGGCTGGGGTTTTTCCAGTTGTTTGGTGGATAGTAGTTCGATAATCCAATAAAAAATCGTTCGTAGCCTCGTCTAAAGTTCGACCAGATAGCATTAGTTTCCGCAATTTATTTTTAATCATTCCGACCATGATTTCGGCAGCTCCGTTGCTCCTGGGATGTTCAGGCGCAGACGTTAGATGATGAACTCCGTTACTAGATAAAAAATTCTTGAATTCTGTAGATGAAAACGGCGGTCCGTTATCAGTAACGAGTAGATTTACTAGACCCCAAGTAGCAAAATAGCTTCGGAAACATTTGATGGTGCTATTTGCCTTGGTATTTTCAGTCATCCAATATAATTCTGGCCATTTCGAAAACTGATCTGTTATTACTAGAAAAATTTTATCAGTAAAATGACCGAAATCGGCGTGAATACGCATACCTGGACCAGAAGGATATTTCCATTTATGAAGAGTGGTTAAAGGTGGATTTTTCCGATTTTCGCAGCAAATGGTACAGTCATTTGTTAACGTTTCGATCTCGTCATCTATTTTTGGCCACCAGAAATGACTTCGAGCAACTGCCTTCATCTTGACGACTCCTTGATGGGTGCGATGAAGTTCTGTTAAGCATCGAGAACGTAATACTTCTGGAATCACTACTCTGTGTTCCCAATACAGTAAACCATCTTCAAAGGAAAGATCTAAACGTCTCACATAAAATGGGCGTAAATTCTCTTCAATTTGATTTAATTTCATTTCCGGCCAACCTTCCCGAACTAATTTTAATACTTTGCACAATAAAGCATCTTTCGCGATTTCAGCTTCAATTTTATCACGATTGAGAAAATTCAAGGTATTGGTTAAAAAATTGATACGATACCTTTCAATGATGATCTTTTCGCCTTCAGTTGGTAAGGGTAACCGTGATAAGCCATCAGCTACTACATTTTTCTCTTTTTTAATATGACGTATATCGAACTGATAATCTAATAAAAACAGACCAAATCTTGAGATCCGATTCGCGACAGTCTTACCAAGACCTTTCTTATCACCGAAAATAAATGATAAGGCGCTATTATCAGTTTCCAACACGAATCGATAACCATATAGATATTTATCAAATTTCTGTACACAATAGATTATCGCTAAGGCTTCACGATCAATTTGAGCATATATTTGTTCCGTTGCTGATAATGTACGTGATGTATATGCAACTGGTACTTCTTCTCCCTTGATTAAATGGAGCAAAACGCCACCGATGCCGATTGGACTCGCGTCGCAACGTAATATTATCGGTTGTTTTGGATCAAAATGTGCCAGATAGGTAGATTCGCGAACTAATTTCTTCACAGTGACCAGCGCTTGAATTACCTCTTCTGTTAACTCGATTTTTTCCGGTGCCTCTTTTTTCAATAATTGGTAAAGAGGATGTAAAACCTTGGCCGCATTCGGTATGAATTTAATTACGTATGCAATCATACCAATGAAAGCTTGTACTTCTTTCTTGGTTTTTGGTGTAGGAGCGTTAACAATCGCTTCTACCTTGGAGGGATCCATCGAAATTCCCAATTTATCAATACAAAAACCAAGGTATTTCAATTTGGTTTTAAAGAAAACACATTTATTGATGTTTAGAGTTAACCCAGCATTTCGAAAACGTTTCAATACTTCGCGAACCAATGCTAGATGTTGTTTAAAAGTTTTACCTCCCATAATGGAGTCATCTAGAAAAGCGGCACAATCTTCCAAGCCTTGTAAATTCATTTCCATTTCTCTTTGATAGATGCCTGGAGCACTGGCTACTCCATACATCATGCCATTGGGTTTGAATAACCCTTTTAACGTTGATAATACTAAAATAAGCTGAGATGCCTCATCCAGTAACATCTGTTCGTATGCGTGAGATTGATCGAAGGTTGTATAGTATAAACTATTGCCAAGTTTAACGAATAAATCCTCAATGTTAGGTAGTGGATAATAATCCACGATCAGCTCTGGGTTCACAGTACATTTATAGTCACCACATATACGTAACTCACCATTCGGCTTGGCTACAATTACGATCGGCGTTCCCCAGCGGCTGACTTCAATTGGCTCCAGTCTTTTTACCGCGACCAAACGATCGAGTTCTGTATTCACCTTATCACGAAGTGAGAAAGGAACTGGCCTTGGGCGCATAAATTTCGGCTTGGCACCTTCCCGCAGCACTAACGATACTTTTCGATGTTTATAACGTCCCAATTCATTGGTAAATACATCCGAAAATTCTTCTTTTAATTGTAGAACAATATCATCCAAGTTATCAGGTACATCGTCTTCCTCCTCGGATTCGACTTCTTTGACAGTTTTTATTTTCACTGATAACTCGATACCCAACGGTTCGTACCATTCACGTCCTATCAACGGATGGGAACCATTTTTCACAACAAACAATCTAAGATCGGACGATGTGTTATCATGTAAGGTAGCTTTTACTTTAATAAAGCCAAGCATATCGAGAATATGTTCGTCATAAGCAGTCGGAAAGTTTGCAATTTTAAACAAAGGAAAATTATTAAATTCTTTTTCATACAATTTGTCACTAATGCATGAAACATCAGCACCATTATCGAGTTCCATTTCGAGTTTAACATTTTCTACTTCCACAGATAGAAATGTTGGTTCCTTTGAATCAACTGCTTTAGTACGAATAGAAAACATCTTGCGAAGAAAGAGATCGCTATCATCTTGATCGTCGCCTTTTAATTCAACATTATGTACCTTTTTATTCCGATTAGAGGTGTCAGCTTTCGGCGTTGGCTTCTCAGAATTCGGCGCAGTAGTAGATTTCTTATCCGCTGTTACCTGGGCATTGGACTTTTCTAACTCTGGTTTCTTCTTACGACATACACTCGCCAGATGACCTTTCAGGGAACAAACATGACATACACAATTGCGATAACGACATCGTTCCTTTGAATGGTTTGGTTTTCCGCAGCATTTACAACGTTCGTTACTCCTTGTATTATTGGTATGACGTACACGATTAATCTGCGGTTGGTTATTACCAGAATTACCATTACCATGAATAAGTTGTTTTTCCGTTTTCAAACTGCTTTGAGTATTCTCCCACGATTCACAGGCCTCGATTACTTTACGATAGGTTAACGTCTTATCTTCAAACAGTTTAGATTTCAAACGTTCATCTCGTACACCATGTGCTATCGCATCGCGAAGATTTTCCTGTAGAGCATCCCCGAAGTTACAAGTCCTAGCTAATTTTTGCATAGCCACGACATACTCCGATAATGATTCGTTTTCTTTCTGAAGTCTGGAACGGAATTTACTTCTTTCTGGTACTTCATTTGGTTTGGGGTTGTAATGGTTTTCCAATAATTCGGCTAAATCTTTGAATGCCATTTCTTCCGGCTTCCTAGCTCCGCACATAGCTCTCAAATCTGTGTACGCCGCCATTCCAATGCGCGTCAGAAAATGAAGGACTATTTCCCCCTCGCCGTACTTGTGCAGGGAACAATGTAGTTGGAAAAGCTCCAACCACACATCAAAAGCATGCTTACTGGCGTCGAAAATTTCGACACCATTCAACGCATTATAGGTAGCTACATTACCGACGTTGGCCATGATCACCGAATAATGGAATACAATACAACACACGCGAAATAATTACTTGATCCTCGTCGCCATTGTTGTATACTTGAGATACAAAAGAAAGTATTTACGTTCACGAGTTACATTTTGAGAATAATTTTATTGTAAAAACATACAAGTCACGTAGACCTACAAATCTAACGATATACTAAAAAACTGGATTAATATTTATTGACTTTCAACGAAGTATACACAACAGTATTTATTGAGCTCCGTCTGTCTGGCTTGCCTGTATTGTGAGAATGTCAATTTAATAAGAAGGTCTGTTTGATAGCTTATTTTAGATGATTGATATGGACGAATTTTTATCTTTAATGATTCGGGATTTTGATTATTGGAAATAATTTAATTGGGAAGTGTTATTTATATTTTTATTTTTGTTGACAGGGGACAAAAACGAGGTGACGGGTAGACTGCGACGACAAAGTACTACAATGGCTGAGTAAAGAAATGTGCGCAATTTGGTCTCAGTTGATAATCTTATCGGTGCCTCGTGCTTGGAGAAAAACAGAAAATGAGTAATGTAAATGTTGATTTATGTTCAGCTGGTGTGATTTGGTTTATTACTTTATTAATTTTATGTTATGAAATTATTTAAATTCTTGATAAGAACGATTGGTGTTTGGGTATTAGAATCTATTAAATTGTGCATCGAATTGTTTACTGTGATACGGTTATCCGAGATGCACTTATGTAATTTGACTCATCGATTTTTCCACACGTGTTGATCTGGTAAATGGAGGACGAATTTTTGTAATTCTTTGGTTTTCTGTTTTGTCAGGTGATTATACAAGGTGGACCATTTATAGTGTTGCCTGAAAATTGAAGCGGCGTTAAAAGCTGAGAAAAAGATGGAGTTTTTTTGAACCGGAGATTTTTTCGAAATTTTGCTGAACGCTGGTTAAATCGCATACTACTGAAGGAAAATGTAGGGATGAGAAAAAAGACTCGGGAATTTTTTTTGCAATTGCTGTGAGGAGTTTTTCGAAGTTACCGAATCCATTTCTGGGATTATTTTGGCTCCAATCTAAAATTCGGCCTTTGAGAACAGGAATAATACCATTTGAAATTTTTCAACCAATTTTATCGAGTCAGACATCTAAAGCTACGTATGTTTCTTGACACTGTGAATTCATTTTTGGGATTATTTTGAATAAAATTTGACTAAAATTGAAATTTTCCAGTTTTATTGAATTAAGTATCAAAATCAGGGATCCAGAGGGAGGACATGTGGTCGTTTCGGCTCCGGCTCCAGTTTTGAAATTTTTGATTGAATCCTCTCTCCAGAGCTCCAGGTATTTCAAAAAATCAAGAAAAATCATCCGAAGGGAACCCCCAACTTCATTCCGACCGAAATTGAAAAACCATTGTCCAACAATTTTTTTATTTCAAACCTTCTCTTTCACTCATACAATATAAATTTTTAAAATTTTGGATTCGAAATGGCCGTAAAAAAAGAGAGGGAGGTTTAAAAAAATATGGACTTCAATACCTCATTTGATAATTTTTCAATTTTGAACATACTCCACTTTATCGATGTAGACGGAAAAACCAGGAAAAGTGTTTCTTCTCCCCCCCCCCCCATTCGAATGGAAAATTATTAATGTAAATCGGATAATTTTATATTTTCAAGTCGCAAATTTTTTTGAAATTTTCCTCAATAGTTAGAAAAGTTATCATTTTTACTCATCTCCCCCCCCCCCCGGCATTTGGCCAAGTTTCGTCTCTTTTTCTTGTGGGTCCAGTTTGAATCTGGAGTTGAAATATTCGGAAATGGGTGGGGGGAGGGTGGGAGGGAATATCTAAAATCCGCAAAAAAATCTCTGAAAAAGAATGAGTCCCCGCCCTCTTGGGACCATTAGTTTGCGGCCAAAGCGTGTGCCAGTAAAGTTTATCTACGAATGATACCTAGGTATCACATTTGAATATTTTCAATACCACCGGATAAGTATTTCGATAATAAAATTTTATGATATCAAGGTAAAATCCGCCCCAAGAAACAGCCTTCCATTTCAGCTTACAACAATGAATTGTCCTTCCAAGATATAAGCTCTATTAAATTATCGGAAATTCTTATTCAAAGCTTCAACTTGCATTATAGAGGTGAAAAATTTCAAATTCAGTTGTAATTTTCAAAAGTTTTCGAAAAAAATTGTGGGGCGGACAGATGACAAACATATTAGGCCTCAAAGAATGGGTTCGCTTCCTGATACCTTCATCTCTGAAATACTCCTGAGGATGTAGAAACATTTGGGTTATCTGTCCGCCCCACAATTTTTTTCGAAAACTTTTGAAAATTACAACTGAATTTGAAATTTTTCACCTCTATAATGCAAGTTGAAGCTTTGAATAAGAATTTCCGATAATTTAATAGAGCTTATATCTTGGAAGGACAATTCATTGTTGTAAGCTGAAATGGAAGGCTGTTTCTTGGGGCGGATTTTACCTTGATATCATAAAATTTTATTATCGAAATACTTATCCGGTGGTATTGAAAATATTCAAATGTGATACCTAGGTATCATTCGTAGATAAACTTTACTGGCACACGCTTTGGCCGCAAACTAATGGTCCCAAGAGGGCGGGGACTCATTCTTTTTCAGAGATTTTTTTGCGGATATCAGTTGTTTTTTGTACGTCGTCAATTATTGTACACATAAATTCTATTTTAGTGTCAATGAAAACTTGAGTTACATAAATATACTCATGTGATAGATAATTTCTGTCAATGCAGCACATTTTTCATTTTTCTGATCCAACACAAAATAAGAACTTTTTTTTGAGTTTGTAATATTTTCGACATTTTTAACCACAGTATAAAATTTTCTCAACATCAACACCTTCCTAACCCCAAATTTTTCTGACAACATATTATTATTAACATCAACTTTTTAGATCTTAAATTTTTTCAACATTTCTTCAAATTTACTGTTTTTTGTTAATTTTTTCCGACCACCATTTCTATTGATTCCAAAAAAATTTTCAATGTTTTTTCAAAATTGTAGCAAAAACTTTTTTAGCTACAAATTTTTCCGAAAAAAATTTCATCAGCTTCATGATTTATTTCAATTCCAAATTTCTTCACCATTTCTTCAAGTTCAATTTTTCAGCTTAAATTTTTTCATAAATATTTTAAAACTCAATTTTTCAAATTTGAACTCAATTTTTTAAATTTAAACTCAATTTTTTATCAACTTCAATTTTTTGACGAGATATTCATCAACTCCAAAAATTGGATTGAAAAATTTTTGAGTAGGTAAGGTGAATAAAATAATCGACTTCAAAATATTGAGAGCTTAAGAAAAAACAAAAGTTGAGTTTTGGAAAATTTTTTGAAAGAGAAAGATAGAAATGGAAAACTTGCTGAAGGCACCACACAATGAAATGGTGGGTTGTCTCTTGATGCGAAATAGACAAACCGATTTTATCAGTCTATCTATGTGTCTATGATCATAAGTCAGTATGTTCAAACGTGCCAAATTATTGAAGGAGTTGCGCAAAGTCACTTTAAAATAAAGAAAATTGAAAAATATTTTTTTAAAAAAATTACATTGTAAATAACAGCTCCATTTTTTTGATAAAAATCTTGATTTACTAAAAATAGCCCAATTCTGAAGTCAAAGAAAATAGCTCCACCTCATTCTTTGATTTCTTACATGGACTTCGTCATCTCATTGCAATGAAATTCATACAATCTCTAGCCAGGGCTACAGAGGTTTTGAAAGCATCAATCAAAACCAAACTTTGTACATGTATAGTTCATACATGTCTTCAATCGCTTTTCTTATTCTCAACGTTCAACTATCAACCATTTTTATTCATTTGAAGTTTGAAAATTGAGATTTTCGCCATTTTCCAAAAACTTTGAAAAGCTCTAGAATAAGGAAATATGACTCGATTGAACTGGAATTTTCGAAAAAATATGTATTTTTACCCACAAAATCAGATAACGGGGCCAGTTTTTGATTTTGAAAATTTTTGAGCCCCCAAATGGGGGGTGAAGGGGCAATTTTCAAAATTTCAAAAATCCGGCTCCGTCAGTATCTCCGCATGGATGAATAATACCCCTATCCAAAATTTCAAAAATTTTGGCCCAACCAATTTTTCTCAACTTTTGCTTAACTAACTGCCAAAACAAGAGTTTTTCAACAAAAAACGAAATTCATATCTCCGCAAATAATTAAGGTATCAATTTCATTTTAGATTTAAAAGAAAGGACTTGAAAAATGAATAAATTTGCCGTAAACATTTTTAAAATTCATTCAGTCATTCTCGAAAAAAATCAATTGCAAATTTCAAAAAATTCACGGAAATTGTGCTCGAAGTACTCAGAGAATTATAAGTGTCACGCAGTTCCGACGTTTCATTTACGTTAGCACTAAATGAACGTATATACACGGTATATTGATGTAATTTCAAACATTTTATTCGTCGCTATGTACATATGCGGATTTTTCATTTTTATTCCAATCATCGGTGACTGAATCATTTCGTCACGCGTTCAAAAGATAGTCGGGGAACAGTTTCCTGGAGCTGCATGAAATTGGTATCACAATTTCACCATAAAGGATGTAATGAGAAGTGGTGAATTTCAATTTGGAAACTTTTTCTTGGAAAACTTTTTTTTCTATTCTTTGTTGCTTAACTTGATAAAAAAAATTACCTCAAATAATTTCACCCCTCCCTCTCTCTTTGAAATATCATTCATTTTCAACAAGAGGTTATACTCGTATCATTGTGATCTGAAAGAATCCAAATAATGTGGTACCTTTTTCGATAAATTAGTCTCTTGATAGCTCCTTTTTGGTACCCTCTAAACATATCGAAAAATTGGAAATTTATTGAAGAATTTTCCAAGTTTTGTGTTTTAGAAATTCGTTCTTGTGTGATCCATTTTGTTATACAAATTTTGAATGACGAAGTGTAGTGATATAGACAGAAAAGGCTGCCGTTGGTGAGACGGTTTTGAAATCTTTCTTGTGATCGTCTAGAATCAGGAGATCCCAAAGAAGTGTTGACCAATAACCTGTTTTAATCTCAGATCGACAAAATCATAACTCGCCGGAAAAAAAAATTGAAAAAAGTACCACCAAAAATATGGAGCACCGACTAGGAGTTCACTGGATAGAGGTTTAGGGAACATGACTCCATTGACTCCACTCCATGATAAAACAATTATTACAAAAATTAGGAGAAAAAGTACTTTTTTTGCTCTTCAAAAAATTTTTTTTAAATTGATTTTTTCATAGAAAGATCAGCGAGTGAAAAATGAATAATTCAATGTTTGACCCTTTCTCTTATTTTTTCTTCAATTTTCAACCCCCTTGATTAATTTTTGGGCGCGCCTTTGGAGAGAAAATTTTGTGTTTAGATTCTGATAACAGAAGTATCAAGTTTTCAATTTTTCACTGCCCATACTTCTTAACACATTGAAAACGGGGGAATGACGCAGAGATACATAATATTTTATTGTTGAAAATTTTTTCCGATAGTATCATATGAAAATTTATAAAATCTGAATATAGGTATCTATAAATAAGATTTTAATAGCAAAATATACAAGTTTTCAAAATGAAATACACGAAAACATACTAAACCATTAAAAAAATTCAATCAAATGAAGTGTTAGCTTACTCCATCCTAATCTTCTGAATCAAAACCATACCAAGAAATGCACATTCCATTCATTCCAACTGCGGATCTTTTCCGGAACCCAGTTTTTTGTTCTCTTTGCTCTTTTTATCTTGCAAAATTTTGACGGTGCTTCTGGCAATATCAACATCAATTTTCCAAGAAGAATATTTCAAATATAGAGAATCTGTCGCTTCAGCGAACATAACGGCGTTGTTTTCATTTGGCATAATTCGAATTTTAAAATCCGGTAAGGTATTGGGAAACAAACGCGTCATTTTGAGAAAAATTGTTGTATAGTTTTCCAATTGACCTCCAACGGTCTTGGGGTAGCTTTGGCAACAGCGTTTTAAAAAATCTAAAATAGCTGTTGCGTTTTCGACATACCATGCAAATCGAATTAGGGAAACGATGGCCAATAATTGGGCATTTTTTCTGATTTTTTTAATATCGTCGACTGCCATTCCGTTCAAAAGATTTTGAAGAACGATGGTTATTATAAAAACGAATAAAAAAAATAGCACGTGGCTGCTATCGAAGTTTTCGCTGTTTGGAATACATCCTGCGCCGTAGTCACCGGTCATCATCATAAATGATCTGATGAAGGAGGTTTCTGGCGCGTGATAAGTCACAGGGTATTTATTATCATTTTGGTCATCGGGTTTCGGATTGGTGGCGTTGGTGCTTTCAGACGTGTTCGAACTGTTGACACCGCATTTTTGGTTCTCGTCCATCGGATTGTAAAATTTACACAATACGAAGAAACTGAAGGTGAACGCCAGAATCAGAAATACATAGCAACCGAGAAATTTTATAAAATTCCACGAAACTGTTCTGAATATTTGTGTATTTGTGGATAATCCTGGATGCTTTCCGATTATAAAGAACAGCTTGAAAAACGATGTGAAAATAGCGATGGCTGCTAATTGATATGCGATCTTTCGGTCTTCCTTTCTGTCGCATATAAAAAGAGAAATGGTCGCAAATACTAAACACAAGTCGAACCAATTTTCTATCGAAATCAAATATTTTACCGGGGATATGCAAACTTGCATGAATTCTTTCAGAATGAAAATAATGCATAGGATTAAGATGCCAAAGATCATTGCAATTTCTATGCTGTTGTAATCTCGACAACTACTCTTTGCATCGTAAACTAAGATACCAACGTAGGCAAACAGAGAAATCAAGAAAATCACATGCAAGGATAAATTTATATAGTAAAATTTCTTGAGAATGTGCCATTTTAGATCTAGAAAAGAAGTTAGAACAGGATGCTTGAGAAGGTATTTCGAATCGGGTACTTTGTTCAACGTCAGTAACGGTGAAATTTCTGGTATTCCGGGATTACCAACCGGTGGCTTGAAAATTTCACAATTCAATGTGATCTGGTAGTCAGATTGTTCGCTGGATTCGTCATTGGTCGAGATACACCCGTCTAGGTATTTTTCGAGTATTTTCGAATCGATCATTTCTAAAACCACTTCTTTTTTATGATTCTTATGACATACGTAAGATCCGGCTCTCAACAAAAGCAGCACAATATTTTTATCATTCGACTTAGCTGCATAATACAAAGCGATATTTCCATCTCGATCTGGGCAATTTACTAGTTCAGAAATCTGATGCAAAATATACCTCAAGCATTTGAGGTAATCTCGTTCCGGATCTTTTGGCTGGTTCGTAGCTTGAAAAGCCAATAACCCACGGACCAACGTATGCAAAACTGTCTCCTTATCTTTGTTGGTCATATTTAGAGATATTTCAGGGGCTTTCAATAGTCTGGCCACTATTTTATGGTAGCCTTTGGCCGCAGATATCATAATCGGCGTGGACGTATTGTTATTGCAAATTTCATTCGGATTTACTTTCAGTTCCAAAAGTTTATCGACAACGTCGCAGAAACCTCGGTCGCAAGCGTATTGCAAGTACGTGTAAAATCCGTCGTCAGCGGTCGGTGATTCGAATACTTCGAATCTATTTTATCGATGAAAAATTCTGTACGATGCTCGTACAGATATGAAAATAATTCCGAGATTTGTGGATTTCGTATATATCTTTGGGATTCTTTTTCCCATTGTGGAAGTTTTTGTTCGAGTATTTTACGGCAACTGAGGTCTCTAGGATTGTGTCCGGTATCCAGCTGGATTTCTTGAAATTTCAGTAGTTGGCGAACAATTCCCAGGTGGTTTCGTTTCAATGCTAAATAAAGAGCTGATTCGTGTTTGTGGTTATGTTTGTTAATCTGGATCTCTTCCTGCTCCAGCAGAATTTGCGCAGCTCTGGGGTTATCACGTTTTGCAGCGATGTGCAGTGGTGTATCGCCATAATCGTCGGTTATGTTCACGTCGCAGTTTTCGTAATCGAGTAAAATTTTCAGGGTTTCTTCATCGGCGAATTCGACCGCTGTGTGTAGTGGTGATCGGCCATGTCGAGTTGGATTTTTATAATTGATCTGTGCTTTTTTATCTTTCAGCAGTTTGATAAACTCGGAATTATTCGTCGTTCTACAAGCGATATCCAACAGGGTACCATTTTCTGGATGGTCGTAGATGTAGTTCACGTCTACGGTATCCTCCGATTCGGCCAAAATGTTGCCAAATTCGTCCGAGTTTTGATTTTTCAACGAATGTAGTAGCTTGATTTGTGGAGATGACGAATCTGAAGTGTCGTCGCTGCTGCATGTCGATGTTGTGCTCTCGTGCTGTAAAAATTTCAAAATTTTCAATGTCCAATTAAAAAATTCAGGATGTATTATATGTAAATTGAATGTAGGTACAATCATTGGGATTGGTCGAATAAAAACATGTCCCTAATTTAAACGAAAATTATTGAAATAATTTAATTTGGGGAATATATAATCGCACGTCAGAAAAAAAGGTTTGCACGACGAAAATGGCATAAAAAAATCACGGCCAAAAAATGGAAATTCACGACAGAAAAAATAAGAATTGAACGACGAACCATGAACGACGAATGAATGAGAATGAACGGCAATATAGAGATTAAAAATAATTCATTCAACGACGAAATAATGTTATCACGTCGAAATAAAGTTTTGCACGGCGAGATATTACATTGAACCTAAATTCCTAAATTGGAAAAAATATTTTTGGTCGAGTATATTTTAGCGCGATTACAGGGTGTTGAATTGAAACCTAGACGCAAAGCGTAAAAATCCCGTCCCCCCCCCCCTCACATTCATTTTAGATTTTGATTGTAATTGTGTAAAAAGGAAAAATTTATCCTCTTTTCCTTCAAAACATGGATGAAATAATTGAAAAACATCATGTTTTCCATTATGTAATTTTTTAGACTACCTAATACTTTTCAAATCTTCGACAAAAATTACCTCGAGAGAATTTTTTTGCTGTTGTGTGTCTGGGTTTCAATTGAGGAGTTTTGTTTCAAAACGCAACAAAAAATTTGTTTCGAATCAAAACGCAACATCTTTTTTTGCCCCTATCCCCTCCAACCCTCCTTGAGGTACAAGTGCGAAATGACCCCAAAACATGTAGCTGGGGTCCTAAGCTTTCCAATGAGACCGCCCCGAACCAAAACCCCCCACCCAATTTTGAATGACAGTTTTTTTGCAATTTCCCAAAAATCACGTCTTCGGAGATGTTGCGTTTTGAAACGAAACTCCTCAATTCAACACCCTATATTTGTAAAATTGAAAATATTTTGGGTCTATTTTGTCGTGAAGTTTTCTTTTATTCGTCGTGATGAAAACTGTCGTTATTTTTTTTTCCAATCGTGTAATAATTTTATTTGCTGTGATTCCTTTATTTGGCTGCTAGAATACATTTTTTTTGACGTGCATTCTCATTTTCTGTCGCGCATTCATTTTATCACTGTGTTTAATTTGTTCTGTCGTTCACTGCATAGATTCGTCGCTTACATCCTCTAATTTCGTCGTGCAAACCCTCTATTTTGTCGTGCAAATAAATGGCACCCATTTAATTTTGAGTGGAAAAGACCATCTGAATGTTTTTTTTTAGCTCTGAATCTCAAAGAAGCGGGCTTGAAAAGCACCACAAAGTGGGGTCATATTCTAAAAACATGCGGATTTTCGTTACTTTTGACAAAATTTTCCTTCTAAAAAGCTCCTCGCTCTCTTAGTAATGTTCCTATTTGTATTTTTTTTTACACCTATTTAAATTGTCGACCTTACCATAGATGATTGATTGTGATTTTTCGATTTTTGTAAAATTAAAATTACTTTCGACGTCTCGAAATCGATCCAAAAAAATTTAGTCACCTGGGGTATTTTGGAACCTATTTCTCAAAAAAAATCATGGCAAAATGTTGTCTTGGCGTGAATATTTCTGAAAAATTCTATGAAAAAATATTACTTTGAGTGACTCGAGAAATTATTCGACTCAGGGTGTAACAGAAAAATGTAAATTTAGTAAAGCTAAAAAATCCTCAGGGTCACAATCCGTGATCGTTAGTTGGTGAAAAGTTGTATCTTATTTTGTGGCCAAGATCATAAATGCTGACGCAGTGTCTACCGGGCATAGAAATCATAAAACGTGCATAAAAACACGAGAATAGCATGAATTTCTAAAATTTCACTTTTGAATTTTCAACTGGAAGAATGGCTTACCCAGGATTTTTTAGTTTTAATTTTTTACAAAAAAGTTTTACTCTCGCCTTGCTCGAAAAAGGCTTCCATATCTTTTTCATTTGAAATGGTTATTTCACTTTTTCAGTCAAAATCTCTTAATTATCTATGATTTTTTTTTTAAAACATGAGTTATCTATTGCACCGCATTGCTTTCATAGTTGGAGTCGTTTAGAATTTTTTGATATTTATGCCAGCAGTCCTTCACTGATTGGGTGAGGCCGAAGTTTTCAATTTTGTTGAAATTTCTTCCGTATACCCAAAACTTTTTTTGTTATTTTTGGGTAAAAAATATTCACACTTGGGTAGCTATTTTTCTGTGTTAATTTATTATTTTGAGCTTCAAATATTTTTGCTGTGACTTCACTCGGGCCAAATTATTATTTTTCATTCTAACGTTCGAAATTTTGATGCATTTTTATGAATGTAAGATACATATTCTAAATGTCTATCATGTTGTGCTAAACATACATCAAAGTCCCAAGAATATTATATTTTTTCGAGGGATTTTAAAAAGTGGTGCTAGGTAAATACTACATACTTAAATTCTGGATTTCTAAATTGAAAATTCATTTCTATCTTAATTACCAAACGTTGAAGTTTTTACCAAGTCTGATTTGAAAAAAGTCAGAAATTCAATAAAAATTTTAGTAAAATTGATTTTTCGATCATTTGAAACATAATTTTTTCAAATACAAATATTCGTCTCTTTTAGATATTTCTTTATCAAAAAGAAACAAGGAAGGGTTAAAGTACCTATCTACATATCAACAGATTTCCATGCTTGGAATGAAAATAAACGTTGAAAAAAGGTAATAAATGAATGATTTCATCTGTGAAAGTCGCTATTTCGCAGTTTTTAACTCTCTCTTGGTTCGACAAACAGAATCGATGTCCTTTAATCATGAAAATTGGAAAATGTGAGTATTATTGCAATAAAGATCAATATTTTCATCCATAATTTTTTCCCACAAAATTTTCGTTATATTTTTTCTACAGAATGTGATGCTTTGAAGTTGGAAAATTTTTCCCCTTTCGAAAATGGTCTAAGAAATCTGAAAAAATACAGGAAAACAATTTTTTCATGGCGAAATAGTTTTTCCAGTTTTTTTTTTTTTGAAGTTGATGAAGCGGTAACGGCGGATAATTTTATTTAAAAAATGAATAAAATGAGAATTTAAATTTTGAATTTCCTCATCCCCCGTGAATAATTCAGTAGGAAAATTGATCATCTTTAGTTCTTTTTTTATTGGCGATTTTTTCTATGAATTCAAGAAAGTTTAGAAGCATAGAAACCATTGAGATTATTTTAATTCGGAATTGTTGGATTTTTTTTGAATACGACAGATAGTTAAGGTTGGAGGTAGTAGGGTAACTAAGTCACATGTTTAGTTTACCTTTCTATTATCCGATTCATCAGCTGATGGCGAAGAAGAAGAGTAGTCATATTGCTCATAATTACAAACAGGCATAAAAGGTGTATCATCGTCTTCTTCATCCGGTGATGGAAAGTTATTCGCGTTTCCGATCCACAATTCGGTTATTTTTGATACATCCTCCGCCATCCATGGCTCTAATGTAACTTTCTGATTTTTCAATAACGTCGACAAGATATCTCGTCTGCCAACAAGAGCTGCTCTCAAGAAAGGAGTGTAATATTTCGTATCGAGTATATGAACGTTGCATTTTTCATCGGCCAGCAAAACATTTACGGTATCTACGTCTGATTTTTGAACAGCTTCGTGTATCGGAGCCAGGCCACTTTTTTCATTCAGTCGATTGATTTCGGCTCCATGCTCGAGCAGTTTTTTAACAAATTCGTGATTACCACTCGAACGACAAGCGATATCCAATAATGTACCATTATGGGAATCATCGTCGTAGAAATGATTCACATCGAATTGACCGTCGTTGTTGTCCAGAATTTGTTCGAACTGTGTGAAATTTTTTTCGTCGAGTAATTCCACCAGTTTTGTTTGTAAGGTTTTCGTATCTTGGGTAGATTCCAATTCAATATAATCCATTACAATATTATTGAGGATTTCTTTGACGTATATCTGCGAAAATGTTTACGATCAGTTTAGAATGAAGTTTTTTTTCCCGTTTCAAATTACTTACCTATACTTAAATAGGATCGATATTGTTCTAACATTTCGAATTTTTTCAATCAAAGGTAATGAATCATTATCGATTATTGCTTAAAAAGTAAATTTATTAGCATTTTATGCGTGAAGCAGGGTTCAGAAAGTAACATTATTTATAATTGGCAAAAACTCGAGCTTTCTACTGAAATGGCACCCAATTTGAGGTTCGCTAGCTTCGCTCTTATTTTATAGCTGAAGAACTTGAACAAATCTTGGGAAGCTTTCCACTCAAAATAGGTCAACTATGTGACTAATGTTTGTCAAAATTGAATTTTTTCGCTGTACCTCAATGGGTAAGTATGGATTGCGTAAATTTGTATTCAGATTGTCTGTCATTGAAATATCTATTCCGATTTATACTTCGAATCTACAATGGATATTAAATTCAAAATAGATTCTTGCATCATTCTAACAGAATTCTCGACCGTTTCAAATCGAGCCAACACATTATCAAGATCATTTCGACTCGAAGTATCATTTCGTATATTTCGAGCTTCCAAAATATTAGAGGCATCTGCCACGATCGACGAATCAATCACGAACGACTTTTTATTAACATACGAAGACGGCTTTTGAGGCTGCGACAATCCAGAGTCTGACTGTGGCTCCGGTATCTGCACACTATTACGTTCATTAGGTAAAATAATAATATGATACGCTGGTTCGATGTAATCAGCGAGTCTGATACGTCTATAGAACATCTGCTTGTATCTCGGTTTCTCCATTGGATGCTTATGGACTTTGGGATGTGTACGCCTAAAGACAAAACTCAAAAATCGATCTGTTTTTCGAAGTAATCCATAAGCATCCTCGTTGACCATGCATTCCAAACGAAAAATCGATCTGACTTGAGCCATAATACTTAAAAGTTTTGCTTTCCCTTGAACGTCTCCGGTACGTCCTAAAGCTATATCGTTTACAATTGGTGCCAGAAAAATCACCGATAAGAATAGAACATCGTATAATTTCATGGACTTGTCGTCTGGGACTGTTGGAGAATCAACGTGCCCAGTCACCATCAAAGATACATTGTAGAGGAACGTGGCCGGCTGTTGCAGAGCGTTCAAATCTTGAGAACCGACGGTGTCTAAAATGGTGAAAGCAAACGCCAGTCCGAGCAGGAGAATCGAATACCAAGCTATGAAATTCAAACAGCTTATCGATACGACCTTGACAATGGTTAAATTACTCGAAAACGCTGGCAGCCTTCCTACCAAGGTGATCAGCTCCAGGGAGGATAATATTATGGTCACGCTGGCCACATCTTTCGTACAATCTAGACCCATCCAGGATTTGAAACCCAAAAATATAAATGTCATCGAGATAAGCATCATTTCTAAATAATTGATCCCAGTTCGAAAATACGATTTGGGAGAAAGAAGACATTGGTAGAGTTCTCGAAATACGAGAATTACACACGAGACGTAG
Source organism: Pseudococcus jackbeardsleyi (assembly GCA_038380155.1). NCBI lineage: Eukaryota > Metazoa > Arthropoda > Insecta > Hemiptera > Pseudococcidae > Pseudococcus > Pseudococcus jackbeardsleyi. The sequence continues at coordinate 11,619,414 of CM076242.1, forward strand.
ACCAGATTACGAAGCGGTTTGATAATCTGAGAATTGGCATGATCGGATTCATCCAATAGGCGATACCGAGTAAAATATTCGAAAAAATAGCAATTCAGGGTTAGCCAAAAGAACGCATAGAAGGCCAGATTCACTTTCGCGTAAATTTTCAACGCTTGCCATTTCAAATTTAGGTAACTCCTAATTATGGGATGTTCCAGAAGCGGTCGGAGATCTGGATCTTGGCTCATCCTGTATAAGGGTTCGATTTCCGAAGCTTCGGATCTAGTCGGCGGCATGAGCGATCTGTAGTTGAAAATCATCTTGTAATTGTCTCTCAGTGGAAAGCCTTCGAAGCTAATGCACGAATCTAAATATCGTTTTAGGTACGAAGGATTGATCGATTGGATAGGTTCGCAGCCGCAGTTATTCTTTTGACATAGATAGGCTCCTTTGTTGAGAAGATCTCTCAATATTGGATATTCGTTGACCGAGGGTAAGACAGCCATGTGCAACGCTGTGCCTCCACTGTCGTCCGTATAATTTATATCTACCGCTCCATTGTCGATGACTTGAGCGAGGATGTATTTCAGACATTTGAAATGTTTACGATTCTCGTTCGAAGTGTTATTTTTGGGCTCGTTTCTATCACTCATACCACCTATCACTGAATGAAGCACCGTCTTACATTCAATCGGTTCAAAAGAGATTTGAGGATGATTCATCAACATGGTGAGGATCTCGAGATATCCTTCACGACTTGCTATCATCACAGGAGTTCGTTTTTCAGTCGAAGGATATTCGTTGGGATCGATTCCAACGTCCAGGAGTCCTCTGACGACTTCGGTCATACTAGTCTATGATCCAAACACATAAAAGTGTTCATTTACAAAAATTTTTTGCCAACCGAAAAATTTATATTAGAAAATGTAAATAGGACCTGCGACATCCCAAAAAACCTGATTTCGACATTTCAGACTTGCACAATGGGGGGCTGGAGCCACAAATGGGTGTTTTTGGGAAAGGGGTCGCAACCAAAAAATTCAAAAGGGGTCACGTAGAGGACCTTCAACAGATACCAAATATGTAATTTTTTTCACTGAGACTTTGCACAAACGGATTCTATTGCAATTTGAATGCAGTTTTTATGCATTTTTGACCAATTTTAACAGTTATATGCCCCTGCACGAGCAAGTACGACCAGCAACCATAAGATTCTTACTAATTACATTAGCTAAGGTTAATTTGAACCGAAATTCGAAAAAACGGTTGAAAAATACCTGCACAAGGATGAGTTATCGCGCCAAGTAGGTTTTGTGGGTTACCCCCACTCCAAAATCTAATTTTGCGGCTTTTCATCAAAAACACCCGTGCGACCTATCAAAAAAGGTTAAAATTTCGCGTAGAACCCGAAAATCGTGTCCATTTTTCATTTCAGCCCCTCGGAAGGGGGAAAAGGGGGTGGTTCTCCATCCCAAATCTGAATTTTGTTATTTTTTCACAAAAATACCAGTATAATGTATCAAAATTGAATAAAATTTCGCGTAGAATTCGAAAATCACATCAATTTTTCATTTCAACCTCTCGGGAGGGGAAAGGGGGGTGGTTCTCCATCCCAAATCTGAATTTTGTTATTTTTTCACAAAAATACCTGTATAATGTATCAAAATTGAATAAAATTTCGCGTAGAATTCGAAAATCACATCAATTTTTCATTTCAACCTCTTGGGAGGGGAAAGGGGGGGTGGTTCTCCATCCCAAATCTGAATTTTGTTATTTTTTCACAAAAATATCTGTATAATGTATCAAAATTGAATAAAATTTCGCGTGGAATTCGAAAATCACATCAATTTTTCATTTCAACCTCTCGGGAGGGGAAAGGGGGTGGTTCTTCATTACAAATCTGAATTTTGTTATTTTTTCACAAAAATGCCTGTATAATGTATCAAAATTGAATGAAATTTGGCGTAGAACCCGAAAATCGTGTCCATTTTTTATTTCAACCCCTTGGGATAGGGGACGGGGTGGTTCTCCATCCCAAATTCGAATATTGTGATTTTCTCACAAAAATACCTATACGATCTCTCTCAATTGAATAAAATTTCGCGTAGAATTCGAAAATCACATCAATTTTTCATTTCAACCTCTCTAGGGGGGGGTTTCCAGTTTTACTATAACTATGCGATTTTTTGTCAAATTTGAATAATTGGGGAGGAGACCATCCCAAGGGGTTTTAATGTAAACTGAACACGATTTTCGGATTCTACGTGAAATTTCAATCAAATTCGATAGATCGAACGTACATTTTTTTTTTTCAAAAAGTCACAAAATTTGAATTTGAGATTTTAGAACCACCCCCCTCGAGAGGTTGAAATGAAAAATTGATGTGATTTTCGAATTCTACGCGAAATTTTATTCAAATGAGATAGATCGTATAGGTATTTTTGTGAAAAAATCACAATATTCGAATTTGGGATGGAGAACCACCCCGTCCCCTAATATCCCAAGGGGTTGAAATAAAAAATGGACACGATTTTCGGGTTCTACGCCAAATTTCATTCAATTTTGATACATTATACAGGCATTTTTGTGAAAAAATAACAAAATTCAGATTTGGGATGGAGAACTACCCCCCCTTTCCCCTCCCGAGAGGTTGAAATGAAAAATTGATGTGATTTTCGAATTCTACGCGAAATTTTATTCAATTTTGATACATTATACAGGTATTTTTGTGAAAAAATAACAAAATTCAGATTTGGGATGGAGAACCACCCCCCTTTCCCCTCCCGAGAGGTTGAAATGAAAAATTGATGTGATTTTCGAATTCTACGCGAAATTTTATTCAATTTTGATACATTATACTGGTATTTTTGTGAAAAAATAACAAAATTCAGATTTGGGATGGAGAACCACCCCCTTTTCCCCCTTCCGAGGGGCTGAAATGAAAAATGGACACGATTTTCGGGTTCTACGCGAAATTTTAACCTTTTTTGATAGGTCGCACGGGTGTTTTTGATGAAAAGCCGCAAAATTAGATTTTGGAGTGGGGGTAACCCACAAAACCTACTTGGCGCGATAACTCATCCTTGTGCAGGTATTTTTCAACCGTTTTTTCGAATTTCGGTTCAAATTAACCTTAGCTAATGTAATTAGTAAGAATCTTTTGGTTGCTGGTCGTACTTGCTCGTGCAGGGGCATATAACTGTTAAAATTGGTCAAAAATGCATAAAAACTGCATTCAAATTGCAATAGAATCCGTTTGTGCAAAGTCTCAGTGAAAAAAATTACATATTTGGTATCTGTTGAAGGTCCTCTACGTGACCCCTTTTGAATTTTTTGGTTGCGACCCCTTTCCCAAAAACACCCATTTGTGGCTCCAGCCCCCCATTGTGCAAGTCTGAAATGTCGAAATCAGGTTTTTTGGGATGTCGCAGGTCCTATTTACATTTTCTAATATAAATTTTTCGGTTGGCAAAAAATTTTTGTAAATGAACACTTTTATGTGTTTGGATCATAGACTATACCTTGTTTACAAGCATATTGCAAATACGTGTATTTTCCATTGGTGACAGCTGACGAAGGTTTGACTGTTTTGATTCTTTCGACAAAGGTTTCCCTGTCGTTTCTGTGCAGCAGAGAAAATAAAGACTCGATGTGGTCAAAGTTGGTAGGAATCTGATGTAATTTCGAGTGCAGCTTGGAATATCGTTCGATGATGATTTCACGACATGTTTGATTTTTTGCTAGGTCTTTCTGAACATCTAGATCGATGCTCGGTTCTTTGAGAAGGATGTCGATCGCTGCTCTTTTGTCTTCCAATAGTGCCACGTGCAAAGGTGTCTGATTGTTTTGATTGATTGCATTAATATCGATCGGCGGATGTGTTTTGGAATGGATCTTTTCACCAGAAATATTGATAACTGTGTCATCCGGAGGAGACACTGACCCATTTTTGGACCCATTTCCACTTCGATGGTTAGGTTCCTTTAGTAAAATTTTCAAAATGTCACCATCGTTTCGGCGGACGGCGTAGTGCAGAGCGGAGTTACCCTGCATGTCCAGAACATTCACTTGGAATCTATCATTTTCCCTTAAAATTCGTACAGTTGCGGAATCAGAATACGTGATTGCCTCGTGTATCGCAGCTTTTCCAGTTCTTGGATTTATGGCATTGATCTTGGCTCCCTTTTGGAGTAAAACTTTAACGAATTCACCCATTCCAGGTAATCGACAAGCCATATCCAATAAAGTTCCGGAATTTTCTTTACCATCTGCGTAAAAATAAAGAACATGATGATCGTTTTCGTACTTGAGAATATTCTTAAATTCGTCCAGCTGCTTTTTATTGAAGGCATCGAGTATTTGAGACGGTTTTAATTTAAGTAATTTTGTGGCTAGTTTGGGATGCTTCTGAATGAGGATTTGGAGACAGGTACGATCCTCGTGGTTATTTTCGCCTCCCAATTCCAGATTGATATCTTTTTGAAACAGGGCGGTAATGGCGTTAATTTTGGATTTATCCAAAGCCCAATGCAAAGGTGTTCGATTGGCTTGATTTCGTTTGTTTATATTGATATGTGGATGTTTCAAAAGTGCTTTGAAGAGTCTGTCGTCATCGCTGATTACGGCGTAGTGCAAAGCTGTGTTGCCAAATTGATCGGTGGCGTTTACTTCGGCAAAGTTGGGGCGGAGAAGATTTTGCAAAGTGGGCAGATCGCTTTTTAAAACTGATTTATGTATAGGAGTTCTGCCGTTTGATTTTTTTCTCGCTATTGTGTCGATGGCTGCGTCCACCAGCTTTTCATACTTTTCGTAGTGATTGTCGCAGGATGTGAACATCTTGTCTGATCTTCTGGTTTATCTACAAAAGAAAAAAAAATCATAATTGGTTAATTTTTGATTTTTATGGTATCCACTTGAAAAATCTACAATAATCGATTCTGCAGTATTTCGTTGATTTTTTGATTTTTGTTTAATTTTTAATTCAATATACTTAAATTGGGTGTGAATTTATGATAAATGTCCCGGATTTTGACAAAAATTGGTGAGGTAGTTCATTTTGAGTAGGAAACCTCCCAAAAAATGCCAAGTCTTCCATCCCAAAAGAGACAGAGTTATAAAATCTTGAAGCGAGTCAGTTTTCAAATAAAAGTGGGTTTTTTGATGATTCGAGTAGCTAGCTATAGTAGCTACCTACTTCTCTCTCAACTATTTTCCTCAAAATTGGATACCACTTTTTTTACCTCTACAAAGGGTAAAAAAATTGCAAATTGTGAGTTTGATTAATTTTTTATTTTTACCTAATTCGAATCACTCATTCAAACACTTCGAAATTGATTTAGAAATTTTTTTTGGTTACTGAGAATAATTTTTGCAGCGTTGTCACCTGAATTTTGATTTCTGCAATTTTCATGAAATTCATTCTCTAATAATCAGTTCTATTTTCAGAAAGTTTACAATTTTTTTATACGTATTTTTGAATAGCAATACTTTTTTTTTAAACGTGCATACAGATGCAGAATTCAGCTGGAAGAATCACTTTTAAATTTAACTGAAATTAACGAGAAATTGATTTCGATGAAAAAAATTATCGTTATATTTTTTCTCGCAAAATTTTTTCATCATGAAATTTTTTAGGTTTTGACTGTTTTATCCTATAAAAATTTGAAAAATATTGTACCCCTCACCAAACTGTAATTTTTCAATATTGAAAAAGCGATAATTCTGTGAAATAGGGAAATAAAAATTAGAATTGGAAAAATTGGATCTTGATCATTTATCGTTTTCCTCTCAAAACACAAAGAATCGGATAAATTTTCATCCAAAAAATTGAATATTTCGCAAATCTGAACAAAAATCTGTAGTTTTAAAAATATATTCAATTTTGTGTCACATTAGTTTGAAATTTCTTGAATTAGATACATTTTTTTTTTTGAAATGGAAAGAAAATTAATTTTTGTAGAATTCCAGAGAATTTTTTTTTAATGTCTATGTCTATTGTCCGTAGGAAAACTGATGAGTCAGCAAGAGTATGATTTCATATTTTTTCTCGATCTTTTAAAAATTTGACCCTGTTTGATATCTTTTTGGTATTCATCTGGGAATTACTAATAACAGTTTTTTCATGTCATTGCTTAACAAAACTGATGAATCCAAAAAAAAAATGAGAATAAATTTTAATTCGAATAATTTTCTTCGAATTGAGAGTCCATATGCATATTACTTTTTCTTTCTTTCTTTCTTATTGGCTTTATGATTACTTTTTTTTTTCTAATGAAAATGAGAATTTTGAGCAAGATGAATATTTTTTAAAAGTATACCTATGCTTAATATTGGTACGATGTGATCAATTTTGTAATTTAATATATTTTTATTGTATTTTTGGCAGGAAAGAACGCAGAAATTCTGAAGCTTCTAACTGGCAGCGGAAATCGGTGAGTGCTTACAAATATTTCAAAATAAACAGATGGGTAATTCTTCGAAAATCGGCGAATTTCAGCATTCAAAATTTTGAAAAGTAAGAACTCTTTTTTTGTGAAATTTTTGAAAGAATATCATTAATCAGCTTACCCAGAACACTTTTATGAAAACGGGGTCAATTCATACCTCAAGGGGGTAGGGTGGGACGATTAAACGTTTCCGTCATTATGCTTGATTTTCAATAGGTTTTTAATATGTTCCATCGTCGTGGATCATCATTTCTGCGCTTTAAAATGGCAGATATTCCTGCAATTTGAGAAAATGTATTTAAAATGGTGAATATCTCATGATAACATATAAAAAAATTTAAAATGATCAATAATATGCTCTATACTGCCAGTGGCGGCGCGTCAATGTAATCGCTGTAATCGCCGATTACACTTGAAAAATCGAAAAAAAAAGTTTTTAAATCTTGTTTATTATTGTTAAAATTATATTGAACCAAGTGCGTACTTATTTGAGATTAAAAATGTCGATCATTTGTATTGAAAAAAAAAAAAAAAAAAATGAAAAATGAAAAATCTGTAGTCTTCTTGTAATCGTGTTTCAGAACCATTACAAGAAACTCGTTCACAACCCATGTTCGTGCATTTTCGTCTGACGTTCGGCACATATCGTACCGCACGTTTGTAATCGCTACAGAAAACGATTACGTGTGTAGGACTTTTGATTAAAAATAACGCGCCAGGATTTTTGTTACAATTTATTTCGACTTTTTTTTTAGGGCTATTTTAGTCCTTTGCTATCATTTAAAATAAATGAATAAAATATTTTTTACTTTAAAATTTTGATTTTACAAATTACGTAAAACCAAAAGATGATTTTATGACCTCAAACACATGGTTGATTGAGAGTAGTGTAATCGCTACTGTGAGCGATTATTCATGAATTCAAATCTTAGAGACGGCGTTCTAAAGCATTTTTGAGGACCACATTCTTAGGTGAATGATACTTGAATGTTCCTCGGATAAAAATTATGAATTTTTAGGCCAATTCTTGGAATTTTTGAATAGGAAGTTTGTAATTTTTTGATGATGAATCGATTTTTGAAAATCTCATTGTTCAAATCGAATGAAAAATTTGTATTTGAGGCTTCCCATTACTTTTCTAAGAAATATGAAAAAACATCCTCTATGAATATGGCCTTATCATTTTTCACCCTAAACTCAAAAAATGAATTTTAATGATGCTTTTACTACATTTTTTTGTTGATAAGACGATTAAATTTGACCCATTCTATAGCATCAAAAAATTTCAAATTTTTTGATCTTATGGTTGAGTCTCCAACAAATTACGATTACAGCCCGAAAAATTCACGCGCCGCCACTGTATACTGCAGATAATTACTCAATTTTTTCCGGATTCGCCACGACGAAAGAAAAAACTACACCATCCACGACGTAGGAAAATTGAGTAATTATTTGCAAAATAGGCCACATAACTGAGTTTTGAAAAAAATTTTGAAATGCTACGGGGATATATTCACCATTTTAAATACGTTTTTTCAATTTTCAGGAATATAGGCCGTTTTGAAGGCGAGAACTGATTAGCCACGGCGATGGAACGTTTTTTTGTAAACAGCACAATATTGATAAACAATCACTCACAAAACTGACTAATTCCTAACCGTCTAGGGCGCCAGCGGCATCGGGTGCTCTCGGCTACCTCCGATCGCGCTCGATTGACTTGTCTTATTTTTCTTTCATTTTCTACATACGTAGATGCATTAAATCGTAGCTTTATGCAGTTTTAAAGTTTGAATAATTTAATTAAATAAAATAAATTATTTGAAAATTAAACTTCTCAAAGACCAGAATTATAAATGTAATTAAATTATGATGTTAGAAAAATACCTCTACCTATTTATTAGTTGAATTAATACCTGAATAGAAAAATAAAAAATTACAATTTATTTATTGAAAAATCTTTATTAAAGATTTTTCTTATTTTTTGCAAAAAAAAACAAACTAAAAAAGGTTCAATTAATATTATTATTAATTAAATCCTATCCTTATATTTCATTGAATCATTGATAATTTCATTTTTTTGTCCATTATTGTTGAAAAATAACGAAATGAAAAAAATAGCAAATGACTTTTACCAATTTTGAATTTTTCTATAGGTACCAAATTAATTATGATGATACTCCATATTCAAAATACTTGTTTGATATTTTATATTGCTGGTCTTTGAAAACTAAAAGTTTAATTTTTGTATACCTAATTTATTTAATTAATCAATCACTTATTTTATTTTATTTAATTAAACTATTTAAACTGCATAAAACTGCAGTTTAATGCATCTACGTACGTAAAAAATGTTAGAAAAATTAAAACAAGTCAAACGAGCGCAATCGGAGGTAGCTCCCGATGCCGCAAATAGGTAGAGGTATTTCTACCATCATAATTTAATTACATTTATATTTCTGGTCTTTGAGAAGTTTAATTTTCAAATAATTTGTTTCATTAACATTAACGAATCACCTATTTGATTTTATTTAATTAAATTATTCAAACTTTAAAAAATTGCATAAAAGAAACTACGATATAATGCATCTACGTATGTAGAAAATGAAAGAAAAATAAAGACAAGTCAATCGAGCGCGATCGGAGGTAGCCGAGAGCACCCGATGCCGCTGGCGCCCTAGACGGTTAGGAATTAGTACAAAAACTGTTAATTTCATTGAGATTCAAAATTTTCGTAGATTGTGTTGTTCTCGGGACGATAACTGACCAGTGCTGCCACTTCACAGCACAAAATATTGTATTAGTAAGCCAGGAAAAATTATTGAAAATTATCCACGGCGAAAGAAAGAAAATTGTAAACACACTTTGGGCTTCAAATATGGGACTATGGGACACTTTTTTTTGACCTTCAATCAGGTCATCACACACCTTCATATACGTTGATTATATGTAACGGTCATTTTTTTCAAAAAACCGCATTAATTTACATCATTTAGAACATTCAATTTGAAAAACATTTTGAATACAAGCCACGGCGATGGAATTTTCGGGGGTAAAATGGTCGTGTACCCGAATTGGTGGGGGTGGCACTCATAATTCTTAGTGGTATAGGTGTAGGAGATAGTACTCCTACTCATGAAAAAAAAAACAAAAAAAAAACGTAACTTTTTGAGTTACTATACACTGGTAACAGAAATTTGCCGATTTTCGAAGAATTACCCAGATAAATTATTTGAAAATACATATCTTATTCTACTTACCGAAGGTTGAAGTATGATAATAATAATACGATGACACTTTAACTACGCTGTTGATCAAAAACCATACGAGAAGATTAATGCATTTCCATATTATAAATGCGCAATACGAAAAATTCAAAAAGCAGGTAATCATCAACGTGATTAAAAAAAATAGACGTCCGCAGAGAAGTTTTGCTAATTCCTGATAGAAAAATTTAACTCTAGCCCTACTAATAGTTCATTTAATGATCACTAAAACTACTGATACGAGATATACATAAAGAATTCCCTTCGTTAATTAACTGATCAGTTTAATTTTTAAGAATAGGGGAAAAATGGAGAAAAATCAGTTGATAATATTTTTTTCTGTTGTCAACGTAGGGTTATTATTATTTTTTGATGAAAACGTTTCGGATTTCGAAGACTTTATATTGTGCATTACTAAATTTTTACGAATGATCAAAGCATGTAATGCTTTTGTAAATTACCTATTGTACGAATGTGTAGAAAGATAAAAAAAAACATCTATAACCTACGTGATTATGATCGTCATTTACTTGTAGGAAAAAAATGATAAGATAATTCCGCTTTAGTTAGAAAGTGAACCGAAATACATTGTAGGTAGGTGCTGAATCTAAACTCCAATTATTACTTTATTTCACGTACTAATTACTCGTATTCAAAATCATATCCGAGAATTGATAAGTAATGGTACGGTACACTTGGTCAAAATAGCGTCGTCTGATAACGTAGCCGATATACTTACCAAATCAACCAATAGGTTTGTTTTCGAAAAATTATCAAAAATTATCTTCGAGCTGTAATATTTTTATTTATTTAAATTTTCGTCCGAGGGGCGGTGTTGATAATTCGACCTTTTTTACGCGATATACGTGGCTATCTATTTTGATTATTTATTGGCTTCGGCCGAAAATTTATTTATTCATTATTCTCGCGAAATCTACGTTTTTCATTCGTTTCTTGTTTACATACGCGATAGGTCATCGAGGCCATTAACCTTATACTTTGTGACGAGTCAATAAACTCGTCTAATTACGAAAAATCTGCGTATTTATTTTGAATTGCGCTTCTCTTCCTTATGCTTAAAAATCGAATTTCGTAACACTAGTCTTTGTATCTATTTGCAGTTTGCACCCTTCCAAAAAGTCTTCTAATACCATTGACCTGAGGCTTAGCCCTCCCTGATCCATTTTTCTAAATCCGTCTATGGATGGTAGTGAATTTTCCCGAGATGAGACGACTTGCAGGGGTCAAACTGGGTTACTTTTTTCAAGTTTGGTTACTAAAAGTTACTTTTTTCTTTCAGAGGTTACTATTAGTTACTATTTTCAAAATTTTTTGTTTAAAAGGAAAAATATTGAGCTGTTGAATGCCTTTTTTTTCCAAAAAATTTCGCCCTCACTTCGCTCGAGCTCAATTCATTTACACCTTTTCATTTTCAAAATGATTGTACGAAACTTCTTCTTTTTCAACCTACATAAACAATTATTATTTTCAAGTTGAGAAAAATTGTCCCTTCTCATATTTATCTAAAGAACACGGTAATACTTTTGATTGGAATTTTCAAAAATGTTTTGATTTTTTTAGAAGGAGATCGTGAAATGAGTCAATAGATAATCGTTTTTTTAGAAGTCAATACAAACCACGAAGAAAGCACAATTTTGTTTGACCTGATAATAAAATTTCAGATTCTGAGTGCCCATTTTTCAAAAATTTTCGCTTTCGCTGTGCTCGGGCTCAGTCTGAGCTCAATCAGGCCGAGAAGGAGGTACAAAGGAGAATATTTTTGTACCGGGCTCTCATTTTTTTCAATTATGAAAGAGGCAGAATTTTTTTTACTATAAAAAAATGTGAAAACCTGTATTTTTTGAAAAGATTTCGCCCTCGCTTCGCTCGGGCGGTTTTTAATTACCTTTCTTTTAAGAATTGATGATTTTTCACAGATCTTTCAGTTAAATAGCACTGATTTTCAATAAGAATTTTGACTGAAAGATCAGCGAAAAGTCACAGATTTGAAATGACATGAAAAATTGGCAGAAAATTCATTCATTTTTTAAAAAAATTTTACCAAAAATTTTCACCTTGTGTGGGGGGGGGGGAATTTAGAAAAGAGGTCAGTATAAGTCAGTATTTTTGCTCACCATAATTATTCCAAACGTGCAAAAGCTTTCAAATCTTCAAAAATTTCCAAAAATTCAATATCTTCTAAAATTGCCGAAATGTGCGGAAAAAATCAAAATTTTGGTTTTTGCACTCCTCCTCCTCCTCCTCCTCCCCCCGATCCTACTGAAACTCCTAAAAATGAACGATTCTGAGGTTACTTTTTGGTTACTATTTTCATAGAAAATGGTTACTAAAGTTACTTTTTTTAAAAAAAATTTCAGTTTGAGGCCTGCGACTTGCTGTTTTTATTCATATTTCCTCAAGTTAGGAAAATTCACAATTTTTTATTCGTATTTTCTCAAGTTGGGAAAATATGTGCATAAAAGGTAAATTTTCCAAACAACAGGGTCGAAATGGAAAATTTTCCCAACAAACTGCTGAAAAATCCCAAGAGGGTACGCTACCCCTAACCCTCTATCGGTACGTCCCTGCATAGGCGCACTCAAAAATTAATTAAGGGAGAGGTTGAGAATTGGAGAAAAATAGAGGGAAAGGGTTTTTCAAATTAGTCATTTCTCACTGATCTTTCAGTCAAAAATCATTAATTTTTCCTGACAAACTAGGAATGGCGATTTTTGACTGAATAAGTAGTCAAAAATTATCAACTTTAAACTAGAATAACTAAAATAAGTACTGTCCGAGCGAAGCAAGGGCGAAATTTTTTTTGAAAAAATACTGTCTGAAAAGTAAAAAAGTGCATCATTTTTTCCGAGCTCGGGGGGGGGGGGTGTTTGAGCCTCCTGAGCCTTCCTGGGGGCGCCTATGCGTCCCTGAGTAGGGTTACTGTTTAGAAAGAACAAATCAGTTAACAGCTGTGTCTCAATATAACGTAAGATTATGACGTGCTTTGATTTTTATAGTCATGTGTATAAATCATAATCATGGGTTATACAAATTATAAAAATCGGTGAATAAAATTGTGAAGGAACATAGATGGCCAAGCTTGGAAACTTTTCCCCATCACTCTTAATATTTTGAGTGAATATTTCGTTCATATTTTTACGTATTCAAAAGTAACAACCCGTCGTGCAAACGCAACCGTCACGCTGACGAGGTTGTGGATGATAATTTTGATGGCAATCGTGGCGGTATCCTGACAATGTATTCAACCAATCAGAGAGAGGCAGTATAAACAGGTTTTCGTGGTCGCACGTCGATGAAATGACGGCGTTGCGGCATTAATTGTGGCAGGGTCCTGGCGTTACTATGACACTTCGACAGTAAAATGGCATAGTTTTGGCGATGTTGTGGCGCACTTTTGACAAATTTATGACACATTTGTGACATAAAAATGACAATTGTATATTGAATGTAACTGTAAAAAACTGGTTTCTGCTTGGGTAGAAGGAGCGTTGATGATCATGTGTTCCTTCAGTTATCGTATGTACTATGTTAACTACCCTCTGTATTTGGTTAGGTACTTACTGTTGTGAGATGACCTTGACCGCTTGGTCTTGGTTTACAGGAGCACGCCACCACTGCAGGTGGACATTATAGTGCTGGTTTTCCTATATATGTACAAGTAGTGGGGTGGCGACTGAAATTTTTTTATCAATTTTTTTGGCTCAATTTTAAAATGAAAATTATTCAATTATAAACACAGAATAAAAATGAGATCTCGGAATTGTTTATTCTATTTTGAAAGCATTTTAATGAAAAAATTGAGAAAAATAATTTAATGATCCCATTTTTGATTTTCGATTTTTTTTCTTAAAAAAAATCAGGATGAAAATTATTTCTAAATTAACTAACAAAGAGATCTTTTCCAAAATCAAATTTTAAAATTAGTGATCTTTAACGTATTTAGGTAAGTATATTATTCTTTCAAAGATCAAAATTTCCAAGGATAATTTTTTTTTTAATTTAATGAAAATTGTTTCAAGTGAAACATGAGTAGGTAGGTAAATTTTGTTTCAAAGAAATTATGATGGGAATTTTCTCTACTTTTATTGATCATTAAACTCACAGATCTCTTTCAAACTCAATTTTTGAAATGAGTCATTTGTATACTTTTGTAACAGATCGTTTTTTTGCGTTTTTCTAAAATAAATTTTAAAATAACTCAAAATTTTCTTAAAGTTGAATTTTAAACAAATTCCTCTCTTTCAAACATCAAACTTTTCAAGGCAGATTTTTTGAAATTTACTTCTTCCTTGAATTTCTTTGTTTTTTAAAAACATACCTATTTCCAATTTAATTTTCAGATAATAGCTTTCAATTTTTTCTGAAATTACATTTTTCTTGAATTCATTTTTTAAAATTACTAGTTACCTACTTGTCTAATTGACGACTGAAATGTTTAAAATTTTGCCTAGATAGAAATGCAAAGAAATCAATCAAGTAAGAAAAAATAATCAATTTAAAAGAGAAATATTTTTTAAAATAAAGTTGCCTCATTTTTAAAAACAACTATTCAATTGAAAAAAATTAGCAGAGAATTTGTTCGTTTGAAAAAATTCATTTCAACCTTAGGTATGGGTAATGAAAATTTGAACGTGATATACAAGTCATCAAACTGTCACATACGTGTCATTAAACCGTCATATATGTCATGAAACCGTCACAAACATGCCATTGAATCGTCATATACTTGTCATGATAATGTCACAAACGCGTCATTAAACTGTCACAAACATGCCATTAAATCGTCATATACTTGTCATGATATTGTCACAAACGTGTCATTAAACTGTCGCAAATATGTCATTACACTGTCACATGTGTCCTATATGTTTCACTTTTTTGTGGCGAGAATATGACACAAATATAGCTGAGTTTTGACATCTTTATTTCGTGTTGATCACAAAACCTGAAAGTAGGCGGAGCCTTCTTACATCTGATTGGTGGAAATTTGGTGGCGCTTTTGTAGCGGAGTTCTGACGCGTCACATGGCAGTGATGTGACGGCTTTTGCACGACGGGAATTGGGGCCCCAAAACACAAAAGGGCCCCTAGGGTGGCTGCCACACCTCCACACGTCGGTGGGCGCCCCTGTGTGTTAACCTTTACACAATGGATTGGGTCGATCAAATATCAAAATAATATATACTTATGTAGGTAGGTAATTCACATTTATTGACCGGGTATCGCAAAAGAAACACAAAATAGGTATTTTTTTAAAAAAATCATTTCTTATCTTAAAAACTTGAATTAACATCCAAAGTGAATAGGTACGATATTTATGAATCTAACATATGGAACAATTTGAAATTTTGAGAATGAATCCACATACTTTATTTGTGAAATTGAAAATTTATGAAAAAAACACTATCGTAATAGGTAAACGAAGCTGAAACTGACTACCTACTATAAGGGGCCAAATTGGAAATCTATTTGTTTTTGTTACCATTATCAGCGGGAGGAGGGTTTTTCATTTTTGTTACCAGTAGATTTGGTGGTAGATGGAGGAAGTGTGGCGGTAAGAACGTAATCATCCGATATTGTTACTACGTAATCATTCTGTTGTGGTGGTTTGATTTGGGTTTTAATCTGAAATAAAATGAAATGTTAATACCTATGCTGTACTTTTGCCGATACCAAATTCGATTATACAATTATTTATAGCGGATAGGTACTTACATCAGTTTTCAATTGTGTATACTTGGCAAAATTGGCGTCCCATTCCCGGTTGGTGTCCACGTCTTCCAAATCAAGTTGAAGACCTATGTGGAAAAACATGCCAGGTAAGTGTAACTTTTCTTTTTGTGTGTGTATCGTATTATGCGCATCGTTGCCCGGCATATAATTTGAATGTATTATGATGTACTTGATGGCTGATCTTACAACTGTATCTTCAATTTTCTGAAATGGGTATTATAAATGTACTTAGTAGTTGTTACGAACGCATACAATACACAATTTACATTTTTTTTCAGAAGTTGATACTCACGGTTCTAAAATCACGGAACATCATTTCAATTGTCTTTCCATTGATTTTAGCGACATTAGTGACGAAAATAAAAAATTTTGTTGAAAATTCCGGGGGGGTAACAGCAGAGGTTAATTTTGGAGAATCTGAAAAACGAAATCATAAGTAGTAAAATGTCAAGTCACACAAGAGGGTACAAAGTACAAACGTAATATCTAATACGTATAAACTGTGATGCAAGCATCATTAATTTCCCTAACAGGTGCCAAAATAGAACATAGCCTTACATTATCTCAAAATGAATAAAAAATATCATTTTTAGGTATATGCACCTAGAATTAAAATTTAATATCTTTTCATTATTTCGACTATTTAGTCTACAGTCCACGGCCAGAAAAGTGCTCAGGAAAGTGAATTTGCTATGGATTTTTGGGGAACAAAAAAATCAGTTGGCTTTTTGTTGGTATGGATGGGGTATTCACGAAAATGAGTATTTTCGATTTTTGCCGGGTCACTAGGGGGGGCTGGAGCCTAAAAACCCCCATTTTTTCAAGTTGGCCGGGAACAAAAATTTTTTTGCCATTTTGTAGCACATGCTCCCCCGAGTCCGAATATGTGTTTCATTTCCTTACTCTCTAAACTTGAATCATTCAAAATTCACTGATTAATAAGACAAAAGTGTGCAACTGAAGAAATCAGTGAAAATTTTACCGATTCAATCAGTGAATTTTCATTTTTGAATCGGTAAAAATTGTAATTTACTGATCGAATCAGTAAAAATTGTAATTTACTGATCGAATCAGTAAAAATTTCAATTTACTGATTGAATCAGTAATTAATCACTGATTGAATCAGTAATTATTCACTGATTGAATTAGTAAATTTTAATTTTTACTGATTCATTTCAGTAGTTGAAAAAATATTACTGATTCAAAAATGAAAATTCACTAATTGAATCAGTAATTTTTCACTGATTGACAGTCAAATTTCACTGTTTAATAGTTGCACACTTTTCGCTGTTTAATCAGTGAATTTTCAGTTTTTTGACTGATTCAGGTTTAGAGAGTAGGCATGGTCACAATGGTCCTCTAGGGCCCCCAAAGTGCGATTTTTGGTGAAATTTGGCCGTTTTTGGAAGTAAAATGATTGTGTAGACGTCATAAAGCTCACGGAACAAAAAAAAACTACCTTCATGGGGACATGAACTCATTCTGAACCAATTGAGCATAATTTTTTGGAAAACGGCCGGCACAATGAGCCGCAGGCGAATTTTAAAGATGCGCCCCCATGCAATTTCACAAAAAAAGAAACAGCTATAAAAGTTTTACAAAATGGCTATGCACGCGTGTAACATATCAAAATGAGGTGAAATTTCGCGTAAAATCCGAAAATGCCGATGAATTTTAATTTTGACCCCTTCCGAAAATTTTAAGGGGAAAAATTTGGTCAATTTTAACGGATTTTAGAAAATTGGCGTGTGACCTGTCAAAATGGGGTGAAATTTCGCGTAAAATCCGAAAATGCCGATGAATTTCGATTTTGACCCCGTCCAAAAATTTTGAGAGATAAAATTTGGTCAATTTTTGACCGATTTTGAAAAATTGGTGTGTGACCTGTCAAAATGGGATGAAATTTCGCGAAAAATCCGAAAATGTCGATTAATTTTGATTTTGACCCCCTCCGAAAATTTTTAGGGGTGAAATTTGAACAATTCATCAGTTATTTTAAAACCTATCATTTTAAGTACTCGTATCAAAATGGAGTAGAGCTTTGCCTAGAAATTCAAAGATTCTAATAAATTTCGATTTCGACTTTTTCTGAAAGGTTTAGAGGTAAAATCTAGCCATAAATGTCAATGAATTTTGATTTTGACCCCGTCCGAATATTTTAAGGGATGAAATTTGGTTAATTTTTCAGTAATGGAAATGGTCTCGATTGAATAATACATCAATACCTATCCTTAAAACTATATTTTTCATGTTCTTTTAAAATTTCAAAATGTTTTAAAAAGTAACAATAATTTTTCACGATTGATTAAACATTGACTAGATTTTACCTCTAAACGGTTCAGAAAAAGTCGAAATCGAAATTTATTAGAATCTTTGAATTTCTAGGCAAAGCTCTACTCCATTTTGATATGTTAAATGATAGGTTTTTAAATAACTGAAAATTTTTTCAAATTTCACCCCTAAAAATTTTCGGAAGAGGTGAAAATCAAAATTAATCGTAATTTTCGGATTTTTCGCGAAATTTCATCCCATTTTGACAGGTCACACACCAATTTTTCAATATTGGTCAAAAATTGACCAAATTTTTTCCCTTAAAATTTTCGGAAGGGGTCAAAATCAAAATTCATCGGCATTTTCGGATTTTTCGCGAAATTTCACCCCATTTTGATATGTTACACGCGTGCATAGCCATTTTGTAAAACTTTTATAGCTGTTTCTTTTTTTGTGAAATTGCATGGGGGCGCATCTTTAAAATTCGCCTGCGGCTCATTGTGCCGGCCGTTTCCCAAAAAATTAGGCTCAATCGGTTCAGAATGAGTTCATGTCCCCATGAAGGTATTTTTTTGTTTCGCGAGCTTTATGACGTCTATACAATCATTTTACTTCCAAAAATGGCCAAATTTCACCAAAAATCGCACTTTGGGGGCCCTAGGGGACCATATACTTAACTGGCTATACCCTTTCCCTGGGCTATAAGTACATAAATTGTCATATGCCACTTCCATTCATTATTATTGATGAAGGTTGGTAGCGGCTCAAAATTTAAAAAATCGATAGCAGCGGAGGCAGGCGCGTGCTTCTGTGTTTGGATAGCAAAAAGGCATTATTGGTATTAGTGGTGTTAAGAGTATGGATAAATATCGATAATATTGATACTTCGCAGTATCGAAAAGTATCAATACTTAAATGTGGTATCAAATAAGTATCGATATTTCACATTTTGGCTCGTTTTCGTCATAATTCCGTTGATTTAAGCTTTACACACAAGTATAAATTCAATTATTTTACAAATATGAGCGGGAAAACGGGAAATTGGATGCAGAAAAGTGCAAAAACACTGATTATCAATGTGAAGTCGTGATGGCGGGAGTGTGAAAGAAAAAGAGGAGGCAGTGGAGACACAAGATCATAGTGCCCTTAAGAGTATGGATCCCTCGGATATAAGACCACTAATAGGTATTCTAAATCTAACATCTAATGCTGGTCCATTATATTTTGTTTTTGATTTATAGCAAAGCACTCATTCATTCATTCATTCATTCATTCATTCACATACCAGTGATTTGAGGCCATTGGCTAGCCACAATTTTGCACACAAAATGAGAGGAGGAGTCTTTTGAAAAAAATTTGCAGAATGTGTCCAAATCTTCAGATGTAGGTCTATCAATGTTGGGAAGATGATGGGCAAACGATCTGGATGCCTCGTCATGTATTTCATCGATAATTTTCGCAAAGTTTTCGTTTTCAATTTTTTTTTCAAGCAAGTTGCTGCGCAGGTCTTCGAAGAATTTCGTTTTAATGGTAAGCAGAGCGATCACCCATTTGTAGTAGCGACTTATTGGAGCATCAATTAGCCATCTAGGAAACACGTATTGTTCTACTTCGACAATCCAATCCCGAACTTTGATTGCTCGGGCAGCGTTGCCATAATTTATATCCAAGTTTTCCTGTAGAAATAATTCAATGAATCACAAAATAGGAATTCACAATTTACATACTTAAATGGATGTTCCGTTGGAGAGGGGGGGGTGCAGTTGGATAACTTTCCGCTCCTTTGTAAGGAATTTTTTCACTAAGTAGGTATTTTGTTTGGTAAAATTCACCATTCACACTCTAAAAATGAAAAAATTTATCTTTTGTACCTTACTCAAACATATTTTCTCAACTTGACAAATTTTCTTTGACATTCAAAAAAGCAATA
Source organism: Pseudococcus jackbeardsleyi (assembly GCA_038380155.1). Taxonomy (NCBI): domain Eukaryota; kingdom Metazoa; phylum Arthropoda; class Insecta; order Hemiptera; family Pseudococcidae; genus Pseudococcus; species Pseudococcus jackbeardsleyi. The sequence goes on from CM076242.1 coordinate 11,639,059, forward strand.
GTGATTTTCAAAAATTTTGACCTTGCTACGCACGATATCGTATGTATTGTAAGTATTTTACCTACCTACAATAATTGAATAACAAAACAAATTTTCCTCGTGTTTTTTTTTTTTCAAAATTTCTCAAACGCTTTTGCTTTGGCCTTGCTGCGTTCGTCCCTAACGTATTTTTCCGTTAAATAATAATTTCAACATTTCAAGGCAGAAAAGCGAACGGTTTTTTATTCAAGTTTATTAATCCAAAACATTGCTTTATAGCGCCTTGAATTTGAGGGTGTCTAAAATTTTCGACCTAGCTTCGCTCGATTCATAAAATTATAATTTTTATTAAAATAAAAAAGTTTTCAATTAAATATGATGAAATTAGAAATATTTAGATTTGTAAAAAATTAAAAATTTGGAATAAATAATACGGCTAATGAGAGGAAGGGAAGAAGTTGATTCTTTTCAAGGCTGTACTTTTATTTTAAGGTATAAACAAACTTTCATAAGGGCAAATTCCAAGGATGTACTATAATATGGACTGTTAATTCAAATTAAGGGTTTTGAGAAAGCGAATTCCGGTGCGATTTATTATGAATTGAGTGCGCATGCTCGAGATCTCTTGTTTATCACCAAAAGTTATTGTTCAGTGGCCAAAGGTTTTTCTGTATTATGGTAACTCAAGGTACATCACCAATTCACCATTAAAAATACTTATCAATTCAATGTACCTAGTGAAAGTAATTTCAAGACAACTCTGATTGAAAAAATCATCTATTCATGAAATTATTACCTATTTCTTATAAAAAACTCCCTCTTTTGTAATATTGAGAATAATAACACAAGGGTGTATTCAGTTTGGGTTTGAAATTATGGGGTGTGTTCAGTTTGATTCGCCCTCGCTTCGCTCGGCAATGCTTTGATGATTTCAATTTAGAAATTAATGATTTTTCACTAAGCTTTAAGAATAAAGTGACTTGAAATTGAAAAATTGAACTGTTCTAGTATTTTTCTCTAGTAAGGTTCGAATTTTTTTGACGGCCCCGAATATCAGTTGTTGGGGGGGGGGGGGTGGTGGTAGAAGAGGGTGGTGGACAAATTTTCTAATCCTCCGGCGAACATTTCCCTGCTATGTCACTGCTTGTTGATGTAAGTAACTAGGTATCATGTAGTTGGGATAATTGCAAATCTGAGTTGGTATTTATCACATAAATTTACCCTCCACCTTTCATCTCCCACTGTGATGTACCATCGAAGCATCCCTGTTACGTAGATTTAGGTAGGTATTATTTTGGTTTGTAAAACCAAGTATTAATGACCGAAGGAACAAAGAAATGTTTGAAAGGGTACTTACTACTTCTCTCACTAATCTGTGATTTTCAGAAAGGACATGTTTCATAATAGCTCTAAATTCAACCAATTTTTCTTTAATAGCGGCGTATTCGTTGTCAGGCATATCACCCTTGGGTAATTGATCAATCACAGCCGTCATTTCCTGAAAGAAAAAAAGAAAAGAAGGTAAGTATAGAAAGATTAGATTACTGTAGTAAGACAAATGACGAATATTAATTAATAAATAGGTTAGGATATTTACAGTTACTTTTAGGAATTAAGGCATACATGATTAGAATAAGGTAGAATAAATTGCCTACATGACCCGAGGCACCTATACATATTTTATATATATTAAATCGTCACCATACAACTCGTGTCATTCAGTGTATGTATACTTTGTTAGTCTCTGCATGTTAGTAAGCTAACCTAATAAACGTGTTTTAGAAATGAACCCGGGTTCGGCGGTCTCGATTTGCGAACCAACGAGATTCAAAATCAGAAATGATGTATGAGCGAACGAACGATCAAATTTGGGACAAAGTAACTGATTTGCGAACCAACGTCAGTTAATTATTATATTAAGATCGTGTCTGAGATTGAAGATAGAAAATTCAAAAATAATGCCATAACACATTTCAAAAAGTTCGAAGTTGAACTTTGGCAATGAAAGCTCAATTTTTAAGATATTATGTACAAAATATGGAAGCGCCCTTTTAGAAATTTGGAAAAATTATGGTAAGTAGCCCATCTCAAACTTTTTTTTGACCAACAAATTTTCAAGTCTGTATGGGGGTAAAAGGGCCTGCAATTTTGACAAAAATTTAAAGGACACTCATTTTGGTTTATAGTCATATTAGCGGCATGACATTCCGTCAGCACAAAAAATTGTCAGTATGATAGCGTCATTTTATCAATACGCCATTTTAGCGGTATAATTTTTAAAAATAGGAAATGACAAAACGCCGGTACGCCATTTTTTAAATCACTATTTAAAAAAAATAATTGATTCCTACCTAAACCAAACCTATACAGGAAGGTACCGACACCAATTATGTACTTTGGGGGTTGTTTAGATCCCCCAAAAAACATAAGTATATAGGTGTGTGTTTATTAAAAAAAATCAATTCCTACCTAAACCACACCTATACATGAAGGTACCTACACCAATTATGACAGTGATGCCGACAATTTGGCATACCTAAGAAAATGGCATGCCGACAATATGACTTACAGATGATTTGGCATGCCGCTATTATGGCATTTGCAATGGTTTGAATTTATACCGCTAATATGTCGTGCCGATAAAATGACGATGTCTTGCCGAGAATTTGGCGTGCCAGCGATTTGTCATGCCGTTTGGATGGCTGTGTTCCATGTGTTGATGTGTGGATTATAAGGTTTTTGAGGACAAGAAGTTCGAATTTGTTATTTTTGCTGGATTTCACCCTCGAGTGGTTTCCCAACACCCAATTTTGAAAAAACAAATGAAAAAAATAATGTGCAGTACACAAACTCTTACTAATCTCAGGTTACTTAGCTCGAATATCGACTCAATTTTTCAATCTGGTCCATCCCCCATTCCAATAAACTGCACCTTACACTATTAGATAAATCAAAAAAACTGAAATTGAATAGGAGCCTTATTATCAGATAGTTTGGAGTAGCGATTGAAGAAAAAATTGGTTATTTTGTAATATAAATTTTCATAATGCAACTTGTGATGTTTTAAAAAAATGAGATGCACTTATTTCTAAGGCACCCCTTCGAATTTTTGATCTGTAGTTTTTAGAAATGAGCTGAGTAGGTGAGCTAAAAACTAAACATTCAGACACTCGACTCATTACTTCAAGTCGAAAATTTTGAGCTTTTCTTCACCCTCTTGGGGCTCCTTTTCAGTTTTTGTCCAAAATGATGTTGAAAATGGATTCAGCAGCTTTAAAAACCCTCGCACATAAAATGAATTTCAAGAATTTCAACACGCTAAATTTTTTAGGGGCCAATGTGTGTTGGTTCGCAAAACTGTTAGTTTTTTGTTGAGTGTACCCTTATAGAAAAAAACTTGCAGTTTTATTTTACTGCAAGTTTTACCAACTAGTAAATTCGAACAAGTAATTGTTGTTTTAACTTCTTTTTTTTGCAACACTGATCGTAATTTTAGTTATTTTTAATTAGCCGTTTAGGCAACCCTTTTTCGTCCGATTCTGTGACGATTTTTTTACTTTTTTTTTACTTCGCTCGTTTTTTGTAACACGTTTTTATGTATTAAAGAATATTCAAAAAGGTGCTTTTCGGAACTTTTTTCGCATTTTTTTCTACAGGTTATGGGCCCAGTCCCACGCCTTAACACCGCCGAACTATTGTAGAACTTTTAGAACTTAGAACTCGTTAGTAGAAACATGGAACAAGTGAATATGTTGAATCATCTAGCTCTGCCTAAGCTCCAAGGCACCAGTAATTACCCTGAATGGAGATTCAGAGTAGATTTATCAATGCGACAACTCACCGCCGGCCAGAAAAAGAGAGCTTTGGATCACGATTGTGAACTTAAAGTCCAGACAATGATTGTCCACTCCGTCACAGACCAGGTACTCACTCACTTACTACAGTGCACCACGAGCTCGGACATGCTTGAAAAGTTAGAGCAGCTTTTTGGTCCGAAAGAAGATGATATTGACGAACTTACAACGGAATTTCAGACTTTTGAGTATGACAATAGCAAAACTATGTCAGAAAATATAAGTCGTTTGGAAAATCTCCGCCTAAAAATCGATAAACTTGGCGACAAAACCTCCGATACTGCGTTCAAGGCGAGATTGCTGTCATCGTTGCCCGGAAGATTTCGAACTATTGTATCCGCTTCAAACCTGATTAAGAACCAGCCCTTGAAAGACCTGTTTAAATCATTGATATGTGAAGATAACCAGCTCCGTAGATTATATGAGAAAAAACAATCCAATAAGGATAAGAAGCCTGCCGTTGCCATGATTTGCTTTATCTGTAAAAAACCCGGACATAAAGCCTTCCAATGTTCTGAGAAAACAGCCAAGTCACCGCCACCGGAGAAATCGGATTCAAAACCTAAGCCCAAGGAGTCAAAAACGACTGAAAACAACTGTAAATATTGCAAAGAACCCGGCCATCAGATCGCGACCTGTCCAGACCTCGAAAAAAGAAAGAACGCCGTTTGCCATAAATGTAAGCAGAAAGGTCATTACGCCAAAAACTGTACTTCTGCTTCAACTTCAGAATATAAGTCGTGTATCAACGTCAGCCTTGCGAATTCTACAGATCTAGATAAAAATGGATGGTATTTGGACAATGCCTGCACTACGCACGTCTGTAATAATGAATCTTTATTAACCAGCATCGAACTGATAAATGATAATATCATAATTGGAACAGACACCAAGGTTCACGTTAATAAAAAAGGAATCGTTTTGGCCGAGTGTAACGGAGCTAAGCTGATGTTTGAAGAAACTTTACTCAATCCCAAGGCGCCGGCGAATCTCGTTTCTATGTATTCTTTGCTGAAAAATCAATGGGTTATCGAAAAATTTACGTTGGACGAGATTATTTTGGTCAAAGGTGAAACTAAAATAATCGCCAAACTACAGAAAAACGGATTATGGTCTCTGCCCCTCACTCCGATCTCAAATTTGAACTCCGACCTCTCCGATCCACTGATGCTGCTATCGCTAACGGAATGGCACGAAAGGATGGCTCACCAGAACAAAGCGCATGTGAAGAAAGTGCTGGATAGAAATGAAAAACAGTACCACGGCAACGTCAACGAAAAATGTGTACCTTGTCTTGAAGGTAAATCGACAGTGTTACCGTTTGGTTCCAGCGAAACCGAAATAACCAAGACTGGACAACTCGTACATGCCGATCTGCTCTCATCGCCTACGTTATCAGTTGGAAAATCGAAATATGGTCTTGTAATCAAAGACGACTTCTCATGCTTCCGAGTAGTTTATTTTTTGAAAAGTAAAGCCGATACTGCCGGATGTTTTGAAGACTTTTTCAACATGGTTGAAACCCAAACTGGTAATAAAGTGATAACGCTACGTACAGATAATGGAACGGAACAGATCAATGATATTATTGATGAAGTGACCTCAAATTTGGGCATTAAACACAAACTCAGCTGTCCATTTACGCCCCAACAGAACGGAAAAGCTGAAAGGGAAATTCGCACCCTGAAGGAGGCTACAACTACGATCCTGATTGATAGTAAGCAGCCGAAAAATATGTGGGCCGAAGTGATGTCGTATGTAGTGTTTACGTTGAACAGAACTGCCAAGTCGTCTATCGAAGGAAAAACCCCTTACGAGGTATTCTATAACAAGCCGCCGTTTGATCTCAAATTATTGCACAAGTATGGCCAGAGCTGCGTTGTTCATATACCCACACAGAAGAGAAAAGCGTTCGATCCGAGAGGTGAAGAGGGTATTTTCATCGGATACCCAAATGACTCAAAAGGGTACAAAGTAAAAGTCAAAAAGGATAATAAAGTAGTTGTGTCCAGAAACGTAGTATTTTACAATGAACCAGAGCCAAAAGACCGAATTCCTCCGGAATACTTGAATCCGAACACCAATGAACCCCGACCAGCTGATAACAATCCAGTGAGGGTAGCCGAAAATGACGCCGAGACCGAAGTCATCGAACTGAATTATGATTGGGATAGTGATAACGAAGATGAATCCGAACCGAACTACAAATTACTCATTTGTGTTCCAAAGTCGTATAATGATATCGATAAAAATCCAGACAAGGAAATTTGGATCAAAGCAATCGAAAAAGAACTGGATTCCATGGATCGCTACACTGTATGGGAGGAAGTGCCGGATACTGGACAGATAACAGTCGGTTCAAAGTGGGTATTCAGAGAAAAAGAAACCACCAATGGAACAATTGGAAAGGCGAGGTTAGTAGCCCTTGGTTATCAAGTCGACGAAGAGAAAGAGGGAGATACATATTCGCCAGTCGCTGCGGTATCAGCTATTCGTGTATTCTTATCTGTCATATTGTTCAAAAAATGGATTATTAAACAGTTCGATATCGAGACCGCTTTCTTAAACAGTGATATGGAGGAAGAAATCTATTTACAACCACCAAAGGGTTACATATGCAAACCAGGGTATGTACTACATGTATTAAAATCGTTGTATGGCTTCCGAAAATCGCCTAAGAGCTGGTTTGAACTGCTTTGCGAAGTGCTAATCGAACTTGGATTTGTTCAATGCTCCTCTGAACTGTGTCTGTTTATCAACTTCGAGCTGGAGTTGATATTGATTATTTTCGTTGATGATGGGCTAGTCGCCGGTGCGAATGAAAATAATGTGAATAAGTTTATCAGTCAACTGAAGAATCGTTTCTACCTTCGCGAACTACCAGGTACGAATTTTGTGGGTCTGAATTTGAAGATCGCCCCAGATCATATTGTAATTGATCAAGAAGAATACGTAAATCAGCTGGTAGCGAAATACAGACTTGAAAATGCCATTCCAATCTGGACTCCGATTGAAACGAAACTAAACCTTGACCAGATAAACAGTCCAGAGGAAGAACTCTGTGTTAAAAAATTCCAGCAGCTTTTAGGATCGCTGAATTATATCGCTGAAAGAACCAGGCCTGATATCAGTTTCAGTACAAATTTGTTCAGTCGGCACCAACTGAAAGCTACGAAGGAAACTTATAAGTATCTCATTCGAGTCTTAAGATACTTGAATTCGTCTAAATGGAAAATTAGATACTCCGTGAACGAAGATGCTCCGGTTATTGAAGCTTATTATGATGCGTCTTGGGCTAATCCGCCAAATCGTAAATCTACCACTGGGTATGTTATATTTGTTTATGGTAATATTGTACATTATAAAACTCGACAGCAGTCTGTAGTTGCTCTATCCACCGCCGAAGCAGAGTTCATTGCCCTGGCTGACTGCCTCAGGGATGTTTTATGGATCCGAAATATGCTCATTGAGATGAAAATACCTGTGAATAAGATCGTTATAAATGGAGACAACCAAGCAGCCATTCAAATCGCGAAATCGAATGGAAATTATACCCGGACCAAGCATATCGATATCAAGTATCAATTTATCAAGGATGTTGTAAAGAAAGGTATTGTCGAACTCAAATTCGTTGCTTCGAATAGTAATCAGGCTGATATGCTCACCAAAGGTGTGACTGAATCAAAGACAATTTATACTTTACAAAAGTATAAATTTATCCGCTAGTTTGTAGTTTGTTTATCATCATTTTTTCTATTGTATACGAGCTAAGTTTTATGTTTTTGTTCGAGTTTATGTACTCGCGTTCGTTTATTTTTTCAAAACAGTTTTATCTATTTGTATACGTGAATATTTTTGATAACCGATCTAGTGTTGTGGGGAGGTGTTGTTTTAACTTCTTTTTTTTGCAACACTGATCGTAATTTTAGTTATTTTTAATTAGCCGTTTAGGCAACCCTTTTTCGTCCGATTCTGTGACGATTTTTTTACTTTTTTTTTACTTCGCTCGTTTTTTGTAACACGTTTTTATGTATTAAAGAATATTCAAAAAGGTGCTTTTCGGAACTTTTTTCGCATTTTTTCTACAGTAATACTTGAAGTTTTACTTGGTACATAGTTTTACAGTAAACTAGGAGTATTTCTTGTAGCAAAACTACTAAAAATGATCAGCAAGTTTTACAACCAGTAATTTCGAACAAGTAATACTTGATGTTTAGGTAGTTTTACTTACAAGCAGTGACCAGAAGCCTTGGTTTAGAGGAGCACACCACCATGTCGGGTTGAAGTTCTGGTGTTGATAGGACTTAATAAGTATGTAGCTAAAATTTTTTTTTTAATTTCAATGAAATCGGGGAAATTTTTTTCTCATTTTGTTCATTATAAAAATAAAAGATTTAGATTTTAGGACACATTCAGAGAATTTTCATTCCTCCACACGGGGGCTGGGGCCCCAAAATTCAAAAAATTGAAAAAATGAGAAGTAAAACTTGAAAAATCAAGATTTTGCAATTTTTTAGGTTATGTACCTAAATTTACATTTTCGAGAACATTAAATACAAATTTGGCAATATTTTCTGCTTTGGAATGAAGGGTTGATGGGAGAAAGGGGTAAAAGAGGAGGGGTGCAACCTTTAAAATTTTGAATTTTGTAATATTGTTTCGAGTTATGCGTCGAAATCTATGTTTTAAAAATCGTAGAATCCAAATTTGGTAATATTTTTTGCCTAGAAATGAAGGTTTAGGGGTGAGAGGGGGTGCAACCTTTAAAATTTCAAATTTTGTAATTTTTTTGAGTTATATGTCGAAATCAATGTTTTCGAGGTCGTAGAATTGGAATTTAGCAATATTTTTTGACTAGGAATGAAGGGTTGTGGTTGGGGGTGGAGAGGAGAGTAGGACTCCTAAAACTTCGAATTTTGTAATTTTTTTGAGTCATATATCTTAAAATATGTTTTCGAAACTGTACAATATAAATATTTTTTGCTCATAAACTGCAAGATTTTAAACAACTCTTGAGTTTTACTTGTTGAATAACTAGGTATGTACAAACTTATCAGTAAACTACAAGTTTTAGAAAATATTTGTAGTTTTTGTTTTAAAACAAGTTTTTTTCTACTTGCAGTTTTACTTATTGCATTACTACCATTAACCTTCAAGTTTTGGTTGTAAAACAGCAAGTTTTTTCCTACTTGCAGTTTTACTCACAGTATAACTACCAGTAAACTGCAAGTTTTTAAAAATACTTGTAGTTTTTGTTGTAAAACTACATACAAGTTTTTGCTGTAGTGGGAATTTTCCGGGAAATTAGTTGGGAAAATTTGCGGTACACCCCCCCCCCCTCGGACACATCACTTCGTCACGCCGCTGAATATCGCGTATAAATCTACGAAAAAAATTAAGTTTATTAAGTGTTAGTATTTAAAAAAGTTTTAAAAAATGAGAAATATCGATCGCGCCTAATCCCACGAGCTGACGTGGCTTAAATGATGACAAAATGACTGGTACCTACCGACCGACATACATATTACGTACATAATCACATACCTATCTTGACAAATATGTTGACTTTAGTTATTAGTTCACATACCTTGATAATATTTTCTGAGGCAAAACCAAAATGACCCATGATACTCCATAAGAGAAAAATGAACTTGAAATGCATGTTCTAGAAAAAATGAAAGATTGAAAAACGAAATCAATTCAAATTTTTCGAAGATTTACACTATTCTTGCATTTTAGTCATACCTACAGTTATGATACCAAGGTAATATGAAATGATCACTTGACCAAAGATTGAGACAGAAATTCAGATTTGAATTTTTGAAATGATTTAAGAGTTTACAAAACATCAAACAAAACTAGACTACATTTTTCTTTGAAACGGAAAAATACGAAATGTAATACTTCATTTAATGGTGAAATAAATTCAAACCGTTCTATGTTACGAATAATTACTCAAGTACGTATTGGAATGGTACCTACTTAAATACGACGATTTGATGTGCGTCTTATCATTGAAGATAAGATACATATCTGTTAAGATATCAAATTAATACCATCGAATAGGTAAGGTATCTACTATCCAGATCTACATACTACAAACTTCCCAAACCAGAGGCAGTTCGAACCTTGAATGGGGGGGGGGGGTCAAAAATGTATTTTTTTTAACGCAGTATTGGATCTACATATAGAAAATCAAAATTTTGTACCTATTTTTAGGATCACTTATTTCGTGAAACCTTTCTTGGCTCATAAAACTTTTTCCCGGGTCCATTTCTTCGCATGGCTCTGGGTAGGCAGATAGGGAATGGTAACTCATTAAAAATACATTTTCAATTCAATGTAATAAAAGTGATTTTAAGATAACTGGCAAAAAAATTTGTACATTCATAAAATTATTCCCTATTTCTTACAAAAAAAACTACCTATTTTGTAATTGAAATGAAAATAATAACACAAATTACATATGCAATGTTTTTGGTTTTGTACATTTCCATTCGTGTGAATTTTCTTAGTGAAATAAAATTAAAATATACTCAGCCGCCAAACAGAAATTTTTTGTATGATTGTGCCATGCGCATTCAGATTTCTACAAAATCCCGTTTATATGCTCTTTTAAAACAACGCTCATTTTTAACATTGGATTAGCAGTCCATATTATAGTACGTCCTTGAAAATCATATAACTTTTCAAATCTTAGCACTCGCTTCACTCGGGCATTCACTCATCACCATTTCAATCAATATCAAAATATCAGTGTTGCAGAAACGGAACGGAAACGTTCCCAAAAAACGCTCAGAAACGCCAAATTTAGAGAAACGGAAACGTGGAAAAAAATACGCGTTTCCGCGTATCTAAGGCACTATATAATTTGGCCAATTTGGGTGAAATTACGACGCCATATTTACTTCACGCTTGAATGTGTGTGGTGTGTTGGTGGTGTGTAACGTGTGCGTGCTACAAAAAATTTCAAATTTACATTTTTTTTTCTTTGTTCACTTTTCTACATAATCAAGGTTTGTTTGGGGTCTTTTTTTCTTCAATTTTTAGTGAAAAATTTTCAATAGAATATATTGAGCATTTCAATTTTCTACTTTTCCACGTCAAATTTTCAAAAATTGATTTTTTCCTGTTTTTTCTCTGTTTGTAAAGTTGACAAACCCCTAAATTTTTGAAAAAAAAATTGGTGTGTCTTTCCTCTTCGTTCGTTTTGTTTAGTCAAACGTATGTATCTCATGAATGGGTAAGTATCATCAAGGACAAGCAAGGCCAAATTTACCTAATACCTAATTACCTACACCCCACAAGAAACCAAGGAACTTAAAATACATGTCTTAATTGTCTTACAGAACATGAAAGATAAAAAAACTTGATAAATTCAAATTTTTCTAGGATTTGCGCTAATCCTGTCTTTTGCCGTAGTACGCAGGTATGATGCCTAGATACTAAGTAAAAATAATTGCTCGAGTGATGTCTATTGAAAAAAAAAATGGAACATACGTGATTAAATGATCAAAATCACTTTAATCAAGTTTGATAATGTATAATTTGTATACTTAATGAAAATTTAATCAATTGGATGACCTTATTCGACTTAATCTTGAGGAAATTATTAGATTTAGGTATATCCTGTTCAAAATGAATTTTGTTGAAATCATACCGCGTTATGCGTGTTCGATGAATATGTACTTACTGCATGTAGGTACATTTCTATTCGATTATAGCGCCTGTATTATTGGAGATAGGCAAAAAATAATTATGAGGTTTTTTTGTAGGAAATTTAATTTCCTACAAGTTACTGGTATTGGTTTTTTGATTATGTATCTCAAAATTTGAGTCCATCGCATTAACTTAAAAAATGAAATTTCAGCCGCATAGGCGAAGATTAGCTGTAACTTTTTTCGGGGGAGGGAGGGCCGGAGGGGTGCTTGATCCCTATAGGTACAAAAAGAAGCACAATACAATAATACAAAAATGATGATTTTCGATCCTCCAAAAAATGTTTACCCTTACCATTATTTCATTTTTATTGAACTTCTATCGATATGAAGAATTTATGGAAGGAAAGATGGTTCATAGGTACCATTATTTGAGAATGAATATTGGAAACTTATCGAGCCCGAGCGAAGCGAGGGCGAAAATTTTTGAAAAAAAGAACGACCAAAAGCAAAATTTCTCATTTTTTAAATTCGATATTTTGCAGGGATGTGGAAACGCGAAAAAACGTTTCCGTTTCTTACGTTAGTTCATTGTTTCCGTTTCCAGAATCGCGTTTCCATGCGTTTCCATCTTTCAAAAAATAAGTTATGAACGATGTCAATCTACGTAAAATTTGCAATAATATAAACTGACTTATTTTTATTTTCTACGTACCCACTGAGCGCCCCCCCCCCGCCACACACCTAAATCCTTATGCGTATATAAGAAGACAATTTTCATTTTTTATGTGATATACGTAGGCACTGAGTCCCCCCCCCCCACCGCCACACACCTAAATCATGCCAGCAGTCCTTCACTGATTGGGTGAGGCCGAAGTTTTCAATTTTGTTGAAATTTCTTGCGTATACGGTACCCAAAACTTTTCATGTTATTTTTGGGTAAAAAATATTCACACATAGGTTTATTTTTCTGTGTTAATTTATTATTTTGAGTTTCAAATATTTTTGCTGTGACTTCGCTCGGGCCAAATTATTAAGGGTAAGGTGCCCTATCTCCGACCCCTGTCCTAAGTCCGACCCCCTCTCGATTTCGTCCGTTTATGATGCAACCTACCGGAAAAAAATTTTTTTGTATTCCTTCATTACAGATAAACATAATGAGACCAACCCGACGGCTCCAAAGCCGAAACCTGTTGAGAAAATCGAGAAAGTTGAAAATTGAAGTCGTCAAACTGTCGCGCGCTGTAAATGTTACGCGCTCGTGAAAAAAAAGTTTTCATCATAAAAATTTTTTAAAAATATTTTTTGAAAGTTGAATTAATTGCCTATCGATTGGTGCAATTGGTTTTGGAGATTGATCGCAGCAAATACCAAAATTTTTTGACTCAAGTTTTCGTTTTATGGTGTCCTAACTCCGACCCCCTATATAATCTGTTGTTTTGAACGCGATTTTGTTTTTTTAAATTTTTTCCGCGAGTTTTCACTGCAGAGTTCTCGTTTGGGACTCATTTTGTTCATCTGTGAGAAAGGAACCAAAAAAAAAGAAATTTCGACAGATTTCATCATTAACTGCCGAAATAAGGAGGGGGGTCGGAATTAGGAACACAAATTTTGAAAATCGATTTTTGACTTCCTTCGGGAAAAAAATCGTAAAAAATATTAAAAATTATTTTTGAGCCCCAACCTTCTGGGTACTTGTAGTAGACACTTCAAGGTATCTTTTAAGCCTATTTCGAAAATTTTTGACCCAACCGGTTCGGAGATAGAGACAGTTTTTCAAAAGGGGGTCGGAGATAGGGCACCTTACCCTTATTCTTCTTCTAACGTTCGAAATTTTGATGCATTTTTATGGATGTAAGATGCATTCTAAATATCTATAATGTTGTGCTAAAAATTTCTTCCCTTTGTCATTTATGTTGAATACTTTTTACGCTAAAATTTATTATTGGTAAAAGAAAAAACATCAAAGCCCCAAGAATATTATATTTTTTTGAGGAATTTTAAAAAGTGGTGCTAGGTAAATACTACATAAATACAGGGTCTATATGTGATCCGGGCACGGTCTGCGTGAAAATCCCTCGTTGATAAAGTAATGTTTTCGATTTTTTTGTTTTCTGCTTTAAAAATTCCAATAACGTGTTTTTTAGATTCAAAAAATCGTAATTTTGATAGACTTAATTTTTAATAATAAATTCATACTCTGTTTCTGATTAATAATTGATAAATCAAAAATTTCATTTTAAAGATTTGATAATTTTAGGTTCGAGATTACGGCATTCTGAAGTTGGAAAAAAGGACTCGTTTAATGTTATCAGGTGGGCATTCAAACTCAGTTAAACACATTTCACACTTTCGCATGCAAGTTTGGTAGGATGACTCATCCCTTACTTCGAACTCCTAATCTTATCAAGACGTTTTTGATCGTTTCTAGCTTTCGTCGCATACAACAACATCATTTTCAGTGATGCAACATTAAGAAACGGGAAAAAAAGGGAAAGAACAGATGGGAATTTTTACGCTGATACTGCCCGGATCACATATAGACCCTGTATGTACTCAAATTCTGGATTTCTAAATTGAAAATTCATTTCTATCTTAGTGAAGTTTTTACCAAGTCTGATTTGGAAAAAAGTCAGAAATTCAATACAATTTTAGTAAAATTGATTTTTCGATCATTTGAAACATAATTTTTTCAAATACAAATATTCGCCTCTTTTAAATATTTCTTCAACAAAAAGAAAGAAGGAAGGGTTAAAATACCTATATACTCGTACATATCAACAGATTTCCATGCTTGGAATGAAAATAAACGTTGAAAAAAGGTAATAAATGAATGATTTCATCTGTGAAAGTCGCTATTCCGCAGTTTTTAACTCTCTCTTGGTTCGAAAAACAGAATCGATGTCTTTTAATTATGAAAATTGGAAAATGGGAGTATTAATGAAATAAAGATCAATATTTTCGTCCATAATTCTTTCCAAAAAATTTTCGTTCTATTTTTTCTACAGAATGTGATGCTTTGAAGTTGGAAAAATTCCCCCTTTCGAAAATGGTCCTATGAAATCTGAAAAAATACAGGAAAACAATTTTTTCATGGCGAAATAGTTTTTCCAATTTTTTTTGAAGTTGATGAAATAGTGACGGAGGATAATTTTATTAAAAAATGAATAAAATGAGAATTTTAATTTTGGATTTCCTTAACCCTCGTGAATAATTCAGTAGGAAAATTGATCATCTTTAGTTCTTTTTTTATTAACGAATTTTTCTATGAATTCAAGAAAGTTTAGAAACCATTGAAATTATTTTAATTCGAAATTGTTGGATTTTTTTTTGAATATAACAGATAGTTAAGGCTGGAGGCAAGAGGGAAACTAAGTCACATGTTTAGTTCACCTTTCTATTATCCGATTCATCAGATGATGACGAAGAAGAAGGGTACCGGTAGTCATATTGCTCCCGTGTAGCAACGCGGATGTCAATTTAGATAAAAATGTAGACACATCGAAATCCGCCACTTGTGACCTACGTTGTCGATGTAATTATAGATATGTAGTGGAGCTAAAATTCGATGTAATTGTCGACTGTCTACCTTAAATGAGGAGACAGTTGAACTTGTGAAATTGTTCTCCACAAATTGCAACTTCTTTGAAAATTATTTTGTTCTTATATGCAAATTGGTGCACTACTTTACCTACGAGAATTGAATTATCATTTTCATGATCAATTTTTTCATCGACATTATCATCGAAATGTCGACCAGAATAAAGTTAATTTTAAATTAAGTTTGTCGAAGTTGTCGATGATTGTGTAGATGAATGTATTGACCATCAAATATTATGTCGATCTGTCGAGATGGTATGTCGACGTTTTTTAAATTCATCATGATCGACAATTACAT
The DNA here is from genome assembly GCA_038380155.1 of Pseudococcus jackbeardsleyi. Lineage (NCBI taxonomy): Eukaryota > Metazoa > Arthropoda > Insecta > Hemiptera > Pseudococcidae > Pseudococcus > Pseudococcus jackbeardsleyi. The sequence continues at coordinate 11,654,448 of CM076242.1, forward strand.
CAAATTTTAGCTCCACTACACATCTATAATTACATCGGCAATGTAGGTCACAAGTGACGGATTTCGACGTGTCAAAATTTTTACCTAAATTTAGAAAATTTTGAGATTTTTTCAAAAATTCAAATAAAATATTCATGTCCAAAACATTCCTAGCCCCCAACTTCAGATTTTATATCGATTTTATTGATAAAAAATGAGTCTAAATTTTGTAGACATAAATGTCGACGTCGACCATTGCTACACGGGCTCATAATTACAAACAGGCATAGGAGGTGTATCATCATCATCGTCTTCTTCATCTGGTGATGGAAAGTTATTCGCGTTTCCGATCCACAATTCGGTTATTTTTGATACATCCTCCGCCGTCCATGGCTCTAATGTAACTTTCTGATTTTTTAATAACGTCGACAAGATATCTCGACTGCCAGCCAGAGCTGCTCTCAAGAAAGGAGTGTAATATTGTCCGTCCAAAATAGCATGAGCCAAATTGTGTCAGTTTCCTTATTAAAAAGCAAACAAAATTTCAAAATTTTCCCATTTAACTACCAAGGAATATAGATATACTACGTATAATAGGTACACCGAATCAGGAGTGTGTGTGCTAGTGTGAGTGAATTACGACGTCATTGGTAGTTTGCCATTTAATTTTGCCCAAGTATGCGCGGACATCGCTGCGACACCACCGTTGTGTGTGCTTGTAGTTGTTACATTGTTACACACTACCAATGACGTCAGCACCCTGCACTCCTCACTCACGCGAGTGTGTATAACAACGATCCGGTGTACCTATTATACGTAGTATATCTATATTCCTTGTTAACTACAACAATTTTATTTTGGGCTTTAAAACAATGAAACTGACACAATTTGGCTCATGCTATTTTGGACGGACAATATTTCGTATCGAGTATATGAACGTTGCATTTTTCATCGGCCAGCAAAACATTTACGGTATCTACGTCTGATTTTTGAACAGCTTCGTGTATCGGAGCCAGGCCACTTTTTTCATTCAGTCGATTGATTTCGGCTCCATGTTCGAGCAGTTTTTTCACAAATTTGTGATTACCACTCGAACGACAAGCGATATCCAATAATGTACCATTATGCGAGTCATCGTCGTAGAAATGATTCACATCGAATTGACCGTCGTTGGGGTGTATTCAGTTTGGGTTTGAAATTATGTTCAACACAAATTGAAATTATGTACTACACAATTTCAAATCATCAACATGCGCAAATTCGTTCGTTTAGATTTAGAAATTACTGGTTAGCATTTTGTTTGTCCTTTGATTCCTTATGAAATAGCCATTTAATTTTAGTAAGGTGGAAAAATTATCGATCAAATCGGTCAGGAACGAATGTTTATACATAATTTCAATTTGTGTTCAACATAATTTCAAACCCAAACTGAATACACCCTTGTTGTCCAGAATTTGTTCGAACTGTGTAAAACTTTTTTCGCCGAGTACTGTCTGTCGGTTATATCATGACACTTTTTGCAGGGTTACCAATAATCAAAAATTTCTAAATTCTAGGGATTCTCAAATTTCAGAAAAAAATTTATTCGGAAAATAAACAATCAAAACATTGATTTTTTTGAAAAATTGAAACAAAATTCCTTTTTGCTAGCCACTTATTTGTTAATTTTTTGTTGATTTGAGAAACCCTTCAGTAATTTTCGCCTGCTGGTATCACTGTAAAAAGTGTCATGATATAACCGACAGACAGTAATTCCACCAGTTTTGTTTGTAAGGTTTTCGTATCCTGGGTTGCGTTCCATTTGGGATTTGAGGTATGTAAACATAGGTATACCTTACAAATGCGTCACGCATATGTATAAACATACATACACTATTTTTTTGAAAATCACTGGTTGCTTTTAATAGAGAGAAAATGGGGAAAAATTAGTTTTTCCAGTTTATTTTTGTTTATTTAATTATCGCCAATTCTGAAAAATACATTGATATCGTGGAGGAAAATATTAAAGAAATTATTAAAATTTTATTACTTATAATGAATGAAACAATTACTGTATGCATTTTTCTTTTTGGTGGAAATTCAACACTCTTGTAAGTAACCGGTGATTTTCAAAAAAAATGATCTTCACTTTGTTTGTTTACACCTTATTATGACGTGAAATTGACGAAAAATTTGAAAAATATTGGAAAAAAATCCAGGAATGACTGAAATTTTTTTCAATTTTTCAATTCACCATTGAGCATTCAAAATTTCTACAAAATCACCGGTCGTAAATCATACAATTTACGGAAAATTATTTCAAAATGACGTTTTTCCGAGAAAAAATTTGATAAAAGATTTTTTTAATCGTAGAATCGTCTAATTACAAAATTAGGAACCTACATAGTTACCTACCTATAGAAATTGTTATTAAATACTCAAGTACTAATTAAAAATAGGTAGGTATCGTATTTTTTTAATGTGTGCGTATGATAAAAAAAAACACAATCATCACACGAATACACCGTCTACATCTCTATTGTAAGGCTGCTAATTTAATATTAGATAAAAGGGTAAGATTTAAATATCTAATAAATTAACCAAATGCCTACTTAATAGATATATTGGTTCTTGGTTCCCGAATTGCCTTTTTTCCGAATACAAAATTCCGAATCCCAATTTCCCGAATACCCCCCAGAAATTAATTAAGAGAGAGGCTAAGAATTTGAGAAAAATAGGGAGAGGGGATCAAATTTCAAATCAGCCATTTTTTACTGATCTTTCAGTCAAAAATCAGTAATTTTTTCTGACAAACTGAAAATTCATAGAGAAATTAGTGTTTTTTGCCTGAAAAATTAGTCAAAAATGATCAACTTTTAAAATAAAATGACAAAAATATTAGGTACTCAAGCGAGGCGAAGAAGAATTTTTTTTGAAAACACAATTTCTAAATTGTTATTTATTTTTTACAAACAAAATGAATTGAAGTTGGTGTCATTGAAAGAGGAGCTTATGTTTTAATTTTTACAGGTATCCCAATTCAAAATACTTACTTAAAATTTTGAGCCCTAACAAAATTTTAAAATTTCAAAAATAGCTCATTGCCTTGAAAAATATGACAATAAAATTTGAAAATTACATAGGTATGGCCCCACAAAACACGAAAATTTAATTTAATCAATAAAGAAACCTGAAATTAGGTAAATTTTCTATTTTCGACCTGTCAAATTGATTTGAAGTGGTTTCAAAACGATTATTATTCGGGAACAAAGGCATTCGGGAAAATGGGATTCGGAATTTTTGGATTCAGGAAAACTGCAATTCGGGAAAATGGATTCGGGAAAATGGGCGGGAACGGATAAGATTAGGTATTTAAACTGGGAGTAGGTAAGTATTTAAAGTAAAAAATGAAAATGTTCTTCGATTTTTTCAATTTTTCAACGTAATTATACCTAGGCTTCAAATGATTAAAACCTTTACTCAGAAGACAGAATTGGAGTCTTATGTAGGTAAATGATGAACAAATTCCAAAAATTATAAATTATTATTGATTTATTTTTCATGAGCTCCATTGCAATTTTGAAATTGAAATAAAACAAGAAAAAAATGATGATGCAAATTTTCCTGCATGAAATTTTCAAAGCTTTTTATTCGTCAATTTTCTCATTTTAAGCAAAATGTTCAACTGTAGTAAATAAGTGTTTTATTTCTGATTTGGAAAAAAAGTGATCAAAAAATTTGAAAACCATATTTTTTCAATGAGAAGAATTTGAGACTGAGGTTTTTTGAGGAGTATGAAAGTAGCTAAACATCTCAAAGCAAAGGTTTTAATCATTTGAAGCCTAGGTATAATTACGTTGAAAAATTGAAAAAATCGAAGAACATTTTCATTTTTTACTTTAAATACTTACCTACTCCCAGTTTAAATACCTAATCTTATCCGTTCCCGCCCATTTTCCCGAATCCATTTTCCCGAATTGCAGTTTTCCTGAATCCAAAAATTCCGAATCCCATTTTCCCGAATGCCTTTGTTCCCGAATAATAATCGTTTTGAAACCACTTCAAATCAATTTGACAGGTCGAAAATAGAAAATTTACCTAATTTCAGGTTTCTTTATTGATTAAATTAAATTTTCGTGTTTTGTGGGGCCATACCTATGTAATTTTCAAATTTTATTGTCATATTTTTCAAGGCAATGAGCTATTTTTGAAATTTTAAAATTTTGTTAGGGCTCAAAATTTTAAGTAAGTATTTTGAATTGGGATACCTGTAAAAATTAAAACATAAGCTCCTCTTTCAATGACACCAACTTCAATTCATTTTGTTTGTAAAAAATAAATAACAATTTAGAAATTGTGTTTTCAAAAAAAATTCTTCTTCGCCTCGCTTGAGTACCTAATATTTTTGTCATTTTATTTTAAAAGTTGATCATTTTTGACTAATTTTTCAGGCAAAAAACACTAATTTCTCTATGAATTTTCAGTTTGTCAGAAAAAATTACTGATTTTTGACTGAAAGATCAGTAAAAAATGGCTGATTTGAAATTTGATCCCCTCTCCCTATTTTTCTCAAATTCTTAGCCTCTCTCTTAATTAATTTCTGGGGGGTATTCGGGAAATTGGGATTCGGAATTTTGTATTCGGAAAAAAGGCAATTCGGGAACCAAGAACCAATATATCTATTAAGTAGGCATTTGGTTAATTTATTAGATATTTAAATCTTACCCTTTTATCTAATATTAAATTAGCAGCCTTACAATAGAGATGTAGACGGTGTATTCGTGTGATGATTGTGTTTTTTTTTATCATACGCACACATTAAAAAAATACGATACCTACCTATTTTTAATTAGTACTTGAGTATTTAATAACAATTTCTATAGGTAGGTAACTATGTAGGTTCCTAATTTTGTAATTAGACGATTCTACGATTAAAAAAATCTTTTATCAAATTTTTTCTCGGAAAAACGTCATTTTGAAATAATTTTCCGTAAATTGTATGATTTACGACCGGTGATTTTGTAGAAATTTTGAATGCTCAATGGTGAATTGAAAAATTGAAAAAAATTTCAGTCATTCCTGGATTTTTTTCCAATATTTTTCAAATTTTTCGTCAATTTGCTTTCGAATAATGGGAAATCCAAAATGTTTAAAAATCAAATTGGGTCTAATAGTATGAAATTTTTCCTGGAAGTATTTTTGAATGATTTTGAGAGGTTTGAGGGAGCGATTTGAAATCGACGAAAATCAAAAATTGTTGTATTTTTTGATTTGTATGTTTACAACCTTGTTGGTATAGCAGACAAAACTGGTATCTTATTTCGAACTGTGGCGAAAATTGATGACATAGTTCATCTATTTTTTGAGTGAGAGTTTTCCCAAAATTTGTTACGAGTTTTTCTGCTAAAAGGAAGACGAAGCTGGGGAGCCTCAAAGTTGGGCCATTTTTGATAAAAGCTCGAGTGGTTCAGGTAGGTGTAAAAAATCAAATTGCAATTTTTTAGAACCTGAAGCAGGGTTCAGAAAGTAACATTATTTATAATTGGCAAAAACTCGAGCTTTCTACTGAAATGGCACCCAATTTGAGGTTCCCTAGCTTTGCTCTCATTTTATAGCTGAAGAACTTGAACAAATCTTGGGAAGCTTTCCACTCAAAATAGGTCAACTATGTGACTAATGTTTATCAAAATTGATTTTTTTTCGCTGTATCCCAATGGGTAAGTATGGATTGCGTAAATTCGTACTCAGATTGTCTGTCATTGAAATATCTATTCCGATTTATACTTCGAATCTACAATAGATATTAAATTCAAAATAGATTCTTGCATCATTCTTACAGAATTCTCGACCGTTTCAAATCGAGCCAACACATTATCAAGATCATTTCGACTCGAAGTATCATTTCGTATATTTCGAGCTTCCAAAATATTAGAGGCATCTGCCACGATCGACGAATCAATCACGAACGACTTTTTATTAACATACGAAGATGGTTTTTGAGGCTGCGACAATCCAGAGTCTGACTGTGGCTCCGGTATCTGCACACTATTACGTTCATTAGGTAAAATAATAATATGATACGCTGGTTCGATGTAATCAGCGAGTCTTATACGTCTATAGAACATCTGCTTGTATCTCGGTTTCTCCATATGATGCTTATGGAGTTTGGGATGTGTACGCCTGAAGACAAAACTCAAAAATCGATCTGTTTTTCGAAGTAATCCATAAGCATCCTCGTTGACCATGCATTCCAAACGAAAAATCGATCTGACTTGGGCCATAATACTTAAAAGTTTTGCTTTCCCTTGAACGTCTCCGGTACGTCCTAAAGCTATATCGTTTACAATTGGTGCCAGAAAAATCACCGATAAGAATAGAACATCGTATAATTTCATGGACTTGTCGTCTGGGACTGTTGGAGAATCAACGTGCCCAGTCACCATCAAAGATACATTGTAGAGGAACGAGGCCGGCTGTTGCAGAGCGTTCAAATCTTGAGAACCGACGGTGTCTAAAATTGTGAAAGCAAACGCCAGTCCGAGCAGGAGAATCGATTACCGCAAGCTATGAAATTCAAACAGCTTATCGACGCGACCTTGACAATGGTTAAATTACTCGAAAACGCTGGCAGCCTTCCTACCAAGGTGATCAGCTCTAGGGAGGACAATATTATAGTCATGCTGGCCACATCTTTCGTACAATCTAGACCCATCCAGGATTCGAAACCCAAAAATATAAATGTCATCGAGATAAGCATCATTTCTAAATAATTGATCCCAGCTCGAAAATACGATTTGGGTGAAAGAAGACATTGATAGAGTTCTCGAAATACGAGAATTACACACGAGACGTAGACCAGATTACGAAGCGGTTTGATAATCTGAGAATTGGCATGATCGGATTCATCCAATGGGCGATACCGAGTAAAATATTCGAAAAAATAGCAATTCAAGGTTAGCCAAAAGAACGCATAGAAGGCCAGATTCATTTTCGCGTAAATTTTCAACGCTTGCCATTTCAAATTTAGGTAACTCCTAATTATGGGATGTTCCAGAAGCGGTCGGAGATCTGGATCTTGGCTCATCCTATATAAGGGTTCGATTTCCGAAGCTTCGGATCTAGTCGGCGGCATGAGCGATCTGTAGTTGAAAATCATCTTGTAATTGTCTCTCAGTGGAAAGCCTTCGAAGCTAATGCACGAATCTAAATATCGTTTTAGGTACGAAGGATTGATCGATTCGATAGGTTCGCAGCCGTAGTTATTCTTTTGACATAAATAAGCTCCTTTGTTGAGAAGATCTCTCAATATTGGATATTCGTTGACCGAGGGTAAGACAGCCATGTGCAACGCTGTGCCTCCACTGTCGTCCGTATAATTTATATCTACCGCTCCATTGTCGATGACTTGAGCGAGGATGTATTTCAGACATTTGAAATGTTTACGATTCTCGTTCGAAGTGTTATTTTTGGGCTCGTTTCTATCACTCATACCACCTATCACTGAATGAAGCACCGTCTTACATTCAATCGGTTCAAAAGAGATTTGAGGATGATTCATCAACATGGTGAGGATCTCGAGATATCCTTCACGACTTGCTATCATCACAGGAGTTCGTTTTTCAGTCGAAGGATATTCGTTGGGATCGATTCCAATGTCCAGGAGTCCTCTGACGACTTCGGTCATACCTTGTTTACAAGCATATTGCAAATACGTGTATTTTCCATTGGTGACAGCTGACGAAGGTTTGACTGTTTTGATTCTTTCGACAAAGGTTTCCCTGTCGTTTCTGTGCAGCAGAGAAAATAAAGACTCGATGTGGTCAAAGTTGGTAGGAATCTGATGTAATTTCGAGTGCAGCTTGGAATATCGATCGATGATGATTTCACGACATGTTTGATTTTTTCCTAGGTCTTTCTGAACATCTAGATCGATGCTCGGTTCTTTGAGAAGGATGTCGATCGCTGCTCTTTTGTCTTCCAATAGTGCCACGTGCAAAGGTGTCTGATTGTTTTGATTGATTGCATTAATATCGATCGGCGGATGTGTTTTGGAATGGATCTTTTCACCAGAAATATTGATCCGCAAAAAAATCTCTGAAAAAGAATGAGTCCCCGCCCTCTTGGGACCATTAGTTTGCGGCCAAAGCGTGTGCCAGTAAAGTTTATCTACGAATGATACCTAGGTATCACATTTGAATATTTTCAATACCACCGGATAAGTATTTCGATAATAAAATTTTATGATATCAAGGTAAAATCCGCCCCAAGAAACAGCCTTCCATTTCAGCTTACAACAATGAATTGTCCTTCCAAGATATAAGCTCTATTAAATTATCGGAAATTCTTATTCAAAGCTTCAACTTGCATTATAGAGGTGAAAAATTTCAAATTCAGTTGTAATTTTCAAAAGTTTTCGAAAAAAATTGTGGGGCGGACAGATAACCCAAATGTTTCTACATCCTCAGGAGTATTTCAGAGATGAAGGTATCAGGAAGCGAACCCATTCTTTGAGGCCTAATATGTTTGTCATCTGTCCGCCCCACAATTTTTTTCGAAAACTTTTGAAAATTACAACTGAATTTGAAATTTTTCACCTCTATAATGCAAGTTGTAGCTTTGAATAAGAATTTCCGATAATTTAATAGAGCTTATATCTTGGAAGGACAATTCATTGTTGTAAGCTGAAATGGAAGGCTGTTTCTTGGGGCGGATTTTACCTTGATATCATAAAATTTTATTATCGAAATACTTATCCGGTGGTATTGAAAATATTCAAATGTGATACCTAGGTATCATTCGTAGATAAACTTTACTGGCACACGCTTTGGCCGCAAACTAATGGTCCCAAGAGGGCGGGGACTCATTCTTTTTCAGAGATTTTTTTGCGGATATCAGTTGTTTTTTGTACGTCGTCAATTATTGTACACATAAATTCTATTTTAGTGTCAATGAAAACTTGAGTTACATAAATATACTCATGTGATAGATAATTTCTGTCAATGCAGCACATTTTTCATTTTTCTGATCCAACACAAAATAAGAACTTTTTTTTGAGTTTGTAATATTTTCGACATTTTTAACCACAGTATAAAATTTTCTCAACATCAACACCTTCCTAACCCCAAATTTTTCTGACAACATATTATTATTAACATCAACTTTTTAGATCTTAAATTTTTTCAACATTTCTTCAAATTTACTGTTTTTTGTTAATTTTTTCCGACCACCATTTCTATTGATTCCAAAAAAATTTTCAATGTTTTTTCAAAATTGTAGCAAATTTTTTAGCTACAAATTTTTCCGAAAAAAATTTCATCAGCTTCATGATTTATTTCAATTCCAAATTTCTTCACCATTTCTTCAAGTTCAATTTTTCAGCTTAAATTTTTTCATAAATATTTTAAAACTCAATTTTTCAAATTTGAACTCAATTTTTTAAATTTAAACTCAATTTTTTATCAACTTCAATTTTTTGACGAGATATTCATCAACTCCAAAAATTGGATTGAAAAATTTTTGAGTAGGTAAGGTGAATAAAATAATCGACTTCAAAATATTGAGAGCTTAAGAAAAAACAAAAGTTGAGTTTTGGAAAATTTTTTGAAAGAGAAAGATAGAAATGGAAAACTTGCTGAAGGCACCACACAATGAAATGGTGGGTTGTCTCTTGATGCGAAATAGACAAACCGATTTTATCAGTCTATCTATGTGTCTATGATCATAAGTCAGTATGTTCAAACGTGCCAAATTATTGAAGGAGTTGCGCAAAGTCACTTAAAAATAAAGAAAATTGAAAAATATTTTTTTAAAAAAATTACATTGTAAATAACAGCTCCATTTTTTTGATAAAAATCTTGATTTACTAAAAATAGCCCAATTCTGAAGTCAAAGAAAATAGCTCCACCTCATTCTTTGATTTCTTACATGGACTTCGTCATCTCATTGCAATGAAATTCATACAATCTCTAGCCAGGGCTACAGAGTTTTTGAAAGCATCAATCAAAACCAAACTTTGTACATGTATAGTTCATACATGTCTTCAATCGCTTTTCTTATTCTCAACGTTCAACTATCAACCATTTTTATTCATTTGAAGTTTGAAAATTGAGATTTTCGCCATTTTCCAAAAACTTTGAAAAGCTCTAGAATAAGGAAATATGACTCGATTGAACTGGAATTTTGGATGTTTATTGGTAGGTACATAAGGTCCTTCGGACACATACACTGTCAATTTATAACTAAGGGGACAAATTGATACACTCAGAGTGTTCTAAAAATTCCTGCACTGTGTTCGAAAAAATATGTATTTTTACCCACAAAATCAGATAACGGGGCCAGTTTTTGATTTTGAAAATTTTTGAGCCCCCAAATGGGGGGTGAAGGGGCAATTTTCAAAATTTCAAAAATCCGGCTCCGTCAGTATCTCCGCATGGATGAATAATACCCCTATCCAAAATTTCAAAAATTTTGGCCCAACCAATTTTTCTCAACTTTTGCTTAACTAACTGCCAAAACAAGAGTTTTTCAACAAAAAACGAAATTCATATCTCCGCAAATAATTAAGGTATCAATTTCATTTTAGATTTAAAAGAAAGGACTTGAAAAATGAATAAATTTGCCGTAAACATTTTTAAAATTCATTCAGTCATTCTCGAAAAAAATCAATTGCAAATTTCAAAAAATTCACGGAAATTGTGCTCGAAGTACTCAGAGAATTATAAGTGTCACGCAGTTCCGACGTTTCATTTACGTTTTTGACGTTGTAGGGCGGGGTGGGTCACTAGCGTGACCCTTGACATGGATTTCGATATTTCACTCGGTAAAGTTGAAAATCTTCAAAAATGAACTGAAGGGTTCAAAAAACAGGAATTTTGTTGCATAACTCGATGAAATAAAAAAAAAATAGTTGGATTGTATTCTCAACTCCGCCTTAAGGAAAGCTCAGTTCATCATTCGAAATCAAAATGACTTGAAAATTGGATTCAGAGAATTGAAATACTTGGATTTCGATACCTCACTTCATAAGAATTCAGAGGATCAAAAAAATCTGAATTTTAGTACATACCTCAATCGATAAAGTTGAAAAGTTTCAATTTTGATTCCACTCCCTCTTCTCTATGAGGATTGTTTTTGGGGTTGGGGTCAAAATAAGTCCGAAAATAGTTTTGAGAACTTCGAAAATTTTATTACATCCATTTTTTAAAAAGTTTGGAATACCATTTTTTTTTTTCAATTTTTCATAATTTATTTTCTGGTTTGCAATATAGGTATAATTATGCCCACCGTCTTACCTCCAGTGACTGCAAAAAATTTGAAAAACTTTTTTGATCAAAAAAATTGGAGGAATTGATTGACTCAAATCCGGAAATTTTACCTCTGTTTGTCTTTGGCTGGGATCTAAAATTCGACAGTAAGTATAGTCATTTTTTTTTTAATTTCATGTGGCTGTTCTTTCATGCGACTAGGAAAAAAAGTTCATCTTTTCATTATGCCTATATGCCTCGAATGCGGCTTTGAAGTTCGAGTAGCACTATAAATGGTCCCAGTGGCGCAACCAGGGGGGGGGCTAAGGGGCTAAAGCCCCCCCCCCAAAACCTCGGGTCGATTTAAGGTAGTGGTTTTAAAAATGTGTCGAACAGAGGCGTAGCCGGGGGGGAGGGGTTCGGACCCCCCCTTGAGGTCAAGAATTTTTATGAAAAATGTATTTTTTAAACATTAAAAAATCTAATTTTATCAAAGCTTCGCCCTCGCTTCGCTCGGGCATTAACAAAATCATTACAAAATGTCTTTTTTAGTCATAAAATATCCAATTTTTTCGAAGCTTCGCCCTCGCTGCGCTCGGGCGTAAATTAAATCGCTATTATATGAACTATTTAAGACTAAAGTGCAAAAAAAGACTCATTTTTACCCCTCCCTCTTCGCCTCCCCCTAAAAATTACTCGTTTTTCAAGTCTCTGTACTCATTTTGCAGCCACCCAAAAAAAAGCTTCCGACCCAGACCCCCCTTTTCGGACTCTTCTGGCTACGCCACTGGTGTCGAAAATCAGCACATTTTCAAAATTACTGCCCTAAATCGACCAAAACGAATTTTAAGATGAGACTGAGGAGATGGTATGGATGGAAAAAACTCGAATTTACACGATTCTCTCTTCATTTTACCCAAATGAGGTGTTCCTCTTTGAAAAATTCACTGTCATTTGTTTTTTAATGCTCTTTGTACTCTGTTGTTTTGAATAAAATTCACGTTTATAATTTAAAGGGGAAAAAATCTCAATGTTCTATAAAAATAGATTAACACCTCCCCCCCCCTCCTGGAGCCGTGTCGAGAAAATTTGGGTCCCAGGGGGATAATCTAAACGCGAAAAAGGGTCTTTCAGGAAATTTTAAACATCTATATTCGATGTAATTAGGAAAATTTACCCCTTTATTTCAAGGTCCCTCACCCATGGTAAGCCTTAATGAGCTCCTTGAAAAAACGGGGGTTCGGGGGACCCCCCCTCTCTACGCAGGTCTACACCCCTTACTTTTCTCATGAATTCTAGCCCCCTCCAAAAAAAAGTTCTGGTTGCGCCACTGAATGGTCCACCTTGTAGATGAAACCTTCCCGAGATAGAAGCTGAAAAACTTGCAGCATGGATACTATTTTTCAATCAAGTAATTAACTTGTAGAAAAAAATCGTTGACAAATTATTTCTTGCGTCATTATATGTACGAAAACGTATTCGTTTTAATTCAAGGAAAGGAAAATCTTTTTTCTCCCACAGGCTAATCAAGATAACTTCGTAATTAAATTTAGTTTATGCGTCTTCTGTGGTGGATACTTGATTCGTGAATTTAACACGGTCACGTGAAGTAGCCTATGTAGGACTCAGATTAATTACTAAGATTGAAATGAATTAATCGCCTCTGAAAATGCAGTAAGTTTAATGAGCCTTGAGCAGTGGTGTTTATTTTGTAACGTACGTTTTCCAGAATGTTTCAGGATGTGATCATAATTACGCCGAGGTGAAAATCTACGCGATTTTGATATTTTTTGCCATTTAATCTGTTTACGACTATATTGTCAACTAGGTACAACTCTTTGCCAAAAAATACGGTTGAATGACGTACTTATATTTTATTGAAAATTGATGGATGGCTAATTTATGGCACGTAGACGTAACGTTGATAATGGTGATTAGATAATGATACGTGATCGTTGCTAATACGGTTTCACGATAGAATAACGTGCTTAGCGATAACACCGCAGATCATCTTCAAGTCGAGTCGGTATTTTTCGGCAAATGTTGTTTGTTCGCCGCGTGGGTTCCTATAAGTGAATTTTCCACCACGTTCCAAGCCCACGTAATCCGGACACTTTTCTATTAACAGGTTCAACGATCTGCTCGGATGGAAAATTTTTCGCTACTGTGTTGATCCAGCGAATTATAATTTTGTTTCCTTTTAAAAAATTTTCCATCGACCACCGGTTGGTATTGCACTTGACACGAGGAACAGAGCGTCGTGACGCGTTTTTTATTGATAATGTTGAGGGAAAGAGGATGAATTAATGCGCTGAATGTGTGTTTAATTCGGCTAAATAGATTTATTATTATAATATTATTCAAATACGAGATTATTCTGAATTACGCGACGACAAGGTCCACCTATATGAATATTAAATATCGGGTGATCTATGTGAACCAGTTTCTGAAGATCATGCGCTAGAAACATTATCACCAGACATACGCTTATATAATTTTAAAATTGTATGACTCTTGAGATGTCACGCTTTTCCAGAATTTATACCGACCATAAAACGCGTAGCAATTGAAATGTTCTTAGATAATTGGACGCTTATCATTATATAGAATTGGTACACAATGTAAAACATTATTCGCAGACGCACTACAAAAGTATATACCTTAATCGCGCGGTCACAAGGTAATCAATATGATAACAATTTGTAGGTGTTAACATGGTACTTTACGACCGGTTTTATGATTTATGTTAGTCGAAGCATGCGTTTAAAATTCGTCTTGTACCGGGTACCTTTGGGACTGTTTTTCTTCTATGTTTTTGTTTTCTCGTCTTGGTACGATTATTGATTAAATCTTCGCGAGCGAGTCTGGTTTAACCTTTTTTTGCGCTGTGATTCGGCTGAATTTTAGCTAACAGGTTCAAATGAATTTCCGCATCAATTTTTACGAGAGTACCTACGAATGATTCGTAGATTTGATGTCTCCAGCTAATTCTGAGATTTTTTTGGCAGTTTTACAAAATGATTTTCATGCAAATCATTACATTACATTACACTTGAACCATAAACGACCTTAACAGCGTTCATGAAGCCTACGATCGTGATCTTCCATTAGAACGATCAGATATTACTTTCAAACCTCAAACATATATTGTCACCTGTTAATGATACACTTTCAGGTGTTCTCCCCGCAATTATGTATTTGCTATTTTATCGTAAGATGTAATTGAACGCACGGATACCGCACAATGGGCGATGTAATTAGCCTAAAACAACGGTACGATTTGTTACGCAAATATGACATTATACGCCTGTTAAGCACCTGCCTTGACCGAAACAAATCAATTAAATTTTTAAATACGATCGAGAAAAAAAACATATGATACAATTTATCTGGTTTTTTCCGCGATCTACTTTTTAGTATTAGTTTGAGTAAAAAATCAAGTATCATTGACGGTTTTGTTATTAATATTACAGGCTGAGTGCGGAAAACGCACTTATTCAATTAATGAATATTTTTGGGAAATGCATCGAATCGGAAAGCGAGAAATCGTCCACATAATTCAGTATCTAAGCCGATTTATATAATTCAATCAAGTATGAAATAATGTTGAATGTTAACCAAATGTAAGAATCAAGTGTGATTGTAATCAATTTAATAGGCATCATTTTATGTAATTACGTAATTGATCGAAACGGGTGATACTAATTTTTAGGTGTCAAGTTGGAGGATATGCGAAATTGTAGTAGAATTCGCTAAATTACTTTATCATTGTTGTGTAATTTGGTTCGTGATTCACGTTTTCATCGAAAAATCTAGGAGAAAAAACCGACGAAATCAGAAGTGTCGAAATCGCTATTTTGTCGAATTAAAAAAAATCGAAAAAATCAAAAAAAAAATGAAATTTTTGATAATGACGTCATGATGAATTAAGCGAATGAACGACAATTGAAAAAAAGTGATGACTTTTCGAAAATTATTCGAACAAACATCGTAAAATTGATTTCTATTTCATAGGTAATGATAATTGATATTTTATAGATAATGGTAAGTATAAATTAATTGTTTCGTCTTAATTTTACTCCTTTCGAGCTTTTAATGTGCTTAAAAATAATTATTTCTATCAGATCTCCCAACACCCTCGTTGTTACTTTTACTTATTTGTGTAATGTTGGCAACACTGATTTAGATAAAAAATTTGAAATCAAAGAAAACAACAACAAATTGATCGAAAAAATAACGATGGTTTGAAAGATGATTTACGTGGCTTTGATCGAAATTAATAATGAATAATTAATGCATCGGTGAATTTGGTGAATCATAAGTGAATAATTATTACGTATGATGCGTAAGGCTCAAGCACTATTGTTGAAAATAACTTTCATTCGTCCTATAATTCTATTGCTAATGTGACTTCTCGGATTCTTACAGCTTCAAGTTGACTTTTTTTGTATATTTCCGGTGCATTGGTTTAATTTTATCAATTCATGGTTCGGTTTTTTGTTTCATAGCATCTTTATATCATCAGATATTCAATCTCATCAATCGTAAGTAAGTGTAAAAAAAATTATCGCGATTAACCTTTCAGTGTTTCACCCAACTCTGCAGGTACGCCGTTAGAAGTTTTCAGTTGCGTTCACACCATCACACCGCAGATTATTCATTAAATTTACGACTACAATACCGTGTCGAGGAAAATATTGTCAGTTGTCATAGAAAACAGTAGATATTTTTAGTAATGCGTAAATGGAATTTCAAATTTGTCAAACGACAAACTAGCTTTTCTACTTTTCTATTCGAGTCAACAGCAATAAAATGCAACCACAATGAACGAAGAGTTGGTTTATTCTATCTAACAAGTTTAATGGATTTTCCAAAGACGACATTCTGCCTTTTCGGTGTGGAAGATTTCCTAGTGGTATAATATGGTCGTAAGAAAGTATTGTGACGGCGGAAAAATAATTCTCTGTGAAATCCATAGTGCAAGCATTTTATACGCTAATATCCTTGACTTGTGGAATATAAGGTGAAGGTTATTCAGCAGTCATTTACCCGGTGTGTTTTCATTTTCATCGCTAATTCAACGTAGTGTAAACAATTATCTAAGATTATGAGGGTGTTGTGTAACCGGAACAATGGGTAATTGTTGAAACTGACCAGAAGATTGAGTTCTGGTGGTGGTTTAATTTACTACAATGAAGATTTCAGTAGGGGTTTATTTTTTCAACGAAAATGATAGTGAATTCTTTAGAAAACTCGGCGTGAAACTGTCACCGTCAAGATTTCGTGTTATCTTTTTTTTTTGTTTTTTTGTTTTTTTGAATAGACTAGGGTAGATAGATTGTTAGTGTATTTTCAATGGTTTTACGATTTGTACTAAAATAAGACTGTTTACAGGTACGTGAAGAACTCCTGTGGTTCGGTAGCCGAAGTAAAAATAGCCTATGAATAAAGAATAAGCAGTTATTTTATCGATACAGATCTCGAAAAGTCCACAGTGGTGAGTATATTGTACCTCTACGAGTTTTTCACTCGTTTTTATTTTATTTCGTTTGATATTTTTTATGAACGTTTTTACCTACCTTTAGAATTTTGTTTGGTAATAAGGAGCTTTCGATGGATTCTGTTTGAGTCGTGGACATTGAGTTCTCTGGTTATTTTGAAAACCCTGTTTTTTTCGTGAATTTTATTTTGTAGTCCTGAAGTTGGTTGTTCATATTCTGATCGAGTAGGTATCATGATTTTTTATCTCGATGCCCGAAATCTAGGTACTGCTTTTCACTCGATGTACCTATTTAAAAAACTTAATTGATTTTTTTTTTCAAAAATTTCAGTTTTTTGACTTTGATATTCTCAAAACGTAGCAGTTTCTTGTTCTATCAACTAAGATTTTCTATCTCACAATATGCAACCTCAGCCGTTTTTTACTCGATGCATTTATAAAACTCGTTGAATCAATGACCGATGATCTTGAACATGATATGGAACAAGCTGTTAATTTTAATTCAAAGATACACTCTTGAATGCAGACGTATGAAACCCACATAACGATATTGTCGATTGCAAATTATTAACCACCTTGTTGATCATATTACAACAAATACCATTCTCTTGAAAACCCGCAATCAGTAATTAAACTCCGGTGTACTATACCATTCGAGCATTAAATTACATTACGATGATAAAAAAAAGCCGAAAAGTTTGCGTAATTAATTTTATTAATATTATTTAATATACATGGTAAATGTACAATGCACAGGATTATTATGAAACTGAGATAAAAAAATTAAATATATTCGACTCGATATCACAGGGGTTATAATATTCTCAAAACCAAATATATTTAATTTAAAATTTAATTACCTATACTATTTTAAAGAATAAATTTTCGAGTCTATGCGGCCTATCAGCGAAGAAATATTTTTCGCAAGTGCTTAAACGATGATTTCGTATGGGTTGTAGTAGTAGTAAGTTGGGTAGTAGTATTTGACAGTCGGTACCAATGGAGTGTAGTAGTAAAGGGCACGTTTGTCTCTTGGGGCTCCTGCTGGTACAGCAGCGGCTGGTTCAGGTTCATTTGGACCGGCTTGGGCTGGGGCTGGTGCTGCTGGTAAAGCAAAAGCTTGGACGGCAACCATCATCATCAAAACGAAGAACTTCGAAAAAAAATATACAGGTTTAGAATATTGGAATTTGGCGAAAAAATTTCAAACATAAGATTTTCGCGTTTCATGTCATCGTTATAAATGGCTTTTTGTCAAGTTTTAGAAAGTAAAACTTGGTTATTTAATTGAATGACATATTAGACGAGAGAATATTCCAAAATTATATAGGTCTCGGTTGTTCATAAAGTGGAAAAATTATTCATTTAATTGCTCAGATCGATACGAACTGGTTTATATTTCGAACATTTTTAAAGTAATATTAATTTTAGATCAAATTACAAGAAAGATGTTTAGTAAGGACTTGATTTGAACGAGTGAATGATTTTTTTTCAATTTTTGTTTGACTTGTATTATTAATTTTTTATGTGACTTGAGTTTTTGAAAATGTTTTTTGAAAAAATGATTAGTTTGCATTTTTCATTTGAAAAAAGTTGACGAAATTGATTCAGATTTGTTACTTGTTGATCTCGGAAAGAAATTGAATATTGAGAAAAAAATTGAGAATCAACTGTTAAAAATTGAAATTATTCGGATGAATTATTTTAAAACGTTTCATTTTTGAAAGAATTTACATTATAATGAACCTAATAAATTTAATTATCGATTATTTGAATAAAAGCATGAACCAAAAAAAGTGAGAAATGTTTTTGGTGTAAAATATCCAAAAATTGAGATTTCAACTTGAAATGCAATTTGATTTTCTTGAATATTTACTAGTAGAATTTAATTTGAAAAAATTGGATTACAAGATTATTGAGAAATGGACAAATGAAATAGGTACCTAAGTGATTAGAGATTTAGCAATTGAGATGTTTCTGATTTTAATCAAGGTAATGAAAAAATTTCATTCAAATCATTTTTACATTTAAAATCTTACTATCTTTTAATAATTTTAATTTTGTCAAACAATTGCAGAAAAATTCAAGTCAAAAACAAAAGATCAGGTTATGAATTACCAAAAAATGAAATGAAATACCCAAGTGAGTAGAGATTTTGCACTTGAAATGTTCTAATTTTAAATAAATAAGTAATGTAAAAAAATCATTCAAATCATTTTTTAATTTGAAATCTTACTAGTTACTTCAATTAAAAATGTAATTTGATTTTATCAAGTATTCGAAATTTGAAAAAATTGGATTAGGTACAAATATGAATGAGAAATCGAAAAATAAAATAAGTGAGTTGAGATTCGACATTTGAGGTGTTATTATTTTAATTAGTTATTAAAAAAACTGCATTTTAATCAATTTTTAATTTGAAATTTTACTCTAAAATAATTTAATGGAAAAAATCTTTCAACATTAAACTCCACTTTTGAAAATTCAGTTCATTTTGTTTTGTTTTGTCAATAAAAAAGGGAAGAAAAAAAGAACTGGGCATAAAAAACATGAATTTTTGAAAACTAAATCACACTAAAAATTTGATTTGATTCGTTAATTTTTTTGAAATTTATTATGAAAGAAGGAAAAAGGGAATATGAGACCGAGATATAAAACACATTTAAAAAATTGTCAACATTTCATTTACAAAAAAAAACACTCGAAACACCGAAAAAAATAAAACCATTGAAAATACTCACAGCGAAGAATTTCATGTTGATTGAGTTGAGGTTTGAAAAAATCAAACGAAAAAAGTGAAAAAAGTAAGCACGAGAGAAGTATTCGCGATGAGCAAACGAAATCGATTGGCTTGATCGAAGCACAGGGAAGCTTTTATACTATAAAACGGATAACAATAATTATGCAAAATCCGGATTTTATTTACATGCGAATGAGGATCAAGTGGTGATATATTTACGCAATTTCGGTATAGCTAGTTGTTGACCTACGAGGAAAAAAAGATGACACTACGTAGGGAATCGTATTCAACAGCTCACACAACGTATGCTCAAGATACGCTGGGTATTACCTTGTATCGGGGTCGTTTACGTTTTTAACGAATTTTTTTCTACATTTTAATAATATATTACATAGTTGTATGCAGTTGATCTGGATATTTTGCGCGTGTTCGGTGACATTTTTTACACGTGTACAGATATTCATTCTCGAACTGTTTTTTTCTATATTTTCTCCTCCCTCTCTTCAGCATCCTGTATCTCTCAACCACATATTGGTAATGTTTTTGATGGGAATTTTGATTCGAACAAAAGATCAGGTTGTTCAATGACCTTGGGCTGGGAAATATTTTCCATTCTAGATTAATCTATATCTATTTTATGTGACGTATCCCGTAGCGAAAATTTAAATTTAAAGGTACCGGTATTGGAAGGAAAGTAAACACCTAATTATGGAGAGTATTTTTAGTCAATTTTTTCGTAAACAAATTTTTCGCGTATGAATCATGCGAATTTAAGAATTTGCGTAGGTTTAGGTTCCAGTTTTTTTTTTTTTTTGCCAAATTGTCAAAGACAAAATAGATGAGTGGAGTAAAAACACGATATTACCGCAGGGGAAGATTATTGTTACATTTTATCAAATTGAAAAATAATTTTAGTGGATTAAACGTCACGGAACTAGGTTGTTTTGATCAGATTATTTTTTCCTGAAATTAACGAAAAAATATTATATTTTTTAATGAAAAGAAAGAAAAATTGCCGGATGGAAGAGAAGGAAAGAGGAATGCGCGAATGCTAAAATATTATCATTACTTGTCAAAAACTGAATTTTAAAAATAAGTGTTCGGTTTGAAGGTCTTCAAAATAAAGGAACCTTTAAGTAGGGCTTGAACGGAATTTTTTTCGAAAAAATTATGGTAAATAATTGACTACTTCGAGTTAATTTTTTGAAAATGGTCCTGAAATGTAAACCTGGTTATAGAAACCAGAATTAGGGGTCGAAAATCAATTTTTGAATTTCATTGGTGGTTTGGTGGTTTTTATATTCAGGCTCATTTTTAAATTGAATTTGCCAATTTTGAAGATTTTTTCTTGAATTTGAAAATTTATACATTTGAGAAACATTCTGAAAGTATTTCGAAGGATTTTTATAAAATTTGAAAAAAAAAAAACGATGAAAATAAAACATTTTAAAACATATTTTCATTTTCTGAGAACGTGTCTTATGAATGTGTAGTTACTGTTCTGAATATTGGATAAAAAGTTTTAAAAAATGAATTAAGAAATTTTTTTAAAAAAATTAGTTTAAATTGACGAATCAATTATCTAAAAACATTCTCTTGTTACGTGAATTGGTTTGAAAACCCGAAATTAAAAGAGAACTGAGTTTGCCAAACTTTTATCTCACGTTCACTTTAGTGAGTATGAAGTACACAATTTTCTTTTCTCATTTGTTTTCGAAAGTTGAATAAATGAAAAGAATAAAGAAGACAAAATTTTAGAAAATGGTGCCTACGCTTCAGAAATCTTTTAAAAAATTTTATCTCTCCAACCCATCTCTTACCTCTACCAAATACCCCTAAACCCCTAAAATCTAAATATACTTATTTGCATTTGAAAAATGTTTTTAAAAAATTGAAAAATAACTATTGAAATTTTGACAAAATTGGTTTTAAAATGGATCAAGAATATTATTGTGGCTCTTTTTTTTATATAAACATTAAATTTCCTGTAAAAATTCTATATAGAAAATTATAATAAAATAATGAACAGGGCCGCACGTGTGAGATTAGGAAGAAACAAAAATAAAAATATGTAGTGGAAAATTGTCACGGGTAATTTTTTTGAGAACGTTTCATTCATGTTCGAAAAAAAATATGAAAAATTATCTCTGGCTCACTGATTTGCGTTGTTGAAAAATGTTCTATCTTCATGCTTTCTTCGAAATGTCCAGAAAAGGTATGAATTTGTATAAGTAATTGGTACTTCCATTTTTATTTTATTTTATTTTTCTTTTCTTTACGAATCTTGAATGGATGTGTTTAGCACTGTACGGTGGCCACCAATTATATTTTTGAGTAAAAACGTTCATATCAAGACTATTTTTTGTTCAACTCCTTCATTTGATAAAAAAAAAAAATTCGAAAAAAAATTCCAATAAAAAACATTTAAGGGTAAAGTCGCCTAATATCGACCCGTGCCTAATATCGACCCCCGGCTTATCTCGTCACCTAATGACTCAATCGAGCTGGAAAAAATTTTTTCTTATGTATTTTTTCGAGGAAAAACGAATGAAACCAAAATCACAACTGTAAAGTCAAAACTCGCGGAGATAATTAGAAAAAACGAAAATGAGATAGCCAAAATATTATTTTTCGATGCTTTCAATTATAAATGGCGAGAACGTGATTTATGGTATTGTAATTTTGTAAATTGTGATCGAAAGTGAAGAAATCATCTAATTGAAAGGGATAATTGTTTCAGAAGTTTGAAAGAAGAAAGTATTAAAAATTTTTTTTTGAAATTAAATGTATGGGGTGCCCTAATATCGACCCCCTCTGAGTGCCTTAATATCGACCCTCCCTGAGATACGATTTCATGCATTCAATTTCAAAAAAAATTAAAATGAGTACTTCTACCTGACATCTGAAACAATTATTCCTTTTAATTAATTGATTTCGTCGCTATTGATCACAATTTACGAAATTACCATACCATTGATCAGATTCTTGCCCTAATCAGATGTTGGCTTTATCACTTTCGTTTTTTCCAATTATCTCCGCGAGTTTTGGCTTTACAGTCATGGTTTTGGTCTCATTCGTTTTTTCTGTGAAAAATACATTAGAAAAAAAAATTTTCTCGCCATAATTTGGTTAATTTTGTTAGTTTTCATAAGGGGTCGATATTAGGCACCATTTTTTCACTTTTTAAATTTGGCATTTTTTGGAAAAAAATTCGTCAAAAATCGAAAATGAAAAATTGGGAGATGGGGCTTTGGAATATTAAACTAGACTCATTACCCGACATTTTAAGCCATAGTGGGCATTTCCAGCTCAATTACAGGTCGAGTAATTCAAGAAACAAAGATGGGGGTCGATATTAGGCGACCTTACCCTTATTTCATTCATGATACAGTTTTTGTTTTCTATGAACAAAAAAAATACATTTCTTGAAAAGTCAAACATTTGATGAATTCAGTTTTTAAAATAAGGAGGGGAGGGGAGGGGTTAGGTTTTTGAAATAAATAATGAAAAATGGCTACATTTTGGTTCAGAATAAGGTGAAGTATTAGAATAAAAATTATGAATCGTGAAGGTTTCATAATATTTTTGAACAGCAGAATAATCATTTTAGTGAAGTGATTATTCTGTTGTTCAAAAATGTGAAGTATTAAAGTTACTATTTTTTCGCAGAATTTCACTCCGATGCCTGGACTCCGCTTAAATAATTCTAAAAAATCTCAAACTGGATATCAAAGTAATTTTTTTCACCACTAGAATTCATTTCTGAAGTCATTTTGGATCAAATCTTTAAAGATGCTCCAATTGAAGAGAGATCTAAAAGTTTCAAATTCTCAAATTCAATTTTGCAAGGAAATTAGATTAAATTTTTCATTATCTGAATCTATTTTTCACGACATTTTTTTCAGAAATTTTGAATAAAGTCAGATCTCAAAGGTGATTTGGAATGAGAAAGGATTCAGCCAGTGAAGGAATTTCTGTGTGGTCTTTTTGAGGTCTTGACACAACTTCCTCACTCCCTGCATCCATGTGTTACAATAAAAAATTAATTTAATTTCAATTAGCTAATTTTTCGATAAAAATTATCCAAAATTTATGCGAAGTACCTACAAAATCAGTTACCTACGTGTAACATATCAAAAAGTTGTTTTCTGTAGATACGCCATAAAAATCGAAAAATTCGTCGAGTTCTCGACCTTTCGTATACAAGATTACGAAATAATCAATTTCGCGTTCGTCGTAACTTACTTAGTTTGAATTCTTGAATTAAACAGATGATGAATAGATTAATTAACGAAATATACATCAGCCGATAAGATGCATCCCATAGGCATCGGAAACAGGTTGCCAATCAGAATTGGTAATTGTATATTGGTGTGAAAAGATAACGAATGTCAGAAGTTCGTAATTCGTATACCAGTCCATCGATATAGCAAAATGACATAACAAATGCAAATCATTATTCGTGTTTCCGATGTGAATACGTCGCGTCGTATGTATGTATATTTTTGGCACTCAAATGCCAAATTTCAAGATTAATAATGAAAAAAGTATATACACCATTTGGATAGCAGATGCAGTAGTTCTCATCTTCGCCAGTATTACCTCAAGGCTTGTCACCTATGGCTTATATTAGCTAGTTTGGTTTTGATTTTACCAGGTCATGGTTTAATTTGGTAACGCTACTTTCACACAGATTCGAACAAAAATTGCCCCTTCACAAATCATCTTTTAATTGGTATGTGATGAGCTTTGTGACTCGCGTACGATTTCGCAGAAAACAAAAAAGAATTCCTTTTCGTAATGTTGATATCATATTGTCGTACGCATATTGGCTAATAATATGTGTAGAAAATATGAATCCTTGAAAAATGTCATATTTGTCATATTAGATGCAAATTAATACCCCGGTTTCGAAGGTGTCGACGAGAGGTGTTCTTCTTCGCGGGTAGAGTGTGCCTGGCACCACATACTTACGTAGGTATTTTACGACCCGAAATTAATTTTTTGTAAGTAATTAAGATCACGTGTTCGTATTATACGAATCGCATATGAAACACTTTGTAATTATAAAGAACTCGGTTGGAGACGGTGGCGTTATGGGTTGATTTTTAATATGTAGACCAAGAACGACGTCGTATTTTATTCGTTTTATATTCAAAGTTCCTCACATGATCGTCTCGATCCATCAATTAGCAATGTCTTAATATTTGTAGACTGAATCGAACAGGTCTGAAAATATTACCAAATAAATAACGCCGCTCATTATGGGTTTATTAGGAGCGTATTTTTGTAATATAGTTGTCAGTGGCGTCTTTCTATACATTTTTCGGTTTTTTTCGAGATGAACCGGTTTACAATTAATTCGAGGCGAGCTAGAACAATGAAATACGTTTAGGATTTTGTATGTACGTTTTATTAAATTTATGTAAAATAAGCCTATCGATTAGAATATTCAAAGTTTTTTTTTCTTTCTTTTTTCTCCATATGTAGTGCAATGTTAACGAATAGCATTGAAGTGGAGATTTGTAAGAGGTATGCGAAGGGGCCATGGAAACGAAGTATTCGAATTATGTGAAGATTTATGGAAGGAATTTGGAAGATTGGTACGATTTTGTATGCTTTTTGGATGTACGATGAAGGAAGTAAAGTTGAACTGGTTTTTGGAAACAGAGGTTGCAATTGCAGTAGCTCGCTCGAGACTCGAGACAAGGATGAAAAGAGAGGTGAAAATGAAGATTGGGATTGATTTGAGGATTTGACGGTAAATGAGAATTTTCAATCTAAATTTATTTGTAGTTTTTCTAATTTATTGTTCTGTAGAAAAAGAGGTAACAAGGTCGAAATGGGACTTGGTTTCCTAATTTCAAAGTGAAATATGATTAAAGTTGATTTTTCTCGATTTCGAAATATTATAGGAAAAATCAGCAAAATTCTTTGATTTTTATCGAATTTTCAAAAAAAAATTCCTCGATTTTTTAGCCCAATTCAGGTATTTTACTGACTTTTAAGTTAATTTTCACTGATTTTTCAGCATTTTTTTCACTGTTTGCTTTTAGTGAAATTTTTGCAATTCTGAATATTTTGCAGTGATTTTCGAACGTTTTCTCGCTGATTTTTAAATGAGAGAGTAAAAATATTTCAGTGTTATTTTTACTGGGAGGATGTTGAGAATTGTCTGATTTAAATGAAAATTCTGTGATATAAAAAAGCAAGCCAGAAAACCACATCTACAAATTTGTAGCGAAAAACATCGATTTTTGTATTTTTGACAAATTTTTTCCATTTTATTCCATGGTAAAAAAAATTTGAAAATTGAAGATTGAAAAACTTGGTGTATTTTTGTGCTAAATGATCTTGAGCATCTGAAATTTTAGGTAAGGACATGAGTCAAAAGTCTGGGTTGAGTATTAGAAATTTATAAATCTGGTCAAAAATTGATTTTTTTTCAAAGCTTAATATTTCTACCTTGTTTACTTCAGAAGCCAAAATTCTGATCAAGGATTTGACGCATGTCTGGGATTTTGACCCAATTTTTAGGGACAGTTTATTTTTAGATAAACACCTGCTATAAAATTTTTCTGCTCCTCAGCTCAAAATAGGGTGGATTTAGGGATTCTCAATTGATGATTATTTTTGAAAAAAATAGCAGCTCTTGATGGGGTAGAGGGGAGTGGGGAAACTGAAAAATACCATTTCGATTTCTATGCTTCCCTGAACCATTGGCGGCTATTCGATAATATTTTTAAGATTCTCACTGCTCGTAGAGAAGTTGAAGGTCGTTAAAAATCTAGATGAAAAATGAGATAATATTCTTTTGGTCTTCAAAACTTGATCAACCATCAACATAATTATGTATATGTATGTACAAGCGTTGGAAAAAAAAATTTATGCAAAAAATTGACAGTTTTGTATTTTTTTGGTTCAAATTTCTACTGATGGTCTAATTTTTCATTTATAAAAATTCATGCTTACTTACTGAGGACAGCACTGAAATAATAATTTTTCAATTTTTATATCAAAATTTCTATTTTTTTTTTTTTTTGACAATAATACTTGAATATAGATTGAGTTTTGATATCAAAAACTTCCAAAAGAATATTATTTCATTTTTCAGAAGTTCAAAATCCTCGAATTTTCAATGATTTGTAATTTTTTATTTCACAGTGTCCATCCTAAAAAATAATCGGATTGCGCTACTAATGGTTTGAGATTCAGTTCCTTTCCTTTTTTTCGTTCGATTTAAGACGAGGTTTACCCATAAAGAACTGTAATTTTTATTTTCAAAATTTACCCAACGTGTGAAATCCGAAATTAATTGGTAGTCAGATCGGGAAAATGACTTTCTTTCCTTCATGCTATCAAATTTTCGTTCGAATCGGATAGATCATTCGAAAAATTCCCTTGTATAAGATCATTTTTAAACTGTGAAAATTGAAGTTCCTTGCCAAGACGGAAATTTTGAAATCACTCGTAACTTCGAACATAAAAGTAAAAGTAAATCCACAGAATATGCAGTACTTCGACTACCTAATACCTACATTCATTGCACTATATTTTTTGCATCACGTAATCTTCTAGAATAGAGAGAAAAATTATAGCGACGTATTCAGATACACCATGTACTACAGCATCGTAACCAAGATAAATGGCGTAGTAACAATTTTAATTCATGAATTGAAATTAACTTATGCATTTTAATAAATGGGAAAAAAAGGTAGCATAAAACTGATTTTAAAAAAGTAGCAGGTACTGGGTAATAAATAAATAAGAAATTCATTCAACAAATTAACTCGCAGTGGTCGCGCAGCGTTTATTAAAGAATGAACAAGCATCGAAGTCCATAAATCAACGCGAGGTTGCTTTTCGGGCGAACAAATAGGCAAATTTAGGTACATGGCGCACCGTTCTCCCGGTCTCTAATTATTTAATGATGGATATATTTCATACGCTGGCACTGGCACGAGAGTATTCGCCTATATAAAATAGTAATTTGGATTTTTTTTTACAAATTATCAAAAAAAAAAAAACGGCGAATGAATCATAACAAATATTACAACTTATTAACATGTGTCGTCTTATTCGTAGGTACTTGGTAAATACGATATTATTGGCCGATGTCCAAAAAAAGAATTGAAACATCGACGTAGGTACGGGGTATTTCCGCCTGTTGGGATCTTTTTGTCATTCCGTTTTTAATAAAAAATAATAATTATAATTTAAATTAACTAAATTACACAGTTTTTTCCGTATACCGATAGTATATTTCAGTTGTACGTTTCCTCTACTGGTTGGTATTTGGTACATTGTGCGTGAAGTTGTTAACCTTTTTAAATGCCACCCGAATCTCTCAACATAATTACAAATAAAATCGATAAATTATTTTTTACGTTGTAATAGGAAATTGATACGATATAAATTATTCATAATTTTTCGTCTACCCATTGAAAACGTCAAAATTTTATGACAAAATATCTATCTTATTATTTTTTTAAAGGTGTATCGAACGAGAAATAGATACGGTTATGTGTAGGCCTAAGGTTTATTTTACAAGATGCGTGCTGGTTTTTATTTCAGTTTTGAGGTCAATTTTTAGTCACCTTGTGAAAAATTAGGATAAAAATAGAGCGTTGTGGTTTTTATGACTTTGATCGGAAATTTCTAATGATTTGGAGAATCTGTCTACGTGTTTAGTGTTTGGTTGTGTTTTTTGGGTGGTTTAAAAAGTATGATAAAAATATGTAATTAATTTAGATTTTTTATGAGATTTTTACAATTGCAATAAATTTATTTTAGATAATTGCAACTTGTTGTGCTTATGCTTTATTAATAATTTTTTTTTTTCAGATCCCATTGCAATCAATACAGAAAATATTACGTTCCATTCAATTTCAGGGCTATCTTCTGATTAATTCGGTGAGTGTACATTTCATCTTAGGTAATAGGTAATTATGAAAGATGCAATTTTAAATACTTTTTTTCGAATTTGAAATGATTATTAGTATATCTGAAAAGTAAGTTGAAACTGGAGAGCCAACTCCCCTTCGGTTATCAAAAGAATCGTACCTATTTTTATTTTGCGTTTGAAAAATGAGGATCGAGTTCAAAAACGAACAGAAGTGATGATGGTATTGATATAAAATTTGAAAATTTCGAACTGCAGATTGCATTTAAAGAAATCACTTTAAAGTTTGAATACAATTTTTGCAGATTTGATTTAAAACGATTTTTTTTTTTCAAAAAAAATCTTGAATTTTCTCAATATTTTTACTCAGAAGTAATTTTCTCGAATTAAAAATAATTTTGTGCCCAATTATTAAGAGGGACGAAGGCACTCTAGTCTCCTCTCATTTCAATTTTTTGGTGAGGTGAATGTGAAAGAATCGAAGTTGATTGTTGAAAGGAGAGAGGAATCCTACCTCAAGATGAAATTTCTGAAGATTTTTAAACTTGAGTTGAACGTTGATCTTTTTAAACATTTTTCTGATGTACAAATAAAAGTGAAATTTTTGTGAAAAATGTAGGTAATAATTTTTACAAATTTTCTTGCTCAAATGTCATTTTTTTTCGCCAAAAAATGCTGATTTTTCATTACAGACGTGGTCAGGATAGCTTTTTTGGTTATTTCAAGACTGAAAGAATACGTGTCATTTTGATGTTTGAATCAATCAAATTTGGCGCAATTCTGTCCTTTTCAATCTGTGTATTGAATTTTACTGAAAATCAATCAAAAATGACTGAAACGATAGTTTCTGACGAGTATGTAAATCTGTGAAAAATCACTGATTTTCAGTAAAAAAAATTCAATTCGCTGATTTAAAAAGACAAAATTTCTCCAAATTTGGCTCTTGAAAATTAGTTCATCATCCTTAGGAATTTTTAGCTTGGTCCCAAAAAATTTCTTAGGTTTTTAGATGTTCTTCAGTCTAAAAACTAACACATGTTTTAAATTTTTAAAATTTTTTTCTTCCACTAAATTACAACTTTTTTGTTTTTTACGATTTAGAAATAGGAAATAGTGAGAAGTATGGAGTTTTGGTTATATCATGTTCTTTTTGTTTTGAAATATTGAAAAAAAAGTCAACGAAATTTCGATTTTCATTTTCGTTTCACAAGTATCACTTTTTGTCAACTATTCTGTGGCTTATTAGCGATTGAAGACACAATTATCTCCAAAAAAAGAAAAAAGTAATTAAGTTACTTACTTATTTATATCGATTTGTTTTTGAAACAAGGGGGGGGGGGGGTTGATAATCAAAAAATCCAAACCGTATTTCATCCTTTTACGTATGAAAGTTTTTTTAACAAGGTGTCTTAACGATAAAGCCAAGTCTAGGTGGCTCAGATAGGAGTAAGTCAAAGTTTCTATCAAGAGATCAAGCTATCTTGCAAAATCAACCTTTTTCACTCAAAAATGAAAGTTTTTTTCAAAAATTGAAAAAAAAAATCCATGAACCCTTATTAATAAATGATTTGAAAAAAAATGAGCTCATGATAATTATTTTCAAATCACATTTGTTCAGATTTGTTCGTAAAAATTTTATTTTAATTCATGGTGATTTTTTGTTTAGATAATAGGTATTTGTTTGAAGTTTTTCGTAAAAAACTGAACCAAAAAAAGTTCAAGTCAGATTAATTTTTTGCTCCACAAATTTTGCTAGACATTCATGTTTAGGCAAAAAATCGTTGGCCTGAATAAAATAAAGAGATGGAAAAAGTTTTAGTTTAAATTACAGATAAACTGAATTTTTTTTATTTATGGTTATTCATTTTTCATTTTTTTTCAATGGTTAGTTACCCAATACATCTAACGAAAATCATCAATTTAAATCTGCTCTCTCATTTAGAAATCAGTGAAAATTATTGAAAATCACTGAGAAACAGTTGGAAAAGCAGCACAGGAGAAAATCAATGAAAAAATCACTCGAAAAACAGCGAAAATTTACTGAAAAATCAGCAAACTTTTGAATTTAGTTGAAAAATCAATGAATTTGGCTGGTTTTTCCTGTACTGCGATTCTGATTGTTCATCAGTGCCTTTTCATTGATTCAGAATAAAGGTGTACTTCTCCGAAAATTTTCCGTTTTTTTTTTTCAAAATGAGCGTTATCATGTCAAAAAATTGTAACCAAGTGAAAAAATACGTGGGTGTTGTATAAGTTACCTATCGTTACTTGCTAAGGAGTTACTGATCAATAATTGATCGAGCAGGTGCAAAATGGGGAATGAAGTTTGCCTAGAAAGACAGGAACAGGTTAAATACATATCAAAAATGTAGGTATGCAATTCAAATTGAAAGATTGGATATGCTTACTCAAAACTGAAAGTGACAGGTGGTGATGGCCAAAAGGCAAAAGTAGATAATTGCAGTATAATCTACCGAATACTTGTTTTATGGTTTGAAGGTTGATTTTCTGAAATACAACACTGATACCAGCGTGTTGAATTAGTTGCTCGTTTATTGAAAGAAGGGGTCCAAAATATAATGCACGAAGTGAGTTGCCTGTTTGGTGGTTATCAAGGAACTTGACCAGTCGAGTTTTCATGTTCAAATGGTTGCCTATGAAAAATGATCGAGGAGCTGATATTCTAAATTATTTTCCCATATCATTTTATAAATTTAATATTATGCAAATTTAAAACTACACGTTAATCGATATCGAATCAAATTACTCCATTTATTATTTACGATATTTGAAATACAGCTGGAGAGAGAAGGTATTAAAATTCGAAATTCATATTACCGCACGATTCCTGATAAAAGACTTAAGAGATCCCAGCGGAGGGAACCTATTGGAACCTGGAAGGTTAACGGAACCTTGCGCACTCGAAGAGTGATTTGACTACGCAATAATCTCACGTTGCAATGGCTAGGAGTGGCGCTGGCGTATTAAAAGGTAACCAGCGAACAATTAATTGTGGGCGCTTAGCTCTTTTTTCAACAATGAATATAGGTGGGCTGTTTAATATACGTCTGTAATTAGAGCTCCGCTTTGAAAAATATGAGGAATATTCGCCCGCGCGTCGTCGGGGAGCGGGGGGGAGAAAGATTTCGCGAGACGCAAGGCGACCTATTCACGCGC
Source organism: Pseudococcus jackbeardsleyi (assembly GCA_038380155.1). Taxonomy (NCBI): domain Eukaryota; kingdom Metazoa; phylum Arthropoda; class Insecta; order Hemiptera; family Pseudococcidae; genus Pseudococcus; species Pseudococcus jackbeardsleyi. The sequence continues at coordinate 11,685,968 of CM076242.1, forward strand.
GAAACCTGTTCAAAAAAATAATACGATCGACGTCGATAACGCTCTTCAAGGTCGCCTATGGTACGGTTGATGGTAAAAAGCTCCAATTTTTCTATCACGTTTTTCTGTCTCGCGTCTTCCAACTCCAATGGTTCGAGATGAAACTGGCCATTTGACCTGAGAGCCTATTACGGGAGGTTTTACTCATTTATATGTATACGAGACTAGACTCAATGTATCGGTATCGAGAAAAAGAGAGAGACAACGACGACCGGCAAGTTCACACTGTGGAAATGATAGTTGATTCGATGGCTGGTATTTCTATTCTGAATTAATATGCATTCGATGTCTGAGCCTGTGTGATGCACATTGTGCATTTGAAATTTTTTTCACGACCTACGAACCGTAATTTTTTTCCTTCGAAGCTTTTATGTACTGGCTTGAGATGTCTTACTTGGGTATCTTCATTCTTGGCGTTATTCTCTGGTTTATTGGTATTGCAAATATTCGGTCCGGGTGGGTTTTCAATTGCTGTGGAATCGAGATGGAAAAATAATGGAAAAAAGCTAAGAATAATTGAACGATTACATAATCGATCTGCGAATGGAAAACTAAATCGAAGTCATCAGCAATCAAAGTTTTTCGTTTGTATGGATTTTACGCTGGTCAGTTATTGTATTGCGTTGGTTCCGCGGTAATTGTTTGTACATTGGCACGAATGTGCTGGTGGAAGTTCAATGAAGCGAAAACGACGCGTTGTTAATTTCATTATTATACTCGGATGTGCCGTTGAACTGTTATTTCAGATATTATTTTTATTTTTTTTTCCACTCTCCTTCGCCGTAGTACGATTTTATTCGATCATATGCTTGAAAACTGTGTTATAAGAGTGATTAGTTCTACGATACATTCTCCGGGTATCGGTAACAATCGAATATTATATTCGGATTTATGAAGTAGGTTAATTTCTAAACGTTTCACGGTTTCCGTAGCGTTTCGATTTCCAAGTAGTGCGATTACTCTAGAGTCGTATACGTATTTGTTTGAATTAGATAGCACCTGTGGTAGTATTGATATTAATTGCTGCTAAGGGTGTATGTATTTTATCTATAGACTTTCGGGACCGGAAATAAGAGAAAGTCGATGTGGTTGATTTTGATTAATTTTTCGCCTTCGTACATTGTATTGGTAGGCGCTAGGTAGAGATATTGATTTTTTCAATTAAATTAGATTTTTTTCGTAGTTAAGCTTTAAGAAAGTGTATCGGTTTGTTTTGAGTCGAGAGTGAATTGATTTATTGCCCGAACCGGTCTCGAATGTATTTTGGGGTTGGCGTTGGCAAGGGAAATTTTACTTTCTTTAGAGGCAGGATTCGTTTGGAATGTAGGACTTTTCGAAATGTGTTTTTAATCGAGTTTCAATACGAATGAAGAAAGTTCATGGTAATAAGTTTAAGAAAATATTCGTGTAGGATTGTAAGGTGATTTTCAGCAAAGAAATGAAAGTGAACGGAATACCATTGAGTGTTAAACCTTCCCTGACAGTTCTAAAAAAAAATCTTATCATTATTGTGAAAAATTTTCGTAGAAAAATTAGTTGGATCTCAATTTGTTCATTTCTTCTTCCTTTTTTTTTTTGTAAAATTAGCTTTTGGATTTATGATTACCATAAATGAAACAGGATCAAAATGGGGGAGGGGGGTCAGGAGTAAATGAAACTTTGCCGAATTTTCAAAAAAAAAAATACCCACTCTGGTAGGAATGGACCGCCCTCTCCACCCTTAATTGTTTTGACGCTGATTATCATTTTAAAAAGTTCTAAAGTGGAAAATTATTGCTTTTAGTTCCTCTTCTCCTAAACTCCAGAACACTAGTCTCTTCCATAGCCGGCGGAAATAGTGTAGCATATGTAGCAAATGCTACACACGGGAGAATCCCTATGTAGCAACGCTACACACGGGAAAATGGGAGAAAAAACTGAAAAAACACGTCAAATTTCACTGGGTAAACATAAAATGAAAAAAAAAGGCAATTTTTTGATGTAAGTATTTTTAGTTGATAGTACCTAATACATTTTTTCTCGTATTTTATGAACAGTTGATTACCATGAAATAAAAAAAATTCAGGTAAAATATACATTCCAATGTTTTTAGATGTAAGTAAGTACATTAGGGTGGATCGCTAAAAAAAAACATAAAAACATACCTCGGATTTCGACCAAACTCGGTAGGGTTGTTGGGTCATCATCGGAGACTACCCAAAATTTTTTTAGCCCTCCCGGTGGAGGGGGGAGGCTAGGGGTCTCAAAACGGCACCTCCTTTCGAAAAAAATTCGGTTTTTTGTGATTTTTAGCTAGTAAAAATGGAGTGGGATTCATGGAACAGCACTAGAAAGGTGCGATTTGAGTTTCCACACCTCCCTGAACCGTTGCCGTCCTTCTCGGATCAAAACTCAGACGGCTACCAGGGGGTCGAAAAGTTGCAGATTACGTTATTTAAATAAAATCTCGAGCAAAAAAAGATGAATTTTCAGGGGGAAAATGGCCGAATGAAATAAACTAATCCTATATTCGTGTTCAGCGGACCAAAATACCCCGATAAACACCCTTTTCGCGATAATTTTACTTGAATTCTCAAAATTCATTTGTCGTAATGAAAAATCAGTAAAAAAATGTGAATTCTATCATGAAGAATTGAATTTTGAGAATTCAAGTGAAATTATCGCGAAATGGATGTTTATCGGGCTATTTTGGTCCGCTGAACACGAATATAAGATGTTTTTTTTTTCATTCGGCCATTTTCCCCCTGAAAATTCACCATTTTTTGCTCGAGATTTTATTTAAATATCGTAATCCGCAACTTTTCGACCCCCTGGTAGCCGTCTGAGTTTTGATCGGAGAAGGACGGCAACGGTTCAGGGAGGTGTGGAAACTCAAATAGCACCTTTCTAGTGCTGTTTCATGAATCCCACTCCATTTTTACTAGCTAAAAATCACAAAAACCGCGTTTTTTTCGAAAGGAGGTGCTGTTTTGAGACCCCTAGCTCCCCTCCCCCTCCACCGGGAAGGCTAAAAAATTTTTGGGTAGTCTCCAATGATGACCCAACAACCCTACCGAGTTTGGTCGAAATCCGAGGTATGTTTTTTTTAGCGATCCACCCTAAAGTACATATGTTTGGTTGATGATAATAAATTTTTTCACATATTTCATCTTTTCATCATCAATTACCATGAAACAAAAACAATTCAGAACAAATACAAATTAGGAGGAGGAGGAGGGGGCAGAAAAACGCTACATTTTGATACCCATGTTGTATTTTGATCTTTTTTGATTTTCACCCCCGGGGGGAGGGGGTCAAGTTAGTTTTGCTACACACGGGAAAAATTTATTCCGCCGGCTCTGGTCTCTTCTCGGTAAGATTTTCGGTATACTCCTTGATAAGTTGGGATTTAAAAAGTGTTTTCGCACCAGGTTCGAATTTTATTTTGAAGAATTGTCCGAGGCTATCAATACGTAGGAGTTTCTTTAAAATTTTCAGAATTTCATACGATGAAAAATGAATGCATATCTAGTAAAAATGGGCCAATTTTTGTAAAAATTTGACGAATAAAAAAATTGAATGACAAATTTTAGAAAATGAGAAAATCATTGAAAAATAGTCAGAGTGATCAAAAATTATTATAAATTTTGTAAAACTGTTTTGAAATGTTTGATGTATATCACACATAGGTAATAAAATTCGTTTTTTTTTTTAAATAGAGTTTTTGACTATTAATAATTTGGTATCTGTGTTGATTTTTGTAATAGATGAGAATTTTGATTCCAGATCCTTTAATTTCTACATTTATACTGGAACATAATTTTTTTTTCTAAATTTCGTTGTGTCGGTCGTTTTTTGAGAAAGGAGGGGGGGAGGGAGGGTTGAAAATGTGATACTGATATATTTGAAAAAAATCAATTTCACGTCAAAAGACGTTGTTTTCTTAAAAAAATCTGTGGTACTGTTTCTAAAACATTCTGGATTTGAGAAAAAAATTTTATTGTTTCGAAACCAGCGTGACGAACAAGAAGGGATATAGGAGGGGGTCGTCTGATTCACTCCTCAAACGAATTCAAGGTAGGACATTTTGACGAAAGATTGAAAAAATAGTTGAGAAAATTATGAAATTCAAGGTAATGGAAAAGAAAAATAATGGTTCAAATTCCACGAAAAATTCGTTCAACATAATTTGGTTTCTTGCTTGAAACATGGCGAATTCAATTTTCTACGATTTTTTCTTCAATTTTGTACTTCAGTTCATAGGTATTTTTCTGTGGAATTAACACAAATTTGATGTCTTTCTTTTTACATCATTCAAAACTTCAATCTTGTGTAACTATTCTCATAACACTTTACCTGGGTCCTTTTGTCCCTGTCGGTCTCGTAAAAAGTATTCAAAAACTTTTTTATGGTATTGGATTTTGGTTATCTATAAAATTTTTCACTGCTTTGCTCAGTCGAAAAAATATGTAGTCCATATTATTTTTTTCAATTCCTAAGCCATGGATACTACAAAAGTACAAATTTCATTTTTCGATTTCCCTCCAATGAAATAAATGAAGTTACAAAAACGGTTACATCAATTTATCCAAAAAATGATGAATTTTAAAAAATTGATGAAATTTATCCCGAAATTTAATAAAATTTATTGTATAGAAATGAATCTTACCTATTTTGTGAATGGGGACATGTTATTATTTTTTTGGATAAAATTTATCATTTCGTTTTTTCAGTGTTCCGTAAAAAGTAACCATAAATTTTCAGAAGTTCTTTTCATTGGTGATTATTGATTAGGTATAAACGAGGTGATAATTCCTGGAAAAATATTCATCAGGCTTCAAAAAAGGCTTTCTTGTGTAGGTTAAGTATTCATGTTGAGACTCCGTGCCACTGTACTAAATCGCAAATTTTTGGAAAATTTTTGGAGGAATAGATAGCTGTAGAAAAATCAATTAACAATTTTTTAATTCATCCTCCCACTCTTCGTTACGCTTTTATTTTCAAAATTTTACGTCTTTACCGGGATTCCGAAGCGGAGGAGGAAAAAGAGCTTCCTTCGGACCATTTTTTTGGTGCCGGAGGCACTTTTTTTTAGAAATCCTAGAGCCAGAACCGGAGTCGGAGAGACTTTCACAAAAAATCTTGAAGTCAGAGCTGGTGGGAGGAGGGCCCCTTTGGGAAATTTTTCTGAAGCCAAAGCCAAAACCGTAGGCTTTTTTTTTGGAAATCTTGGAGCTGGAGGCAATTTTTTAAAAATCTCGGAATTGGAGCCAGAGTAGGAGAAACTGAAATCAAAAATTTCAGGGCTGGGGGCGCCAGACCCCCTCCTTCGGATCTCTGATATCCACCTTCAAAACTATTATAAAAATTTTACCTGCACATTGGACCGTATTGCAGCTTCCCTAATTTTTTCTCGATTAACTGAAATAGCTGTTGAAGAACTTGAAAAAAAAACCACAACGTGTGGTTTAGTCGGAAATTCTCTACATTTTTTGTTTCATAGCTGGGTATCAATCACATTTTATTCTTTCTCATTCCTTTCCCAACAATTAGTGCACAATTACTTTTTCGGCATATCGTACCGTTGTAAACGAGAGATATATTAACGAGTACGTATTATTTTAAAAACTATTAATTTTTCACGGCCATAATACGGCTCTAATTATCAAACAGCATGCACTCCGTTGTGTGCATCGAGGGAAGGAATTCAGCTGGAGAAAGAATCATCGCTTCTGCACTTCCTCTATACGTTGCTTCGCTGGCTGATTCGTATGATGTGTGATACTCTGACAACCGGCATCATTCAGACGTATATCTCTACCTACTTGGTATGATGCGGTTTCATCACTTATTACGCAGCATCTGCGTTGAAAAACTGACATTAGGTACCGAAGGAGAACGTTATTTTTAACTATTAACAGCTCGCTTTTTAATCATTCGAATAAATAAGGGCGAAAGTTTAACCCTATACTGTGTTGATGTCGCACGTTCGCTTGGTCGCCTCTGTACAGATATTCTACATTTTTCTACCTTGTGCAGCTATTTTTGGACTCTTTTGAAGTCAAAATTATCAAATTGCGAGGATACCTATCTATTTAGGTACTTTTGGTACGTGTACGAGATAGAAAAATATTTCAATTCGTAAGTATCTTGTCACGATTCGTAATACGAATAATGTACTTGGACGTCGATGATATTTCACGGACTGGAAATATTTAGACGGCGGTCTCATGGCATATGAGAGGTTCCGAAGATTAAATACTTATCTGCTCGAGACTTTGTAGAACCTGAGCATGCGACGTGTAAAATACAGCACGTTTTTTTTCTCCGCCCCCTCTTCTTCGGTATCCGAGAATAAGTCGCTGTAAAAGTTCTCACGTTGTAATTCGAGTAGTTCCAACAGCTCGGAGATCGAATTTGCTATACTTACTCTTGTAAATACTCGAAACTGCGATCGACCGAGCGATTGTTCCCGTATGAGTTTTATTTTTAAGAAGCATCACCTCGAGATACGTTACCTCCTACGCCCATTCGCCCAAACCAAACAGAACAAATCAGTGCTTAAGCCTGGGTGCTTTGCTGTATGGTTACTCGCGCGCAGTGTCAATACCAAGGTCCCAGGTTTCACGATTACGCAGGTATTCTGTTATCTGGACATTCGATTTCCACCGGTTTTGTTTTTGTTGCCAGCGAGCTGGTGAATTGGTGCGGTGATTCATTGCTTTGATCGAGAAGGTGTTGTCACGTAGCTATTTAAAATTCGTTCCGCGACGGTGTCGTATGTAAGCATTCGTTGAGGTACGATTGTTGTACGGTTGAGATTCTAAGTGTATGGTTCTCGAGGAGTGCCCAGAGAGGTTCGGATGATTAATATAATAAGTGATCGGTGCATAAACGCCGGGTATCTCGGTTCACTCTGCGGATGAAGCGTTCACTTTTTGCTTCGGTGTGCGTAATTTGAAGGTTCGAGCTTACGGCGTATTGTAACGAGAGTGAAGGAATGATCAATATTGATGGCTTTTAATCACGAACACGACCGATAATTCACGTATTTACGTTAAAATTCGCTTTGCATATTTATGAGCGAAGCGCCTCGGTGATTAAATGTAGTGGATGTGCATCTTCCAACGATATAAGATGACTGGGGGCTAAATTGATGACCTATTGAAGAAAATTAAAGAAGATACGATGAGAAAAAAATTCGCACTAATTTTGAGTGGAAAAACCTTCACAGTTCTCCTTCGAGTATCAAAATTCGAGTGGACTTTGGTATAATCATGAAAAACATGAAAACAGCATGAAAACATGAAAGTTAGTTTGATCATTTTCCACAAAAAGTATGAATTTTTAACATCTTCCACTATTGAAAAATTGTTTTTAAATTATTTTTCAACTTCATTTTTTCATAAAACTTCACTTCTTCCAGACAGGGCTTTAACATTTATTCGGATTTGAATTTTATAAAAGACCAAAATTCGAATCAAGCAGCCAATAAAAATAAGCCAAACAACGGTGGCTCAGATTCAAAAAAGAAAGATCAAAATTTAAATCAAAATGGAAGTGATCTGGCAAATAATGTCAAAATTAGAATATTCACTGTAATTTACCGTAATTACTAAAATATTTACGGTAATTTACCGCGATTACTGAAATATTTACAGTAATTTACCGTAATTACCGAAATATTTACGATAATTCTCGGTAATTATCAAAATATTTACGGTGATTTACCGCGATTACTGAAATATTTACGGTAATTACCGAAACATTTACCGTAATTCGCGGTAATTACCGAAATATTCATGGTAATTCGTCGTAATTACCGAAATATTTACGGCAATTCACCGTAATTACCTAAATATTTACGGTAATTTACCGTAATTACCGAAATATTTACGATAATTCACGGTAATTACCTAAATATTTATGGTAATTCTTCGTAATTACCGAAATATTTACGGTAATTCGCCGTAATTACCTAAATATTTACGGTAATTTACCGCAATTACTGAAATGTTAACCGTAATTTTTGAAATATTCACGATAATTTATCAGAATTACTGAAATATTTACGGAAATTATCATAATTTTTACTTCAACAATGCGTCTCCCGGGCATGAAAATCTTTTTAAAAAACTTGAAAATAGCATGAATTTCAATTTTCTCAATCCAGTAGACAGGTAGACTAGACACCATGTAATATGTAAATATCATTTGAGGAAGCGACGCTATTGGACCGATGGCATCTAAAAAAAACCACAACTTCCCGTTTACTCATCGATTTTTTTAAACCGTTTAGATGAATGGTGAGCAACGAGTGTAATATGGTGGATCACATTCCATCTATGTGATTATCAATAGGCAGATACGAGATAAAAACATTTTACTATGAAATTTTTGACTGAAAATTATAATTAAATGAGTATTTGAAGTATTTTCATTTACGATCGGTCGAGGATCTTGTATTGGCCGATGGCCACGAATTATTTTTTTTGTTTCCTGGAAGTGATGTTGGTGCACGTTCGATTGAATGGTATGTGTTGTTGTTGTAGCTGCTGCTGCTGCTGCTGCTGCTGCTGATTATGACCACATGCTCGGCATATAATATTCAAAAATGTATTCCATCAGCATGGCACACACATAAGAGATATGTTGAGAGATGGATGAGTTGGCAAACCTGTTAAAATATATTATGCATCTTTTTTTTCCTCTTCTTTCATTTCGGTAGGTACCGAATATTAATCAACAACCTTGAAAATGAACTGGTATCGAGAATTTGAAGTTTATTGCCGTTGTGCTGGAGTTTGATAGCGGTTTTCTACACCTTCGATGGTGTATTTCCAAGTGTTTTTACAGTGGAATTGGCGAATTGCGAATTTTTGATTTGCCAATTCTTTATGTGCGCGTATACTGCGTAATAAATCATGCCCGCGGAATGGCGAGTATTGCGGTTATACGAGCGTTTTCATCAAAATCTAATAACACGCCGCTGTGGAAATCAAATCATTCGAATTGGCTGGAGAAAAAGAAGCAAAGCGAGTGATTTAAATTGTAAAATGTCGGCAGATGAGTCGTATTTGGTGTAAATGACGCGTATCCTGTTTAATGTGTAGTGCGCGAAATGATGTGTCTGTATGGAGGCATTTGTGAAATTTTTTTGGGCGGATTTCCTTTTGAAAATGTGATGAAAGATTTTACGAAGTGTTCTAAATTGAATTTGAATGTCGGTGAAGTTAGAATTGGAAGAAGGGAGGGTGGTGAAACAAATTGTGGGCCTGGATGTAAAAACCCATTCTTCGATTTCAAAAGTTGGGTTTTAAGCTTTTGAATTCAAATTTTTTCATTGATTCATTTTCTCTAAAAGGCTCAAAATCAGTGTCAAATCAAAAACAGATTTTTGACACCTAAGGAAAATTTCCAAGTATATCCAGGCTCACAATTAGTGATCTTACGTCCCACAAAAAAATGCTTATTATTTCGTGAAAAGCTTCACATGAGTAAGTAGATGTGATTTTCAAGTCGTTGAATTTGAACCAGACTAGACTGGATTGTTGTTTTTTCTGTCAGATAATTGGAAGGGATTTGAAAAAAATTGTGCAGATTGTTCCAATTTGTTTTAATATTCATCTTTCATTTTCAAACAAAAATAGAAGGGACATACCTACTGATCATTTTTTGTCCACCCCCTCTGAAGAACCGAAATTGGCGTGTAAAATGTTTCGAATGACAATTTTTGCTTTTTGATTGCAATTTTCATGAAAATTTTCACCCTCCTTAATTATTTTTCATAAAATTTAACTAGTCATTTTTCGTTTTTTCATCACACAAACCTAGGTTTTTGATTTTTTTTACATTTTTTCAGCCTTTCAAAAAAAAACAAGAGTTGAACAATTTTGTTGTAAAAAAAATTCATCCCCCAAAGTCCTTTAATTGAATAAAATCTAATGAGAAATTGAGTTTTGACTTTGAGACTGGTTTGTTTCATTTGGTCATTTCACTTTCACAAATCCATTGCTGATTTTGAGGATGTGAGATAATAACTGTAGATTTTTGTCCTCTATGACTCGAAATTAATGAAAAACTGATATTTTTCAAGCTACATACATTTACTAGCTCAAAATGGCCAATTTTTGACGAGGACTAAAAATAGAAAATTTTCGACTCGAATGAGATAATTATTGATTTTTTGAATCGGAATGAATATTTTCCCAATATTTTTGGTTCATTTTGTTAAATTTTCTATCTAATTCTTCACAAAAAAGTTTTCACTTTTACAAATTTTAATATTTTAACTGGATTTTATTCTTCTTACTTTTCTATGTTCGATGTTGCGATGATTTAAGGATTATTTAGAATGTTCTGCTCTCATTTTAAAATTTTCAGATGCAATACCAGATGAATGAGAGGCAAAAAAGCATCTTTCTTCTTTCTTCTTCCCATCTCACAGTCAATTACACAATTGCATGTTTCTTCAAAAGAAAAAATTGGATAATTTTTGAGATTATTGGTGACTTTTTTGAAGAAATATTCATTCTGAGCTGTAAAAAAAAACATGAACGAAAAATCTGCAAAAAATTTGTTTTAGTTTGGAATTTTTGTTTTTTTTCTCTCCTTTGGTAAGCCAACTCCGCTTCGTCCTCGTTTTTAGAAAATTTTTCTGAATTTCAAGATTTTTGGCCGTTGCTCGAAGTTCAGGCTTCTTGTGATCATTGTTTTAAATTAAGTTCTGACACAGCTGAAATTAGATATCCACTTATTATTTTGAAGCAGTTTGACAAAATCTTGCATGATTTGTGATATTTGAATATAATTTTGTAAATTCTGGGCTATCTGAATTCCACGAAATCATCTTCCTAACATTATAGAATCAAAATCGTTGTAAGTACTTTCTCTCCCCTCGAAAATTGATTTTTTCACAATAAGCATGCAGTACCTAACTACCTATGTCTATGTACTTCAGAAAAAGATCGTCGAAGAAATTCGGCTCTCGCACGTCTCACTTGAGCTCTCAAACGAGTCTTTTTCGTAATTCGCTCGCTTCCTCGCCAATGGATCGTAAAATTCAATTCGGATATTTATTAAAACTAGTTCCGCGGCTGGCAAAATTCGCCAAACAATCGCGTGCATTTTATGCCGGCGCACGCGGTCGCACAGCTCTGACCTTTAACGCGTTGAAGTACGAATGTGTTAGCCGAACAGATCCCGTGTTTTTCCCACAATCGTTCGTCCACCATTCCAACAAAAAGGTTAGAAAAACCAGTAAATTCTTAATTACGGTCGTCGGTGGTTTTTAAACGTATAATAAAGTTCTAATTTCTCGTAGTTCGGCGCTTATTTTATTGACGGTGCACTTCCTCAACTCGTTATCTGTATCGCGCCTTCGCATCCAGCTAATCTAAACTAGACGAGGGAGAGAATAAAACGCTTAAAACTTGACATAGTTTCGTGCCTTGAACTAGGTAGGATATTGTACCAGAACCGTGATGACCGATAATTACTTTATTTTGGCAGGTGATGTATGGGATCGGGTATCGAGATGCAGGAGAATTTTCAAACGTTTAGAAGAATCGCTGCATTTTGTTCACGTTTTTTGCTCGAATAGTATGATTGAGTGACTCAGTCTGGCGCTGGAGCATGATGCAGTAAGGAAACGATGCTGAAGAGCGACCTTACTTCGGTCGTAGCGTCGATTCGAACACGCGAACAAATTAACCTGCCATTGAGTCGAGTTCGAGCTCATATTTCAAAATGATATCGTAACCAGCTTTCGTGTTTTCAATTTATTCGTACCATTTTCTTACTATTTTTCAAAAAGAAAAGAATGGTGGAGATCGAGCGTCGATGAATTGGCACTCTGATGTAACTGCGAGCTTCGTCGGTATCTCTTGGTATAATGAAAACAAAAAAAGATAAGTTATCTGCCTAATGATCTCGTTCACCTAGGACGGTAACATTTGTCTCTGCGAAGTACTTTGGCTGAGGGCGAATGTAAGAGTAATTAATTCATTTATAGTAGAGTAACATTGTCGATGGATGTACCTGTTGTGCAGTGGTTGTTGTACATGTGCTGGTTGCTATTTTAACTCGCACATTCCAGTTTTACCATCTTGCAATGCCGTCGTCGATTTTTTTCTCCTTTTTTACCTCTCGCACGTATCGCGTGATTAGCACCAGTACTAATTTCGAGGCGTAATTTGATAAAGATGTGGTATAGCACGTCTGTGATTACCTAGTTTATAGAAGGTATTTACGAATTTGAAAGATATTGCTTAGCTCGGATGAAATTAATACGTACTAATACTGGATTAATTAATTGCAAGGTTACCTGGGCGCACGGTAGCCGCCATTCAGACTATCATTACTCATTTTTATGAACGGTTTGCTTTCCAGAAAATTACTACGTACGAGAAACCACTGAGAAGATTCACAATTATCGAGGCGCTGGAACGAGTCTTATTTTCCGAAAAAAACCACACCAGCTCGCGTCCATCGTCAGGTAAGAAGAAAGCTTCGAAAATTCCAAGAACATAAAGGCTAGAATTTGATCCATGGGAAAAGGCATAAATCTCGATTGCAATTTTTTCTTGATTTTTTTTTAGAAAGCGAGCAGCGAGCCACACACGGTGAAGTGGACTTCCGAAAGAACAAATAAAAAAATTACGTAATTCTTACGTGGTTGTCGGGTCGTCGCGAGCTTGGTCCAGCCGTCTCTGTGGGTCAGAAAACTAGACGAATAGAGGAAGCTTATCTCGTAAACATTGGCTGCGAGATACATACAGTTTCACTACCGGGACGCACTTGTATGTAAATTATGCGGATTTTCTGTATTTCAGTTCAGACAAAGCTGCGAGGTAAGTTTTAATGGTTTTTATGTTGGAAGGGAATTGGTATAGGTACATTGTAAGGTGTACGTAGATATAAGTATATGATGATGGTAATGTGGATGTAAGTGTAGTATACGAATACGAGGTACTACGCGAATGTGTGACGAACTAATTAACCTCGTTCATTAGGTATCTCGGCGAATATGTAATGCGATAGTGGAGGTGATAATAGGTGCTCTAGATTGGTATATGTATCTGCATATCCGCTATGAGCGGTTGGAATGAGATGATTGTGTGAATATTCGGGATGAATTTTTACGAGGAGGAAGAGGAAAGTTGATTTTGGAAGTTGGAATTTGGTATGGAAAATTGGAGTTTATTCAATTTGGAGAAAAGTGAAAGTTTCAAGTTTTGATTGGATTCGTGAAAAATAAATTCAATGCCAAGGAAATCGCAATACGGATTAATAAAATTAAAATTGCTGGTCGAACTCAACTGGGAAATTTCCAAAAATACAGATAAAAGGCAGGAATCTGAGAATTAAGAGTCTCAGATTTGGTTATGAGAAAGTGTTGAGTTTGAGAAAAACCCGAATTACAATGGTCAACCTTTCGCCAAAAAAATGTCAAAAAGGTCATTTTCTTGAAAAAAAATGAGCTTGAAAAATTTTCAAAATTTAAGTTTTCTTAACAGAGCACAGCTCAAAGAATACAAGAAACAAAAATGGCGTAAATTTTAAAAATGAATCAAGAAGTTTTATTTGAAATTCCAGTAAGTTGAGTCGTACGAGGGGCTTGCAGGAATCAGGAAATTAATCTGTTTCCGAGATAATGACAAAATGGCGTTCCAATTGGAAAATTTTCGAAGGCGATGAGTTTCTTTTTAGATTTGCATTTCAAGTTCGATTGAAAAAAAAAAGAAAAATTCTATTTTGTAAAATTTTGATTTATGTTCGATTTCATTAGGTTCGAAATTTCTTCAATTGTTTGTTCTTTTTTTGAAGGGGGGATGAGCTTGAGCACCCATAATTTTACAATTTTTTTCGCGTAGAAAATGAATTTTTCCCTTTTTTTTCGTTTATTTGAAGTTTTTTTTCAAGAATATTTTAACAAACGCTGTTTAAAATGCTTGATACAACTGATGAAGTTTCAGCTTTTGACCTCCTTTTTTTCGGAAATGTTGATAATTTTTCATACTTCAGAAAATGGGCTGAAAAATTGTAAAAGTTACGCGGAATTAGCCAGTTTGTTTCTGAAACAATTGTATTGATACCTGAAAAAATTCTAAAAATTTAAAATTTCAAAGTTGCTGTACTTCTTTTTTTTTATTTTCTCTCGGAAAAAAATCCACTGAAGAGAGGGAGCATAACGAATAATTACTGAAAAATGAGCCCGAAAACTCATGAAGTTTATGACGTGGTTGATTTTTTTTCATAAAAAATTTGCTTTTTTGGCCACAAAATTGAGAAAAATTGCAATTTTTAGTCCTAAATTTTATGATGATATCCAGTTCAAGAAAATTTCCAAAAAATTCTTGAAAAAGGCCAAAAAAATTTTGGTGGTTGATGTTTTTTAATCTTAATTAATTACGATCTCAGCGATAATTGGCATGAACAGGAAGATTAATTTCATATTATTTCTGCAGAGTGATTCCCCACCCGAAATTTTTTTTAAATATTCAAAGTTTCAAAAGTTCCACTTTGCAAAGGCTCGAATATACCTGCAATGCAAAGGCTAAGAAAATCTTTTTATCAAAACATTTTTTTAAAATTTTCCGCCGAAATATGATAATAATTGAACTAGGTTTCAAAACTGAATCAGGAACCTGAAGGGAAGGGCAAAGTAATTTAGTCCCTCCGGTTCCGAGATTTTTTGAAAATGGCTCCGGTTCTAATTTTGACCTCCATTTTTTTTTATTATTCAATATTTTAAAAAAAATCAATAAAATTTTCCTTGGAAAATTTTTCATTTTTAAATTTTTTTTCTTGTTTTTGTTTTTTTTTTAAAAATTATTTCAATAAAAAGTTATTATGGTTGGAACTGTTGGAAGCTGTCACAAGAAATTCGACCAAGTAAGTACATATGAATTTTCTCTGCTCTCTAAATCTGAATCAGTCAAAAAACTGAAAATTCACTGATTAAACGGCGAAATGAGTGCAACTATTAATCAGTGAAATTTGGCTGTCAATCAGTGAAAAATTACAGATTCAATTAGTGAATTTTCATTTTTGAATCAGTAATTTTTTTTAACTACTGAAATGAATCAGTAAAAGTTTAAATTTACTAATTCAATCAGTAAAAATTTAAATTTACCAATTCAATCAGTGATTAATTGCTGATTCAATCAGTAAATTAAAATTTTTACCGATTCAAAAATGAAAATTCACTGATTAAATCGGTAAAATTTTCACTGATTTCTTCATTTGCACACTTTTGTTTTATTATTCAGTGAATTTTAACTGATTCAAATTTAGAGAGTATGTTCAAAACTTGAAATAACCATAACCAAGCTAAAAGATGAGAAAAACTCGAAAATTTCCAAATGAATGTAAAAATCTTTCAAATTATCAAAAGATCTGAATTCATATGAACTATAAAAATACTGGATTTAAACTTCCATTCCCTCAGCTCCATTATTCCAAGTTGGATAATGGGTATGTAAGTCAAGATGTTTTTCGCCAACTGCAAAAAATCGTAATTATTATGTAAACCATCTCATCTCATGGTATAGTCAACTGTCAATCCGCCATACTACCCGTATCCGTATAATACAGATTTTTACATCACGTACTTACTACTTAGCTACCTACAGAGAAAATCCTATTCAGATGACGTTTTTTTTCTTAAATTCGATTTTTCACATCTGCAATTCTGCATCGGTATAAATTTTGCATAATAATAATAAACAATACCTGTACGTTTATGTGGCTACCTATAGGGATAAAATGTAGGAATCGCGAGCAGGGGATAATGCCGGTTAATTATTTTTATTTATATATCTGCGTAAGACAGATTAAAGTAAATAGGTTTAATAACGGTGAAGATATACGATAGGTATAGAAATGCGGTCTAGTGTTGAAAATTGATCGGGCCGTTATGTACGTAGCTACGTACGACTGTTCGCGAACGTAGGTACACCAGATAGGTGGGGTACAGCACAAGTACGAGTATACCTATGCGGGCTATTAAAAAAAAAACCAATGATGCGTGCAAATGGCCGAATTAAAAATATTAAGACGCGTTTATTAGCCGTTTTTTGTTGGCCGATCTCCTTTCTTCCCCAGTTTTCTCGGTTCTACTTACGTACATCAATAAACATATAGTATTTTTTAGAGGTAATCTTCGATCTGGATTTTTAATGCAAGATAAACGCGGATGAATGATAAGAAAGTATCCTAATTGCTGGCTGAGTACAAGGTATCGAAACGGCGCTTGTTTTATGACTATCGAGTACGTGTATTTTTAGAGCTCCAGAGTCGAGCATATGATTTATGTAGGTACGAAGAGTACGCAGAGGCAGAGGTGATCTACATAGGACATGGATTTACGTAGAAGTACATCAGCGTAAGCACGTATATGTAGATATTGTCTGATGGTCTGCTGATTACATCGTACGATATTTATCTTGGCTGTATCTACGTTGGTTGATGTCTACTACACGATACCGTGCCTACCTGCTGAACCCAGAGATGAAATTAAGATGATACGTGTAGATTTGATGACCAGAGAAGATAGCTTATCTGGAATAGAATTGAAAACATCGTGACTGTACGTATACGAGCAGAACAAGTGTAACTTGGCACTCGGTCAGTTGTATAGAATTGCCATCGGACGATTGAAATCCCATTCTACGCGGATCTGGAGTCCGGACCGTGGCGATGATTGTAAATTGTTCGAATGCCATACGTCAGCACTCGGCAACAGCTATAACTGAAATGCCAATCCGTCATGTGATATGTTTATTCATCGAAGAGGCTCAAACGTCTGTGGGTGGCCAGGAAAATCGTCGCGGAAATTTTTTTCGCTGTTTCCCCGATACGTCCTAGTGTGGTATGTCGTATTTGTGATGAACAATGACTCATGTGTACGTATATTATCAAAACAAGCGGCATTTTCGTCCTACGCAGAAGCCAGGGTTGGTGGGAGGAAGCTATTATTTCTCGGTAATTTCGCATTTGACAGGTCGATGAAATTTCAGATTATTTAGAACATCATTTTATCCCGTTTTGTACGATAAAGTTTTTGAATATCGGAAATTAGGGAGTAAATTTTTTTCAACTGATAAAATTTTTGATTAAATATACTTGAATTTATAATATAGGAAATCTGAAGCGAAAAATTCAAGTTCAAAATGTGATTCAATTTTTAGATTATTATTTACTGGTGGTTTATATTTTCTAAAATTTAAGCCTTCTTGTCAATTTCTTATAGTTCTATTTTCATGAAAAATTGACGTATAAATATATTGAAAGATGATTTTTTTAAAAATTGATATTTTTCAGTTTGAAAAATTTTGTTAACGAAAGGATGTTGAAATTTTGGGAGTCAATCTATAATTTTGTGCCTATACCTAATTTCTGAGATGGCTGACATTATGAAATTTT
Source organism: Pseudococcus jackbeardsleyi (assembly GCA_038380155.1). Classification (NCBI taxonomy): domain Eukaryota; kingdom Metazoa; phylum Arthropoda; class Insecta; order Hemiptera; family Pseudococcidae; genus Pseudococcus; species Pseudococcus jackbeardsleyi. The sequence goes on from CM076242.1 coordinate 11,703,413, forward strand.
AATTGGTCTTGAAAAAACTTAACAAAAAATCTCCCTCTCAAAGTAAAATTTTGAACCGAAACAGAAATGAATCGAAAGTTCATCGTGAAAGAACGTCATATTCAAAATTTCTAGTGTTGAAGTTAATTTCTCAAATTTTGGAGAATTTTTAAAATTCCAATACCTCAATCCTGTGAAAAATATCAATGAAAAAAGCTGAAATTTGGTGTATACCTTATTCCCCCCCCCCAATCGTTTGGAAATGGTTTTGAAACATTTTAGAGCCTCCAGAATATTTTAGAATTTTCCAGCACTGGAAAAATGCCCATAAGAATGGTCTATATAATTATGATTATGAACTTTAGCATCTATAATCGTAGATGACCCTTATTTTAGCGACCTATTTGATTGATTAAAGCAAAATTTTCAAAAATTCGTAACTTCGGATTTCCATTTTTTGGCAAAAAATGTTTTTGGAATGAATCTGAAAATCGCCGAACTTGAAGGATATTTTATGGATTATCCTTTTTTTTTTTTTACCTATCAAAGTGGGCGATCCACGATTATAGGCGCTGAAATTTAAATGGACCATTTTTATGTTTTTTTTCTCCATAATGCTAGAAATTTCAAAAATTTTTCTGGAGGCTCCGAAATGCCTCCAAACTACTTCCAATCCATCCGGAAGGTGGAGAATAGGGTGGATACTAAATTTCAGCTTCTTTTATTGATTAGATTTAATTTTAAATATTTTGCAAAACAATGAGATAATTTTAAAATTTCAAAAATTTTCTAAAATTAAAGAAATGAATTTTAGGACTCGGAAATTTTGGATATTACTTTTTTTGGGCTCGAAATTTTTCTTTGTGTTGAAATATTTTCCTAGTTGAAGAAATTGGAAAAATATAGATAAGTACCCTCGTGATTACTTTTCCTTGAATTTTTGAAAACTTGGAAAAAATTTTGGTGAATTGATATGATAACTCTTTATAAAATATCGAGAAATTACAACTTTTTCAAATGCATTGAATTATCAACTTACATTATTGTAATTAGTACCAAAATTATTAAATTTAAAAAAGAGGTCAAGATTTTTTAATGTTTTTGAAAGCGAAAGCCTATCAAAATGCTAAAATGTTACTGAATCAATTGTTGCGATCTCTGACACAATGACATTTTGTTGGAAAATTTCAACTAAAATCATTTTCAAGACATATCTATCCCTGATTTTAAAAAATTTACTCTGAAACAAAACTTGCGTGATTTTTTCCCAAAGGTTGGTACTGGTTTTTTTTTTACAGTATTCGAATAAAAAATCACATAAATAAATTCGGGAAACGATTTGTTTCACTATTTGACAAAAATTGAAATCTGGAGGGGACCAGAAGAATTTTAAATTTTCAAATTGCACTTTTGAAGGGAGGGACTACATGTAAATTTAAGTTGTTTAATTCAGCTTTGGAATGGGGTACTGCATGACTGCAGATTTCGGGGGGGGGGGGATTCAGAAGAGATTTTGAACACCATAGTTTAGCCTCGCCAGAGTGGTGCCAGAGAATTTTCAAAATTGTAACATTTGGACAAAGGTGCCGAAGAATTTCAAAAATTTTCTAATTCAGATCGGACGGAGGAGAAATATCTAATCTCATTCATTTATAAATTAGTGAAAATTGAGAGGAAATCACCGGAAACTATCAGAATTGCATCAGAGTAATAAATCAGTGAAAAAAACATTTTAAAAATCAGTGAAAAAAATTTCTGGAGAATGGGTGAAAATACTGAAAATTCACTGAAAAATCAATAGAATACCCGAAATTCTTCGAATAATCTGTGAAATTCTTTGAAAAATCTGCGGAAATCCGCTGAAAATCGAAGAATTTCACTGATTCAAAATGAGAAAGCACAAAGTAAATTTTTAAGCTCCTAATATGAACTTTGGAGCTCTTCCTTACTTTGAAGGAATCTCGTTCAAACAGCCTCTGATGGTCTTACGTCAACATCAAATGTGAATTTAAAAAAAATTAAATTCCTAAAAAAAGAATAAATTATTGATATCGGCGTGGAAATTTACTGATTTCTATTATTACGTAGTTTTCATTTTATTTTTCTGACGTTCGTGTTATTATTATTTTTCACATACGTAACATGAGCATTTTTCGTCGGAAAATTCACCATCGTCGCTGTGCCTTTATCAATTTAAATGAAAACTCGAGCGATAGCGCGAGTCGCCGAGCCACGTACGATGGTAATTTACGTACGTATGTAAACTCGAGGTACCATTTACACGCTATATTTATCGTATTTATAGGAAAAAAACAATCGACCAAAACAACTTATCGTCGTACAATAATGTAAACCATACATTGAAACAGCATGTACGATCGTATGTACCAAAATGGACATATCGCCTGGTGCAGAACACAATAAGAAAATTGAAACGTTATTTTTTTTCAATCGTAACATCGGATCGGTCGTTCGCGCGGATCTCTATCAAATTTTAATGTAAATAATACAATAGGTCGCGATTTCGCGAAATTTTACGCGGTGCAACGCGTACGTACGCCACGATCGAGGTGGCGGTAGCGTTATTTATGACATCTCGTTTCGCGCTGTCAGAAATAGTCGACTTTTGCTCCCTCCACCGGCCGTAGACGAGGACGAATCATCTTGAATGCTAGTTTGTGTCTATGGAGATGATTGTACCAGCAGACGTTGGTCTCCCGAGTTGTGGTGTAATGCACGTGCTGTTTGGAGAGAGAGAAAAAAAACAACGCGCGACTTACGTATCGCGGAATTAATTAAACGATAATTCGCCAGCCGGGCTCGTATGTTGAATTTTACGCGAAGATGCGAGTATTTTGAATTGCGGGAATGTGCGGGTTTTCAAATCGTCGTGTATTGTTTCGTGTAAATTTGGTGTTTTGAGTAGTGCTGTGGTGGTTTTTGGTGGTATTGGAGATTGGCAGAAAAAGGACAGCGGTATGTATTTTTGTGGTATTTAACGTATTGCAGTGGTCAAGTTCAAGGGTAAAGGGGACGTGAAGTGAGCTTTTGGATGCGAGATGGATGTTATTTTAGCATAATTAGATTGAAAGTTACAGGGTTATGATAATGACGTAATTTTCAAATTTTATAATGCATAAAGGGGTATTTTTGATTCGTCCAGCAATACAGAAATTTAACGACTTTTGAGATTTGGGATTATCAACGTGGTATCAAAATTAAACCGAGAAACTTGGGAATTGCCATTTTGGAAATTTTCATGATTGAGTTTGATGATATTTGGCCAACTATTCAAAAAAAAAATCGAATTTCGTTTTTTCTACAGATATGTAAAAAATGTTATTTGTATCAAATGACTCTTCAAAATGGGTTGGAATCTCAACCACATTGATTATTCTTTAAAAATAGAATCATTCGTCGAGTACTTATAAGTTCACGATTATTTACATATTAATTCGTCGTATTAGTTCACGAGTTCGCTTGCCAATAGTGAGCGCGGTGGTTGAACGAACATAAACACTTTTTTATGGCACTTCTAGTATGTTGTTCATTGATAAAATAAATATGTTTAGAACCGATTTTACGAGCTCGCTTATAACATTGTTTCTCACACAAATACGTATCATTTACGTAAAAGAAAATAAGTTCGTCACGTCATTCGACGAGAGGTTTGTCAGGGGTGATCTATTTTAAAAACAGGGGAAGTACGAGTAAGCTTTTTACGTATAAGGGTAAAAATGAAAAAGTGGCTGGAATTTTTTGAAAAGATTGTGTGATCAAGTGTAAGTTACGTTTAGTTTTGAAGGGTGTTTGGAAGAATGGGTGCTTATGGAACTGGAATTGTACATGGCCCGTTTTATCTTCGCTCTGCCCTGTCGATGTTGAAAAGCAATGTTGGAACTTTCCTAGAAAATGTGTCGTTTTTAAGCCTATTTGTACAATTTCTGATTCTCTGTAGTTGGCAGATAAGACGGCTGTGGATTAACTAAGAATTATACGAAAGTATCGTTGTGCGGTATTTTTTGAATAAATATTGAGTCTTTGGTGTTACCCCGCGTCGTTCTTGTGGCTGGCAGTTGGTGACGAATTTTGATTTCGCTTACGTTGAATTGGTTTCTTTTCTAGTATTTTCGACTCCCATGATAAATTGTTTTGATACGAACTTTTATATTGGATTAAGGAAAAAGGTATCGGCCTGCCGACGTATCTAGTCCAAAAAAAAGTTTTATTTGTTTATAATTGAAAAAAATTGAAAAAATTACTGGCGAAATTCAAACTTTACTTAATAGGATTCAAGGAAAGTTGAAGTAGAATATTGAATGTTCAATTTCTCAACATTGTGTGCCTCTGAAGTCTGAACTCATCTTGCAGGATGACAACAAATCAAAAAATGAATTTAGTTTAGGTATTTTGGAGTGGTCAATTTTCCTGAAAAATAGTTGTAAATATGTTTCAATTCGTCTTAAAGTGTTCAAACGAAAGATGGGTTTAAAAAAGTCATTTTGTGCAAGTCTTGAAAACGTTTTAGAATGTTCAATTGAAATTTTAAAAATTTTGGAGTCGAGCGAAATTTTTTTCAAACAAATGCTGAAGTTTTACAATTTTTCCAAAAATGTTAGTATCAATGAAAAAGAGCATTCTTACATACACTGCAACCTGCATCTTGCATCTTGCAACCTTCAATCAGGCAAATTTTCCAAAATTTTATGATTTAGTTGCAGAATTTTTGCAACTTGATTCCGAAATTTGTTTAGTGACTTGTGTAAAAAATTCAGTTTTACTGCAAAAGTTGGAAAAATAAATAGATTTTTTTGGCTTCCATACAAAATTGTCAGTAAGGATGTTCTTGACAATAAAATTTCGAGTATAGTTGCAAGGTATGAAATTTTCTCGAAATCTCGATCTAAGCGAAGTAAATGCAGAAGTGGAAAATTTCTGAAAAATGTTATTATTCAATAAAATATTTTAGAATAGAAAAATTAAAATTATCCATTTTTCCCGTGAATCTCTGGTGTTGTGTTTTATCAAAAATAAACGACATAAACGATAATTATATGAATAGCGTCATCAAAAAACCATGAAATTCATTTGCATACCAATATTTTTTATCAAATTTCAAAGTATCCCCGTCACCTTCTCTCCATTTTTTCAAATTTAATCTGAATTTTTACACGTCATTAGGTATAGATCTTTTTTCAATTTGATATTTTCAAATATTTCAAATCAATCGTTTATCAAATTCATAAAAATTTCATTTCGCTTGGTTCAGTTAGATACTACAAACCGGTAATTGAAAAACGAAGAAGAGGTTGGAAGGTGTACTAGGTTAAAAAATTGATTAAAATATCTTTATCATACCTAGTGTTTTTTTTTTTTTTTAGTTTTAATTAAGTAATTTTTTTTTTTGAGTTATGCTCAAAGTTTTGAATTCTTCAAAAACTAGCCAATAATGTGGGAAAATTAAATTCAGTGACTAAAAATTTAAAAAACATTGCGTATGCTATGGAGTGAATGCTTTGAAATCATGAATAGAAAGTGTATAAACAATTTTCATGAAATTGAAAAGTAATTTCGCATTAAATAACTCTATAATTATTACTATGAGGTTTGAGGTGATTTGAAGCAATTCCAACTAATTAAAAAGCAATGGCAACCAAATATGATTCTTCTGAAACTTTTATCAGACGTTTGAAAATTTTAATTCAATTTCACATCAAATTTAATTTCTGATAAGCAATTCAAGAATCTTCTAAAATATTTCCACTTATTTTCAAATCTTATAAAATTTTAATATTTATTTGTGATTTTTTTCTGTTTTTTTTTTTTTTTTATTATTATTTTATTTGTTTGACTGAAATTTTACATCAAAACCAAAATGTAATAATGTCTGATGATGACCAATTTTTGGGTCGTAATGTTATTGTTTAATTTTTATAGATAAGTGTTTGGCAAATTTACCTTTCGCTATAACATTTCATCCTGATTCATGTTGAAATTGAGACAAAAAAATGTTGTTTTACTTGTTGAACTGGATTTTAAATTTTCAAGCCTGAGATGAACTTGGGATGAGTTTTCATCCCAATATTCGTTGAAAAAATTTTGGCCTGGGATGATTTTGGGAGTGAATTTCATCCCAATAATCATTCCATGCTCACCCCAACCTTTTTTCAAAGTTCGAAGCCTGGGATGATTTTATGATGAATTTTCATTCCAATACTCGTCTTATTATTCATCCAAACATCTTTTTGATTTTTTTTTCTAATACCTGGATGAATAGCTGGTTTTCGAATTTTCAAATTTGGGACGACCTTGAAATGGATTTTTATTCCAATATTCATCCCAAAAGCTAATTTACGAATTTTTAAGCTTGAAATGAACATAGAATGAATTTTCATCTCTATATTCAATTCATCCCAAGCTATTTAAAAATTTTTGCACTTGGCATAGTAATTTTAAGATGAATTTTGATTCAAATATTTATTTCAAGTTTTTTTTTGTTTTACAGTTTTTGAGTTGAAAATTTTCTTCAAATTTGGTACAGAGACATTTTTTTTGTCCTCACCTAGAATACGGTTCAATTCTGTGCTGAAATTGTACTTCTCTGACATCTTAACGAGAGTAATTTTGAATACTTAAGCTTATTATGCTCTGGCGGTGGTGGGAATGACTATTGAACGAGCACCTTATCATTACCAATTACGATTGAACCAATGGCAGCGAATTCTCGCCAACTTGTCAATTACTCGTGTTACTTTGTTTATTTCATCGGAATTCGCTAATTTTTAAACTCGACGCGGAGGTATTCCGATCCAGCTTCTAATTTTTTCCTCGTTAGCGAATAAATCTTGACTATAGGCGAATCTCGGTAATATGAAAATTTGTCACAGGAGTACAAATTTTCACCACACACGCCACATTTAACCTTACCACCCTAGCGATGTACCGTTGTACGTTTGCATAATTGTATATGAATATGCAAAAGACATATAGGTGATAATGGGTACAGCACGAGATTCGTATATTATAAGAAAGGGAGACAAGACCGTAGAACGTCACGTTACAAGGCACAACGAACTTATTACATCATCGTAAACACCTTAACATTGTTTTCGATCGAAATTATAGCGCTGGCAGAGTGAAAGAGGAGAGCTTACGCCGAGGTGCGTGTTTATGTACGAGTATTATATAGAGGTGTATTAGGTACCTGCGGATGAAGAAGAGGAGGAATAAAAGTTCATGTATATGCGAGCGTTACGACGCGCTCGATGACCTCAATCTGGAGGAGAACTTAGCAGCGGGTAAGTTCCGTAAAAGGAATGACATGTCAAAGTTCTAATTTCCATATTGTGATTGTTGGTTAATCTTCTTTATTCGAGGCATTATTATACGCGCCAGAGTCTTTGTTCCGATACATTAATTGTCGAATGCTCACAAATACGACGCAACGATGAGGTGACGGATGGTAAATAATCGTTTGGATGCCGGCTGCGTTTGTATGCATTGCTGGAATTGGTGGTCGAATGGAGTCTGTTTTTGTGGCGGCGACTTGGAGGTGTTGATCAGCTCGCGAGTAGATATGATTTAGAAGACGAAAGACACTTTGACCTGTGGTACTGCTCTGAAAAAGTATGGTATCCGTCGAGCCGCGTTAATTGATATTATTCGTATGATAATTGAACCGCTTAGAAAGTAATTAAACTCGTTTACTGTAATTGTCTGTGCGTTTGTGGTACGTGTATGTAGATGGAGGATTTGTTCGAGAGCTTGATAAAGGGGCTGAAGTGTACGCCTTTGATCATAGAGAAAAATACATTTATTGTATGCACATCGCGAGCTTAAACGAATAAACTCGGATACATACTGTAGTTGGCGTTTATGTACTAGAAGATTGCGCGAATATTATAATTTATGCCTTAGTTCGTGGCCGCCTTCTGCCTTCGTCTAAATGGTAATTGATACGCGAGAGGTTTTCGCACACTCGGTGTACATGACCGATGAAGCAAGACATTTACGATTTTTTCATGGGCAAGAAAGGAAGCATCGACAGCGATCTGACTGCAGAAATGTATTTGAGACTTGAGAGCGCCTTTTATAGCCGAGATGAGTGTCTGTGGTTCGTCGCATTTGATCATGGCCTGACTTGGACGTCTTTTACGGTGGCAATAACTTTTGATTTGAAGAAGACAGTGAAAGGATTTGAGTGGTTTTCGATTACCATTGATGGGTGTTTACCATATTAATGTCTGGATGAGTAATCGGGATGAACTCTGAAGAGGGTTCGGTGCCATTTTGAGGATGATGGACGTTTTTAAAAACTACTATTTAATTAATTTATTGCTACCTATGCGAATAAAAGAAGATTTATTCGAGTGAAGCAAAGGTAATACATACGTATTTCGTCAAAAAATCCTATTCAAAGGAGTTGATTTTGAAATAAATTTTCAATTTTGAAAAAAAATATTATAAATTTTGAGAAAAATTTTCAATTTTTTCTTTTGGAGCGACTTGAATTTTCAATGTGGAAGAAATTCAGTAGCATGCAGATGTGCTAGGAGGTAGTGCGCGCGTTTGCCGCGTTTGCACAATCATTGTTCGAGGTGAGTGAGGGGAGAGTGATACAGGTTTATTAAAGGTATATTTACGGCAAACCGGTTATGCAATTTTATTAACGCCTATGAAAAAGATTGTCAAGCATTTGGGGGTTAAAAAATCCCATTTCCATTGCAGAAATGAAACTAATTCCGCAAGTGCAACTTAAGTGTATAAATAAATTATTCAATTTAATACGATAAAATAATACTTACCTACTTGAAAGAAATAATAATAATTTAGGTAACTAATAAAAAAGCTGTGTATCTACATACTTGTAAGTACATACCTTCTTTTTGAAAAAAAAGTGAATATTTTTTATGAAATTTTGTCCAAAATATTTAGTGATAGAAGAATTTTTGGGATTTAAAAATTGAAGAAATGACTTTTTATTAGCTGTAAATTTTGTCTTCTTCGTTCAGCTAAGTGTGCACAATTTCACTTTCAAAAAATATATTTAAAGGAAATGGTGAAAAAATTGAGAAAATTTGTTATTTGGTGGAAAATTTGCACCCTCGGCTTCATTTAACAACTTTTGAGAAGTGGCTACATTTTTAAAACCGGTTTTAGCGGGTTAGAACCGGTTTCCAGATAGTTTTATTCTAGTCAGGATCGTTTTTTGAAGGGGGGGGGGAATTGATAGGTAGTATTTTCAAGTATTCATTTAACATCACCATTCAGGCCAGTTTTAACAGGTGGTATGTTTTTCAAACCGGTTTTGTGGTTCGAAACCAGTAGTTGATAAACCAATCTTGAAAGTGCTACAATTTTTCAAATGGTTCAAAATTTTACGGCCGGGGTTTAAAACAATCCGGTGCGTAATGGGTTCACTTTTGAAAGTGGTTTGAAAATTTACCTCTCTTTTTGAAAGTTTTAACACACATTAGTTGTATCTTTGAAACCAGTTTTTAAAGATTTTATGAAGTGGTTTTCAATTTTCTGATCTAGTTAGGATTTCTGTTGGCAGCAGATTTTTAATTTTTAAGTGGTTCTGATGCGTAATAACCACACTTTTGAAACAGTTTTGATTTTTGATTGTTGACAAATCCAATCAGTTTTGTAAAGATTCAACAAGGAATATTCAGTACACAGTTTTGAAATTGGTTTCTTTCGATTCTGAGAAGTTGTACAACTCTTAATTAAATTAATGTTTTATAACCAGTTTTTGAAACTTTTCTGATGCATTTTAGTCACGCTTTTGAAACCGGTTGATAATTTACAACGAACATTTGAATGGTTTTAACGAATATTATTATAGTTATTTTGCTTCTGAGGCCGATTAACTTGTTGAAACCAGTTCAATAGTTCTCACAGAGACTATTTATATTTTAAACCGGTTTAGTGGCTTTCAATGGTACAATTTATACTCGAAAATTAATTCAACTGTTTCCTAAAGGATAAATCAAGTTTCTGAAACCGGTTTCATGGTATGCAACCGGTTTCAAAAATTATTTTAAGAGGCGTATTCTCATCAAAAACTGAGAAAAATGTAATTTTTATTGTACATTTAATTTTCATTCGTTGCATATTACCTACTAAACCGGTTTCAAAATATTCATCTCTTTGAAACCGGTTCCTTGCTTCTTAGAAAGACATTTTAAATTTTTAAAACCAGTTTAGTAGTTTTTAATGGAACGATTTTTTCTTGGAAATCGATTCAACTGTTTCCAAAAAGATTGGTCCAGTTTTTGAAACCGGTTTTATGATATGCAACCGGTTTCAAAATTATTTTGAGAGGCGTATTTTCATCAAAAACTGAGAGAAATGTGATTTTCATTGTACATTTGCTATTCATTCGTTGCATATTTTTAAACTGGTTTCAAAATATTCATTTCTTTTCGAAACCAGTTCCTTGGTTCTTAGACAGAAAATTTTAAATTTTTTAAACTAGTTTGGTAGTTTTCAATGGGACGATTTATACTTGAAAATCGATTCAACTGTTTTCAAAAAGATGAGTCCAGTTTTTGAAACCGGTTCTATGATATGCAACCGGTTTCAAAATTATTTTCAGAGGCGTATTTTCATCAAATACTGAGAGAAATGTAATTTCCATTGTACATTTGCTATTCATTCGTTGCATATTTTTAAACCGGTTTCAAAATATTCATTTCTTTTCGAAACCGGTTCCTTGGTTCTTAGACAGAAAATTTTAAATTTTTCAAACTAGTTTGGTAGTTTTCAATGGGACGATTTATACTTGAAAATCGATTCAACTGTTTCCAAAAAGATGAGTCCAGTTTTTGAAACCGGTTTTACGATGTGAAACTGGTTTCAAAAATTATTTTGAGCGGAAAATGTTCATCAAAAATTGTACAACTGTAAGAAGAAATGTGTTTTTCATTTTACATTTGCTTTTCATTCGTTACAAATGAATGAACTGGTTTCAAAAATATTCACTGCTTTTTAAAACCAGTTCAAAGTCTCAAAATAATGTCTATTTTTATCTGAATTTTCAAAAATGACCGTCATTATCACTCATACGTATAATTTTATGGACCGTCTGTAAAACACCTAACATTAATTCAAGACTGGCATGGCAGGCTCTATTGCATCGTTAAAAATCCGCAACACCTAGCCGTTGAAATTGAAACGCATCTCGCCAACGCGTTATTACCACCGCAGAGGGCTTCTGGGACTTACCATGTGAAAGAACTAGATACAAGCAGAGTAGCTCTAGAATCACGAAGTAGCTGCCGCCGACGACGACGAAACGAGCAGTAATTTGGTTTATATGGTTAATTCGCATCATTTCCTTTTGAGACGAGCGAAGTACCTAGTCGACTGTATTTGTGCATACGCAGAATAACCTAATTTACAATGAAGCAGAAAGAAAGCAACACAGATATGTGCGTTTTCCGCGAAATAAAATGTAATAATACTAAACTATATAGGACGCGTACTAGCGTACCTATCTGCTACGAACCTACCACACCGACGTCGGTATTATATTATCAAAAACGCTGGAAGAACGATGCGATTCGACGACAATTCTGAAGTGTGTACCGACCATGTACGTACATCTACCTAGAGCTGTGGTGTATTTTCCGCGCTCGTGTGAAAGTATACATCACATCGTACGTATTTCTATAATGTACCTACATACAGCGAACATCGCAGCAGCCGGGGGAATTGTGCATTTCTACATGGTCGCGTCGTCGTCTACACCGAGGAGAAAATGTCGATAAAATATACGAGAAATAACAATTACGCTGACACGGAAGGAAATGTGCAGAGTGCACACGTTTGGCAGTTTCGTGCAGCTCGTCGACAAAACGAGCGTGGTATAAAGATGCGGCGCAGCGGCAAAGCAGACGACATAGAGAGATGTACGTGTACACCTATATATATAATAAAACGTCGTTTACTCTCTCGAACGACGATGAGGGTGAAAAAGCGGAAATTTTTAATCGATTTTTAATTACCTTCACGAGACCGAGCTGCAGACTGCAGTCCGGCACGTCGATTTGAATGTCTCTGCGGAGGTATGTTAACATGGTCGTCATAACCGAACGTAATTAAAAATTAAGCCCAGTGAAAGTATATGCATCTCGGGGAAATAATTTTCCGCCGTATTTAACCGCTTAATTGGAGGGAAAAAAAATCGGCGTCTGGTAACCTCGTCGAATTCGTGCCGCAAAAGCATACATCAGGGATCGAATATACAAATGGTAATGGAGAATGGCGTCGTACAGCAAGAATGAAATCGCCGACCGAAAGTATAATTTATCGATGGGATGGGCCGTGGAGACAAATTGAACGTGGCGCTTTTGGGAGGCCGAAAAGAAACACTGATGTACGATTTTTCAAAACAAACGTATCGCCGCATATTTGAAGGATCGAATTGCCATGTAGGAGTGCCCTTAACGCTGCGGAGAAATTGCCTAATGGCCGGATCGTCGGCTCGTCGCATCGGTCGTCCCAACGAGAGTGTAATTAATGGAGTTTAGCTACGAGGTATTTCAGTGAATTGGGAAACCGATGTATGTGTAAATAGCTCGAGGATACCAAGATTTGCACGGTATCGGTGCAGCTGAAAGCTTAACGTGGGGAAATTCGAACTGGTCAGATGGACGAACCTGGTATATGGATTGGTGCTAGCCAGACGGCAATGTGTAATTAATTTTAACCAATACGTAGCTATGAGTGCTTTAACATAAATTCAGAATACGTGTATTCCGAAGGAATTTCAACTCGCCGGCCGACGAAATTTATTGGCGTATAAATATCGCAAAGGTGAGCTCGCGAGCTGTGAAATACCGCAATTAAATAAAATCACCAGCCGGTGACAGGATAGAACATATATGGCCTGGCGAGAGAGAAAATTGCCATAGCCCCCATCAAACTACCACTAATGCGGCTGACGAAGCGATGAAAATAGATACAAGGTTTTTATAATTTTTCATTCGCATAGTTACACTTACATACCGTCTTGTAATTAAACAATATTAACGATCACCTGGACGAATGAAAATATTAGACGAGATTATAAAAAAATACCCGTTCAAGGATTGAATACATAAGTGTAAAATACTTATAAGTAAAAAAAAATGACATTTGTACACTTTCGCTGCGCTGTTATCGATAATTAAAAAAATATTATCGATTAATATTATACGTACGTGTGACGAAATATGGTACTCGCGTATGCAGCGATACCACCCGTTAAAGATGACGATGACGACGACGATACGATATGAAGAAATCATAATAAACGACGATGTGTAATCTACGATGCGATGGCCATAATAACCGAGACATTTATCATTTTCGTGTCATTAAGATGAAAAATACTCAGCTTCGATCTAGATGGGTATTTTTTTCCTCCCTGCCCGGTGCACTGGTCCTGGACTCCAGATGCTGCTCATATGTAGCGTGGTGTCAAAACGACGAAAGGTATATCTGCTAATTGAATTTTTAACCCGGTTAACCGCTTAATTTAAAATATATTAAAAATAATTAGCGAGACGATTTCATCGTTGGTACATTAACGATGAATTTGAGAAAAAGGAAAAAAAAACGTACCGTACGACAGATGATATTGTTGCGTTAACGAGCCCGTAGTAGTCGATTTGACAGAATGAAACTAATGTTACGTAGCGTTGAAATGGGATTCGAGTTCATTATTTTTTTATCGTAAATGTAAGTTGGAGTAAGTTTAGAATTGTAGTTGGAATTGAGTAGAGATTTCGAAAATTTGTAGGATATTTTTGGAAGGGGTGTGGCCATGATGAAGGACCTGTCCATGAGAAATTGGCTCCTCAATGTGCAGCTTCTCTTCTCCTAGATTCTAATGACAAGTAGTTTGATGAGTATTGGGACATGATGTCCCAGGTCATCTGAAGTTGAAGTAGACTGTTGATATTTTTGTTTCATTTTTACAGATTTTTTGAAAAAAATGAGGAGAAAAAGCTAAAGAAATACTTAATATACGATTTACATTGCATTATTTTACCTAAAGGTTTCGTTTCCTCCCCTCACCACTTCTTGTATATAGACGTGTCTCACTGTGTGGACTTTTAATTAAGATTTGTTTTCTTGAAGTTGGAAGTAAGATATTTTTGAAAATTATTGAAAAAATCAAAATACCTGGATTATTTCTAAATTTTGTCTAAATTATTAAAATTTTCAATTTTGGAGGAAAAAAATGAAGCGTGATGTTAGTAGGAATTTGGATAGGTGTTTGGAGAAGGAAAAGAAATGTCGAAAAAATAGCCTAAAGCAGAAAACATTATAAAAATTATTGAAAAATTTCGAAAATTAGTGTCGAATATTCATTATAATTTTAGAAGAAAAAAAATGTATGAAGAGCTTGAAAAACCAAAGTAGAAAGAACACAAAAATTATGTACAGGTTTTTGAAAAAAAAAAAAAAAAAAATGAAAAAAACCCAAAATTGGAAAAAATATGAAGGATCAAAAATTGATAGAGTACTTTCGCGTTTTGTCTCATCAGATCAAAAATTATTTGAATGATTTGCGGAGGGGGTGGGAAAATTTGGTAGAGTGAAATACTAAAATTTTCAAGCTCCAATTTTTGTTCTTAAAGACCTGAATTTCAGTCTCCCGCCACCCCTCCCCCTCCCTCATCTAAACAATTTTCGTAAGAATTTGAAAATTTTTTGGGTCATTCAAATGAATGTCTAGCATTCAAAACAGGTCTGGCAATTTGCCATACTATTTTTGTGATTTCAATCACATTTTAAAAAAAAATTATTGAAGTGAAGTAGTATTTTTTGGCTAAAAAAAATACTTTTATGATGTTTTGAACAGATAATTTTGAATTTTTTTACGTAAGTATATGTATTTGAAATTATTTTTTAGTAAAATTGAAACAGAAAATTGTTTACCAGGTAAAGGAAGTCCAAAAAAATTTGAATTTTTAAAGAACGTAGGTTGAAAAGTGCAAAAAAATTTGAGAATTAAATCAACTTTGAAAACTCGCAAAAAGTTGAAATAAAAAATTCGAATGAACTTGAGTAAATTCTTAACAGCTATAAAAGATACATAAAAACATAGTTCAGCATATCAATCGCAAATAAAGACATTTGAGGGGTTAAAAATGAATTACTAAGTATTTTCTTACTGGCAATCAATATTTTCCTATTTCTTCTCCGCCGGTGGGTCTCCTAAACATTTCATCTGTTTTTTTTTTTTTTTTTTTTTTTTTTTAGGTTCTTTTATACTGAGTGGGCGTGTGTAATTGCAAAGATTTTTACGCCCAGTGTTAGAAAGGGTGGCGGGAGGGGGGGTAAGATTTGGTGTTGGATTTTGAGTTGTTTGATTAGTTGTAAAATTTTTTCAGTTGATTTCATCCAACGTGATCGATTTTTTCAATTTTTTGAAGGATGGAAGTCTTAGAGACTAAAAACATTCAATTTTCAGGTTGTTGGAAATTCCTGGAAAGCAATTCACGAATTCTAGTGGAAAATTTGTTTACTTCGAAATGAATTTAATTGGTCAGTTGGCGGGACTAAAAATCGTCGCTTCAATTTCCGAATTGAATTCACTTTTTTTCTTGTAAATACATAGGTACGATTTTTTCCATTTTAATGATTTGAAACTTTTCTTGGAAAAGTCTTGGGTCATGATCTTTAAAATTTTTTGGACTCAAACCTAATTTTGTTTGGAACTGAAGCTGTAATATTTTCATGGGGGGAGGGGGAGGAACCTGCTTCTCTTTTCATCAGATCCTGATTGAATATGAAAGTAATTTTTCCAAGTTTTTGAAGGATGAAAACCACAGGAAGATACCTTAAGTACATTTTTTTTCAAATTTATGAATCCTAGTGGACCATTTGTTTAGGAACGAATCAAAATTGGTCCATTGAGGATTTTTAATCCTGTTAATGGACCCATTTTGGTTCGTCCCTAAACAAATGGTTCACTAGGATTCATAAATTAAATTTCTGAAATTTCTGACTTTTTGAGAATAAATGTTTTTGTCCTCCTGTGGAGAAAGTCTTTAAAAAGTCATAATTTTTGAAAATTTTAAAACTCAACCCCGATTTGGGGGGAGGAGTAGTCTGCTTCTTAAAGCTCAATTTTCAACATGATTTGAAAAAAAAACCTCATTTTCGATTCTATAAAATTACAAATCCAATTTGGCGATTGAAATTAAATTATCATTTCGAAATTCATGTTGATCCCACAGAAACGATAAATTTCACTCCACGAAAAAAATTGTACCGGTTAATTCAGTCATGTAAAAAAACAACATTTCGAATTCACGTTGCATCTATAAATTTTATAAATCTTAACAACGACGTTCTCGTTAAAAAAATTGACAATAACCGAAAATATTTCGCTGCGAATCCATACCTGTTTATAGCCGGCGGGTATATCGTCTAAATATTGGCGAAAAATCCATTTTACCTACGTACATGCCCGTCTGGTCCGAGCTAATTAAAACCCATGGCACGTTGAACAGCTGGCGAGTAAAAATTCCGCCAGCACCATAAACATCTCTTCGCTAAAAACCTTTCCGCGTAGGTATACAATGTATAGAACTATGGATGTTTGTGCGGTATTATTGGTACTAGATAAACATAAAACAATCTGCGGGTCAATAAATTACCAGTCGAGGTAACCCATTTAATACGTAGTGGCTTTTTTTTGGTATTTTCTTCCTCCTCCCCCGCCTGCCTGTTTGTCATCCGTTAAACAAACGGAAATGGGTGAATGGATGAAAATTTCTATCACGAGTGCGAATTTTCTCATCGTGTATCGGTTGATTTTCCAATTACATACGGAAATTTTCCAATGGCTGGTTGTTACCGAGTAGACAAACGTGAAAGAAGGACGCGATTGCTTGGCAGATACTTAGGATGGACGTTACGAAGAACCTGCCGGTATTGGTAATAAAATAGCTGGCAGTCGAGAGGACGGAACGACGGAACAATGTGGACGTTGTGTCACACCTGTTACTCGTCCAGTACGAAGGTACACATACTTTACGGTGGATACGTACGCGTGGTGCACGCTCCGACAATTAATGGTTGCACATTACGAGCTTAGAAGCTGGAGTGGAGAAGATAATGGCTCTTCATGGATGTCTGATCGCTCATGTTACGCATTGGTCAAGACTCAAGAGACCGGAAAGACAGTCTCGCAGTGCGCGAATAGCCGATATTCGACAAGTATGCGCCATGTGTACATATTTTCATACGATGAACATTAAAAAATCCGAATGCCTTGTGTTTAATCACTCGAACACTTTCTCCGTGCGCCATGTTCGGCCGTGTAATTATTTTCTAGGTAATTATAACGACACCGACGCGACGATGGACGATGGGACGCGAATAGTCGCGGGCATATGGTCGAAAATCTGCACCAGCCAGGCTGAAAGATTAGTACGCGATTACGTAACCGCCGGCGGATTAAGAAACGTCGTAATAATTATTCGCGACGTCGTCGTCGTCTTCGTGAACCATTTCGAAGATAAGACGATGCTGCCGGAGTCCGCGGTTTTCGCTTTATTGTGGAAAATTACGAAATCCAATCCACGGGTGCGCAATATTCCTGACATGTATTTGTTTTGTGTTGATATTGCAGAGGGGGCGGACTTGCACCCGCCACCATAACGAACCTCTATTTTACTCTTGTCAAATAGATAATTAAACATGCATCGTACGCTGGCTCAGCGTCGCAAATAAACATATAGCGTCGTATCGGCGAAAAATCCTATTGTAAAAATCCAACTCCAAGGTCTAACTGGTTTTCCGAGTGTAAAAAATTGTATTGACCTAGATGCATACTGGGTATTTTTTTTTCTGATTTTCGCGCGCCATCGTTACCTCTTCGATATGTGCAGTCCTATCTTCGGTACAAAATTTTTTAACTCGAGTTTTTACGCCGTAATGCGAATCGAAAGTAAATGATGTGGTGTAAGGTCAGACCACAGATGAAGACCTACTTTACCCCGCAGCCATACCGTCTCGTAGATTGAGAAGTCCGTGGCGTTCGACCAGAGCGGCGATCTGGTATCGATGAAGATATTTAGTACAAAAGATGAATGGACAGCGGTGTAACGAATCTGGATGGTGGGATCCGGCTTAAATCGAAGGTAATAGCCTACTAATTATCGCGAATGGTGCAATAATCGAAAGTTATGGTCGGGGGAGGAGAAGGGGAGGGAAAATTTTGCGAGTTTTGCGATTGTTTTTTCTGGAGGTTATTTCTAAAAAGTTACAGGAATCTGAAAATTTTTTGATTTTTATTCTTACTTTAATTTTTTGCATTTTGATTGACCTAAAATTATGTTGAATGTTCGAAAAAAAAAAAAATGAAATATCAGATGTTTTGTTTTTAATGCTTTACAGCTTTTGTGTCGATTTTTCAATTTTTTCCCTTCAAAATTTTAGTGAAACTCAAAATTTTTGATAAATTGGCTCTTCTCCTTTCTCTTCTCTTCCCTTTATCCATTTCGACTATATCAGATAGATGAGATTTGTTCAAAATATGAATAAGTTCATGAGATTGACCTGCTGACCTTCCTCATCTTCAAAATCATAATTTTTAGTTACTCGATTTTCATGATAAAGAACGACGACAGGGTCAAATTTGAGGTTTTCCTCGAAAATACAAAAACATAGTAAAATGTTCGGACGCAAACAAGGTTTGTTCTTCGTACAGGACACGAATATCACGAAAACACGAAAATAACACGAGCATTGATTATGTGATATTGAAACAAAACCAGCATGAATTCTCTGAAAAAATTAAAAATCAAGAATGAAAATTTAACTAAGGTGCAGTGGGGTAATTGCAAAACTGGGGTAGTTGCAAAATCAGCTGCTGGAGGCCAAGAAAAATAATATTTGACCACACGGTCTTTTTGTACATCAAGGTACCTCTATTTCTTATATTTTCACCCAACAGGAACAAAATTGGTGAGCGCATGTGTTCTCTGGAAGTGGTTTTATCAAAAAGTGTCAAAATAGCTCCAAAGTAAAATTGTAGACATTTTTTTCAATGTGGTCCAAAATGAATTAAAAAATAGTTTTCCGAATCGATTTCTGCGTGTTAATTATTAGAAGGCATGTAAGTTTGAGGTAGGACCATTGATTTTTTAAAAATTTTATCTCGTAAGCCTTAAATATGCGATTTCGCAATTGCCCCAAAAAACATGTAGTCGGGGCAATTGCAAATTCGAATTTTTTTATGATTTTGCATTTACCCCAATTTTTTTTTAATTTTTAAAAATAAAATATGGTTCGAAATTACAAGAAAAAAAAATATTGGGCCACCAAAGAACATTTATTATAGGCATTAAAAACGTTAAGAGATTTGTATTAGAATTCTCCAACTCGGACAAAACTTCATCAAAAAACGGATATGAACATGTAAACAGATAGTAAATTTTATGTGGATTTCGATTTTTCAAACAGAATTGAAAAAAAATGAACTCCCTCCGAGATAATGTACGACTTTGCATTTACCCCAGGCGGGGTAAACTCAAAACTTAAAATTTCAAAATTTTAAAATTTCATTATCTCACAAAGGTGTGAATGAAACGATACAAAAATTTTTCCACCAACAGAGAACCCCTTGAAGTTCATGTGACAGAAATTTGGAATTGTTTGGTGTCATGGGGTCGTCACAGTGAACTGACAAAGTGGCACTAATCAAAAAGTGGTTTGCAATTACCCCACTGCACCTTACCCATGACAAATTTTTTCAAATGAAAATTCATGATTTAAACAAAATATTACCCTCAGTTCATTGTTTGATGCCCAGTGGCGTAGCCAGAGGAGTCGGAGGTCCGGACCCCTCCCCCATAAGGTCAAAAATTTACGTTTAAAATGCCTTTTTGGAGCATTAAATAAAATTAACTAGCTATAAATGCATACCAGAAGGTCAGAAGCTTAAAACTGACTTGATATCAGAATTTTTTTATGAGGGGAGGAAGGAGGAATAATATGGTGAACTTGAAATTTCTCAAAAAAAAATTGAAAGTTCGGACCCCTTCCCATGAGAAATTTTTGGCTACACCAAGATGATGCCGCATTTAAATTGGGTATTTTGAGGGTGGAGTGATGAGGGTAAGGTAAGAGGGCGGAAACGGGAGATTTAGAGAACAAATTAAAAATTTAATTATTTTAAGCATGTTCTTTCAAAAACGGCACAAAATAGCATTGTAATATTATCATGTTGAAAAATTTTTCAAATTTTGTTTTTCGAATGTTAAAAATTTCTCATCAGTTGAAAATTGTTCGATTCCCCCCTCCCCCCTCCCTACTTCATACAGACACATCTGCTTATTTTGCACTACATCAATTTTGTTGAAGTATTTTCAACTAAGATTGATTTGAAGATGCCTGCAAGCGATAAAAAATCCTGAAATTGGTAAAAAAATGAAGAATGCCATGCATTAAGCTTAAAATTCCTACATTTTTAATTCTAAATATTTTTAGTCATCTCGCCATCTGAATTGAAAAAAAAATAAAAAAGTAAAATTCTAATTATTTTATTAATTCATCGTGCAATTTTCGCCCATTTTTCATTGTATTAATTTTTTTTGAAAATTTAAGCAAGTTATCATGATTATTTAATTTTTTGTGAATGAGAAGATAGTGGAATTATCTTGATGAAGATCCAGCTAACATTTTAATAATTCGGTAGGGTTTGAAGTCCGATTCTCCTCCTTCCCAATGTCCATAACTGACCCTAAAAATTTTCCCCATTTTTTTTACATCATTTAATATTATTCTTATAAAAACTTACCATTCATTTGAAAAAATTAGTTCCAAAAAGGTCTAAAGTACCGTAGCATTCTTCAAATGTGCCAAAAATGCTCCCAACTTCCAAAAATTGGAAATTTCAATTTTCTTTTTTTTGGAGTGCACTCCACTTTAAAATTTTGTGGAGAATCTGAAAAAAAAATTGTTCAAAGGCCGGATCATGCCTTCCTTCCGGGTCCTTAAAGAAGCTTCATCTCCAAAAATTTTCAACTTTTAGAAAAAATAAATCAGTATTTTTGCATTTCTTGAAGTTTGACTTTTTTAAAGACCTTCAGAGGTATGATTCAGTTTTCAAACCAATTTTGTCGATTTTTGGTAATTTTTTTTTAAAAATTAGGTTCAATTTATAATCAGATTTCTCAATTTTTTTTCTCAAAACACTTTCTTGAAATGTTAATTTTATAATTTATTTTCCATTCTTTCTTGAAACCAAATCATATTTTTATTAAATCCTGATTGTGTTTTTTTTTTGTTGTTGAAATGTCGTGTACATAATGTAATCTTGAAAATTCTAATTGTCTTCATTTTTTCGGTCAAAATATGACATTTCAGCCCTATTAAACCATTTTTAATGACTTGGAAAATTATGCCAAACTTCGCTCGTTTTTTCTCATCTGTTGGCGGAATCATTGTAAAAAGAATTTTTTCTACTCATCGCAAACAATAATAACAAAGATGTTGAACACGATACCCGTTATTTGCAATTTTTATAAAATTTTTTCGTGTGTTAGGAGGTCATTACCGACAATTTGACCCGAGTCCTACTTATCGGCGAATTTGTTTCGGTGAGGGTCATTGCATTGTATCTGTATGCATTCATCTGCATTGCGATTGGCGCATCGCTCGTAAAAATACAGCAATTGAACCATTTGCATGTGACGTAGCAATTATGTTGATTTTTTGTGGCTCTCTTTACATTACATGTGCTCGTAAACAATGCTGGTAAACGTATATACAGGTATGATGCGGATACATTACATGCGAAATTTTTCTACATAAGAGATTTCTTCTTTGTCGGTGTTTATTCGATAAATTTGCACCATCGAGATGTTATATATCTCGTAGATGTGCTTATAACAGGTTCGAGAACGATTTGCGTGGTTGCTTTGGCGCAATTTTGTTGTGTTTGTTTTGCCGTGTTATTTTTTTTCTGCCACAAAAAATAAGAGGAATTATGTAAGATGATCTTAATAAGGAGGATGGTTTACGTATTGGTAACGCGTGTGTCGTTTTTTGTGATTGGGAAATAAGGTTGAAAAAAAAAACCGTTTAATTAAGGTATTGTTTTATGGCCAATATAGCTATAATGTTTCCAAGGTCATTGGGAATGATTATTTGGTATCTCTTGTGCATAAGTAGTATTTGAAAGATTCGTTGACGAATTTTCGAGTCTGTCTCAAGATATCTGTCAAGTCAGCCTCGTATCATCTTTCGACGAATACTCGATGGCCTGAAGTCCAATGAACTGACCAAAGCCTGATGGCATTCGATTGCAGACATCGAGGGTGCTCGTTTCGTCTTCGTATGTTCGGAAGCGTCAAATCTTCTCGATTACCATTAATGGTGCGTGGTCGTACGTGAAAAAGTATATTTAATGGTACGCTCGTATGGGTATTATGTATGTATCTAAATGACACGATCATTTTATAGTATGCCAAACGAGTCTCGAAAATGAAGTCATTTACGACGATTTTGGCTAATGAAATGCATTTGCATTTTTATCTCTGGTAATATTAAGACTAGGTACCACTTTGTATTCGATGGATAAAAAACGACGAGTTTGACGATCCGGCTTCCGAATGCGAAATAATTCGAGGCACTGTTGCTCGAATGGTATCCACATAACCGCCCAACATCACATTTCCTAAACCGCATTGACGTCTATGGCGGTTATTTATTTTTAAACAACGTCTCGATCGGTTGATCTTGGCAATAATGTATCTATTGGTTCGAATATCGTATTGTACATTCATAAAATACATTACCAGTGCTCGGACGACGCTGCTGGCAATTTGCGTACAAACAAGACATGATTTTCGAGTGGTATTTAGATGCAGGTTTGCACGATTCTGAATACGATGACGAGATAATTCGCAAAGTGGATCTGTCCGCTGGGCCATCTGACTGCCCCGTATGAAAACGGGTCGAGAGTACCTGAGTGCGAAGAACTTATCGACGATATGATACCAGAATACATAAGTTGCGGAAGTTATTTTTCGGTCGTGGTGACGAGTAAGTGAAGTACTCGTATGCACCACGTGAAAAAGGCTACGACGAGGATATCCATAAGCACCAATGTCAACTATGCAGCGTGTTCTTGGCTCGTAATTACTTTGAAGTCGACTCCGGACGTGTTGCTTACAGTTAATCATTAGGGTGGATCGAAAAAACTTCCTGGAGGCTGATGGAAATTGGTGAGGTAGATTAGTTTTAAAAGAAGATTATTCAAAAAAAATTGGAAATTTCTAGTTGAAGGAAAAAGGAGCAAGGAATCTCAAAGTAGGGTAATTTTTGAAAAAAAATTGGATTTTTGCCATTTTTGGGTGGTGCTACCAGCTGGGAACTTTAGTCGCCTTCAAAGTGAAATTCAAATTTCTACTCTCTCATTTATATTTTAGTGAGAAGTAATGAAAATCACTGGAAAATAGAATCACAGCACAGTAATAAATCAATGAAAAAAATTGACTGAAATCAAGCAAAGAAAATAACTGGAAAATCAGTGAAAATTCACTAAAAAATCAGTAAAGTATCCGAAATTTGACGAATTAATGAAATTCTTCAAAAAATCGGTGAAAATTCACTGAAAATCGAATAATTTTTCTGAAATTTTTCTGATTTTCCATGTGTTTTAATTTTTTTTTTCAGTGACTTTTCACTGATTCGAAATGAGAGAGTATATTTTTCTAAACCATTGAAATGATTTTAAAATTATTGTTCTCACGTTTATAAATCACTGAAAATTATTGAAAATGACTGGAATACAGTCAGAATTGCCGCTTAGTAATGAATCAGCGGAGAAAATTTTCCTGAAAGCAAGCATTGAAAATATATGTTGAAAAATTAGTGAAAATTCACGGAAAAGTCGAGAAAATTCCACAATTATGTTGAAAAATTAGCGATTCTTTAAAAAAATCAGCAAAAATCTGCAATCAAAGATTTTCTCTGAATTTTTCTGGGCTAAAAATCTCAATATTCATTATAGTGATTTTTCACTGATTCACAATGAGAGAGAAGTTGCCACTGTCTGCCCTGTGAAGGGAATTTCATCCAATTAAAATCGTAAACTTATTCACCTCGAAATCAAGCCAAAATTTTTATTGGTCGCCTGTCATAATTTTGATGAAATTTTTCAAAAAAAGTTTTTAGCAGTACTACCAGTTGTCTTTTGATTCTCACCATTTTCACAAAATTTGAGTCGTTCATGACATGAATGAGTCAAAAAATGATGGGGTCATTGAATGGAAATAAGTAGAAAAAAATTATTTTTTCAACAATTTTTTGCAGCAGTACTGCCAATTAAAAATTCATAAAAATTGCGTAAATCAAAAAGTAGTTGACTGTTGATAGTTCTGTCATGAAATTTTTGAAATTTTTCTTCAAAAATTGTTATTGGTGGCGTAAGAAAAATTTCGGTCCAATTTTGATTTGCATGACTGAGAAATCTAAAATATTGGTGAAAATGAAAAATTTTCGGTGGCATAGCCAGGAACATAGCATGAAATGAGTCTGAACTTTCATATATTTTTTTTTTAGTAATTTTCAATTCACCCCCACCCCTTCATCCTTAAGTTTCTTTTGCATAAAAACCCTAAATAACAAATTTTGAATCATTTTCATAAATATTGAAAAGTTACCCAGTTATTTTACTAGATTTACATTTTAGAAATTTTTTTGGTGAAAATTATATTACTTAATTTAATTTGGAACGAACAGCTTCCTTGTTTATTCATTTTGACCTAAAAAACCCAAAATTATTACTAATTCAAGCAGTGATGTCAGATGCTTCTTTTAGAAGGATACAAAGTGGGTATGGTGGCCTTGAAGTTGAAATACCAGAAGGAAAGGAAAAGTGCGGTCATTTTTTTCGCACAGTCCCTTTAAATAGTAGATAAAAATTGTAATTTTGTTCATGCCCGAACGAAGCCAGGGCGAAGCTTTGAGAAATTTTGATTGTTAATGCCCTGAGAAGATATTTTTCACGTGAACTCTTGATCTGGAGGCAGACCTTTTGGACCCATCTCTTGGCTACGTCACTGAAAATGCTTCAAATTTGCAATTTGCAACTCCACTTTTCTTGTGGAGAGCAAAAAGTGGTAGAATGGTATAAAAACTCAAATCACACCTTAAAAAGGAGCGACCAAGGTTCCCAAAAGGCAGCACTACCCATAAGTGGCACAAAATTGCATTTTTTCCCCAAAAATTAGTCCAATTTTAGGTCTTTTAGTTCCGTATTTTTTGGACCAAGGAACTCAGAATTTTTCTGTAAAATCATCCATTCAACGTCACTTTCCTCGGAAATTTTTGTGAAAATCCGGGATATTTTTCCTTTCAATTTATCTCATTGATCATCTCAAATACGAGAAGAAAATATATCGTTTCGGCTAGTCTATCGATCCATTCATGAAAAATTTTCGATCAGATGGTAATTTATTGAATATCGAACAACGCCCAATAACGAACTGGAACGAATTTTCGTCCGTATGCGTGGATTTATCTGCGACGTGTCGCTGGCGGCTCGACGATAAATTTGAGCCGCAGATAAGTATCACCGCAGCGAATATTTTGCGCTGTCCGAGATCGTTTAGGAAACCGGTCGGTACCGGGCAGTCGATAAAAATCGACGAATTTGCCAATTCGGTATCCCACATAAGGATTTTTTACTCGTATTATTCGAGATTCGAGGTGCTACGGAGACGAGTCACCGAAGACGATTCTCGCGTCAAATTTATCCTCGCGAGTCGATGAGTTCGTGTGGGAGGTAATCTTTATTATTGGTACGCGAATTTCTATAGGTTGAATGGGGAAGAAAAGATACCGCCGGGATGATATCAACATGTGATGAAATCTTAGCTATGACGAAGCTACATCGCCAAATGTTCCAAAAAAAAAAAATGCCACCGCGAATAACTCGAGCTATATGAGTCGCGAAGACCTACCGTGCATTAGAGAGCTATAGGTAGATGTTATTTTTTGACAAGTTGAAAGAGAAGAGCGCTACGGAAGAGATTCTTCTTTATCATTTCCTGTGTGCGAGTATGAGCGCGAAGAAAGAGATACTTAGTGTTTGGTGCACTATAAATAAAACGCACGCGTCACTGGCTATATTCGCTGGAAACGAACGCATGATTTACCGTCTCATAAGGTGTTTTTAAAATGTGGACATCGTAACGTAACGACCTGATTTTTTTTCACTTTTTTTTTGGACCCGAGTCGATTTCTTTGCTCGGTCGGGGAAAGAGGCAAAGGCATCTATTCCAGGCTACGCGGGAAGCTCAACTCGACGCGATAATTGGAATGTCGGAAACTGGTAGTACACAGATATACGAGTACTTTATCATCTGGTAACTAACCTAGATGAATAAATTTTCGAAATTTAAATATTACCAGTGTCATGACTCATCGAATATAACTGCATTGCTGTTTACGAGTTCGAGTTTTTTTTTTTTTCTTCAAGTCGTTTATGATCCTTCTTGATTGTTATAGCTGTACGTAGTGCATAGGTAAATATAGAAGCGGTAAGGTTTTTATGCCCGTTGAAGTGATCTGGGCCGATGTGTTAACGAGTGCTTATTAATAATGCGCAAGAAGGTGCACGGTGTCGTTTTCAAACTGCCTTGTAATAATTTCCATTTTATTTCCTATTTAGGGTTTACGAGTGCTTAAAGATCATGTTTTGTTGCGGGTATTTCGGTTTTTATGTATTTTTATTGGCGTGATGGTATAAAATTCTGATTCCAATGTCTTCTCGGAATATGAGAAAGATGAGACTACTCCGAAGATGGAATCATCCTTTGGAGGAAAAGTTTTTTTTTTGCGAAGTTAGGGAATTATTTTTTCTCCTGACGATGTCAACTGGTTATTCGATACGATTCTTGATCTTGATAAATATCACGTTTTCCATTTCTGTATGAAGATAAAAATCCATGTGTTTTTCAGCGAAACTAATTGCATAAAAGTATCGGAAAATGGTACATATTTATAATATGTCAGATTTTCAGTAGATATGTTTCTCTGAAAACTGTATAATTTTTTTTTCTTATCATGTGGAAAATTCGATGATGTATATCCTGTTGATAATTTCCGGAAACGATCTCTACTTTGACATACATGTTAATTTTCTAATTCGGGTTGAAATTGAAATTTGAAATGACGAATTTAGGAAAATATTATTCATTATTATCGTGAAATTTTTTAATCGTGCACATGTAATGGGTACATTTTTCATTTAGATATCACAAATTTACCTATTTTAATGATTCTGAAAATTTTTTTATCAATGTAGTGACGTAGTCAAACTAGTTTAAGAGAGGGAGGAGAAGGGGAGAGATGCTGAAAATAAAAATAATTGTAAAAATTACATTGAACCTGAAGGAAAAAATGGCAAAAATATTACACCATTTAAAATATAATGTTCGAAATTGAAAATCACATATTTTTCAGTTTTGGAATCGTTTAGGTATGGGGGAGGGGAATTCCCTTCTTCCACATTTTGAAAAAAAAATGCTGTTTTAAAGGCGTATGGTTTCATTATCTGGAAGATGCTGCGTTTTCAACCATTCCGAAAAAATAATACTTCGAATTTAAATTCTCCCTCACTCTAAAATTTTTAAGCAATAACTGAGAAAATCGAACGTAATTTTAATTTAAAAATTTTCATTTTTTTCCCATACTCTTCCTCAAAGGAATTTGATTTTTCTGGAAAGTTGTCGAAAATATTTCAGAAGTTGAAATGCTCAATTACATTTCTGATTTCAAACGGAGCGATTTTTAAAATTTTTACAAAATGAATGATTTCTTCTGCTTCTGGTAAGGAATCGAATTTAGTTTTATCTGAAGAGCAGATCTAGCTGGGAATTGAAATTTTTTGGCTCAAATTGAAATTTTTTCGATTTTTCAAATTCAAAATGTGATCAATCTTTTTAATTTTTGAAAGTACGAAACACTTTACTTACCTATATACGAAGTTTCCGCCTAGGGTCTAATAATTTTTCTGACTGAAATTAAAAATTTTATTTGAGTGAGAACTGTCTTTGCTCTCGTTTGGTCAGCCCTGTAATTTTTTGGCATTTTTAGAAGACGTTCATGTAGGGAATTTTTGCTGATAATTTTTGACAAAACTTTTACATAAAAACTTTTCAATTATACGAATTCATTAAGTTTTTCGAGAGAAAATAAACTTTGGCGCTGGTAGAAGGAGGAAAAAAGGGACAGCTGACATTGAAAATAGGTTTCCTTGATTTTTCTGACTCCGACTGCAGTATTTTCTAAATTTTTAAAGGAAGGGGGCATCGATATTTCATTATTTTTTTTACTTGAACCAAATTTTTCCAGCGAATAATTAAATTTCTGTCATGAGTGTAGTGAGGGGGGGGGGCTGCTTTCATGTTTTTTTTTGTCGTATAATTTTTCCATTTTACTTGTTTTCGGTATTATGATGCTTGTTGATGATTCCACTTATTTTTTTGCTCTGTGATCTGGTTTTTCTTAGATTAGTAATCGTAGGAAGAAAATATCGTAATCGTGAATATTTGAATAATGCAATTTTTCCACAAGAATGTGTATAAATTTTCAATATAGACAGATGTGTTTTTGAGCCGGGAGGAGGGGGGCTAATTCAAATGAAGCCAAGTTTTTCAATTTTTCGGGGAAGAAAAAACATTAAACATGATTATATTTTTGACGATTTTTCTATCGATTTATTGATCATAGAAGCAACTAAGATGGAAAATCATCAAATATAAAATTTGACTTCATCATACTTTAAACTCTTTCTAATTCTTAAAAATAATGGTCATCGTATTTCAGCTATTTTTAAACGTCAATTTCGACAATTTTATTAATTTTTAAGGCCATTTGAAGCTTTGGACGAATTCGAAAAAACAGGATGGTTCAATAATTTTGCAACCTGTCATTTTTCAACGTCGATTTTGACAATTTCATTGATTTTTAAGGCAATTTGAACGAATTTGAAAAAAAAAACCAGGATGACTCGATAATTTTGCAATTTGCGGACTAAGCAAATTTACGAGGTACCAAAAAAAAAAAGATGAATTTCAACGAATAATAAAATTTCATATAATTATGTATAGTATGGTTGACGCTCCGTTCTCCTAATTCATCTCTCAATATTTGCAAATCATTGAAAAATTGATTTTTTTTATTTTTGCATTTTTCAGAAAAAATTTGAATCCAAAATCTTGAAAATTTTAAAAATAAAAATAATATATTGACATGACCTAGTTTTGGACAAAGATCAAAAATCATGAAATTAATGCTGATTTTGTCGGATGAAAAATTCAAAAAAATCTAATTTTCATGAAATTGGTAACGCCGCGTCGCATCTGCCCTCTCCTCCCTTTCAAGTTATTTTGAGTACGGCGCTGGATTTGTCCCTTGACGACCTAAATATAGGCAACCTTTCGTTCAGGGTTGGAGAAGCGATTCTTGTATTGGGTACATTTAAACCAGGGTTGTACCATAGAGTGGATGGTTGTACCGAATAACGTTAATTTTGATTCGAATCACGAATCATCAGAATGACTCGAATCATTTTTCGGGTAAATGATTTTTGTGATTCGTATTTTTCGAATCATTTAAAGTGAATGGCAATATGGTCAACATGATTCGTAAAATGATTCAAATATGTACTACACTGAATAATCCAACTTATTTTGGTATTTTTGGTCATTTTCATTGAATGATTCGAAAAGTACAAAAATTTTGAATCACGGAATCATCTTCTGTCCGATGATTCGAATCATTTTCGAATCACGAATCATTTTCTACCTGATGATTCGAATCATTTTTCGAATCATGAAAAAATTGATCCGAATCGAAAATGATTCAAAATTCGAATCATCACTGTTATTTGAGTGATCATTCAAGTATTTTTAATTTTTGTATAAATTTTTATGACTTTTAAAGCCCCATTTTCTATCTTCGGCTAGTAAGGGGCTCATATTCTGACCGATATACGTTCGATCAAACTCGACGCCATGTCAGTCCATTGTTAATGACCTTTAACGCATGTAAAATTTTAATAGCTTCCTACTCGGAAATTACACGAATACGGTTACATACGTGTGAGCGATGCAGCGGCGCGGCGTCGGCGGCTCTATGTAAAATTGCGATCGGATACGGGCCGACGATGGTGGTTAATTTTATGCAATCTTTTATTCATAAAGCGCGGGAAAAACGAATCACGCGTAGGTTAAACGAATTGTTATAAGAGCGCGATTTCCTCATATGGTACATGCGAAAACAACCAACCACAATCGTTCTAGTTCTGATTTTAGATTACGCACGTTGCACCAATGCTCGTGTTTTAGCCGACAAAAATACGACACTTTTAGATTAATATTAGATAGATCGAAGATCCTAGTAACAAAAAAATTGGCCAATTGATCGAATCGTGTTTTTCGTAATTTTTTCGCAGATCGCAAGATCAAGATCAGCAAGATGGTGCTATTCCGAGGACATAGTAAATCATCCGATGTCGAAGTGAAGTCTGAATTACGCCACCAGAACGAAGATCCAGCTACTCCTAGATTACTGAGGATATCGCCACTCAGACATAGTTACCGAATTCCCGTATGCCGAAGTATAGACGGATCGTTATATATGCACGATAGCGATGGCGATTCTATCATTTCAGCGCCTGCAAACGGAGATCAACAATTTACCGGCAGCGATACGAAGAAAGGTAATTAATCTGACAGATATTTACATAGTGTACTTGTATGCTTGGTGGTTTTTTTCCCTCTCAAAAGCCCGGTTTCCAATATTCCATAAATGTAGGTAAAAGCGCGAACACGAGGATTCTACGACCCGTACCTCCGAATGTAGAGCGGTAATTCTATATTAATGACCGGTGTAACGGGATTATCTTATGTGTGTTGTGCGATTGTGTAGTCCACGACGATGGTGCCGATGAGAAGTACCCCGGCTAATTTTAATACCTATATGGTGTTTCTATACATATTGGTACGAAACACGGTAGCCAGCGAGCCAGCATGGTGTGTAATTAAAAGGCGACGCGGTCGAGGTAGAGTAGTGAAAGTTTGAAATTCGAGCAGGTTTTCGTGAAGCCCGCCAGCTAAACGATGCGCCTACGAAACACAGCTCGGCTAACACTATAACGCCTGTAAATCCGCTCGGTTAAATGGTACGAATTTACACGAGATTCGATGGTATTGTAACGCCTGCGGTTCCACCGGTACGCTAATTATTTAACATTCGGTCTCCGTGTCGTCCGGATGGCGCTATCGGCGATGGCTTTGTAGCCGTGTAATACAAAGCGTGGGAGTTGGATAAAGCGCGGCTCGGATACGAGAAATCAGTAGATATTTGATACGGTAGATGTGTTAATCGAATGGAAGGTAGTTGATCTGATGCAGCTGAGGTTAAACAATGTCGCAGTTTGATTAATGGCTTCAGAGTTCAAACGAGCTGGATGATGCCGGATTATAGAAAGAGTGAATCGAAGAGGCCGGGTTTTGTTGATTTTTGAAAATATTTATGGAGTTGATTGTCGTAGGCGAGAGAATGGGTTTTGACGGCAGGAACTCGTGGTATGGCGAAGCTGGGAAAAATTGAGGATTATTAGGAAGAGGGGTACAATTTTTGAATTTAGGAATAAATAAATAGTTGATATGAATTGCGTCTAAGAAATTTAGTGAGAATTTCTCAATTTCTCTCATTTCTACCATTTTTTCTGGAAGAAAATATTTTGTTTTAGCAAGTTTCAATCCTGAAAGTAAAGTAATCCTGGTTTTTAAACATTTTAAATTTTCATCCAAAAAAACCATTGAAATCGAAATCATTAAATTTTGAACTTCCATTTTTTATGAAAAATTTCTGCCTCGCTTCTCTCCGGCGCGGCTAACAGAAATAAACTAAAATGAATAAAAAAACATTGGCTCAGATTGAAATAAGAAAGATCAAAATTAAAATCAAAATCAAAATGATCTGGTAAATAAAGTCGAATTTAGAATATTTACGATAATTTATAATGATTATTACAATATTTACGGTAATTCATGGTAATTGTCAACATATTTACCGTAATTTACCATAATTACTGAAATATTTACAACAATTAACCATATTTATTAAAATATTCACGATGAATTTACGGTAATTATTGGAATATTTACGGTAATTTATCGTAATTATTAAAATATTTACTGCTATTTACCGAAGTTATTTAAATATTTACGAAGATGTACCGTAATTATTGAAATATCGACGATAATTTACAGTAATTTACTGTAATTATTGAAATATTTACGGTAATTTACTGTAATTATTGAAATATTTACGGTAATTTACCGTAATTATTGAAATATTTACGATAATTTACATTAATTATTGGAATATTTACGGTAATTTACCGTAATTATTGGAATATTTACGGTAATTTACTGTAATTTTTAGAATAAATATAACGTAATTTTTGAAATATTTACGATAATTCACATTAACTATTGGATTATTTACAGTAATTTACGGTAATTTTTGAAACATTTACCGTAATTTACCGTAATTTTTGAAATATTTACAATAATTTACATTGATTATTAAAATTTTAAAAATAATTTATCGTAATTATTGAAATATTTACTGTAACTTGCCGTAATTATGAAATATTTATGGTAATTATTGAATTATTTACAGTAATTTTTGAAATATTTACAGTAATTTTTGAAATATTTACCGTAATTCACCGTAATTTTTGAAATATTTACGGTAATTTACCGTAATTATTGAAGTATTTACGGTAATTTATTGTAATTATTAGAAGATTTACAAAAATTTATTCTCCAACGGTGACTTCTGTGTTTTTAAAGTGATATATTACCCATTAGAATGTTTTTGAGGGGTACCTAAAGTAAGAAGCTGTACGTAAAAAGTTTACCTATGTTTGAATTTTTTCGCCCAAGAGAAGTAATTATGGTTTAAAAAGCATTAGTTTTGTCGTATGTCAACTTTCGCCCAAATGCTCGAAATAGAATGGCAAAAAAATCATTCGATTCGTCTCGACGAGAGAATTTCAAAAATGTATTAGTTTTTGCGTTTTGCGTGATTTTTGGCCGAGTTACAGGCGTATTTTTCCTCTCAACTTCCGACTTCCGGACAAAAAGTCACTTTCCATCCAAATGCTTGAAATTGAATAACAAAAAAACCATTCGATTGTTCATGACGAGAGGATTCCGAGAATGTATTTGTTTTTGCGTTTTGGGCAATATTTGGCCGAGTTACAAGCTTTTTTCTTCATCTGCTATCCCCTCCAAAAGAAAGTCAACTTTCGCCCAAATGCTTGAAATTAAATGATAAAAAAACCATTCGATTGTTCACGACGAGAGGATTCCAAAAATATATTCGTTTTTGCATTTTGAGTGATTTTTGACCGAGTTACAGGCATTTTTTTGCGCGAGTAGACCATCCATCAACCATCCAGAGGTTCTCACAATTTTTAATAAAGTTGAAAATTGAATTGTAAGTATAGCGTAGTGAAAGAAATTTTGAGACTCAAAACTCGACAGGTTGAATGTCTTTCAAATACCAGTAAACCTATGAAAAAAACTTGTTTGGGTAACTCAACGGCGCCGCGTAGACACAACATGGCGATTGTAAAACTTTGAAAGAATTTTCCCCCTCCATTTTGTCTGTCAAGGGTCTAACAGCATAAAATCATCGACGTTTTCCTGAATTTAACGAATATTTAACGTCACAAAAATATGGAAAAAAAATTTACGTAATTGTCTTGTGCCCTAAATATGGTCTTTTAGGTTGAATTAGGTTATAGAATCTTATTTGGGATATTGAACCAAACAAATTTTGAGCGGTGATATGTTAATTATGGAGAGAGGGTACAAAAAAGGTCATTGTTATATCGACATTTTTTCTTTTTCAAAGAAAAAATCAATTTAATTTTTTTCTCATTTTAATGTTTTAGAAAGTTGTAAATTTTAAAAGCAGTGAAAAAAAGTTCTAACATTAAACAGGGATAAAAATTAACCAATACATTTTCAGTTTTAAAACTGCTGGTTTACAAGCTCTTCGGTAAATTTTCGAAAATCGTGCTCAAAGGTCCACTTCATACTAATAAGTAGGTACAAAGTCGATTCATCGTCCTCAAAAGGTTTAAAAATTGTCGATAGGGCACCAATTCGTACGTACTTCTATCATGAATATTGAAATTATGTCATCTCACGAACTCGTCTTACCGCAACACCAGCAGTCACACAGCCAACGTACCTACAATTATCGAGTCAGCGAGTACAGCTGTACTGCCCTTCCGCTCTTCACCACGCCGCGCCGTGCCCTCTTAATTATACCCGAAGATTATTTGATTTTATAATTAATTCCTACGTGTACGTAATACTTACCATTAGGCAGACTGTACATGTGTAGCGCAGATATAGTGGATTTTTATGTAGGTATATATGGATATGGGCGCCTTTCGTCGAACCTTAAACTCACATTCAATTATAATATTGGAGATTGGCGAAGCTCCTTTATACCTCTCTAAACGTATTACGCGTACAGTTAACTTGACACCGATACAAGAAGCTACCTCGTAACCGCAGCTCAGAGGTTACCAATCCCTTGAAAAATACAAATACGTATAATTTTTAAAATCATCGGCTAATTTTTCTTCTTCACGTTACCAGATTATATACCTATATGCAGGCTCGTATCGACCAAATAATCCGTAGCTCGTACTCGTACACATATCGAATTATGTAAATTGAGACGTCGTCGAGCGTCGGTCGTCGCCTCATCATCGTCATGTATTCGATGTCCAAATGAGCGCCGCATCGCACCGGTACACCGCCGTTGTATTCGAGTAATATACGAACGTATTAATTAGCTCCCGAAGGTGGTATTTTAATCGAGCTGCGAGTTACATGTGTTCGGCGTGCAATTAGGTTCAAATTAATACGCGCATCATTACGATTACGTAATTATCAAAATACATCGTATCGATGTACAGAGTGAGAATTATAGTGTGTACGTGCGAGAGTTGAAGAACACCAGTAATATTACATATTATCGTCTTGAGGATACGTTCGATTCGAGCCGCGGCGTCAACCAGTGGACGAGATTTCATCATAGTTCGTGTTTCACGATGAGAATCTCTTTTGGGGATGTTATTGTCAATTTTTACACATATATTTGTATGCTAATTTCATTTTAGAGACGGGAAAATAAATCGAAAATCTCGATTTAATCGCGAGAGAGTTTCCTATTTAGATTTTCGTCATTATGTCAAATCGCTCGAGAGTAATGGTTAATTTAATACTTCATGCATAGAATTTTATTAAATTGGAAAAATTTTCGAATTTGCGTCATTCAGTCGTCAAGTACATATAGGTACATTTTCACCCTGGGAATTTTTTCTGAAAAAAGGCCAGAGAAATTATAGATACACCGCAATGAAATAATGAAGTTGAAAAAAAAAGAAAATTGGAGAAGAGGGTTATGAAAATTTTGAATAATATAAGTTTTCAAATTTTTTTACTTAATTTGATTGATGAATCATTCGATAGAAAATAACCTATATTTTTGATTTTCTTGTAAAAAATTTTGAAAAAGTTGAAAAATTCAATAAAAGGTATTTTTATTATCATGATTTCAGTAATGAACAGCAGAACGGAAAGGTTTACACTCGAAAACCATAATGAGAAATAGTACAGAAGAAATATGAAAAATTAAATACCAAAATTTAAATCTCATTTTTTTCTTTTTTTCCAATTTTTCAAAAATCTAGTGGGTATTATACGTATATTTTCTTCTTCTTCTCTGAAGAACCAAAATAATATTGAGGAACAGGTAGTACTTTGAAAATTTGATTTTTCGAGAAAAAATTTCAAAAAAGTTTATTTGTTGTACCCTGATTGATGTTTAAAAATCATAAAAAATAACTCGTAATGATTTTTAATTTTTTTCCTGAAAATTACCTAAGTATTGATTAGGGGGGGGGGGGTACAATATTAATGAGTATCTGTATTGAAAAGGCCTTGCTGAAGTCCTGTTTTTGGGTTTTGGGAACGATTTCCTTACTATTTGAATTTCTATGTCCTTTATAAATTTGATAATTTTTTGGTGCTGGAAGAGGGGTCGTTTTTTGGGAGGAAGGGAGGGAAGGAGGGTCCTCGTTGAAAAAAATTTATGAAAACAGGTAGTGAATTTTTCAAAAATAAATCTGTTAGATAACCATGATGGCTGAGTTAGTTAGGTACCATTTATCAATGAGTTTGAAAACTGAATTCTTTTCAAACTGTTTTACTGGGGAAAAAAGAAAGAAAAAAACATACACCATGAAAAAATCCTTCATCCAAAATTTAAAATTCTTCTCGAATTTTTGCGAATTTTTAAAATCTTAATTTTACCTCAGAGGTCTGCAAAATATGAAAATTTTATCCAATCAACAACAAAAAAAACACTGAAATTTGGCATATGCCTCACTTTTGACAGTTTTGACCTGCCGAATTGATTGGAAGTAGTTTTGATATGTTTCGGAATGATCAGAAAATTTTGGAATTTTTTAGCGGTGGAGAAAAGCCTAATATAAAAATGGTCTAGATGAATTTTAACACTTATAATCGCAGATTACCAATGTTGGTGATCTATTTTATCGATTAAACCAAAATTTTAAAAAAATCTTAATTTTGTGTTCAAATTCATTCGAATTTTTGGGTTGGAAATTTTGGATTTTTTCGGGGAAATTATTACGAATTTCAGAAAATT
This sequence comes from Pseudococcus jackbeardsleyi, assembly GCA_038380155.1. Classification (NCBI taxonomy): domain Eukaryota; kingdom Metazoa; phylum Arthropoda; class Insecta; order Hemiptera; family Pseudococcidae; genus Pseudococcus; species Pseudococcus jackbeardsleyi. The sequence goes on from CM076242.1 coordinate 11,740,193, forward strand.
GTGCTTTAATTGATCAAATAAATCACCACTATTGATAATCCACGATTATTAGAGCCAAAGTTCATATTGATAATTTTTATAAGCTTTTCTCCAGTGCAGTGCTGGAAAATTCCAAAATTTTTGGTGGTTCCAAAATGCCTTGAAACTGCTTCTAATCGATTCAGCAGGTCGAAAATAAGGTACGTATGTATATTCCAAATTTAAGATTTTTTCATTGATTAGATTAATTTTTTTTTAATTTACAAGGCTATGCGGTATCTAAGACTAAATCTTCAAAAATTCGCCAGAATTGGAGAAATGCACTTCAACACGTAAAATTTTGAATATGAGGTTCTTTTATTGTGCACTTCCGATTTTTTTTTTGTTTAATAACAAAATTTTGCTTTGAATTGGGATACCTCCCTTGTTAGTTGCAAGAAATCCAGAAAATAGGAAAAATTCAAATGATTTTACTGCCGAAAGCACAAATTTTCCACAGTTTTTGAATTTTTTAATGAAATAATTAAAAAAAAAACTTCTGTTTTAGTGGAAAATTCAAAACATTGAAAATAACGGGTAAATAGCAAGGTAAATTCAGAAAATTGTTAGAATTTTCAATTTTTCAGATCCAGTGGACTCCATTTCCTTTCATTTCCATTGCATAATTCACCCCAACGTGCCTCACATGCTACTCGCATCTTTTTTTAATGCTCCCCAAAAACCTTTTCTCTGTTATCTGCACTTCTCCTCTCGTCTGCGGTATATCCGGTGTCATCATCGTGATACCTTGGTACTCGGTAAAGTGGCAAGTAGCTCATAAAAATAAGTATGAGGGAGGATCATCGCCTTTTTTTTTCCACGACCCGCAAGGGGTTGATAACAGCATCGAGGAAATGGATACAAAAATTAAGGGAAACGAAAAAAAAAATCACACGGATAATAACCCAAGTACATGGACGATTCCGTACTCCCTTCCGCCCCGCCTTACTTGGGCGCTACCGCGTGTATCGCGACTGGTAGACTGGGTGACGGTGGCAGAGTGAGCAGTGGCGGGCGAGATAACGCGTATATGGGTAGGCCAACTGCCAGTCAAAGTCATATCAATACTCGTTGGCGGCTGGTTCGGTTTAGTGTGCGTGTGCCTGTTAGTCATATGTTTATGGAATCATTTACGCGTGTTTTTTAGACCCATTCTCGCGGTATCGATATCGGCGGCTTTGTTTATGGATGCGCGATAGCTCTTCGGATTATTATTGAGTAATTGACGCCCCAATCGTTGGTCTTCTCGTTGTGTAAATTTTGGTGATTCGAGTGTTGTGGGATATCTATTTGTATACATTTCGAGCTCAACTTTGGATCAATGGACCTGATCTATGATGCTGTGTGAATAAATTTACTCTCGGTGGTCTTTGGGTTTCGAGATGTTTTGCGATATTTGCGATATAGGTAAGATGATTTGCAGAAGTACATTTTATCTACTGTGTTTGTGAGTGTCGAATTTCAGAATGTATTTTGTAAGCTGGCTGGCTTGGGAGTTTCGAGAGATTTCCTCGAATTAAATAGAAGTAGTTTTTATCGATACACCTACGATGGCGTTGAAGAAATGGGAACGTGTGTTTGTGTTGTTTTTTATCAATCTTCGTACCTATACTTATATGCGTATTTACTTAAGTAGACCATTAGAACTAGCCCAACGAGCTACCGGTCTGTAAGCTAAGACAATATAACAATCGAGGTTGTTATTTCGTCTTAATTCGGCTGCAGAATTAGCATTTCGAATTTTCTTCGTCGTGTTGGTCGTTATGTTATCTTGCGAAGTTTCGGAGAAAGTACGTACTCTAAACTTACTCACAATTCAACTTTCCAAAGGCGGTATTGACACCTATTAAAAATGATAGAATTCGAGATGCATACATAAATTTGCTCCACTGCAGCATCGATGGTTTTTTTGGATCAGCTTACAGAAATTTAATGTGTTTGTGAGCAATAAAGCCAAAAATTTCGGATCGTAGTACATCTGCATCGAAATGCTTCCAGGGCTGAGGCACCTTATTGTACGCAGATATAACTATAACTGGTTTCATTCTTAGCATACCAATGGATATTATCGGCGTTGCGCGCCTTATATTTTGAAATATCTTCGCTTTTGACAGGTGTGACTTTTAAGAATTCCTCTCCGTGGTCGAGTAGAACTGGTATGCAAGATCGCGTACTGATTGTACACACGAGTACCGATGCCGATACCGAAACGTATGCGAGAGGAAGAAACGGCCATCACGGATTTGAATAAATTTTAAGGTGTTTTTTTTTCGGAGCTCAGAGTGTATTGGGTGCGAGCAGGGGAGAGGCAGAAGGTGTACGTTTTCTTCGACTTATTTTCTTCTATTATGCATAATGGTATTGGAGAGTATTAAGCTGAGTGGTATTTGCCTACGTGTGAAAATTACCGGGTTCAAGGGTATCGATTGGAAGACCTTGGATGGAATTTATAGACTGAGTGGACACTGGATAGTGGTATCAATGTTTTAGATTATTTTTGAGTTATTGTGATGTTGAAATTAGCTTTTTTGATATTTTGTTTGATTCGTTTCAAAAATGGAAAAAATTACTTTCAAAATAATCAAAGTATCTGGAAAAAATATCAAAAATATTCGAAAAGGCGTTTCATTTGTTCTAATGGTTCAAAAATCAGTGTCTTTAAAAAAATAAATACCTAAAAAAAGGTCAAAATGTTGAACTTTTGCTGAAAAAATTTGGTACAAATTTTGAAAATTTTTTTTAAGTAGAATTTGATTTTGAATTCTCACTGAAAATTAGAAAATTGTAAAACAACTTGACCAAATTTATTCACAAACAAATACACGAAAAATAAACAATCGCGAATCTAAACAAAGATTTTGGAAAACGGGAGCATTAAATTTTTGGTACCTGAATTCGTTGAATTTTCTGGAAAATGAAAAAATTTTGTTAATTTTTCCCTGTGCTGCAATTCGGACTTTTTTTCAGTGACTTTTCACACATCAATATCTGTGTCAGACAATCAAAAAAGAAGAAAGGTGTTTCTACAACAATCAAATTGAAAAATGATACCAGTAATTGAAAAATTCTTCGAAATGCAACAAAACATTAGGTACATATTAAACTGCGAACAACTTTGTTCGTATGCTAAAAAATAGCAGTTCTAAAAATGTTTTGAAGTCTCCTAGGTACCAAAAAATTTGATTGAATTGAAATAACAATTTCAAAAATAACTAAAAAGTTTTTATACGAGCCAAGGTTGACTAGTTAAGGTAGGAGGAGTAAAAATCAAAAATTTTCGAACTGAGATTCGATTTTTTTCAATTTTTTGAATTAAAGTACCTACCCAATTATTTTTCTCATTTATTTAAGTCAAAAAGAAATATTTTTCCAAAAATATATCATTTTCAAAAGTTCACCGATAACACCTAATTTTTTAAATTAGAAAATATAAAATTCAACTTTGCTTGAGGCTCCTTCTTTTGCATATTTAATTGCACCTGGGGGGGGGGGGGGCTGGTGGTAAAATTCATTTCGGCTGTTCTATAGTAGTATGTATTCTGGGAATCCATTTTTAAAAATTCTGAATGTTTTAAAAAAAAACTGAAGTCAAAATATTATGAGAACAACAATGAAAGAAATGAGTACTCAAGGAAAATACAAAATAGGAATTATTATTCTGATAATAAAAAAATTCAGCAATTATAATCTGGCAATACTTATGCCACTAGATTTTACAAATTGATTCCCAGGAAGACCCAATGTTCATCCGTCACCTTTAGTGAGACCACGGCACTTTCAAGTTGAATCACCTAGCAAAGAAAACGAAGAATTTTAAATAATTTTTCTCAACATTTTCCACTTTTCGCAGGATAGATTAGATACTCGGTACTTACATATGCAGGTTAGAAGTTCATCGAGGAATAATACGATCGCCAGTGAAACATCTTGGCCTATGTCTTCACACTTGGTTTATCCGTTTAGCGGTGGTCTGCCAAAAAAACCATTTGTTTCAAGGGTTGCACCACCACCATTGCTGAAAGTGCTGTTCACTTGTAATGGCATAATTGTGACCACCGAAGGTGCCGAATCGACAGCCGGTGGAATGGTGGTTTGTGGATTTGCGATGGAATTTGGGTTGTTCGGAATAACGGTGGGTGACGTATCGATGGCTGGCCTATTGACTGGCGTCGAGCTCGCTTTGGGATAACCAAAATTTCTGGGGACTGCTCTAGCTCGCAGTTGAAAGCTGCCGTATCGAATTGTGGTACTGATTACCGCCACGTTGGTATCGGTGAATGTAGGATACATCTCGAATTCGTTGCCCCCTAGGACGGAGCCACATTCTCTGAAAAAGTCAAGCCGATCAAAATGTGCGTTAGCAGGCATCGGACGGCGGTTACTTTAAAGTAACTTGGTTACTTTTTTCAAGCTCGGTTACTTTTAGTTACTTTTTAGCTGAAAAGTTACTTTTAGTTACTTTTTCAGCTTCAAAGTTACTTTTTTCGCTGAACTCGCTAGACACCCTTCAAAAATGAAGTTTTTGGACATAAAAATCAAATTTTTTCAAAGCTTTGACCTCGCTTCGCTCGGGCGTAAGTAAACATAATTATTATTAATTTTGGCTAGTTCAAAAGTTCAATACGTAAGCCTGTGGCGTAAATACCTCCACCAAAACCCTCAAAAATGAATTTTTCGAGTATTAAAAATCTATTTTTTTCAAAGCTCTGCCCTCGCTTCGCTCGGGCTTAAAATAATCGCTATTTAAATTGTAAAAGCCGTTCAAAAAGTATGATACCAAGACCGATTACAGAAAATCGAAACTTTCGATTACAATTCAGAGACAATGCTGCCAATATTTCGCAAAAAAAACATTTCTGTAAAATTGATTTTTTAAAATTTTTTACCGCTTTTCTGTAATTGGCTTAGGTAATTATTTACTTTACTTTTTGAATAGACCTTTTATTTAAACCGACAGTACCAAAGAAGGTTCTGTCACCCCCCCCCCCCCCCCTATTATCCGAGATCTTTATGCCCATTTAGTATATACCATACCTAAGAAAAAAATTCACCCTTCGACTTTTGTCCCCCTCAGAGGGGATGTCTAGTTACGCTACTGATAATATTAATTACTTTCACGAATTTTTGTCTTCTTATTCGTATTTTTCTGAATCTTCCTGCTCATAACATAACTTTATTTTTCATTATAAAATTTGTAACTTGAATTCAAATATTTAGTTCGAAATTTCAGATCTTTGAATTAAAATAAATATTTCAATTCAAGTCACGAATTTTATAATGAAAATAAAGTTATATGTTATGAGCAGGAAGATTCAGAAAAATACGAATAAGAAGACAAAAATTCGTGAAAGTAATTGATATTATCGAAAATAATTCAGTATGAGGTTCAGAGATGGAAAAATGGTAACAAAAACAAGAGAAAGAATCGTTCAGTGAACGAATTTATAAGCTCATAAATTTGGGCTGCGGAACGTCTCCTATTTTTTTTGAACGCGATTTTCTCATTTTCCCGGATCGTTATTTTTTTCTCTCTTCGGTAGTGAAATTACAGAGAAAAATACAAGTTTTAAAAAAAAGGGGAAGGAGAGGGGTATTAATAATTTTTTAAATGCGAAAAATTGAAAAATTATCTACTTTTTCGCAAAAAATTGGTTACTTTTTCACAAAAATTGGTTACTTTTTCCAGAAAAAAAAGTTACTAAAGTTACTATTTTTTTTCCAAATTTCCGTCCGATGCCTGCGTTAGATCAATGAGAAATGAAATCAGGAAGCAGTCTGTGAATGTGCAAGTGTGCCCATTTCAATGTGTGCTTCAAAGAATTTACTTTGAAGACTCAATTTTTTTTAAAAAAGTTGATCTTGGTGACCCCTAAATTTGAAAAAATGACTAAGTATGGAGTGAAGAAAAATCAGAAGTTTTTCAAGCAATTGAATGACTATTCCAAGATTTTTCAAAACTGGAAAGTTTCTAAAACTTGGAAATTCCTCGAAAAATGCAATTTTCTAAAAATTCTCAACTTGTAGAAAAAATGACTATTTTTGAAAATTCGAAGAATTTTCCAAAGCTTTAAAAATGTTTACCGTGAAAATAAGGACTCTGTGGACATTTCCTCATAAAATATCCCAAAAGAAAAAAAGTAACGAATTGGTTATGTTGTGTAGTTTGTTAATTCATTAAGTCAGCAGGCTTACTTTTTCAACAGCGTTATGCCACCGTCTGCTTTCACATCATGCAGTTCTAAGCAAGGCTGCGGATAAGAGTTTTCTTTGCCAAATAGATAGACTTCGGTAACCACTATTTCTATTCTGGTATTCGGATCGCTCTCCAGAGTAAAAACACATTCGCCTGTAATCGTGATGATGACAACCATTAATATTTTCCTAGTTCAAAAGTAAATAGGTGCTGGGGGAACTGCAGGTGTTGGGTAACTGCTCCGCAATTTGGTATTACCGAATTGAGATAATGGATTTCCTTCGTACTGATACGTTATCCAATTCTGATTGAATGATGTTGGGATATTTGGTATCCAAAATGCTGACTGACAAGGAGCCAACGACCAGAGGACTGAAGTTTGTGGTGGTGGGGGAACTGTTGCATCTATTTGGGCTAAACATTTCTGCAATAAGCGACCGATGATCGATATGAAAAAAATCAGCGAATGACGCCTACTCGAAAACCTGCGCAAAATTTAATTTAATGTATATTTACGTTTAGTTTCATTAATCATAATCAGAGATCGTACCTACTTCATTTTTACCAAAAAAATATATGTATTGACCTCAAACAATGGAACTTGAACAAAAAGTGCAAAAATTCCACAAAATGTGAAAAATTGCCTCTATTCAAAAAAATATGGTTTAGGAACGTCCTTCAACAAAAATTGTTAATCAAATTACTTATTGTTTCTCCCATTTCTTGACTGGAAAAAATCATACTAAAATTTGGAACCAAAAAAAGAATAAATCGAAAATAAGTAGGTACCTACATCATAAAAGAACTACTTTTAAAAGTTTCAGGACTCAATTTCATTTCTTGAATTTCGACGAATTTTTGAATTCTCAAGATAACTCGACCGCCCTAAAAATCAAAATTTGATCTAATGAACTAAAAATAAAAAATGAAATTCGGTATACTTGTATACTGTATTTTTGACCTCCCGAGTTGGTTTGATCTTATTTTGTGGTTAAAAGGGCTAAAGTTCTCAAGAATAATTTTTATGGGCTTTATTCCAGTGCTGAAAAACTCCTAAATTTTTCGAAGCCTCCAAAACATCTCAAAATCCACTTTGAAAAGACAAAAATAGAGTACACTCCAAATTTCAGCGTTATTTGTTGATTACATCAGATTTTCATAATTCACCGATTGGCCACGCTTGAAATTTAAAGAAATCGCCAAACTTTGAGAAATGAGCTTCAGCCTTTAATTTTAAAAATCGTGATTCTTTTATAATGTACCGACTTGAAAAATTTTTTGTTTAGGTTCAAAATTTTCCTCTAATTTTGATACCACTTTTGTAGTAGTCATATAAAGGAAAATTCTATGCCAAAAATTTTCAATTCCACATTTTCGAGCAAAGCGATTTCTGAAAATCGAAAACATTGTAATTTCCAAGAAAAAAAGATTTTTTTTTTTTTTTCTAAGAAATTCAAGTTTGAGACTTGGTGACATTTTTTTCTTTATTTCTGTTATTTATTTAAAATTCCAAAATCAGTGTGCCTATGATTTTTCTCACTCAACTGAACCTGAATTTCATATTTTCCTGAGACTTATGGGTAAAATTCCAGACTTTATTTAGCAGGCACATCCCATTCCACTTCAAAAGTTTATAATTTTTTTCAATTTTCCCGACTTGATAGACAAATTTATTCACAGACCTTAAAATTCATTTGAAAATGAACGAACTTGATCGTTTGGAATCTAGGAAGAATGAAGTTTTTCAATATGTGACTGATTCATTTTTTGAGAGAGAGAGAGAACATAAATTAACTTAAAAAATTTACCTTAATGGATTCATCGTATACGAGTTGGAGGATCCAGGTAGCTAAATGGCTGTGCCAAGTTGATACGCCAAGTTTTGGCTCAACAGGTGAAGAGCTACTTCAGCACATAAAATTATCAAATTGGAGATGAAACTTTTCACTCGAACTGCATTCCGCGATCAACAAACCAATACTTTTAATGTGAGGCAAAATACAATTCAACACACATACTTTTTAAATTCGCGAGCACCAGCTAACTGAAAATGCGAACTTCTCTACACACTTATTGGCGACAGATATAGCGATCAACAACTGTATAGAAAATATTTTTCTACATTAAAATTTCTTCACATCTCACCCACTACTTGTGATCATAATGAGAAAGGTGTAATATACCCACATTTTAATGATGTAAAATGAATGATCTCGATTTCAATACCAATATAGGGGTATTTTGATAAGACCACGTGAAAGTTCCCATATGACCGAGTACCAAGATCGGGGAAATGAAGAGCTCTGGAAACAACAAATACGTCATTACCGCGGCTATGCAGAAAAAAAAACAACAGGAAACAAATAAAATAATATTATTGCCAGCTAATGCCACAATTTATCGACTAGATCCAGCCTATGACGACGAAATTGCGAGCCTAACTATCTAAAAAGGTAAAACTGACGTATAGTAACCATCCTTTAAAACATCTCAACTTCTGAGTCCTCTTCGATTTATTCAAACATCAGAAAATCTTTTTCGTTGAATAAAAATAATGTTTTTCCTAATTTTATTCTCTATTTATTTTCGACCCTCTCACTGGGGCACATTATACCATTTCCACCTACTCAGAAATTGCTTGCGAAGATAAAATTCAGCCAAGACTAAACAGTTGGTTTTTTGATGAAAACATATCTTTTTTTTTTAGAAATTACACCAATTTCAAGTTCGAAAATTCTTGCTTACGTCATTTTTTTAATCATGAGAAATTACTCATTTCAAAGAGTCATGGCCTGATAAAATTTCAACGATTATTTCGAAGGTTTTTACTTTTATCAGCTCATTACCTAGCTTTCTTCGCTCTCTTCGTCCTTGCTTCATGTTTCGTATATTCGCTTTCGGACTCGGTTCAATCTACGAAATTTCAAACCATTTTTTTCCATTAAATCGAGAAGAAGGGTAAGAAGATCGTGATAAAATTTCATTTCGCGGATAGCAAATTATCGCGCGGTAATAAAATTAACACATTTGGTACGCATATGTAAAGCTTGACACGTAAACTTTGCTGGCTTGGTCATCTGTCTGTACATCGAATAGATGGCAGACAGGCTCGTTGGCCTGTTGGGCACACAGGTATATTAATTTGCACGTTCACTCGAGCTTGGTAAAATACCGGAACGTTAAACTTGCTCAAATTGTACACATATTAGTGGGTTCGGTTGAAATGACAAGAGAAATACGAGTTTGAAAAAGTATAGGTACGTGCGAAGAGAGGAAATACATAAGTTAATGTATCTATGTGCCTACATAGAATATGGCGATAGGGTATACCGGTGGCCGATGCACCGTCCGTCTTGACACGACTGCCCATAAGGGAACCCATTATGCGTCGAGTAAAAATAACCCCCCATTCGGTGATGCGAAACGAAACCAAAAAACAGAAAATAAACGCGTTGATAATGATAATTCCGACGACGAGGACGAGTAAAAACAAACGAACGACTGGCTCATGTAGGTATATGGCTGAACGACACATGGCTCTTTAGGTTTCATGCTTTTACGATATTTTAGCATATTCTCATTAATAATTTCAACATTTCTGCATTTATTAAAACGTGACGATCGGGTCCTTCGAGATGAAAATACTTTGGCATTTCCTGCGCCGACACCGATGCCAAAGTCGTCCCGTGATCGTAGAGTATCTATCCATAAATGAGATACAGATAGGGAAGGAGATGCAGGGATAGATGAATCCGGCGTGAGCATTAAGACAGTACGATGTGGAAATAGAGATTCAACCGGTGGTCGACTGGTCGATCAATGGCAATGGCGCGAGCGAATTTATCGTCGAATAAAAAAATTACGTTCGGAGCTAGTTTTTTTTGTTGCCGTCGCGTATTTCATTCGAAGATGGCTCGCGAACGCGTTCTTGTAATGGTCATATCGAGGTATTTTACGATCGGCACATGACAAAGATGGAGAGAATTTTCTCGCCGGATTCGATGTATGGTCGTGTGGCCTTCGTGCAGAAGCGAGTGAAGCGATATTTTCTGGAGGGGAGGGGACTTCAAATTTTTCAAAATTTTCAACTGATTTTTCTTTTTAAAGAAATCATACTAATTTTTTTCGCAAAATTTTCCAAATTTTAAAATTTTTCCAGTTTTAAATTCAGTGAAGATTAATTTTGGCTGAAAAAAAACTTTCCAATTTACAACTTTGAAAAATTTTTACGAAATTAAAATTATTTGAATATCATTTTCCAATGCGAGAATAAAAAATTTGGAAAATTTTCATTTCATTTGAAGAAAAGTTGAGGTAAATACAGAATTTAAATCATAAAATTTGTTTAAAAATGAGGAAAATTTGGATTTTAGAAAATTTTGATAAAACTTGGATAAAAGGAACGATTTTATGGTACAATTACCCAAATTCGACTATCCGAAATATAAAAATCCCGAATGGACATCGTCCCGAATAACTGTTCTCTCGATTTCTTTATCCTCGAATACTGAATTCCCGAATCCAATTCCCTGAATACTTTCCGCTGAATCGAGTGAATTCTACAATCCTGATTACGGTTTTTTTGGAAACTGTGGGTGTAAGTTTTTGAGACATTATTCCTAAATTAGTTATAGGACACCAAGTCGCAAAGGAGTTTTTTGAGTTAATACTTCTAAACCGAGGCATTAAGAACGTTCAATTTGGACATTTTTGGACATAATGTCCGAATTGGGGATTTTGGGACACTTTGTCTCAGTCAAATTTTATGGAATGTGAAGTCTAGATAGAGATATTTGGAACCTTCGGATTGAAAATATTTGGACAGTATGTCCAGATGGGTTTTGGGACATCATGTCCACGATTTTGTGAATGAAAAAACTGAACTTGATAATCTTCCAACTACAGATTCGGGTAAAGGTTCATGTAGGGGTATTTTAATTTGGGGAAATGGATTTAAAAGGAAACAAAAAATTGAGAGATCAAATGGAACCGAGAAAACCAGAACCAATTCGGTTCTTAATTTTCAGACCGACGGGACCATGCACCGCCATAATTCAACACTAGGAACTATTCAATTACAAATCACCTTAAAACCAGATTTTTTTTGAACTGCCTCTATAAAAAAATAATTCTTTAATGACCACCACTCTTCAAAAAAACGGACACGTTTTGAAAATTCCATTCGAGATCGCCACCAAGTCCACTGATAAAGCAAAAAGACAATTTTTTTACGTTTTGAGAATTTGTGGGCGAGGACGAGAATTTTTGAAGAAAACATGGCATCCAAAAGCTGAAATTTCTTCGTTAAAATTCGTGTTTTTTCACTGTACTTTTTGACTTACAAAAAACCACGTTCCTTAATTAGCTCCTCTTCTTCCAAAAAATCGAAAATTTTCCTTAAATTTGTCACAAAATTCCCTGATACATGATAAGGACATTTTTTTTTCATTCGAAAATGTTCAATTGACTGGTCTAGAAGATTCATACCATCATTTTGAGAACCTTGGGTAAAATTTTCTTCGTCATATTCTCAAATTTTCCCAATTTTTTCAACTTGTTTGTATCCAAGCCAAGAAAAATGTAGGACGAGCTGGGAAAAAATTGAGAATCCCAGCTTTACCCGATTTTACCAACTTTTTGCAATTTTTGGGATGATCTGGGGGCTGCTGTCATCCTCACTCTTTCTCGATCGTCACGTCGTCATTTCAATCTATCCATGCGAATGATTTTTTTCCTCACGAGCATCTTTTCTAAATTACATCGACGCCGGCGGTGAGATTCGACTGCGGCATGTGAGTTGAACTCGTGTATGCGTGGGCTACGAAGCTCGGCTACTTTATATGTATTATTGTCTAATACGCCTACGAGAGGAGCGTGTAAGAGCTACCGACTATCGCGATGCACTCGGCGAGAATCAATTAAACCAAGTGGTTGTGGTTTGTACCTACGTTAATTTTTTTTTACCTATTTCGGAGCCTAAGTGTGGCGCTGGCGGTAGCCGATGTGTGAAATATACTCGTTAATTTAAAGCTAGAGTAAAGAGCTGAATGTATCTGCTGGACGATCGACAAACGAGGCGTAGAAATGGCCTAAGGCGATGTACCCAGGTACGTACGACCGTGTGTAGAGATATGGTCGACAGGTTGTGAGTACCGTCGGAGTGCTCGTATCGTCCGATATAAGATATGGACTAACAAGCTACGGTTTCAGAGTTCGAGGAAGGTAAAAAAAGAGTTGGAAATGTCGGTTTAGAGTACCAATGTGTACATTAAGACGTATAGACCGAAGGCGAATACGAAGGGTACAAATACCTCGGAGCTGTTTGACAAAGCAGGTGTACCATTCTGAGTGGTCCACTGAGTACTCGGTATGTGTGAAGTGGTGGAAACCACGGGCTATTTTACTATGTACGAATGTAAAACGTAGGTACCTTACCTACGACGTATGGCTCGTCCCTCGTCCGGTGTTGTTTTTTTATGACCGTTGTAACATCGTTATTCGCTTTTGTAGGTAGGAAACCTTGTTAAGGTCGTATAAAGAAACGATTTTTTTGTTACGGAGAAAACACAAGTAGGAGGAATTGTGTAAAAAGGTAGAAAAGGCCTGGTATTGAGCTACGGTGTCGCCAACCGTATTGGAAATATTGTTTCACAATCAAGGTACCTTATTGTTTCGCGTTTGAATGGCGCCTTTGAAACGGTGCATCGGAATGGAATAGATTTAACCCGGTGATGGACGTGGAATGCGCTCTGCCCCCCGATGAGCTCCCTCCACTGATCTAAAATATCCGCAGCTACCCCTTGGGCCCCCACGGTGCCTCGAATAATGCGGTAATTACCGCGGTGCCGGTTACAAGGTAATACGAAAATATGTAAAATGCGATGACCTCCTGTAAGCGGTTATAATCGATTTATTATGTTCGACATTTTATTTTATTATTTCGTATTGTATAAGTATAGTACGCGTACAAGCGTATACGATTCGATTTCTGTGCGAGTGGGGTTTTTTTCAGCATACTCTTTATGTACACACGTAATAATCGTAATGAAAGCCACTTGGAAGTTTTTCATTCATCGGTAAAAACGTTGGTTCGGCGTTAAGTTGACGGATTGTTTTTTTGGAGGTTTTTATTATTTTTTTTTTATCGATTTTGTTTTTTCGATGTTAAATTACGATTAGTTTTTTTCAAGACGAACGAGTGGTTTCTCAAGAGCTGTGTACCGATGGAATTGAATGCAGGGCTTCCGTTCGGAAAGAGGCCCCAATTCGTGTTGTTTTTAATTTTTTTCATCGGTCTGGAGTACTCGTATCTTGGTAATAGCGTCATAGCCAAGAGTGCCTTTGTCGCTGGATGGCGTTGTTGAGGCTCTCGGCTCTCGAACGAGGGTGTGGTATCGCCGCAGTGGTACTCGAAAGGTCGTTCGAGAGATCGAGGGGTCGTCGTATTCGTTCGGTTGCCGATGTGTATCCGTTCCAATATTATGTACGAGTTCGATGTCAGATCGAATAACTCGAACGAGATCGGTTTTGTAGATTTAATTATTACGATTACCTCGTAGGTATGGTCCGGTACGGCTCCGGAGAAAATCGATAAATCACCGGGCTCGCCAGCGACGCTGATTTTATGATTTTATTGACTGGGTAGCATGAATATGGTTGTGGAGATTGGGTGGATCAACTGGATTGTTACAGGTTGAAGAAGCTGTGGTGTATGGGGTTTGATGGGATGGTTTCCTCGGAGCGATTGGGATGTGAATTTCAATTATGAAACGATTTTTAGAAATTATGTAAGATTGCGAGGTGATTTTGTGGAATTTCGACGTACTTAATTGGTTGATAAATCTTTTTTTAGAGATTGACGGATGATTTTTCGAGAATAGCAGAAATTTCTGTGTAATGTGTGCTTGTAATATTAATTTATTGAAAAAAAAAAGAATTTTTAAAACCTGTGGCAAAAATGCTATTCAAATCATTTTGAAATTCTTGTAAAATTTTTAAAAACATCTTTCAAAATTGACAAAATTGTAATTAATGGAGTTTAGCTTCCTCTTTCCTTCTACTCCTCTTCCAAAAAAAAAAAAAAAAAAAACTGAAAGTCGTAAATAGTCAAAAATTATGAAAAGGGTAGAAATATTTCGAGCCTCAGGCACCTCTCTTTCGAAGTCAGGAAATTCTATTGCTATATTTTCATTTTTTTTTTTTTTAAATTTCAACGAATTTACCCTTCTCATGGTGTCCTTAATGATAGAAAAAAATACCTATGGAAAAAATCTCGACCCTCATTTTTTCCCTCCCTCATTCCTACATTTCGACGCTTTGACCATTTTATCACGTTATATTTTCATGAATTTTTCATTTCAACAAAAGTAAAGGAAATTTTATGTTCTTTGACTTTTTTGGCACGAAAGGGCAGGAACCAGGAAATTCAACAACCAAATTTATTCAGACAAGTTGAAAGCTTCGTATTCTTTCATTTTGAATCTGTGAAAAGTGACCGAGAAATAAAATTGCAACAGAGGGAAAATTAGTGAAATTCTTTGATTTTCAGCTGGTGATTTTCACTGATTTTTCAAAGAATTTCACTGATTTTTTGAAAAATTTCAGAGATTTTTCTGACTTTAATGAATTTTTACTGATTTATTTTTGTGCTGAAATTCTGACTTTTTTTTAGTGATTTCGATAATTTTCACTGATTTATAAATGATCAGATAGAAAAATGCAAATTTTTTGATTTTGAAATTTTACGTGATATCATTTTTCGTAAGTCACTTAAAGTCCACCTTTTTGAATTAATTTTTTTTTTTACGCTTCGAATGAAAAAAAAATTATAAAATTAGGAAGCTGATGAAATTACTGTAAAAATTGACAAAATACTAATAATCATTGTAATCAGTATCGGAATCATTTCCAAATTGCTTGAAAATTTCATAAAAATGGTTTAAGCATGTGATGAAAAACTAACTTTTTTATTGAAATGGTTAAAAATAACTTATGAAATTATCAAATTTTTTGAAAAAATTGACGATGCCCTGGAAAGTTTAGGTTCATTTTCCTTCTTTCACCCAATTTATTTTATGATGTACATTGCGAATAATTAATTATGATTGGATTTTTCAGTTTTTGAACTTTTTTTCCATTTTGATGATTTTCTCACAATTTTTATGTCGTTTTTGCCTTTATCATTTTCAAATTAATTTCATGTTTTTTTTTCTTGAAATTTTAGGATTTTTTATTCTATTTTGATCCATTTTTGCTGACTTAAAAATTTTCTTGTCATTTCAAAAATTTTTCCTAAAAATTTTTAACACATTTAATTTGAATGAATTTTGCAATTTTATTACATTTTCAAATTAGGTCTTTTGAAAGATTTTTATTCAGTAATTAAAAAAAGTTCAGTTTCGATCCCACTTCGACAAATGTTGAAAAACGTATTTAGAAAATTTTCAAAAAAATGATAATTTTCCTAATGTTCAAAATGTTTTGAATAATTTGGTGCAATTTTCAGAAAGAAATTTGTCATCTCACGGTGTATCATTTTTGCCCCGAATGTTTTTGAAAAAATTAAATCCTATCTCAAGACTTTCAAATTAGTACATTATTCATTTCAACTGTTACTGAAATTCAAAAAAATAAATTTCAACTTATTGTTAATTTAATTTTTTATTTTCTAATTTTACCAGTTTTCATCAGAATCCAAAGAAAAATATTCATGTCACATTCGCAAAATTTCTGGCTTGATCCGAAATTCTATCAGATATATGAGACGAGCTCCTTCGCCCCTCTTTTGCTTCTTCGATCCGTTTAGCATTTATTTTCTGATCAAATTATTTTCGCTGGAATAATCCGAATCAACCGAGCTTGCCAAATAAAGTTCCACAACAATAATCTAAAATACATCGAAAACGAAATCGAAATCGAAGGGGGTGCATCGTACGAGACCTTCCTTCATTAAAAAGGTGAAAAATTCCTGCAACGAGTTATTATCTGCTTCTGTATCTCCCGCAGTCTTCTTGTACAACTCGAAGGGTCTATAACGCCTCAAGCTATTAAAAACGGATAATTGGATTAATACGCACACGTAATTGAAATGATGAAAATGGCTATAAGGATTCAAGAGGAGGGTGGGAATCTAAATCGAAACTTGTACCGAACAAATATGTATACTTTTTAAGCTGGCAACGGTAGATACGTAATTCTATCCCAATTTGTTCATCAATCAATTGTTTAAATTTTCTTTATACGCGATCGTTATCCCTCATCTGTCTACTGGTGTTCGATGAAACTGGACTTTTTTTTTTCAAAGCGGGGTATTTTTCTGTATCATGGGGTGCTGGAGTAGTTTTTGTAACGACGATGATGATTAATTTACACAATAGTGTAAGAGAATACGAAGAAGATTGTTGGGTTCGAGAGAGACATTTTGATGAAATGTGGTTGAATAGTGCTGAACACGCCTACTGTGTCGGGTACTTCTATCTTGTTTTTGCTCTTACATGTGTATTTATTGGACATAATATAACGTATTTAGAATTAGGTGTACTACTAATCCGTATGCGTGTTAGAGCCCTTTACTTACGTACGAATATTTATTATTTATAGAAAAAATCTTTTCAATAGATGCCAAACTAATATGTAGGTAAGGTACACCTATTTATGTACTTCTTTTTTTACAAAAACGATGACTAATAGTGTATTATAGTCATATACATGCGTTAAATATTGTGCCACGAAGATAAGGTGCCCGAGCTTTAGACTAATCTTCGAGTACCCGTCGTCGTCATAGGTATATCCGCTGTATTATGCGTACCTATTTTTTTATGTACATAAATTACGCGAAAAAAAAGAAAAGAAAAAAGCATACAATTCGTTCATATAATACGTGTGTAGTAGTAGCCGCGAAGTTGAAGATAACGAAGGAAATAATGAAAAAAAACTTAGTACGAGTATGAATCATCGAGAAACAACCAAAATTAGCGAATCGTACCTACAGACGTTTGCCTATGGTGTAAATTCTATATAATACAGTGTGTTTATTAAATTCTGACCTGCTTCCGTAATTTTTTTTACCTGGGGGAAGATGGCGAGTTGGTTTCGATGATTTAGTGAAAAATTAAGCTAAATTTTCCCCTTTTGAAAGAAATGTTGATTATTGTTCTTCATTCCTAAAAAAAAATTACAATTTTTTTCGATTTTTTTCTTCCAAATCTGTGGATTTAGAAATAGGGGAGGGGGCTGTGTAAAAAAAATGGGGTTTCACTGTATCTTGGTTATGAGGCAATGAAATTTTTTTCGAATTTTGGAAGATTTCAGCAGTTTTATCCTCTGTAGTGGTTCATTCTCCTCTAGAAATGAGAGTACCAAAATTTTAGATCCCTACATCCATTTAAATTGAAAGAAAAAAAAATGATGAAAAATGAAATATTACATTTTTGAACATTTTTTAGTAATATTAATCTGAAAGCATTTCTAAGTTTTAATTATCAGAGATAAACTGTGGGGGGGGCTCGTTTTATTAAAGGGTTTGAGGAGCCTTCACCTGTGATCTTTAGAGTACTACTCGAGATATTTTAGAACCATAGCCGAGTATGGACTGGAATTTAAAAGAGGAGAGCTTGAGCCCCAGGTAAAAAAAGTACACATGAATTGAAAATATTTATTTTCGATCCTCTAAAAACTTTGAAATTTCATTTCGGATTGACACTAAGTAATCCTCTTAATAATTGAGAAAAACGAATTTCCATCATTTCAAAATATTCAGTTGTCAAGCTCATCAAGCTTGAGGTAACGGAGGACCAAAATTTACCAATTTTTACGTCTCACTAGATTGCAAATTTCTTGAAAAGGGGGTACCGGTGGCTGTGATAGGCGAATCTGCCCTTATAGAGCTGAAATTTGAAACTAACTGGCGGAATTTGGTTCTTACGGACTAAGAAACTGAGGGGTGTTGGTGGATGGTTTGAAAAAAAATTGATGATTTTTCCAGCCAAAAATCGCTGTTAAAAACTTGAAATCGAGTTTTCTACATGCTGTTTCAGCGGTGTAATTGTGAAAAAAAAAATTCATGTACCTAGTTTCTATGTTTTACGTAATGTTTTTTTTAGAATTTTTTTAAGAAATGGGAGATCTTGAAAATACGAAAAACCATTTTTTCAAAACGTTTTTTACACAGAAAAATGATAATTTTTGGTCGAAAAAATTTTTCTGGTAAAAATGTCCCAAAAAACGTATTATACACCACTTGTCCGATTTTTACTTCATTTCATCTCTGTTTCGTGATTTTTGTAATTTCAAGTCCAAATAAGTGCAGCACAACTTTCTTTTCCTGAGAAATTGTCATAAAAAAAAATTTCAAAAGATTCGTGTTCAGCAACGCAAACTACTTCAATAAACCCCATTTTTACGATTAAAGCACTCAAATTTTGAAAATTCAGTTTTGAGTCAACGAGTTTTTTTGAATGAATAATACCTATTCCCCCCCCCCCCCCCCCCCAAAAAAAAAAAAATGAGTTAAATGTAATTTCATTTTAAACTTTTTTTTTTTTGATTTCTCTGTTTTTTTCCTAATCTATGGCAAAAGTAGTGAACAACTGCTTTGAGAAAAATTAAACCGGTTTCAAAAGTCGAAAAGCAAAAAATGATTAATTTTTGATCCCTTCCAATTTTTTTGAATTACCTATTTTTCATATTTTCAAGAATTTTCAACAATGGGTTGTGAATTAAGAAACTGATTTGAAAATTATGATTCCCTCTTTGAAAACTTCTAGCTTTATTTTTGTAGAAATTTTCCAATTTTTCAATGGATCCAATGTAAATATTTTATAGTAAATAAGATACAATTAGAATCAGTACCTCAAAATGAAAATTATTTAAAACCCTGTTTCTCATGAAGTGCAAAAATTCCCATTTTTAAAAAATAATTTCAAAATTAGTCGAGTCTAAGTTGTCAGAATACGTATATGAGTCTAATTTTTCGACAAGTCTTCATCAGAAAGAAATCCAACTCCGTTGAAATCAACCGACCAGCTTTCTTTATCCGATGAAAAGCAACGACCAATGGTCAAGACTTGATAAACACCCTGTATTCTTACATACAATAAAATTTTGACGGGTATCTGTCTAATTAACCTTATATACGGGCTGGCGGTCAATTTAGGCGTATTTTACGACCAATTCGACTGGAAACGAGGAAAAAGGAGAAAAAAATTCAACGCGGTTTTCCATCCATTCGTGCCTTGCTCCGTAAGGAGACCATTGTCCCTTGATTCAAGGTCTTCGGTGGTAAGGAGGCACCTAGCTGGGCTACCTATCTTCTCCACCGACGTACCCAGGAGCCGGCGTATAACCGCGATACCGCGAACAATGCGGTAGACCGGAGGAGCCAGAGCAGCCCGAGTCGAAGAAGGTGGAAAACCATCGAAGAGACAGATGATCGGCGGCTCGTTGATGTGGGAAAAACAATAAGCGAAATCAAATATACTCGGTATAGCAACAACGTTCACAAAGACAGGAAACACAGCGATTTTTTCTACCAAACGAACAATAGCTTATTACCGAGCCGAGTATAATATCCGTTCATTCCGATTTGACTACGGAATGAGTATATTTTTCCTGTTGACGTACGTGTATGTGTCGAGTGTGTACTCTGGATGAAGCGCGGAATGGGGGAAAGTAAAGAGTACAAATTGTACACGAATTCCGGCCGGCGGTTCGATCGATTTGTAAAATTAGCGAAGAAAAACCAGTTGACACTCGAAATGTTTGCATACGATCGGGCGAGCCGAAGAAGGTGGGCGAATTGAGGAAAAAAATGTCCATTTGGTGAGGCGAGGTGAACCGTCGGTAACAACTCATTAACCTATTTTATTGCGGCCGTTTAATGCGCTCCATTAAGTAATTAACCTTTCGAGTTTAAGATAGTTACGATTTTTTTTTTCAACTTCTAAGAGCGTATAGAAGATGACGCCCTGCGTAGACCGAGAAAATAGATCGATCAGGGCGTGCGGTTCTTTGGAGCGAGATTTTTTTAAATTTTTATTAAATCTAGGTATCGGAGTGAATCCATTAGCCAAATGGGGGTGTTTGGGTAATGGAAAGCAAGTTGAATGGAATTTTAGACGCTGGTTTGAGAGGCGGCGCTGCCGATGCCGATGGTTTTTATATTAATTAAAGATTACGATACACAATGAAGACGCCATCGCGATGTGGTAAAATTAAAAAATTCAACTAATTCTCTAATTACTCGACTTGTTTGTATACCTTTGCGTGGAGGTACAGGTTGCGGTGTTTTTTCTCCTCTTCGTCGATGCCTTCGGTTCGGCAGCACCGACTAGCGTCTTAATTGTACGCAACCTCGTTAAAATAACATTAACTCGACGTTAATCACCCGAGAATAACTCGGTAATTTTTTTCGAGATCGAGATTATCTCGGGTAAATGATCTCGGCGTGCACTTGTTGTTTCGAAATTGGCGCGATATTTGCGTGGTCTATCTTTTCGAGAGACCAACATATGACACACGTATTTCACGTATACCTATGCTAAGTATGGCGAATGAAATTCAAAACAAAATGAAAGTTTTGTCCGCGCGGACGAATGAACGAACGTGAAATGGAACGCGTGACAAATCGTAGAGTTGACGAATTGTTGCAAAAATAATTTAACCGGCGAGGTACATAGGCCATACGAGTAACGGTAGAATATGCATTATCGCGTATGGAAGGTATATGCACCGAAAATGTAGACCATCTGAGTATATGGGTCGAGAAAACAGCAGAAAAGGTGTTATTAACCTTACGCGTAGAGTTAATGGATACGATTTGCAACGAATACGTCGTATGTATATTTTTTTTGATAATATTTTTTTTCTTTTCGACGTATTCAATGTGTAAGGTGGCACCTTATTCTCGCGATTACAAGCTGCTGTGGGGAAATATTGACTAGAGGCAGGCGTGGTACCCATGTAAAGTGTCCTTTAATCGTGCAATGTCGTTCCACTTCCAAGACGAAAAGATAATAGGCGATTGTGTCAGGATGATTTTTATTTTTTTATTTTTCTCCAAGGTACCCTCGGTTTGGTCTTTTGCCAGAAATGGTAGCAAGAAGTTCGAGGTGTTGGTGCGATTTTGTCCAAGTATGGAGACGGCTGTTTTGCAATAGGTTCCTTTCACACTGCGAGGCTGTGGTCTTCCTGGGTTGAGTTGGTCGGGTCATTATGGGTTGATTAAATGAGCTAATGTGCTCGAGCGAGGTGTAATGCGTAATGGTGATGATGGAGAATGGATGGGAAGAGGTTGGGTGATTGAATGGTGAGCACCTGAGTTTAATAGTGAGTTGAAATTGTAGAAATGTTTCAATTTTTGTGAGATTTTTACTGCGTATTTTTTGGAGGATTGGAAATCAGGGTAACGAAATAGAAATTTTTTGAATTTGGTAATTTTGGAAATTATCTGAGTCAGGAAAATGGTAAAATTAAAAATTGTGAAGTTGAAAAAAAAATTATTCAGAATTATCAAGGATGCCTACCTTTTTTTCCGATGAAAATGGATTCATCCGAGTGAAAAAATATTGAAAAAATAGCCTTGAACGTGAACACATTCGTGTATCTAGTGTTAGATTCTATCTAATTATTAGTTTTTAACTGAGATATGATGATCGTGAATGAATTTAACTAATCGACAATGTATTTTATTTCTTTGTTTCAGGTGAGTTAAAAAATTCATGGTTTGAAAATAACAGAATATGAAAATAAGTAAGTCGTTTTTTATGATTCATCGAACAATGTTAACTAGCTGATGTGGTGAGCCACGCGGTTTTTCGCACCATCACTCGAGTATTTATCGGGTACTTGTAAAAATAGGTTTAATAGGCGATTTAGATTGCATTTTTTGTATTTTTTACCCTCTCTCCGATTATATCCGCAATTACCCTACTCTCAACGACCAGTTTCTTAAATAATATGTCAAAGAGGTGAAGAAAAAAGCAAAAAATGGATAATTAAAGTTCCATGTGAGCCTGAATATAAAAATCATTGAGGAGAGGGGTGTCAAAAATTGGTTTTTGAGTATTGGCCCTGATTTTGGACCTTTCAGGAGTAAAACAGCAATTATTGACCCCTAAGAGGGGTTTCTACATCCAAAACAGAAATTTTTCTGAAATGATTTTTTTTTTCACAGCGAATGGGTTGAAATTTACATACCTTATCTGATGATTTCTGTAAAAAGTGACGTCTTAAATTTGAAGCAGGGAAAAGGAAAGAGGGAAGAGGAAAGAGGGAGTAGAAAAAAGTGGAAAGTTGAGCTTTGAGATCTTAATTATTGTGGAAAATATTTTTACCACTGTTTTTTTTTTCGAGTTCAACAAAAAAATTTTTCGAAATCTTATATGATGAAGAATTTAACTTCGAAATTTGCTGAAAAATCTGTCCTCGTTAGAAGACTTTCTAGTCTAGACACCTGGATGCTGAATTGCTGATCTGTTTTTATTTGTGTGTTAAAATTTCTTTATAATGTGTAAAATTTGAGTGTTTAATTTTCAAGAAAAAATTTATGCGTGAATACATACCAGTTACGAAAGTCAAAGAAATTCATGAATCTTGAAAAAGCTTTGAAAACCGTGTTTAAGATATTTAATTTTTTTTGAAATTTTGTGTTGATACAATCTTCTATCTTTGGTCAACCACTGATTAAAAGAAAATCTATGCGAAAAATACACAGGAATGAGATTATTTAGATATTTTTGAATTCTATTCTATTTTCTTAGCTAAAAATATGAGTAATTTTCGCAATTTTTGTGGACAATTTTCCCCTCCACCTCCCATACGTTCACGTGCTGAAAATTCTGTCTTGTGCTATGTATGCTTAGTAGAATATTCTTGAGAATGCAGCATGTGTTGAAAATTTCTACAATTGAATAAGTCACTGCAAAAAGAGCATATAAAAAAAATGGCGTTTTTGGGAATCGTCGATTGAAGTTTTGGAATGGTATTCTTGGTAACTAAATGTTGGAGTACGATTGAGAAAGTTAAATATCTTGAAATATCAACCTTCCACTACAAGAAAACAGCGCTATCATTATTGTACAACCTAAAATGTTTTATATATGATCGTTTTAAAGTGACAAGCTATATGCCCTTTTTGCTGTGACTTTTTTTTTTCTCCCGAGTTCGTCATCATTTCAGCTCATAACTCCTTCAATTCGAAAAATTTTAAAAAACTCTAAATACAAAGTTTGTAGAGGACAAAAAAAGGAACATTTTTTGTATTTAACTTTTTTCCCTACATCGTTCAGGGACAAAGATATTCATCTAAGAACTTTTGTGGTTTTTTTTTTGTGATCTAAACGAATCCATTGTAAACATGTTAAAACTTGTAAACACAAAACCGGTAAATTTTGTATTAAATTTCAATATTTTTACTCCTTTGTGATCAAATCGGACAAAATATTGCTAAAAAGGCACTACAATTGAAAAAATGATGACAAAACCGAAAAAATTAGTGTCCGGTTGCCTGACAGTGGAACAATTTTTACGATTTCTGATACTTCAATTGGCTATAACTCGGCGAGTTTTCAAGATCTCGATGTGGGAGTGGTCTCATTGGATAGAGGAGACTTCACAGTATCATAATCACTTGTGGCCTCAAAAAGGGCATATGTCAACTTATACCCCCTTTTGTAGTGACGTATTCAATTCTATCTACTTTACTCGAAATTCAATAGGTACCAGAAGCTTAAATTTTTTCACAGTACCTTTTCTTTTGTTGGGCCTTTAACCAAAAATTTGGAAATTTTTTGCTCTATTTTTTGAAAAAGTATTTCACCGTCTCTGTGAGTCGAACATCGCTCTTTTTCTTCTACGTAAAGTTCTTTTTTTTCTGATCATTTTAAATTTTGAAAAATACCTCGGTATTATTTTTCAAAAAGTATCAAATTATTTTAAAATTTGAAATTGATTAAAATGTGGGCAAAAATTTTTCTCAAAAGTGCCAATTAGACTGAAAATTTTTCTATTTTTTCCCAATTTTTGAGTCGTTCAACAGGTGGTTCTGATCCCTCCTCTTCCTTCCTGACACCTTCCTGAATTTGAATAATTTTTTGGTATCCCAGCTGGTTTCTGGATTGACATTTTTCATGATTTTAATCGTTTTTAGGGTGTTTTGTTTAATAGTTTGTTTATGTTTATGTTTTTTTTTTTTTTTTTTTGAGATTTCTCTCTGGAATTTTCTAGTTAGGTGGCCTTTCTTCGTAGACTCGGCGCGTTCCCATCTCTTCTTTAATATTCCACAATTCGACCATAAATCACTCGAGCACCATGTCGTCTCGTACATGGCACGATACACACTCTTGAGAACCAACAAAATATTATACCGTTAGCCTAATTTCTATTCCATTCATAAGCTCGCCAGCACGTTACAAATTTAGCACTCGTGACAGTCGGTATAGGTTCTTGGTACGTATGGATATTAGTACGTGTATTGTATGAACAGTACACGAAGAAAAATACACCAAAAGAATAGAATCGAAAGAAAAACCCCCGTTCTAATACGCATGGATATGGATGTGGATATTATAGTAAAAACAATGGCACGTTGTAGCATCAGATTCATCATACTCGGCGTATTATTAAGCTAATTATTCAACTGGGTGGGAGTTCTACGAGTACACATTTTTATATCGAGAGTAGAATAGAGAGAATTTTTTTATGAACGTACGATACTCGCGGTAATTGTTTCTGCACTTAAACGAGAGAGGAATAAAAAAAAATATATAATAAAAAAATCATTCCTCGGTGTAATAACCTAAACTGCAATATGATTATTAAGATACGTGCTGCATGCAATTCGCAATCTAAAATAAACTCATGATAATTCTATTCGAACAATCGAGTTACCTAAACAATCAAAGGGGGAAAAAAATAGAAGCCATTTTTTCAGACAAGAAAAAAAATACCCAGAAAAGAATTATCTGCTCGTATTGTCGATGTCCTTGTAGTAGTACGAAGGTGCTAGACACCTTTCGAAGGCTTAACCGGATGCGTTAATTTGTACGTGAAAAATGAAGTCTATTTTATACGCAGCGGTGTGGCGATGATAAATTGCTCTATTTCAAGAAATCCTCGATTCGCTCGTGTTGTGTGTACATTCCACTTGTCGACTTCGAAACGCGAATTTTTTGCGGTAGTGATTCGCAGTTAGGGTGTAGCTCGTCGAATTAAAAGAAGAGAGACCTCAACGTTGCAAAGTATGTGGTACAGGAATTCCATTTATCCAAAATTTCAAGAGCTGAAGTTCATTTGACGAATTTGCGAATTTTCAAAATTACATACCTTATCGACCAGCAAAATGATAGAATTTGATGTCGGTATTAGGTAATTAATGAAAAAGGCTTAAATTTGGTATGCACTTACCTTATTTTCGACCTCTCGAATCGATTGGAAGTGGTTTGGAGATGTTTCGAAGCCTTAAATTTTTTTCGAATTTTCCAGCATCGGAGAAAATTTTATAAAAATGGTTCGTGTTTAGTTTCCTTGATCGCGAATTACCCATTTCTGTGACATTCGGTCGATTGAACCTCAATTTTCCAAAATTCAGATAATCGATAATCTGCGATCACAGATGCTGATATTCATATGGACCATTTTATGTTTTTTTTTTCAGTGCTGAAAAATTCGATTCTGGAGGCTTCGAAACGTCTCGAAATCACTAATAATTGATTCAGGAGGTCGAAAATAGAGTGCATGCCAAATTTAAGGATTTTTCGTTTATTGGATCAACTTTTGAAAGATGATTGTGTTGAAATTTTGAAAATTTCCAAAAAATTCGAGAAATGAACTTCAGCACCTGAAATCTTGGATATGGGGTCTTCAAAAATGTAGGTTTCGGCGTATTTTTGTTTCGGTTCAAAATTTTTCCAATAGTCGAGATATATCTTCCTGGTAATGTTATTGGTATTAGATTACTTTTTAGTAATTTTGTTACATTTTTCAACGTCAACTACTTTTTATTAGTAGAAATTACATTTACAGAACTGTAGTGAGGAATGAATTCCACAAGCTGATCAAGTGATCATGATGTTGAAATAAAGGGGTGGGGGGGGGGGGGTAAAACCCAAGATAAAAAATCAATGGTAACGTTTTCAAGATGTTTATTACCAGGTACAAGGTTGTAAATTGTCGAAGTCTCAAATTTGTGCAAAAAGAATTATTTAAAGTCATATTAACACGCCCAGTATAAAAAAACCATTAATAAAAAAAATAATAAAAAAAAAAGACGACAGTGCCACAGAAAGCTCCTTTTTATTATCCCTCCCAAAAAAACCCGTCTGGTACTTGAAGTCTTTGTATTCACTTTCCTACCTACTCAAAAAAAGTTTCCGGTGCCACTGCTAGATAGTAACCGCAATATCTAGATGTTGAAAAAAATTGAGGAGTGTCATTTCAAAACGCAATATCTCCGAAAACCTGATTTTTGAGAAATCGCAAAAAACTGCCATTCAAAATTGGGTGAGGGGTTTTTCGTTTTTGCTCGGGGCGGTCTCATTGGAAAGCTTAGGACCCCAGCTACATGTTTTGGGGTCATTTCGCACTTGTCCCTCAAGGAGGGTTGGGAGGGGGGCAAAACAAAAAAGATGTTGCGTTTTGATATGAAACAAATTTTGTTGCGTTTTGAAATGAAACTCCTCAATTGACAAAATTTCAATTTTTTTACTGTATTTTTTTGCAAAAATTCTCGCCTTCGTTTTGATCAGATTCAAAAATAAATGAATTGGTCATTTCGAAACGAAGGTTGGGTACATTTTTTACATTTTTTAAAAATCGGAAAAAACTACCTATTTTATTCGAAAACTGAAAATCGATGCTGATTTTATCCATTGGAAGGGGACTACAAAAGATGATTTTTAAGAATATTGCGATTTTTTTTTTTTAATGAGCTGTAGATATGACTGCTGAAAGTTTTCGGACGAGACTTCGTTTAGCAAAGACTGGTGACCAAACGTCGGATTTAAGGCTCGCAACCGTATGGGATTTCTTCCTATACTTACTCAGCTACATTTTTTTTAGTGTTGCTTCCATGTCAAAAGATTGATAAAAAATCTGAAATAAAACAAAAAATGAAAAAATCCAACTTTTTTTGAAAATATTCATATTTTGGGTTTAAACTGCGTTGAGAAGAGAAAATTTTTCTTCACTTTATAACATGGTTTTAATCCAAAAATAGGCGATCTTCAGAAAAAATGATTTTTTTTCGTTTTAGATTTCTACGTATTTTTTGGTTCTCCACTTGATAGTTCCAGTTGCCGAATACCATGTTCTTGACACGTCAGCGAAAATCTGACAACACCAGTCGGTCTGTCGTATTTCAATACTTACCCCTTACCCCAATTTGCGCCATAAACTCAAAAATTTTAAAAATGGACTTTACCTTCGTTTCGCAATGACCAATTCAAATAACAATGTACAAAAACAAAATTACTGGAGCAGTTCTTTTTCTATTCTTAAAAAATCGTTTTTTCATTTATTCTATTAGTGGATCATATTGATGAAATTGAAGGAACCTGCCTGGAATTTATTTATTCAAGTAAATGTTTTTGATTTTTTTTTTTTTGGGGGGGGGGGGGGGTGGAGGAGGGAGGGGGAAGAATTAATGAATTGTTAACTAAGTTCGAATTTTTATCTTTGTGAGTTAGGTAGAAAAACGCTTTGAAAATGAACTTATCATTTCCCATTTTTCACTTGCCTACCTACATATTTTTTTGTGAAAAATTACATTTTTTCTGTTTTTTTTTTTTTTATGATTTAAAAAAAAATCTGGTGGAAGGGAGAGCTGATTTTTGAGAAAGATGTTGAAAAAATAGGTTAGGTTGATAAAGTTACTATTTTTTTGCAGAATTTCAGACTGATGCCTGTAGGATTTGCCTATGAATAAGTTATACAAATAAATCTATTTTGTGGGAAGGCATCAGAATCTAGAGCCAAAGATCTGTTGAAGGGTTCAAGAGAGGGGTAAAATTCAAATTTTCCACCTTAGAACCCACAATACCCGCTCATATGCCACAAGCATCAAATTGACAAATTCTCAAACTCCCCCCTCTATTCTCAAGCTGATATGCGAATCCCGATTCGAGTACCTTGATATGAATGCGATGCTTGTACTCGAGATAGAGGCACTTTTGGACTTACGTGTGTAGTCAAATTTTACACATCATTTCCGGCACCGTAATACCGCGTACAAAGTAAATAGGTACCTAATTCCTACAGGGGGAAAAAAACCTCAACCGAATTATTATTACGTACGCTTGTTGCCGCTGACATCGGCGAACGTCGTCGACAAAATAAATGTGCATATGTATTACCGCGGTTCGAGTTTACTAAACGAGACGAAAATTGTTGGTGTGTTTATATTAGGTATATACGATGGCACAGCCTAAAAGAGACATACTGTAGAGTGATTAATGTGACCGAATGGTATGACGAGCACCACCGGGGTTGCGTATGTATACCATAAGACGATGCATGTTTCACATGGAGGAGAAGAATTTCTTAATCTTTGTATACCGAGGCATGCATTATACGATGCGTGCACCATCTGTGCCCGCAGAGCCCGAGCGAAGCACCCACCGAAACCAGAAGTATACAGTATGAGCCTCAAGGTCACCAAATCTGAAGAGAATTTTTACCTTTGACCAGGCGTCTTTCTCTCCCTTCCTTGGGAGTTGGTTAATTCCCTCGGAGTATGTAATGATTTTCATTTCAACGTCAACGAACCGCAAAAAAATACGGTGTAATTACCTGGCTGGCATGGCTCGCCGTGTATCTCGTGCTTGTGTATGAGTTTGAGCGACAATTTATCTCGTATTTGCAGATATACGTTCGGTATTACATCATCGTGCTGTGTACTCAGGCTATACGTAATAAAAGCTCATTTCGGATAACACGTTAATCGTTAGACGGCCCATCGGTAGCTGCCACGGTATCTATGAACGTAATTAAGGTACCTGGATGGAGTACCTGGCCCTCCTCTCTTCTATCTTGTTTTGAACTAGTTCACTAATGCAATGGTACGGCTGTGTGTGTAGATCAAATGCAGCAATTCGATTTCAATACTTATTGGCCAAACCGATTACAATTTTCTTTTCCGTCGGATTGAGATAATACGTTTCGTAATTTCGATCTGAGTGCTGAGGGAGGGTTCGAATGCACCTATAGCCTGAGTGAGTACTGTATGTACTCGACTCGTGCGTCGAAGTCGTCGAGCCTCGCGCGATTCTAATTGATAGGTGAAACCGAACTGGTTCAACGACTCGGCCGGAAATTATCGTTTTTTTTTCTTTTTTTCATTTTCAACTCGCTGGCTCGATGGCAACGCGATAATGACATCTCGAACAAATACCGAATGAGAAAATATACCTTAAACAATCCGACAATCACGAAATCACGACCAATGACACTTTGAATACGAGCGTAATTTACTTAAGGCGTACTACGACATGTCGACGGTTTCCTTTTTCTTTGTTGCTGTTATGAAATTTATGCTCGGTGGAATTGGATGGGATACCGGGAAGGATTGGGGTACCAGGGTGTTGATGGTGGAAGAATGTGTTGCGAGATGTATGCATATTGTTATGAGTGTGGAATGCGGTGAGGTGATTTTTTTTGATGATTAAAAGAGATT
Source organism: Pseudococcus jackbeardsleyi (assembly GCA_038380155.1). Classification (NCBI taxonomy): domain Eukaryota; kingdom Metazoa; phylum Arthropoda; class Insecta; order Hemiptera; family Pseudococcidae; genus Pseudococcus; species Pseudococcus jackbeardsleyi. The sequence goes on from CM076242.1 coordinate 11,770,069, forward strand.
TGTTCGTATTTTTATGAATGATCTAGAGGGGTTGGGGATGGATGGTTTCTTATCGAGATGTTTTCAGCACTTTTTCTAGAAGTATTTTAGGTAATGTAGATCGTAGTATAGGGTTTTGAAAATGTAATTCTAGACGTAGATCTACCGCGGGAGGGGAGGGATTAAGAATTTACCGTTAGACCAAAAATGGTATGATAGTTTTTTTGCTTTTCAAATTAACTTAACCCTCGCTTTGCTCGGTTGATATCGCATTTCATACATTATTTTCTTTCTTTTTGTAAGTATGTATCATATTTTTGAAAAAATATTTATACCTAAAATAATTTACGTAATTTTCGACTTTCATGGTGCCTACTGGCATCTGGCATGAGAAATGATGAAAATAGCATGAATTTTGATTACTTTTGACAAAAAGCATACATTTCCAACATTTTTCTCTTGAATTTTTAAATCGAAAAATTGCCTTTAAATTATTTTTCAGCTTCAATTTTTTATAAAAAAATTTCCGCCCTCCCTCTTTCCGCCCTCCCTCGTTTCGCTCAGGCAGGGGTTCCACCTTCATTTTTTAAAAAAATATTTGACTTTTTTTAGTTGAAATCTCTCAATTATGATTTTTTTTGTCTGAATTGATCATTTTGCCTAATTAATGTCATATTTAGCTTCATGAAAATATCCTGATTACACTTATGCCAGAACTCTTCAGTGGTACGTATGAGTAATATTACATATAACTATTGTGATTGGAAAAGGCCAAAGAGTTTTCAATTTGGTTAAAATTGATAGATTTTTTTGCTGACCTAAATTTTTCCATATTATTTTTGGGGAATAAAATCTTAGTACTCAGCTGATTTTCCTGTTTGTATTTGATATTTCGATTTTCAAACATTTTTTTACTGGTTTTTATAGACACTGTAGGGGAAGACTGCAATGAGACAAAAAATTGCTACTTATTTTTTTAGAATAGTTTTTTTACCTTTTCTCACTGTAGGGGCGCTGACATTGGTTCCACCAATAAGAAAGCAGTTCCGATATGGTTCTTAAAATGATCAACAGTGGAATGGAAATACGTTTCAACACTCACAATCAATAAAAAATTTTCAATTCTTTCAAATTCAAACGCGATTACGTAAAATTTTCACGATTATCGAAAAATAATTAAGATTAACAATACGTAGTATCACTAACTTGGGTTTCTTTTTTAAAAAAAATTGAACCAACCATGTATATTTCTTTCAGGGACCGAAAGCCAGCCGAAGCCGAAAGCCGATTCAGCCGATTCAGCCGATAATTTGAGGCTTTTGAAAAGCTGGCTGTCAGCTCAGCTTTATAATTCAGCAGCCGAAAGCCAGCCAAAAGCTTTATGTTTTTGGCTTTTTTACAGCTTTTTTTCAAAATTAAAAAATTGAAATTAATGGTGCAAATGTTCGTTTTTTATGTACCATTATTTTATTTGAAGTTGACGATTTGAATTTGACTGGTGTTTTTTCATTTTTTTACTTTTAAGATCTTTTGATTTTACACATTTCAGATTAAAAAAATTTAAACCTTGAATTTGATTGAAATTTATCGTAATAAAAGCCGAAAGCTGACAGCTGAAAGCCGAAAGCTGAAAGCCAAAAGCCGAAAGCCGAAAGCTGAAAGCCGAAAAAAGCCGTATTTTTGGCCAGCTGAAAGCCAGCCGAAAGCCAGCTGTAACAGCCATATAATTTCAAAAGCCAAAAGCCGAAAGCCTAAGCTTTATAATCCTTATCACAAGCCGAAAGCTGAAAGCCTAAGCTTTATCAATCGGCTTCCGGTCCCTGATTTCTTTTAAATCATTCATTTGCAAAATACCAGCTGAATTTGATTGACGTCATACAAAATTAACCAATGAAATTAATTTTTTAATCACTTAAACAAATCATAGCCAGCACGTTTTATTTAGAAAGCCAAAAAAAAAGGAACTTGCGTCAAAAAAACAATTTTTAATTTTTTACGTAAAACCCCTTCCCCGCTGTCCTTTCGTTTGCAGTCTTCCCCTACAGTGTCTATACTGGTTTTACTCAAGACGAATTATTGTTTTTCCTTCTAACGTTCCAAATTTTGATGAATTTATAATGGATAAAAAGGTTATGAAAATCGTAAATGTCTATGATTTTGTGTTTGAAATTTATAATTTCTGAAAATTTCTACTTTTTGTCATTCATGTGGTGAATACTTTTTTCTGCGAAAAAATTATGGGGAAGAGTTGTTAAAATTTATTCAGAGTATTTTTTAGGGATTTGAAATTTTTATTTTCCAAAATTGTTGTCCTGGTTTAGTTGAGGTTAGATTCATATGTAGACGATATAAAGACGAATTGAAATACAGGTTTTGAAAAAAGAGGCAGTTAAAAAACTAATATCAAGGAGTACAGCGGATACATGTTTTTCCAACGCTCTGGAGGAATTTTTTTGAAAAATTCTCCTGGAAGGACCAGCAAAAATCCTGATCAGAGACACTTCGAATGTTTTTATTTTGCTCGTTTCGTATTATTATTGTAAGAAATAGCAGGGGTGAAGGAACTTACCTTCTCCTCAACATTCAATAATGTATATTACTGTGAAATTTGGTTCTCCTTTCATTTGGGCAGTAATTTCAGAAATTATTCAAACCTATCGATTTTTTTCTGAAAGTCAATTTTGAAATTGAACAATGACCACTTGAAATCTTGCGAGTGTTCTTTTTTTCAGTAAAACAGTTTTCAAATGAAGTAGACACATTACATACCTATTCTAAAATTTGAAATCTGTTTATTTCATCAAAATCATAATCTACTCTTTTATTTATAAATCAATGAAAATTATCGAAAATCAGTGGAAGACAGTCAGAATTGCAGCACAGTAATACTTGAATCAAAATCAGTGAAAAAAATCGCTGTAAAATTAGTAGTGTAGGCAAATTAGAAAAAAAAAAACATTTTTAGCCAGCCAAGGTTTTATTGCGAAAAATTGTCGGGAGTGGTCCCCTGACTAACCTCTAGAAAGTCCGCACCCCCTAGACCCCTTGCTAAAGTTTTTATGGAGGCTCCACCCCCCTCAAAAACGGGTTTTCGCAAATAACTCCTCAGGGTTTGATTTTACAGCAAAAATAACTTCGTATTTGGATTCTACACTCAATTTCCTACAAATATTGTCCAGAATTTTTTTTTGAACGATCATTGGGGAGGAGGTGGAGGGTTCTGAACGAGGGTGGTTTTAGGAAACATGTTATAATACGAGATTTCTCGCCTGAAATCATTGCAAATGGTGAAGGAAATTTATTTTATGAAATTCATTTATGGTATGAGTCCCCTTTCTGAATTTAGTGTAAATCGCAACCCCTCCCCCTCCCCGGCCCCGGTCCCCGCCCATCATTTATGGAATTATTTCCGAGAATGGGACATTGTTGGTGAACATCTTTTCTCTCGAATTTTTGCGCAGTCTTCGATATGATAGATTGACGAAGTCGAGTGCATCATTCCTGTGGGGGTTATACACCCCCTCCCCCCAAGTTTCTGTAGATTGAATTGAACATTGGGAGTGGGGTGAAAGAAAACCATACTATCTTGGATTTCGACCAAACTTGGTTGGGTGGTTTAGTTTAAGTGGGAGACCTCCTAAAAAAAATTTGAGCCCCCAAGGAGTAAGTGGAGGGGAGCAGGGGGTGCTCAAAGTGCACCTTTTTTTGAAAAAAATACTGTTTTGTGCTTTTTTAGTCAAAAAAAATGTGTGAGAAGCTGTTGTAGCACTCAAAGTTGCGATTAGAGTTTCTTCATCTCCATAAACCATCGTCATCCTTCTCCGATCGAAACACAGAGCGCTACCAGGGGGGGTTGAAAAGTTGCGGATTTGGAATATTCCAAACATACGAAATTTTCACGATGCTGGATAGATTTTTTTTCATCGAATAATTGAAGGGATTTTTTTTTTAATCACTGAAAGTGAATATTGATGAAGAAATTTGAAAATTTTATACACCAGTGCAGCCAGCAGCGAATCGTAAAATTCCAAAATACGGAAGTTCAAAAAATCAGAATATTGTAAGTTTACAATATTCTGATTTTTTGAACTCGAATGAATTTTTTATCAAGCATTTGAACCAATTTTTTATTTGAGACATTTTGAATTTTTTTTCAATCAACAGAAGTATATTTCGGAATTTTTTTGAAAAATTTTGTGTGTCAGCGCAGCTCTCGGCGGACGTTTTTCTGCTAATTTCGTTGAAAGACTTTTTTAAACGTTCTTCATTCTTTTCTGGATCTTCAATGTTAGTAGGAGGTTGAAGTTTGTAGAATGTACAATCGCAAAAAAATTTCGCCATTTTTCCTTCTCTTTTGAACTTTGGAATCACTTTATTTTTGAAAAAAAAATTATTGAATGTTTTTTTCACTGAAATTTTAAATTTTTGGATTGATAAAGTTAGTAATGGAAGAGGATTTTGAAAGACTTAGTACGTAACTCACTGCTGCTAGAAAAGGAGTATTCCTTCTTAAATTTATCACGTAGAACTTCATCATCATCCCAAGTAAACGACAGGTCTCGGCATATGTTGAAATTATCCTTTGCTTTCGCGTGAATGCAGTACGATAAAAACGTTAATATTAGTACTAGTTTCATACTTGAAAAATGCACTCGCCCTCACACATTTGCACGAACAAGAAGAACTTGCACAATGACGGTGGATGGACGGTTATTTGAAAACTTTAGCAAAACGAACACGTTTTTATGCAATATTGCATTTCGCATGTACCTATTCATTAGTAAAAAATTTTTCAACTGGCGAAGAAAGCGACGAATTTTGAATGATCGTAAAAATGCTTGATTAACAATGAACAAGTGTTTTAAAATGACGAACAAGTGTTTTTCTAAACATCATGAACGACTGAACGAAGTATCGATTTGAAATATGAGGTAGCGAGTACAATGTGAAACGAAGGTATGTACGTATTCTGTGCTGAAATTCTGAAGACGTCGGTTTGTTTTAAAATGGGCAATTGCGACTTTTGTGAAAATGTCGATTGTCAATGATGTCAAGGCTCCTGTACTTCGTTTTCATGTGTAATTAATTTTGTATTGTCAAATAATTTCGGTTGACGAAAGGGCATAGGTGGCTAAAATGAGTCAAAATACCCTCGGATTATGGGGGACCACAATTCAGGCTGTGAGTAGGTACAATGACCGATGTTTCAGGTCTCTACCAACTTGAAAGAAGGTGTGCTTTTTTCTCAGAATTGTGCCGAACGGTTTTGATGAAAAATTAGTTTAATATATTTAAGGATTTTTGTGAACAAATTGGTATCTAGATCTACCTCGAACCAGAGGCGTCGGAAGCTTTTTTTTGGGAGGGTACAAAATGAGTACCAAGACGTCGAATATCAAAAGGATTTTCGGGGGGAGGGGACAAAAATATGCATTTTTTGGCTCTGTCACCTCAAATAATTCACATGATTGAAATTTTATTCATGCCCGAGCGAAGCGAGGACAAAGTTTTGAAAAAATTGCGTTTTAAATGTTCAAAAAAGCAGTTTTTTCATGTTTTAATGGCTGTTATTGAATTGATTCCCAAATAATTCTTCTAAAAAAAAGACAATCGAATTGATTCCCACCTTCCGTTTACGTGTAATCGAATTGATTCCCATGTCATTTACACATGAAATCGAATTGATTCCCAGCCTATTAGTGTTAACCAGGAGATACCACGAAGAGGTTGGCTGGATCATCTCCCAAAAATTAAAAGTTGGAATTTTTTAGTAGGTGCAAAATATAAATGTACGTAATGGAAATAAAATAAGTAAAGTAAGTAAATGTTCAAAGTTTTGGAGGTAAAAATTTGAAAGATAGCTGGCGTACGAATTGTAATGAAGTTATTTCTTTTCTGGAGTATCGTCCCATAGCATCTTCAATGAATACAATTTTTTCGTCTCTGGTTTTGGATTTTCGCGCCGCCATTGATCTACTTTTGATGTACGTTTCGCATTGTATTCCGAGAAGGACGTCCACAATTTTTACCTCCAAAACTTTGAACATTTACTTACTTTATTTTATTTCCATTACGTACATTTATATTTTGCACCTACTAAAAAATTCCAACTTTTAATTTTTGGGAGATGATCCAGCCAACCTCCTTGTGGTATCTCCTGGTTAACACTAATAGGCTGGGAATCAATTCGATTTCATGTGAAAAGGACACGGGAATCAATTCGATTGCATGTGGGAAGGAGGTGGGAATCAATTCAAGTGCACCCAAATTGGAGTGGGAATCAATTCGAATACTTTTGACATTTTGGGAATCAATTCAATAACTCCCGTTTTAATGCTTTGAAAAGTCCATCTGACACGGTGGCGGGATACCAATGATACTTTGTACGCCCATCCAGATTTTGGGGTGAGGGTACAATGTACCCCTTATACCCCACTTTCCAACGCCACTGCCTCGAACGACCTCGTTTACTTCTCCAAATGGCCAATTCAATGTTGTTTTCTGAGCCAATTTTAATTATTATGCATTTTTCAAAAAAAAAAAATAAAAAATGAAGTTAAGTTTCCTTTGAAAGGAAATGTTGATAACATGGATATGTTTTTTCCCCTCATCCCGACCTCTGAAATTGAGTTACCTAATTTCAAAAATATAAAAATTTATTTTTAAAATTTAAAAATCGGGTTTCAGATCTCTGATATTTTTCCTGTCATTCTGACTTCCTGATTGTAAATTTTATGTAACATTGTAGTGGATCAAATGATTTTACATTAAAAAAAACCGTTGCAATATTTTTGTCAAATATTTATGAATTATGATAGATACATTGTCATCATTACTATTGTAAAACATCCAATTTGCAAACTTTTTTTGAAGTAAAACTGCATTTGGTACGATGATGTGATTACACTCAAAATACTTCAAAAATACCACTTGTAGGTAAATTTGGTGTATTTTGAGCATAATCACATCATCGTACCTACATACGGAAATTTTACCTCAAAAAAATGCTTGTAAATTCAAGATCAGATTGTAGTGTGTAGGTACAATAATGTAATTTTTATGCTTGAAATACTTCAGATTTACGAGTAGTATTTTTGATGTATTTTCAGTGTAATCACATTATCGCACACACTGCAATTTTACTTCAAAAAATTGCACGTAAAGAGTCTTTCCTAATAAGGGTCAAAAACGGCACTTGACCCAAAATTGGTCAAAATGGGCCCAAAAGGTTACTTATGGTCTAAAAACATCCCAAAAAAATGTTTGCTTCCATTCGATTTGGCAGGTCGAATATAATGTGTATATCGAATTTCAGCTTTTTTCGTTAATCATATCAAATTTTCATGATTTACAGGACGATGAAGTAATTTTGGAATTCCAAAAATTCGCCAAAATTCGAGAAATGCACTTCAGTACTCGAAATTTTGGAAATGGAACTTTTTTATGATATACTTTCAATTTATGACAATTCTGACTCAAAATTTTACTTTGATTAGGGATACCTTACTTGTCACTACAAAAAAGTAGTAAAAAATCACGGTTTTTTTGGTTTTGATTTTTTTTGACCATGTTGCACCCAATTTCAGAATCCCAAAAAATATATGTGATGCATGACCACTTGACGGAACTAATAAAAAAATTTCCAGCCATGTACTCCCTCAATTTTTTTTTTAATTTTTTGAAAATTTCGATGTGAAAACAAATTGGGAAAATGTGAACCAAAAATTTTCAAAAAATTCTCATTCGTACTACCCAGCAAGATGTATAATCTCTGAAAATTTCAATTTTTTTTACTCACCCTTTCCAGAGATATCGCGTGTTAAAATTTTGACATTAAAAGTGCGATAATTCCAAAAAAAGAGAGGGTGGGGGGGGTCAAAAAATTATTTGGGAAGTTTTTAGACCATAAGTAACCTTGGTAAAAATTCGTCTTTTCCATTTCAACCGATTAAATACTTACCTATTTTGAAACGTAAAAAATTGTCTTCCTAAAAAAGTTTTTGATAGATGAATTGGTGTGGGGGGGGGGGGGTACAATTCATAATTCCCTCTTTTGAAAAGATCATGCTGAACGTCCTGATAAGGTCTTGTTTCTGAGTCTTGAGAAAGCTTTTCTTCCAATTTGAATTTTCTCTGTAACGAATTTGATCTTTTTTTGATGCGGGATTTTTTTAGGATTCGAGTTGAAAAAAATTGATGAAAAAAGGTAGTGAAAAAGTAGTAAATTTTCCAAAAAAAAAAAACACGTTTTATTAGATACCATGCTGGGGAAAAGTGGTGAGACGAAAACTAAACATTTCTTAACGAATTATTTAAAATTTTGAACGCTTAATCTCTGCACCTCTCACCTCACTCCGCGCTGGGAGAGTTTACTTTTATTCTTGGAATTGCTCAAAAATTGAATTTGAATAGTTTAAAATCGTAGATTTCGATTCCTCACTCGATCAAAATTGATAATTTTAAATTTTAATCTCATCCTTTTTTCCTGCGAGTCCATTTTTGTGTTAAAGTAAAAATGAATAATTGAAAGGATCAAAAAGGTTTCTGGTTTGCAATTTAATTGAACTCATGAAAAAATTGATTAAAAACCTACATCTAATTTTTGTTTATCATTACAAAACGCCGGCGTAGCTTTCAAAAGACTAAAATTTTAGAAAAACATATGTGATATGTATACCCAATACCTATGCTTTCCATTTTTGCATCTTTTACACGTCAGTGATAATATTTAACAGGTGCACACGGTTCATTTCACGCGATACTTTTTTGTAGTAGATGTTTTCTGTCCTTGTAATTTTACTTACCAGTCAAATACTTACATGCGTTTAGCAACGTAGAATCTTAAATCGTGATTTTTTCCACAACATGAACTTCATTCTAATACCGATATTCTTGGTCAGCTGGTCGAACTCGGAATTAGTTTTTCCCAATGCGTGTTTAAATCAGCGGTACAAAAATGTCGACGAAGAAAAATTGGCCAGAAAATTCGGCAATGAATTTTCTATCGTTGATAACGGTAAGTTTGCGGCTCCTTAAACTTTTCCACCGAAGAAATTTGCGAATTGTTTTTTGAAATAAATTGGGGAAATTTTCAGCCCGAAAAACGCTGAAGAATTTGTTAGGTGTCGATGAAGTTTCTTATTCGATCGGAGAAGAAATGAGAAAACAACTCTGCGCTTGCGTGATCATTCGAAGGAATCTGCTAAAAGATGATAATTTAGATTCCATTATCAATGGTGATACGCAACCTCTGAAATATTTTCGTTCAAAGCCGAGAAGACCATTGTTGGTTAGTGAAATGTACGTTAAAATCCCTATTTCATATATCCTTTTATCGTGGCCTCATTCGTTTCGAGCATTTCGTTGTAAGTCTGATTTTGGTACCTTTATTATAGTCAGAGGACAACTAAGGCTGTCGAAATCAGATGAGAAAAAAATTTACAATCTCTATGTAGGGAAAGTTGAAGAAAACGAGGACGCGAAATTTATATTCCAAAGTATTATTACCAATGTGGACGTAGAAATATCAGCAAATGGAGAATTTAAGCCTCTTCCAATTCATTCTGACTTCGATCAACGATAGCTAAAAATTAATCCGTCATTTTGTTTAAGAATGGAGTAGGTAAGAGTAGGTACGTATTGGTAAAAAAAATTCAACTTCAATCCAGTTTTTTTTTTTTTTTTGTACATTGTTTTAACTTTTCGAAAATCATGTTGCTCAATAATTTATTTTTAAAAATACAAGTTTTTGAATAGGTACTTCACGAATCAGTGCCATTTTCTTTTATTTCCACGTTAACATTCTCGATAGTTCCCTGAAAATCGAAATGTTTTTCATCGCTAATTGTTACCACGTAAATATTGTACACGGGTTCTTTGAGTGATTGGGCCTTCGGTCCTTTAGCTATGATCAATTCGTTTTCTCCTGATTTGCAGTAGACGGCTGGAAATTTATGAGTGTAACTGAAAACGAAGTAAGGTATGTCGACGCCAATGACGGCTGGTTCGGTGACTGTGGATCGTAAAATTTCTTCAGGAGATTCGTTGATATTTTTCTCGTTTTTTTTGAAAATCGCACACGCGCAGAGGTATTTTTCCATATCGGGTTGTATCCTATAAGATACTTCTTTTTTGCCTATTAATTTTTTGATATTTTTTTTCGCTGAAATTTTTAATTTCGAAATGATTTGATGGTTTGTGAAACGAATTATTTTACGAGTGATGCCAACTTACCATTTCCAATGATGGAGAATTCATCTCTGAATTTTTTCCATACTTTTTTATCATCGTCTGATTTGTAAGGTCGTGATCGATCCATGCACGAATTTGCTATTGTGTTCGAGTTAAGAAGCCAGTGTAAAAGTAATATTAATATTGGGATTTGTTTCATGTCGAGAGATTCATTTACACTCGTGTGAACTGTCTAGAAAAATGACAAGTTATATAAGATCTAAGTGCTCCCAGGGTGTGCAGATTACAAAAAAGTAAACCATATGTCACATATGTTCATTTATAATTTTTAAAATTTTCAGAAAAAAAATTTCGTACTTGCACGGTAGTAATAATTATGGGTAAATTGTGAATTTTCGAATGACGTTTCGAGTTTTGAAATTGGGATCTCTGAGCTGATTGGCAAATGTTTCAGAGTGTGCAATTTGAAATATAATCGGTAAATTATCCCATTTTGAAATCGAAACGTTTGCTTGAAATTTTCGATTTTATAATTGATTTTTAATTTTCAATTTTATACTCATCTGGTGCACGCTTGAAAAAAATTTCATAAATATTGGATTTTTTTCGATAAAGAAGAAGGATATGGGATTCGATTTTTTCATTTCCAAGAAAACTGAATTTCGATAAAGGGAATAGCACTTCTACTCAGTGAGGCATCGTTTTCAAAATTTCTAGCTTTGGATAAGATATTAATTTTTTCAGAAAGAGCGTACAAGAGTCCTCCACAGCCATTCAGCTGTTAAGTTAATTTTTTCGATTTTTAAATATATATATTTTTAATATTGTAAGTTCAAAGCTTTTGAGTAGTCAATTTTTTTCAAGATGAAAAAATACAAATCGAATAATTCAAAATGATGTGGGAATGGAGCCAGTTTTTTAAATATTTGTTTTGAAAAATATATACCTACATAGGTATATTTTCCTTACTTTCATAATTTTTACTCTGTAATGTGTCATAAATTCTCGAAAATTTTTCCAATAATCGAGAAATAAACTCGAGTACCTAATTGAAAATTCGAATACCATGTTGAGATAAGTGAAAATTATCGAAAAAAACTGGAGAAAATAGCCAGTGAAGCACATTAAACCAGTAAAAAAATCACTGATAGCAAAAATAAATTTCTGAAAAATTGATGAAAATTTATGAAAAAGTTGGTAGAATATCTGAAATTTGCCAAAAAATCAGCAAAAACCGGCTGAAAAATGAATGAAAGAATTTTGCTGATTTTCCCTGTACAGAAATTCTGACTTTTTTCCAGCGATTTTTCATTTGAAATAAAAGAAGATAAAAATAAGAAATACTTTTCTAGAAGAATCGATCAAAACTTTTTTCGGCCAATTTCAGAGCTTATTTTTTTGCGATCGATAAAAAAATTGATTTGCTTGATATCATTACGAGATGAGAAATCTCGAATTCTATTAATTTTCAGGCATTGGAGGTTCGCCTTCTGGATTTTCTTCAGGAAATCCAAACGCTGGCATTTCTACGTCTACGTCGTCGATTACACCTTCCAGCGAATACATAGACCTTTCATTTTCCTCAGTAGGCGTCGTAAAAGATGAAACATAAATGTTGTAAATTTGTTTTTCTGTCGATTGGTTCTGGTTGCCTTTCGTTATCATACGTTTATCCACTACTTCATCTTTCTCATTTTTCAGTTCGCAAACATGGGCTGGAAATGTATGTTTGACCATTTTAACATAGTAAGATATTTCGAATTTCATTGGTCTCTTTTTTACTTCGATTCTGTTTAGCATTTCATTGAAGGTTTCCATATTTACATTCATCTCAGGATTCTCTATTTTTTGCAGTTTGATAAAAGCACATCCGCAGAGTTGTTTTACGTTATTTTTTTCCGCTTTCGATGTGAATTTTCTTCCCCAACCAAAAAATTTCTTCATTACTGCAATTTCAGAAACGTTTATGATTTTTAACGTATGGTGATAAATGCAGCTTATTGGTGATTTGAAGTTGTTTTCATAGTACTTACAGCCGCGGAAAATGGAATATTCGTGTGCGAATTTAACATGTATGTCGTAACCATTGTATGTCGTGTAATCTCTTTTCATGCATGAGTTTGGCTCATTCAGTGCGTCGGAGTTGTTCCAAAGCAAAAACAATATCAATATCGAATTAGCGAATTCCATTTTAAAAATATGAACTCTTGGATTAACTTATACGTACGAACTACGAAACCAGTGAAAAGCGAAGAACAACTGTATTGAAATGACTGTGAAAAAGTTACGTTAAACGAACCTAAATACCCAATACCCACATTTTGTATTTTTTTCTTACAGCTGTAGGTAGTATTTAAGAAGAAGAAAAATGTGATTGACGCATATGTTCATTATTACTTTTTAAAATTTTGAAAAAAAGCTGCCAAAATTTCTACAAAACTTAATTAGTTACCTATGTACTTTTCAAAACGAAACGAGTTTTTTCATTTTATGGTTAGGTTACTTATTAATTGGAAAATTCTGAAAATTGATTTTCTGATGGAGGATCACTCTATTGAATTTTTGTGAGAATGGAGTACCAAAAGCTGGCAGTTTCTAGGGATGGATTTTTTTTTACTCAAAAATACTTTTGAACCTATTTTCTTGAATTGTTTACACTTTTTACCTAGAATCATTTTTAGAGATACCGGCTTTGAACAAATTTAGGTAATTTTTACGTACCCCGAAAATTTTCTCAAAAAGTTGAATTTTTTTATAAAAAATTTGCAGAGGTATTTTTTATTTCGGTTTTTTCCCTATAAATAATATTTTTATTTTTAGAATTAATTCGAAAGTAGTCATGTGACAGGAGATGACTGAAATAAGACAAAGGCATGGGCATAGATTTTTTCATATTTGCTAAAAAAAAAAAGAACTTTGATTCCAAAAATTCCTTTTTTCTCCCCTACAGCCATTCAGTTGTCATATCATTTTATTAGATTTTTTTTAAAAGTATTGAAGATTTAGAATTTCTGATTGGAGTCTAGTGCTTTTCAAAATTAAAAAATACAAATCGAATAATCCAAAATTAATGCAATTGTTGTAGGAATAAGGCCAGTTTCTGAAATGTTGTTTTGAAAAAAAAAAAAAGATGTAGAATGAATTTTCGAACATTTGTCCAGATATCTAGAAATGAACTCGAGTACCTTATTGAAAATTCGATTAAAGGGTAGAGCATATTCTTTCATTTTTGATTTGAATGAAAATTATCAAAAATTCTGGAAAATAGTCAGAATTGCAGCATAGTAGATAATGAATCAATAAAAAAATCACTGAAAGCAAACGTTGAAAAAAATTTCTGTAAAATCAGTGAACATTTTCTGAAAAGTAAGTGAAATTGGCTAAAATATCAGTGAAAACCTGCTGAAAATCAAAGCATATGGCTGATTTCCCCTTGAACAGCAATTCTGACATTTCTTTCAGTGATTTTTCACTGATTTGAAATAAGAGAGTAGGTGAAATAATCCTGAATGAAAAATATTTTACCAGAAAAAGTACCATAAATAAAATTTTTTTGAACAATTTCAAAGTTTATTTTATGATGATTGATAAATAAAATTGATTTTCTTTACGAAACGAGAAATCTCGAATTCTATGCATTTTCTGGCATTGGAGGTTCACTTTCTGGAATTTGTTTTTCGGGAATCCCCAGCGCTGGCATTTCTACGTCCACGTCCTCGATTATACCTTCTAGCTTAGATGTAGTACTTCCATCTTTTTTTGTAGTCGTCGTAACAGATGAAACATAAATATTGTAAATTTCTTTGTCTGCCGATTGTTTCTGGGAGCCTTTCGCTATCAAACGTTTATCCACTACTTCACCTTCCTCATTCTTCAATTTACATACATGGGCCGGAAATGTATGTCTGACCATTTTAACGTAGTAAGATATTTTGAATTTCCAAGACGTTTTCACATCTTCGATTCTTTTCAACATGTCGTTGAAGATTTCTACTATATTTTCGATCTTATTATGATTTCCCATTTGTTGGAGTTTGATAAAAACACATGCGCAGAGTTGTTTTACGTTATTTTCTTCTGTTTCCGATGGAAATGTTTTTCCCCAGCCAAAAAGTTTCTTCATGACTGCAATTTTAAAAATGTTTGAGTTTCAGATCACTTACGGTTACAAATGTGGCTTGTTGGTGTTGTTTTTATAGTACTTACAGCCGCCAATGATTGAATATTCGGCATCGAATCGTTTTTCTAGTATGTAACGGTCATACGTCTTGCATGCCTGGTATTTTCTTTCCATGCATGAGTTTGGCTCGTTCAATGCGTCGGAGTTATTTAATAAAAATAATATCAATATCGAATAAGCGAATTCCATTTTAGTGATATGAAGTCTTGGATTAACTTATACGTTCAAAACCAATGGAAAGCAAAAAACAACTGCATTGAAATGATGAAAAAAAAAGTTGCGCTAAACGAACCTAAATACCCGGTACCCACATTTTGTATTTTTTCTGACAGCTGTCAAATGTATTTAAAAAGAAAAACGTAATTAACGCATATGTTCATTATTACTTTTTAAAATTAAAAAAAAAAAAAAAAAAAACTGTCAAAATTTCTGCTAGACTTGAATAAAGGTGTGTTCGGGTCAAGTAGGACGATAGTTCCGTGCTATGAAATTTTTTCATACGGAATAAAGCTCAAAATCTGTGCGCAAAATTGCACCAAAATTGGGAACGTGTTAGGTAATGGTGCGCTAGTGTCGTTTTTTACCTACCTAAATTGAAAGGGGGATAATCTTATCAGTTACATGTATTCTTATGGGAAAATCGTCATTTTTGAAAATTAATTAAAAATTTGTGAAGGGTAAATATGGCCCATTTCTCCCTTCTGCTGGGTACTGGTAACCCTGATTCTCCTTGTGATACGTGGGTATCCGCGAACTACGATTCCGCGGAATCTTCAGTCATCTAAGTACCTGTCACGCGTATTACATCGATACGAGGAAAGGGTGATTCCGCTCGAGGTGGAATTATTCCGAGTTAGCCGCGGTTTTAGTAGCCTCGAGTGTTCAACTATGTGTTTCGGCGTTTTGATTAAGTTTGTGGTGGCCTGTACGCGTCGCGACGGATCCCTGAACCATACCCAAAGGCGCGAGCCGTGGATGGGGAAGAGGATCCCAGGTCACCGATTTTTAGTTCGATTGAGTTTGTAATATATTTGAGTTCGATTAAAATAGTATGTTCAGAATGTGCAGCTATTCGTATTTCTTTATTTCTTTATCTATTTTCTGCCTGTGTGCATTATTTCGATCGCGATCCATATTTTCTCTTTATTTCAAAATTATATTTTCGATTAGTCAATTATATTTTCAAATTTGGCCTATGTGCCTATTTTCTGTTTCGTTCCGGCCTGTGCGCCAATTGTCAAAATTATCGCATTCGTACATTTCGCGGCTCAGGGCACAAGTGACCGCAAGCCCTATCTGATCGACCCACATCAGCTACCAGAATCGTGGATGGAGACCTCAATGTCTGGTGTTGAGCCAATTTCCATACCACGAGCTGATGTCTTTACCGTATCATTGGCGCCCCGCAACGTGTGTCTACCGTCCACATCCAAGATTAGCTACCGAAAGATGTTCCGACACCTGACAGCACGTAAACATTCCACCCCCGTGGGAAAAGAAGAAAAGAGACATGCACTCCGAGAGCCAAGGAGCAAATGAAAACGGGTATCGTACGGAATAAAATCCAGGTTACGACACTTGATTGAGATTGACAGGATTTACTGTGTGTTATTTTAGTCCGATTGATTTGAAAAAATCCAAAATTGAAACATCAAAAGGGGCAAAAACCCCAAAATTCTGACTCGAAATTTAATGTAATGATATATAAAACACACAAAAACGAACACACATCGTGTGTTTTCGAACACAAAATTTTTTTTTAAAGGGCTAAAACCCAAACACGTTTGAAATCAAAATTTCAAAGACGCAAAAGAAGAAGACGAAAAGATGCGAGAGCCAATTCTACGGCATTCAAAATTTGCCGCACCTACTACATACACCTTGGAGATAAGGTAAAAAGTGCCCAAAAATAATTTTGATTCACAAAAACGGCAGACAATATAGATAAACAGGGGCAAATGTCTCAAACCTTTATAAAGATAATATCTTTTCGGACGAAATATCAAAATTTAGATGAATCTTGATAAAAATTGTCACAAAATTCAATATTCAAAAGGGGCACGAAAATCAAATTAAATAAAATACCAGTATGGTCAAAATACAATACACTTTCGAAAAAATTTTTGACAAATTTGAAAATACAAAATCTATATAAAATTATGTACATACGTACGAATAAAAATTCCTCTTTCGATCTACCCTAAAAACACTCGAACGAATTCTAGACAATATATGCAACGAATTGACATATTTTTGACTCAAAATTACCATCTACAGTTGCATAAGCAGTCAGAATTCCGTCTCCCTCCCAACATGCAAAAATGAGACATTTTTAGCACCCACCCGGAATTCTTAAAATTCCACACAATAGAATAAGAATACATATACATTTTTGCTTAGAATTAAGTAACAAATAACCAAAATTCGTAATTTCAGAATTTCACTAATTTTCAGAGTATGTCAGCACACCACAACTAACGTAAAATTTCAACAGGTAAAAATATGTGACTAGATAAAACGTAGATTCAACAATTATTTCTCAAAAATATAAAAATCTGACTGAAAATAGGACCAAATATAGATCGCGAGCCGGCCAACCCGTGACTATATACAAATTACAAAAAACCAATCCGGAATTACGAAAATACAAACTTAAATTAACCAATTAAAGTGGCAATAGAGAGAACAATAGGAATACCCCCAAAATTGATTATGGCCATAAGCATTTTGGAAACGAGCAAGGTCAAATCACCATCAAAATTCGAAATTTAGATCACCCCACCACACAAGCATACAAATACGAATCCACAAAATTCACTTTTGATGTGATAAAAATCTCATACCTAATAAAATGCAAATTGCATACTTCAGGCACAAAATTCCATATTTAAACATAAAAATACACAAGTATTAAATGGATTCGTAATATTAAATAGAATTTCCCCCTCTCTTGGCTAAAATTCTCTTCTAAAAATTCCATCAAAAACATCGAAATCTAAATTAACCGACAATAAACGATTCTCTCCTTTATTTCCTTAAATAAAGACCTTGAAGGAGAAAAATAGATACGAGAATAAAAGCAGCTACGTGACCAAAGAAAAAGACTACAAAAACGTAGACAAGAATAAGGATGACATTTTAGATTTTTTACAATACAAATTTATAACTCTCGAATGTAAAAACGTCTTATTTAAAAACGGATAAAAATCTCAGACGCACAAAGAAATGTCCAAATATTTGGAAACGAATACAGTAAAAATCAATAAATCAGGCGGCCTGTCAACACATCCGCGACCGTAATTGAGACATCAAGGACAAACGAACTGACTTTCTAAAATCGGACAATAGAAGGGAACACGAATCCATTAGGGATGAAATACAACCGAGCCGACAAGATAAAATCACATTTTAAACAGGCACCAAAAAACGGTGAAATAATACCCAAATTTCTCTTTTTTAACAACAAGGGGACCTTGAGAATACAGCTACAAAATCGAATATTCGAGAAAAGGACAAATACATGGTGAATACAAGGGCGGAAAATGCAGCGGCCAGAGCCGCAAACAGGTTTGACAAAAACATCCCTCCAAAGGACACAGCCAATGAGAACGAAGCACGAAAATCTCCACCCACACGCGAGTTTGAAACGGCGGCTGACAATAAGCGAGGACTACGAAACGAAATCATTCGCATATTCTTCTCCAGGTTTGAACGTCTTAACGTATTTCTTGGTGAACTACAGCGTTTATTTTTTCTCGTACATCGTTTATTTTCGTCATCTTTCTATCTCGCGTATACCAAATAGACATTCTATTACAAAGTCGACATAAACTGATACGATTAACGTAACTTTTTAAAGTAACTAAAACATCAAAGACATAAAACGACAACATTTCCATTGGAAGAAAATTTTTTCTTATTTTTCAACCAAAATTTCTGACAAATTTCCTTTTTAACATCAAGCGAAGACAGTCAAAGACAGAGGTACTAACCAACACCAACACAGTAAAAATAGTGTTAGAATAAGTGTAAATAGAATTAATTAATATACGAAATTCAAACCCAAGCGCGATCGCGAGGGAGAGAATTTCTTAGGCTATTTTATAATCTGCACACTTAAGCGCGATCGCGAGAGTTGTAGATTATAGGGAGAAGATTGACCTAGCGCGATCGCGAAGTCGAGATTTTCCATTTAATTTTAGAAAATTTAGTAACCTAAGCGCGATCGCGAAGGTGAACGATTTTAAAAATCCAGTTTAAGCGCGATCGCGAGAACTGAATTTTTAAGTTAGGTAGCATTAAATTTAGACAACTTAAAATCGAAAATAGTTTTATATCAAACATGGATACTCCATCAAAATATACCGAAATTGTGAAACAGATAAAAGAAAGCTCTAAAAAACTTGATAAATCAAACGAAATTTTAGACGAAATTTGGGGACAAAATAAGGAAAGCGAGGGACCGTCAGACGCCAGTATAGAAATGGAAAATACCAATAATGAAAACGGGACAGTGATAGGAAATGAAGGGATGGACATAAAAATTAAAGAAGTTGTAAAATTGAATGACAAACCGGATAAAGTCTACGTAGAAATCGACGCCAACGAAGATCAGACAAAAATTCTAGTATACGAAAAATTAGATAATACACAAATTATTCGACTCGAAAAGGAACTTGTGACAAAACCCTACCTACGAAAATTGACTCAAGGTGAGAGAGAAATACGCGCACTAACGGCCACTCTAGACAAACTCCAACCTTGGAAGAAAGTAAAGCAAATCGTAGTCAGAAGAGAACTGAAAAAATCAATCGAAAAGTATAGGGAAGTTGGAAAAATCGAACGGCAAGCAGCCAATTGGCTGAAAACGATCGACAAATTCGAGATTGTATGTGAAAATGAGACTGAGCAACAACAACAAGTAGAGAAAGGGACAGTGAGCAAGTATGAAGGAGAAATTACTCAAGAAGAGGGCAAGAGAGACATGAACTTAGAGACATGGGTAAACGAAAATCAATTGTACGGCACCCTATACAAAATTGAGGAAGGACAAATTTTAATTATTGCGAACATTGTTCTGACTTTTGACATAAATATCACACGAACTAAAGAGGAAAAAGAAAGAGAAGGATTTTTCATATTGTTAGAAAAATTAAAACCCTGGTACCAAGGACACAAAATACATGCCTTAGGCGAAATTGTTGACTCAATGATACCGCAAAGGGACGAATACGTAACAAGCGGAACATGGGACAAAATAAAAAAACAAATGGAAAAAGCAAAAGAGCACGACGTCATCTTCGACTTACACCCAAACCCAAAAATACAAAATAACGTACTGATGGACAAATTGACAAACACAGAACCGAAAATTTATATTGAGAATATAACAAAATCGTATGAAGACGTAATAAAGAACAAAAATTTCAACAAAAACCTTGACTTAAAAATAAACTCTAACACAGACGAAAACAAATTCGAATATACGATATTTCAAACTGACGCGAACAGAATGACAATAATAACTGAAATTAAAGGTATAACAACGGAAAAATATAAAACCCTGAACAACGAACTAAGAGCCTTATTACTTGCCTTGGAAGACATAGAACCATGGTATAGAAATGGAAAAATACACGTGAAAAAAGACTTAAAAACGATAATTGAACAGTGTGAGGAACTAGTAAAAAATGAAAAGAATAAACCAGTATGGTGGATGGATTTGAGGAGATATGAGCTAATCTTTGACCTAAATATCGATGAAAACATTAATTACACGGTAATAAGAACAAAAGAACAAATGGCGAATCGTAGAAAGGAACAAAGAGAAAAATTACGACAAATAATGAGTAAAAAACCGAGACCAAGAAAGAGCGTAGAGGTGAAAAAAGACTCCGAATCGGAGGATGAAAGCCCGATATTTGAAAGTAGAGTACGCAAACAAAAAGAAAAGAAAACAATAATTTTTAATTACAGCGACATCACACAAATTAAAAATTATTGTATGAACGAGACTTTGAAAAATCTACCAAACTACAAAATTCGCATCACATCATGCAAAAATATCCAAGACGCAGCTAACATTCTGACCACAATTCTACCTATATACAGACAAAAATTACGAAAATACAGACGTAGAAAAATGACTAACCTATCACAAACCGCAATCGAACTATATAATGACGTAATACCAAAAATGGACGAAATGATTAAACATCTCGTAGACTTAACCTTCATCGAGGTACCCCGCGAACATTACGACGACAAATTGAAGGCTATAATAGACCTAGCAGACAGAATAAAAGCCGATATGAATAGGAAACTAAAAGAATCCACAGTAAAAAAGTTAGATACATTAATAGGCGAACTACCATTCATATCTGAAATACCTAGTAATCCTGGCGAAATAGAAAATTTTGAATCAAGCTCCTCAGCAGATGAGACATCATTCGAGGACGATGTAAGAAAATTCTCAACATACAAAAAACGATTCGACGAAGTAAAAATTTTCGCACATTACGCAACAAACGCCGCATGGTGGCAACCGACAAAACCATCTGACCCATATTATGACACACCGCGAACCAGGCTTACGACAATATACGACGTGAAAAAAGTAACATTAGACACGATTAAATGGACAAATAAACGAATAAAAGATCTCAATGAACACCCCCCGCAACCCTTTACTCTCAGAGAAAAATCGACAGCCGTAATTCACCGTATAAATGCAAAAGCGCACATAATGTCGGCACATATCGAAAGAACATTAACTAACAAATTACAAGGAAAAGAATACATTACGATTATGAACGAAGTAGCGATGCTAGCCGACGACATAACTCAACTTATGGGTAAATACCAAGACACAGTGGAAGTAACGGTATACGACGCCACAGGCGAAGGGACAACAAAAGAAGTACAATTCGAATACAACCAACTCTTACATTTATACGACTCGTTAACGACAAAACGGTACAAAAGCGAATTATATCTAAGCTCACTTAAATGTAGAACAATTTTTGAAGAAATCGAAATCGCCCGTAGAGCGGCGAAATACGCACAGAAAAAATTAGATTTTGTAAAAACGATGAACTACCCAGCATCGAAAAAATTAAAAGACAAAATCATAGACACGCTACAATGTATTATACCTATGGCAGTTGAAACTGAAAGAGACCTACAAGACTTAGGCTGGGACGAATTGACTGAATACGAATACATGGTAATCCGTGGAAGAGCAACAAGGAATGTATACGAAATAACCGAACAATATAACGAACTTGACCGATTTATTATGAGAAACTTAAAGAAAATCGTCGAAGAAGAAAACGACATAGAAACGATGGAGACAGAAACAAACATAGATACAAAAGCTTCACAGACTGAACCGAACACTACCCAGAACGAGTGTATTTTCGACATAGCACGAATGAACACTAGACATATAGGTGAAATTAATCAAATAATCGAAAGTATACAAAAAGAGACTGAAAGACAGACAAAATTACTAAATACAATCGAAATTGAGACGAATCAGAATGAGAGACTACAGAGAGAAATGATAGAGGCAATGAATAAATTAATGATTGAGAAACAAGATAGTACAAGTGAAATCGAGAGAATAGGACAAGAAGCGAGAGATTTATGTGAGTTTAAGAGTGAAATTGACAAACAAAAGAAAACGATGAATTTCATTGCATCAAAGGCTAGAAAAATCGAAAAATTATTACTTTTATACAAAGACGGAGAAAAACGAACTGAGACAAAAACGACAACCAAAACGGTTGAAACCACACGAATTTTAGACATTCTACAACCCAATGAGAACAGAGAAACGCAACCCTCGACATCGGGTAGCACTCAAGGCCAACAAGTAAACACAAATACAAAAGAAAACGACCAATTAATAAATCTAACCGAATACGAAATAATAGGTGACCAAATCGCTAGAACAATATGGTACCTAACTACAAGTGAGACATACGAACCAGCCCACTTACAAAACAACATGACAATAAGAACCTTACGCAACATTATACCAACGACCTCACTAAAACGAAAAAAGGCACTAATTGCAATTGGATCGACAGAATTAAACGAAACTGACAAAATTCCACAAAATCTTCTTCAAGACCTAACTGAAATCGTTTCAACATTGAGAGAAAGAAAAATAGAAAATATAGCATTTATATTCCCAATAATATACCCTGCACTACAGGCAGTAAGCAACGTAAAAAAGAATAAATATAACGAATACAAACGCATATTTAAAAAATTGGAAGACATGAATAACGTGACGGTATGGCACGAACCGGCAACATGGCTACTGAATGACCACAAGGTACAAACGACACCAGACAGCTATATTATCCCAAACCGTTTAGCATTTACAACGGACTTAAGAATATCTCCAGTTTTTATGAAGACTGGCTAGATGTTATATACAAACAAAAAGAAATAACCAAAATTGACAAAAAACTAAATAACAAAGAACACAACAAAAGGGACGAGAACACAAACCCACACGCTGGGCCAAAAGCCGCGAAACCTACCATCCAACAGACAGAATACTTACTAATTCTAGACGAGACCATTATACCTAACATAATATCCGCACAGACGCTTTACAAAATACAAGACAAAACACCAGAAGTGATAAAATACGTACCACTGAAAAACCCCATTCAAATTACATCGAGAACAGGTCGAACTTACACGACAAGAAGATATATGGTACAAATAACATTCGAAATTGGAAAAATTTTTATAACACTACCATGCTACGTCATCGAATCGGCGAAACCTATTTGGATAATGGGTAGAATATCAATGGACACGTTGAACATAACTACGAATGAAAACAAAACTAAAATAACATGTAACATAACCGAGAACAGACAGGTAACTTTCGAAACAACCACCCCAAAAAATCAGAATACCTTACCCTTAAAACGAATCGACGCGACACCCGATACGATCAACGACGTAATCATAAACATGTCAGAAAACTCACAAATACACGAAAATAGAAAAGACACGGATAAATTAACAGAGAAAATAGACGAGAGTAAAAACAACAACAACGAAAGTGAAAAACGAAAAAGACCATGCGATTTAAACGAATTGCTAACAGAATCCAATAAAGAAATATACGAAACCAACGACCCACAAAACAAAGTATTCTGGGTAGGTATAGATGAAGAAACGATAATACCACTTAAATTGGACACGAACATATTAGCAAACACAATTTCTTCAAGTGTAATCGACGACTTAAAAATTACACATCCACAAATAATCGAAGTGAACAAAAAACCGCACCCAACAGTAGTATTTCCATCAGGAAAACGAGAATGCTACATGTCTGACAAATACGTAATATTAACAACCCAACTCGACAATAAACCGCTACGAATACCCTTCTCATACATTAAGACAGACGAGAAAATTTGCACGATAGGCAGAAATACCATGAGAATTTTAAATCTACCGGTAAACAAATGGAGAGGGGAGGAGGATAACACACACGAAACCCCTGAAAAAATAACTGACATAGACCATACAAAAAACCGCGAAACAGTGGAATCGATAATCGACAAAGATTTTCAAACACCTCCACCCAAAAAATGTCACATAGAAAACAACATAGACGCAGAGACGGCACTCAGAAAATTCCGCGAACAAAGACGCGACGAAAAACGAAAAGAAATTGAACTATTACTAAAAGACGAACTACTTACAAAGATGACCCCGATGAACTCACCAAACAAAAAAGAGAAAAAATTAAAACGACTGAACCCTGTAAAAATTTACAGGATATTAAAATCAAATGACAAAAATAACAAATTACGAAAAAATTCGAGTGAAAGCTCAGAATCAGACAAGGAAAAATACACACACTGCCTATATCCATCATCAGACGAAAATTAATACAACAGGGGCAAGCCACAATATAAAAAAGAAAAAATTCTGGACAAAACAAAAATCAAAATTTCGCCTTTTCTTCAAAATTTTTTTTTATTTTTTACACATATACCCGACAACGAAATCCTGAATCCGACAGATAAATAAAAATCAAAATTGATAAATAGGCATATGCCTATCAAAAAAGATGCACACAAGGACCGAGTACCATAAAGAATCAGATAACAGATTCAATTAGAACATCTTGATAAGGACCTACTGAACCTTTTTCACCCGAAACCAGTCTCAAAAAGCACACGAAAGTTTGTTCTTTCGTAACCTTCGACCGCAACGTACGACTTTTTACTTATGCTACAATATTTCTTGCAAAGACTTATTTTTTGGTAAAATTACCTTACAAAATTTTCGCGCCGCGACTTATTTTTTATTTTTGGAATCCAGTATGTCATACGTAAGTAACAAATTTAAATACATCTTTTCAATTAAAATTAATATATGAGACAGTAGATGACATACCGCCAGAGGCGTGGACGCATGAAACAACGAGATCAGGTAATAGGTTAGAAAAAATTTAAGATAGGAAACAAGGATAAAAGTAAGAAAAATTTCAAAATTCTAAACCACAATTTTCGATCTCCTTTTTTGCATAATAAAAATCCAAAAACGTAGGTCAACTATATAACCACATTAACAGAACAAAATAACGAGACCAACCACACAAGGAAGATATACAACCGATATTCAAAATCACAATTCGTATTCCAAATTACACCCGAAATTTATTTTCTACATATATGACCAATCAAATCTCTCTCTTATCACTAAATTTTTTCTTTTCGGAAACAAAATCTTCAAATACACATCATGGCCACAAAATTTTTCTTTCTTTTCACATATGCTCCGAATATTGCGAAATTTCTTTATTTCCATATGCCCTAAAATTTTAATTTACAACAAACATAGAATCTTAATTATTTCTCTCCAAAATCATAGACAAATTTTCTCTCGACTCATTCAATACATGCTCAGAATAATACGAAATTTCATACCCACATTTTTAGACCACACATACAGCACAAATCTTTATTATCCCAACACGTAAAATATTTTTTTTTTCTTTTCTCTTTCATATGCTCCGATATTTAGACATTTTTTATACAAATACAAATACAAATCTGGTGGATTTCTCCCTTCGTGCTGTGTACTTACAATACCTAACTAGACAAAATGACGACAACAACACTCAAAGACTAACGCATACAACTAATAACTAACCAAAAAATAATAACATTTAACTCCCAACCCACCGAATTACGACTAAAATTTTTTAAACAAAAATAACGGTAAAAATCTAATTACAACGTAACCAAGTGCATAAACGAATATCAATTCGAAATCATCCTCGTACATCACAATAGAAACAAATATAAAAATAGACCAGAATTATCACAGACTGGGGCAAAATTAGAAACGAGATAAAAATGCTAAGTACACGATAACATGTATGAGCTAGGTACAGGTAATTGCAGCGCAAGGAAACGAGATATAAAAATAGAATACGTAGACGAAACGAACCGGATAGACCCCCCCCCATACAAAAACACAAAACTCCTCGGCAAACGAACGCTCTCACGTAACTACGAAACAAATCGGATACACATGAACAAAAATACATTAACGCGACGTCATCAAATTCACATAACCGACACATTGAAGGAACACGTTCATTTTATCTCTCTTTCTATCTCTCTGTATCTTTGCTTTCTTCTTACGACCAAATGAACAAAATGTCAGAACAAAATTAAAAATACCACGTAACAAAATTCAAATTTTTTTTTTTTCTTCTTTTTCTTTCTCTCTCTCTTTCTTCTTTCACTGTCTCTTTTCTCTCTCTCTTCAATTTCGCTATCTCTTCAATGACGACACAAATACTCAATAAAAATTGACGAAAACATTCTCCATGATGGAGTATCCAATAAAAATAATTAAAAATTACGAAAATTCACATTTCTCTTCTTTTTCCTCTATTTTTGACAACATTTAGAATATGGACAATCTGTTTATAATATCGTTATGCGGCATCTGCAAGCAAAACATTGCGCTTCCTGGACCGGAGGCAGGTGCGGAGGACATAATAAAACAGTCCCGCACCTGCAGTCACCAATTCCATCTCTCATGTATAAAAAAAGAGCAAAGCCCGGCCAGTCTAAAAATTTCTTGCAACACCTGCGATGCCAATACTTATCTCGAGGACTTTGAGGAAATAGAGATCACGAAAGGAAAAGACGAAAATCCAGAAAGAGAAGAAAAAATTAGAAAAATAAAGGAAGTCATGGAAAAAGAGAGTGAAGTAACGAACGCCGAATTTGAGTTAATCGAGCTACGTGAATTCAAAAGACTGATGACTATGGCGCAAGAAGAGACGGCGAGAGAGGAGAATCGACAGGAAAATCGACAGGAGGAAAGACAGCCACCGGTCCAACCCCGAATTAATCGTCCGACGCTGACAGCCGCGTGTATGCCTTTTAGAAGGGTACGGACGGGACCGAGGGGGTTAGTAGTGTCACAGGATCACGAGGGGATATACCTGTTCCATTTGGAGGGATTCCTATTGCTGGGGGATGGTTTTGTGCACCACATAATACGTGAGTCAGTCACAAATACCCCCCTCCAGCAATTGGTCTTCCCACACACGGTATATCCTGCTCGTGGTCTTGTGAATATCCAAATTGATAGGATCAGAAGATACAGACAACTTCCGAGGGACGTCCTGTTATCAGTGGGGAATTCGGAATGGAATGTACGATGCCGGACAGCCGCCCAATTTGGCGATTGCATGCAGGAGCTCCTTATCGTCTTGCGCAATCGAGGAGTGCAACGTGTGTGGGTCGTGGCAATCATGCCCATCCCTCAACCTCCTCAAGCTTGGTTTGGGTTTAACGAGGAGTTGAGGACGATGGGCAGGGTACCGAATCTGGAGTACCGATTCTTCGGTCTCCAGCATTTTAACATTAGATTGCCAAGGCCCACAGACGAGTGGTATATGCCCACATTTCAAGATGCGCGAACGATAAGGAACTACCTGGCAGACTCCATAAACCCGGAGCGAGCAATCGTCGAAGAAGACGACTGATCCGGCAGATATCGAAGAATGAAGACACCCGACAAATTGTCGCAAAATTTCGATGTATATTGGATTCCGACCGTCAACCTATTTTCGTGAAAAAATTGACAAATTCGCATTTAGAAAAGACCATCGTATTAAAATAAATTTCTTTTGGACTAGAAATTATGTTTCGAAAAGCAAAAATATCCAAAAAATTGATTTCAAAATTCCAGTTTCGGCCACGTAAAATTACATTATAGATAACACTTCTTTCCCTCTCGTTCTCGTCCGCTACTACTATTTTTTTTTTTCTTTTCTTTCTCTTCTTTCGACAATGGCTAAATTCGATGAGCCACAAATTGTCAAATTCGTAATAATATTATTCGGTATGTCGGAACTTGTGAACCCGGAAGTACTCACAAGATATCGCCAAATTCATAACAATATTTTCGGTATGTAGGAACTTGTGAACCCGGAGTCTACAATTTACAAGTACTATTACCACCATCGTTAATCAAATAGTTGAAAGTTTTGTTTATTGAATACATTGTATTGGTTCATGTACAGTCATAGATAAGAGAAATTGAATTTCTCTCCCTTTTTCTTTCTTTTTCTGTTTCACAAGACGGTTTCCGACAAGAAATTGAAAAATTCTCCAAAATGAAGTGTATCGATTTAAATATGTTTGTTCTTATTTTTCGCCACTTGTATATTTTCCCGTCATCAACGGACACGGGCCATGTATCGTAATTGTAAAAGTACATGTACCTATGTTTCTTTTCATCTACGTACAGTTATCGTAGTATGTTTTTTCTTTTTTATTGTAACACAATCAGCAGACCATAAGCCACAAAAATCGGTTATAAAAGACAGCAAATATGTCATATATTTTTTTTTTGTTTGTTATTATTCTTCTTCTTCTGAAGAAATGTCACAATGTAAATATTTCCGCAGCTATAATATTTCAAAATAATAGATTGTCAATTTTCAATTTTATATACGCAGGTGGAACGTAAATGTACCTATAATTTTTTATTGTAAAATTGTCTTTTTCTTTCATATTTTCATTATGTCTTTTTTAGAAAGTAAAAACACTTTCCCTTCGCTAATAGTTTCATTTCAGGTGATAATTCAGCCTAGATTTTTCTCTACTAATGTTATGTCAATTTTTGTTTTTGAACATAATCCGGATCAGAAATACAAAAAAATGTCAAAATTCTAATTTTGGGTAAAAATTTTTTTTTTCTTCTTCTTTCTCTCTTTCCTTTTCTTTTCTCTTGGCTCGAAAAATAAAAGATAATACGGAAATCTAAAATAAAATTTAAAAATCAAAATTCTGCTTCAAAAATTCACCTTTTCGAATAAAATTCGCAACAAGAATGAAAGATGTCACAAAATTCTGCTTTTGATAATAAAATTACAAAATTACTCTTTCTTCAAATAAACGACACCATAAAATTTCCGATAATGAAAAAAGTGAATGGAAGGGTGAAGGAAAAAGAGAAATACTGGTCAAGAGGGGCAGATTTGTTGATTGAACGAGAGAGGATAAGAAAGGTGAAAGGTAAGAGCACTACATTTAAAACATCTCCATCTACAAAAGAAAAGAAAAGAACCACCACATGGTGAGAAAATAAGAACGTAAAATTCCTTGAAAAGACGAATCGTGATTTGGAAAAAAGAGTGAGAAATAAAGACAATGAAAACATAAAAAAAAAAAAAAATTGACATACACCAAACTGGCGACTGTAAATATACATATTTCTATCTATTAATTAAGAATTAGATATAGCAACGCCAAATGTAAATAATCGATTAGGTTACTAGATACTCGAGGTGAATTATCTTTACATCTTACACTACATATAAATAGATACCTACATATAATGACTGTCTAATGAAATAACTAAAATAGACTATGACTAGAATTAGGTAACGAGACAATGACTAGATTTACGAATAATGAATGTACAAATACACCGGTACTAGCGATTACAACTAATGGAAACGACAAAAATGACGTTGAGCCAACAAACAAGCAACAAGCAGTCGAATACGAAAGACATATGACTACAACGCCGTCATAAATAACCAACGATAAACGGTTATTTACGCAAGGTCGCAGCCATACGATCAGAATCGCGAATGCCAGAACCATATACAAATCGCAACTACACGTCTCAGTCGAACGTAACTACACATAAAAAGCGACGGGTTCTGCGCCAGGAGACAAGTTTTTTCCACCGATACACGGAGGTCTCCACGTCAACGGCGCCGGCGAACGATCTATCGGCATCATGACCACTGTCCATTCAAATGAGCGACGACGGCGACAAAATAACAACCAAATGGTGACATCGACCATCCTTCGCCCATTCGACGAACAGCGAATCAAAAAACGATTATAAAGGCTCACAAACTGCAACAACTGAAAAAATACAACTACGCAACAACAAATATGACTAAAAATACAAAATTGTAATTATAACATAGAAAATGACTAGAATATGACTAGACGCAATATATACAGTATTACGTGGCAAGTACGGTAAAACGAACACAACTAAAGATACAGATAGACAATTACATATAACTTTGACTCTGATGTACAATCTACAAATTGACTAGAATACATTAAATTTAAGACTAAATATAAAAATAAACCATGGCTAACTTAGGAAAAACTACAAATTATATATTTGGTAAAAATATTCAGGAAAATTAAAAATCATCAAAATTCAAAATTCTAATATCTGGGACTCAAAATTCGGCAAATCAGGCTACCTCTGCCAGCAGGAAAAGTCGAAGGGGGCAGGGGGCTATGGTATATCCTTCACGTCGACCTTCCCTTCGGGTAGAGGCCCTAAGCCAAGCTCGAGGGGCATATGTGAAGGGTAAATATGGCCCATTTCTCCCTTCTGCTGGGTACTGGTAACCCTGATTCTCCTTGTGATACGTGGGTATCCGCGAACTACGATTCCGCGGAATCTTCAGTCATCTAAGTACCTGTCACGCGTATTACATCGATACGAGGAAAGGGTGATTCCGCTCGAGGTGGAATTATTCCGAGTTAGCCGCGGTTTTAGTAGCCTCGAGTGTTCAACTATGTGTTTCGGCGTTTTGATTAAGTTTGTGGTGGCCTGTACGCGTCGCGACGGATCCCTGAACCATACCCAAAGGCGCGAGCCGTGGATGGGGAAGAGGATCCCAGGTCACCGATTTTTAGTTCGATTGAGTTTGTAATATATTTGAGTTCGATTAAAATAGTATGTTCAGAATGTGCAGCTATTCGTATTTCTTTATTTCTTTATCTATTTTCTGCCTGTGTGCATTATTTCGATCGCGATCCATATTTTCTCTTTATTTCAAAATTATATTTTCGATTAGTCAATTATATTTTCAAATTTGGCCTATGTGCCTATTTTCTGTTTCGTTCCGGCCTGTGCGCCAATTGTCAAAATTATCGCATTCGTACATTTCGCGGCTCAGGGCACAAGTGACCGCAAGCCCTATCTGATCGACCCACATCAGCTACCAGAATCGTGGATGGAGACCTCAATGTCTGGTGTTGAGCCAATTTCCATACCACGAGCTGATGTCTTTACCGTATCAAATTCTGTTGGATCATTAGGAGGATAATTTTTTTTTAATGTTGTAATTTGAACCTTCTACTATGAGGGAAAAATATTCATTTTTCCTTAGTAACTATTAAAGTCCGGAAAAAAATACGTTTTCTTGACCTCTTTCTGTTGCCTTGAAGGTATCATAAAAGAGTAATAAAATCATCATTTTGAAGGAAAATGATTACTTTAAATATTTAAAAGTGGTTATTTTGTGTATCAAAGATGATTTTGTTTCAAATTGCTTCATGGTTCTTCTTCTTTAGTGCTATTTTATGTGAAAGCAAAAGTCGGAATATGTATACAGAGGTATACAAATTTATATTATTGAAATGAGACATTTATCACTTTAAAACTCGATACTTTAACCACTTTTAGTTAAACACTGACATTCTAATCCAAGTTTTTCATGGAAATCAAAAATTTATTGAAATTTCAGTCCGAAATCAACTTACTTTGACATGGAAAAAACCTGACTTCTTTGCTGTACAAAAGGTGGGAAAATAAATACGTAATCACCTCAAATGAATTGTTTTGTGTGCTACAAGGTCCATAAAATATTATTTATTTCAAAACACCCCTTTAGCTTACTTGGTAATGTAATTATTTATTGCCAAAAATGACGATTTTTCCATAAGAATACATGTATTTGATAACAGGTATCCCCCTTTCGATTTTTATCAGTAGAGAAATGGTAGTTCCACGAATGCTCGCCAGTGCGCGCCTCCTTTGAAAACTCGGTCCCAATCGAATCACTTTTTCTCGAGGACGATCTAACGCCCGCTGTCAAAATTTCAGCCCGATCTGTTTACTTTGGCGAGAGGTATTACGTCAATAAAAAATTTCGAAAAACTATTAAAAAAAACTGCAAACTACCATTCAATCTTCGTGCTTATCAAACACTAATTTACATCACCCCTGGGGATGTTCCACCCTCATGACACCACTTCCTGCAGGTTTTACACCTGTAGCCTTTTTTGTTTTGTTTTATTTTTTCTATGGGAAAACCTTAGTTCTACTTGACCTGCACTTTTCGATCCCATGCTTGACCCGACCCCCCTGGACAACATGTTCCAAACTCCGGATCAATTCATTATATTGGGCAATAATTTTGAAAGGAAAAGAGAGTAAAGTTTCCTTTGAAAGGAAATGTGAGTAACATGGATATGTTTTTTCCTTTTAACATTGTTTTTAATTTAAAAATTCATCTTTTTCTCAAATCTAACATAGAATTATTATGTCTCATCTGAAATCAAGTTATTTTACAATTTTTTTCAAGGATCATGCCTTTATCTAAAAAAAAAAATTAAAACAATATTCTCAGTCTCAAATCTAACACAATATTATCGTTATGTTTCATCTAAACTCATTTTATTTCCATTCTCACTTTCTGTTCTGAAATCAAGTTAATTTTGAAAATATAAAAAATTCATGTTTTCAAAAGTCAGCTTATAATTTTCTGATACTTGCAAAGTTAATTTTTAAAATTAAAAAATTTTCGAGTTTTCAAAAATTAGCGTCTTGCAAAATAATCTTGAATAAAATTTATAACTTTTCAAAAGTCAGCCTCCCATCGCAAAAAATTGGCTAATTTCTGTTTGTCAGCATTAGTGACTTTCTGATATTAATAAATGAAAATAGGTATAACAATTTTCAAGATTTTGAAAGTCAGAAAAATAGGCGAGTTTATGATTGTCAACATTAGCGAATTTCTGATTTTAAGTTGATTTCAAAAATATAAAAATTTATGTTTTTGAAAGTCAGCGTCCCGTAAAATAGCGTATTAAAAGCTTTGGAATGACGATAGGAAAAACATCCATGTTAAAATTGTGTTTGGATTGAAAATAGTTGCTCAATTGACGGCGTTGACCCAAAAAATTATGAACAAATATTTTTTCTATTAAGCGTCGGGCAAATGTGGAAAGTATTTCTATCCATTGAAAACAATTCTCAAATTTCTTCTCATGTGATATTTTTTGTGTATGGATGAAAGTCAACCAGAGAAACAACGTACCTATGTTGAAATTTTCCAATTTCGAATTTTGGATAAATTTTAAAGTTCTAGACGTCGATTTCTACGAGTATATATTTATATCGTTGCATTCATGGTATGGTTATAATTAATTTGATTAGAATATATTTTGTTGAGAGAGGTGAAAATTAATTTATTTCGATGCTAAAATAGAGGTAACAATCTGAAGTTGCCAAAATAACTAAAATTTTGTTTGTCGAAATCGATGCTTTACTTGGTGGAATTTTTATGACAGATTCATGTTTTTAGCGTTTCTTCAAGTTTCCATTGCTGGCATTTCCATATCTACGTTTTCAATAACGCCGTAAAAATGCAGATTTCCTTGTTCATCATAATCGCTGATGTAAAGGTTGTAAATTTGATTATTAGGCGACCTTTTTTTAGGTCCTTTAGTCACCCAACATATGTCATCACTGGTCTTGCAAACTGTGGATGGAAAGTCGTGATCCAAATCGAACAAACGATACGAAATCGGAAGAGTAATTTTACCTGTTCCAATTTCAGCCAGTTTTGAAATATTATCGAAATCTTCTTTAGTTATTACCGGGTTAGGATAGGCACGCCTTTGTTTTCTTTTCGAAAGAACACAGGCGCATATTTGCCTAACATTCTTGGTTTCTTTTTCAGAAAGAGGGGGTTGAAAAAACCAGAAAAATTTCTTCAGCCCTGAAATATTCATTTGGATGATTATTGTAAATATGTGTCAATTTTTGTAGGTACTCGATTAGTAACTCACCGTTGGAAAAATGAGAATATTCTGCTTTAAATTCATCTTTGACGATGTGATGGCTTTTTAACTCGTATTCTCTCAACATACATGCGTCCTCTGAGTCAGCTATGCTGGAATCGAACCAATACACAGAAAGTATTAATATTGATGCGAATTTCATTTTGAAAAATACTGCGCTGACACAAGACAACCGATTTGATCGTGAAAAAGCACTTGGTGGAGGCGACTGACTGAAAAATTTTCAAATTAACGTACAGTATTCACCGCATGGGCAGAAATGAAAGCATGCATGGCATATGTTTTCTCTTTGTGATTACCTAATGTTTTACATTCGAAAAAGAAATAGTACCTGTACTTACCTACATGTTTCGTAGCTATGCTTTGTTAGTTTTTTCGAAAAATTTTCGAGTGTTTGTAGCTTCAGATGAAATGCTAGCGTTTTGCAGCGTACGTAAATTCATTCGATTTTGCGAGAGAAAAAATCGACTATCGACTAATCTCTTCAATTCTGAATGTTATATGTCTCCCACTCAAACTGCAAGATTTTCGTAAAGAAATTTTTTTATATATTGATATCGCCGTTTTCAATTCCCTCTCTCTACAATTTCGATTTAAAAAACATAAAACATCTCAAGCAGTTGAGGGTGTCTTAACAAAATCTCAATATGTTTTTCCTTGGGGGGGGGGGGGTGTCATTCCAAAATTTTTAAAACGCTATTTTATGGGACGCGGACTTTCAAAAACTAATAAATTTTTATATTTTTGAAATCAACTTGAAATCAGAAATTCGCTAATGTTGACAATCATAAACTCGCCCTGACTTTCAAAACCTTAAAAATTGTTATACCTATTTTCGAAATTAAATTAATTAATATCAGAATTCAGAAAGTCACTAATGCTGACAAACAGAAACTCGCCAATTTTTTGCGATGGGAGGCTGACTTTTAAAAAGTTATAATTTTTTTCAAGATTATTTTACAAGACGGTAATTTTTAAAACCTTGAAAATTTTTAATTTTAGAAATTAACTTTGTAAGTATCAGAAAGTTACAAGCTGACTTTTGAAAACATAAATTTTTATATTTTCAAAATTGAATTGATTTCAGAAAGTGAGAATGGAAATAAAATGATTTTAGATGAGACAATAATGATATTGTATTAGATTTGGGAGTGAGAACATTATTTTAATTTTTTTTTAGATAAAGGCAATGATCCTTGAAAAAACTTATAAAATAATTTGATTTTAGATGAGACATAATAATTTTGTTACATTTGAGAAAAAGATGAATTTTTAAATTAAAAACAATGTTAAAAGGAAAAAACATATCCATGTTACCAACATTTCCTTTCAAAGGAAACTTTACTCTCTTTTTCATTCAAAATTATTGCCCAATATAATGAATTGATCCGGAGTTTGGAACATGTTGTCCAGGGGGTCGGGTCAAGTGGGATCGAAAAGTGCAGGTCAAGTAGAACCATGGGTTTTCCATTAAAAAAAAGAAACAAAAACAAAAATGGCTACAGGTGTAAAACCTGCGGTAAGTGGTATCATGAGGGTGGAACATCCCCAATGATTATGTTTGCGACTTTGGTCGTGTAAATTGGTGTTTAATAAGCACGAAGTTTGAATGGTAGTTTGCAGGTTTTTTAAATTGTTTTTCGAAATTTTTTATTGACGTAATACCTCTTGCCAAAGTAAACAGATCGGGCTGAAATTTTGACAGTGGGCGTTAGATCGTCCTGGAAAAAAGGTGATTCGATTCAGCTTTTGAGCTTTATTTCTTATGAAAAAAATTATCTCACTTGACCCACCTAAAGGATCAAGTGGGAATATTTTTTCCCTCTTTAGAAAAAATTTCATAGCACGGAACTATCGTGCTACTTGACCCGAACACACCTCTACTCAAGTCTAGCAGAAATTTTGACAGTTTTTTTTTTTTTTTAAATTTTAAAAAGTAATAATGAACATACGCGTTAATTACATTTTTCATTTCAAATACATTTGACAGCTGTCAGAAAAAATACAAAATGTGGGTACCGGGATTTAGGTTCGTTTAGCGCAATTTTTTTTTCATCATTTCAATGCAGTTGTTTTTTGCTTTTCATTGGTTTTGAACGTATAAGTTAATACAAGACTTCATATTACTGGAATGGAATTCGCTTATTCGATATTGATATTATTTTTATTATGGAACAACTCTGACGCATTGAACGAGTCAAACTCGTGCATGGCAAGAGAATACAATAAGGCATACTACGGGTATGACCGTGAAATACTAGCAAACCGATTCGGAGCCGAATATTCTATCATTCGCGGCTGTAAGTACTATAAAAACAACACCAACAAGCCACATTTGTAACCGTAAGTGATCTGAAACTCAAACATTTTTAAAATTGCAGTAATGAAGAAACTTTTTGGCTGGGGAAAAACATTACCATCGAAAACAGAAGAAAATAACGTAAAACAACTCTGCGCATGTGTTTTTATCAAACTCCAACAAATGGGAAATCATAATAAGATCGAAAATATATTAGAAACATTCAACGAAATGTTGAAAAGAATTGAAGATGTAAAAACGTCCTGGAAATTCCAAATATCTTACTTCGTTAAACTGGTCAAACATACATTTCCGGCCCATGTATGTAAATTGAAGAATGAGGAAGGTGAAGTAGTGGATAAACGTTTGATAGCGAAAGGCTCCCAGAAACAATCGGCAGACAAAGAAATTTACAATATTTATGTTTCATCTGTTACGACGCCTACAGAGAAAGATAAAGGTACTACGTCTAAGCTAGAAGGTATAATCGAGAACGTGGACGTAGAAATGCCAGCGTTTGGGATTCCCGAAAAACAAATTCCAGAAAGTGAACCTCCAATGCCAGAAAATGCATCTAATATTTTAGCCGATTACACTTACTTTGCAGAAAAGTTTCACTGATTTTGCTGAAATTTTTTTCAATGTTTGCTTTTAGTGATTTTTTTTATTGATTTATTATCTACTGTGCTGCAATTCTGACTGTTTTCCAGAATTTTCGATAATTTTCATTAAAACAAAAATGAAAGAATATGCTCTACCCTTTAATCGAATTTTCAATTAGGTACTCGAGTTCATTTCTAGATTTCTGGACAAATTTTCGAAAATTCATTCTACATAATTTTTTTAGGGGGGGAGGGAAGAAAATTCACATCGAAAGCAGAAAAAAATAACGTAAAACAACTCTGCGGATGTGCTTTTATCAAACTGCAAAAATTAAACAGAATCGAAATAACAAAGAGACCAATGAAATTCGAAATATCTTACTACCTACGTTAAAATGGTCAACATACATTTCCGGCCCATGTTTGCGAACTGAAAAATGAGAAAGATGAAGTAGTGGATAAACGTATGATAACGAAAGGCAACCAGAACCAATCGACAGAAAAAGAAATTTACAACATTTATGCAGAGGCGGTTCGAGTATAAACTTTTAGGGGGGTAATGATGTTCAAAAATGCCGACTAAAATTGCCGAGTAAGAATTCTGAAATTTTACAATACGAGAATTTTTTGTTCCAACAGATTAGTTCCGAAGATTATATATGTAGTTTTAAGGAGAAGAGAAGGTAAATAAATTTGTCGCGAGCGAAGCGAGGGAGAAAATTTTAAGCGGAATACTTTCTTTAATTTCAAGACCAATAAAACAATGTTATAATATAAATTGATTATCTAACGCGAGTAAAAAAAAAACCGACCACTTGTATTTAAAAAATGTTCAAAAAGAAAAACAATAAGTTAAGCGTAGCAAGGCCAAAGCTTTTGAAAAATTTAATTTCTTGACTTTAAAAATGAGTTTTGATGAGAAAAAATTTGATAAAACAAGTTGAAATAATGTAGGGGAAAAATATAATTTTTGTTGAATTTGGATTGTTTTAAAAGTATGAAAGAAAAAAACCAATGAAGCCGAGCGTAGCGAGGCCGAAATTTTTCGAAAATATCGGTTTGGAAAGTAAATAATTTTGAAGTTGGATTGTGTTTTATGAAAGAGAACTACAACCTTGAAATTTAGAAAGGCTCAATTTTTTATTGATTATGCTGCAAAATTTCTAAAACTTTTCCAATTTGCTGACATTTCTGAGATTTTGCCGACTCGCCTTATATTTCCAAAATTTGGCCGATTTTGCCGACTGAAAATTTGTCTGGGGGGGTGTTACCTCCCCCCATACCCCCCCCCCCCCCATCGCGCCGCCCCTGCATTTATGTTTCATTGAGGAAAATGAAAGGTCTATGTATTCGCTAGAAGGTGTAATCGACGACGTAGACGTAAAAATTCCAGCTTTTGGAATTCCCGAAGAAACCCCTACAGGTGAACCTCCAATGCTTGAAAATAAATAGAATTCGAGGTTTCTCATTTCGTAATGATGTTAAGCAAATCAATTTTTTTATCGATCGCAAAAAAATAAGCTTTGAAATTGGCCGAAAAAGGTTTTGATAGCTTCTTCTAGTAAAGTGTTTTTTATTTTTATCTTCTTGTATTTCAAATCATCATCTTTGTACAGTGTACAGAGAAAATCAGAAAAATTCTTTGATTTATTTTATTTTCCAGCCGGTTTTCGCTGATTTTCCGACAAATTTCAGATATTCTACCAACTTTCAAATAAATTTTCATCAATTTTTCAGAAATTTATTTTTGCTTTCAGTGATTTTTTTACTGGTTTAATGTGCTGCACTGGCTATTTTCTCCAGTGATTTTCGATAATTTTCACTTATCTCAACACCTTATTCGAATTTTCATTTAGCAGCTCGAGCGAAGCAAGGGCGAAAATTTTTGGCGAAAAAACATTCAAAAGCTGAACTTTTTTCAAATACTCATCATTTTTCATTATCGAGTATCAAAATTTGAATAAGACGGACTTTTTACCGAAAAATCACGAATGAGAGACTTTAAAGGGACCGAAATGACCATTTAGTCGAAATAAGGACCGGAAGGACTTGTTAGGCACCCTGCGTGAGTTGTACATCGTTTCATCAGTTAAAAAAATTGACCATTGGTTTTACCAAAAAATATCTTCTTGGTTCTTGAAAATTCCAACCTCAGGGATAGCGAGAAGTTGGAATTTAGCGATCTTAAAATCTGACCACATTCAAAAATGTTTGAAGAATAATAAAAATGAAAATAGGTAATTTTCTTCAAGTACCTACATAAATAACAAAACAGAAAAAAAAAAAGATTTTTTGATACGAAAATGGATGTTGAAGAAAAAAAAAATCACCATGGGAAAGACACAATCCGTAATATTGATGTATATAGAAGTGAATTTCCATGCCACAGGGTTTTTAAAAAATTTATCTGCAAATGGTGCGATCCGTAAGTGGGACCCCTGAAAAAATTCCAAAAAATGGAGGTTTTGGAAGAAGAAATTCCACGAGCGAAAGATTCCGTGGTAAAAATCTGAAACCCGTGAAATTTGACAATTAAAATTCTGTTCTTTTAGATTCAAATGCTGCATTCAGTTTTACCTCAGAAAAACTTAATCCATAAGTGGTACCTTTGGTGATTGAGAAACAATTGAAAAAATCACCATTTTTTGTTTTCAAAAAATTTAGTAAAAAAATATCGTCAGTGAGAAGTATAAATATTTTAATCCATGGGTGATTCCCAATCTTTTTCTGTATTAAAAAAAGAGTATATTTTTTATCACCTATTTTGAAAAAATTATATGAACGGTGTATGATGATGTGAAATTGTCTTCAGTGATATCATTGTAGGAGAAATTTAAAGAAAATATTGATTTTTTTCAATTACAACTTTCGAATGAAAAATTGAAAATTTGGAAAATTTTTGAAATAACCACGATAATAATGGGTCATCGTTTTTGCAAATTTTCCGAATCGTTCATACTTAATTTTTTCAAGTAAAAATGGTAGTTTGTCATTTTTGTAGGAAAGAACGATTTTTCCTTTCTTTACCTACCTTCTTTTGTTGATTTGGTAATTGTTGCAATTTTTCATACAATTACGACTAGCTATTAGATTTATTTAAATATCCATTTTTTCGTCAAAACTTTTCCTTCCCCAACTAATCAACGCCTATTTTGTTCTTCTGTTTGCAGATTTAAGCGTCTGGAACAAGAGCCTGTCGCAGCGATGGCGTCGCATACGCAGACGCTGCTCGTCGTTCACGACCAACTCAACGACCCAGGTCGAATCGCCGGATAGTCATTTACAAAAACAATTCCTGCTGGAAACGAGCGGTTCGTCGTTGGACTCTCCGAAGGTAATCTGCAACGGCGGCATCGGCCCAGACCCACCTTCGAATTTGGCGGCGCGTATAAAATACGCCAACGGCAGCCGAGAATCCGGCGGCGAAATCGGTACGCCTGGTACCGCCGAAGTTGGCGATCCGGGATCTCCAAAGGCCGGCCAGAACGGTTTACCAGATGTATCTCATTTGTTACGCTTAAAATTCAACAAATTTCAAAACGGGTTGCGCAAACGGAGAGCGCTTTCGGTGCACGAATCGTTATCGGAGAAGGATAAAAATCACGCTACTTTTTACGTACCGACGCCTCGTTCGCTGAGCAGGTCGACGGACGATGTAGACGAGGCGGATGATCTGGAGCCAGCGTCGTTGCCTCCGGCCGTCGTACTGAGTAGAATATCTTGCGCCAGAATCAATTACCGGAAGTCACCCAGCGAATGCTCGTCCGGTAGGGGTACGGTGACACCTACCGAAGACTTCGATAACGATAGTTCCGGCAGCAATCAGTCGTCCAAGTCGAATTATTATAGGAAATACTCGTACGAAGACAGGATACGAGCAGAACCGACCGATAAAAATGGATCGTATTGGGATCAAGGGTATCACAGTATCGAATATAGTCCGGTATCCGGCCCAGATGGTAGCAGTCTTTATCGGTATAATTCGTATTCGACGTCGGGCAAGAACCGATTCGACGACAGAAATGGCAGCTTTGGCAAAGATAACGTTCCTGTGTCATCGTCCATTATACGACTGAGCTCGAAAAGCGAAAACGTACCGACGTCCAAGTTCGTCAGCAACAGCTCCAGCCCTACGTGCAGATCCGGAGCCGCGGTAGTGGTCAATACCAACGCAGCTGTGGCCTCGACCAAATCACCCAGTCCTTCGTGCACCTATTACGATAATTTACGAAACGACATCAGAGACAGAAAATATCAAAATCGGGCATCCGTCAATTACGGACGGACCACGTCACCGGAGCATATTTCATCGAACGGATACTCGACCCCGGAGTATGTCTCCGGGCCTGTCTTGGTATCGCCCCGCAAAACACCCTGTAACGATTTCAGGCATTTGAACGAGTCAGTCAGCTCATCGGGATCGAGAAATCGAACCCCTATTTCCGGTGGCAGCGCTGAAAGATGCAGACTTATCAATTTATCCGATACTTTGGAGGATAGTTTCGACGAACAGTTGACCCTGAGGAACGAGCCGAAGACTAGATCGTGCCGGAGATGGTCCCAAGCGGAC
Organism: Pseudococcus jackbeardsleyi; assembly: GCA_038380155.1. Lineage (NCBI taxonomy): Eukaryota > Metazoa > Arthropoda > Insecta > Hemiptera > Pseudococcidae > Pseudococcus > Pseudococcus jackbeardsleyi. Next base: position 11,811,323 of record CM076242.1, read on the forward strand.
AGTTTGGCCATCGATACCGGTCTGGTGAAACCATTCCCTGTCCGGAACGGATTCCGGATCGGTGACAAGGTCACTGTAGACATGTACGTCGGATGTCAACTTCCCTACGCAGCTTTGCAATCAATCGAACCGATGTCGATGCCGTACAACCCTTCACCGCCCATTCCGGCGCCCAGAAACGATAAACATTTCAATAAAGTCAATAACCTGAGACGTAGATCTGCTCGCAGTGTTTCGCCGGAATCTCGCAAGAAGGAAACCGAAGCTCGAGAGAAAAGGCAGCTTATTGCGCAGAATTTGCAAAAATACGTCGATCAGAGAAGAAAAGGCGTAGCAGGGTGTAAAAGTAATGCAGATTTGACCAGCGTTTCGGAGACTGATTGCTGGAAAAAGGAAGACGATAATAAGGTACGTAGCACGTGCATCGACGCGATGACGCGAATCACTGTCAGGGTGATTTTTTAAAAACTCGTTCGATATAAAACGATGACGCGATAGTTTTAATTATATTTACGATACGCACCTTCCAGCGTACCTTTTGATGGGTAATTACTCGCGTACGATATTCAGAATTATTCGAGGTATTCGAATTTATCATAAAAGTTAAAATTACGATTCCGAATTGAGCGATGCTTCCTGCTGGAATTGATAAAGGTATCATGTGTTATCGGTAGATTGATGAGGTGTCGTGGTTTACGTCCGATATCAATTCAACAAACGTAAACGTCATATCGTAAAATACCGCCGGAGTATTCCGGATAATTTTACTCTCCGCGGTTGTACTAAATTTGCATCGTGAGATAAGAGTACGGAAACGATGGAAATTTTTATCATTTTTCCAGTTTCGAGCAGGATATTTTTCTTTACGTGGGTTTCCAGGTAACTGTATTAACGGTGTAGTACTCTAAATTTACCATGAAATTTGCTCCCCGCTTAAAATTGCGATATAAATACGATCGCGATGGAAAGAAAATTTCAAACTGCATCGAGCGGTGGTTTTTGTCATGTCTTCGATGTTTGCGATCAAAAAAGTATTTAATCGTAATCGTTGGATGTCAAAGATTCGGTTTTTGAAAAATATGAATACGTGTTGTTTTCCCAAAGTAAGTCGCTATGTCAATTGATAACTTGATTGTTGTTGTATTGAATCGCTTCTGCAAAATTTTATTGGTGATTTTCATATTTTTTTGCCTATTTTTTCGATTGAAATGTTGTTTTGTGAGTGTAAATTTGTAAAAATGAGGGTTAAATTTAAGATGGCCAGTTTTGTAAAAATTCCTGTTTTTTTTTAAAAGTAATTTTTTTACTCTGAAAATGACATATATCTTGGTTTTAATTTTTAAGGATTTCAAATTTTTGCTGTTATTATTTTGTCTGAATTTTTTTATTTTGAAAAATAACTTTTTTTTTGTATTTAAAAGAAAATTCGGAAGAGGGATCAACAAGGTGATTTTTTGGCTACTTGGTACCTTCTACTCATCTCCTACCTCAGTGATTCAGTTTTGAGAAATTACAACGTTGGTTTGCAATGAAGCATAAAATTCAAGTTTCTGTTGTTCTGTCTTCTCTCGCTCACTTCTACTGAAAAAATCCATGGAGCATTTATTGAGTAGTTCAAAAATCGCCTAATCACTAATGCTTGACAGTTCGGTGTTTTGCTTACAAAATGCTTTCATTTTACTGGTGTTTATTTTCCAAAATTTGTTCGAGTTATCGATTTTTGATTTTTTTGAGGAGGAGAGGGGGTATAATTTTCATTTTGAGAAGGTCTTGCTGAAGGTCCATCCGAGGTCCTTCCCATGGATTTTCGAAATTTGTTGGACACCCTGTTTTTTCAAAGTTTGCTTGTTAGAAAAGAGGCAAAAAATTAAAATTTTGTAGATACTTAGTACCTAATCTGTTTTAAAATTGAATTTTTCCAAAAAAGTTTCCATTTTCCGGTTATTTGAAAATGAAAAATTTTGGTCGCCCGAACTCCAAATTTGAAATATTAGATTTTAAAAGGAAATTTTTTGGGAGGGGGGAATGAAAAATTTATCAATTTTGGAACCTGGCGTGTCTTGACTTCACTAACTTCAGTCTTATAATTTGCAGAAATATTTATGTGGTTGATGCCTTTTTAATGGACAAGTTTGTTCACAATAAACGCAGATACTTGCGGCTAAAAAACTTGAAAAATCTTTAAAATTTGGATTTCAATTGTAAAATTTGAGTTGAATGTTTGAAAAATTTGTTGTGAAATTCAAACTTTATTTCCCATTATTCCATTTGATTGCTTCGTTCGAGTCACTGTTTGAAATAAAACGATTTGGTCTCCAGAAAAATACATTATCAGCCTCCTTCCTTTTTTAAGAATTTTTAAAAATAAAGATATGAAAAGGTACTCTCATCTCCCATTTTCCCGTTTTCCTTCGGTCAGTCCTATGTTGACCTTATTAATCGTTGAAAATATTTCTCGAATTTAGGGTTGAACCGACTGGGGAACGGGCCAAAGTAAACGTTTTCCCTCCTCAAGTGTAATTTTCATTTTCAAGCAGAAAATAATTTTGCTCGAGTTGGAAAATCTTCAAAATTGATGACCTTATTCTTTTGGAAAATTTTCTTTCGGAGATGAAAAAAATCATAGAAAAGATACCTCGAGATCGGAAAAAATTCCATCTTGGTCGAAATTTTCCAATTTTTACTTCCTCGATTAATTCGCCTTTGTTGAATTATTTCAAATTAATAAAAAAAAAAAAGTAATTTGGAATGTTTTAGACAAATTTTTATAGTTTTTTCGTCGTCGCCAGCGGTACATTTCTTAAATGTACTTTTAATTAGCTGATTTAATTGTCGCATTTTACATTGAGTATCTAAATTTTTCAATTAATATACTGACCCCTCGTTCGAACGAAATAAATTTTTTTATTACTCACTCGAAACGTGAAACTTGTAATGATAAAAATTTTACTCCGTTTTCGCGACTTCGCCGATATAAAATCGGTTTGAAAACTTGTTTGGGGAATTTTAACGGTTCGGTGATCTCGATTGGAATTGGTATTTGAAGTATTTGGTTTTGGTCATAGAAAAAGTACTTGTATTATATTTCAATTATGAAGACTTTGAAGTTTGATGTCTGATTTTTTTCGATCACTGTCCTCTTTTTTCTCTATTTTTCCTTTTTAAAATTATTTTATTTGCGAAATATGGTATTTAGAATCAAGGCCCTGCAAAGAAAATTCGGATCTAGGGAGAAAAATATAAGAGCAAATGGTCAAGTCGAATTTTTTGTTTGAGGGTCCTCGCAAAAAACCTCAGCAAACCCTCGCCAGCCACTTAAAAATTCGGAGTGGGGTAATCCTCCCTCTGCTCGAATTTGTTCGGCTCAGTCTGCTCTCAGGACAGATGGGATACCATGTTCTCATTTTTAATCGAAAAAAATCGTTTTAAGCCAAAAATTCTTTGAAAAACGTTTTTGAAAAATTTTCGATACATATTGATTCAAAAAAATGAAGGGAATTGTCAAAAATCAGAGAAATTGCCAAGAAAAATTCCATTTAATCAAAATTTCTGATTTTTTGATCCTTCAGAAGACAATTTTAGTTCGTTCCTGATTTGAATTTTCAGACTAACGAGGCAAAAAATTTCAAATTTTGACTAACTGGTCGGAATATCTGGCTACATTTTCATTTTTTGGTCGATTTATTCGTATTTTTCGAACATCATCTCGTACGATATCTTCGTCCACACGCAAACTATCCATAACATGGTTTCGGATAATCACTAGGTTACGTATACTTGGTACAAATATCCGAGTACTTCTACCTATCTGAACAAAATCTACCAGTCTATAGTCAAGTACACTCCGGTGGGTCATCGGGCTTAATCTTAGGGCGCGGCGGAGAGGTGCAACATGCTCCAATAATAATGGCTCGGCGTTAATCTGATCAGCATATACGGTATAGCCATGTATAGCTCGTTAGCATTATTCATATTTCGTCTTCGGCAATGGCGGAATCGAACCAGGAAAGAAATACCACAACATACAACAACCTACCGAATGAAAACAATACACGATTATTAAATACATAAATCGAAATCGCTCATTCCAATGCATAACACAGCATTGATCTCGCTTTCGTATACCCGCATACTCCACCCTAAGGGGTCCTACGGAGAATATTTTGTCGATAGACCAAGTACCCATATATTTTCGCCAGAGGAACGATAGAGATACGTAGAAAACCTACCTACGCTGAGAACTTTTTTTTGCTAGAAATTTAGCTGTATGCAGATTTAAGATGAAATTTTCATTATTGGCGGATAAGCAGCTATCTGGCGTCTTCATTGTGTAAAGTGGTGCGAAACTTCTACTAAGTTGATCGATTAATTTAAATTGGACGTCGATGGATTGACGGGCGTTCGTGCGATCTTATGCCAGAGTACCGGAGAAAAAACGTTGATTAAACAAAAGGCCTTCGTAAACCGACCGCGACCGAGTGTTATTAAAAGAAGCCTATTCTGTATTATTTATTGCGGGGGTGGCAGCGGTATCGGCAGCTCAGTACGTGTTTCTGATTGCTGTAATTTATGTAGCAGATACGTTGTGGGCATTATGTTTATCGGTGGTGAGAGGGAGATTGGGGAACGAGCGAATGGTTGTTCTGGTTGTCGATAGTTAATAGTTGATCTTAATATTGGCACGATTTCGATCATCTTTAAGCGATTGATCTATGATCAGAAGCGCCTGCTGTCGGCTTTCTTTGTGTAGTTCTCAACTTTCGAACGTTGCATACGTTGCATACTTGTTAGCGAGGTTTGATAAGTGTAGGTACTTGTGCTGTTGAGTACGTGGATGTATGTAGTTTGTCGAATGTATAGGTATTCGCGGTTTATTTAATACTTTTTTTCTGCTCTTGATCGTAAAATTGTGGCGTTATCTGTGTGAGGTATTTTGATTATTTTTTTTACGGAGGTGCGTTTTCATTGCAATATGCAATTTCTTGGAGGTATTAGGTTTTTTTTCAGAGTGGAGGTAGAAAAGCGTATGGAACGTTGTAAAAATTCTTGAAATTATGGGTATTAAAAATCATTTAAATTGCTTACCGGAAATTAAATAAGAGCTCGATAATGTCGTTTGAAGATCTGAATATTTTTATGAATTTTGAAATGTAATTTACGGTGATGGTGAAAAATGTTACCAAATAATTGAAAAATTTGATTTTAATTGAATGATTCGGAAATTTATCATGAAAAGATACCGAAATTTTGGAATTTTTCAATTGAAAAACTGGTCGTTTCGAGATTCTGCTATTTTTCATTACAGTTATTTTGTTGTTCTTGGTTGTTTATTGAAAAAAACGACGAATTTGCCATTTTTCAAAATAGTGATGTTCGTTCGTGGTCGTTTCTTCGTGAAATGGCTATCTCTAGTCATTTTTTTCTGAAAACGACAAAAAACGACAAGAATCTGCCATTTCTCCATTCAGTATTGTCGTCGTTCTTCAAAAATTACAAAAAAAACGACCATTTTCCAGTCGGTCCTAAAAATGAAAAAATAAAAAAAAAAACACGAAAAAGGCTAGTTTTATGCGATAAAAAATGAAAAAAAAAATAGCGTAAGAAAAATACTGATAAACAGTCAAAGTTGTTGGTAAAATACAAAAATTGAATTAACCATAAAAATAAAGATTAAATTTACTAATTTTTAATAAATTTGGTTAATTTTGGCGAATTTTATAAGTTTTTGGTAAATTTTTTGACGTACTTTTTGACCGAATTTTTCAAAATACAAATATCTACTTGTCGTGAAGAAAGAGAGAAAAATATTGTTCGGGAAAGGAAAATATTCATTTTTCTTAAATTCTAAAACTTTACTAGCCATTTTCGGTCGTGGGGAGGACGACGATTTCCCCTCCTTGTAGATCTGTTGCTGGAAATACATATTGTAGAATTCTTTTTTAGCATGATTGATCGAACGAGCCGTTTTTTCTTAAAAAATTATTGCAATGGGGAGGGAGGGGGGAGATTTTGGGTAGTCTGACCAAAAAAAAAGATCGAAAATTACACAAACAATCGGCGTATCTCCGAAGTTCTATTTTTTCAAAAAATTTTGATCAATTTAATTTTTCAAATTTTTGATATCTTCAAGATTGAAAATATTTTTCCATGCTTCTGAATTTACGATGGGAGGGGAAAGGAGGGTAAAAAATGAAAATTTTCAATTGCTTAGCTGGTATGGAGTTTTTTCAGATTCTTTTGGATGAATGCCGAATTAAGATTTTTGAAAATTAAAACCGAGCTAAGGCGAACACGACGACGACCAACAGTTTAGTCGAAAAAAACTCTCGGAGTATGTAAAAAAAAAAAAAGGAGAGAGAGAGAGAGAGATGGCAGACGAAGAAGCCAAACGTACCTAAATCCCATTAAACTATTCATCTCCTGTCTTTTTCATGAACTTTCAAAACAAAATTTATTGAAGTCTAACTTCGATTTTCCGATATCTGTGCAAAATTTGGAGGAGTTGTTCTTTTTTGATTAAACAGGTTTTTTTTTCGAGAATCGAATCGATAAATGTGGTACATAGAAAGAAATGATATTAAAATGCATGCAATTGTTGAAAAAAATTTTATCTCCTTATTTTTTTGAAAAAAGGTCAATTACGTATCAAAAAATCACTGAATTGATTGAAATTCAAGAAGAATTCTAAAATTTGATGAAACAGTTCCAAGTTTCTAAAAAATATTGCACCATTGGTAAACATTTTTTTCTTTCAAAAAAGATTTTTCGAGTCAACCAGAATCAGGTTTTCATGTGTAGGGCAGCTCCCATACAGAGATTATCACATCAAGTATTGATTTTTAGATATTTTTGACAAACATCTGCATGGAAATGAATTTTCTGAGTGTAGGTAATGTAGGTATGATTTAATAAAAAGAGAGGAATTATTTTAAAATTTTCATTAGAATTTTTTCAATCTTTTTTTTTTGATTTTTGTGATGTTTTTGAATAATTTTTATGATTTTCCTGCGCTAAGCCTCGACGAATCAAAACTTCTTGGGGGGGTAGAAATATAATTTTAAAGATTTTCACCTTTATGTAGGTACATAGATTTCTTTTGCTCTTTTCTGACCTCTTCCCTCTCGCTGATATTTTCCTGGTCAACTTATCACAAAAATGTATATAAATGGTGACCCACCGTACCCTCTCTTTGTACCCTGGAATCTGCCCTCGCTACCTGAACTCGAACAATTCGTTAAATTTTCATTTTTTTAAATCGTTTATGAATTAGAACTGGTCAAATGGGAGGCACCCAGATACTCACATGTACATAAAAAAAATTAAAGAGGAGACGCCTAAATGGAAGATGATGATAATAATTGTAATGGGCGCACGACGCCGAGCAGGAGTTTGTTACGCTACGAATATTTTTTCACCATTAGTCTTGGAAAACGGTCGAGTCGGTTGAACCGGATAGAGGAGGAGGGTATTGCCAACTTCCTGTCAGATTTTTACATCGTGTATCGTCGTTTTAATAGCATGACCCTCTGAATATGAGTAGATCCGAAGGTAGGCAGATTCGGGTGGTTTCTTTGGGTTCTTTTTTTTTTTCAAAATCCTTATTCCATGTGAAGAGTAGATCTAGGTATTCTTATAATTGTCTCTAGTGATGTCTTTAGACGATCGAAGACATCTCATTTGAAAATGTGTGAAAGATGGGGTGAGATTTTCTCTAACAAGGTCTTGAAAAAAGAAAAAAAAAAGGTTCGAAACCGTTAATCCGTCTTAATGAAGAAAAAGGTACAAAACAAGGGTCGACATGTTATTGAGATATCGGTCGAAGAATAAAAACAAACAAACGTAAATACACATTCACCGCGGTACGACTCGCCGATACTCTCGGCTCATTTCACATATTAAAGTATAAACTTTTAGAGTTGAGCAGCTGGAAGGTTGGCGTTGTTTTTGTAACACCTGCATACGCCGCGATCCGAGCGAAACGTAAACGATGTGTGAACTTACCGCTATGTCACAGGTGTATGAATGCGGCGCCTTCTCCGCCAAAGGTGCACCTATACTTCGCTATTTCATCGTAGACAGACCAGAACTGACCATTAACGTGGCTACGTTCAATGAAAAATAAAAAAATCTCACAGAGAGCTTTTGAGACCTTGGACGTTGCAAAAGTCGTAATGAAGCGAGCAAATAATTACGTAATATTACAGCCCTAGTGCTAGAAACTTTGCCTTATAAAGAGGTACTCTCGTCCGGTCGCATCTGTCGTTAATGTCCGTTACATTTTTCGTAACAGTTGATCGATTCGATGTCGAGCATCGTGAATCATACCAGCAGACACATACTGAGAAAGAGCCGTTGTCTTTTTTTTTTAATCATAGGTTCTTGATACGAGCTCGAGAACACATAAAGGGATCTTCGTGGAAGAGACACGAATGATCGACGTCCACGATGAAGTGGCTCTCTGGCCAAAGACACAGCGAATGTGTAACTGTTCTCGAGCATATGAGCCATCAGGATCTGCACTATGCTCGGTCCGTTATTCAGATCTTTTTTTTGCCTTGGTTAGTGGACGTATTTTCGAGACGTACTGTACACGAGGCCATCACCGTGTGTGTTTTATTCATCCAAGTGGCGTTCATTCATAATAACGTTCGCAATGGCCAATATAGTAGGTCTCTTTTGTGTTGGCAAATTTTTTTTTGTTTGTTTTTTTTTTCCTCTCTTCGAACTCTCTTTATAATAATAATGTTAACATGAGGCTGCTCTCTTTGGATAATAGAAAACAACAAACCGTGCGTTTAAAGGACGCCATAACGTATTATAATGGTGTTAAAATAGGCAACAACAATCGAGTATTGTGTTGGCGATGTGTTGCTGGAAGGCGTTTTATAAGTAGCCAAGTCGATTTTTTTTCCTAGCTCCTCTAACGTTAAATTCCGTTTTTTTTTTTTTTTGTCACAGGTGGTTATCGTGGTGGATGAGCCGGACGATGATGAGACGGAAAACAGTAAATTTTGCACGTTACCTAGAGGTGGCAGCAAGAACGCCACTTTTACCATACTGACGGTGAATTTCCATAAAGGCAGCGGCCAAAAGGGCCTCGGATTTAGTATAGTGGGCGGTCGAGATTCCCCCAAAGGCATCATGGGCATCTATGTGAAGACGATTTTTCCAAATGGCCAAGCTGCCGAGTCTGGCAAACTAAAAGAAGGTGAGTTCGGTGCGAGGTTTGGACTGAATCCAAAGTCCGTACGCGACAAAGCGTACATATAAATGACGCTCGGTGCGAGAAAAGAGACCGTAGTTTACATAAATTATAAAGAAAAATACAATAGATTCGCGGTCTGTACGGAGCTGTGTAATCAGAGCGTTTGTATTGTTAGAGGATGTGACCTTTTGAGTTCCATAAGAAACCTCCATACGATGTTTTCGTCTGTTTGTAATCTAATTCTTATATTCGTGTTGCAGGAGATGAAATATTAGCGGTGAATGGTAAAGCTCTGCATGGGCTGAGCCATCAAGAAGCCATTGCCGTCTTCAAAGATATCAAAAGCGGTCCCGTTACCTTACATATTGGTAGAAGATTACCAAAAAAGCAACGCGAACCGGTCGTCAAAACGTAGTTGCCCTGGACCCAGCCTATCTCCCAAAGATGGAATTTATTTTAAGATTTTCATTTTTTGTGTCGTAGAGTAGATTTTTTCGTGTTTTTCTCCTTTTTTGATGTGTTTTTTTTTCGCTTTATCGAGATTATTTATCGTTGTTTTTTATTTTCCTTTATTTATTAGCGTTGTAAAATCAAAATCGAACGGTTGATTCGTTCATGTCGTATAAGTTGCATATCTTGTGTTATCAAGGTGTTTATATCGATGTACCTTTTTTTTTCTATTTCACCATTGTAATTAGTCATTTTTTTTCTCTTCCCTTCTCGTATGTCCAAAGATTTTCAAGAAGTATTAAATTTTATTTTAATAGTTTTTTGAATCGTGTGTTTTTTTGGGCTCTGGAATCTCGAAGGGAAATCTGCGAAGCGTTAAGTTTTAGAACGTCGATCTTTTCCGTGTTTTTTTTTCGCAAATTCAACGTTCCGTTGGAAATGAGCCTTAATTTATTCTAATTAGAATTTTTCTTTGCTTAATGTTCCTGCGAGGTATTTAAAGAAAGAAAAAAAATCATCGCGGAAAAAGATGATAATCTATGAAAATCTGTTAACGGAAATACCGTTACGAGAAGATATTTATTTATTTAACTGAACCTTGAAACGAACCGAATTTAACGCGGGTGCTGTTGCATGGCTCGATTTTCACTCGTACAGAGTTGATGAATCTATTTGAGGATTTTTTTTAGCTCGTTGAGTAATTAGAATTTTTTGCGAAGTGATACTCGGCTGGTAACTGATTTATTTGATGATTTCTGACTGCTACCGAAATAGTTTATGAATTTTTCATTGCTAGTGCTTGACTGATCGTATCACAAATTGGAGTTCCTAGTTTTACTTTTGGTTTCGTTGTTCTGTGTTGTTTCGACGGAATGATTAGTGTACCGTGAAATGGTATGAGAATAAAGTAAAATAAAATAGTAAAGTTGAAAACAAATAGAATGTTAATTAGGTTGATAGTCATATTAGCGGCATGAAATTCTGCGAGCTAAAGAAAACTTTTCGAATTAAAAAAAAAATTGTTTCCAGTCTTCGAAACATTGAAAAAAAAGTTACATAATGCGAAAATCTCTTCTTTTTTTGGGAAACAGGAGGGAGGAATGGGAATCGATGGAAAAATTCTCGAATGAAGTTTTTATTCTAAATAAAAATATGTATTAGATCAATTTTTTTTGTCAATTTATTCAAAATTTTGAAAATACCTACATTGAAATGATTGAAACAATTTTGAATTTTTGAAAAATTGAAGTAGAAGAACGTTTTTAGAAAAATGATTTAGGTCTATAAAAAATAAAAATAACAGATTACACGATATTATTTCCATAGACGGAGATAGAGAGGGCATGGGGGCTCAAGCCCCCAAAATATTGAACTCGCCCCTCAAATTATTTTTGTTCACTTTTTGTTAAAGCGTCAGTTTGATTCAGTTTGATCAGATACTCATTTGAGTCTTTCGACAAAATGTTGAATATTTGTTATGGAAATGTAAAAATTATCGTCATCGGCATCGTTTATAGTTTCTATTGTAAATGAAAATCATAAAAAAACTGGAGATCTAGTAATATTTAAAAAAATTGTCCAATTTGGAAAAACAGGTCCAATTTTTGAAAAATGGTTCAAAATAAAAATCTTTAAATTCGTGATCTATAACTTCTCATTTCTCCTGCAGATGGCAAAAAAAAATTGTGCAGAATCTGAAATTACTCTTTTTTTTTTTACAACGAAGGGAGATCATGAGCGAGACTGAAGGCTCCAAATAGGTAATTTTATGCTCCAAAATAGCGAAGTTATTCCCTATTTCAATAATAATTTTCCATTGAAGCTCAGTTCAAAGTTAAAAAAATTATTAAATTTGCCCATTTCTTCAAAAATAATTCAAGTTTTCAAAAAATCGCACAATTTTTGAAAAATTATCGAAAAAAATCAAGTAACTTGTAGACAATTTTCCAATTCGAAAAGAAACGTCTCTAATTTCAAGAAAATTATTCAACTTTTAGTGATCATTGTATTATTTAAAAAATTTGTAGAGGAAAATTATTGACATTTTTTTGTTCATAAAAAGCGTAAAAAATTGAAAACTAAAAATTTACTGAACTTTCCACATAGATAATCAAAAAAGAAAATGAAAAAAAAAAAATGAAAAGAGCGATGACCATAATTTCGTACGACCAATTCATTTCATTACTTTTCAATCTATACGTTCGTTGACCCCCATGATTTGAAAACACTACTCAGAATTTATTTGAATTTCGAAATCACACGCTTCTTCGAATCGACAAACCGTTTCTAACTATCTCGTAATGCTGAGAATTTCTAAATTACAGACACGAGCAATCTAAAAACAACAAAACTATATTTAAAAAATTTCAAATGATGTCTTCATCGCAAATACCAAACTAATTCCTAAAAATATACATTATTTGTACAAAAATACTAACATTGCAAATAATTATTATCGAACGGTATCATTCGTAAACGAAAACAAATGTACATAATACAAGAGCAACACAACGCTTTAGAAAATAAATTCAAATTATCAAAAAGAGAACATTACGTATCGGAACCAAAAATACATGTCGTCTCGAATGGAACTTTTTAGGCCAAGAGATGAGATGAGTACTTATTCTAATTTCTTTTCTCGTTTCTGCTTAGCAATTGCTTCGTATTTTGTTTTACTGGACCAGAATAAGATGAAAGGAATGATAATCGATGGCATCGTCATGATAGCGAACGCAGTCCAATCCAACTATGAAAAAACATTCGAAAAATCATTATTAAATAAGTTTACTCGCCAGATTCTAGACCAATTCAATCAACAGAAAAAAATCTTACCACATGAGGAGAGAATTTCTTATCGTAATCTCTGAAGTTGATAATACGTCCTTCGCCGGGCTCACTGGATACTGCATATTGAGGCTAAACGTACACAAACAGTAAATTTAGACTCATGCACTCTAAAAACGAGATTAATTTTTCGAAACTGGGAAAATAACTCACTTCGGTAGCACTATCAGAGGGTTTGTATTGCACATTAGCCGAAGAGAAGTTAAAAGCTCCGAATTTCGTAGGCCTAACGACGACAATATGCGAAATGTTGGTCTGAGGTGGTATTCTATCGATTCTCACGTTCAATTTACCGCCAGCAACGTTGAACGAATCTTCGGGGAAACTTTCGTCGTTGATGACTACATCTTGAGCTGGGCCATTACCGACGTTATAAATAGTGTACTGAAACCAAGATTCGAGTGAGCTTATAGGTCGCCGGAAAACGACTCTTTGTACTGATTACAGAGACTTACTTTGATAACGATATCCATATCTTGAACTAGGTATTTATTCAGTATATGCTTCGAGATGAGTAGCCTCGCGGTGGTATCTTCTTCTTCGAGACTCGAACATGATATTAGGAACGTTGCGAAGGCGAAAATAAATAACTTTAAGGAATACATTTTAAGTGATCTGGAACAAGTTAGCTGCATTTTAGTGATACGGTTTTAGGCAAAATAATACATTGTAAGATATTGTAAATGATGTTAGAACAATCGTGGCACTTACTTGTACTTGTTTCTTGATTTGTACGACAATTATTTTACATACTTCGACGTAATTATCGATTAATACAGCCTTCTTCTGATTATCAACGAACACATAACATAAATTTTCTTCCAACAGATTTTGACCAGATTCGGCGTTAGCTACACGTGTTTACTTTTTGACGTGGTAAAATTGGCCTAGAAATAAGTAGGTAAGGAAAAATTTTCAATTGATTTTTTTCAACGAATATTTCTTTTTAGAAAGAATTTCTGATAAAAATAGTTTTAAATTAGTAAAATTATTGGATAAAATTTATTAATTTAATTTTAAAAGAAGAATTAGATTTAAAAAACGTATTTTAAAATAATTTTTTTGAACCTACCTTCCAAGAGTTTGTTTGTTGGTTTTGTGTATGCGTCTTTCGTTATTTTGTGTTTTGTTTGTACAGTTTCGCCAATTCACTCGTTACAAAACTAAAATAACTTGCAGTTCTCAAGAATTTTGAAAAAAGAACTTTTCGAAATAATTTAATAGTTTAAATAATTAAAATAAATATTAAAATCAATTAAAAAATTAATTATCCTTTATTCGACTCCGAAAACCCCTTAATTTGTGCCATTTTACGACGCCAGTGTTACCACCGCAGGCTCATAAACCATGCAACCTCGCATTTCAGCTTCAATGGCTACCATGTTTTGAACTAACTAGTTTTGTGATAACTGGTTAATTTTACTAAAGTTTTCGTTAAAATTGTAGATATAATTAGTTAATTTGTACGCGAATTTAGTTAAAATTAGTAATTTTTCGTTCGTAAATCCGCGATCAATGTTGAACACCAAGTGTTCGTTCCGTTAATCGTATTTTTACAATGTTTAGTGATCACTTGTAGTCGAGAAGGTGTTTCCCGTAAGTGTTTTGATAATGGGCAATTGTTTTAGTCGCCAAAGATCGTCTTCTAAAGATCCGTCCGGACTATCGCCACCACTCGGCGCAAAAGAACCATCCGGTACAAATTCCAACAATGTTCCTCTACAGCTACCCCAACATGAAACGATTAGAAATGTCCCTATGCCACCGATACCTGAACCTGAGATGCCAGGACCAAGCTTAGGCGGTGCGAAGATATTTGTAGCTTTATACGATTATGATGCCAGAACCGACGAAGACCTTAGTTTTAGAAAAGGAGAACATTTAGAAATATTAAACGATACCCAAGGAGATTGGTGGCTAGCTAGAAGCAAAGCTACTAAACAAGAGGGGTATATTCCATCCAACTACGTCGCCAAACTAAAATCAATCGAAGCCGAGCCGTAAGTGTTTTCAAAATAATTTCTCAGTATTTAGATACCACTCATTACACCGAATCCAATTAGCATTTTAAAAAGTGATTGCAGTAACGCGCACAGCACATCGATCAAACCCATTTATCTGCCGTAATCGTTCTTGTTCATTGTTTGGAAACACCACTCAAAATGTACATTTGCGTTTCACTTTTCATTATCTTATCGTCCGTATAATAAAACGAGAAAAAAAAATCCATCTGCATGGGGGTTACAAGGTCGGCACGCAACTGAAATTTTGGAACCCGAACTAGGAAATTATTTCGATTTAAATTGTCCGACGACGAATTTGTTGTATTAAAATTTTACCATTACCTTGGTTCGCCTCTGTAATTCAATGCCAATTAAGAATAGAACCCAAGTAACGCTCCTTTTATTGTAATGCAGCTTATAAAACATCATCGAGGACATTATCATACAAATCGATTGTAAATATCGTGTTTTTTTCTACGTCCAATCAATCCCTCGGTAATAAAATAGTCTAAAACGGAAGGACGTTTGTCGGAAGCTGTATTTTTTTTGTCAATTAACCATCATCGGAAGTGATGACCAACGCGTGATGTGCTTTAGAGAGAGAACTCGCGTCGATTTGCATTTAAATCATATTAGGTACAGCTGAAATCCTCTAAATCGAATGTACCATCGTACAACCGGACCTGCTACGTGTTTTCGTCCTGTAAGATCTGGGACATCGAGAGCATTTGCATTCGTTTTCTTTCAACCGTGCACTTAATTAAAAACGAATAAATTACTTAGAAACGGCGCCTTGCGTATATTATACAACCTCCAGGGCATCAATTACCAGATTTACCAGCGTTACACCATTCCATCGTACCATCGCCGTATAAGTCATTGATCTTCGTGTAATAATTTTTACGACCAATTAATTGTCTTCTATTTAGTATCCGCCAACATCCGGAGAGCGATTTAGAAATGTTTATGAAATCGCCGCACCACACAGCTGAGTCGCAGCCAAAAAAATATCGTACAATATGTGCTACATATTAATGGGTTCATAGGCAGCTTGATTATATTGAGGAATTAATGTTGCCAAAAATACGTACTCGCGGAGAAGATGAGCTGGGCAGGGAGAGTGAGATGATGAGAAGGAAGAGGTCTTAATTTGGTGAGCTGCTGAAGAGATTTCCTCTTATACACCCTTCTTCTATCACATGCAAATCTGTATTTTGTATTCTGTTGATAATTTTTTTTTGGGGGGGGGGAGGGGAGGAGGAGGGGGAAGTATTTTTAAAAACTGAAAAAAATTCTCAAAAAAATGAGACGAAAATTTTTTCAGAAAAAATTGAATTGAAATTTCATAATTTCTCCTCAATGTTTGATCAATCGTGAAAGGACAAGATTTTCAACCTTCGTGCTGAAGGCTAAGAATACGAAAATTGTCATTCTTAGAACCAAAATGATCCATTTTGAGAAAGTTACAGCTTAAGTAGCCCATTACAATGTTATACTTTTGTGAAACATTATTCCACAAAATTGTGGAAATTTTATTGAAGCAAATTTTGCCGTTTGACCATAATTTTTCTAGCTGAAAATGCAAATCTTACGTTATGAAGGGAGGGTTTGGCTTTGTTGCCAAATCTTAATTCTCTAGGTACTCATTCTTTTTCAGCCAACTAATTTTTGTTGATAGAATTTTGTAAAAGAATTTTATTACTTCCATGGTCCAAAAAATTATGCAAATTTATTTTTAATTTTTTTATTCGATGCTTGTTTTGCTGTGGCAGTCTTGCAGGATTATTTTCCAAAATATTATAACTTGAATTTTAATTTTGATAGCGATAATATTACTTTTGATTATATTCCAATTATCGGATATCTGAAAATTCTAACTCCAAAAACTTCTGGTTTTCAATTTTTTCCCCTTCAAATTTGTGAATCATTTGAACAGTTTTTTTTTTAAAAATAAATAATGGTTATTTGTTATGATGAGAAGATTTTTGTAAAATTTCATGTTATGTCAGTTTATTGTTTTGCATCTCAATTTCTTCAAATATTCTCAAAGATGACACCGCATCAATTATTATTTTTTTTGATACTCATGCTGTTGTTAGCATTCATCTTGGTACTGTTTCTGATTGACGATACTACTTAGCAGACTGTTTGAAAATTCCTGTTTTCATCGTTATTCATTTTTTAAATGTTTTGGCATATTTCCTGTGAAATCTGAAGAGAAATGTTTTATCGTTCTCAAAATATTTATGTGAAGTTTGGAAATGTTTTGAGCTTGAATTTTTTTTCAGTCATTTGTTTTTTTCCAAATGAAAATTCGTGTAATTTTGGAAAATTTTTTGCTTATTGATTTATGAAATAATTTTTGTGAAATTTTCAAGATTTTTTTCTAAAAATTAAATTTTGTTTGGTTTTTTTCGCTTGGTTGTATAATTTTGTGCAAACATTGTTCTTTTTTCGAAGGTATTGTCAGAGTTTTAAAGAGGGAAGAGAATGAAGAAGGGTGAGAGAAGATGAAAGACGAGCAAGATCAGGATACGAAAAAAAGAAACAGAAAAAAACAATCCATTATTGTCGGAAAAGTCACAAGTGTCTTGAAATTGGCTTACTAACTTTAATTTGAATCACTTCCCCCACACCTCCCCTCCAAAATAAAAATTTTTGAAAAATTTATAATTTTGGAAAAATGATGAATGTTTTGCTTCTTCCTTCACTACCCATTCTCTAGAAAGAACTTCCAAAATGTATTTCATATTTTTACTGATTTCTTATGAAGGAAAGATGAATCGAAATATCGTATGAAAATATGATATGATTCTAAAGAAAAGAAATGGGCGATTACCAAGAAAAAATAATTTCATCATTTTTAAAAGAAAAAATTTATTCAACATGCAACTTTTTTCGAATTATTTGAAAAAGATGGAAAAATTTTCCCCCAATTTTTAATTAAATTTGATATTTTTTCTGAATTTTTTTGTTATATTTCTGGAACGAATTCCCCCTCTCTTCACCCCTTCGAAACAGATATAATCCGAAGATGAGAGGAAGTGATTGCAAGGGAATTTTTCCACTCTACGTTCTGTCAAATGTTTTTTTTGAGTCGTTTCGAGAGTTTCCCTCCAAATTTTCAATGTTCTGATCAAAAAAAGTTGAAAATTGTTCATTTTTGTTTTTTCGAACCTAACAATGAGAATTATTAGGGTTATTTCATACTAAAATGGACCAAAAATGAAGTTGGGTTTTCCGATTTCGCTCACATTTTTTTCACGAGTTCCCTTTGATGGTCTATTCATAAATCCAACCTCATTTTTCTTCTAACCCTCAAGGGGGCTGAGGGTGGGCCTCGTAATTTTTAGGCAATTGAGATTTTTTGCCAAATTACCCAACTTGAGGGTTCATATCTCGAGATCGGTTATACTTGAAGGAAAACTATTTGCGGGGTTCGAAAGAAAATTTATAGGGGATTCAAAAACGATTATCACATTTTGAAAAACTCAAAGTTGAACTTAAATGATGAAAGCTCAACTTTCATGATTATCACAATAGATGAAAGAATTTGAAAAAAATACAGCAAGTAGCCTTTTTTACCTAATTTTCAACTAACAAATTTTCAAGATGGAATCTCCTGATCTGAGGGGGGAGGAGGGGTTCACAATTTCGACCAAAATTCTAAAAAATCTAAAAAGTAAAGTAGCAACTCGATTTCTACAAATTCGAGGGCACTGATTTCAAATATGTACTTGGTTTTTTCATCCGACCCCTCTGAACCCCTCTATTAGTCCCCTTGATAGAGCCAAAATTCGAAAAAATGAGAAATAACTTGTGACCTGTCGTTTGTTAGGTATTTGAGAGCGCTGAGTTCGAAAATTTACTTATTTTTTGGATTCGACCCTTCAGTGCCCTCCTGCCCCCAATTTTGGGAAAACGTATGTTGAAAAATTAAAATAACGTGTGACATATCGATTGTCACTAATTTGAGGTCGTAGAACTCGAATATCGACTTACTTTTTGATTTTACCTCTTTCCCCTTGTTCTAACCGAAAGATGTACGATTAATTCGGGAGGGGGGTCGGTTTGCCCCTTGAGAGTTAGAAGAAAAATGATGGTGGATTTATGAATAGACCATCAAGGGAAACTCGTAAAAAAATATTGAGCAAAATCGAAAGACCAGACTTCATTCTTGGCTAGTTTTAGCATGGAGCCCCACAATTACTAAAAAATTCCATTCTCATCATTTTCATTCCATATACTCCTGTAATAACTAAAATCGGTCCTCGGAGAGAATTATTCGCTAAAAATCCATCTCACACAGTTCAATTTCCACCCACTATCACCAGCCGACCGAGTTTTAACGGCTAACAACCGCGATACGAGCCATTTCCAAGGGTGTAATCGGTGTAAATAAATTGGACACGCGGTGTACTTTCGCAAAAAAGGGGTCATTTTGAAACGCTATAGCGCTCTGTACCTGTATAAAAAATAAAATCAATAAAGTTCCTCGAGTCAGTGCAGTATCTGCTCGTACCCAAGCACATAGCTGCGTATGGTACACGTGAAAAACTATTTCATACGACGTATTACGAGTATAAGTACATCGATCTCAGCATTGGTTTTATATACAACTATACAAGTAACTGGTATGGTTGGTAATCATTTTCACTCGACCCGGCGCCGAATATTGTTACGATGGTGTAACGTTTACCAAGCAGCCTTCATATGAGTATTATCACGCAATCGTAAAAAGTCGCTCTAGTTGACAAGTTATCTATTCTGATTCCGGGAATGATGCGATCCGATGGCTGAGATACGTGTTGAGAAAGAAGAAGAAGCAGAAAAAAAAACCTAAACTACATAAAACGGGAAACAAGCTCGACCATTTTTTTTTACCGCTTCATCTAAAAATAAATAATTTCACTTATTAATACCGATAATTCCAGTTTTTTGCCAACGCCGTCCAACTAGGTAATTATTTCGCTATGCGCTGAAAAAAATCTCGGCGCTGGGGCAATTACACATTGAACCTTTCGCAAACGGAAACCACGACGAATCCGCGTTATTTATTCAAAAATATATTTACTTTTTTTTCTTCTTCGACTGCTCGCGATATCGTTATAATTATAGAAAATTGCAGAGTATAAAGAGTATGTGTACTGTATGTACGGCACTTTCACTCCCCAACATATTATAGCCCGAAGATACGGTGGTTATAGGAATCCGTGAATTTTTTCCTCCAGTTGACGACCAAGGCGACTCTCCCAGACGAGGAACTACTAACACAGTAGTGTATCGCCATCGGTCGTCTCGGCGAACCGCAGATAAGAATCGAGAGGTGCATTCCAAAGACCGACTGGAATTTGTTTCTTATTTTCGGTACGTGCTGGAGTAATTATGGCATTCTTGTGGTTGGCAAAAGTGTCTCCGAGCTGGGATTGTTGGAAATGCATTCTGAGGGAAAGAGATTGTGGAAATGGCCATCGGGGTGCTAATTTGATGGAAAAGTCAGGAAACTTTCGAAAATTTAAAAAAATTAGGGAGTTATCGAGTATTTTGAAAATTACGGATTTTTCAAAATCTAAAAAAGTCGGGTAAGTTTGAAAATCTGAAAAAATTTAGGAATTTTGATAATCTGGAAAAGTCAGGAAAGTTTGAAAATCTGGAAAAATTTAGAAATTTTGAAAATCTGGAAAAGTCAGGAAAGTTTGATAATCTGGTCAAGTGAGAAAAAGTCTAAAAATCTCGCAAAGTCAAAAAATCTTGAAAATTTGAAAAAGTTGGAGAAATTTGAAACCCTGAAAAAGTTGGGGAAATTTGCGATTTTTGCTGGAATTTTGTTGAAATCCAAAGGCCAGATAAGTTGATTGGAATGTATTTTTTTGCCCATTTTTATCGCATATTTTTCCACAAAAAATTTTTCTGGCCCTGCTTGGGCTACCAAATTCGTTTACTTTGTTAGTCGTAAATGTTCAAATGCACATCTTTGTAGATTGAAGTATAAGAGGGTAATTTACTTTCATTTATTTTGTAAGGTTATACAAGTCTGTAAAAAGTTATATTTTTGACCAAAAATTGGTGATTTTTCCATTTTTTCTTTCGTTTACCAACGGCCAAAATAACCTTGTAAAATGTGTTTTAAAGTAAAAATAATTTTTGATTTTGAACACTCTTTTTCAAGAAAATTTTACCCTTGCTTCGCTTAAGCAGAACAAATTTGGCTTTTCCAAAATAAATTACATGGAAAATTATCCAGCATGTTCATTTGAAATTGGAGTGATGAAATGCAAGAAAAAATAGGTCGAGTTTTAATCTTCGTGTCATTTGGAAAATGAACAGTATTCCCAGAATGAATAAAAACCCATTTTTTTTGTTTTTTCAGAAAAAAACATCATGCCTTACTAAAGCACTTGGTGATTTTTTGATTTTTTTGCTGAAAAAAAACCTCATAATCATGAAAAATTCTTTCAAAAATGTCGTGAAATTTCTGAATTAGATGTTGAAAAATATGCATACGTCTTCAAAAATTTGAGTATTAATGGCGATCACCCCCCCTCATCACCACAACCTTTTCTACCACTTTTTTTTTCTTTTTTAAAAACATTTGTTTGAAAGGTTCAAAAAATTTTAAAAAATTGATCCAAATAATTTGAAAAACACGAAAAATTGATTCAATCAACAGATTTCATCTCTTGATAGCGAACCAGGTTGTCCAGGGACCAGGGATTACAATTTCCAAGTTCTATACTTGATGTAAATCTTCATTTCAGAAGAATTCTTTGAAAAAAAAAAACACATTCGAGTTTTCATCTCTTGAGCCACTGAGAAAAATAAATTTGAAAAAATTGACATGAGAAATACCTCTTTTCAAAAATCTGGATTCATTTCAATTTCAAATAAAGGTCAATAGATAGTCACTAAAATAAAAATCCAGTCGTATCAAAGCAAATCTATACTTTTTACTTCAACAATTTTATGAGGTACCTTGAAAATTCCAAGGATCCAGCAGGAAAGGGTTTGTTTCTCTGGCTTTGGCTCTAAAAAAAATTTTCGAGGGCTCCTCCTTCCTCCGATGCTACTTCTGATCCTTGGGACGGCCAGGAATCCGTAGGAGAGGTCTGGTCCCTGCCCTGGTTCCGGCTCTAGGAGTTTTGAAAAAATGCCTCTCACTAAGAAAAAATCGACCCCAGTCCGGATCCCTGAAAAATTCATTCAAATTTTTTTTTGAGCGGTGTTCAAAGGCCCTTGACAATTATCAAGTAACGAAATTTAAAATCCCTCTCCTTCCATCTTTCATGAATTTCATTTGCAAAAGGTTCAGAAAACTTGAAAAAATTACAAAATTAGTCTAGAAACCCTGGAAAATTCGAAGAAAATCATTTCAGAAAAATTGTGGACATCTCTGGCTATGCAATGCGAAAGATTATGTTTTCAGAATGTATTTTTTGTGAGAATGAAATTTGCTTCTGTTTGACCTGAGATCATCATTATAACACTGTCGAAAATTGACAATAATTACCAGAGTTATCGGTTCTGAATTGATTAGATATTTTTTTCTTCCTATGAACTTAGATAAAATTGTATAAACGAAGCGTTTTCGATATCCAATAACGAGATTATTTTTTATCGTTTATTTCCCTTCTTTCATTGATTACTCGGTCGCTTATGTTTGGTTTGTGAATGGAGTATAGAATCAGCATGTTGTATTTTGTTTATTTATATTGTAGTATTGTCGATTCTTTGGCTACATTGTTGGTTTCTTTATTTCTATGGATTTTCACATAATACTTGGCGTATGAGGAAGTACAGAAAAAATGGAGGGGAGAGATTCCAACGCGAAAAACAAAAATGCAATGATGTAATTGCCATGAAACGTAAGGCAGTAGATTTCATTGCTAAAATTCTGACTAGTTTGGGTTGGTGGAAGGAGGAGGTAAGAATGATCTCTCTTCTTTGTCTACGAGATTCATTATTATTTTTGTTTATCTAAACAGCTACTTTTCATTCGAAAAGTTATAAAAGGGTTGAAAACGGAGAAAAAACGAAAGAAGGTAAAAAATAAGTGAGAAATTAATTTCGAAATGATATGCTATAATTTTTATCGATTTGTGTTTGTCTTTGTATGTGGGTGGTAGAGGTCGAGAAATGGGTATCAATGGATACCCAGAAATGAAAAGCGTGAAAATTAAAATCGTTAATTTCTAGATCAGGTAATTTGATCCAGAGCTACCTAATTATTTAAAAAAATTTGCCAGAGCGGAGGGTAGGAGGTTTGAAAAATGAGACTTCTGTCGCGAACTACATAGAAAAGTAAAGGGAAAGGTGGGGAAAGTTGTATGGTTATTTTTGGACTTTTTTTTCAAAACTACCGATATTTTAAATAATTTTCGTGATGGGGAGAAGGGGAGGTGGAAATGACGTTGGAAAACGAGAACCATAATGGAGGAAAAAATCAAGTTATTGTGTGATAGGCTCGTTGATTTATGATTTGAGAATTTTTTTGAATTTTTAAATCGTATTTATGGGTGGAAATAATTCGAATGCTAGAAGATTTAATGGGGAGGGAAGGGATGATTAAAAAAGTACAGTGCAGGAAGGGAGGTACCTAAAGTTGAAAAACATAATTTTACGCTAGAGCCAAAAAATACGATTTTTTTCAATTTCTTTTTGAATTTTAATGCAGTTCAGACATCTACGCAGCTTTGAATGTGTTTTCGATTTTTTTTTGAAAGTCATGATTTTCCAATTTTTTAAATGCTGCTTCAATTTTACTGAAAAATTGACCTAGGATGCTCATCCAAGTTTTGAAATGTTCCTCATAGTCTCCCCTATCATAAAAAACTCTATTTTGAAAAATCCGACTTTGGGTACCTTTTCCTTGCACTGGACACATATTTTTTTTTGCGAATTTAAAATGAAGTTGTTTTTTTTTCTGAGTGGAACAATTTCACGTACTTAAGTCAATTTCACGAGCCAAGCTGTTGGAAATGAATTAGAATCGAAATAGTTGATTGAGGGGAGGGTGGTGGAGCTGATACAATAACTTTACAATAATTTTAATGACAATTCCATCAATTTTTGGGACAATTTTCGCAATTTATGTAACATTTTAATCGATTTTCAATTTTTATGCATTTTTTTAATAACTTTTTGGAAACGTTGAATTAATTCAATGGCATTTCAATTTCAAATAATCTGAATGGAAGAGAATTTTGAAAAGAAACTTGAATTTTAAAATGCGCCATTTCAGAGAAAATATTAAGGATGAAAAGTTACTAAGGCGATTATTAAATTATATTTCGATCGCTTTTCAATTTCTATGCATTTTTCATGACTTTCTGGAAACGATGAATTAAATAAAATTTATTGGTAGAATCATGTAGAATTTATAGGTATCTAACCATGTATTATTTATTCTCCCCTATTAGGCTTCAAACTTGTTCATTTAAATTTCATAAATAATCGTATATTTCCCAGATATGATTTTCGGTGAATTTGTAGAAAACAAACATCAAGATTGAGAAAGAAGAAATTTTTTTCTAAAAAAAAGTCCATTATATTCAATAATTTTTTATACTCTCGTAGGAAAAATATTCACCAACTTGGATTCTTCGAAATTAAGTGAATGAAATCTTTGAATACTTTTGTTTTTGACTTCATATTTTTATTGAATTGCTTTCAATGGTCGAATTACGACGCTTATTTTATTCAATCATGCATAATTTATTCTTTCCTCTTAGGCTTCAAATATGCTCATTTAAATTTCAAAAACAGTCGTTTATTTTCCAGATGATTTTCGGTGAATTTGTAAAATATACGAATGTAAACACTTGAAAATTGAGAAAAAAATCCGATTAATTTTTTTTTCTTCAAAATAAAAGGCCAATTAAATTAATTCGATAATTTTTTCTACTCTGGTCACTTATTCTTAGTAATCAGAAAAAAAATATTTACCAACTTGGATTCTTCGAAATCAAAATAATTTCAATAACAAACAAAAAATTAACCAACCAGTATTTGTAGTTCAATTTACGTATCAGGGAAATTTTCTCGATTCGTCATAGAAATTTCCTCCTGGTACCTTGGCGTGGCACATTTCACACTGCAATTTGCAGTCTCGTATGTAAAAAATTTCGTATGCAAATGTTTGAATAATTGATTCAAATTACGAACTCGATCTCGGTCGATATCAAACCTAATAAAATACGAATCCAATTTAATTTAATTTTTTTTCCATTTCATAAATAAAATTCGTTGTTTCGTAATGTTGAAACCGATTTCATCATTATTTTCAATTTACCCCAGACTAATAAATTTTTTCGCATTTTCTAATCCAACTCACACGTACATAAATTCTGCAGATTGCAACTATACAACGTAATAAAGAAGACCAAGACGTACAAAAACATTAATCCTGAGATCAGCTGGTTATTTCTTTGTCGATTCGTATCGTATTTTACCTTCCATTGGCCAACTGGATGAATTAATATCGCACAAGTGTAGGATTTATACTGCCATGTCGAGTTACCGCCTTTCCAAGTCATACCGCAGGTGTTCGCGAATCGATTCTTGTAAAATTGATTTTAATTTCGCGACGTCCTCGGGCTATGGGTCTTTGCTTCGGTAATTCGCGAAAATAAAGGAAGCCCGAGGGTTTAATTTGGTCTTCGTGTTAGAACGTTAATGGGAATTACCTGTGGCGATTCGGGCCGCGCACGTAAAGAGTCTCACTCTGGTGGAAAAAGTGAAACGGTCAAACAGCTTTAAATTTAACATTGGTTCTTATGGGAGAATCTCATTTTTTGAACATTTTTTGATAAATGCTAGAAAAGTATACATTTTTAAGAAAGAATATTTGAATTTTCTTATTCGCCATGAAATTATCTTTCGAATGACTCATCAAAACCGAAATTTCATCTATTTAATGCGTTGTTTTTCCTATTTAAATGTGACCGTTTCGTGAAAAAACTATCACTTCACTTCATTATTTTCGCGAAACGGTCACATTTAAAAAGGAAAAACAACGCATTAAATAGATGAAATTTCAGTTTTGATGAGTCATTCGAAAGGTAATTTCATGGCGAATAAGAAAATTCAAGTATACTTTCTTAAAAATGTACACTTTTCTAGCATTTATCAAAAAATGTTCAAAAAATCAGATTCTCCCATAAGAACCAATGTTAAACTTGAAATGTTTGACCGTTTCACTTCCTTATCAGTTGTTTATCAGTGTTTCGACACTAGCGCGCCACATACCTGGTCGGTCCGAATTGATCGAGCTCGATTCGAGATTCGATACAGGTGTAAGTAGTTTGTATGTACTTGCGATTTTCTTCCCCTTCTCTGACTCTTCCCCTCTTGTATCATTTTTTACCATGAGCTTATAGGGTATTACGACCCGAGTACTGGTTTTTCAGCGGGAGGCGATAAAATACGTATGTTCATGTTGTATATTATATCAATTAAACGCGAATTGCTGCTTCTCGTTGAACGAAAAAAAATTGAATCGACGATATTCTGATTCGTCGACCTTCTACGTAACGGTTCGTTCTTTTTTACCGTACGTAGGCAATTTGAAATTCAAGAGGAGGCGTAAGAAAGGCTGCCATAGCTGAGGGGAGGGGAGAAAGAAGAGAAGGGCTTAAAAAAATAGCGAATTTCAAGGTCTCCGAAGCGAATGTTTCTACACGATGGAAAAACGAAATAAAATTTTTGTAGACGTCAGTTGGGTAAACGCGATAACAAACGCAGACGACCAGGGGCACCTTCGTCATCAGTCAGGCCTCTCTTCCCCCAATTCCCCCCACACCGAATCGATATTTTAAATGTAAGTGCTGAAAGGTATTACGTAAATTACTCGAAATTGAAAATTTTTTTCTAACGAATCGAACGTGTCTGGGATTGGATTCACTTTCGATTTTATTTTCGTGTAGGTCGGGTTTATGTGGGTATTTGTTGGTTTGGGTGGAGTTTGGTACGACACGCGTCTGTGTGGAAATTTTGATTTTATGGGTATCGCGAGCTCGAACCTCGAAAGGCACGTGGCTTTGGAGGTGGAACGGGTGACATAAGGGAACTGCCGATGGTGGTACCGAAGCTACTAAGTTGTTTCGAAGTCTGACGTGTGCACGAAATTTAGCTCGAGATGGGTTTGAAATTGTGCTCGGGTTGGTGAGATTGTGGGTTGAGATATGAGCTATGGTTATCTAGTCTGGTGTCTTTTAATTGTGTCTCATTATGTGATTGGTAAAGGTTCACGTGCGATGGGGTTACGTAAATGACGATACCGATGATAAGATGGGGATTTAGCTTTTTTACGATACGAACACGTAAGAAATTGGCTCGTGTTTTGAAACCAGATGAAAGTAGAGTTATGAGAGTTTGGTTGAG
This sequence comes from Pseudococcus jackbeardsleyi, assembly GCA_038380155.1. NCBI lineage: Eukaryota > Metazoa > Arthropoda > Insecta > Hemiptera > Pseudococcidae > Pseudococcus > Pseudococcus jackbeardsleyi. The sequence continues at coordinate 11,838,203 of CM076242.1, forward strand.
AAATTTCGTAAATTTTTAATTATGGGGTTTGAAAATTTAGTGGTTTTATCGGGGTTTTCTGGGCGAATATTTCGATTTATTATTTTGGAGGGTTTTTTTTTTTTTCAGATATAGAAGTAAATATTTTTCATAATTTTTCAAATTAACTCGAGTTGAAATTTTTCTACGATTACGGTGATTCCTCATTTGAAATTCATTTTTAAAAGAAAATAATATTAGAATTATGAAATTTGTCAATTTTGGAATCAACTCTTTCCCCTCCTCAAATCAATTCTGTGATGGAAATCATATTATTTTCATTAGGTGGTCATATTTTTTGATGGGGTAAAAAAAATCAAAATCGAAACAAAATATTGGCCATTGATTTAAGTATTCATTTTTTAAACGTGGATAAGTCTTAGGTCTTGGGGGGGGGGGAGGAGGTACAATTTGAAAGGTGTAGCGTAAAATGTTTAGAAGAAAAAATTACACTTTGACTTGAAAAAAATAAAACAGAAAAATTAAATCAAGACGTTTTGACATTATTTTGGACTAGAAAAAACAAAAAAATTGCATGAATATTGAAACCCTAAAAATGGTATAAAGTTCAATTTTTTGAAAAAGGTGGTTTAATCTAGAAAATTGGCTACACTGTTTCTCTAAATTGTCTGAAATACTTACATTTCATTCTAAAAAAAAAAAAAATAGACTATACATATTTTTGAAAAAATGAGGAAAAAAAAGAAAAAGTGTTTGAAAATGTTGAAATGAGAAAAAAATTGAAAAAACCCAAGTGCATTGGCAACTTGATAAAAAGTTATAAATGGAAAAACAAATAAATACCTTTTTAAACTATTTTTGGCATTTGCTGGAAAAAAAAAGAGGAAACTGAAAAAGTGATAATTTAAAAATCGAACATGGCTGTAAAAAAATTGACATTTTGAAATTTCAAATCACCAAATTTTCATTCTCATCTCAGAAATTTTTCGTTTTTTGAAAATTTGTGTGCGACTTTTCTTTTCAACTTCAAATCGTTTTAAAACTCTAGTTTTTCAAAATCATCTAAATCTTTGAAGTGAAGCATTTTTTCCGAAAATTTCAAGCATTTGTATTTTTTACATTCGTAAATGAGCAGTTTTGAAATATTTGGTTCAGAAATATCGTAAAAATGTTGGTGGAAAGTTCACGTTGATAAGTTGGGTGTTCAAGTTTTGAAAAAAAAGAAACTCAAACTCTGTAAAAAAAAATTATAATGAAATCTTCCCAATAGGCTAAAAAACTGAAAAAAATTCAGTTTTATTGTTTCATTTTCAACTTGAGAAATATTTCAATTTTTGCATTTAAATTTGAAATTCAGTTCTCATTCAAGTTTTTGCTAATTTTCTTAATAGTCTCTTTTGATTTAGAATTTATAGAATTTATTGAGAGTTGATGAGAGAAAACAGCAACATCACACAAAGAAATTAAAAAGTTTTTTCTCGAATAAGTTTCAGTTTCAGTTGTAAATTTTTGTCTTTAAATCTCAGTTTTAGTTTCGTTCAAATGTGGATGAATCAAAAATTGACTTCAATTATTGAAAAAAGTATCAAGCTATCAATCTGATTCTGCCTTTCATTTGAGCTATAAAGTTTGAATTTTTTTTTAAAACCATTGCCACAAAAATTTACCCATAGTTTGTTAATCATTGTGAAAAAAAGAAAAATCAAAATCAAGACAAAAAAATCAAAATTAAACTTGCATGAAAAAAAACCGCAATGAAATAATGTTTGTTATCCCAGAAGAATTCAATTTTTTTTTATCAGAAAAAAACCTATTTGAATGAGTCAGAATTCGATACAGATTTACTCAAGTTAACTCCGAAGCTCAAAACCTATATCTATAATTTAAAAATTTTAAAAAGTTGACCTCAACCCTGCTTGGTTTTTAGTTCTCAGCATGACTAAATTTTATGTTTTTTTACTGCTTCGAAATTTCAATTTTTATGTAATTTTCATTATTATTTTACCGAATTGTTGGAAAATTAACGAAATTAGGGGTACTTTTAATGCAATTATCTTCAAAGTTGAATTTTTTATCCAATTCGAAAAAAAATTTTGTTCCTTATAATTTGTTATATTCAGGAAGATAGTTGTGTAATAATTATAATATCGAATAAATGAATTTTTCAAGTCTGTGAGTTTGAAAATTTTATGAATTCGTCAAGAAATGTTGTTTTCATGTTTTATTTATTTATTGTGTTTATAATGAATTATTCATATTTTTCATTAACGACATTTCAGTCTTGAAAAATTAAAGATTGCAATAATAAAGAGAAGTGCTGAAGGAGAAAGGAGCGAGGGAGTGAAACAGGCGAGCTTGTTGATTTCACGTTTCCCCCTTAAAATAATATGAAAAAAAATTATTTTTCGGATTTCTTAGGTAATTTTCGGCAAAAAAATGTATTTTTGGGAGTGCAAAATTCTAATTTTTTGAATTTTTAAATAATTGTATTAAAAAAATTCCGAGTTTTCCTAAATCACGAGTATGAATCAGGCGGATTTCATGATTTTCGAATGTTTTCATTCGGTCATTTTTCATCTCACATCGCAATATTATGAAATTTTCTCAGGGATGGGAAAAATATTTTACAAAAAAAAATTCTGATTTGATTATTCATCAATATCTACGTCAGAAGGTATTTCCCACACAGTAGCTGCTTACGTTTATCTCATATCTACGGGCGATTTCGTTCACTGGAGGAAATATCCACCCAATTTATATCATATTTCCGACTAAAACATAAACGCAATTAATAATATTTCTCTTGGAATCCTCGCACGAATATCAATATAATTATCTTCATATTTCGAAAGCTTGATTTTTTTCGCAATCCCAAGTCCATCGATCGTGATCACCTGATATCATAGAATTTGCACTTGTCGAACATTATGCTCATCAATTAGACGTGTCTGCTCGATGCTATCTGTTTCGAGGGCATTGACTAAATATGTACGTAGGTACATTAACAATTACATTGTACAAGTACATCAAACTGTACGAGTATTTAACGCTTAAAAATCAACTCGATACATTCTCCGTGTAGGTTTACTGCACCTTTCGATAATTTGTTGGGGTTTCCCCAATCGTTGTTATGTATACTTGGTAACTTTTCTATAGATACATAAGTCATTTAACTTAAACGTCGTCATCTCGTATCAGATTATTCATCTCGTTAATTACCCATCACGTACTACATACGTCTGTGTCTATTTCTTAGAACACAAACTCGATCTCGATTCTGCAGCAAAAAAAAAGACCATCGCGATAATTATTAAAGCATTTCGCGTGTTCGTGGATTTGTTTTGGATTGCGAAATATTCGCTGAGACGAGATAGCGTAGTTGTGCGAACTAGTTCGCGAAAAAGTGATAGGTGACCGAATACTACCAGGCATTGGTAGCATAGCATCGTTAATAAGTATTATGTCGAATGAAGTGAATGTGCTGGCTTGGAAGGGTGAAAGGGGATAATGAAAAATGTGCATACGATGCGATGCGCGAATATGTACATTTATATGCGTTCGTTAATAATTGACAAGGTTAAATATTATGCACGTAGTGGGTACTCGTAGATCGTTTTTTTTTTCTTTCAGACGTGTGTATGTGGATAGGCACACAGTAAGGAGCTTTCTATCGTTTGCGAACGTGATTATAGATCTAAGAACGTACTACAACACGTCTGCATCTAGTATATGACCACGGTTTTTAGAGTATACTTCGTACATACATATCCAGTTTAATTATCCTGATGGATGGCGCATACGCTGTGCAATTGGCTGGTTTAACATTGAAAACTAAATAAAAAGGCGAAGCCGCGGTGATGTGTTGGTCGGATTTGACGATATGGTGGATTTCGATGGAGTGGAATCTGTAGAGAAGATTCAGAGGTGTGATCGATTCTGGTGTCTGAATGGGCGAAGTGATCTACTAGAAAAAATCAGAAATAAAATTTGTAAAATGGTGAGAGGGAGGGGAAAATTGAGCTCAAATATTTTCAGGACTCCTGTGTTGGTCTTTAAAATTTTAGCTTCCTAGATTAATTAGATCGATTCTTGGAACATTCCTTGCATAAATAAGTCGAAATTCGATAGAAAAATGATAAAAATTGAAGATCGAGGAGCCCTCTTCTTCTAATCTTTTGAGAGGTATTAGCTGATTTCAGATCTCAATTCTCAACCATCCAGATCTGCCAGGATGAATTTCACAGAATGAAAATCTTTTGAAATGCATTATCAAATCATATGTTTTCAAATTAAATCCAAAATCAAAAGTAATGTTTTTTCGTGGACGAGCTACTTCAAAATTGAACAGTTTTGTTTGAAGAGTTGAATTTGAAACCTTTGTGAAAAAAAAATCTCGAAAAATGAATTTTTTTTTGAAATTGCTTAAAAATTGAAATCTCACGAGAAACGAATTAATATTTTATTTTAAGAAAATGATATTTGTAGTAATGAATCGCTTAAAAATTAAAAAAATTGACCCTGGCTGGAGTGGAAAATTGAAACAAAAATGGGCTGGAAAATAGGGCCGTTGTGGAAAAATTTTGAATTTTTAATGCTACAAATTTAATTATTTTCACAATTGTCCCAAAACTTGATTTTTTTAAACAATCAAGTTGATAAATTCATAAAAATTTCGTATAAATATTTGAAAAATTTGTGTTATTTCCCCCTCAGTTCATTACCTTTTGATAAAAATGACCTTGGATGACGTACCTAGTTTCAACATCCACATGGAAATTTTCTCGTGTAAATTCTACTTTTTTTTTTCGAAATTTCAATATGATTTTTGCGATTTTTGATGTAATAATTTTTTATCATTTTTTTTGTTGAGAATTTTTTTTTCGAGTTTTAATCAATGGTCATTGATATCTTTTTCATTTCATCCAGTTTTTTTTTGTAATTTCAAACGTTCTGCATTTCTGGGTAAAAAAGTGGACTAGATTTATTTTGAAGTGAATATTTGTATAATTTCAGTAATTTCAAATTAGATATGCACAAATTTATTTTCGATTTAGTTTGATCCGGATTCAGCCGAAAATTTGCCTTGAAAGTAGGCAATGAGTGGTGTTTGAACCTTTATCAATCGGACTGAAAATAGAATTAATTGATGGCTAAGATCATATTGCTACCCCCCCTCCCCTCTTTCAAGTAATTTAAAAACACAATTTTGGATCAATTGAGTGGGAAAAAAAGGCCAGGTTGTGAAATATGCTTCCTGTTTTTTCACAGAATTGGCCTTCAAAATTCAACCTCTTTTTACCAACTTTTTTCTTTTGCACCAATTTTTACATTCTTGGCAAATTTTACACAAAATGTAGTTTCCAGTTTTTTTTTTTTTTTTTTTTTTTCGTAGTAAGGCAAAAAAATCATTTCAAAAGCAAGAAAAATTAATTATTGAAATTGAAAAATTGAAAAAAAAATCAAAAAATTTGATCAAAATTATGATTTTTTTACATTTGAATTTTTTACCATCTGATGAAAAAACTTCTTACTTGAAATGATAAAGTGGCTAAGGTGTTTTTTTAAACTGTTGCAAAATATTTGTACATATTTTAAAATGAAAAGTACAAAAATATGACTGGGAAAACAAGCTTAAACTAACTTCATACTCGTAACACATTTTAATTTTAATTACAAAACTTCTACTAGAAATAACCCCAAGTTTTTAGAGGAAACGAGTGAAACTATTTAAATTAAGCTATAAAATAAAAGGGAAAACTGAAACTATACCGACGCGACGCCGACGTACCTATGTTGGTTTTTAGCAAACTTCCTTTCACCGAAATTGAGAAAAACTTTTCCTTGAAAATTTTATTACGTTTTGACCTCTTTTTTCGAATTTCTTGAGTCGAAATTTAAGGCTGAAGTAGGTATTTCACGACGATGGTTGCTTATATTATAGGTAGCATTTAGCTAAAATGTCTTAATTATTTTGGGATAAAAAATGGCATCTTGTAGAAAAATTTTGAAAAATCGAAAAAACTGTAACGTTATGGTATTTACTGGTAAAGAAAATTAGAAAATCCAAAAAAGAATGAAAAATGTTGATGATTTTACTGCAAAAAGCAAGAGCTAGCTGTCAACATCATTTTGAATTTTTTCCTATCAAAAGTTAAAAAAGAGTGGTTACTTTTTGTGAAAATTTGATGCCAGAAAAATTACGTAAAAATGGCAAGTATTTTAGTTTTTCAGATCCAAAAATATACGTCATGTATGCGTAATTACAACTAATTGTCAAAATAATTGGAAAATTTTCAAATTGAATGGCAGTTTTCTATTTTGCTTTCCCCCTTTTCTCAAATCAGTCAGTAAAATTTGCTAATTTTTTCTTTTGAATTAATGAGATCTATTTTTTTTTCAGCATCACTGATTTTTCACAGATCCAGGGTGTCTAACAGGTCCTGTTGGTCCTGTTTTGGATTTTTTTCAGTGAAAAGTCCTGTTTTATAACAATTTTGAGATCGCACTCGCCAAAATAAATCGCTAATATTTAATATGTCAGTAACAACACTGTGTAAGGTGATGAGAGATGATACTGGGTGTCTGAAGAAATTTCAACTTTTGAATGCCTTTTTTTAAAAAAAAATTCGCCCTCGCTTCGTTCGGGCTTAGTGATTTTAATTTTTTTTTCAAAGTATTTTCCTTATTCTTCAATATTTAATATTTTACGCACTTAATCCTTACAATTATTGAAAAAAAAATCGCTTCAAAAAATATTGTTTTCTTAATAGGTTTTATTTTTTTTTTAGGAGGAGGAGGAGAGGAGGAGGGGTGTACAAAATTTATTGGTATTATCGATTTTTATAAGGTCTTGTTGAATGTATCTACTGTTAAGATCCTGTTTTGGAGTTTAGAAAGTTTGGCACCCTGATCAAGTGATCGGTCAAAAAAATTTTTTGATAAATTTTCGAATTGATTGAAAAATCAGTGAAAATTTCTGATTTATCAATATTTTGTTATTAATTAAAATTTGGAGATTTCTTCTCTGATAAAATCGACGTCAGTTTTTCCTGATGTCGGGATATAAATCTCCAAAACCATGTTGAATTTATGAGATGATCAATTAAAATAAAAGGCATTAGGTGGAAATTCGAAATACGTTTGAGATTTGAATCGGGAAATCAGCTCTTAAGAAACTAATGATCGAAAATTGTGGCGAAAATCTTACCTATTATTGATCAATTTGATCCCAACTCCATGCTCTTATTGATCAATGATCAATCAATTTAGTTTAGAAAATATTTTTCCAAGTTTTGAAAATTCTTCACAATTTTGGAAAATTCAATTTTCATTTAAAAATTGTTTTAGTTCCTCAGATGACCCCTCCTCCCTTAAAAATAATCACGATCAACCCCTCACCACCCACAATAGCCTCATATCCACGAAGAAAATCCTCCTAAAAAATCTTCCTCTACCCGATAGAAACCTAACCCGCGACTCTTAACGAATATTTCGCGAACACTCGCGACAACCTCTAATCCTCGATACAAGCCCAAAGCACCATCGCAGCAGCACCGAGTTGGACAAAAACCAATCCCCGCCATCCATCGTCTCAGTCAGCAAACCGCATAGAATCGCAGCCCGGGAGACGATGGACGATAGCGAAATGAAAGTGCGATTAATGGGGCGCGGTGCTGCCTTCGGTGCCGGTACAAGGCAGCGGCGGGGGCCGGGGCCCCCGGGACCAATACGACAATTACCGATGCACATTTCTCGGATTCCGTTACGTCAGCAGTTCGTTATACTGGATCGGTTGACATGTACGTGGAACTGGTTACAATGTGGTCGTCGCACGCGAGTTTATAAATAACCTGTGTCTTTTGCTAGTAGCCTTTGGCCATTCTGCGAACTCGTTCGATATTTCGGACCGAAGAATTGGTGCGATATCCTGGCGTTTCAGTGGCGCCTCAATTCTGGACTGCAGTCGATCCAGACCACTTTGATGCATTAAGTGGTTCTCGTCTGAGATTTGGATGCGGTAAACAACACCTCATCGTATGAAGATGGCTTTCACTGATTGGGAGACGATGAGCCCGCTGTCCATTAGGGTTGCATTGCATTTAACCTAAATACCTTCATTTATCCGGCTGCTGTGTCCGCCATTCTGTAATCACACTGCAGCCCAGCGTGCGCATTGGTAAAGCGGAAGTACTCGAGATGATTTTTCGATCATCTAATTCCTAAGGAAATATCTGATCGGCTCCGATCACGCGACGATGTCGTAATAAGCACGTATTCGAGCTGTTTGTCGAAGATCACGCGCCTGCCAGAAGAGACACAATTAAAAAAAAAACACACTTGTCGTATAATTAAACGCGATGATCGTTAAAAATTATATACGATGGTGTGTTAATTATTACACACGATACGATGGCGATGTGTCTTATCGAGTGTGAATTTTATTATTATAGATATGGAGGCATCGAGACATCGTTGTCGAAGATGCCACTCTTAGATATACCTTGACCTTGTTACTCTCCGAGGATTACGTAGGGGGCGAGAAAATTCCGATCGAGGTGGCATTGACCCCATTAAAGGGTTGAATTTAATGGTACGTTCGTGTGAGGATCTTCATAATCATGAATATTGGACTTGGGTAGCGTAAAATTCATCCTAATCTATGAGAAAATATATCTCTGTGTTTTTGAACACTTAAAAATTTGACGAAGTTCAACCAGTTGGCGAAATTTTATCAATTCACGAGACTCATTTGTACGGATTTTTAAATCGAGATAAAATCGTCGAGCCTCCATGACCTTCTGGGGTAATTTTTACCGAATGAAGTTGCAAATTGTGCTGTTCAGAGTGCAAACTGCGAGTCGAGAACGAGTTACCGAATCGAGATAACGGTTTGTAATTAAGCTCGTCGCGCGAGAAAGGAAACGCGAACAAGAACGTGGCGCTAGGAATGGTTTGTTTTGATCGATCGCACAATGATCGCGGTAGATTGATCGATAACGATTTTAATTAAAAAGGAAATAATTAATCGTATCTGTACGTAATGGGTTTTTGTTTTTTTTTTCTTTTACGAATGAGATTGTACGAGATGGAATATGGTGCAGGAAAAAATCGAGAGGATTGGAATTGATTCTAGAGAGGATCGCTGGTGAAGGGAGTTTTAATTGAAAATTCGTGGTAGAGGAGAACGATTATGTGATTTTTTTTCTTCGGGAAGGAATCTGCTGATTGAAATTGTGTAAGAAGAAAGTAGGCAATAAAATTTATTGCTGATTGCTTCGTAACTCGGAGGTGAACGAAAGGGATTAGAGGGGAGGGGAAGAAAGTGGGTTTGGATTTTATGACACAGATGGGATATTTTTGAGTTTTTTGATCATTGATGGAAGTGAATTTGGGAGTGGGATTAGGTGAGATGAGAAGGAGGTTGAAATTCGGACATTTTTGATTCAGATGGATTTTTTTTTGATTTTTTCAACCGATTATTGATATGAAAGGGAAAGGGAGGACGTCGAAATCGAATGGGATTAAGAGGGGAGGGGAAGAAAGTGGATTTGGATTTTATGACTCAGATGGGATTTTTTTTGAATTTTTTAGTAAATTTGGGAATGGGATTAGGTGAGATGCGAAGGAGGTTGAAATTCGGACATTTTTGATTCAGATGGATTTTATTGATTTTTTCAACCGATTATTGATATGAAAGGGAAAGGGAAAGGGAAGACGTCGAAATCGAATGGGATTAAGAGGGGAGGGGAAGAAAGTGAATTTGGATTTTATGACACAGATGCGGTTTTTTTTTTTTTTTGGGGGGGGGGGGGGTTAATAATTGGTGGAAGTAAATTTGGGAATGGGATTAAGTGAGATGCGAAGGAGGTTGAAATTCGGACATTTTTGATTCAGATGGAATTTTTTTCGATTTTTTCAACAAAAAAGTATGAAATCCAAGATTATTGATATGGTGGGGAAGGGGGTTGAAATCGGATGGAATTAAGAGAAAAGGAGAAGAAAGTAAAAATTTGGATTTTCTGATACAGATGAAATTTTTTTGGATTTTTTGATCATTAGTGGAATTAAATTTCGGAATGGGATTATGTGAAATGGAAAGCAGGTTAAAATTGTTGTTGATTGAAAAATCACAAATCTTGGCAAAAAAACTTTCGATTTTTTTTACGACTTCTTATTGAATTATCGCGTAGAAAAGTTATTCAAATTTGTTGGACATCTAAATTCTATTGAAATGTCATAAAAAGGACTTCAAAATTTTGTATTACTACGATTACTATTTTTCCGGAAAGGAAAGGAAAGGAAAGGAAGGGAAGGAGGTAATTTAGTCTTGAGCCAATCTTTGAATTTGCATGAAATTTCTCATCTTTACTTCTGAAAAATGATTTAATTTATCTTGAATTATTTTTTTGAAAATCTTGTAAGTATACCTATCGAAAAATAATTTTAAAATTTTCATTTCAATTCCTATACTGGCATCAAAATATAGGTATGTGAAAAATTTGAAAAAAAATCCAGAAATTTGAAAACACAAGGAAAATGTGAAATGAAGATTGATATGATAAAATTGCAAAATAATTAGTCATTTTTTGTTCCGTAATGTCGTAAAAAAATAGAATTTGATTTGAATGGAACAAGTAAGAAATTTAAAAAATTACTTTTTTTTTCGTCTCTTAAGTACTATTCGCTCCACTTATTATCAATGTTTTCATTTTTTTCGCTCGAGTATTAACCGAAGAATTCCTCCTCCCCTAAAAATGGAACTCTTGATTCGCAATTTTTAATCATATTTTTTGTAAGCTTTGAATTTTCTCCTTCCTCTTCTCCGAATCAAAAATCGACCTTTCATTTATCTCTTTCGAAAAACTAAACGAAAAACATTGATTCCCTCTTCTTTCTTCTTCACCTAAATTCGATCTACGAAATCACTATTATTCAATTTCAAGGGTGATCGTATTTTTTGTATCATTTTTGTTCTTTTATTCATTGGAATTTCAGCTTGAGAGATAATTTATGACATATTTCTTGGCATAGTTTGCCTGACATCAAAATTCTGAGTCATTAAGAAAATTATAACTGAATTTGACATTATGTACCTAATTTAAGAGAATATAAAAATTAAAAGATTTTGATGGGAAAAGTGCATGAAAAATTCGTAAAATGGAGAAAAAATTCAACGAAATCAGTAATAAATGAACGTTAATGCCCATTGCACGTGTTCGATTATTATGGTACTCAAATTAAATATCTGTTTCTTTCGCAACGAGATATTAATTACATCACATTGTCCCTCCTTTTCTTCTAAAAACAATCATACCTGTTTAACCAATTATTAGTTATTATTTAGGTATTTTTTCATTTAAAATTGGTTTCCACGAAAAACTTTCGTAAAAATATCAAAACTCGCCCTCTGACGCAAGAAACACTCATCCGCGGAATTTTTCTCGAAATTTCCAATCAAGGTAATATATACAAATCCCAGTCTCCTTGTTTTCTTATTCAATTAGTTAGAACATACCTGTAGCAAACTTGTTAAATATATCATTGGTAATTTATTTTCGCCAAACTTTTTAATTACCGATGATTCATTCTTCATTAATACAATTTCAAAGCTTTTGTTAATTGGTGTCCTTTTCTTCATGGCATAACTATTTTTAAATACCTGTGTACGACATCTTTCATCCAAGATGTAATTAAATACGAATTGTACGTATAAATATTCGGACATGTGCGAAGAAGGTTGAAAAAAATGACTGATGGGTAATTTAAGAACAAAACAAATGTAAAAATTATTTAAAACGTTGATGAGATTGCTGAACATGGCAGAGGGTAGACGAATGTCACTCGAAGAAAAAGAAATGATCGCCAATTTTTTCCGAAACGATGGATGAATTTTTTCGAGATTAATAGGAAGACTTCAGGTTGAGGTGTTGAAATCACGTTCAAGTACGACAAATATTGAATCGCGATCGGTACAGGAAGTGGCGATTAATATTGGTAAATAAATAAACGCGGTATGATTAAGCGCCAAAAAATCAATAGGAAAAAGATCATCGGGTATGAGAAATTCTTAGAATGTAATGAGAATTTCAGCGGTTTTTAGAGGTCAGAAAAAATACTCTGATGGCCCGGTCGTCCCAATATGTGCATTATGAATGAATGTGACAATATGAGATGAAGGTAACTTGCAAATTTTCTGTTATGAATCAGAATTCGATTTTCAGGAAAATGATCATTGAATTTTGAAAAAATCACAAACATATACATAAATTCTCATTTAAAGTACTCGATGGTTTGGAATATCCTTTTAATTTTTTTTCGTATGCTGTAAAATTAATTGATGTTTTGGAATTTTTTCATCACTTTTGTAATTGAAAGTCGATGAGAAGTAGGTTTTTTTGAATCTGAGATAAGATTGACTGGAATTTATCATAAAAAAGATTATTTTTTAAATTCATAACATAACAAAATAAACAAAATAATGGGAAAATCGTTAAAAAGGCTGGAAATATTTCTTTACTGACGATAGGGAGAAAAGTTGGAAAGAGGGAAAATAAATCTGAATTACTTATAAAATTAATTATCAGTTTCGAACGAGGAAGTGGTAAAATTTTTGTTTTCTTGATATAATCGAAAGAAAATGGAGGGAAAAATGAGCAGTGAATATTGAAAATATTTTTAAGATTGAAAGAAAAGAAGGAATGAAATGAGAATGTAAAAATTATCGCTTGATGTTTTCAATTTTGCATGAAATTAAAAAAATCGAAATGTCGATCCCTTAAAAAAGCTGGCAAAATTCATTGAAAATCGCTAGAATAAATATTTCAGGTTGGAATTTTTAGAAAAATGAAAAAAAAAAAAACGACTAAAGTGAGGGGATGACCTGGATTGGTTGATAAATTTTCAATTTTGAGGTGAAAAATATGTGCATGGGTATTTCAAAAAATGAAACGTGGAAGTGAAATGAGGAGAAAGGGAACTACCGGAATGGAAATCATGAAAATTGCACGAATTTCAATATAGTGGCATGAAAACATGAAAATAACATGCATTTTGATCATTTTTCAACTTTTATTTTTTTATAAAAAAATTATTTACGATAATTTACCATTAATAATTGAAATATTTACGGTAATTTACGGTAATTATTGAAATATTTACCATAGTTTACCGTAATTACTGAAATATTTACCATAATTTACCGTAATTACTGAAACGTTTACGGTAATTTTCCGTAATTATCGAAATATTTACCATAATTTACAGTAATTTACCGAAATTATTGAAATATTTATGATAATATACCGTAATTATTGAAACTTTTACGGTAATTTTCCGTAATTATCAAAACATGTCATCAGAAATCGTTAAAACTTGTTTTTGAACAGAAAAATTGAGAATTTTCCACGTATCAGAAAAATCAAGTTTTCAATTTAAATAGGCATCTTTGAAAGGTGAAAAAATGAGTTCAAGTGAAGAGAGAGGAGAATGAGATCGAAATTGATCAGTTGATCTGAATTATTTGATTCATTTTCAAATTCCCAACAAAAAATTTGAAAAATTTGGCTCATTAAAAAAATTGAAAAATTTGTCGTAATGAAAATGCTGATTTTTTTTTGAAAACTATTCAGATTAATTTTTCGGTCTAGATTTTTCAAAAATTGAAAAAATTTGAAAAAAAAATCTAAAAATTATTAAAATGTATTTTCTATTTTTCATTTTTTTTTTTTTTACAAAAATCCTTTTGCTTGAATATTTTTGATGAGATTTTTGACCAAAATGAGAATCTATCCAATTGACAACGGAAATTGCAATCTCGCAAAATTTTCAATCCCTTTCCTTTCTTTTCCAACCACACAGCAAACCATCAAACTCACCTCGTGCCATTCGGACGATAAACCAAAGGAATTCCCAGCTCGACCACGGAAACGGTAGTTCACATTGAACCGAACAAGCGCATGAAAATAATTACGCATAAAATGCTCGTAAAATTCATCGACGAAGGGGAAAAAATGCCATAAAAAATTCACCATAAAATGCATCCAGAAGGTGAAAAAAATTTAATTTAAAATTCAATATCTGCCCTTTCCACCCACACGTGGTTCTGTAAATTGAACATTACGATCGTCGTTATCGAGTTGATAATGTCGAACGACAATATTAAAATATTCGGAACTCGGAAGATACACGTACTCTTAATCTTATATAAGTCGTAATTCCTTGGAATGGCGAACAAAACACCAGTACATTCGACCTAATTGAATTTTTATTACGGCGGAAACGGCGCCTTGTCGTGTACGACACGATAATGCATACAGCACGCGGGTGGATATCTTTTTTTCCTCTCGTGGCTGTTGATAAATAATTGCGTCTAATTGAATGTAAAAAAAATTGCATCGCGAAATTGAAAATCAGTTTTTTGGATGACAAAAGCGTCCGCATAGGTGACCATGGACTTCCTCGTAATGTTGCCAAACTCATCGATATAGGCAAATATCTCATCCAAGTAACCAAACTATGAGAGAAGAACGAGGGAAACAGGCTTAGCGTCGAAATATTCCATAAGTCACCTGAAAAATTCAATATCACACATTCTTTCTATAAAAAATCCAAATCATCGAAATATTTCTCGAAACTACCTCAACTTGGGGAATACCAGCCCGAAATATTGGTATTTTTAATTCTTAGAGCTGCGTTAAATAAAAATTGACGATTAGGCAGGTTAGGCGTGTATTTCTGAAAACAAACGATGGGAAATTTCATTTCATATGGTTTCGAGTCGATCAATCTGGGTCAATGTTAACTCCTCATGAGACGTACGTATGATTCTGGCAGAGAGAAAATATCGCTCCGCAGTACTGCGAATTAACCTGGCGAAAAAATTTCCCCAACGTGGACATATCGTCGAGTACGAGAGGTGTGCGGATTTCGTCACCCGGTGTCTCGATTATATTTGCTTTGGTGCAACGTTCTAGCGGTATCGAGTGGAGAAGACAACGATAGCTGGGTTTGTAAAAATCGCCGGAGGCGGCGGCTTTCGGTGAAAAGATGCATTCGATATGACCTCCGAATACTGCATGCACACGATCGATGTGCCGATGCTGATGGTGCTGGTGTTGTCGGCCTCTCTGCGCTCGCAGTCAGATCGGTGGAATCGGTTTGTTTTCTAAAGATAGCTGTGGGTACACGTTTACGACCTATATTATTCTCGGCGGTGTACGGGTCGAGCTGAGATGACAATTTGAGGCGAATTTGGTCGGTAAATTGGAGGTGACTGGGATGCGGGTGAGATTGATTTTTGATATGGATTGTTTGAAAAAATGCGAGCGATGTCGAAGGAGGAGAGCTAAATTCAACTGTTTTCGATTTGTAGCTTTATTGCCGTGGAATTGAATTTTTTTGGTGAAGATGGCATAGAGATAGATGTTTAATATTAATTTAGAACCCTCCCGAAACCGAAATGACAATTGAAAAAATTGTAAGAAAACGTTGTTTTTGAAAATCATTGAAAAACAAATGATAAATTTTATCAAAAAAAATTAATAAGGTGTCCCAATTCATATGGTAAAATCTATTCTAAAAATAATAATATTAATTGCGATATTTGGTAAAATTTATTGCATAAAAATAAAATTTATTATTATAGATTGATAAATTTTTACTATTTAGAGCATTTTTGCGGAATTGGGACTCGTTAGTATATTTTCTAATAAAATTTATCCATTTTTGTATTATTTTTTATTTTTATTTTTTTTTTTGAGTGTGGACAAATTAAAGGGTTTCTTCGCCACTGAAAAAAGGCTCATTTTTTTGTAGCTTATGATTTTCAAAAATCACGATTTTTTGAACTTAATTTTCATTGAGATTCTAGGAGGACCCTAATTTTTCGGAGTAAAAAAACGTAGAAAGCCGTTCGTTTGGCGTTTGGCTATCAGGGTTTTTTCGAATGAATTAAATTTGAATTAAAGTTGGATTCACAGTAAGATTTCAAGCTTTCAAGCCTTTTCAAAAAAAAAAAAAGAATTTCAGTCTACATTGTTAAATTTTCAATATCGTTAATTTTTTTTTTAAACATGAAAATTGAAAAAAATTCTTGAAAAATTCTAATAAGGTACTTAACACAAAATTCCAAACGATGAAGAAATCCCTCATTTGACGAAATTACTTCAACATTCAAAATGAAGCAGCTGAAAAAAATCATGAATTGAGTCAAAAGTCCTTCATTTTTCATCGAAAATTGATGTTTTAAAAAACTAACTGATCCTGAAATGAAAAAAATTCCGATTTGTATTTTTCATTACACGTACTAGTCATTTTTTACCGAAAAAAAATTGGAAATCGATTGAGAAGAAATCAGTGATTTTTGACTGAAAGAGCAGTGAAGAATCTTCAAATTTTAAAACAAAAAGATGAGGATAGAAAAAAATTCATTTTTTTTGATTTTTGTAATAAAAAAATCTTTCCGATTGGAGGGGAGGGGGGGGGACTTTAACTTCTTGGGCTCTTCAGAATGAGTATTTATGTTGCTCCTGTATGAATTGCAAATATTTCACACTTCTTCTTCAGTTTTCAAAATTTTTCGTCATTTTTCAAAAGTATCTCAATATTTTGTATTCAATAATTTCCTCATAAATTTCAAAATTTTACAATTTATTTAAGTGATAAATTACCGAGATTTTTATCAGAATTAGGTAATAAGATTTTAAATATTATTCTACATCTTGTAAAATTATAAAATTTCCAACCAATTAAGAGGGCAAAAGTCTTTCCAATTATTGGGATTTCCATAAACAAATCAAAAACTCATAATGAATAAATTTATGGAATTTCCATCAAATCCAATTGAATAAAGTGGTAAATTCGTAACCTTGATTAATTCATAAAAATGTTTTCAGGATCACAAACTCATAATCCTGTCTAATTGTGAAATCTCTCATTCAATCAAAAATTCCAGTTCAATTCATGGAATTATTATTAAAATCATAAATTTGTAGTCTTATTAATTTTATAGATTTCCAACTCAGTTAATAATTCAAAATCAATTGTAAATGGAATTTCTACCAAGATCATAAATTGATTTATTCTCGTTCGTTTTAAAAATTTTCACCAAAATTACTAATTTCAACAATATTACGAAATTTATGACCTTCTAATTCAGGAAATTTTCAACGAAATCCTAAATTCGAGATTTCAAATTTTTATGGAACTTATTAATCAGAATCATAAATATAATATTACTTTCATAAATTTATGGAATTTCTTGCGATATCAATCAGAATTGCTCGAGAATTTTAAAATGATTTTTGGAATTTTTATCATGATCATGATTTAAAGTTTCATCATTTCATTGAATTTTAAAATTCATTAAATTTGAAATTAGATCATAAGCTCTTATTAATTTCAACCATTTTTAAAGAATTTTTACGAAAGCAATAATCAATAGTTTAGTTCCATCAATTTATGGAATTTTTATCAAACCTACATATTTTCAATTTTTGTACAAATTATAAATTCATGATTTCCATTAATGGAAGTTTTAACGAAGATCTTGAACTCGATGATGTGATTAATTTTTATGAAATTTTTGTCAGAATCATAAATTTAAAATCCATCAATTTATGACATTTTCACCATTAGGATCATAAGATTAGGATTTTCATCAATTCATAGAAATTTCATCAGAATTAACGATGTATCAATTTTTTGTTTTTACCAACATTTGGTATTTTTACTGAAATCATAAACTCACATTATTAATAATTTTTATGGAATCATCAAAATCATGACCACATGACTAAATTGAAAATATTTTCAATTTTTTGAAAATTTGAGCCAATTTGAAATCCTCTTAGAATTCTTGCTTTAATTTTTGAAGATACCAATTTTTTTTGAAAAAAAAGTTTAAAATGAAAATTTTTTGAATTTGAATCTTCTCGCTTGTTTTCATATCAGACTATTCCGACGCTATTTTACTTCATTTGAATGGAGAGGAGGATTGATGAAGGTTTCACTAATTAAATCGGAAATTTTTCACTGATTGGCAGTAAAATTACGCTGATTAACTGGAGAATCAGTGAAATTTGACTGATTATCAGTGACTTGATTTCCTCTATTTAATCAGTCAATTTAGGAATTTTCGTCCGATTCAAATTAAGAGAGTGCCTAAATTGACTGATAAATTAGAGAAAATCAAGTCACTGATAATCAGTCAAATTCTACGATTCCCCCATCAATCAGCGTCATTTTAGTGCCAATTCAGTTAATGAATTTTCACCAGTGAATCAGTAAAAATTAACTAACTGATTGAAATCAATTAAAATTTACTGATTTCAATCACCAAATTTTCATTATTGAATCAGTAAAAATAAAATTTTACTGATTCAACCAGTAATTAATCACTGATTGAATCAGTGAAATTTTATTTTACTGACTCAGTGATGAAAATTCACAGATTGAATCAGTAAATTTGTTCACTGATTCCAACAGTGATTCAATTTTGTCGATTTAAATCAGTCAATTTTGACTGATTCAAATAGTGAATTCTGATTATTGAATCAGTAAAAATTATTTGACTGATTGAAATCAATGAATTTTTATTATTGAACAAGTAAAAAAAAAATCGCTGATTGAATCAACGAAATTTTATTTTTACTGATTCAGTAATGAAAATTCACCGCGACTCAATCAGTAATTTTTTCACTGATTATTACAGTGACTTATTTTTGTCGATTTGAAATTAAGAGAGTACTCTCTTGATTTGAATCAGTCAAAAATGACTGATTGAATTCGACAAAATCAAGTCACTGTAGGAATTAGTAAGAAAAAGTATGATTCAATCAGTGAATTTTCACTACTGAATCAGTAAAAATAAAATTTCACTGATTCAATCGTTAATTAATTACTGATTCAATCAGTGAAATTTTTTCACTGATTCAATAATGAAAAGTCACTGATTTGAATCAGTAAATTTTTACTGATTTCAATCAGTCAACTAATTTTTACTGATTCAACAATCAAAATCCACTATTTGAATCGGTAATTTTTCACTGATTGGCAGTAAAATGACGCTGATAACTGGGGAATCAGTGGAATTTGACTGATTACACAGGTCGACAAAAAAAAAAATGTTCTGTTTCTGGGTTCTCATGCCAAAATTCTGTTTCTAGACATCAAAATACATCACCTTGCGGAATCCTGGCTTCCAAAGTTTGCTTTGGGGGGTGGGGGGCCCAAAAGACTGATTTTTCGAGGGCAATAAGCCTGAGAATTACAAAAAAAATTTGAAAAAAATTTTTTTTGGACCAATCTTATAGAAAATTTTACGGCGAATCCAATGCCGCAAACCGCAGACCTCCATCTCTTTTAGAAAAAAAGTTACAGCTCATTCTTTCCAAAATTTTGTGAAAAAATCGTATTTTTTGGGGTATTTTTCGCAAAAAAGTGGAATTTGAGAGAAAAGTAAGGGCTTTAAGACCATAAGGACCATAATGAGAGTTGTAGAAAATTTCACGGCAAATCGAATGCCGCAAACCACGGATCTCTATCTCTTTTAGAAAAAAAGTTACGGCTTATTCTTTCTAAAATTCTGTGAAAAAATCTCATTTCATTTTTTCATGAGAAAGGCACAAACATGTGATTTTTATCACAGAATTTTGGAAAGAATGAGCTGTAACTTTTTTTCTAAAAGAGATAGAGGTCCGCGGTTTGCGGCATTCGATTTGCCGTGAAATTTTCTACAACTCTCATTATGGTCCTTATGGCCTTAAAGCCCTTACTTTTCTTTCAAATTCCACTTTTTTGCGAAAAATACCCCAAAAAATACGATTTTTTCACAAAATTTTGGAAAGAATGAGCTGTAACTTTTTTTCTAAAAGAGATGGAGGTCTGCGGTTTGCGGCATTGGATTCGCCGTAAAATTTTCTATAAGATTGGTCCAAAAAAAAAATTTCAAATTTTTTTGTTATGCTCAGGCTTATTGCCCTCGAAAAATCAGTTTTTTGGGCCCCCCCACCCCTCAAAGCAAACTTTGGTCAAAAAAAAATATTTTTTCGTTCATTAGTTACATAAAAGTGACCCAAATTTCACAAGTAAGACCCAGAAACAAAAATCGTGTCGACCGGTGTTATCAGTGACTTGATTTTCTCTATTTCATCAGTCAAATTAGGCATTTTTGACTGATTCAAATTAAGAGAGTAGTAAAATTACAACAACCATTTTCATTCAAAAGTCGTGTTTTTTTTGACCCAGTTCAAGGTCTGATTTTTAAAAATCGAGTTTTAAAAGAATGATTCATGCATTTAATCCCATAAAAATTCAAGATTTGAGGGAAATGAACTTTTCATCGAATCTTCTTCCTGATAATCAAAAATTGTAAATTTTCGACCCGTTCGCATATTTTCCTCTCCTTTTCCAGCCTCTATCGGAAATGTAGAATTCTCCGAACCATCGATGCTATTTGCATACAAACCAAAAATCCTCACCAGAAGAAAGTTCCCCATATTCCAGGCAAATCTCATCGAAAACTGCATCTACGCCTTCCTCCAACATTTTCAATCCGCTGCAGTTTTTTAATATCCCAACTCTGCACCAGCATCCAACATCCTCGCCTCGCCGTACGAAATACGTATAATCTGGTTCGAAAGGGAATTCAACACGCGGAGATGTTGTCGAGCGCGCTAGGAAAAAAAAGAGAAAGAACGATAGCGTATATCAAGTCACTAGCTAGAAAAAGAGAGAGAACGACGTGCAAGATGAATCTTCTTGTGGTCTGGTCGTTAACACGACGACGACCACGACGGCATACACCGTTCAAGTCAGAAGAAACGATGAAATTAGTTAGCGATCTACCGTGTTATAGACACGTTCGCGTCTATCTCGATGTGCCATAAGCTAGTTCGCGAAACGATACTTGATGCAGCACATAGTGTTCTGCTACCAAGACGACAACCGTGCTAAGGTGACATCGGCCGAATCCGAGCTGCTAAAAAAATTCCATCGATTGGTGTTCCTAATTTGCGAGTTACCACCGAGGATAAATTTTCGTGAAATTTTAATCCCTTTGTGAAAATGTGTTGAATTGTGCGCGCAACCGAAACTTTCGCGTGTGGATAAATACCAGAGTTAAAAATTGCATCGGGTTTAATTTTTTCCAGTGTTCGTTCGCTTAAGCATCACTATCGAAAATATGGGGGTCTCGGGGGCGTTAGTTTGGTGCGTTACTAACGATACCTGGATCCCTTTTCGTCTAGACGCCGTTAAATTATCAGGCACTGTGACCAAGGCTCATTGGGAATCAGTTGCCGAGCTGGTTCGGCTGCTGGCCACAAATCAACTCGTCCTTAAAGCCGGATCATCTTTGGAGTCGTTGGATACGCTGCAGAATTCCTCGATCTCATCCAGCGATGAAGATACTTCCAGGACAACGGTCCTAAGGATAGACGAAGAGAAAGCCTGCGACAGGCCTTCGACAGCGGTTACTTTCAATTTGGCCACTAATAGTTTACACAACGTATTGAATAATTTCGAAAATATCAAATATATTGCCGAAGAAGATTCATCCTCGGCATCGTCCTCGTCGACCGAAGACTTAGAAAGCGTTCGGCATTTATGTTTGGCTCGGCCAGAAACAGTCTCGGATCGATTGCCTATTGTCGAATCGAGCCTCGATAATCGCCAACCGATTAGAAATTATCGACATCGTCGCGTTTCCTCGATATCGGTGCCCGGTACCGTGCTCCTGGACGAGCAAACCGTTAAAAAAGAAATCGACGAGCTGGCGCAGAATGCCGATACGACTTCGCCGGCCATTGATAACAAACAATACGTCCCGCAAGAGACGCCCAATTGGTTGAAATTACTCCAAAGGTATCACGACTCGAAACGATTAGAGAAACAGATCCAAAGGCAGCGAGAAGCGTGGGCCAGGAATAAACGTAATTTGAGAAGGGAGTCTGTACCTAAATGCGTTTCCGGGTTGAGTAGGTATGTCCGTTTTCAACGACTGATTTCTTTGTTTATACCGAATACGAGAAAAAATTTTACCATTTGTACGCGAGATGCAGTGAAAATGGTGAATATTTTTAGAAAAGTGTTTTAGGACGATAGGTCGATCCGTTTACGAGGTTTAATATTATGCTAATTTATGCGAACTCGAGCATCGATGGTACCATTCCGTAGTATGATTTTTTTCCACTTTTTTTCCACCCGTCAAATACATTGGGTTTGTATTTTGATCCTATGTTAGCTGGGAAACCCTCCGATGAACTGGTTTTCCTCGCCAATCACGTGTATTATGGTGGAAAAAAAATTGAACACGCGTTTTCATTCCAACTCGAGTACCAAAGAGAATATTAAATTTATTGGTTTTTGGTGTAGAAATATTTACGTAGGTAGTAAAATGGGGACAATTTTGTTTCGCTAATGCGAAAGGAAGGCGAAAAAAATAGTGAAAAATTTTGCATTTATCACGTAATTTTTTTAATGATTCTTCAAGGTTTGGTGCTACGACTGATGGTCAAATATTTCGACACATCCGTTCTGAATTTAAAGCCTGGACATGTACTTAGTTATTTATACCTTAGTGCCGAATTAATCGTCCTCGGATTTGATAAGTATACGAGTGTTAGAAAATGTATTTTCCTTATGAAATCGACCATACTGGTGCGAGTTGGATGAGAAAATGAATTGGTTCGATGAACGATTCGAGTCTTCGGGCAAGTTTTAATGGGCTGATGATGGGCCTAACCTGAGTTTCCTGATCTGGTATTGTGGTCTAGAGATGGGAGTAATTAGGAGATGGAGTTTACAATTGGAAGATGTTTGAGTGGATTGGATGAAGAAATTGTGTTGAAATGAAGATTTATTCTCATTTTGAAGGTTTCCTTGAAAAAGCTTGAATTTTAGATCGAAATTTACGAGTTCATTCGTAATTTTGATTATTTATCATCTTGAGATTTTTTTCCTGAGATATTTTGCTGAAATGGGCTAATTTTTTAATTTTTTTCCTTTACTTTTCCAATCTCTTTGAAAATATTTCCTACCAGCAAAAATGTTTCAAAAAATACACTTTTTCATAGTAAATTAATTTCAAAGAATTTGAAACGATTATAAAATTGATTTTAAGTCAATTTTTGACTTGGATACGCCTTGAGGTGGGAAAGGGGGTAAAAATTTGAAAAAGTGAATTATTTTTGTGTAAAAATGAAGATATAGACCCTGAAATTATGCTGAACTTGAAAACAAAATTGAAAATAGGAGAAAAACCAAGAAGCTAGTATTTTTAAATCTTGAAAAAATGAGAAAAAAAATTGAAAAATGAAATCCGATGACATTTCAACAAAAATTTCTTAATTAGGATTTATATTTTTGAAAAAAGGAAATATTATGAAAAATGAATAAAAAAATTGGAAAAGTATTTCAAAATGTTGAAAAGATAAGATGAAAATATTTAGGTGCATCGAGACATTTTATTAAAAAGATATGGAAGTTTTTTCTCAACTCTTTCATTTCCAATCTACGAAGTCACTGAAAAAATTTAGAATTGCGGTATCTAAATGAAAAATCAGCAAAATTCTTTGATTTTCAGTGAATTTTTTCGACAATTTTTCAATAAAAAAAATCACTGATTTTTCCACAAATTTCCGATATTTTATTAATTTTTTTTCACTGTGCTGAAATTCTGTCTGTTTTCCAATGATTTTCGATAATTTTTACTGATTTAACAAATGAAAGAGAATTGACTGATTTCTTACATTTGAACGTATCCATGATCTAAGATTTTTATCGTAAAGAAAAAATGCGTTATTTTGCTGGAATATTAATCGAATTTTATGGGGAAAATGTGTATTTGATTCATAACTTTTTTTGGTGAGTAATTTTTTCATGTTGCCATGATCTGTATAGTTCGTTTGTTTTTCATGAATCAAAATTTTCTGCGTAAGATGCGAAATGAAAATGGGAATAATATTTATTCAAAGAAAGAGGGGACAGGGCTGGACAGGGTCTTCAATATTTTAATAGATTTTTTTTTCGTATTATGTAAGCAAAAAAGTTTCCTCTTCCCTATTCCATACTAATGACTCAGAATTCGTACACATTTTTTTTCTTATTGAGTTTGGAATACAAAATCCAGCCTGAAAAATTTATACATTTGATTTTTTAATTGAATATTGAATTACTTTTTTTTCGAAATGAGAAGAGATAGAAAATTGTTAAAGAGAATAATGATTGTACGTTGACTTTTGAAGAGATGGTCGTTTGGTATTATTATTTTTTTGAATTTAGTATCATTCCTCGCATTTACGTATTTTAAAATTCTAAGAAGGATTTCCCGTATAATTTCTATTATTTTCTTCAAGTTTGTCGACTCATATTTCTTCGAAATGTATTAGGAATAGGAATCTATGACGTTTGTTGCCTGTAGTAAATAATCGATTCAAAAAATTAACGTATAGATTCGTACGTGATGAGAAAATTAGCAATAAAGCCCATAACTGTATACTCGGAAATTTTTTTGATTGAAATAATATTTTGAGATCTGTCTCAAACGTCTCTATAGCTCTAATTTCTATTATGGCGTTGATAATGATGATAAAATATATTATGAGGTTTCTGGATACAAAAATTTGAAATTGTTGGTTCATGCTGAATGAAAAACAATGATAATTATGTTATTCATTTAATGACATCATTCAAAATGAATCATGTATTTTTTTGATCCTGCAATATTGTCGTTCTTTATGATTTTTTTCTCATCTGGTGATCGATTTTAAATTGTATTGTTTTGTAATGATTGAATGAAATGTTTTACCGTGGCGATGCATAAATATTTATTGCTGAAGATGTATAGTTTGATTTTTTGTAGGCAAAGTGTTTGGGGGATGTGAGAAAATGTTTATTTTTCAAATACGGATACAATTATTGTAAGTTTGAAATTTAATCATTAAAGAATTTGTAAAATTTTCCCAAGAATTTCATCGGTTGATAAAGTCGTGGAAAACAGTCAACCCATCAGCTTTCGTACGAGAATCACGAGTTTTGAGATTTTTGAAACTTATCGATTCAATTTTATGATTTTATGTGAGCCTGGGTACGGAAACCACGATATAAAAAATTGGTTTTTGGGTTACGATTCTCTCCTGTTTTTATCCCTTCTGAAAGGCCCAAAATCAGTGTCAACTCAAAAACCAATTTTTGATCCCTAATTTTTTTTTAGCCTTACATTAAAATTAATTAAAAACCCAATTGAAGTCATGAAATTGGTCAATTGCCACAGAAAGATCATGGTTTGACTAAATCGACAATTATTATTAATGAATTTTTAATTGGAATTGGAAAAAATCTGTGTTTCAATTAAATTTCGATATTAAAGTGTTGAAAATTTTCCTTTAAAATTTGAAAAAAAAATCATAGCATTTGTTAAACATGCTAACATGTCTCAAAAGTTATGATTTTGTTAAAAAAGTGTCGAAATTTATCAATCATGAAATTTTATTTTTGTCAAAATGTTATAGAATTTGGATAAAAATGACAAAAAAGTGAGTGCTGTGATTAAAAAGTGATTTTTGATTCAAAAGTCATAATATTTTGATTACTCGAAGATTTTTCAAATGTCTCAGAAAAAAAGTTTTGAAAATTTTCCACTTTCAATTTGTTGTGCAAAAATTAAATTTTTCTGACTTCTGATGAATTGATTACTTCCTTTTCAAACATTATAAATTTTGAATCGAAATCACAGAAATTCCATTACTTGCTTCAATTTGATGCTGAAAAGAATATATTTATCGTCCAAAGGTTGGAAAAGGGTCGTAAAATTTGTAAACTGATGTAAAAGGTGCCAAGAATCGTAATTTTTGACGAAAAAGTTTCAAAATTTGTGAGAAATCGACAAAATTTTCTGCCAAAATAGCAAATTTTGAAACTATGATTGAAATTTTTTACAAAATTTTTTCCAAATATTTAGACTTTGAAATAAGTACTAAAAAATCATCGCTGATCCAAGAGTCCAAAAAAGTCGTGAAATTGGCCTATCACATTTTCCAAACTCGCAAAATTTTCAAAATTTCGGTACAGTTGATCGGAATTTTCCGCTCAGATTACACGCTTTCAAATTTCATCAAAATAATGACTAGAAAATTTTTCCAGTTGAAAAAAATTTACGACTTGATTTGAAGTCATGGAAATTCATCGCTTGAAAGTGTAATTTTAAAGCCTTAGTGCCAAAAAATTGCAAAATTTGCCAACATTTGACAAAATTTTTGTAAAAATTTATAATTTTTGAAATATTTGATCAATTTTCTCAATTTTTTGTCAAGTTTGTTGCTTAGATGATTATTTATGAGATCATTGGCATTTTTTCATACGTTTACACAGTACATTTTAATGCAAATCGTGATACATTTTTCACCGAATTCAGCTTTCTTTTAAAATCTGTATGGCTCTTGCAACCGCAGACTATTCGATAATTACCTCTTTCCTTGGAAATTGAGACGATTTTCATTCGTTCGACATTTTTTGTGAAAGGAGGAGCGGAGAGAGTAAGAGAGAAAAAAATCCAAGAAATCATAATCGATATTAAAACTCGTTTACCTACCTAAGGTTCATGGTTCTATACCAAAAAATAAATCAATAGAAATGAACAAACTCCGGAATTTTTTTGACGAATCGATAATTTCTTGGTAGGTATAACAATATGAATTCTGGCCATAAAAAAAACCAGACTGCAATTTTATTTATAATTTATGTACGTATCACCACAATTATAATTATGATTCACTCCGATGTCAATCTCGGATTAAATTACGTAGAAGTGTGGAAGCATTTCTTCGTAGAAATTGCGCCCACAGTCTTACACAAATATTATTTGTCATGGTTCTTGTACTATTTGGCATTATCTTATCGTCTCTCGTTACCGATGATTCGTCAGTCAGTTGTAATTTTCTTTTTGCCGAACGTTTTTATAATTTCGCTTATCTGAAGCGATATTGTAATGACGTACAAGTGTATTTTGAAGCATAAACGTCAAAGAATGGCTATTATAAGTTTGGAAAAAATTTCAAGTTTGTGGAATTTTTCGAATTCTTCGCGTCGATTAAAATAATGTCTTGTCGACCCAGCATTCTAATTTATAAAGGGACTTTCGTACCCATGATGGTGAAAAATCTTTCTGCCGACGTTCTCTAAGCGAAGAGAAGAATGTCCCCTGGACCAGGAGTAGATTTTACTTCTTTACGACGGTGATTATCATAGAACCGATATTTATTACGTTGGAAGTCGTAAATACTTACATAGGTCTCTATGGCTTTACCTTTATGCGATGGAATGTGCATGCTGGGAATCGCTTATCACGTATACAGGTGGCTTAATTATGCTCGAGATGTTTTTCTCCTCGTATGTATGTCTTTTCTTTCTCTATGTTGGAATAAAATTATGTAGCGAAATTGCAATCCGAATTAGATGAAAATGGCATACACAATTGCGAAGATTACGTTGCACCTATTTCGCAAATTAGTATCGGGCCAAAGGGGGCACGTTTTGTTTATATTTCGACACTTTGTTTACGTTTTAAATAAATTGAAACAGGGCGAGAGAATGTTAGGAATTTGGTAACAAATCGATCTGTATAATTTAAGTGGTGCGGTTAGTTGAAATAATGGAACGTGTGTTGTATACGATGCGGTGATTTTTAAGCGTAGGTACGTTGTGAAAATAATTAATCGTCGGCGGCCTGTCAATAGATCCATGTTGGGCAATCGGAATGATCCCAAAGTACGCGTAAGTTTATGGTGTTCAAAGGCAGGAAAAAAGGGGAAAGAAAAATTGAGAGAATTTCACTTTTAAAAGAAGGTATTCAAACTCGAAGTTAGATTTTGAGCAGAAAAAGAAATAAATCGGAAGTATATTGTGAAAAAATCTAAAATTTCAGGTGCCAAGTTCATTTCTTGAAATTTATTCCCAAATTGGTCATCATCGCCCTAAAAAATATGAAAATTTGATTTAATCTTCGAAAAAAATCTGAAATTTGGTATATACCCCATTTTCGACTTATTGAATTGATTGGAAGCGGATTTGAGATGTTTCGGAGTCTGAAGAAAATTTTGAAATTTTCTAGCTCTTGAGAAAGGTCCATAAAATAATTGGGTGAATCCAAATTCTTCAACATTTTTGTTGAAAATCGATCAATTTTATGCTTTGAATTTTTAAAAATTATTTTTAGGTATAAAAATATTCATTCTCTGCTCTTTTTGGTATTTCGATTATTTTTACCTTCGATTCGCTCGACTCGAAATTATTTTTCCTACTGACGTTTAGAATTTCGAT
Source organism: Pseudococcus jackbeardsleyi (assembly GCA_038380155.1). Classification (NCBI taxonomy): domain Eukaryota; kingdom Metazoa; phylum Arthropoda; class Insecta; order Hemiptera; family Pseudococcidae; genus Pseudococcus; species Pseudococcus jackbeardsleyi. The sequence continues at coordinate 11,866,496 of CM076242.1, forward strand.
GAATTGATTATGGATAAACATGTTTTAAAAATCTCCCAAAATATCTGTATCATGTGTTTTTTGAAATTTTCATCCTCGCTTTACTCAAATTGTTGAATTATTTCTTTTCTTCTAAATTTTAATTGTTTTCACTTTTCAGACTTCGATTGTTTTCATCAAGTTCATAATTATTGAAAAAAATTCATAAAATTTATGCATCCATAACTTTTTTCTTTTTTCAAATTTTCATTTTCTAAAATTTTAGTTCTCGTTTAGTTCGGGCCAACTTCATAAAAAAATTGAAATATAATTTAGTAATAGAAGGAGAGAGCAATTGGAAAGTAATTGAAATTATCCCCTTGAAAAAATGTAGGAGAGTAGGGAGGAAGGTGTATGTTCAAATTATGTTTTTTTAAAGGTCATTCCTCATTTGTGACGCACCATAAGAAACCATAACTAAGGGTGAAAAACATATTTTTGAGAAAAACGTCAAAATAAATCAAAAAATGACTTTTTGTTAGAAATGTATTCTCGGAATCTCGGATGTCCAAGTCTAAGTATCTACTAAGTAACATTTTAAACACCCTGCTTACTTGCTTTCCTTGTTTTAATGCTTTGCACGAGTGT